>CM055123.1:221603308-224003308 GCA_029206835.1 Rana muscosa
TGGTGTCACTGACACTTACTGAATGGGCAAAATTTGCTGCACCGTGAGTTAAAGCAACGGGCTTCCCCGACCTGCGTGGAACTGGCATACCTGTTGGTGCATGGCCTGAAGTATGTCTGCGATGTGACCTTGGATACAGCAGGAGGGTCCGTGCTTTCCAGAGCCTCAGTATCTGCTGTGAGTCTATGCCGCCTGAATTCGCTGAAATGCTGGTCCGGACCAGACGTCCAAGAAGGCTCTGGCGGATTGCCCTTCCTGAGTGAGGCTATTCTGAGCCTCACTGGATGACATTATTAAAAATGTAATTGGGGGTAAGAGCACACTGCCAGGACCCTCATTTTCCTCACAATCGTTTTTTTCTCGTCCACCCGGGCCTGCAGGTGAGCGTTCCCAGGCCGAAAAGGTGCCCACTGAGGGACAGAAGCATGCCTGGTTTTCGTAATCCTGCGAGCAACTCTACGGCAGTATGAAGGTTTGCCCCTGCCCGACTCTCAGGTGGGGGGTTGCCCCTATCTTCCCACCAGTGGGTCTGTGAAGTGGTTTCATCGGGGTACAAGATGGAGTTTCTCTCTTGTCCACAAAGTTCCCCCCCCCCCCTAACCTTCTTCCGGATCACCGGGACGCCTTGTTTGGGGCAGTACAGGACCTGTTGAGGTGTGGGGTGATAGTACCTGTGCCGGAAAGTTTTCAGGGATTCTACTCAAATCTGTAGTCCCATAGAAGGGAGGGGTCCATCCGGTCCTGGATCTCAAGGCCCTCAACAGCTTTGTAAAATTACAAAGGTTCAGGATGGAATCGCTGCACTCCATCCAGGGGACTTTCTGGCATCCTTGGACATTAAGGACGCATACTTGCAGTCCCCATATGCGTCAGGCATCGGGTTTCTGCAGTTTGTGGTAGGGGACGAGCTCTACAAAATTGTAGCTCCCCCGTTTTTGGCCTGGCGTCGGCACCAAAGTCTTTCACCAAGGTGCTCGCCCCGATCCTGGCCTTGCTGAGGCAGCGAGGGATCGCAATTGTGGGCTATCTGGACGACCTCCATCTGAGAGCAGCTTCCGCTTCAGAATTAAGGGTGGCTGTGGAGATTGCCAGTCAGACTCTTCGGGAGTTTGGTTGAATACTGAACCTCCAGAAGTCAGGGTTGGTGCTGACTCAACGCCTGGAGTACCTTGGCTTGATTCTAGACTCCTCAGAGGCGAGAGTCTTCTCCCCTTGGACAAGTTGCAGACTTCAGGCTGCGGTGAAGATGTTGGCGTCCCGCAGGTGGTCATCGCTGCGCTTTTGAATGCGAGTCCTGTGTCTCATGGTAGCCACCTTTTTTGAGGCGGTACCGTATGCTCAATTCCATACTTGAGTCTTGCAAGAAAGGAGATCCTATCCAAATGGGACAAAATCTCTGGTCTCTGGATTGCTAATGCTGGGTAGTCAGGGATTCCCTGATCTGGTGGCGAAGGTCTTCGGTCTGTAAAAGTCCTTCCTTCATTTTCACTGGACGGTGATCATGATGGACACCAGCCTGACCGGTTGGGGGAGAGTTTAGGGCGTACTGTCGACACAGGGTCGCAGGAAGAATCCCGCCGGCAGATCAATGTGCTGGACCTTTGGGCAATTAGGCGGTGCCTCTCCACATGGTCACAGAGGCTGCAGGGACACCCAGTTGGGATCCAGTTGGACAATACCATGGCGGTTGCATATATCAACCATCATGGAGGAACAAGGAGCTCAGCTGCATTGGAGGTCGCTCACATCCTGCGGTGGGCAGAGCGGCGCGTGCCGGCTCTATCGGCCGTGTACATTCCGGGCGTAAGAAGCTGGCAAGTGTCCTAACCAAGTTGTCAGATGCTGGACTAAGGGGAATGGTCACTACTTTCAGATGTATTTGGACTCCTTTTGAAATGGGGCACGCCAGATGTGGATCACCTGGCTTCTCGACTCAATCAGTATTGAGGTTTGTGGCCAGGTCCAAAGATCCCTGGGCAAAACGCAACAGATGCCTTGGTGGGGACAGTATCGGCTTATTTATGCCTATGACCCAAGCCTTTGTTTCTTAAGGTTGTTTCGGCTTTTTAATCTAAATGAGGACATTGTTCTTCCATCCTTGTGTCCTCGGCCGTCGCATCCCAAAGAGGTTGCTTTGCATTCTTTCTGAGCTCTGCGGGTGTATTTGTCTGTTACGGCTTAGTTTCGGAGGTCATACTCGCTGTTTGTGTCGGTTGGTCCGAAGAAGGGTCTGGTAGTCTCGTCGGCAACCATTTCTGGGTGGATCGGACAGATCGTGCTCCAGGCCTATGCCTTAATGGGGCGGGCGCCTCCCTTTCCTGTCACGGCACATTCAACCAGGGTGATTGGTGCCTCCTGAGCCTTCCGACATCAGGCGTCCGTTTCCCTGTTGTGTAAGGCGGCGACCTGGTCGTCCGTTCACACTTTCATTTAACTTTACGAGGTTGAGTGAGTGCATCTGTGGATGCTTGCTTCGGCCGCAAGCCTTTGCGGGCGGCTGCTTAAGGTTGCAACTCCTCGGTTGAGGAGCTCTGGTTATGGGTGGAGTTTTATTAATTTTTTTTGCTTGCTGTTACCACCCCTTCTTTTTTATTTATTTTTTTTTTATTTTATTTTTTTGACACTGCTTGGGCACGTCCCTAAGGTCAAGATTAAAGGAGCAGTCTGTCAATGAACAAATGAAAATAGGATTTTTGTACTCACCGTAAAATCCTTTTCTCTGAAGTTCATTGACGGACACAGCACCCACCCCTCTTTATGTTCTGCTGGATGCTGTGTGAGTAGTTATAGCCAGTAGGACTGACCCCCTGGGTGGTACTGTGCAGCTTTGCTGTTTTTTTACATGATTTTACATGTTCTGCCTAGTCCTCTCCTGAAGGTGGCAATATAACCCTAAGGTCAAGATCAAAGGAGCTGTGTCCATCAATGAACTTCAGAGAAAAGGATTTTACGGTGAGTACAAAAATCCTATTTTTTTCACTGCCGTATTTCAGTGATACATTATAGGTATTTGTATAGTGCCATCAATTTACACAGCACTTTACACATATACTGTGCATTCACATTAGTCCCTGCCCTCAAGGAGCTTACGGTCTAAGGTACCTAACCTCGCATTCATACATAAACACTAAAGCTCATTTGGACAGGAGCCGATTAACCCACCAGCATGTCCTCAAAAGGTGTGGGGGGACCCACGTAGGCACAGGGACACAAACTGCAGGCAGGTATCACTGTGGTTGGAATTCAAACCAATGACCCCAGTGCTGCTATCAAGTAAAGGTCTTGTCCCTCCCTCAGCCTGTGATTGGACAGTGAAAAGAGGAGTAGCAGACTTGATGAGCTCATCAGTTAGATCCCATAAACACTATTAGATTTTCTGGAGATTTGATTTTTTTTTTTATTTTTTTTTTTAGATTTAGCAAAACCATATAATAAAAGGTCAAACCTTAAACCCATGAGAAAAAAAACCTGCAAGACGGGCATAATTAGCTAGTATGCATAGTATACTAGCTCATTATGAAAATCTTGCCTTAGATCGAAGCCCCCGCAGCGGTCCCGGTACACGGCTCTGCCTGGCGACATGTCTCCTGGAGTTATTTACTGGTATCGTGGGCTCCCGCACTGTGATTGGCCGGAGCCGCAATGGCGTCACTCCTGCGCATGCGAGCGGAAGCCGCCAGCAATGGCGCATCAGCTGAAGCAGTGGCACGAACGAGCCGTTGCTTCAGTGCCGATGACGTCGGCACATGCTGATAAAGGGGGGGATATCAGCTAAATAGTTTAGGAGATATAAATGGTAGCTCCAGGTCAGGATTATTATAGGTTTACCTGTAGTGAAAAGTGGTCTATAAGGGTTTGCAACCACTTTAAGAGTTTCAATTTGTACGCTATAAGGCAGGCCCTTGCACTACATGGTTTTGGTAAATTTGAAGACAAAAATCTGCTGAAAATCTAATGTGTGTGGGGTCCAACTCTGCTCTGTCAGCATGCTTCTTATACTGCAGCACAACTGGTTCCTTGTGCTTATTCTCCCCTTCCAAGTATGAGCTCTGCTGTACAGAGCCTGCAAGATGCTGGTACCGGGTCACATTTGGGTACTTGTGCTGCTTGTTGTCAAACATTGAGTGCAGAACTCCATTCATTTGTCTTTTTATATCTTCCTGGAGTTCAGCTTTAATTTGTGTTGCACATTCGACATCAATAACATCGTACGCTTCAGTAATAGTAATGTCGCACACGCCAAGGTTCTGATTATGAAATCCTCTTGGTTGGCACAGACCATATTATGTAGATTCGTACAATCGCAGCTTGCAATTATAGATCTTTTGAAAGGTTTGTCAACTTTTCCATAGTTTTATATAACCTTTCCAATTGTTTGATTGAACTGAATGATTGGATCTTTTGTTCCCCACCCCCAGCATGGGTTTAGATTTCTGTACAGTCAACCTAACCTTGTAATATGGGAGATTAGCCGGAGACTTTTTTTTTTTTTTTTTCCTGCAGTCAGAATGCATCCGCTTGCTTTCTGAAAGGTCTGGCTCCTGAATTAACTTGTCGGCACCTGCCTGGATTGTCATCCTATTCTTTGATGTCATGTTCAGCTGGGGTAATGTGCACACAGATGTTACCAAAAGCAGAAATTGTAGTTTTATTAAAGCTGAATCAAACCGAGGGGAAAAGGCATAAAATGTCCCTGAGCGTCATATTCGCGCCATACTTGACTACCAAGCGATCCCCTCAGCACTGCGGTGTCAGAGCTCTCAGCTGCTTTGGAGAGCTTCCACCTTTTCTGGCCTTCCTTTCAGGTTCAAACTTTCAGGCCTCTTGATTGGCTGGGCCACAAGGACGCCACTCCCACTCATGTGGTCTCTCCATGGCTGACAGATGTAAGGCCTCTTAAAGCTGCCGCTCCTTTGAAGTGTCTAATGTGAGGACAAGGACCTCTTCCCCCCACAACCATGGCCCAGTGAATGTGGGGGTAGCTTATTGGAATCTGAAAGCCCCCTTTAACAAGAGGGCTGCAGACCCCCCCCCCCCCCATATGAATAAGTATGGCTTGGGTATCCATACGCATTTCTCAAACAGTTTTTTTGACAAGTCCTTTTTTATTTAAAATATTAAATAAAATTGTCCCCCAATAAAAATCCATCTTCAGTTGTAAACAGTGGCCACCGACCTGCACAAAAAAATCTCACTACCAGCAGAGATGACTTATCGTTGGCTCACCGGCATAAGTCAGTCATAAAAACTGATTAAGAACCAACAAAGAAAAAAAACAATTCATTGCAATAGAATGGGAAAATGTAAAACAGGATCAAAACTGCATGTTACTTTTTTTTTTTTTTTTTTCCCTCATTTAAAAAAAAAAACATAATTCTGACATCAATCAGGAAAATGGGGAATGACTGACATTGTGATGTGATCTCTGCCCTGCAGAGAATTGAAAGGGTTAAAGGCCCCCCTGTGTGTACCGTCTGTCACTGGCTGTGTTTGATGAGCAGTATGAAGAAATATTTCCTCAGTGTTTGTACAGTGAACTGATCAGGACACGCTCTATTTTCCAGAATGTAAAGCCGGCTTCACACAAGTAGATTTATTATCACTAAAGTTGAAAACATGCCAATTTTTGACCCCATGAATGGCTGGAAAATTAAATGAAATTTCCTTGAAATCCTGCTAGTGGTATGGCCAGCATCTTAAAGTATATGTGACCATTCAGTTTAAATAGAAATGGAAGACAAGATTATTCTGTATAAATATAAACCTTTATTATAAATAAAATAAAAAATGTTTTTATTTTCTTTTTAACTATTACATAAGCTCTGTTCTCATCTGCATAAGAGCTGGGGGAGGATGGAAACGGCAGCACACTGAGCTTCCCTGTAGAAGGCTGTGCAGTCGGGGAGATGTGTCGGGATCATGCCAACAGGTGCACTGTTTGACCTGCGCATCTGCCACTAACTTCCAGTGTAGAGGGGTGGTAAAAACGGATCTTCTGGGTGTCCCTGCTTTACGTATTACTTTGTCTCCTACTTGCTGATTATGATGTCTCATGTGTTTTAATTTTTTTTTTTTTTTGTATCAAGAGCAATACCACGGGTTTTTTTTTTTTTTTTTTTTTTTTTTTTTTTTTTTTTTTTTTTTTTTAGACATGAGTATTTTTTTAAATTCGTCCATCTTCAGACATGAAGAATTTTTAACTAATTCAGTGTGTCTGTGTGTCTCTGGACTTTTATTGTAGCTGTCAGATATTTGGCGATGTTTTAGCGATTGGGAGATAGAAGCTCATCCTGTCCTCCCAATTCGCTTGCTTTTGGGAGTAAAAAATTGACATTTGGAGGAGACACAAAAATGGCCAATCCAGGCATTGCCGCAGATCACCGGAGTCAGCCGTAATCTGAAGATAACAAGAAGCCGATAACGGCAGGACTATTGATGACAGCAATGGAAACTGATTAATGAAATGTTACTTTTTAGCTTTCTGTATTGTCTGCTTCCTGTTATGTGAAGACCGTGTACTGGTGAAGTTGCTTCATTGTAACGGGAGTTGTTTACCAACATGCGTAATGTGGGAATATTTATGTAACGCAGGATGTTGTGACTTAATTGGCTGCACATTGCATGTGTGCATGATGTGACATTTCGGCTCAATTTACATTTTTTGTCTTCTGCAGGTTTAATAGCTTTTAGAGTCGGTGTTCCCAAGTCTCGGCAACAGTCCAGGCTCCAGGCCACCCCTTCAGCCGCAGCTCAATGTAAGTATCCCATCCATAATGCTTTACAAGTAGTTGGGGCATCTGTACTTTTTATTTATTTACAGTGGAATTTTGGATTACGAGCATAATCCATTCCAGGACAATTCTCGTAATCCAAAGCGCTCTCCTATCAAAGCGAGTTTCCCCATAGACAATAGAAACGAAAATAAGTTGTTCCGCATTGACTTCAATGGCATGCAATACTGCATGTGACCAGAGGTGGGTGGGGTGCCCGAGAGCCTCGGAAATGATCGGGGACAGCTTGGCTTTTCTCGGAATGGCTCGGAAACACCCGGGAACGGAGTATTTCCCAACGGCTCTGCTCCGGCGCCTCTGGCCAAATGCGGTACTGCACACCCCATTAGCTTGAATTCTGCTAGTTTTGCGAGACAACACTCGCAAACCCAGTCAGAATAAAAAAATAAAGTTGCTCGGCTTTCAAAATGCTCGTTTCAAAATGCTCGTTAAGTGTTACTCGTAAACCAAGGTTCCACTGTTTTTTTTTATTTTTGTCACAAACTATATCGGAGTGATTGACTATGGTAACACTACTAAGCAAAGCAAAAGAACAAATTATTCTGGACTGCAGCACTCCAAATAAAGCCTTTGTAAAATCCAAAAACACACTGTAGATCACAGCACACTGGTTAAGCTGACGCGTTTCACACTGTAGTAGTGTTTAATCATAGCTCACACTACTACTCTGGGGGAGGGGGGTGGTTATCAGGCATTTTTTTTTACTTTGATTGCTGTTACAATGATCACTGTTACAGTAATGTTTTCAAATGGGTTACATAACAGCTGTGATTGGTGATCTGTGATTGGCTACAGCTAATTGCATGGTACTTTCATTGGCCCAGGTACCATGTGATGGCTGCGAGCCAATCACAGAATCACTCTATAGTAAGCGCAGCTGTTATGAATGAGCTTCATTCATACCAGCCTTGTTGACCTTGCGTTCGCATAGCAATTAAATGGCCCAGGGATCATGTGAAGTGTCTGGGTACCAAGAGCTGCAATTCGCGAGAGCGTTGTGCTACATTCCCCAGGCTGGATCGGTCTGCCCGTACCGCCCTCCCACAGTAAATGTACTGTCAGTGGACGTCAAGTGGTTAAGGGGGTTGTAAACCCTCCTGTGTTTTTTTTCACTTCTGGCAGTCACTATACCCCCGTTTTACTTAAGCGAACCCTGCAATGTCCCACGGCAAGGACACGCTGTCTTTCTGCCCGGGGTTCTCGGCTCTTGATTGGATAGATTAATAGCAGCGCAGCCATTGGCCCCCGCTGCTGTCAATCAAATCTGCCGAGTCCTGCATTCGGCGGTTATGGACGCAGAATGATGTACTCGGGAGCGAGCCCGTAAGGTAACACCCCCGGGAGAGCGCTTCTCCTAGGGGGTTATCTGATGTGGGGAGGAGCCGCTGGAAGACCCCAGAAGATGGCATTCGTTGTGTTTCTGTAATATAATTGTCGGGAAGAGAGCTCCGGCAGGTCACAAACGCAGAGTGGCTCTATAACAAAGGTATTTGGCACAATTCTATCACAGAAACAAACTCATTGTATACTACTGTAATAGTGGATTATAGGATTTTACAAGCATTTTAATTTTATTATAGTGTGTGTGTGTGTATATATGTTTGGGGGTTCTACATTTTAGAACAACAAATACCAATTTAAACTAAACTGTGCCAGAAAAGACCTGGTCTTCAAATTTATTATATGGGTTTTCTTTTGCAGGATTTTCATTTTTTTAAATCGGATGTGTAGACAGATGCAGTACTGCCATTGGGGAAAAAAAATTCCAGGTGTTGATTGATATTTTAAAATGGTTACATTGGTCTAGCTTGAACCCATGTAACTATGTATATACCATACCTGGCTGATAAGCCTGCAAGCTGGAAATATCTGTAGACACCGCCGCTTTCAATGATTTCCACTAGCTTCTGGATCCTGTGCTGAGTTTTTGCCCTGCTGTGTTCTGAACACAGGATGACAGGCGCCCTTCAGAGAACACTTTGCATTTTCTGAATGAATGTAGAAGCATGCTCTGAACAAGGTGGGGAATATGAAGTTGCCTGCCCTGTCTGTCCACATGATATTGTGTTTTGATAGCTAAATTCAGGCCAACAAATACTATCATAAAACTGATAAGTTTACATAATGTCAGATTAGAAGCAAGGTGTGGTGCCTGGATTGGCAAGTAAAACGCTGTTGCCTCTGTTTTTAATTGCAACTAATCTCCAGGGAAGCCGCTAAGTAAACACCTTTAACATGCAAACTCTTATGTGTGATTTGGTCACTTGTGACACGGGAAGGTTGGGGAACCTCAAATCTATATACATCTGCTACTTAATGGCCCTGTAATATTTTTTTCACTTAATCGTTTGTTTTTCTGCTAACATGCTGTTGCCTCCTGAACTTCTCCTTTCCCCCTCACTTCTGTTTGGAACGAGCAGTGCACATTAGCTGTACAAAAAATTGTCCCCTGCTCTCACCTATAACTGGCCCTTACAGCAAGGAGCATTGGAAGGCAACGCATAACAAAAGATCAGGAAAAAAATCAAGAATTCCAAGCTCTACTTAACAATCGGCCTGTGGCCAACCAGAATACCCTGTTTAACAGTATGCGTTTTAAAACTGGTTTAGTTGCACAAATTTGCAAATACATGCATAAGCTACAGAGCCCTGCCAAGGCACCTTGGTATCTGTAGTCCTATCTCATAAGAGGCACCACAGTGGAAGCACATGCATTCTAATGAGATGAAGGCAGATGGACTGGAGGGAGCCCACCCCTCAAAGGTACAGGGGCCCATTGAACACCCAGCAGGTAGCACAATGGCTGCAAAGGTGTCAATGCGTTGCCTGACATAAAATCAAGCGTACACTGCGCACTAAACCGCTTATTATCCATAGTCCATCTCAGGAGTGAATAGTGGAGGATGACTAAATTTCTACGTACAGTGGAGAATTAATGTAGCCACCCTCTAACAGGAAGTCAGAAAAATCGAAGCAGAGCAATAGAAGGGATTTTATTTTAATTGATTTCTGCCTTGATGTGTAAAATCTTCTGTAGTTCAGCACCCCCCAGAGCCCCTCTTTTACTTGCATGAACCCGATCGTTCCAGCGATGGGGACGAGCACTGCAGCTCCAGCCGCTGTCTCTGGTCTTCATTGGATGGATTGCTAGCAGCAGGACTTGGGAGTGCGCCCGCATTAGTGTCCCCATGGAAAGCGGCTCTCCGTGGGGGCACTCGAGAAGAAGAGTCAGGATCACAACTGGGGGACCGTAGAAGAGGATCGGGGCACAGAGCAGGTAAGTGTAACATGTTTGTTTAAAAAAAAGAACCTTTACAACTCCTTTAAGAGAATACATACTGAAATGTGTATGCATTACAAAAAAAACTTTATACAGAAGTTAGTGTCCCTTAGGCAGCACAGCTTGGTCACTGTGTCGCCTCAAGCTAATTGGACCGTGACTTTCCCTGCAAGTTGTCACAATGTGCTAGTAAGGACTGCATACTAGCACATTATGTAAGACTTGTCTTATAAGAAGCCCTCCAGTGGCGCTCACTGCTGCTGGGGATTCCTTCGCCTGGTCTTTTTGCCGGGTTCGCAGGCTCTGACCGTTTGAATGGCAGAGCTGCAATGACGTCACTCCCACACATGAAAAATAGAGCAGCAGAGCGTTCTGCAGTGACCGCATACTCGGTATGCCTTCACTTCAGATCAAGGTGTGCATGCACCGGTGACATAACCAGCTGCAAAATAATGAATATTTCCTAAATGGTGCATGTTTAGGAGAGATTCCTTGTACCTTCAGGTAAGCTTACTTGTAGGTACTGGTGAGTAAGCAGTGTTTACTACCACTTTAAACATTGACTTGCCTGGCACTCAGTAAATGGAAAGAAATACGGCAGGTTCAGAATGTTGACCCTTCCCTCTTCTGAGGGATTTCAGGAAGCCAATATGAGGTGTTTACTTGCTTATAAATTAAACCGTTTTTTAAAGTTAATGTTTTAGGCTTCATGTACATGGGACGTTTTTACAACCTCTTCTGAACGATTTAACGTGACAGATGGTAACCCACATTTAGAACGTCAGTTTTGCCGTGTTTACTTGCTGCGTTTGCATGGGGCAGTTGAAAGAGTCCAACTGCCTCTGAACGTCCATTTAGCAGCAGCAGTGTACATTGGGCCTTAATGTGTTCACAGCCAGACTAAAATTCTGTTTAGTGTGTGGAGTTGACTTTTTAAATCATTGTCAGACCCGACTGATTAAAAGGAACAAGCTGTAGGCTGATGGTACTGCCAAGCTTGACACTGCGTTCACATACGAGCGAACATTGATTCCCTTAACTTCTTTGAAGGCAAAGGTCACATGTTGCACTCCTAAATAACAGGAAGCATGATTGTATACAATTACCCAAAATGCAGATGCTTTTGTTAGAAAATTCAGATTCCTCCTCCCTATCCCGTAGGGAGGAGTTTAGGGTTGTTCGATTCCTAGTCCCAAACACGTCTGTCACTTGTACTGGACCAATAATCTGTGGCCAAGGCCATTTCCCTCCCCACAGCTGTGTATGCGTGCAACTGCAGAGCGCAGAATGCCCGGCTGCATATGATTGGTCCAGTACAGGTGACCGCTCTCTGGCAGGCGTAGGTTCTGGGACTAGGATCCAAGCTCATCCCCAATGCTCATTTGCAGTGTGTGTTGTAGAAATGTCAGCTGCAATATGCAGTTTTCAAACCATATCTGACCTTTTTAAGGGGTTTCTTGGGTGATAATACGCTGTTCACTACCTGCTGCACAGCGGAAGGTGATCTGGCCACCATGCCCAGAAAAGCCTGCTGTGTAAATACATTTTACAACTAAGTCATTTAGATACCAGAGACCAGCTTGGCACAGTGTGTGACTAGAGTATATCGCCTATAAATATTTCCATAGTTGTATGCAATTGTGAAAATAATAAAAAATCTTAAGTAAAATGTATGAGGTGAGCTTTTTTTTTTTTTTTTTTTTTTAGATTTTCATAGTCTATTAGCTCCTTAAAGCTGTCCCAGTGCAAATACACGCGGCAGCACAGCAGTGATCCTTATTTTTTATTAAATGGAACGTGTGGCCTGCTGTGAACACAGGAGGTTGGCTGCTCGGCACAAGCTGCATTCAGAAAATGCTTTGCGTTTTCTGAATGAATGCGACACATTCTTTGATTGGACGAAGTGCAGAGGTGTGGACAGTAATGCTTGCGGTATAGGCATGACTGGGGACTTGCTTCAGGGGACTGCAGCCCCTTTACATATATTGCTTCTACATTTGTGCTCCCTACAGTCCCTTTTAACAATTACTGAAGATGTTCTCAGTAAGATGCATTAAAGAACCAAACCATTTATCTACTATAGAACAGTGTCAAATATTTCTCCTGCAGTACGTAAGCAAGGAAAACACAATGGTGTCAGCAGAGGCCCCAATGGCTCCACAGTAAGTGCCACAGGGCTGTAGGTTGGGCACCAGGGCCCTAGAAAGATATTCAGTAACAAACCACTCTAAATACTATCTTGCTGGAAAGATGTTTGGCGGTCAGTATGTCGAGTTTGGTATGTGCATGGCCTTGAGCGCTGTCGGCTGTTTCTGATAAGTTCACAATTCGAGTTTGGGAAGCAGAGCATTTGGCGTGTGTGTGTGTGTGTCCCTCTCTGTAATTGCTGATTTAAAACTTGAGTTCAGCCACCCCCTAATGTTCTGGTTTACTAGGGGTTAGGGTTCTAAAAACAAAAGCATTTTTACCTTGATGCATTCTATACATTAAAGTAAAAAACCCTCCACCCCCCCCCCCCCCCCTATACTTGCCTGAGACCAATCTTGATCCAGCGATTATAAATGAGAACAGAGGCCCTCTCCCTCCTCGTTGGCTCAGGTCAGGGGGCAGAGCAGACAGGACGGACTCACTAGCTCTCTGCTCAGGGAGCTGTGAGAACCGAGTAATCAGTGGTGTTAGAACGCTCGGTTCTCAGTCTTGGAGCTGGTGGGGGACCGATACAGCATCACTCTGATGCTGAATCCACCTAGCCAAGTATGATTCTTGAAACAAAACCCCCATACTGTACTTCTAAGGCAGTCCCAGCAAATACATATTTTTTGTCCAGTTCTGCATTTAATGAAATTATATGATTAAATCTCTGCCCATGAGTTCAGGTCGAGTTGGAAGATTGCACTGGTGTCTCTTCCAGGCTTTATTGCAGTGCAGCAATCACAGGTTGTCAGGTGGAGACATTTAGGTAGCTTTAAGGCAATGCTTTAGTAGGCCGGTAAGCTGACCACAGACCTGAGAGGTGGAGAGCTGGTATAGCAGGATCTCCTTTCGTCATGTTTCTGTTTGGTAGATATGAATCACAAGGCAGCTGGGCAGAATGACACACATTTTGGCAGATATGGTGAACATGTAAATATTAAAAGCGTGTGTGTATATATAGCCATTTGGCTGGAGGTACTTTGAATTACTGCTGCTTGCTAGCTCTTGGTAATCCGTGTGGTTAAACCTGCATTGTAGGTTTGCCGCCTTACAATCCTAGTAGGTCTTAACTTAATCCACTCGGCATGGTTGAGGACTAAATACACACCTACTGAATGATGGGCCAGCTGCCAGCAGCAGTGTGTAGGGCTCTTTGCTAACAGGAAGTCATGTGACGCTGACTAGGATTTGCTGCGGATGTCATGACGTGCCCTTTCAGTAAAAGCCAGGCGGTAATCTTGTTGTCTTTGTAATTGAGGCTCATTGATGTGTGTGTGTGTGTGACGCCTTCGTACGCTGTGCTGCGCATGGCCTCTTCAGGTTCCCTTCTGCCCCCAGGGTGGGGAGGTGTGTCTCTAAAATTACATGAAACACTGACACATAAATAAGTGAGAGCTTTTGTGCCTGAGCTTTCTGGCTGCTTTAACATGTGTAAGCCTCACTTTCTAATTGTTGCTGTGTCGTCACAAACTCTGAGCTGTGAATCAAGGCAGAATTATTGGTGGTCGTTACTAAATCCAGGACCCTGCAGTCACTATCTGATCTTCCACAGTACATGGAAATGCAATTATTTTAGTAAGTATAAACTGCTAAATACCCTTTCTCATCAGCATTATATAGCAGACTGGTGACTTCTATCAGTGTCCTGGTTAAAGCTTGTAGGCGGAGTTTTCATTCATTCTGCTGTCTGTCCTATCTGGACAGTGCTGGTTGTCCCTGTGCTGATCGCATGCACCCTCCCGAGAAAACACTAGCAATACACACCAAACTGAGCCTGTGCAGGCCTGTCTCTGTATTATCAGGAAATTGGGGACAGCGGAAAAAAGGGAGGATCAGAGAAGACAGGATCAAACAACCTTTTTACACAATGCAGAGGGTTAACCCCTTGGGTTCCACAGTGAGTATAACAAGCATGCTCATATACAGGCTGATTTTACTGTTGTGGGTTTAGTAACACTTTAATAGTCTTGGATTTTTTTGCAGTGTGCACTGCTAGGGTGGAGCGATCATGGTGGTGAATCGCTAGTGACGGTTTCAGGGTGGACATACCTCGCAGCCCCTTTTTGACCAGCTAAAATCTTAAAGTAGATGCTTGCTAAAATTTTGTATAGCGCCTCTCTCTCCACCTGTCTTTGGCTCCTCGCAGGTAGAGAGGGCGCACCCAGCTACATACCTGTACCCTCCTGTGTAAAGAGGTTGAGCGGTGTTATGAAACAGGTCTCCACAGCCAGGTTCTCAAGAGAATGGTTCCCATCTCTATGATCAATAGACACGTCTCTATTTCCCCCAATAACTCCAAGGTCCACACCAGCCTTAACTCCAACGTACTGTTTATTTCTCTAAAAACAGTCTCTGATAGAAAAGGTTGCAGAGAGAACAGGACAGCATAAGGTGTGGGAGAGGTCCAGGCACAAACGTAATACACTTCGCTGCTTGGCTTCTCAAGCAGACTTGGCCCATTTGGATAGTCTCCCTAGATAGGGACTAGCAGCCAGAATGGTACTTCAACTAACCACACAATCACTACACAAACTGGTAATCTTGGTCTCTTTCACAGACCTGGTGAACTTGGTTTTCAAAACTTGGTCTCTTTGTAAGGAGAAGACGTCCCTCCAGAGTTACCGGGCCCCTTCCTTCACTGTGACTTCTCACCAGTCCCTCTGAACGGTCTCTTCCCGGCCTCGTCTAAGATGCGGGTCCCCTCGCAAGGTGGCACCCTGAGATTCCTCAATCCTTGGTGGGCCCCAGCCAAAGGTGCTGGGCCCAAGGCCTTTAGTTGCAGCCCCAGGGCTAAAGGTGCCTGGGACTGATTCACCTACCACCGTCCCTGGGCCAAAGGTGCCCAGGGCGGACAGGAACCTGCACTCCTTGGGAGTAGGACACCCCCGACAACAAACCCCTAACAGGCAGCGTCCGCCCCTTTTATATCCTCTCCCAGCATACACAGCAGGCTGACCACGCCCACTGCATGGTTGCCGAGAGGGGACACACAAGGCACAGCACTGTATCAGCAGTTCAACCCTGGCCCACCATGGCAGCGTCACCCGCAGGCCACCGGGAACGGTGCACTGATACTCTTCCTGCAGACAAAATGGTTAATGTCCTAACAATTTAGGTGTTTAAGCATAACTACCACTCGAACACTGACCCTAAATTGAGGACCCGCTACATTTGTTTTAACAATTGTCATGTTTAAAGAAGTCCACCCTAACACTAAAATTGCACCATCTAGAGACATCCACAATTGAAGAATAATCCATCTAGCCCTATAAAGAAGGAATCGCTATACATTTTTTTTAAAGCTGATTTGGTCTTTCCTCCAGCAGCGGAAGCTCTGCAAAGGACACAGCCAACAATGGCTGTAAAATTAATGGGCAGTGATTTCATCCATAAACTTACTACGTGGCTTCCATTGTTGGCTGTGTCCTGCACAGCCGCCTGTGGAGGCTGCTCCACAGCGAAGCTGACAGCTTGGTGTGGGATTGGGTCAGATCAGCTTAAAGGTGTATACGGACGGACTTCTTTACAGGACTAGATCATGCATGTCTGTAGATGTAGAGATTTTAGTGTTATGGAGGACTTATCCTTTATTCCTACATAAACATTTTTTTTTTTTTTTCCCATTCTATTTTGTCATTACTGCTGATCTCGCTGATTAGTCCATGAATGCTGATTCCAGGCTCCATCCACTTTACCAACTGCTCAGTGTCTGTTGTCCCTCTCTGCCAATCCCTCCCTCCACTGGCTTCCACTCACCTAATGAATTTCAAATTACTAACAACTTACAAAGTGGTTCACAACTCTGCCCCCAGCTGCATAACTAATCTAGTCTCAAAATACCATCCAAACCGTTCCCTTCGTTCCTCCCAAGACCTATTCTAGCTCCCTCTTCACCCCCTCACATGCTCGCCTCCCAGGACTTTTTCCGAGCCTCTCCCATCCAATGAAACTCCCTACCCCCAATCTGTCCGATTTTATCTCCTGCTTTTAGACGATACTTGAAAAACCCTCCTTCAGAAAAGCCTATTCTGTCCCCACCTAACAAATTTCTTCATCAGCTCATCCCCCACAGCTATTACCTTTTTGTGTCACTTGACCCTCCCTCCTAGATTGTAAGCTCTAACAAGCAGGGCCCTCTGATTCCTCTGTTTTGTAACTGTAATGTCTGCCCTCATGTTGTAAAGTGCCGCACAAATGGTTGGCGCCATATAAATCCTGTATATCTCCCACAGTCCTTTTCAGCAACCTTTTCTGCATTCACATGCTCTCGCATTGCTGCATATTTCTGTGGACCAGCTTTCTTGTGGTGACAACAGTAGGGCCCCACTTCAGTTTAGTTTCTTCAGGAGATGCGTGTGACGGGGTGACAACACTGGAGCACAGTTGGAACAGTTGTCGCCCCTTAAAGTGATACTAAACACACGCACTGTTTAATTTTACATTGTCCCTTCTGTTTCTGGATGATGGCACTAACTTAATTTAAAACCTTGGTACTGTTTTCTCAAATCGCCTTTCAGGACAACCTTGGTGAGAGCGTAGCTCCGCCTCTTTAACAGGAAACACACGTAGCCTTTAAATCCCTCCTCTTCCACCATGGCCTCAGTTATTGTTTCCTCCGCCATGGTGGAAGCAACAGGTGGGAACCAGGGAGCTATGTTCTTTCCAAAGGGGAAGAAGTAAGGCCTACCTTTAGTTTTTTCTGCCTGGTGTGCTATGGTACTAGTGTACCAGTGACCATCCCAGCACCCCCCCCACTGCAAGCAGGGGTTGTTCCGGAGTCCCCAGTCTCGCCTGCTCACGGGAGTAAAGGACCAAAAGGTAAGTGCAGCATCTTGTGCCCGGAATCCGTTGTAAGGCTCTGGTAGCCGGGTGGATGCCGCTGCTGGTCAGCAGCGCGAAGCGCATGTCGGTTCCGGGTCCCGGCCGGCGGATGACGTCATGTCCGGCGATGTGGCTTCCTGTGGCGGCGCTAGTGGTTCCCAGCGCTTGGAACGCAGAGGCTAGGGGGCGGGTCTTCCGACCGCGCTTCCGTTTCCGGCCCACGTGTGTGACGCGGGACCCAGGAACCTTTAAAAACACACTGGTGTGTGTAAAGCCCAGTTGTGGTCTCGGCAAGATGGAGGAGAGACAATCGGCAATGGCGGAAGCATGCGCCCTAAGCTCTGGTCAGGCTCAGGTAAGAGGGGTACAATGGTGCCTTTTATTCTTATCCAAATGAGTATGCTGTGTGTTCTGCTTGTTCCTCCCTGAAGGGAGCCTGCTGCTGTTTGATGGGAGGTTACTTCTCTCTGACCTGTTACAGCTTGGACATGGTGGTTCTATACACTTCTGGGGACACTTCTTTCTCTATTTCTGGTGGTGGCCTAAATGCACTAGTTGGTTTAAGGTTTGGTTAGGTCATTAGGTGAATTTTACTGTTTATCTCCTTTCAGGAGAAAACTGTAGGGAAAATCAAACATTTAAACCCACCAAGCCAGAGGAAGTGTCCCTCCTGCAAGAATCCTTTGGGGGATTCGTGACAGAAAGCTATGTGCAGGTCTTGCATTAGACTTGGTGGAAGAGGAAATGACCCAGCAATACAAGGATCTATTTTCCTCAGTAAGAGAGCTTACAAACTCTTACTTCAGTTAAAACTTTACTGAAAAGTCCAGCAGTCTTGGCTGAACCCCAGCAACCACCGTCCAGCCCAAGAGCCTCCACCTCTAGACCAGCAGAGAGGTGGACTCTGGGGATGAAGGGGCAAGTACTCTCTCCTCTCTCGGACTCAGATGAGGAGGAAGATGATAGCAGAGCCTCCAGATATGAGATCATCCACATCTAAGGATAATTTATAAGGGCAATCTACACCACTCTGGATATTCAGGAGGAAAAAGTACAATTATCAGTCCATGATAAAATGTACCAGGGTCTGGACAATTCCAAACAGTGTTCCCAGTCCATAGGGTCATATCAGACACAATTAAAAAAGAATGGAAGGATCCTGAAAAAGGTCCTTTTCTTGCCAAGACCCTTAAAGCGTTTTCCTTTTGAAAACAAAGACTCAGAGGTTTGGAACAAAAAACCACGAGTGGATGGATGCTGCCTTCTCGCAAGTCTCTCGTCGTACGGACCTCGCTTTTTGAGGACATGGGAGTGTTGAAGGATGCGATGGATAAAAGGGCAGACTCCCTGCTGAAAAAAGCTTGGGATTCCACATCAGCCAGCCTCAAACCAGCTATGGCCTCCACAGTGGTGGCAAGGGACCTGGAGTGTTGGATAGAGAAGCTGATGAACCATGTAGAGGCAGGTACTCCAAGAAAAGATCTGTTGGAGTCCTTCCCTCTAATACTGAAAGCAGCGAAGTACATGGCTGATGCATCCGCTGAATCAATCTAAATGGCTGCGAGATCAGCAGCATTGGTAAATTCAGCTAGGCGTGCAGTCTGGCTAAAAACTTGGTCGGGTGACACAGCCTCTAAAATCAAACTTTGTGGCCTACCCTTCTCGGGGGACTTTGGTCCTGAACTAGAAACTATTCTGGACAGAACAGCTGACAAAAAGAAGGCTTTCCCTTATAAAAAGAAGCCGCCTTTTAAAAAATGTCGTGCTGTTCAGCAAACCTTCAAAAACAAAGGCAACAAAAAACCTTGGTTTTCCCAAAAAGGTAGAGGAAGGGGTGGAGTTCTTTTTAGATCTCCCCAGACCAAACTTCTAAACAAGTGACAATCTTACTCCAGTAGGGGGAAGATTGTCAGCCTTTCTTCCGCAATGGAACCAAGTATCCAAAAGTCCCTTCGTAAAGAACATCATTGCGCAGGGATACAGTCTGAAATTTTTGGAATGCCCTCCAAGCAGATTTTATGTCCCAGCCCTACCACGGGATCAGGAAAAATCTTCCGCTATGATGACCCTCTTACAGGATCTGATACAGTAGGAAGTGATAGTTCAAGTCCCAAAACACCAGGAGGGACGGGGGTTTTACTCCCATATATTCCTGGTGAAAAAACCTTCAGGCGAATACCAGCTGATTCTGAATCTGAACATCCTAAACAGATCAATATGGTACAAACACTTTTGCATGGACACAATCCACTCCATAACAAAGTTGTTAACTCCAGATTGCTTCATGGCATCCCTGGACCTGAGGGAAGCCTACCTTCATGTGCCAATAGCTCTGGCTTCCCAATGGTTTCTCCGCCTAGGCATCAATCTGGGGACATCAATATGGCATCTCCAATTCAGAGCCCTGCCATTCGGACTTTAATCCTCACCCAGGATATTCACAAAGGCTATGGCGGAAGCCCTAGAGTCTCTGAAACTGAGGGGGATCTGGGTCATTCCATATTTGGACAACCTACGGTTTCGCAGATTCCAGAGTTCAGGTTGTGACAAACCTTCAAGTGTCACTCTTCTCCAAAGTCTAGGTTGGCTCTTAAATCTAGAAAAGTCAAATCTAGATCCAACTCAGGAGATGAGGTTTCTGGGTTACACCATAAACTCAGTTCTTCAAGAAGTATTTCTTCCTCAGGAAAAGATGGAAAAAATCTATTCTGCAGTGAGTCAGATCCAGACGAATCTCTCAACATCAGTCCGATCAGCCATGGCAGTGTTGGGCCTCCTCACGGCCTCAATCCCAGCCATACAATGGGCAAGACTGCATTCCAGACCCCTCCAGAGGAACATTTTACAAGTTTGGTCACACCAGGAGTCGCTGGAAAAGTGCTTCAAACATCAAACGTAAAACGAGCACTCTGGTATTGGAGAGACCCAAACAACCTGACAAAGGGTCTCTCGTGGGGTTTTCCCCTGGACAAACGTCTGACAACAGACGCAAGTGGTTGGGGAGCTCATCTGGAAGGTCAAACCGCACAAGGGACTTGGGCCAAAGTGGAAGCAAGAAAATCGTCAAACTGGTGGGAATTAAAAGCCATATTTCTGGGCCTCCTTGCCTTTCAACAGACAAAGGACATCATGTTCAGGTCGTGTCAGACAACACGACAGCGGTAGCTTCCGTGCCCAAACAAGGGGGAGCTCAGGTCTCATGGAGTTAGCCAGTCAGTTGTTGTCCTGGGCGGAGCTAAATGTGACCTCCTTATCAGCAGTTCACCTAAAAGGATCCCAGAATCTGCTGGCAGATCTTCTAAGCAGAAGTGTGGTGGAGTCTGAACCAGGAGATTTTCACCATGATCTCCAAAGTGGGGGAAACCTCAGGTAGATCCATTTGCCAGTCAGCAAAACACAAAGGTCCGAGAATTCTTTTCTCTCCACAGAGGGGACCAGGCAGTAGGCATAGACGCTCTAGCACATCCATGGCATTACCAGCTGTGTTACGCCTTTCCCCCCTTTTCTCTAATCCCACTGGTATTGAAGTACAGGGAAGAGAACACCAACCTGATCCTGATTGCTCCATATTGGCCAAAAGGCCTTGGTTTGCGACACTGCTAAACTTAGTCGCAAATCCTCCATGGAAGCTACCACTCAGGAAGGACTTGCTAACACAGGGCTCTGTGAACCATCTGGAAGCAGACCGACTACACCTGGCTTCTGAGGAAGACCTCCTAAAAGCTAAACCACTTTCAGATAAAGTGATAAGGACCCTACTGTCCAGTAGGAAGGAGGTAACTAGGGCCAGCTACCTTTAAAGTATGGAAGAAGTTCGACTCTTGGTGTTCTTCCAAAAGCCTCAATCAAGAGTGTCGTTTCAGTTTTGGAGTTTCTTCATGAAGGAATGGAGAAAGGACTAGCAGCCAGCACCCTGAAAACTCAGGTTGCGGCTCTTTCAGTTTATTTTGAAAAAACTCTGTCCAAAGAAACTTTAATTTCCAGATTTTTTTAGGGCTCTGGCTCGTAACAGACCTGTAGCCCTTAAAGTTTTTCCCAGTTGGGATTTATCTATTGTTTTACAGGGTCTCACGGGAGCTCCGTTCGAACCCCTTCAAGAGACTTCCTTAAATTTAGTTTTGAAAACAATATTTTTAGTTGCCATTACGTCGGCAAGGAGAGTCCATGAACTCCAGGCTCTGGCAGTTACAGAACCTTTTTTGAGGGTCTTTTCAGACCGGGTGACCCTTCAGACGGATCCAGCCTTTCTACCAAGTGTCGTCAACCTTCCATCGGTCACAAGAAATAACTTTTACCTACTTTTTCCTCAGTTCCTACCAATGCAGGAGAGGAAGCTTTCCATACACTGGATGTGAGAAGATGCCTGCTCCAGTTTCTTGCAGTTACCAAAGAGTTTAGAAAAACAAATGCTCTTTGTGCTATTTTCAGGTCCCCACAAAGGGGAGAAAGCTTCTAAAAGGCAGATTGCTTAGACAAGCAATTAGAGACCTATCAAGCTAAAGGAGAAATACCTCCCTCAGGTATTGCTGCTCACTCAACAAGGTCAACAGCAGTTTCCTGGGCCGAGAGGGCCGGTGCTACGCCTGATCAGATTTGCAAGGCTGCCACTTGGTCCAACTACTCAACATTTCTCCGTCACTATAGGTTGGACTTGCTGTCTACCGCAGATCAAGCCTTCGGCAGGAAGGTACTGCAGGCAGTAGTCCCACCCTAGGGTAAGTTACTCTGTTATCCTCTCCAAGGTTGTCCTGAGAGGCGATTTGAGAAAAACTTAGTTAGACTTACCAGTGACGGTATTTCTAAGCCTTTCAGGACAACCGCTATTTCCCTCCCTAATATATCTTAGAAGTATGGATTAAGTGTCTATCATGGTTGTTGTGGTTCTTCTGTGCTTTGTCTTCCAGTTTGTCGGAGACCACAATAACTGAGGCCATGGTGGAAGAGGAGGGATTTAAAGGCTACGTGTTCCCTGTTAAAGAGGCGGAGCTACGCTCTCTCCAAGGTTGTCCTGAAAGGCTCTTAGAAATACCATCACGGTAAAGCTGGCCATACACCATTAGATTATCTGCAGATTTTCTATGGTTAGATGGAAAAAGTGGGAGATTCCTCCATCCACACAGTTAATATACATGGAGAAATCTGTTGCACTTTTTCCATCTAACCATAGAAAATCTGCAGATAATCTAATGGTGTATGGCCAGCTTAAGTCTTACAGGTTGTCACATGACCCAGACCTTTCCCAGCCTGTCTGCAGGGAAACATAAGCAGGAGGAGCTTCTATTCCTCTGCTGGTGGTGACATGTTCAAAATAAAAACAGCCTTTTGACTACAGGGTAAAAATATCAAACTTTTTAAAATTGTCATACAAATACATATTTGAAATAAAATCTTGTATTTTTTGGTAATAACATGGTGTGGGTAGTTAGTGGGCATGTAAGAGGGAGTGGGCTGTTATTTACCACTGTATATACGTTCACATGTGTGACTCTAGTGACATGGGCTGCTCAGATGTGATGGGGAGGAAATGAGTGTAAAGGTAAACTAACACTTTTTTTTTTTTTTTTTTGTGGTTTCCTTTTAAATAGGGCTCATGCACATTGGCATATTGGACATTTGACCGTAAACCTGCATAAGAATAGACCTATTCCCCTGTACCTTGTTTGCGCAAAGGTTGTATGTGGTATCCACGCGCATGTTTACACTTGGAGCTTTGTATGCATATGGACATAGCTGGAGCTATAGAGAAAAATCACAGGTCACTTTAAGTTTATTCCTGCTTTCTGTTACAGCCGCCATGCTTGAGTTTTAAGGCATGTTTTCAATTTAGTGGCATGGTGAAACATCCTTATTGGTTTTACATTGGTCTTTCTGTGTGAGAGGAAGCGGTTGGGCATGGGAAGAGTAGGAATATTTAAAGGTGGGTAGACTAGAAGCTAGCAAGAGTAAGTCATTCACCTGCAACTGATATTACCTTTGGATAGGTGGACCCTCTAAAGACCAGCTTCTGGCTGGTATGTAGGGGTCCATTTTATGGATTCACTTGATGTAGGTGCAACATTCTCATGTGAGTCAAGGCCAATGTGGTGGGCTCTTGACATCATGGCCTCACTGAATGTGAACCGATGGCTGATGAAATGGGGGCAGTGCCTGCCACTTGAGGCAGGCTTGAGAAAGAGGCATTGCCATCTTGAAATGCATAGCCACACCCCCTGGCAGTGGGATCTGACATGATCTGCAACAGTTCCTACATTTTTAGATCAGCTCCTGTGCCTCTAAACAGTCTGCTGGCGGTTCTACTCTCCATTGCGCCAGATAGCTACTGCCAGGCCTGGGTTCCTGTGATGGCAGCTCTTAAAGGCATGATATGCCCTTTTATACTCTACATCTGAGCGGCTAACTTAAATGCACTTTGATATTCTCTCGTGTCTGAGGCCACGTGTCAAATGGCTAAGCCATAACCATGAATCGGTGATGGGCTATGGTTTTGATGCATGTGCACAAGTCACTGATTTGGTGGATGTGTAATTTCATTAGTTGGATCCTCTGTCATTCCATACGTTTGGATTTTATTTCCCCATTCAGAATTTTGTTTCTTGTGCCTACTAGCTTACAGTTGGCCAGAAGCGCTGAATAATTTCCTTCCTGCCTGTTTGCCAGCTGTAGGTGTGTTCCGGTGATCGGTGAGGATGAGGTTTCTGGTGCAGCAGGTTATGCGACACTAAACTGCCAGTGACTGCGGGTAAATCCTCTGTGGCCACGCACACCACCTGCTGCCGCATTGCATGAGTGAGAATTATCATGACTCTAACCTGACACAACACCAATACAATGTTTTTCTGCTTAAAGTGATTGTAAAGGCTCGTTTGTTATGATAAAAATAACAAACCTGTTATACTTGCCTGCTCTGTTGCAGTGGATTTGCACAGAGCAGCCTATATCCTCCTCTTCTCGGGTCCCTCTTTGTTCCTGGTTCCTCCCTCCTGTCAAGTGCCCCCAAAGCAAAAAGCTTGCTATGGGGCAAGCCGAGCGGAGTCACAGCTCCCTGTCTATTTAGACATGGAGCCCTGACCCACCCCCCTCCGCTGATTGACTAGCTGACTTTGACAGCAGCAGGAGCCAATGGCGCTGCTGTTGTGTTTTAGGCCAATCAGGAAGGAGTATCTCGGACGGCTGAGACACTCATGGACATCGCTGGACACACACACACACACACACACACACACACACACACACACACACACTCCCCCCTACCTGTTTAACTTAATGCATTAAGATAAACCTTCTGACTTTACAACCCCTTTAAACAGAAAATCTGTTATCTGACAGTGTAGGGTAGAAAGCGCTTACTGTTGACTGTTTTTAGTCTGCATGTAAACTGAAAATTGCTTTGTTTTTCCATGCTTTGTCATATCCTTTGTCTGCATACCTGCTAAGTTTAACCACTTGCCGACCAGCTGCCATCGTTGTACAGCGGCAGGTCAGCTCTCCTGCGTGAATCGCCGTAGCTGTACGGTGGCTCACGCAGTTGCCAGCGCGCTCTCGCTCCAGCTGTGGGAGCGTGCCTGCGGGTCGGGCAGACTGTCAGCCAGCAACCCGCAATCGCCTAGTACAGTGTCAGAACCGGGATCTGCCAGTGTAAACAAGCGGATCCCTGTTCTGACAGGCAACAGAGCTACTGTTCCCAGTGATGGGGAACAGTGATCTGTCATATCCCCCCCCCCTACAGTTGGAACACACCCAGGGAACACAGTTAACCCATTGATCACCCCCTTGCATTTTTATAGCACTGATCAACGAAATGTCACTGGTCACCAAAAAGTGTGATTTGGGGTCAGATTTGTCCGCTATGTCGTAGTCCCGCTAAAAACCTAATTTCTCATCGTCCATGGACTGACACAGCGCTCATACTGTTTACGTGTGGGTATGTCCCTGCTTGCAGGAGAAGATCTAGGCAGAATATTAGATGTTAGAAAACATTCTAGAACAAAACCAGAGCTGAACAGCCCTGCCCAGGGAGGCGGTCCCTCCGGACATAACCCTCCTACCTGCAGCCTCAGTTTTTTTCTGCCTAGCAGGAGGAGAAGCAGTGGCTCTCTCAGGAGCCAGTCTCCTGGAAGATTTTACTTTTCAATTTTTATTCCTTTTGGGAATTTTATTTTATTTTGAGACCTTCAATCAACTGTTGGCTGGGCAACAGGTTGGGTTCACTGGTATCCTCGTCTTCCCTGTCCGACCATCGAGCATGCTGATCCTCGCCTTGTGTGCGTGACACTCGGTTCACGACATACCCCTTGACTCCATGGGTGGCCGGGTTGATTTTATGCTCCCGCGGTCCTCACAAGATTGAACAGTACCTGTCTGTATCTTTCGCGGTGGACCGGGCCGACAGCTACTCAGTACTACTCTGTGATAGGTCTGTCTGAAACAAGCCAGTGGGTCCCTCTGGGACGGGTAAGTCTCTCCTGCAGGTGAGTACATGCTGGCTGTGTTTCTTTATCTGGGTTTTTTTCCCTGTCTCCCCCCTGTTATGCTGCTCTCTGCACCCTGTACTGGTGCTATACTGTGTGGGGGTGCTTGGGGGTAGCTCTGGCCTGGTGGGGGGCGCTCATGTCTGTTTAGTGTTCTCTGGGAGAGGAGCAGTGTTCTGGTGTGTAAGTGTGGGGTCTTTATTGCGTGCGCCATTAGCGCTCGGTGGCCATCTTGCCGTGGTTCAATGGCACGGTTATACATTTGGCCGGCGGCCATTTTCTTGTAGCCGCGGTGCTTTCCTTTTCGGCCTCTAGTGGCGCTGCTGCAGCGCGAATCTCGGTCTCCTCACAGGATTTCTGCACACTCTCTCCTCAGGCTTCACTCGCGCTGCAGCGCGGTTTCATACAGCGGAACTGAGCGGTCCTTAAGGGTTGGTGCATCTCTGGGTATCCCCTCCTCAGCGTAGCCAGTGGGTGGACTGTATTATTCACTGTTATAGTGTCTAAAGGTCTGAGGGTGGCAGTATGGAGTCTGGTTCACCTGCTTCTCCGCACTTGTCAGAGGCAACTGGCAGTGCTCCTGTGGTCCCTATGGACCAGTTGTTGGCAGTCCTGGAATCATTCCTTGTCAGAATGGAAGCAGTGTGCGAGCGCAAGGAGCTGTAAAGCGCCCCCTCCCCACACATTCTCCTGTAGGGGAGTGCTCTGTCTCAGATATGGGCCTAGCTACTGCTGCTAAGGACCCTAGCTCTGAGGATTTCCATGTGTTTGGACAGGACATTCCTTGTGAGAGACCCCAGTTCTGAACCAGTAACTGACAGGGTGCTTGTAAGTGAACTCATTGATGCTGTGAGGGACAACCTCAAGCTGAATGAGGCTGAGGAACCTCAGGTGGAAGCTGTCTCCTTTGGTTCCTTTAAAGCCGTTTCTTCAAAAAAAGGTTTTTCCATATGTGCCTTTTTTCTTTTTTTTTATACATTCATTGACCAAGTCTGGGATAAGCTGCAGAAGACTTTGACAGTCCCGTGGCGCCTAGCCATAAGGTACCCCTTTTGAGGAGGACCTGGTTAAGAAGTGGGCTCCCCCCCAGTGGTCGACCACCCGGTCGCCCGTTTGAATAAGGCTACCATGCTCCCAATGGAAGGGACTTCTGCATTTAAGGATCCCACTGACAGGTCAGAAGTGGTGAGTAGAACTATGTTTACCTTTCTGGGATCTGCCTTACGCCCTAGAGTGGCGGCGACACTTGTGTCTCAGACACTCACAGGATGGGCAAAGATTTTGCACCAGACAGTGCTGGAGCATAATCTCCCTCCTGTGACCTTTGCCCTGGCTCACCAACTTGCGCAGGGTTTAGTCTGTGCGATGCCACTTTGGATGCGGCCCCTCTAATATCCGGGGCCTCTATCTCTGCTGTGGTGCTGTGTCGCCTTATCTGGCTGAAATGCTGGTCGGCCGACCTAGCGTCCAAAAAGCTCCTGGCTGACTTGCCCTTTAAGGACGGTAGACTGTTTGTTTGGGGCTGCCCTGGATGACATTAAGGATGTCACAGGAGGTAAGAGCACCTTCCTTTCTCAGTCTATTAAGGGATAGGAGCCCCACCGCAGGCCGAAGCCCTTCCTTTCCGGCGAATACGTTTTTTCGTCGTCAGATTCCACGGGTAAGCCTGCCCAGACTGAAAAAAGTGCGGCTGGGTGACAAAGGCGTCCCTGGGTGCGTAAGCCAAGCAAGCTCCCAAGCCCACCACTGCATGAACTCTTGCCCCTGCCCGACTCTGGGGTGGGGGGGGACGTCTTCACAGGTTCACGGTGCGGTGGACCTCCCGGATCTCCGACCGGTGGGTGTGTGAGGTGGTCACCCTTGGGATACAGGATACAGTTCCGCTCGTGGCCCCCAAACAGGTTCTTTCCCTAGAACCTCCCTCTCCTTACTGCCCGCCGGGTGGCCCTCTTGGTGGCCGTACAGGATTTGCTCAGGTGCGGAGTAATTGTGCCGGTTCCGTCACAAGTGGTTTCATGGGGGCTTTACTTGAACCTGTTTGTCCTGAAGGACGGGGTCAGGCCAATCCTGGACCTCAAGGCCCTGAATGCCTATGTGAAGGTACTAAAATTCCGGATGGAATCCATTTGCACAGTGATTGCAACACTCCACCAAGGGGATTTTTTGGCGTCCTTGGATATCAAAGACTCTTACTTGCACGTTCCAATCTGCGCAAGTCACCAGAGGTTTTTGCGCTTTGCCATAGGCGAAGTCCACTATCAGTTCATGGCTCTTCCCTTCAGCCTAGCATCGGCACCACGGGTTTTCACCAAAGTGCTTGCCCCGGTTCTAGCTTTGCTGAGAAAGCGAGGAATTGTTATTGTGGGCTATCTGGACGATCTAAGAGCAGACAATGGCTCAGAATTGGAGGAAAATGTGACAATAGTCGGTAAGACCCTCTGGGATCTTGGGTGGCTTCTGAACATGCAGAGGTCGGTTCTAGTCCCGACTCAACGATTGCAGTATCTGGGTCTGATCCTGGACACTTCAGCAGCGAAGGTGTTTCTACCCTCAGAAGTTACTGACACTTCAGTCGGCAGTGCGGGTTCTGACGTCCCGAAAATGGTCGTCAATTAGTTTCTGCAGTAGAGTTCTGGGACTAATGGTGGCCTCCTTTGAGTCCCAGTCACACACTCGGGCATTGCAGAAGGGAATACTGTCTGTCTGGGACAAGTCCCCATTGTCATTGGATCTTCAAATCCAGGTGAGTCACTGTCAAGGCGTCCCTGACGGTAGTGGCTGATATCCCCAGCTCTTCGGGCTGGGAAGTCGTTCCTCCCCATCCAGTGGACGGTGGTCACTACAGATGCCAGCCTGATGGGCTGGGGAGGAGTTTGGGGAGTCCTGTCAGCTCAAGGGCTCTGGACTCCGGGCGAATCTCTTCTACCAATCAACGTCCTGGAATTGCAGGCGATCAGACTGTCTCTCTGTGTGGTCGAAGAGGCTACAGGGCCGCTCGATCAGAATCCAGTCAACCATCAGGGGGGCGCTCGGCTGCGGCATACGAGGTCGCCCACATCCTAAGGTGGGCGGAAAGAAGTGTGCCGGCGCTGTCCCCAGAATCCTGCGGTTCTTGCAGCGTGGTGTGGCCTAAAAGCTGGCTTTGAGCACAATTAAGGGTCAGATTTTGGCCTTGGCCATTTTCTTTCAAAGACCCCTAGCAGGTCATTCCTTAGCACTTTTGTGCAGGGGGTTCGCCATGTGATTCCACCTGCCAAGCCTCCGCTCCTTCTTTGGGATCTGAACTTAGTGCTCTCAGCTCTTCAGGAACCTCCTTTTGAAAATATCAGATATATTCCTCTTAACTTTGTCTCCAGGTGGCTTTCTTAGACACCCATCTAACAGAAGTGATGGCCACTGAGTTGGCGGCTCTGTCATGCAAGTCGCCTTACCTGGTCCTCCATAAGGATAAGGCGGTGTTGCGACCGTGACCGTCTTTCCTTCCAAAGATGGTTTCGGCTTTTCACCTTAATGAGGACATTGTCCTTCCGTCCTTGTGCCCTCACCCATCGCATCCTAGAGAGTTTGCGCTACACAATTTAGATGTGGTGCGAGCTTTACGGGTGTACCTAGCGGCTACTGCTTCTATTCGGAAGTCTGACTCACTGTTAGGCCCTGTTTCGGACCAGAGACAGACACAAGCGGTGTCTGCCACCATTTCTAGGTTGGACAGACTGTTATACAGGCCTATGCTATTAAGGGGCGAGCACCTCCCTTCCCGGTTACGGCGCATTCCACCAGGGAAATTGGTGCTTCTTGGGCTTTCCGACATCAAGCGTCGGTTGCACAAGTGTGCAAGGTGGCGACCTGGTCGTCCGTTCATACCTTTTCAAAATTCTATAAGGTTGATGTGGCTGCATCTTCGGATGCTTCCTTCGGCCGCAAACTGTTGCAGGCCGCTGTTTAATGTTGCAACTCCTCCGTTGAGGCGCTCTGCTGGTTTGGAGTGAAGTTTTGGTTGTTCCTTTACTTTTTGCTCCCACCCTTTTTCTTGTATTGCTTTGGGACGTCCCACACGTAAACGGTATGAGAGCGGTGTCAGTCCATGGACGATAAGAGAAAATAGGATTTTTGTACTCATCGTAAAATCCATTTCTCTGATGTTCATGGACTGACACAGCACCCACCCTTTTTAAGGTTTGTACTGCTTGGTTACGAACTGAGGCTGCTGGCTGCAGGTAGGAGGGCTATGTCCGGAGGGACCCCCCCCCCGGGCGGGGCTGTTCAGCTCTGGTTTTGTTCTAGAATGTTTCTAACATTCTGCCTAGATCTTCTCCTGCAAGCAGGGACATGTACCCACACGTAAACGGTATGAGAGCTGTGTCAGTCCATGGACGTCAGAGAAACTGATTTTACGGTGAGTACAAAAATCCTATTTTCTCTTACCGTCCATGGACTGACGCAGCATCTTCATCTTGACAAAGTGGGTTATGTTCCTGCTCATAGGAGAAGACTAGGTAGAATGTTAGATGTTTTTTAACATTTCCCTTACATTCCATTACCAGAGCTGAACAGCCCTGGCCAGGAGGCAGTCCCTCCAGACATAAGCCTCCTACCTGCAGCCAGCAGCCTCCGTTTTTTTTTTTTTTTTTTCTTCTGCCTAGCAGAAGAGGATGTGGCTCTTTGGAGCCAGTCTCGAATAAATGTGTAACTAACTAACTTTATTTTTGAGAAACTTTTTTTTTATTCTATTTTTGAGATTCTTCTATCAACTGTCGGCTGGGCAACAGGTTGGGTAGTTCGCTATCCTTGTAGTCTTCCCAGTCCGACCATCGAGCGTGCTGATCCTCACTCTGCGTGAGATCAGTTCACTACATACCCCATGGCTCCAGGAGTGGCCGGTGAGCTTTTTGCTCCAGGGTCTGCAGAAGATTGAACAGTTTTGCTGTATCTTTCGCGGTGGACTGGCCGACAGCTACTCAGTACTGCACTGTGATATGCTTGTCAGGAACACACCAGTCAGTCCTAGCTGGACAGGTAAGTACTGTTCCCCTGCCTCAGCAGGTGAGTACATACTGTGTTCCTATGGTAGGGGGTTTTCCCTGTCTCCCCCTTGTGTTTTTACTACTGTCACCTACACTATGGTTCGCTGACTGGGGGTGCCTGGGGGTCTCTGTCCTGGTGGGGTTCCACAGGGGTCTGCATGTGGTGTGGGATTAGCTGTGTCAGCGGGGGCCTTGCGCGCTGTTCGGCGCCATGTTTTTACTGTGTTTTATTTTACAATTGAAAACCGCATTGGCGGCCGTCTTGCCGTAGCCGCCTGTGGCACACTTGTTGCGGCGGCCATTTTCTTGTAGCCGTGCGCTCTTTTGTGCTTGTTTGGCCTCTATCGCTAATTGGACGGCACAATTCTCACAATCTCTTCACTGTTTACTCGCGGGAGCCGGGCTGTAGAAGGGACACAGGCAGTGGAACTGAGCGGTCCTAGCTGGCTTAAGTCCACTGGGTAAACCCCCCCCCCCCCCACAGTCAGTGCAGCCGGAGGGTGGACTTTATCTCTCATATGGACAGTCTCAGAGGGTGTTGGTATGGAGTCAGTGTCGCCTGCTTCCCCTTTCATGTCAGAAGCAACTGGCAGTGCTGCTGCACCTGCGGTCCCTATGGAACAGTTGTCGGCAGTCCTGGAATCATTTGTTGCCAGGATGGAAGCGGCGTGCGAGCGCAAGGGGGCTATTAAGTGCCCTCCCCCCACACCATCTCCAGGGGAGTGCTCTGATTTCAGATATGGGCATTGCTGCGGCACAGGACCCTAGCTCTGAATTTTTGGATATTTTTGCCCAGGACATTCCTTGTGAGGAAGACTCCTTATCTGGGTCAGTACATGACAGGACACTTGTTGGTGTCCCTCACAGCATCAATGAGTTCACTATCAAGCTGGATGCTGAGGAACCTGTGGTGGAGTTGGTCTCCTTTGGTTCTTTTCAAGCTAAGCCTTCTAAAAAGGTTTTTCCTTATACACCTTTTTTTGATAGATTCATTGACCAGGTTTGGGACAAACCACAGAAGACCTTTGCGGTCTCGCGGTTAGGTACCCTTTTGAGGACAGCCTGATTAAAAAAATGGGCCTCTCCTCCGGTGGTCGACCAACTCTGCCAGTTGAGGGGAAATGGTGAGCCAAGCCATGTTCACCATGCTGGGATCCGTGCTGCGTCCTCTTGTAGCGGTGACTCAGAGGCTCACGGAATGGGTGAAGATTATGCAACAGTATGTGCAGGAGCATAACCTTCCTCTGGAATGCATTGCACTGGCAGACCAAATGGTACAGGGCCTTCTGTATGTGTGCGGTGCCACTTTGGATGTTGCCCCCCTAATTTCTAGGGCCTCAGTGTCTGTGGTGGTTTTGTGTCCCCTGATCTGGTTAAAATGCTGGTCTGCTGACCTGGCCTCTAAGAAGCTCCTGGCGAATTTGCCTTTCAAGGGCGGAAAACTATGTGGCACTTCCCTGGATGACATTATTAAAAATGTCATGGGGGGGGGGGGGGCGTGTAAGAGCACCCTTCTTCCTCAGCCTCCTAAGGCCTTTCCCACTCGGAAGAGGTTTTTTCGTCGGTCAAATCCTGCGGAAAAATTCTCCCGGACTGACACGGGTGCGGCTGGGGACAGAAGCGTCCCTGGGTGCGTAAGCCAACCAAGCCGTTTACCAAGCTCGCCACTGCATGAAGTCTTGTCCCCGCCCGACTCTGGGGTGGGGGGACGGCTTCGCAGGTTTTCGGATCGGTGGACCCTCCCGGATCTCCGACCGGTGGGTGTGCGAGGTGGTTACCTCGGGGTACAGGATAGAGTTCCTTTCCTGGCCACCAGTCAAATTCTTTCCCTCGAATCTCTCTCTCTCCTTCCAGCGCATCGGGCTGCCCTATTAGGGGCAGTGCAGGACTTGCTGAGGTGCGGAGTAATTGTGCCGGTACCGTCAAAGGAGAGGTTTCAGGGATTTTATTTGAAACTGTTTGTGGTCCCAAAGAAGGAAAGAGTCCGTCCAATTCAGGATATCAAGGCCCTAAATGCCTTTTGTGAAGGTTCGGAAATTCCGTATGGAATCCATTTGCTCGGTGATTGCTGCGCTCCACCCGGGGGATTTTTTGGCATCCTTGGACATCAAGGACGCCTACTTGCATGTCCCAATCTGCGCAGGTCACCAGAAGTTTCTGTGCTTTGTGATAGGCGAAGACCACTATCAGTTTGTGGCTCTTCCCTTCGGCGTCAGCACCGCGGGTTTTCACCAAGGTGCTTTCCCCGATTCTAGCTTTTCTCAGACAGCGAGGCATTGCTATCGTGGGCTATCTAGACAATCTTCTGAGAGCAGACTCTGGCTCAGAATTAAAGGAAAATGTGGAGATAGCCAGTCAGGCCCTCCGAGAATTCGGCTGGCTGAACATTCAGAAGTCGGTCCTGGTTCCGACTCGGCGTCTGGAGTACCTGGGATTGATCCTGGACTCCTCGGAGGCGAGGGTATTTCTACCCTTAGACAAATTACAGACTCTTCAATCTGCGGTACGGGTGCTGACGTCCTGCAAATGGTCGTCACTCCGTATTTTGCATGAGGGTCCTTGGACTCATGGTGGCTTCCTTCGAGGCGGTGCCGTATGCCCAATTCCACACGAGTCTTGCAAAAGGAGATCCTTGCTTGCTGGAACAAGTCTCCATTATCACTGGATCGTCAGATCCAGGTGAGTCATCTGGTCAGGGCTTCCCTGAAGTGGTGGCTGAGATCCCCAGCCCTTCGGTCGGAAGTCGTTCCTTCCTGTCCAGTGGACTGTGATCACAACGGATGCCAGTCTTTCGGGCTGGGGAGTTCTGTCAGCCCAAGGGCTCTGGACCTCGGACAAGTCCCGTCTGCCGATCAATGTCCTGGAACTCCGGGGCAATCGGACTGTGCCTCTCCTCGTCAAGGAGACTGCAGGGACGCTCGGTCAGGATCCAATCGGACCACGGCAGTGGCTTATGTCAACCATCAGGGGGGAACTCGGAGCTCAGCTGCGGCGTCCGAGGTCGCTCACATCCTGAGGTGGGCGGAAAGAAGCGTGCCGGCTCTGTCGGCCGTTTACATACCAGGAGTGGACAACTGGCGGGCAGACTATCTGAGCCGCCAGATGTTGGACCAGGGGGAATGGTCCTTGCATCCGGAGGTGTTTCACCTCCTTTGCTGGAGGTGGGGCACGCCGGATGTGGACCTATTGGCCTCTCGACTCAATCGAAAAGTGTCGTGATTCGTGGCCAGGTCCCGGGATCCCTAGGCAGACGCGTTGGTGGCCCCGCGGGGTCGGTATCGGCTGATTTATGCCTATCCTCCACTGAAGTTGCTTCCTCGCCTTCTTCGCAGGGTGGAGGCCGAGGGATTCCGGTGATCCTCATCACGCCAGATTTGCCTCGGCGTCCTTGGTACGTCGATCTTGTGCGCCTAGTGGCGGACGTTCCATGACGACTGCCGATGTGGGATTACCTTCTGTCTCAAGGTCCCATATTTCATCCTGCTTTACAGTTGCTGGCTTTAACGGCATGGCTATTGAAAGCCAGGTGCTGAGACCGTGGTCTCTCTGATTCGGTCATCTCGACCATGCTTAAGGCACTGAAATCTTCTTCCAGGAAGATATACCACCGTACCTGGAGGGCCTACATCGCTATGTGTGAGGAGCTGGTTTGGCGTCCACGGACTTATTCCGTTCCCAGAATCTTGCTGTTCTTACAGCGTGCTGTGACCCAAAAGCTTGCCTTAAGCACCATGAAGTCAGATTTCAGCTTTGGCTATTTTCTTTCAGAGGCCGCTAGCGGGCCATTCTTTGCTTGGTACCTTCATACAGGGGGTACGACATGTGCTCCCCCCTCTTAAGCCACCTCTTCCTCCTTGGGATTTGAATTTGGAGCTCTCGGTTCTTCAGGAGCCTCCTTTTTGAAAACATCAGGGAGATTCCGCTCTTAACCTTATCTCAGAAGGTGGCTTTTCTGGTAGCCATTACTTCTGTCAAAAGGGTTTCTGAATTGGCGGCCTTGTCTTGTAAACCAACATACTTGGTTCTCCATAAGGATAAGGCGGTGCTACGCCCGCAGCCTTTTCTCCCGAAGGTGGTCTCGGCCTTCCATCTTAATCAGGACATTGTGCTTCTGTCCTTATGTCCTCGTCCATCGCATCCCAAAGTTTGCGCTCCACACGTTAGACATGGTACGTGCCCTGCGAGTGTACCTGTCTGCTACGATTTGCAAGTCTGACTCGCTGTTTGTGTCTTTGTCTGGTCCAAAATGGGGCCAGGCGGTTTCGTCTGCCACCATTTCTCGGATCAGGCAGAACGTCATACAGGCCTATGCCCTTAAGGGGCGGGCGCCTCCCTTTTTCGTTTTTTTTGGTGCTTCCTGGGCTTTCCGGCATCAAGCGTCTGTCGCACAAGTGTGCAAGGTGGCGACCTGGTCGTCCGCACATACCTTTTCAAAGTTCTATAAGGTTGACGTCTCTGCATCTTCTGAGGCTTCCTTTGGCGGCAAGGTTTTGAAGGCGGCTGTTTAATGTTGCACCTCCTCCGTTGAGGAGCTCTGCTTGTTTGGGGTGAAGTTTGGTTTTTTCCTTGATAATGTTCCCACCCCTCGTTCTTTGGCCCTGCTTTGGGACCTCCCACTTGGTCAAGATGAAAATGCTGTCAGTCCATGGACGGTATGAGAAACTAGTATACATTTTTTTTGTACTCACCGTAAAATCCTTTTCTCTGACGTCCATGGACTGACACAGCACCCACCCCTCCTTTTTTTTGTTTGTACTGCTTTAATACAAACTGAGGCTGCAGGTAGGATTAAGTCCAGAGGGACCGCCCCCTGGACGGGGCTGTTCAGCTCTGGTAAGAGAATGTATGTTTTAACATTCTGCCTAGTCTTCTCCTATGAGCAGGAACATAACCCACTTTGTCAAGATGAAGATGCTGTCAGTCCATGGATGTCGGAGAAGGTTTTTACGGCGAGTACAAAAATCCTATTATCGCCGCCATTACTAGTAAAAAATTCAATTAGTGTGTTGAAAGTTTTTTTCAAAATTGTCGCTCTGTTTACAGCGCAAAAAATAAACAGGTGATTACCACCAAAAGAAAGCTCTTTGTGGGGGGGAAAAAAGATGTCAATTTTGTTTGGGTACAGCGTCGCATTAACCGCGCAATTATCAGTTAAAGCGTCAGTGTTGTATCGCAAACAATTGCCTGGTCATTAAGAGGGCAAATTTTTCTGGTCCTTAAAATAGTCATCGTTCAGGAACTCTCATGAGCATTAAATTAGAATCCCCTTTTCACATCCAATTCTTTTATACACGAAAATAACCCCACATTTCAATACACTACTAAATCATTCATTTTCTATTTGTAATAGATGTCATAAAGGCGGTTATTCTGTCATAAATCATAATTATTGATTGAAAATACTGCAATTCTCTGTCATGACATAATGTTTGTACCATTATTTTGTACACAAAGTTTTTAAACAAAAAAAAAAATTGTAAAAAGAGGTCCACACATGAATGACAAACAGTATTAAAATGTAATGAATTTATTTTGTTCCCCCTCCTGATAGAAGCCCAATTTGTGGGCATTACTCATGTTGAGCTCAGTTGTGTGTTTTTTTTATTTTATGTTTTTTTTTTTATACCCCGCCAGAGGATTTTTGTGTTCATCCAGTGCTGAGATTTACACCGCCCTCCAGGGCTTTCCCCCCCCCCCCCCCCCCCCCGTTGCTGTGCAGTTAGGCCCCTTTCACACTGGCATATTTCAGGCGTTTTAGCGCTAAATATAGCGCACACAGACACATGTCTGTTTACATCCGCCACTCCGTAGAGGGCAATGGAGAGTCTGGGTCCTCCTGACAGGCTGACCTGATTGGTCTGCCCATGTGAAAGGGCCCCAAGGCTGATTTCAGACATGGGACTGACACTAGCGACACAATCAGGAATGCTAAGAGGCTGCCTGTCTATGGAATCACTTGCTCTCCAGCTGTGGCAACTGAATTGCCTCTCAGAACAAGTCTCAAACACTAGGGAGAGGGTGTTTCCATGGGGACAGACAGGCAGCCTTTTAGCAATTCTGCCTGCAACTTCAACCAATTGGTGACCGAATCGCTAGCAGCAATTTCCTGAATCTGACCTCCGCATCAGTTACCAGGTCTTGTTCTCCTTCCAGCCTGTGACTGAACAGAGAAGCAGCAGATTGATCTTGTGTTATCGTTCCGTTATCTCCTCCATTCAGCATGTACCTTGCAGCACATGAGCACTGCCCCACATTTCAGGGGCTTCTTTGTTCCCCCTCTACTGCTTGGTCTAAGTAAGCTCTGATGTATAGACTACAAGAGGCTGTAAAGTCAGGTTCAGGTACTTAAAACTGAGTATAGCCCCCCCCATCCAGCAAAAAATTAAGTGAGCAGCTACACATACTGTAGCTGCTGATTTTGAATATTAGGACACTTGCCTGTCCTGGAATCCAGCGTTGACGGCACTCCAGCCGAAGTTGCTTTGCGGCTTCACAGCCGGTTCCCTACTGCGCATGCGCGAAGCACACTGCGCTTTCTGAATGGCCGGGTGGCGGGGGAAGGAGGGGGGGTCAAACCTGAGTAGTGTCGCCGCGGTGAAATCTCTCGGAATTGGGGACAGTTCACTTCTATGGGTGGTCAGTTTTAAATCTGCCTGCCCGTTTACACCCGACTTCCCTCTGATCCGTTCCACTAGACTGAAGGGTAATGAACCCCGTCCATCTATTTTTAGTGGACAGGATTGATGTCTGTTGACGCCCGCCGTTCCATAAAGGAGGCTGAAGGATCCGATTGGCTCCGCCTGTGTGAAAGCACCCTTGCACCACTTGCATTATAAGGAAATGCATGTAAATTATTTAAAAAAGTCACTTGGCTGCTTTATGATGGTTTTGCACAGAGCAGCACCAGTCCTGCTCTTGAGTCCCCTGCCGGTGCTGTAGGCCCCTCCTTGCCGAGTGGCCCCATAGCGATCCACAATCTGCTTGCTGTGGGTGGCACTTGTGCGCGCTCGCTCCCCGGGCCGGCTTTCTGCATCTAAGAGCTCAGCCCCGCCCTCTGCTCCCATCTCACTGGCTGTGATTAACAGCAGCGGGAGCCTATGACTCCTGCATCTCAGCCAATGCACATGGCTGGATCGGCTTTAGGTAAATATGAGGGGGGAGGTGCACACTGAAGATTTTTTACCATTGTGCATGGAATGTATGAAAGTAAAAAAATAAAAATAAAAAAAAAATAAAAAAAACCTTCAGCCTTTACAACCACTTCAATGATGTATTAAATGGTTGGAGCTGCATCAGTTCTAAAACAGGCAACTAAGATGCCTGTCATCTATTGAGGTGAATGGGACCTTGTCGCAGCCATTAGACACAAGCTTTCCTCGCAGTTGTTGTGGTGCAGTGCTGCAATGTGTACTTGCCATTAAACAGTGGTAGGAGAACCTCCTGCATGCCTGCCAACTGCTATAACTGCCCTATGCATAGCGATCCATAGTGATGGGCTATTCAGAAAGCAGTAAGCATTATCGCCAGTGTGAAAAAACCCAAGCAAAGGTTTGCGCAGCTTGATGGGTACTTTTTAAAGACTGTCGCTTCGCCTTAACGTGTTATTGCTTGTGTATGCCCCCCCCTTTCACGCGGTGGTGCTGAGGACCTGTATCTCCTACGTGGATGATAGGCCAGAGGTGCCGGTGATTGGGGACTTCAATTGCTGGATAGACATCCGGTGATAGGAGCCTCTGATCTCTCCAGGGGTACCCCCTAGCGCAGTTGTTGCAAGAGGTGGGCTGGGTGGATATCTGGCGACATCGTAAACCGGGGGTTAAACAATATACATGTTTTTCTAAATCCCATGGCAGCCGGTCTAGAATTAGGGGTGGTAAACACATGCATGCTCCAGTACGTGTCCAAAATGGAAAATAGGCCCCGTAGTGTATATGATCATTCCCCATTAATGGTGCACCTGATGGGTCTCCCAGCCCACCACGCTCCCAAAAGCCCCATGGAAATGTAATGCATTCTGGTTAAACTTTTTAAATCGCCTGAAGCTATAGAAGAGAGCGTGCATGGGTTTTTCACAAACCAGGACCCAGAAGGTTCATGTATGCAGCAGTGGGAGGCATTTTAAAGCATTTTTGAGACAGGTTCTGATAGCAGAAATGACCAAGGTAAAAAGCCTCATCTGCCTTTTGTGATGGACGCGAGGGTGAAAGATCTTGAACACTCTCTTGGATCCCTCTGACTCGGCTAGGGAGGAGTGGCAGGCCGCTGAATCGGCTTATGAGTGGGTGCTTTCCTCCACTGCCGAGAAGAAAAGGTTTTTCGTCAAACAGGCATTTTTTGAGTAGGGGGAGAAAACTAGGCGTATGCTGGCACAAATGTCGAACTCACAACAGAGGTCCCCAACCATGGGTGCAATAAAATCCAAAGCTGGGTCCACTGTCAATTCACCTGAACTTATTATGCAGGAGTTAGCGGGGTTCTATGAGGAACTGTACTGCCCTGGCACTGCTTACGCACAGGCGGATCTGGAACAGTACTTGCATGGCTTGACATTTCCTAGGCTGACTGCAGGGCAGAGGAAAGGGTTGGATGCACCCCTCACAGTAGAGGAACTTCAGGAGGCAGTTGGACCATTTTCTAATTGTAAGGTGCCGGGGGAGGTTGGGATCCCCATGGAAGTATATAAGCAACATGTGGCTGTCTTGCTACCACGTTTGCTTTGGGTGTTTAACGCAGCTCTGGAGGCTGGAGAGCTTCCACCTTCCATGGCAAAAGCAAACATTATATTGCTCCTTAAACCGGGCAAGGATTTTGTGGGCCAATTTTGTTGCTACAATGTGACATAAAGATCCTGCAAAGGTGCTAGCAATGCGGTTCAATATGCAGTCAGAGGTGGATAATGTAGGAAGCAGGGCTCTGCTGTCCTTAGATGCCACTAAGGCATTTGACAGTCTTGATTGGAATTACTTGTGGGCAGTAATGGAGCGATTCGTGTTCGGTCGCATGTAAATAGCGTGGGTGCGCCTACTATACAGTCGACTGGAGGCTGCTATTGGGGCCTTTGTTTGTCTGTCCCATGATTTTGCATTGAGGGGGATGAGGCAAGGCTGCCCACTGTCCCCTCTCCTCTTCGCATTGGCTATTGAACCCTTGGCTATCGAGATTAGAGCTAACCCGCGTATTGTTGGATTTTGTTATGGCCCCCTGCAGGAGAAGCTGATGCTTTATGCTGACGACACCTTGCTTATGCTGGGGGATACGGACACGTCCCTGCGGGAGGCCATGACGACCATTACGAAATTTGGAACGTATTCTGGCCTACAGATTGGTCGAAATCCGCCCTATTGCTGTTAGATGGTGACGCCACACAAACAGTGGGCTTGTCCTGTCCCATACCCATCACGACCTCCTTCAAATACCTAGGGATCCATGTTGCCTCCAACCCAAGAGATTTTAGCCACTTAAACATTTCCCCCCCTGCTTCAGAGGTTTAGGGAACGGGTCAAAACATGGAACAACCTCCGCATCTCGGTGGCGAGCAAAGTGAACCTAGTGAAGATGATTCTCATGCCGCAATTACTTTACTGTCTTTACAATGCCCCGGTGGTGATTCCTTTAAAAATCTTTAAAATAGTGAACTCCATCTTCCGGACTTTGGAATGGAAGAACAAACCACCCAAGATTAAATTGGAGCATCTTCAACGGCCTAAAGATAATGGTGGGTTGGCGTTACCCAACCAGTGGTTGTACTACCTGGCTGCTCAATTACAACACCTGGTGGGGTGTTTCGGGACTGAGCCGGCTGGCTCTTCCCAGACACTTATGCTCCGCATGGTAGGTAAAGGCCCCATCCCCATGGCACTGAAAGCTTTAGCTTTTGCCAAACCGAATAAGAAATACCCTACGTACAATCTCATACAAAAAGTGTGGAATAAATGCAAATACACTGAATATAGCCCCCTATGGCTTAATGATCCTTACACGGAGCTGGCCAAACTACAGGTAGGTGCTAGTTGGAAACATACGGGATTACACATATTAAACATATTTTTAAACATGGAACGCTCAAGCTGTTTGCAGCACTGCAGACAGAATATAACCTACCGTCCCCGATGCTTTTCCAGTATTTACAGCTCCAGCATGCAGTTAGGGCTCAGAGTAGGTCTTCGGAGTGGCATCTGTCACCAACCCCGGTATTTAGCCATAGTGGGGATGCTGTGTCTTCGAAGGGATTTATTTCTCAGTGTTGCACTATTCTTTTACAGGACTTCTTGGGGCAGCATCCCTTACAGGTGAGGGAAAGATGGGAGAGAGACGACAGCCAAATGGATGGGGAGCAGTGGGAAGAGATATTTCAGGGGGTAAGCTTTCACTGAATGTGGCAGAGCGGCTCACTCAATTACACATCATCTTGAGGGTATACTATACACCACATAGATTACAGTAGATGGGGTTGCAGTCTGAGGACACTTGCACCAGATGTAAGCATGACCATTGAGACCTTATTCACCTCCTGTGGCAATGCCCAAACTTCATAAGTATTGGACGGAGGTGGTGAATACTGTCTACTTGGTGTTCAAGGTATCTATACCTGTAGATCCCAAAGTATGCCCTTTGGGTGTACTGGAGGAGTTTGAGATGGAGGTGTGTACACCTGGGAGGCGGTTCATAGAGTGCTATTTCAAGCCAGAAAGTTGATTATGGTCTACTGGAAATCAGAACCCCCCCCCCAACTTCGAGGGAATGGATTTGTAAGATAGGGGATATGTTGCGCATGGAGAAACTTGTATACCAACATAGGGGAAGTGCACGAAAATACGAAAATCTTTGTGCTCCGTGGCTGGATATACCCCGTTGGACCTGGTCATGGACAGGTTATTGGGGCTGAATGTGGGGTGAGTAGCTCTATATGTTGAAGTGTATTAGAAGTGGTGACATTGTGGAAATGCAGAATTTACTGTAACCTGTTTCAGATGGGTGTGTGTGGAATTGTTGGTTAATGTATCGCTGTTAATGGCTGTATACCACCTTTTTTAATCCAATAAAAAACTTTTGGATAAAAAGACTGTTGCTTCTCCAGCACTTTCCTTTATGATCTATAAAAGCTCAGAATTTTGGAGTGGAAATACACTAGAATGTATTTACAGTCCATCTACAAATTCCCCGAGGTTATTTTCTCCGGATTTGATGTACAGTGAGAATTGCCTGGAACTGTATTACTAACTGGCAAAACCAGAAAAGTTCATCTTCTGAAAGGAATATTTGTAATCATAACAGACCTTAGTATAAGACTGCGTGCTGAGGGACTGAACTCAACGACCTCGCTTTTATCTGGGTTATAGTAGGCCATATGTGCTGAGCAAAGACTGATTACTGATTGCACATGGAACATGCCATTTATTGCTTCAGAAATGTCTTGGGAACCCAGTCACCCGACCATTTATTTCAACCAAAACCTTCCCAGGTTTTGAGCATTTTATATTCACTTTTATCTAATCTTCAGGCCTAAAATTACTTTAAACATGTGCAAAAAGAAACTGCTGGCAGTGTAAGGGTAGTAGAATTCCAGGCTAAACGGAACTAGTCCTAAAAATGCTCCCTCCCCCTCCTTACTATGCAGACTAACCTGTGTGAGGGATACATATACTTGCCTATTTTCAGTCTGACCCAGTATCCTCCTGTGATCCTACTCCCCTGTGCCAGCCGCAGAGGCTCCAGGGGAGAAGGGGGAGCGAGGACAATGGATGACGTCACCACTGCCAGGTATTCCAAACGTTGACTGCCGCCTCCACAGGGGATCACATGACTGGGCGGGTGGGCTGAAAAGTAGTATTGAACTGCAAATACTTCAAGACTACTGAAAACTGTTTTGATTCTATGTTGAGTATGGTAGAGGTCTTTCATTAGTATATCTATGGTGGCAGGACCTGACCATGCCACCACCTTTGCAATTCAACTCTTCCTTCTGGGGTAGTCTGTCTTCCTCCTGCTGCATCCTGCATGGTATAGGCTAATGGGTAAATCAAGAACAGAGGGGCATACCCCCCATCCCCCACCTTAGAATGTCTGGCCAGTGGGAAGCTTGAAAGATCTATTGATCGGAGTTTCTAAGATACCAGAGAGATGGGTGAGTAAAGTTACTGCTAGGAGCTCAAATACAGATTTGGGCTTGAGTAACCCACTGAGGTATTTATAGATACTTTATTTTTCTTTCATGTCCGTTTCGTGGCACGGATGATGCAGTTTGGGGTGGGAGACGGGCGGTGATTTACAAAGCCTGGCGTTGAGATTGAAGAGCACTGCATCTGCTTGGAGGATGGGACCTGCATGTACAACGTGGCTGTTAAATATCTTCTCTGTAACCCTTTATTGTCTTTGTATCCCTTCCTGCATGCTTCTAGCATGGGGGGGGGGGGGGGGGGAGGCACACAGTCATGGTGGGGAAGCTGCCAGGCAAGGTTAACCCCCTCCCTGCCACTGCCTTGCTTACAAAAGGCTATATCAGGTTTCCAGGCTCCTTGTCGATGCACATGGTGGAGGGGGTTGGGGGGAAGCTGCCTGCATTGTGTTTCAGGGACTGTTGAGACAGGAAGGGGCTGTCTGCCTTCTTTATGTCGGGGAGGCTGGGCTTTGTCTGCGGAGGTGATCCCGCCAGCATTGTGCTGGTTAGCAATGTGTCCAAGGCTGGGATCTTATTTATTTTTTATTTTTTTAGAACTCTCCTCTTCACAAGAGCCTTTTGTATCGGCAAGGCAGGGGGTGGTTGCTTGCAAGCATCTCCCTATACTGTGATTAATTCTTTAGTGCCCTGTCTGATGAGTGGGCTGGCTTGTAGGGGTGTGGTTGCTTCAAAAGGGGAGGGGTGCGGATGCTGCAGAGTCCCTGCATGTCTTTTGTGTGGCTTATTCCAGGTTTCAGGCAGGATGGATGGGGGGGGGGGGCAGAAATGTGTCTGCCTTCTACCATTACACTGAGTCCATTGTCTGTCTGCTGTCTTGCATCTCTTTGGGGCTGTAGAACAGCTGCGTCAGCACCACCAGCCTGCGTCGCAAGGAAACCGAATATCATCGACTGTAAAATCCAGAATTTTTCTAACCCAATGTGCAGTCTCTTTACTGATGTATATGAGCAACATACCAATCAACTGCTAGCATTACACACTTCCTTCTAAGCCAGTGGTTCTCAACTCCTGTCCTCAGGACCCACTAACAGGCCAGATTTTAAGTATTACCTTGGTGAGATGCAGACTAGAATACTGCAATCCCTGAGCAGCAAATTATATCACCTGTGATGCATTTCAGTTATCTTGCAAACCTGGCCTGTTGGTGGGCCCTGAGGACTGGAGTTGAGAACCACTGATCTAAGCTTTATTTAAAGGAAATCCTGGAGTATCTGTTCAATGAATACACAATAAAATGCAAGTCATTTGTTGGCATCGCACATTTTATATTCTGTTCCAGAATCCATTTTTATGTAAAAATATATGTTCTCTGTAGCTTTCTGTATATCACACATTGCATTTAACAGTTAAGCTAAAGCATTGCTGCAATAAGATCAATTAGTTGCATCAATACACGGTGTATGTTACATTACCTAGCGCTTATTTTTAGCTTGCCTGAGCTAGCAGTTTCCACCTTTCTGAACAATGACTGGGTAAGTGCTGTATCGGCCTGGTTTGCAGACTGATGCAGAGATGGATTACTATTATACAAAATGTATATAGCGCAGCACGTTGCAATATAAAGGGGGCAGTGTGATTTCAATACAGAGGGAATTGTAGGGCCCTGCTCATGGGGCTTACAATCTCTTTAATAAAAAATCAAAAAATTATAAATTGTATATTTAAAAAAAAAAATACACACTTGGTACTTTTTTTTTTTTTTTGCAGTAACATAAAAAAATTTCAGGACAAGCTTTCAAAGTATGTCACCTTCAAGGTCCCAGCAGTACTGATTCACAAAAGTTTTTAAGGCCCCTTTTACAAGGGCGACCGTATGTCCGTTTTTCATCCATCAGTTTTCAGATGAAAAACTGACATTATCCTATAGGGATACATGCATGTATCCCTATGGGATAGCGATGTCAGCTGACATCCAATAACATCAGTCTCCGCTATGCTCCGAAACTGACGTAGGAAAACCCTATTTTTCCATCTGTCATTGGATGAAAAAATAGCCTGGGCTTTTTTAGGGGTTGGGCTTGGCCACTTGGTTCCAGTAATGGGAACTCTTAAGACATCAGCATACCAAGACATTTTAAACAATTTCATGCTCCGAACTTTGTGGGAACAGTTTGGGGATGTCACCTTCCTGTTCCAACATGACTGCACAAAGCAAGGCTCATAAAGACATGGATGACAGTTACTGCAATACCACTCATTGGCTACAAAGGTTGAAAACCACAGGCTTGGACTAGCTAAAAGCTGCCCTAGAGCCAATGCTATCCCAGCCATAAAGGTGGAATGTCCTTCATTCTACCCATCCTGCTGAAAGATCTAAAATATTCACTTTAGAACAAAGTGCACTTATGGTTTTTGCCCCTGACCTAGTTGCACCCATTTCCCCCTCCACAGATGCCAACTTGACTCAATCTGATGGCCAAGGCCTCCAGTTGTTACATCCAGTGCCCCAAAAGTTCCTGGCTGTGCCTGCTCATTACAGCCTCGTAGCCTTCTGAGACTTATGTCTTTGTCTCCTGTACTTGGCACGCAGCTCTTCAGAAGTCCATGGGGTTGTAATGTACAGGTGCTGCCAGGGTAGTGAGACTTGCAACCCTAGATGTAAAACATGCAAGTGCACATGCTGTCTCTTCTGGTCATGCCTGCACAGTAGAGCCTCTACTGTGCAGGCATGACCTTGTCTATAGTGCTCTAAAACTCAGGCATGGGTAGAGAGGGGACTTGAACTGCTGGATGTCAGCCAAGGAGGCCATTGGCACTGGATCTTAAGAGAAGAATGGGAATATAGTGAGGGAAACAAGTATTTGATCCCCTACTGATTTTGTACGTTTGCCCACTGACAAATGATCTGTCTAATTTTAATGGTAGGTTTATTTTTTTAACAGCGAGACAGAATAAATCCAGAAACGCACTTAAAGTTATAAATTTGCTTTTTAATGAGTGAAATACGTTTTTGACCCCTTCGCAAAACATGACTTGGTGGCAAAACCCTTGTTGGCAATCAGAGGTTAGACGTTTCTTGTAGTTGGCCACCAGGTTTATACACATCTCAGGAGGGATTTTGTCCCACTCCTTGCAGATCCTCTCCAAGTCATTAAGGTTTTGAGGCTGACCTTTGATAACTCTAACCTTCAGCTCCCTCCACACATCTTCTATGGGATGAAGGTCTGGAGACAGGCTAGGCAACCACAGGACCTAAATGTGCTTCTTGAGCCACTCTTGTTGCTTTGCCTGTGTGTTTTGGGTCATTATGCTGAATACCCATCCACAACCTATTTTCAATGTCCTGGTTGAGGGAAGGAGGTTCTCACACAAGATATGATGGTACATGGCCCTGTCAATCATCTTTTTGATGCAGTGAAGTTGTCCTGCCCCCTTAGCAGAAAAACACCCCCAAAGCATAATGTTTCCACCTCTGTTTGATGGTGGGGGTGATTCCTCCTCCAAACACAGCCAGTTAAGTTGATGCCAAAGAGCTCGATTTTGGTCTCCTCTAACCACAACACTTTCACACAGTTCTCTTCTGAATCATTCAGATGTTAGCGCATGTACAGGCCCGTTTGACGTTTGCTTTCCTGAGCAGTGGGACTTTTTTGGTGCTGCGGTAATTTAGTCCTTCACGGTGTAGTGTTACCAATTGTTTTCTTGGTGACTATGGTCCCAGCTGCCTTGAGATCATTGACAAGATTCTCCTGTGTAGTTCTGGGCTGATTCCTTATCGTTGTCATGATCCTTGAGACCTTGCATAGACCCCCAGACCGAGGGAGATTGACACTTATTTTGTTCCAATTGTAAATCTCACCAACTGTTACCCTCTCACCAAGCTGCTTGGCGATGGTCTTGTAGCACATTCCAGCCTTGTGTAGGTCTACAATCTCTTGTCCCTGACATCCTTGGACAGCTCTTTGGTCTTAGCCATGGTGGAGAGATTGGAATCTGATTTGCTTCTGTGGACAGGTGTCTTTTATACAGGTAACAAGCTGAGATTAGGAGCACTTCTTCCTTCCCTCATATTCTCAAATCTTGTTACCTGTATAAAAGACACCTGGAAGCCGGCAATCTTGCCGATAGGGGATCATATACTTGTTTCACTCATTTAAAATGCAAATCAATTTTATAACTCGTTTTAAAAAGCATTCTTCTGGATAATTGTTTTTATTTATTTTTTTTATTTTTTTTTCTCCCCCCGTTTTTACTGTTAAAATTAACCTACCCTTAAAAATAGACCATTTCTTTGTCAGTAGGCAAACATACAAAATCAGCAGGTGATCAAATACTTTTTTCCCCCTCGCTATATATTAAAAATAAAAAAATCCTACTATTCTAGATGGCTGCAGCATTGATCCTGAGTGTTTAAACGGTGCTGATAGCTCAGTTCTCCCCTCCACTCTTGACAAGGAGCCGTTACTGTTAACAACTCTCTGCTCCTCCAGCACTCACTGGAGTGCCAAGCTGTGGAGGGGGGTGGGAAAGGCTGGCTCAGGCTTTCAACAGCATGCTGAGAGGCTAAGCCAGCTGCCAGTCCAAGCTATTTGGGTGGATTCATACATTAAAGTCAGGATCTCTCCAGAGCTTGGAGCAGCTGAGTGAGTGCTAAAGTCTGCTGAAAACGGGTTAGTTACAGGAGTGCAGAACTAAGGACATTCCTGTGCCCTACAGAGCTCTGGCCCTACTTTTTCCTTTTAGACCCCTTTCACACTGGAGCATTTTGCAGGCGCTATAGCGTTAAAAATAGCGCTTCTAAACTGCTGCCCCATTCGTTCCAGTGTGAAAGCCCGAGGGAGCGTTGCGCTACCAGGACATTAGGAAAAGTCCTGCTGGCCGCATCTTTGCAGCGGTGAAGGAGTGGTATGTTTACCGCTTCTCCACCGCTGCTGCCCATTGAAATTAATGGGACAGCGCGGCTATACCGCCCGCAATGCGCTGCTTCAGCAGCGCATTGCGGCCGGTTTTAACCCTTTCCCGGCCACTAGCGGGGGGGGCTAAAACCGCCCCCTCTAGCGGCCGAGATGCGCCGCAAATCTGCCCATAGCGTCGGCGGTAAAAATAGCAGCATTTTACCGCTGACGCTATGGGCGCTCCAGTGTGAAAGGGCTCTTAATGCTTCTGAACTATAAACCCGAAGCAAGCATGCTATAAATGTCAGAATTTATCAATATTCTTTGTCTGAAACTCAGACATGAAACCAAAACAATTAAGATGCAAGTAGGCAACTGCCATTCCCACCAAAAGGAGCGGTCAGCAATGGCAGCCTACATTCCCAGACCAGCCATAGACACAGGCGTTAAAAAAAAAAAAAGTATGGCCATCTTTCTCTCTGGATCACAGGAGTGCAGGTCCTTCTGCACTCCTGTGACCAGATTTAAGGTGACAGCTGGCTAAAGCCTGCTGTTGGCTGTCACTCAGCCGGTCCTGGCTCTGAAAAGATCCCGACCATATGGACCAGCGTCTGGCTCTGCCTCTCGGCAATCCGCTGAGAGGCTGAGCCGGCCCCTCGTGTCTCCTCCATAGCCCAGTGCTCCAGTGAGTGCAGGAGGAGAGAGCTGGTGACTGACAGTCACTGCTCAGAGTGGAGGAGAACTGGGTGTTTAATCTTAAACTTTTCCTTTACCTAAAATAAAAGGTGTCGAGGCATCTGCCCATCCACCTATAGGTACAATGCTGATGAGCCTCTTATGCAGGTAAATGCCACTTGCCTAACAGTTTTAGAATGTTTGTATTAGGGATGCACCGAATGTTGTTTTGGTGCCGATACCAAAAATCTTCCTTGATCCCGAAAACCGATATCGAAATTGACTTTTTAAAAAAAATACATTTTATACTGGAGATGGTCAGAGACTGGGGACGTGGTGCAGGAGATGGTCAGAGACTGGGGACGTGGTGCAGGAGATGGTCAGAGACTGGGGACGTGGTGCAGGAGATGGTCAGAGACTGGGGACGTGGTGCAGGAGATGGTCAGAGACTGGGGACGTGGTGCAGGAGATGGTCAGAGACTGGGGACGTGGTGCAGGAGATGGTCAGAGACTGGGGACGTGGTGCAGGAGATGGTCAGAGACTGGGGACGTGGTGCAGGAGATGGTCAGAGACTGGGGACGTGGTGCAGGAGATGGTCAGAGACTGGGGACGTGGTGCAGGAGATGGTCAGAGACTGGGGACGTGGTGCAGGAGATGGTCAGAGACTGGGGACGTGGTGCAGGAGATGGTCAGAGACTGGGGACGTGGTGCAGGAGATGGTCAGAGACTGGGGACGTGGTGCAGGAGATGGTCAGAGACTGGGGACGTGGTGCAGGAGATGGTCAGAGACTGGGGACGTGGTGCAGGAGATGGTCAGAGACTGGGGACGTGGTGCAGGAGATGGTCAGAGACTGGGGACGTGGTGCAGGAGATGGTCAGAGACTGGGGACGTGGTGCAGGAGATGGTCAGAGACTGGGGACGTGGTGCAGGAGATGGTCAGAGACTGGGGACGTGGTGCAGGAGATGGTCAGAGACTGGGGACGTGGTGCAGGAGATGGTCAGAGACTGGGGACGTGGTGCAGGAGATGGTCAGAGACTGGGGACGTGGTGCAGGAGATGGTCAGAGACTGGGGACGTGGTGCAGGAGATGGTCAGAGACTGGGGACGTGGTGCAGGAGATGGTCAGAGACTGGGGACGTGGTGCAGGAGATGGTCAGAGACTGGGGACGTGGTGCAGGAGATGGTCAGAGACTGGGGACGTGGTGCAGGAGATGGTCAGAGACTGGGGACGTGGTGCAGGAGATGGTCAGAGACTGGGGACGTGGTGCAGGAGATGGTCAGAGACTGGGGACGTGGTGCAGGAGATGGTCAGAGACTGGGGACGTGGTGCAGGAGATGGTCAGAGACTGGGGACGTGGTGCAGGAGATGGTCAGAGACTGGGGACGTGGTGCAGGAGATGGTCAGAGACTGGGGACGTGGTGCAGGAGATGGTCAGAGACTGGGGACGTGGTGCAGGAGATGGTCAGAGACTGGGGACGTGGTGCAGGAGATGGTCAGAGACTGGGGACGTGGTGCAGGAGATGGTCAGAGACTGGGGACGTGGTGCAGGAGATGGTCAGAGACTGGGGACGTGGTGCAGGAGATGGTCAGAGACTGGGGACGTGGTGCAGGAGATGGTCAGAGACTGGGGACGTGGTGCAGGAGATGGTCAGAGACTGGGGACGTGGTGCAGGAGATGGTCAGAGACTGGGGACGTGGTGCAGGAGATGGTCAGAGACTGGGGACGTGGTGCAGGAGATGGTCAGAGACTGGGGACGTGGTGCAGGAGATGGTCAGAGACTGGGGACGTGGTGCAGGAGATGGTCAGAGACTGGGGACGTGGTGCAGGAGATGGTCAGAGACTGGGGACGTGGTGCAGGAGATGGTCAGAGACTGGGGACGTGGTGCAGGAGATGGTCAGAGACTGGGGACGTGGTGCAGGAGATGGTCAGAGACTGGGGACGTGGTGCAGGAGATGGTCAGAGACTGGGGACGTGGTGCAGGAGATGGTCAGAGACTGGGGACGTGGTGCAGGAGATGGTCAGAGACTGGGGACGTGGTGCAGGAGATGGTCAGAGACTGGGGACGTGGTGCAGGAGATGGTCAGAGACTGGGGACGTGGTGCAGGAGATGGTCAGAGACTGGGGACGTGGTGCAGGAGATGGTCAGAGACTGGGGACGTGGTGCAGGAGATGGTCAGAGACTGGGGACGTGGTGCAGGAGATGGTCAGAGACTGGGGACGTGGTGCAGGAGATGAATGCAGCCGCCTGCAGGGGATTAGAGGAGAGCCGCCACCTGGGGATTAGAGCGCCGGGAACATAACTGCTTTCATTTCAATAGCCGTGTGTTCCCCGCGGCGCGCCATCACATACAGCCCCCTCCTGTCCGGGGAACTTTGCGAGACCAATCACCCGTCCTAGGATTGGACGGGTGATCTGTCAAAGTGCCCAGACAAAGAGGAGGTGCTGTATGTGATGGCGCGCCGCGGGGGAACACACAGCTATAGAAATGAAAGCTGTTATGTTCCCGGCGCTCTAATCCCCAGGCAGCAGTGGCTCTCCTCTCCCACAATGACGCCCCTGTAATGGTCGGCACCAGGGGCAGTGGGCGGAACCCCACCCAGGCCCTGCCCCATTTTCGGTTCCATTATCGGCCTATTTTCTCTTCGGCAAACTGCCGAAAGGGCCATTTTCGGCCGATATGTTTTGGTGGCCGAAATTTCAGTGCATCCCTAGTTTGTATTATAGACCACAGAGAATGCCAAACCGTCGCCTAATCATTGCAGCAAGCCAGGCATGGCTACCTACCCCAAGACTGAAGCATGGGCAGTGAGAAGTTACATGCGATCATCCTTCATCAACTGAGATGTCTGGCCCATGCACACAATCATTTTTCTTTCTTTTCTCTGTAGAAATGACTGGTTACTGCCACAGATTTTGGTGTACTGGAAAACCTTTGATTATTAGTGCGTATTTCACTTTGGGCTGTTGATCCAGGGCGTATCTAGTTGCCTTTTGGGATGAGGAAGAATCCCCCCACAGTTTCATTTCAGAGCACTTTGGATCAGTTTTAGAGATTTCGCCTAAATTTCCAGTTCTGCCATTTTAACAGAAAACCTTTTTTTATATATATTTCAGACCACGTCCTAGGACGACCTCCGTCTGTACATACCAGGTCCTTTGAAGATGTGCAGCTCCGGACGTATCTGGTTCCTGACAGACCGAAGGATAAAGGATGACTACCCTCAGCAGGAGATACTGCGAGCCCTCAAAGATAAATGCTGTGAAGAAGAGCTGGAATTCCGATACCTGCTTATGGATGAAGTGGTCCTGACCATAGAGCAAGGCAACCTCGGTGAGTGCATTAAACAGTTTTTGGCAAGACCCCCCTAATTGATACCCCTCTATGTATGTCTGCATTGCATAGGGTCACTACCCTAACATGCTCTGTGTGGGTGAAGGATAAGTTGAACAGGTGAGTGTGCAAGAGGGAGAACCCCTTTGAAGATCCTCCCAACTGTAGAGATGGTGGTTTAGTGTGATGGGAGTTTTTGCAGTTCGAGGGTATGTCTTCTTTTTTTTTATTTTATTTTATTTATTTTTTATTCTGAGCCTCCATTGTCGGGAGATCAATGCACTATTTGTACTGGTGACCATTTATCGGTAAGTGATGTCCAAAATTAGAGTTGCCCCCAGAAAAAGGGCAGAGGAGAAATCTTTCAGTGGGGACACCAGTTTCAGGGACAACTGACAGGGGAGTTCACCACCTTTGGGAGGTTGCCTTTAACTCCTTGTTTTTGGGACAGGAAGTGTAGGGAAACGGATGCGGACATCCACCATTGACCCCATTGATATTTAGTAGGTGTTCCTGGGACCTGACAAACTGAAAAATTTCACGGGTTCCTTTTGGGCAGATAAGTTAAAGGCAGCCTTAGAAAACTGACAACTTTAGCATGATATATTCAGGTACTTCATGTACATGATGCCCAGCAGTGTCCCCCCCCCCCCCCCCCCCCATCTAGTCACTAGCTTGTTTTCAGAGTTGGTCAGCCGTTTACCTTGGCATCCCACACATTCTGGAACTTGGTGTTTGTAGAAGCACAGCATGCTAGGCGCCTTTGCCCGTCTTCCCCCCCCCCCCCCTCCACTTTGCCAGTCTTAAGCCCAGACTCTGCATTCTGAAAGACAGCCAGTTGTATGATTGAGTGGAAAATGCAGGAGTAGCATCACTATACCACAGCCATGCCTTCCCTTCCCCTTCGTGTAAACGTTCTACCAGCTGTCCGTGGAAGAATGCGGAGTCAGAGCAAGACCCTCTTGTAGAATGTTATTGCGGTTTTCTGAAAGCATTGGTTCTGTTTTTTTTTGTAACCGTTTTGGTCTTCTTATCTAATGCAAAGAACTTTTGTTTCAAGGCCGCCCATGTTTGTATGGTCACAAGGTTGGCTTCTTTACTAAAGCTGGAACGCTTCTATTTAAAAACAGCTGAAGATGAAAAACACTTTTTTTGAGATGTCCTTGCAGCTGATGAGAGTCAAGTGGAGACTATTCTGTTCATAACAGCACATGGAAATTCTGTGTTGGAGTGAAGCTGTAGTGAGTGTTTAGTGAGCATTTACACTGTGTAGTGGTAATGTTTGTTTAAACCAACCCTGACTCTAGGGGAAAAAAACTGAAAGTTGTGCCAGCCTCCTTACAGTATTTGTCCAGCTGACTCCAATCATTGTGCTCGTGCAGAGCCACCACTGGTATCCAACACTTCTTGTTGTCAAACGGTCTCCCACAGATCTCTGTATTTAACTGCACCATCTTCTGTGTCGGACACCTTGGTGAAATATCAGGGGTCTAACCAAACTGATCTATGATGTCTCACTTGAGATAGAAAGGGAGATTGAGGACATGGTCCTCATTCTCTCTGCAGCCTCAGCTGCACAGAATGAACAGGAGTGTCGCTGTACAGAGGCTCCTGTCCACACACTGAAGCATAGCAAACGGTTTACTATGCTTTAGTTAAGAATGAACAGTGAGTGGTACCAATCACTCACTGTTTCTTTAGAAAAGGAAGGGGCCAGTGGTGGGTGACGGCAGCAGGAAAGGGAGCAGTATTTACTGCAACTGATCCCCTTTCCTCTGACAGCAGCTGAATGCCAGCGGGATGGAGGGGAGGAAAAGGCTTTTAGCTGTTGCTGGAGGAAAAGGGATTGGTTCCAGTAAATGCTGCTGCTCCCATCCATGTTCTGGGGGGTTGGCAGGGAATTGGCACAATCTACCAGTCACCTGTTCGCAAATTCATTGGTTGCTGACCCACAGATTCTTGCCTTCCCAGATCTATCACTGCCAGCTATCAAATACCCAGTGCTTTGCGATATGGGGGGAGCATGCGATCTCTTACTAATGTACGGTGCTTCAGCACTGTCACATGATGGGGGAGACGTTGCCACTTTTAAGCACCAACACTAGACATTCGGGATTTGGATCCCTCTAGATCCTCCTACAACCTGCTGTGGTTCCTCTGTCAGTAATTTGTCCTATAATGCCATGGAGGTAAGCCGGAGGAACCAGAGAGGCAGGACCCAAGAGATTGATGGTCCCGGAAGTGTCAGTTTCCCAGTGAATTTCGAGGGCTATTTCTACTGGAGGGAGCTGGTTTGGCATATCTGATAGCGGCCAAGTTGAGGCCCAACTCCAGGTTTACACTGACTTTGGTTTGGCTCAGCTGCGTGCAATGCTGTATTTTGGCAGCTGGAGGGAGACTTTTTTTTTTTTTTTCAGAAAAAAAGTCAGACTGAGCTTCTCAGCCATTCACTGGAAGCTTTGCATTGTCTGCGTACAAGGCTTCCTCCTGATTGGCTGAGGCGGACAAATGATGTAACGTTCCCCCACCTCAGAAAGCCTGTGCATTCAGAAAATCTTCCTGGGAATGGCTGAGCAGCATTCCAACCAACTTTTGATTTTGTTCTGGGAACAAGATGAAACTGTCCTGCCAGAGCACAGCACTGTATGCTATATGTAGCTGATTCTGCATTCAATATATACGAAGCTCCCAGCAGGGGAGTCTGGCAAACTAAATCTGTGCTGTTCCTGATATGTAAATTTAGACTTTGTCAAAAGTCAACATCCACATCTGGCCACAGATGGATCAAAATTCAGCTGGCCAAATTTTGACCCTATGAATATGAATGGACTGGTTGTGCTGAAGTAAATCTCTCGACTATTGGTTCTATCAATGATCATTTTATTCTGACGGCATGGAAACTTCCTGCTTTCAAAATACAATAGCGCAGTGGGAGGTATTGCCCTCATACTGACTTGGATGGTTGATGGGGGAATCAAGTGACTTTCCTTCAACCTGTAGTTCAAGGAAAGAAAATGACATAATTTATGTCCAACCTAAGGCCTCACTATGAACCCATATTGAGTTTAAAGGTGCCGCTCAAGGCTCTTGCAGGCCCTTGCCCTCTATGCACTGCTGGGAGTGCAAGCAGGGAAGATCTCAACTCGGTTCTATGAAGGAAAGGTGAGAATGCCGTTTGTGATGCCCATCTTGTATCATGGTGTGTTAATGAGATGGTTGCTGCTATCTTGCCTTTAGCATAGCATAATGAAAATTAAAGCCCTGTACACACACTGGCCGAATGTAGGGAGACATCGGCCGGTTCAATAAAAACTTGGCCAAGCTTGGCCAGTTTGTCGGACGGGCATGCTGGAAAACCAGCCGCCGCCCCCCCCCCCCCCCCCCCCCCGGCAGAACAAAAATGCTTAGCGGGGGAGATCGCTATACTAATGTCAGATGGTTAGTACAGCGGCTCCGACCAGAGTATGTACCAGGCTTTAGTCAGGCTACCAAGGGCAGCCTACAAACCAAGGGCACTGCTGCCCTTCCTGTGATCATCCTCTGCATAGGTCAGAACCCAGAGGGAGACTGAGATGAGGCCATAGGCTGTTGGTGAAGGAAAGGAAAAATCCAGAATTCCACACATTACACAAACCCCATTTATCGAGCGGCCTCGCCCTACACCTTCCGCGCATTTCGCCCCTCCCCGCAAGGGCTTGCGCGTGTGTGAAACGCATCGGAGTGCACGGCCTGGTTGGCGTCTGGACTGAGGCTGCTCTTCTGATGGGTTTTCTGTTGTGCGGCATTTTGGATTTTCTCCTTTCCTTCACTGACAGCCTATGGCCTCATCTTGGTCTACCTCTGGGTTCTCACCTATGCAGAGGGATGAATATCACAGGAAGGGCAGCAGTGCCTTAGCTTTGTAAGCTGCTCTTGATAGCCTGACTATCTTCATTATGCTAGGCAAGATGGCAGAAATCATCTCATCACCAATACTTAATGATTGTAGAAAGGCATCACTGACCCTCATTCCTCGCCTTCTCTGCATAGGCAACAATCAAAGGCACACGGCTAAGCATTCTTGTAGCCGCCACCCAAGTGTCACCCCAGGAGTGATTGGATTGTGCCTCCAATAGTGGCCCACATCCCCTCCCCTGCAAAAGATTTTTTTTCAGAATATGAACAGCACAGACACTTTGCACTGAGACGCCACATACCATGACTGATAGTTGGGCTAAGTACCTTCTGAATGTGTCCGTTTTGGCTGTGTCAGCACATCCCCGCCATCTCCCTTCACCTTTTATCAATCTTTTTTTCTGCTCCGACAAGGCTTTCCTTCCATCAGCATTCTGAGCACTGCTCCCGTCAGCTGCAAGCCATTCAGAAGCTGCATTGCGGCAGCCATAAAAGTGCAAATGACGTGGAAGCAGGAAGGAGCCTCTTCCTTGTAGTTATGCAGCGGAATGCTGCTCCTTGCCGTGCCGGTCGTGGCCTTTTTTCTTAAAGGAGATCTGTTGTGATTAATTGATTCATGTGCTAGTATGAATACACAAGGTGCTGCTTGTATACACGGCACTTGTCAAACTTCTGCTTCATCATACTAGGGGCCCCAGAGCAAAGTTCAGCTTGACCTGGTCAGAGCTTGGGCATAGTGACCTCGTGCTATGCGGATGCTGCGCAATAGGTTACCGAGGTGCCTGCATTGTGCTCTGGGATGTGGAGAGGCAACAAACTGCTGCCTTGCTTCAGAGTTTTGAAACGTCAAGTTCTCATCACCGTGTGTGGTTTAGTTTAACTCGGGATTTCAATTCTTTCAATAATGGATGTTCAGTAAAGTTACCTCGGGGTGATCTCTCAAATACTAAAACCTACCTAGGAACGCCCACTCCTCAAAACTGACATGCCCATCAAGTCATTTTTATATTTGAATAACTCATTCCAAGTGCCAACCTACTGCTTGCATCAAGGCTGTGATCGCTCCTGAGAGGAGTGCTGAGGGAATTGTGATTTCAGGAAGCTATGTACATCACCTTGCTGGCCCCTCCCACCACCCATGATCTGCATGCATTGCATAGAGAAGCACAGAAGGTATCTAAAACTGAGTCCAGAATTTATACAGCTTGTCTGTGCTTTCAGAAAGCAGGGAGCTGAAATTGCACACTGCTGAGCTCAGTGAGCTGATTGGAGGGAAAGGACACAACCCCCTGTCACCATTTTTATCTTGGTGTCAGGAAAACTTATCAAGTGATAGAGGAAGGAGGCAGACAGACATTACACTTGGTGCTCTAGACTCAGACAAGTACACACCATAGAAGGATTTGCTTTTGTTCATATTTCATGTCTGAGGTTGACAACTACTTTAAACTTTGAAGTCAGAGCCAGTTATTGGAGAATGAGTTGGCTATGGTTACGTAGGTTGATGGATGCAACTCAAAGTTCGACCGACCAAAATCATCGGTCGGCATACTGATGCGGTCATCCTTCCATATCCCCTCCTATAAGCATGTGCACAGCAGGAAAGCGCTGATTGGCCCAGAGTGCTGCCATTCCCTCGCCCAGTCTGAGCTGTTCAGTGCCATATTGGAGGCTGATTTATCAAGACCTCTTTAGGTATTCAAGCTGATCCTTTTCCAGATTATAAGGGGTTGATTAAATGTTTACCAGCCCAGGCTGAAGTCGATCCCTAAGCTGTTGACAACCCACCTAAACCATGTGAGGAAACAAACCGTTGGTGCTCCTGGGGTGTACAATTGTTTGTGCTGATGGCATGCTCATGTCAGACATCTCTCTGCCCCCACTAAGGATCAATAGCCAATGGGATCAGCTCCCAGTCAGGTAATGCTGATCACTGATCCTTTGCCCAACCAGAAGTTTTGAACTTTTTAAAGGGATGCTGGGGCAGGAAGGGGTTAAAACTGCACTTGGTTCATTACAATCGGGATACAGAAATGATTCACAAAAACATTCTTTCGTTATTTCTCACCGACAAATGAGGATTCATCTAGCACAGCTTACAATATAGAGGCTTAGCGGGGACATAGGAGCAGAAGACAAAGTCAGAGGTCACTGAGCCCAAAACAATGGAAGGTTTAGTCCAGGCCAGGGTGGCAGCTTCTTTCTATTAAAGCATTTTTGCATGTATATGTTGGAAGAGGCTTACGTGCCGGTGCATTCTCTATTATATGATGAGGCTGACCGGCAGTTTCCTGTTTGCGCGCTGACCTAGCAATCACTTTCTTCTTGAATTTCCCATGCACGAGAGAGTTAATCAGTCTTGTGGCATCGGACTGCAAAATCCTGCGTACACACGCACACTCCGCCTGACCTCGGGGGGCCCCCGTGTGAACTCCCATTTCCCAAAACGGGAATTGTTTTGTAAGATCGTCATTGCCCCGTGGTCTTCTGGGTAGCCGAGTGGTTTGCTTTCTAACAATTGTTTTCACTGGCAATTCTGCATGGAAAAATAAACACAATACATTTCATCTTCAGAATTTTTAAAGTAGTGTGCTTCAGAATTGTAGACATGAGAACTGGGAGGATATGGGTCCAAGAGAGCAGTTTTCTTTCTCATGGAAATTTTTTAGTGTGGAGTTTTCCTCCAGTGGAAAAAGCTGAAAACCTCTAGATTTTAACACACACACACACACACACACACACACACACACACACACACACACACACACACACACACACACACACACACACACACACACACCCACCCCCACCCCCTTAAATTTTTCACTGTTATATTGCAGCCATTTGCTAAAATCATTTTTAAGTTCATTTTTTTTTCCTCAATGTACACACAGCACCCCATACCCATATTGACAGACACAGAATTGTTGACATTTTTGCAGATTTATTAAAAAAATAAACTGAAATATCACATGGTCCGAAGTATTCATATATTTAACTCGGGTGCTGTCCATTTCTTCTGATCATCCTTGAGATGGTTCTACACCTTCATTTGAGTCCAGCTGTGTTTGATTATACTGATTGGACTTGATTAGGAAAGCCACACACCTGTCTATACAAGACCTTACAGCTCACAGTGCATGTCGGAGCAAATGAGAATCATGAGGTCAAAGGAACTGCCTGAAGAGCTCAGACAGAATTGTGGTAAGGCACAGATCTGGCCAAGGTTACAAAAAATTTCTGCTGCACTTAAGGTTCCTAAGAGCACAGTGGCCTCCATAATCCTTAAATGGAAGACGTTTGGGCCGACCAGAACCCTTCCTAGAGCTGGCCGTCCGGCCAAACAGCTATTGGGGGAGAAGAGCCTTGGTGAGGTAAAGAAGAACCCAAAGATCACTGTGACTGAGCTCCAGAGATGCAGTCGGGAGATGGGAGAAAGTTGTAGAAAGTCAACCATCACTGCAGCCCTCCACTAGTCGGGGCTGTATGGCAGAGTGGCCCGACGGAAGCCTCTCCTCAGTGCAAGACACATGAAAGCCCGCATGGAGTTTGCTAAACAGCTGAAGGACTCCAAGATGGTGAGAAATAAGATTCCCTGGTCTGAGACCAAGATAGAACTTTTTGGCCTTAATTCTAAGCGTTGTGTGGAGAAAACCAGGCACTGCTCATCGCCTGTCCAATACAGTCCAACAGTGAAGCATGGTGGTGGCAGCATCATGCTGTGGGGGTGCTTTTCAGCTGCAGGGACAGGACGACTGGTTGCAATCGAGGGAAAGATGAATGCAGCCAAGTACAGGGATATCCTGGATGAAAACCTTCTCCAGAGTGCTCAGGACCTCTAACTGGGCCGAAGGTTTACCTTCCAACAAGACAATGACCCTAAGCACACAGCTGAAGTAACGAAGGAGTGGCTTCACAACAACTCCGTGACTGTTCTTGAATGGCCCAGCCAGAGCCCTGACTTAAACCCAATTGAGCATCTCTGGAGAGACCTAAAAATGGCTGTCCACCAACGTTTACCATCCGACCTGACAGAACTGGAGAGGACCTGCAAGGAGGAATGGCAGAGGATCCCCAAATCCAGGTGTGAAAAACTTGTTGCATCTTTCCCAAAAAGACTCATGGCTGTATTAGATCAAAAGGGTGCAAATACTAAATACTGAGCAAAGGGTCTGAATACTTAGGACCATGTGATAATTCATTTTTTTTTTTTATTATTATTATAAATCTGCAAAAATGTAAATTTTGTGTTTTTTCTGTCAATATGGGGTGCTGTGTGTACATTGAGGAAAAATCTTACTTAAATGATTTTAGCAAATGGCTGCAATATAACGGTGAACTGAAACCTACACTAACTTTATAGGCAAATATATGTGGACACCTCACCAAATCCAGTTCATGTTTTTCTGGGGAAGTTTTGTTAGTTATTCCAATGTATATTTTACCTTCATTGTACAGCAGACCCTCCTAATATTGACCCGAGTCCCCATCTCGATCCAGCAATGTGTACGAGGGCCTTGGCTCTGGGGACTCTCCCTCCCCTTTAGCTGAGACCGCATCAAGAGTCATTGGCTTCCGCTGCTGCCAATCACAGCCAATAGGGAGAGGACAGGGCCAAGCCACAGCTCTGTGAATACACACACAGCCAGGGCTCGGGAGCACACCTGCTTGGGTGCCCACATTGCAAGTTGCTTGCTCAGGGTGCACTCTGCAGGAGGGAGGGGCCAGTTTGGGACATGAGAAGAGGAGGATCAGGGCTGCTCTCTGAAAAACCGCTGCACTGAGCAGGTAAGTATAACATGTTTGTTTAAAAAAAAAAATGTTTACATGCGATGTTAGGGGAGTGGACCCCGTGGTTAAGCTGTGCTTTTAACAGCCAATTCTTCAAAGGACCACTACCCCCTTAGAGGCAGAGGCCAAGGGTGTACGCATGCCACTTTGCTTTCTGGCTGTGATAAGAATGCTACCCCTCAAGTGAATAGGGCTGCTGTGCAAGTTCCCTGTAACTGCATGCTAGTGTGCTTTCTGGCACTTTAAAGCAGAACTAAGCCCCCCTATAATTTTCAGCCAAGGAAGCTTCCATCTTGGCCCTTGTTTAAACTGTAACTTCCATGGTGCTGCACATGTGATCAGTTAGGACACTGGCCATTTGATGGTTTGACAGTTTAGTTGGACGCAAGCAAATGTGACAACCCTTTTCACCCATGCCGACCGTTCATTTTTCATCAGTTCAGTCATGCCATGGGGGTGTTCTAACCGTTGTATGGGGATTCCTGTCCTGTTATCGCCACAAAATTAAGTTGGAAGTTCACCCATTCACAAGGAGCTTTGTATTTTCTGGATTAATACAAGGCTTTCTCTGGCTCGGGTGGATTGACCGCCATTCAGCTGCCTCTCCACTGCAGCCAGTCAGAGGAAGCCTTGTACTCCTCAGTCTTGGGGCACAGGCTTCCCATGTTTAATGTAAGCTCTGATCTGAACACAAATATTGAACTTTTTTTCTTTTTTCGCAGGCCTGCGTGTGAACGGAGAATTTGTTACATCGTACCCACAGGTTGTGGTCGTCCGTGTGCCTACCCCGTGGGTGCAGAGTGACAGTGACATCACCGTCCTTAGACATCTGGAGAAGATGGGTTGTCGGCTAATGAACAGGCCACAGGCTATCCTCAACTGTATAAATAAGTTCTGGACTTTCCAGGAGCTGGCTGGCCATGGTGTACCCCTGCCTGATACGTTCTCCTATGGTAAGTGTCTGGATGCTTTGCCCATGCAAAATCAATTTTACAGGACTCTTTTTTCGACTTGGCGAAAAGATAATTAACATTTTTGAGAAGTTACAATACCTTCATTAGAAATTCTGTTGCTTTTGAAAGCCTAAATTTTTTGCCAAAAGGTCCTTTTTTATAGAACAGTGGTCTCACTACATGTATACTAATGACAGATATATAGATACAGATATATAAAAAAAAAAATTTTTTTTATATAAAGGTGGTCATGAAAACTTTTCAAAGATGATCGATGAGGCTGAAGTATTGGAGTTTCCTATGGTGGTTAAGAACACTCGGGGTCACAGAGGTAAGTGTATTAAAGTCTCTGGTTTCCTGGCTGTGTAGAGACATCTTTCTGGGTTAGTGAACATAAATCTGTTCCCCTGCCTCATCTACATTGGGATCTAAGATGACTGATGGCTCAGACTTGAGAAATGAGCAGAGAGCCGGTGAGTCAGTCATCGGCTCTGTTCTGCCCCTCCCTAACTAGAGCATCGGGCTTTGGAGGGGCAGGAGTGGCTGGCTGAGGCTCTCTGTGGCATGCGGAGAGGCTGAGGCGAAGGGATCTGGGTGGATCCAGACATTAGGTCAGGATCTCTCCAGAGCCTGGACAGACTTTAGCCCGTTGTATATGGGTCATAGGAGTGCACAACTAAATGCACACCTGTGACCCACAAGAGAAGCGGGGCCAAAAGAGCTTTGGCCCTAATGCTCCTTTTTAATAGGGTAAACATTTGGTCATGTAATCCCTGCTGAAAGGTGCAATCTCGGTCACATTGGCTGATCACCTTTTCATCAGCTATCATGTGACAGTGCCTTGTTTTGGTTGTGATCTGCACACTGCTATTCTCTCTCAGGATAGGTGAGCTCGTCGGCTTTTCCACCCCCCCCTTTTTTTTTTCCCCCCCTTCAATCTGCTAAAATAGCTGCAAATTAACTTCATATATTACTAGTGTTTTTTTTTTTTTTTTTTTTTTTTTTTTTTATTAAGTGTAATGCCTGGAAGTGTTGCAGGGGCAGCTTCCTGTATCTCTGTGATTAACTATCACCCTGGTTGGGAGTCCGTCCTGCTGGTTTCCAGTCTTGACCAAGAACTGTGACAGTGCAGCAATAGGGCATTGGGAGTTTGAGCATGTGTTTAGTACAACATGGATGGGTATATAAAGACCACCTTTTGCTAACACGTGTACAGTGGGTGGGAAAGGGATTAACATTTATGCTTATGTTCACTGCTGTCAGACTGGCTTCTGATGAAAAGGGCATTTTGAAGGCGCCATAAAAGACCTGAAGCCATTATTATACATGCCAGCTAAGTCAAGATGGTACCATCCCCTGTTTAGCTGACTGTGACTGATATTTGGGGGTTTCTTCAGTGAAATGATAAAATAAAGGATGTAGAGCTCTGGATCATAATTCAAGTCGGAATCCTCTATGGACATCTTTAAGACACTTTTTTTTTTTTTTTTTTTTTTTAGGGCCCTTAAGCGGCCCTCTTTCCTTAAGTGATCTCCATCTTTTAGTAAAGCCTAAATAGTGTTGTTTCTTGTGGCATCTATAGTGTTTTTGGTCAAACTGGAAATTTTTGGCTATTTTGTATGTTTCTGAATTCATTATCTTTTTGAAACTTTGTACTGCGATACCAACTCAATAAACCTTAAAAAAAAAAAAAAAAAAAAAAAGCAGACTGTTCAGATAATATTAATTACATTTTTGATATAGAACACATGCTTGAGGGGTTCCTTGAAGCCCCCATTAGGGCATTAAAATGGATAGTGGAATTCATTGTTGAGCCAAATACTATTTCCTATATTTGCATAAAGTACATGCAAGTTTGCAGTAGATGACCAGAACATCATTGCATGTGCTCGCTTTTATGATCACCTTTCTTTAGAGGGCTGAGCACCTGTTGGATTATGCAGTACTTTTTTTTTCTCTTTCTTTTAACCTGTCTATATATTTTCTAGGTAAGGCTGTGTTTCTAGCTCGGGACAAGCACCATCTGGCAGACCTGAGCCATCTCATCCGTCACGAAGCCCCGTATCTGTTCCAGAAGTACGTACAGGAGTCTCATGGACGGGACGTTCGAGTCATCGTTGTGGGTGGACGTGTGATCGGCACCATGCTGAGGTGTTCTACAGATGGAAGAATGCAAAGCAACTGCTCTCTAGGTGAGTACAGCGTGCGTTTATCACAGGCTCATTAAGCAGTCTGACAGCTGCAGTGACTATTGGTTGCCTGTGGCAGCTAATATCCTTCCACATAGGCGGCTTGTGAACATCATTCTTTAGTACAGGTTAACAAAGGCGGACTACTTTTTTTTTTTTTTTATTTCTTTTGAATGTCACTATTTACTTGCAGGTAAACCTGAACCACGCTTGCCTTTAATTACCTGGCATTTCTGCACACTCCCTAGAGAGGAGACTGTCAGATGATACGGATCAGGAGTGGAGCCATATTTGCTTAATGTACAGATGTACAGAGCTTGTGTCTAAAGGTACCTAGACACGGTGCAGACTTGTTAAGAGACTGTTGCTTTATGTCCAGGGAAAAACTTGTGTGTTAGAAAATAGGTTATCTTACCTTTAGTAAATATGTAATGTTAGCATCTAATACTGCTGCCCCTGACATAGCCCATTGTTTCTGCTGTTTTTTATGAATGTAGGCTACTGTGCTTGCCCCTTCCCTGGGCCACCAGTCGTGTAACATCTCTGCAGTAGTTCTATATTTACAAGTGGTGGCGTAATTACGGCTGCTGGCTGCAGTGGGAGCACCCGGGAGTCTCTGGCTCCTGGTCTGTCCTGCCCCCTAACAAGTGATGGCAGAGCAGTGTGCAAAAATGTGGGTGGAGTCAGAAGGCAGAAAATGTGCCCCAAACTGTCTGGCAGTCCCTCCTATTGAATGCTTACCTTTCTTTTTCCTTATAACTGTGGTTTGATACAGCGGTGATCAACAGTCATGTTTGTGCTTCCTTCATCCCTCCCTGTGGGGAAAAATAAAAAGAACATGTTCAATATTACTTTAGCAAAGGGAAAGATGTGATGGTGAGGATTTTATTTCTAAACCTCCCAGGCTTTAGGGATTGTTGTAAACAAATGCAGGCAGTCAGAGGTGCCAGCACATACTAGCAGCTTTTGGTAAGCTCAACTTCATCCAGTTGACGGGCTGTTCTGGTTTGGCTGTCTTCATCACTTCCTGTGGGCCATTGAGGCAGCCTGTCATAGTGATTGGACCAGTAGGAATGTGTAGAGGCGGGGGCTTGGCTGTAAACATTTGGGGTGAGGTAGAGGATACTTCCCCAATTTCATCCCTCTCCTTCCTTAAGGGGTTCACTTGATGTCTTAGAACAGTGGTCTCAACTGCGGACTGGATGCCGCCATCTGCTTGCATTTATACTGCACTACTACTCCCACTGGGACACGAAGGGCATGGGGCACTACTCCCACTGGGACACGAAGGGCATGGGGCACTACTCCCACTGGGACACGAAGGGCATGGGGCACTACTCCCACTGGGACACGAAGGGCATGGGGCACTACTCCCACTGGGACACGAAGGGCATGGGGCACTACTCCCACTGGGACACGAAGGGCATGGGGCACTACTCCCACTGGGACACGAAGGGCATGGGGCACTACTCCCACTGGGACACGAAGGGCATGGGGCACTACTCCCACTGGGACACGAAGGGCATGGGGCACTACTCCCACTGGGACACGAAGGGCATGGGGCACTACTCCCACTGGGACACGAAGGGCATGGGGCGCTACTCCCACTGGGACACGAAGGGCATGGGGCGCTACTCCCACTGGGACACGAAGGGCATGGGGCGCTACTCCCACTGGGACACGAAGGGCATGGGGCGCTACTCCCACTGGGACACGAAGGGCATGGGGCACTACTCCCACTGGGACACGAAGGGCATGGGGCACTACTCCCACTGGGACACGAAGGGCATGGGGCACTACTCCCACTGGGACACGAAGGGCATGGGGCACTACTCCCACTGGGACACGAAGGGCATGGGGCACTACTCCCACTGGGACACGAAGGGCATGGGGCACTACTCCCACTGGGACACGAAGGGCATGGGGCACTACTCCCACTGGGACACGAAGGGCATGGGGCACTACTCCCACTGGGACACGAAGGGCATGGGGCACTACTCCCACTGGGACACGAAGGGCATGGGGCACTACTCCCACTGGGACACGAAGGGCATGGGGCACTACTCCCACTGGGACACGAAGGGCATGGGGCACTACTCCCACTGGGACACGAAGGGCATGGGGCACTACTCCCACTGGGACACGAAGGGCATGGGGCACTACTCCCACTGGGACACGAAGGGCATGGGGCACTACTCCCACTGGGACACGAAGGGCATGGGGCACTACTCCCACTGGGACACGAAGGGCATGGGGCACTACTCCCACTGGGACACGAAGGGCATGGGGCACTACTCCCACTGGGACACGAAGGGCATGGGGCACTACTCCCACTGGGACACGAAGGGCATGGGGCACTACTCCCACTGGGACACGAAGGGCATGGGGCACTACTCCCACTGGGACACGAAGGGCATGGGGCACTACTCCCACTGGGACACGAAGGGCATGGGGCACTACTCCCACTGGGACACGAAGGGCATGGGGCACTACTCCCACTGGGACACGAAGGGCATGGGGCACTACTCCCACTGGGACACGAAGGGCATGGGGCACTACTCCCACTGGGACACGAAGGGCATGGGGCACTACTCCCACTGGGACACGAAGGGCATGGGGCACTACTCCCACTGGGACACGAAGGGCATGGGGCACTACTCCCACTGGGACACGAAGGGCATGGGGCACTACTCCCACTGGGACACGAAGGGCATGGGGCACTACTCCCACTGGGACACGAAGGGCATGGGGCACTACTCCCACTGGGACACGAAGGGCATGGGGCACTACTCCCACTGGGACACGAAGGGCATGGGGCACTACTCCCACTGGGACACGAAGGGCATGGGGCACTACTCCCACTGGGACACGAAGGGCATGGGGCACTACTCCCACTGGGACACGAAGGGCATGGGGCACTACTCCCACTGGGACACGAAGGGCATGGGGCACTACTCCCACTGGGACACGAAGGGCATGGGGCACTACTCCCACTGGGACACGAAGGGCATGGGGCACTACTCCCACTGGGACACGAAGGGCATGGGGCACTACTCCCACTGGGACACGAAGGGCATGGGGCACTACTCCCACTGGGACACGAAGGGCATGGGGCACTACTCCCACTGGGACACGAAGGGCATGGGGCACTACTCCCACTGGGACACGAAGGGCATGGGGCACTACTCCCACTGGGACACGAAGGGCATGGGGCACTACTCCCACTGGGACACGAAGGGCATGGGGCACTACTCCCACTGGGACACGAAGGGCATGGGGCACTACTCCCACTGGGACACGAAGGGCATGGGGCACTACTCCCACTGGGACACGAAGGGCATGGGGCACTACTCCCACTGGGACACGAAGGGCATGGGGCACTACTCCCACTGGGACACGAAGGGCATGGGGCACTACTCCCACTGGGACACGAAGGGCATGGGGCACTACTCCCACTGGGACACGAAGGGCATGGGGCACTACTCCCACTGGGACACGAAGGGCATGGGGCACTACTCCCACTGGGACACGAAGGGCATGGGGCACTACTCCCACTGGGACACGAAGGGCATGGGGCACTACTCCCACTGGGACACGAAGGGCATGGGGCACTACTCCCACTGGGACACGAAGGGCATGGGGCACTACTCCCACTGGGACACGAAGGGCATGGGGCACTACTCCCACTGGGACACGAAGGGCATGGGGCACTACTCCCACTGGGACACGAAGGGCATGGGGCACTACTCCCACTGGGACACGAAGGGCATGGGGCACTACTCCCACTGGGACACGAAGGGCATGGGGCACTACTCCCACTGGGACACGAAGGGCATGGGGCACTACTCCCACTGGGACACGAAGGGCATGGGGCACTACTCCCACTGGGACACGAAGGGCATGGGGCACTACTCCCACTGGGACACGAAGGGCATGGGGCACTACTCCCACTGGGACACGAAGGGCATGGGGCACTACTCCCACTGGGACACGAAGGGCATGGGGCACTACTCCCACTGGGACACGAAGGGCATGGGGCACTACTCATAATTTTACCGTTACCATCTGCCCGCCACCCTCACCATATTTTTATTTAACAGGAGGGATCGGAATGATGTGTACGCTAAGCGAGCAAGGAAAGCAGCTGGCCATTCAAGTCTCCAACATCTTGGGAATGGACGTGTGCGGTATCGACCTGCTGACCAAAGAAGACGGCTCCTTTTGTGTGTGCGAAGCTAACGCCAACGTGGGTTTCATCGCCTTTGACAAAGCCTGCAACATGGACGTCGCCTCCATGGTGGCCGACAACGCCATCTCGCTCCTGCCAAGCCGACTGACCAGACGAATGTCCCTCCTCTCCGTCGTGTCCAGCGCCAGCGAGACCAGCGAGCCCGAGCTCCCCGGGGGGACCTCTGTCTCAGGAGTTGATGTCCCTGCTCCACTGCTCCATCATGACGCCGGAGACAGCATGAGCGCCAGCTCGAGCTCTGTGGACAGTGATCCTGACACTGCCACGGAGAGGGAGCTTCTCACCAAGGGATCCATCTTTAACATGAACCAGCTTCTTGCCAGTGAAATCAAGCTTTTGGTGGAATAGATGGGATTTGGGGGGGGGGGGGTGTGAAAAGTGGGTTGGGGGTGGGTTTTGGGGGGGAGGGGGGAGAGGGAGCCTGTTGGGGTCAAGCACGTGTAAATATTGAAAGGGCCATTACTGCTGGTGTTGAGGGGTGGGGAGGTATGGGGGGGAGGGGGTTAATACCGGATCCCTGTTGTAAATGAGGCTGCACCACTGAGCTATGAGTTGGGGAGTGTGGGAGCTGGGAAGACTTCTTCCATATTACCTTGGACAAGATGTTTAAAGGGGAAGTATATCGGCGTTTTTACTATAAATAGTTGTACCAAAATGTAAAGGTCAAGTCCTCCAAAAAATTGTTGTGACCCCTGGCTAGCTTGTTCAGTCTCTAGATTGTGGCCTCCTCCACCTTCCACCTGTGTAAGAGTCCATCAGAGGTGGGGTTACAATAGTAATAAAGAGCCAACAATGCAGTACATGGTATTGTTGGTCTCCGAGATCCTTAACAAGCTCTGGGGGGCAGAACCATATACACAATACTGAAGTTTGTTTTGGCTGATTTGGTACTTTTTATCCTCGCATACAACTGCCGTTTCCAGTTTGTATATGAATTTATCTGCTGCGGCTTGAGTATTTCCGTTTTCGGAAGAGTTAAGTCGTTGGCTTTGGCATGTCATTGGGTGTACGTGCTTTTTGGTTACAAGATGTGCGTTGCAACTTTTGAGCATTACCACACTTTATTTATTTTTTTATAGTTGTTTTATAACTGCTTCTCCCAAGATTGAGTTGTATTTGGGTGTCTCGTATAGCTTAAGTGCGTTTTTGACGCTGTCACTTGACAAGACCATTGGAGCCGATGGCTGGAGCGACCTCGCTCATGGTCGTCTTGTTCTGGTGGGAGTCAAGTTTAGGTGTCATAGTTGGAACAGCTCAGTTTTTATATAATCCCCATTTTTCTTTCGCGCTCCTTGAGGGTTAAAATATACTTCACCTTTTATACAACACCAGGTGTAGGCAAGAGCATGGTCTATATCAAATTTGAAGGTATGTTCGTGACTGTCAAATAACGTGTCCATTAAGGGGACCTGTTCCCTGAAATTGAGCCAATTTCAAGCTAGTGAAGAGTTGGGTGACCTTTTTTGCTCTCCAGCTGTTAAGGAAAGCTGTAATTAAGATTAAGGTGCTTGGTATAATGTGGACTAAGATCTGAGTTGCTATGAAAATTGGTGGATAGCTTGCCGCTGTCTAGGGAAGTGTTCCTACTCGTTCCACTTAATAACAAACGGAAAGCTTGACCACTAAAACGTAACACCTCAGCACTCATGCTGTCCCTCATCCGATGGTATATGTGTAGTGCCCAAACCAATGCGGTCCTCCTCAAAGGGGTTAACTTCAAGCTACACTGTAAAAACAAACGAGGGTCCAACCTCCTAGTGCATGAATGCCACCAAATGTTTATCAAGTGCCAAAAAAACATGAGGTCTGAGGGTCAGCTTTCCAACTAGCTGTTTTGGCATTGCTTAAGCTGAAGTTGAGTTCCGACGTATGCTTGTACCTTCTCGTGTTCTTGGCACCGTAAAACTTGGTGGTAATGAACCAGATGTTTTCAGGTGAAAACTTTGATCTGTAAGTCCACCAAAACAGATTTCACTTAATGAAGAGACACAGGAGGGTACAAACGCCTAGTGCATTAAAGCCACACAATTTTATTGTATAAAAAGGTCTGAGGAAGGGGGCATGTCCCTGAAACGCATTGGCTTTCCCTCTGTTTTGGCATTGCCTAAGCTGGAGTTGAGTTTATATGCTTGTAACTTCTCATGTTTGACTTTGGCACAATATAATTTGGTAGTGGTAATGCACTAGGCGTTTGCACCCTCCTGTGTCTCTTTATAAACTGGAAGCTGTTTGGGGGACTTGCTGTTCAAAGTACTTTCACCTACAGATGAGCTAAAGGGCTGTTGAGTTCTGAGCGTTTATCAGAAATGTCAAGACTAGGCTGATTATGAGGGAAGGCGCTGCCATAGGACCAGTTGTGGATCCATAGCAGCACAGCTAACTTACTGCCATGCTGAGATGAAGTAGTAACAGATGAGGGGTCAGGTTTCACACAGCTCCTCCCATGAAAGTCAATGCTAAACGTCCACCCTCTGTCATTAAAGGAAGAGTTTTTAACTCTTTTGGAATCGCTTGAAGAGCAACCCAGAGATCCAGGAAGAACACTGGCTCTGTCAAACAGTGTTGGCACTTGCTCATTAAAGATTTTATCAAACGCATCCTATCAGACCTTAGTCCACATTGCCCTAAACGTTTTATGACCACTTTGTGAAAGTCTCTCAGTATGCTTTGTCTGCCACTTGGGCTTCCTTAACATATATGGATGGCTAGAGGTTAACCAGTGCCACTTGTTGGGCTTCACCACCTGACCTGCTGTCTTTACACTCCTTTGTATTACAAGGTATGTTCACTGTAATCTGGAACAAGGACTTGGGCATTCTAAGGAAGGGAGATTTCAGTATTTTGGAACGCTGGGCACTTAAACTAGTAAAAGCAGTAGGTGAAGTGGCTGGAGAGTTAGTTTTTATCCTCCATTTTGTCCTCCTGTCTCTCTTTGTATGGAGTGATGACACGCTGAGGTCGGGATGGCCTGGCCTTCTGTATCCCTTCTACATGTTGCATGTGCATGAACAGGTATTCGACTATTGTTACAATAACGCCGTACAAGGTGCAGGGAAAGATGGTTAACACCGGCAGCTGTGAAAGCGATACTCCTACCAAGCATGTGGAGGCTTTATGATTAGGCAAGGATGTAGGAAGTCTAGTCTCCTCCTAGACTATGGTGGACAACCATGGCACTCAGCTGGGTTGAAAATACAAATCCCATCCTGCCTCTGGTGATGCCCGTGGCTGTCAGTCTTACAATGTCTTTGGGTTTTGTAGTCACCACAGCTGGAGTACTGATGTTGCCACCCCTGTTTTAGACTTTTCCTCCAGTACCATTACACAGAACATTGAGCAGTATTATATGTACATAACATGCAGACCTTGTCTATATAATGCGATTGCCAGTCTTCTCTATTCCAGTCAGACTGTTTACTGCTTGAATGTTACATATTGTGGGTCCCAAATGCAGTGATTCCCCAGCAGCTTTAGCCTTTTAATTAGCGGAACCTGCTTGCATGAATATCACTTTGGTAGCTTTCCTGGCTTGACAAAGACTTGCGATGGTTCCCCTCTAGGATTCGGCAAGTGGTTTGGTTAAAACTGCACATGGTTCTTTAATCATATGAGGTAGCCATTGTGTGATCTGGGGTAGTAGCCTATTGAGGTAAAGGCATCACAGTACACAGTGGGATTTGTTCCTGTGCTTGAGTTAACACCTCTATGGAGTTGCTTTTGAAACTCCAGGTGGCCATCAGTGTTTTTAAACCATCCAAGGATGGCACCCTCTACCACAGTGGTTCTCAACTCCAGTCCTCAGGGCCCACCAACAGGCCAGGTTTGCAAGATAACTGAAATGCATCACAGGTGATATAATTTGCTGCTCAGGGATTGCAGTATTCTAGTCTGCATCTCACCAAGGTAATACTTAAAATCTGGCCTGTTAGTGGGTCCTGAGGACAGGAGTTGAGAACCACTGCTCTACCATCTATCCATGTGGAAGTTTGAGTCACTTGTGTGCCTTGTAAGGTGTGTCCCTTGTTTTTTGTTTTTAAGGTTTAGTGGAACCCAATGTTGGTATGTTCAGGTTTAAGAACGCGCAGACTTGTGTATGGGGCCCCCTTGGTGCACAGAATACAACTTTTGTATGGCCCCTCTTAGTGGCATCACCAGTTCTTCAGAAATCAAAATCTCAAGTACCAATATGGCTGCCTCTATTTTAAGAGAAATTTCTAGGGTGATAACATGGTTAGGTGGGTGAGATGAAGTGGAGGTGGTAATCTGACCCACCTCTTGGCAAGCGATCAAGAGGTCCAACGCTGAGTAAATAGTCGCTTATGCTCTCTCAATTGCTCACCACTTGTGTGCAAAGTAAATCCACGCGAATCTCCTGAAGTGCGAAGCATGAAAAATTCACATCAGTTTTTTCATTTACTTTGCTAAGGCTTTGGGGATGGATCCGATGTAAGACCCCTTGTTGACCTCGCCCACCTGTGTACATTTTTATGGATCTGTGCTTCAATCATTGCCCGCTTATAGATGAGCTTCCCTCTTTCTGGCTACGTCCTCCCCTTGTTTAATGGCGAACCTTTTTGCTGCTCATTACAGAAGAACTTTAGTTGGCTTCTTCTCTTGAGCTGTAAAGCTGGACTGGTTTGGGTGTTTGAATCCCTTGGGGAAAAGAGTAACATCTGAAAGCAAAATAGTTGGTGTCTGCAGCAAGCAATCAGGTTCTCCCTTACATTGGAGGGCTGATCAAGACCCCGTTCTCCTTGAGGACACCTAAACTCATCAAGGGTACCTTGGGGAGGGTAGTAGAAGAGGGAGTTGCCTAAAAACTGGACAACCTCATAAAAAAGCCCACTTTGCCTGCACCAAAAGCAGCCTTATTCTACCTTGCTGAAACTCCTCTACTGCTCACTTCAGGTTCCCTGATGCCCCCCTATGCTACCCCTTTCTATATATATATATATATGTATATATGTGCCCACAAGGCTTTATGGTTTACTTGTGTGTAATGCCTTTTACCACCAGTATGTTCCTGATGGCACACTGCTTTAGTCCAACCTCATGTCGCAGTGTCACCAGTTTTCATTTAACCCTGTCACTGCTGCCATCCTGCAGTGAAAGTGTTAATAGCAGTGTTACATGATGCTGTTTTTATTGCCTTTTGAAATGTGTACATTTTTGTTTTTTCATTTTTAAAAAAACCCCAAATTGCTGCTTTTTTTTTTCTGCACTGGATGGAGGGCCTGAGTGGGGACAAAGGGAGGAGGGGGAATATAGTTAAAGGGCAGGCCAATTTTTAAACCATTCCTGTTTCTACTTGTACTGCTAGGCACCAGACCCATAAATCAAGCTTGGCATGTGTCCTCTTTATACTGTGGAGGAAGCTTTGTTAGGTCTTAGACCGCCATCTTCCATTTTACTGTGTCCCCATAATGTAGTATCTGGTGGCTTGAATATTGGACATTTTTTAAATTAACAAATGTTTTAGGAAGCCAGTGGTTGGGGAGGCCTATTGCTAGGCCTAAAATGCAATCTTTCAATAAGTTCCAGTTGTATGGTTACTTCCCATCACCATTAATCTAGCACTCGTACGATGGGTTCTGATATGATGGTCATATTTGGGCTATTGCTCTCCATACACTCTGGTCTTCTGGAATGACGGCCATCGCTAGCAGGAAAATTGGGCATTTTAGAATTTTTACCCTTTGGGTCTGGTGCAGCTCTGCAATAAATGTTACTTTAAAGGCATTTAACAGACTATACGGTTTCTGGAGATTGTCCGTTACTCCATAATGTTTACACTTGTGCAAGAAGGGACATTCCAATCCTCCAGCAGAAGTCCTTACATTCATTGCCTCCTTGTCTAGTCTGCTGAAGTCTTAGGTTTTTGACTTTTTTTGCACAGATGGGGGGTGGAGGACCGAAGTCAAAAGTTTGATGTCTGCAGCTAATTTTCCTTACATTCCTACCTCCTCCCCCTGCCCCTTTCTTTTCATTAAGATGTTGAAAAGCCATGCCCATCTAAACCTAAGTAATCGTTTTTTTTGGTGAGTGGCAAGAAATAAATGACTTGCCATCATTCCAGCCTCTTCGCCTTGGCCTGTTGTCTTTGCCACTCTACATAAACAAGGGGGAGGATCAAATGAATTTCTTATCGTTCATAATTTATCCGACTTCTCTGCTCACACAGAACAGCAAACTTTTGCATCAAGGAGAACAGAGCTGTGAATGGAAGCATTGTGACGTGAGGACATTTAAGTCTTGCCATCCACCAGGCCAAATGTGTAGTTTTGGATGGAAATCTTTTTAATATAAGAACTTCAAAAACCATTACACTACAGAGGGCATCAGGTTCTTCCCTTTTCTCCACGCCTCCTCCAGTGCATTTTTGTTAATTTTTTTTAAGTCTTTTTTTTTTAAGTCTTATTTAAGCCAACAGCCACAAATTAAAATAAAAAGCTGGAATGTAATAAATTGTCATTAATCTAATGATTGCTGCCTGTGATGTTTTTACTGCCTAATTTCTTCAATAGGTTTGGTACTCAGATGGTTAGGAGGGTTGGGACAGCCTTTTCTGTTCATCTAGGTTTGGTTTACTATCTGATCTTGCAGTCATTTATGGGTTTACAAATATATCACAGCCCCCCCTCACTAAGAAGCCAAAGATGAGTTGGAAGTGTTGCCATCCTTGCTACAAATTAGATTTTATCTTGTCAATTTTCAAACTTATGCCAGGTGAATGAAAGCCTAGAATTTTGGTTGCCATGGAACCAGTGAAGACAGCTCTTAATTGTATAGCTGTAGTAAATGACTGACTTAATTCCATAGTTTTTTTTTTGCTTTACAGCCGTCTGCTCAAGCTTTCAGGAGTGCTGAAGATTGTGTGAGTCTCGACTTACCTTGACATCAGCCCTGCTGAGACAGTGATTGGTATAGAAATGGGTATCATAGGCAGCAGATTTTCAAAGTATCTACAGAAGGATACTTGCTTGTTTTGGGCTAATTCAGAGAAGGACTCAAGCCTCATATCTAGCTCTCTTGGGCAGGAAGGCTGTAAACTGCAGAAGCACCCTTCACTATCAGTGGAAAAAGATTCCTTCAAGGAGAACCTATTAACGTTTGCTTGTATAATAGTAAGCATTGCATACTTGATTTCATAGAAACTAAACCAACCCACCTACCCTCTAACTTTTAGTCAAGGTTCTCAAAGCCTTGCATGTGGCCAGTGATTTCATAATGGGCTTTATTTAACTGAAGGAAAAAAAATCTTTAGCAAGGAACACATTCCCAATTCTACTAAAATTAGTGTGTGCTGCAGATTGCTTGCAGCATTGCTCCCATTTCTTCTTTCTGAAGGCTGCCATTTTTTTGAAACCCAGAACAGATTTTTTGAAAAGTGGTTAACTCACTTCTACTACATGCACCCATCCTCTGTGCCATTATAATTGTGCCTGTGTTCTGTAAAAAATCTGCCCAATTGTACCTATGAGCACGGCTCAAGGCACTCAGCTCATTGTTGGCTCTCCTGACGTCAGCCGGAGAGGAGGGGGGAAAGAGAACAGACGATTGGCTGAGCGCCTGGAGCCGTGCTCATATAGGTGCAATCGGGCAGTTTTTTTTACAGAACACGGACAATTATGGTACAGAGAGGATGGGAGTATTTAATAGATATGAGAGCAGCGGGGGTGGGCACTGGTAAGAGCAGTGACAGGCAGAGAGGGGATGGAGGAGATGGACACAGGAGACAGATAGCAGGCTGCGAATGACAGAATCATGCAAACTGACCGTGGTGCCGGGGCACAGCAGCCATGATTACTGTGGTCAGTTTGCAGGGGAGAGGGCATAGCCAGGCAGGATCAGCCAGATATTTCAGGTGATGCGGGTTACCAAATGACCCAGCACAAGCACTGTGCTGTATAACATGCTTTAAGGGAACAGGATCTTTATTTTTTGGGGTTAACAGATGCTTTAAGTCTACATTGATGATCAACTCATCCAAGTTGGCTTCGTTTAACGTATGGTCACACACGTTTTTGAAGTTTTGACAACGATTGTCTCAGCCCCTAAAAAACGTGATTTCTTAAGAAAAAATACAATTTGTAACAGGATTATAACCATATCTATATTGTACTTTTTCTTTTTTGCCTACATGATTTACGATAAAACTGAATTGGCCACCTGGGCTTTAAACGCTATAATTTTATCTCTGGGATCACTGGCCACATCTTGAGGACTCTATAAACACTGCCTTGACTATTTTTTTTTCTTGGCAATAAATATGATTAATAAGGTGGTTGGTTTAGATTTACGTGATTTAAGTAGTCCAGCTATGTAAAATGTCTTTTAATCCCGTTACATTTATTATATTATGTAATGATTTCTGAAGACTGAATCATCAAAGGGTTGTAAACTTTCTTTTGCTTGTTTTTTTTTGTTTTTGTTTTTCTCTAAATTCTAGCATCTATCTTGTGAGTTTGTAGCTTCCCACCAAGCTCCTGGAGGGTGATGTTGCTAGATCCACTCTGGACAACTGACCACATGGAAGAAGCAGTGGCTGAGCCCAGTGGTTCTTTGTCGTGGGTGGTCTGACCAGTGAACAAGGAAGGCAGAACGTGGCAATTAGGAGGAGCTAGGAGTGGGGTTCCGTCCAGATGCCGGAACCGACTGAGGCTGCAGAGAGGAGCCGAGAAGTCTGTTAACATCACTGGATGGTGGCAACAGGAGGCCTGTAGTCCTCATTGGATGAGGAACGAGAGAGAAGAGTTTGCAATTCTACGAGGGGAATGTAGACTTGCTATATGAGACCAGAGAAAGATGTCTGTGCTAACAGCTTCATGAGGTACCAGAAAGCTAAGACAACTCTATTAATTTAAACTGAGGGAGCTGTTCTCTATATGCAGGGTTATCACCAGCTGAGCCAGATGCAAGTGTACATCTAAAGCTGTGTAAAGATAAGCCATCATTCAACCACTGTTATAACTTGCTGCCTCACTCTTTGCAATGCCAGATGAGCTTTTTTTTTTGTGGGGGGCCATGCAATCGTTTCCATAGAAGCAGTTCTCTTTAATCTTGGTTGAGAGTCTGGCCTATCATTTCAAACCTAGGAGATTTTTCTAACATATCCCACAACGTTCATTTACACTGGTTCATGAATGCACTATAAAAGTGACAGATCCTCTTTAAAGTAGAGGTCATATGGGGTGAAGCCTCCATAGCAAGCAGAGAAATGCAGCATTGGCTCAGTTTACAAAGGCAGCTAAATTATCTATGCTGCAACCTTTTTAAAGTGAACCTGTGGGGATACAAATAGAGCTGCCATCGCTGACCTAATTTTAAGTGATGGCCATCCAGGATAATCCTCCTTTCCATTGCCCAACCCCTGTTACTGCAGTGGTATGGGTAATGGCAGAAACCCTGCAAGGAAAGTCCCCATTTACTTGTTCTTGATGCAGACCTACACAATGTGTATAAATCATACCTACTATATATAGACACCTCTCCAAACTGAGTTTAGGTGGTTCTGGTGAAGCATATTGAAAATGCTACAGCATACAAATACAGTTGTGCCCTTTTAAACTTGTGGCAGCTGTTTGTGAATTATTCCGTTCTAGCATGGCTGTGCCTTATAAACAAAGCCAGCTTCATAAAGAACTTGGAGGAACTTGAGTGGCCTGTAGAAAGCCCTGCCATCAACCCTACTGAGCAGTTGTGGGATGAATAGGAATGCTGATTGCAATCCAGGTGCCCTTGCCCAGCGTCGGTACCTTGCTTCACAAATGTTTTTGGCTGAATGGGCATCAATTCCCACTGACACGCTTAAAATCTTAGAATGTAAATGTGCAGATGTCTGTCTTTTTTTCTTTTAGATCCCAGTTTTCCCTCTTGGCTATCCCTACACGCAGAGCAGCCTAAGCTGGCTATCTGCAAACCAGCTCTGAAACTACATTCCTTGGTCAGTGTGACCATGTATAATTACCTATTGAAATAACTGACACTTCTTAATTTGATCAGGGAGGGATTGGGACCGTCCACATTTCCTCCCCATTCAGTTGCAGCAGTTTAGTTAAAACCAATTTTTCTAAGTCTGCATATTTTTTTTTCTTGTCTGCAGAAGGGTCATCTAATCTAGAGTTTACTCTTACTGTGGAGAGAATGTAACATAAAGGAGTGCTGTTTTTTTGCAAGCAAAGCTAGTAACTAGCAAGAAATGTGCAGTTCCTTCCAACCTGTGGCCTACTCTGGCACAGAGAAGCCAAGTACATACAGTCCCCTATGGCTTGTGTACCATGGCTCCCACTATATATGCAGGCTTTCTTTTCCCTTTCTTCTAAACAAGCAGGGCTGAACTCTCAAATAACAAACCTATATGGGGATGGCGCATGTGGGTGATTGATCCCAGCAACTAATAGTCCATAAGCAGGAGTAGCATGTAAGAGTCCCAACAGTTTTTAAAAATGGCCCACATGCTGATGGCAACTCCTCAGACTGAAGCCATCACTGCAGCAACACAGTACAAAAGAGGATGCTGATCTGGGTGTAGCATAAAAAAGTATGCTACACCCAGATCTGCGCTTTTTTTTTTTTTTTTTTTTTTTTGTGTTGCATCCTAACTTTTTATATCCCCTTGCTGCTCCAAATTTGGTTTGATCCATAAAGGTGCAGATCGTGTCTCAACCATATGCATTGAAGAAACAAGTGATTGCACCAAATCTTTACCTTAAATAGGTGTTCGTCTGGCTAAATGCCACAATTGGGCCATAACGTGCTCTGTTAAAAAGCTACTTGAGGTTTCCTTTGGTTTTTCTGTATTTTAAACACTTTAATAAATGTAGGCGAATGTAACAGACTAATGCCTGCAAAGGGCCCATAACAAAGATAACTTGAATTTAATGATTCCCTTGTTAGGATAAGATTCAGACACAGCCCTATGCCAGGAACTGCTGGAGCATGTTGACCTGAGATGTACACTTGCATTTGACCATCGTGTCCTTCAGCTGGTGATAATCAAGCACCAGAGCCGGCTCCAATGAGGCCTCAAGTTTTTAGTTCACTGCAAAAAAGCACAAATGTATAATTTTAACTAATGAAGTACATAACTGCTGACTGAAAACCCAAATGTTGAACTGACTGTACTTTTGTTTCTGCCATTGGCCCTGTGTTGTCATTTGGATGACCGTAAAGGAAATGGTTTCTGCAATTTGGACTAAATTGGTTAGAATAATTTTCTCAAGTCATAAAACCCTTCAAACGGTCTCTATAATAAAAAGGGGCAGCGATTTCCATTCATGATTCCTTGTGGTTTAAAGACCATCTTCATCCAAAACAAATACTAGTCTGTTTAATCACATGTTGGTTTCTTATATGTCTGAAATACTCCATTGATGACACCCCCACTAGATTCCCCAGCTATATTGTAACCTTAGTGATGCTACCAAGCCAAATGATAACCTTGTGGTCCAAGAGCCCATTTAATAAGATTCTTCATTTCTAATTCTGTTCACTCAAGCTTATGATTCAGACGACATTGTTCAAGAGAGCATCTGTCTGACCTCCACTACAGCAACACAGCTTGGTCAAGACCACACTTGGCCTCCTTATTGTATGGTGAAGGAGCTGTGTGACACCAATCCCTGCAGTCAAATCTAATGGGCTCCTTGCACTGGCCCTTCCTCTGTCCACCTTGCTGAACATTTATATGGTTTTAAGAAAAACAAGGTTACGTACACTAAATTCAATTTCATTTAATGATTAGAGAATACATTTTATTTTAAGTGAATACATAACTTGGACCATGCAATTTCATATATTTTAGTTCCGCATTAAAGCGGAGGTTCCACCAACCTGTTTGTTTTAAAAAGCCAGCACCTCGGTGGGGGAATCAGGAAGTGAAGCCTTGCAGCTTCACTGCCCGGTTCCCTACTGCGCATGCGCAAGTAGTGCGGCATCACTGGTCCCCGCTGTCTCTTGGGAACAGTGTTTCCCAGAAGACAGTGGGGGGTGACGCGAAGGGGCGTGACTCCCGTGGGAGTCAATACCCGAAAGTGGTGCAAATACCTGTCTTGGGTATCTGCACCCCATCCCCCCTGAAAGGTGCCAAATGTGACACTGGGGGGGGGGGGGAGGATTCAGAAAAGCGGAAGTTCCATTTTTGGGTGGAACTCCGCTTTAATACAGTACAAATAACTGACCCCAAAGCGTGACATATTAAGGACTTAAGCCTTACTCAACCTTTTTTACCCTAGATGCACTCTTTAAATTGAGATCTCAGGGAATCCCTGGAAAGATTAATCCATTGGGGAAATGCCCCTTTATCTTGGTAAATGGGAAGAATATGGGAAGAATGCTACCCTTACAGGGGTGGCCAGAATGACACCCGTGCAGTCATGCTGCTGGCTCTAAGTAGCGGTGGACCTGGAAATATGCAGGCTCCTTTTTAGATGGAAAGTTTGTTAGCCACAGCACAGGGAACCCCTAGCCAACCCTGGAGGAACCCTTGTTGAAAATGGTTGGCTTAGCGGGTGGCAGAGAGAATTCTCCAAAAGGAAAGCACCTGGAGTCGTATAGATCAAGGAAACCCAATTTTGGATGAAGGTGGTGTTTTTAGTCTTCTTTCTGAATTGGCAAGGTATGAATTCAGATTCTCCAATGACTTACTAAACTCAAACTTTGGAGGCCCACGACCCACCAAATATAAGGTGTAATTCTATTCATTTAGTTTTCAACGCTGTGGACCTATCTGAGAGAAGTTGCTTAGAGAAAGCGAAGGTTGCCATGGATAAAACAATTCTGGGACACCTTGGTAAATGAGGCCCATTGATTGGAATGTTTGGTTACAGCATTTGGTGTGAGCTGTCCTCTTCCAGCACCCTTCTGATGCAGACAGTGGGATTTTGGATTCGGTCCCCCAAATGTGCAACCGTGGTCAAGAGGCAAAACTTAAGTTGAGATGGCCAACTAAATGAAGTTTTCCACCCACCTGCAAATAACCTTCACCTCCTGTTAAGATGTCTCTTGAAACAGATCTGCCCTACCTTCTTCCAAAGTGCACCTGTCATGCTTGTGCTTTAGCTACCTGTTATCAGGGACAGGTAGTTGCAGCCTGCAAGCGCTGGTAGGTGTACTGTGGAAATGGTTGTCAAGGGACAGCTTGTACCTGTTTGGGGAGACATCTTAGCCTGAAGTAAGAGAAATCTGTAGAGGGATATAGAATTCCTGTTATGATTTTACCCTCGAAGGTGGAATGCGACCCACGCAAGCTCATTACACAACTGTTTATAACATTAATTTTATCTAATGAATATGTCAAACGTCTTTTGCTTAGCTGTGCCGATGCAGGGGTGGCATGCCGCTGGAGGTTTTGGCTCAGCCATTTTTATGTTGTCACTTTTGTTTTTTCCTTTGCTCACTTGTAATTTTTGTCCTCCGTGGTTTTAGAGTATATCAATCCTTTTCTCTTGTATGGAGCGAATAACTTTTCGAGCAAAGTTAAAGAGCAAAGGATATTTCACTGGATTCAATGGTAAGCGCTGCAAGCAAGTGCACAGCCACCAGAGATTAAATTATTCCAGTAAGCCTGTAATGTAAATACCAAAAAAAAAACTTAAGCAAAGTCAGACTATACCAGCCCTCACCACCCAAAAAAAGTTTTTTTTTCAGCATGGTCTGTGCAAGTAGGAATCAGATTCTGGTGTCGTCTCAGTGAGACACGCGAGATCCCAGCAATACAAAACCATATTGTGTTGTCATTCTGCCCCAATAGATTCTTCATCAAACCTTATGAGTGAAGTCTTCTACTTTTATTCTACTACTGTAGAAAATTCTCTATTTAAATAGCTACTGTATATAAGAATAAGCAGTGGGTTTTAACCCAACACTGCCCACACAGGAATGTGTTGGCCATGACAGCTTTTTTTGTCTCCTGAAATCTCCCAAATTCTGAAGCATGCTAGTCATACATGTGGGTCAGACTCCACTTTTTACAGCTGGTTGACATTGATTTACTAAAACTGGAGCAGTCTTGTGCTGCTGTGCATAGTAACTAGGGGTGCAACGGATCAAAAAACTCACGGATCGGATCGATCCTCGGATCAGAGCCACGGATCGGATCATTTTCGGATTGGCAAAAAAAAAAAAATTACTAATATCCACGTCATCTCCCCCCTGTAATATCCACGTCATCTCCCCCACTTACTTTAGTCTCTCCCGCCGGCCAGTTCAGATCCATGAGCAGCGAGGGATGATGACGTCAGCGCGCACAAGGCAGCCGCCACCGTGTGTACCAAGATGGCCACGGCTCCGGAGCTAGGCCGAAGCCGCGGCCTTTCCTAAAGCTGAGGTTGCGGGGTCACTCCGCGGATCGAGTAGTGATCCGAACAGGGTGACCCGTTCGGATCACGGATCACCACCGATCCGTTGCAGCCCTAATAGTAACCAACCAGCTTTTAACTTGTTCAATTTAGGCTTTGCCTATAAAACCTGGAAGCTGGTTACTATGCACAGCTGATCCAGACTCTGTGCTTTAGTTTTAGTAGATCTCCCCCCCCCCCCCCCCCCCCCCAAAAAAAAAAAATGTGTAATCACACACACGACAGTGTACTGTTGTGCATTTTCATTGTACCCCCAATGTACATCTACAGTGTGCTGCAATGTACATCTGCTATAGCACACCACACATCAACAAAAGGTTGTGTGTGCACTGCACGAATAAACTGCTAGTTTTTGTCTAGGGGATTGGAGAGTACCTAGTCCTCCGATCCTCCCTGCACAAGACTGGTCCCCCCCATTGTCTTGTGTGGTGGACTGTTCCTGATGTCATTATGCCCATAGATAGATCTGCTCTGGATGTGAGGACATCGGGAACAGTCCACCGCTGGATCCTGGTGAAGCAGAGGATCGGGTGAGTATCCAGCTTTCTCCTCACCCCTAGATAAAATGAGTAGCTGACCCGTGCAGTGTGGGCACAGCTCCACTGCAGGGTATGTTTCTAATATTTAAAAAAAAAAATCTTGAAGTAGGGCTTTAGAAGTTATCCCTGGGAAAAAATCTTTACCAGTTTAGTGGGTCCCCCTCCCCTTGCATGTTTTTGCCAAGGGAATGAAGAATAAGGTGATATCCTTTTATTCCTCACTCCCGCGTGCCTCCTCTGTGTTGCCTGTCTGAGGCCTTTTGCTGCCAGACTGGTGGCAGCTCTGATGTCATACTGTACAGTGCAGGACCCAGCAGTCTTTCATTATACTGGATCCTGAGGGCCTGCCCACGTTCTGGAGCAAAGCGCACCAGATGTAAGGGGAGCAAGATGAACATCACCTTATTCATTATCGCCCAGGAAAAAAAAGCTAATAACCCCTGCATTGGAGAGGAGCAGGGCTGGTCATGTATGATTAGTTTATTTTTTAACAGCGATTTAAAAAAAAAAAAAAAAAAAAACTTCCCCCACATCCACACAAGTGCAGTAATTGGAGGAATCCTCCCCACTGGAACATTGTATTCTGACAGCGGGACAGTGTAAAAACCCCTGTACACACGGGCTGAATGTCGGGCAACATCGGTCAGTTCAACAAAAACCGGCTGACATTTGGTCCATTTGTAAGGCACTCTGTCCGAGAAGCTGGTCGAGCACGCTGGAAAACCAGTAGCTGATCAGCTCGCTCAGCCAATGGCAGCGTGCTAATTGGAGTGTTCTGGTGGGGGGCTTCCCCCTGTCAGAACACAGCTCAGTGGGGTGATCGCTAACAAAATAAACGATCGGATGTTTGTATGTATAGTGTGTACTAGGCATAGAGCTTCCAAACATCCCGTTCCACAGAAGTTTGAGGTTGTCCAAATTTAAAGTGATTTAAAACAAAGGAATTGTCACACCAGGAATACCAGAGGCCTTGCCTCACAGGAACTTATTTTATGATGGCAGTATTAAACTTGCTTACAGAATTTACCATTTAGTCAAGTCTCCGCTCTTTGACTGCACACAATTGTCCTCTATACCAGCATTACTCTACTCTGATATTCGAGGCCAACTAAGTCTGTGTGCATACCGATGGTTTTTACTGTCACAAAAGCAGGACATAAATGCAATACACACTGCTGCAGTTTTATCCAGGGCTCCGTGAACTTGAGGGTTTTGCAGACTCCTTAGTCTTGTTCCTGCTGTGTCCTTTAAGCTGCCTTTATTTGCACATCACTATGCATGTATGGGGAGAACAAGGTGTAGAAAAAACAATCATTCTGTGTTCCCTGTTCAGTGTGCATGCATGGCAGTGTGCAGAAAAGTGCAGCTCGAGGGACATGTGAACAAGTTCTTCTATAGCCTAAAATATTAGTTTGTTTTATTTTTATTTTTTCAGCAAACAAGAGCAGATGGATTAAAAACAGAATGCATATTTTCAAAGTAAAAATTATGATAGCTGGATCAAAACTTGCACCATGTTGTAGTTGTAAAATGTTATTGGCAAACACAAAAGGGAGAATTAATAGAACTGGAGCACTCAGAATCTGGTGCAGCTGTGCATGGTAGCCAATCAGCGTCTAACTTCAGCTTGTTCAGTCAAGCTTTGACAATAAGGCCGGGTTCACATATGTGCGGCGGTGGTTTGCAGTCCAGGGTCCAGTGCATTTCTGTTCACCGCTTCAGGTGCAAATTTTTGCATGAATCGGCCCCAAAAATGCATGGGACTCTTTGAAACCACACCGCGGCCGCCCCAGATATGTGTGAACCGGGTCCATTGAGAGCTGGTCACATTAAAACCCATCCGATTTGCATATATGTGAATTTGCTACTATGCACAGCTGCACCAGATTCTGTGTACACCAGTTTTAGTAAATCTCCCCCAAAGTCTCCAATGTCCTTCCTGTTAAAGTGTATGTTCAGCCAAATGTTTTCATTAGTCCTTTGGATAGTCGAGTCTTGGTTCCCCTGTCAGTTTTTTTCCTGCTATCTGGGGCTCTGTAAGAGATTTCCTGTCACTTCCTGTCATGCTGGCTGTTTACCAGACAGGAAGTGAGGGCAATTATCCAACAGCAACACAAAATACAAATGCTTTTCTTTAGTAGAATGCAGAGGTGGGATCCCGTCAGTTCAATGCGGAGAGGCGAGACCCCTACCAGGTGTCGGCAACGGTGCTCCGGGTAACGGTAAACATTGAACAGGTGTTCTAATCCTTTCCTACTCTATCCAAAACTAGAAAGATGTTTTTGGCTCGATGCATACTTCAAGAAAGGTTAAACCAAAAAAGTGAAAAACATCTGTTCTCAAGCATAGCAAAACGGGTTTTCCCTACTACCAGGTAGAGGCAGATAACCTCAGCAGACCGTTGGGTTTTTGTTTCAGATCTGAACTGTCCAATCAATACCGAGAGGCTTATTTAAACACATGCACAGAATTTGATTACATTTCGTTGATTGAACAAATCCGATCCTGAAAAAGTCTGAAGAAAGCTGAGACATGACCTGTCAGTTGGTCTAGGGCAGTGATAGTGAACCTTGGCACCCCAGATGTTTTGGAACTACATTTCCCATGATGCTCCACTACACTGTAGAGTGCATGAACATCATGGAAAATGTAGTTCCAAAACATCTGGGGTGTCAAGGTTTTCCATCACTGTCCTAGGGGCTGCGGTTTACTTATTTTTGGCTATACCCCCTTTCTGTATTGCACAGTTAAGTAAACCCCCCCTTTTTTTTTCTTTGATTTTATTCTTTTTATGAAATCTGATAAATTTCTGTTAAACTGATGTACATCCACCAAAAACAATGAGACAAGCTATATGTTCTAAACAAAACTATGTATGTTTCTGAAAAACCTGAAGACATTGTCTGAATGTGAACACAGCATAGTGTAGCGTGCTTTCATCAATGTTGGTCTTGATCAGGTTTTCAGGCCAAGGGAGAAAGTGATGTGTGTAAAAGTTCTGAGCGCTCCATTGGTGCAAAAAACATTTAAATGGGATTTTTACTGAACTGTTTCTGATGTGTATTTGAAACAGATTTACCAATAAAGTGTAACTTAAAAATTCACGGTTGTTTTCTTTTTTCTTTTATTTTTCTCTCTCAAATTAACCTATGACTTAAAAAAAAAAAAGTCGGTGCAATGCAAGTGCTCACTATGGAAAACATTACTTGCATTAATCACTTGAGTAGCATCCTGTAATACCCCTTCATTACCAGGCCATTTTCCAATGTTGTGACGGTTTGACTGATACTTGCTCAGTCACACACCATTGTAATCAAATGAGTTTTATAGTGTAATACATATCTGTGCAAAAGTTTTAGGCAGGTGTGGAAAAAATGCTGTAAATGGCAGCTAGCTGCTGCCATAACTCTGGTATTTAACAAAGTATTGTATTTTTACTATGGGCCAGTTGTCGAGTGGTTAATGGTTTATTTTATCAAATAAGAAATGGAAAGTAAGTGAAGAGAAGGGAAATCCAAACCAATATTTGGGTTGACCACCCTTTTGCCTTCAAAACAGAATCAATTCTTCTAGGTACACTTGCACACGGTTTTTGAAGGAACTCTGCAGGTAGGTTTTTCCAAACATCTTGGCGCACCAAGCACAGATTGCCTGTGGATGTCTGTTGCTAAAATCCTTCTGTATCTTCATGTAATCCCAGTCTGACTCCATGATGGTGAGATCAGGGCTCTGTGGGGGCCAAACCATTACTTCCAGGACTCCTTGTTCTTTACATTGGAGATAGTAGTTCTTAATGACATTGGCTGTACGTTTGGGATGGTTGTCCTGCTTCAGAATAAATTTGGGGCAAATCACACTCCTGTGAAAAAAAGATCAGCGCCAAATAGCATAAATCCAAATATAAATGTGAATAGTAATTACAATATCTCTCTGGGGGGCACAGCATAGTACATTACAGGGGGGGAATAGCACAGTACATGGGTGTCACAGCAGAGTATGTTGCATGAGGGGGGCAAAGCACAACAGCGTGGGAGATGTCCTACCTCCCGGGCTTCTGCTGGATAACATCAGCGTCTCTCCCCCAGACAGCTGCCTGTGATAGGAGGAAGGTATCCACAGAAATGGGACTGGGCAGTAGCTTGTCTCCATGTGTGCATGGAGGGCTCCTCTTCCTTCAGGACGGCACACAGATTTTTATAAGCCACTAGCATGGCCCTAGATTGAGAAAGGGGCCTGGAGCTGCAGCTCCAATAGCCCCTATGTTAATCCGGCCCTGCCTGCTGCGCCCTCTGCAGCTACTTGCGTCCTCTGCCACTGCCTCCATCCACTCTGATGCTCTGGGATGTTGGGTCGGCAACTAGAAATCTGGGCTTGCTGATTTGCCATCCCAAAGCAGGAGGTTGTGGGCCACTGGTTGAGCAACCTCTTCTGTAATTGATCACAGCGATCATGTGGTACAGAGCCTCTCTCATTGACTCTGTACCCTCTTTTTGTGATTTGCCTAATGGACAGTGTGAGCCAAGTGTAGCAGTAGAAAAAGGCTGTTTTTTTTTTTTAAACTGCCTTTAGCCCTAGGAAGGTTGCTGTTGTCTGTTTTTATGCGCAACAGGTGGATAGTGAGTAATGATATTTAACCCCTTCCCGCTTGCGCTATAGCTGAAATACGGCTACAGTGTAGGCTTAATTTGCCAGGAGGGCGTACATGGACATCCTCCTGTGAGCGCTCTGAAATCGCAAAGATCGAGGTAAAGGGACAATTACAGCAGCCCTTTAACACTTGATCAGTTGTGTCCAATGACAGCTGATCATAGATGTAAATACAAGCTGGTGATGAGCTTTTTCTTTCCTCGCGCTGATAGTGGAGGAGAGCTAATAACCGGCTTGTGCTAAAGGGATATCGGCACACATCAGTGAAGGAGAAAAATTACCTGTTTGCAACATTTTATAACAAACAATAAAAAAAAAAACACTTAGCGGTGATTAAATACCTCCAAAAGACCTACATGTGTGAAAAATTATAAAATTAGTTTGGGTACAGTGTAGCATGACCGCGCAATTGTCATTCAAAGTGTGATGGTGCTGAAAATTGGCCTGGGCAGGAAGAGGGTTAAGTTCCCGGTGAGCAAGTGTTAACCACTTGCTCACTGGGAACTTTACCCTCTTCCTGCCCAACTATTTGCATGAATAAATTCCTTATGTCACAATATACAGTAACAGCATAATTTTCCACAAAAGCTCTGTTTTTTTTCTTTTACTATTTATTTACTTTAAAAATCATTGTCAGTCTGGTGACTTTGCCCAGGCTGAGATGTCATCAGTCTGCTGGAGGAAGCATTTCCTCAGTCTCCTCTCAGATTAAAACATTGTAACTTTCTTGCAAGTCATAGGGTGAGAGACTTCAGCAGGGGCTGATCCCTGTCATACATTTGTGAACACAGTAATCAGGATGTATGAGTATTGTGCTGTTGGAAATGTAGTATATGGATAGTCCCATAGACACAGGCAAATTACATTTTTCATATACATGCTTTATTTTTAGGATGTGGCTATTTTTGACTGTTCCTACCAGATATGTTTGTTTTTAGGCCAGCAGTTTGGTAAAGGATGGGAGTCTGGGGTGATTTGCCTGGTTCCCTTCACTTATAATGCAAACCACCAGCTGGAAGTGTTATGGAAAATTCTGCTCCTTACAAAGCTTGCTTCCCAGTGAAAGTATGCAAAACTGTATATTTCTGGATGCTGGTTCATGTCAGCGATGTCTGCCACCGCCGATCCGTCTCATCACTTCAGGTTGTTCAGGTTGTTCAAACTGTTTGCTGAACTGCTAAGCATGTAAACGGAAAGTTAAAGGAAGTCTGTACAGCCAAGGTATTGGATAAAAATTCAAGGAGGCCTGGTTGGTAAAATATTCTACCAGCAGAGGACCTCCATATTTGTGGTATGACTCGGGATGTACAGTACCTAGACATAAAATGATTATCAAAAAGCAAATCCAAGTGCCTCCTTGCATCAGATGTCTCCATCCCAGTGCCCCCTTACGTCAGACATCCCAGTGCCCTCTTACGTCAGGTGTCCCCATTAGTGTGCCACCTTATGTCAGATATTCCAATCCCAGTGCCCTTTTACATCAGACATCCCCCATCAGTATGCTCCCTTACATCAGGTGTTCCCATCAGTGCCCCCCCCCCCCCCATCACATGCTCCTGTAGCTAGGTCCTGGACTTCTCGAGGCCTAATGGTGACCTCCATAGTCACGGAGAGCTGACTTGATAGAGTGGGTTACAAGAAGGGTGATGGGTGCCAGACACTTTTTGAATGCAAAATGATTTATTGTCTCCATAGGTAGATGGCGATACAGTGGAAGGTCTCCCAGCTGAATGCCATGTCTGTATAGGTAGAACCGCTGTCTCCTATCGCAACAAATCTTGTAACAGTCACTAACGGTAATTGTACTTAACTATTGGTAACACAGAATAGTTCTCGCATGCTACAGTCTCTCACTGTAGGTCTGAGCTCCCAGTCTCTCATTAGACACGCCGACCCAATCGCCACTGGATCCCCTGAGCTCTTCCACTACTCAGTATCTTCCTCAAGCGTCACCCCTGCTGGGTCCCTGGCTTGGCACTCACAGATGCTACTCAAGCGTCACCCTTGCTGACCTGCTAGGTCTCTGGCTTTGCACTCACTGATGCTCCTCAAGAGTCACCTCTGCTGTCCCTCTAGGGCCCTGGCTTGGCACTTGCTGAAGTTTTCCCACTTCACTGTCCCCGGCTGGCGAGAAGACTACTCTGGTAGTGACTCCAGCTTACTCCACAGTGGTCTCCGGTAACAAGGTGGATGGTTCCTTAGTGGTGACAGCTTCCTCTCGACCCCTGACCACAACTGGTTCCCCGTCTGGCGGAACCGTTGCTCTCAGTTGGACCCCAATCCAGTGCTGCTTCTGGATAGGCCTTCAGACCGCTTAGCAGCCAGATGTCCCCGGGATAGGCCTCAGGTTTACGGCCTAGCAGCCCAGGGCAGCATAACACACGTCCACCCAGACAGCTGTCCAGGTGGCACAGAACCCCCGATCACCTGACTCCACCCAAATAAATAGGCTCTCCCAGCAGGCCAAGGGACCAAAGAAACCCCTGCCAATTGGCTGAGACACCCCACCTTGCTCTGCCCTTGTCTATCTAATATCACCAGCATAATGCCACTTGGCGACAGAAGAGAAAAGGTGCAGCAAGTGAAGAACTAGAGAGGAATCAGTGGATCTACTAACAATTAACCAGGGCAACTACTGCCTGGCAAACTAAATTAACTTGGCAATCCTGTCTAAACACCAGGGTGCTACACTCCTATCCCAGTGGCCCCTTACATTAGGTGTTTTCATCCCAGTGCCTCCTTATGTCAGATGTTCCCATCCCAGTGCCCTCTTACGTCCGGCATCAGCATGCTCCCTTACATTATGAATCCCCATTCCAGTGTCCTCTTACATCAGATGTCCCCATCCCAGTGCCATCTTACGTTGGGCATCCCTATTGGAATTGCTCTCTTACATCAAGTGTCCCCATCCCAGTGTCATCTTACTTCAGGCATCCCCATCAGGTGTCCACACAACAGTGTGCTCCCCTACATCACATGTCCTTATCCCAATGCGCCCTTGCATTGCGTGTTCCTATCCCAGTGCCCCCTTATAGCAGGTGTCTCCACCTCAGTGCCTGCTTACGTCAGATTTTCCCAACCCAGTGCCTGCTTACATTAGGCATCCCCAACAGCATGCTCCACTACATTAGGATAGGGATACGCAAGGGGGCTCACTGATGGGGAAACCTAAGTGTTCCTATTGGCGTGCTCCCTCACATCCGGTGCCCCCAGCAGATTGCACTCATACGTCAGATGGCTCCATTATGTCAGGCGTCCCTATGACAGAATCTCCAGCATTGGACACTGTCAAAGAAGACAGCAATAGGCCAGCCCAGGATAACCCCTCTTACACCCAGCATCCTTTAGTTTTTTTGCTAGTGTCCTAGGAAGATGAACATCTTTTCTTCAGCTATACTGAAACGTTTAACTATTTTTGCTATCCTTCTTTCTTTTTTTTTTTTTTTTTTCCTTCGAATTTGTATTCAGGACTACCATCAGTGACTTCAGTCAAGATCCCTCACTTCATTGCTGCTTGAGCTGATCTCTACCTTGTAGCTTTCCATAATGGCCTTTCCTAAGCCGACTTTGAATTGTTGTACCTTGCGGACTGGACATGCAAGACTAGCCTGAAATGTGGCCTTTGGGCACTGGGTTTAAACTAGTGGTACTTTCCAGACATTGTGTTTGAAGCCGCAGAGCACTTTTCAGGTCCAGAGCCATGGCATTGCCTCTGCACTTGCCCTGACCCCAACTACTCCCTTTGAGAGTCTTTACTTCATTGCTGCTTGAGCTGGTCACTATCGCCTATCCAGATTAGCTTTTTCCCAGCTTGACTTTATAGTGCATGGATATGCAATTAGCGGACCTCCAGCTGTTGCAAAACTACAAGTCCCATCATGCCTCTGCCTCTGGGTGTCATGCTTGCTGCTGTCAGTCTCGCTATGCCTCATGGGACTTGTAGTTTGGCAACAGCTGGAGGTCCGCTAATTGCATATCCCTGTTATAGTGCCTTACTTGGACCTTGCTGGACTGGACAACATTATTAAGCTAGCATGGAAGTCACCTTCAGCCACTGGGTTCTACTTGTGGCACTTTCCAGACATTGTGTACCAGTAAAAGGTAGCCATGAAGCGCTGTCTGGGGCCATGGCATTCCCTCACTGCTTACTCTCTGAGGGCTCACTTTGTTGAGTAGGTTGAGCACCAGGAGCTACCACACATTAAGTGGTCTCTTTCTCACCATTGTTCATAGATGGAGCATTATCCCACTGCTTCTGCTGCTTTGCAAGGCACCATGTGGAACATCAATCTCTGCTTATATGGGTGAATGCAGCTCATGCTCCAACTGTTTCTGAGGGGGGGGGGGGGTTGTTCTACACCCTCAGAGGGCTCCCATGGCTGCACTCCAGTGATCAAAGCCAAACAAAAATGACAACCACACCAATATATAACTAGCTTGCAGAGTAAGGTGCATGTGGAGAGGCTTTGCACAGAACAAGCAAAACAATGATTATCCCAGCACAGTTACCAGCTAGCTAGAAAAAAAAAAGATAAGTTACACTGTCCAATTTGGGTTACAAAAAAAAAGGTTTTAATTGAAAAACATTGGCAAATAAATGCAGACGCAGCATTGGCCCGTCCAGGCCCCTCTGTATAATGTGGTCCTAACTTTGCTTATTGAGAGCCTGCATAATGGAGCTTGTATAGCTGGAGGCACTCAACTCCTTGGAGGCAGCGACTTGCCTAGAAGCCCAGCAAAGCACAATGTGCTTGATCCAACAAACTTCAGTTCCACCCCAATTTATAACTAGCTTTTACAGTAAGGTGCACCTGGAACGGCTTTGCGTGAAGTGGCATGGGAATACATTGGAGGCCTTCAGCTGCCATTGTACTTTGCTGGGCTTCTTGTGTGTGCCCCTGCACTTTCCCCTGTATAGTTAGTTATATAGTTGGTAAAGTTGAAAAAAAGACCATCAGTTCCAACCTGTGTGTGTGCTTTTATGTCAATATTACATTTATATCCCTGTATTTTGTGGTCGTTTAGGTGCCTATCTAATAGTTTTTTTAAATGATCTATGCTCCCTGCTGAAACCACTGCTTGTGGAAGAGAATTCCACATCCTTACCGCTCTTGCAGTAAAGAACCCTCTACACAGTTTAAGGTTAAACCACTTTTCTTCTATTTTAAGTGAATGGCCACGAGTCTTTTTAAATGCCCTTTCCCTGAAAAGTTTTGTCCCTATTGTGGGGTCACCAGTATGGTATTTGTACATTGAAATCATGTCCCCTCTCCAGAGAGAATAAGTTCAGTGCTTGTAATCTGTCCTCCAGTCCCTTTATTAGCTTTGTTGCCTTTCTCTGGACTCTCTACAGTTCCAGCACATCCTTCCTGAGGACTTGTGCCAAGAACTGGACAGCATACTCCAGGTGCGGCCGGACCAGAGTCTTGTAGAGTGGGAGAATTATCATTTTATCTCTGGCGTTCATTCCCTTTTTAATGCATGCCAATATTCTATTGGCTTTGCTTGCAGCAGCATGCCATTGCTAAGCCTGTCATCTACTAGGAACCCTCCCCCCCCCAGGTCCTTTTCCATCCTAGATTCCCCCAGAGGTTCTCCCCCTAGTGAGTAGATTGCATTTAAGTTGTTGCCATCCAAATGCATTATTTTACATTTTTCTACATTAAACCTCATTTGACATGTAGTTGCCCACCCCATGAATTTGTTCTGATCTGCTTGCAAGGTTTCCACATCCTGTGAGAAATTATTGCCCTGCTTAACTTTGTATTGTCTGCAAATACTGAGATTGAGCTGTTTATCCCATCCTCCAGGTCGTTTATGAATAAATTAAAAAGGGTTGGTCCCAGGACAGAACCCTGTCCCCCCAATTTCCACACCGGACCATTCCGAGTACTCTCCATTAATACCCTCTTAACCTTCCCCCCTTTAGCCAGTTTGTACAGTAAACGTTTGAGGAACCGTATTAAATGCCTTTGCAAAATCCAGATGCACTACATCTACGGGTCTTCCTTTATCTAGTTGGAAGCTCACCTCCTCATAGAAGGTTAAAAGATTGGTTTGGCAAGAACGATTCTTCATGAATCCATGCTGATTACTGCCAATGATACCATTTTCATTACTAAAATCTTGTATTTAGTCCCTGATCATCCCCTCCAAGAGCTTGCATACTATTGATGTTGGGCTAACTGGTCTGTAGTTCCCAGGGGTATATCTTTGTCCTTTTTTAAATATAGGTGCTACATTGGCTTTTCTCCAATCAGCTGGTACCATACCAGTTAGTAGGCTGTTCGTAAAAATTAGGAACAATGGTCTGGCAATTACTTGACTGGGTTCCTAAGGACCCTCTGGTGCAAGCCATCTGGTCCCGGTGACTTATTTATGTTAAGTTTTTCAAGTCTATTCCTAATGCTATACTCTGTTAGCCACGAGGGTGCTTCCTGTGACGTATCGTGAGGATAACCCTTGCAGTTTTGATTACTGAAGCCCCCTGTTTTCAGTCCTGAAGACTGAGAAGAATACATTCAAAACCTTTGCCATCTCTCCATCCTTTGTAACCAGATTCCCTCTCTGATTTGCCTCAGGCCAGAGTCACCAGTCTGTCTGGAAAAAAATGTTTTTGAGGCACCGCAGTCTCCTGCCATCACCTCAAAATGACAAGAAGCCCTTTTGGAACTTGTTGATGCACTACGCATTGCCCTACATTTAGAGCATCAGCCTGCTGTCTCCCAGTGTTGGGTCTTTCACCTATAGCTGCAAAGACCTTTCCTTTCCAGTGCACCCACTTTTTGAGGTATTCCTCTACGCAAATTGGAAGCACCCTGAAGAGTCTTGAGCCCCACCTGAGAGTGTGCTGCTTGTTAAACAGTGGTCTTTACCTACTGAATATCTGCCAGTGACCCACCTTTACAGGGAAACTATTAGACACGTAGAAGACATGCAGTTCGAATCCCTTCTTAAATCCCAGTTTGATCCGCCATCTTACGTAAATTATGGACATATTTCTGTCCACTGCAGTTGTAGCCCTCCAGACACAGTCACCCAAAGAAATGAATGGCTATGCTCAGGTATATGCCATACTTGGTTAAACTCCCACACAGGTGTAAATCCTGAAAAAGTTGCTTCTGTGAGTTCTGGAATTTATGTCCATGCACAAGTTTACACAAGCATGTTGTATACACGTGTACAGCCATTCATTATTATGGGCTGCTGTATGCTGCAACTGTCCCTCCCAGACATGAAAATAAGCCCACAATTTATGGCAGATGCAAAACATCTGGGTGCATGAGGCCTTACAAGCATCTGACCTTGTGTCTCGCGGGGGTCTAATGTCTATACATATGTGCAGAGCACTCTGGTTAAGGTGTTAGGACACTGACATGATAGCCAAAGAGCACCTCACTCCCATGGCCTGCGAGGGACTTTGTCTTTTTAAACCGAAACTTGGTATCATCATCAAGGATTCCATGGGAGACCAGAGTGTATTCCTACCTCAATGTAAGAGGTCAGATGAGTGCCATGCTTCTCCATCAACTACTTACTTGCTATGAGTAAGCACTTTAATAGTGTGAAACGCGTTAGCCAGATGTGATCAGTTTGCTGTGTTGTACAGTGTGTTTTGGTTTCCTGAACCTTTTTTTGGAATAAAGGCTTTTTAACCGGAGTGCTGCGTCCAGAAGACTTTTCTTTCTTCAACTACTTACTGAAGGTAGGTGCCCTCATAGCCTGTCTGTCAGGGCTAAAATTCAGAAACCACCTAAGCCCATTGAGAAACATTCTTCATGAAGTTGTGCTCCCAGGTCTACCAGATTGTGCATTTTTGTGGGTCCATGGGTGGTTTGCTCTTCAGGTATTCAGCTGCAGAAAGCTCCCCTTAAGCTTAAAGCGAAGGTGCCGCGGAAAAAAATGTATTAAAAGCCAGCAGCTACAAATACTGCAGCTGCTGACTTTTAATATATGGACACTTACCTGTCCTGGAGTCCAGCGACTGCCGCTATCCTCGGTGAGGGAACCAGGAAGTGAAGCCTTGCGGCTTCATTCTCGGTTCCCTACGGCGCATGCGTGAGTCACGCTGTGCCGTTCTGAATGGTCCCCTGTGTTCTGGCAGCCGAGTGTCTCCCAGAACACAACGGGTATTCTGCGGGAAGTGACGCGCTTCCCGCAGAGAGGACTCCCGGAAGTGGGTGAAAATACCTGTCTTAGACGGGTATCTGCACCCCCCTCCCCCCTGAAAGGTGTCAATTGTGACACTGGAGGGGGGGAGGGTTCCGATCAGCGGAAGTTCCACTTTAGGGTGGAGCTCCGCTTTAATAACTGTCCCCTGGCACTCTTTTTGCACCCTCATTTCTTCCCTGTACCATTGCACAAGTTAATGTACCTTTCCTGGCCTCCTTGGGTTTTCTAAAAGTGACAGAGGACTATGCCTGCGCAATGTTTGTGGACATGGTCAGCAACAATACTCAGGTAGGTCGTGGTGTTTAAACAATGCTCAATTGGTACTAAGGGGCCCAAAGTGTGCCAAGAAAATATCCCCCCCCCCCCCACACCATTACAGCACCACCACCAGCCTGAACCGTTGATACAAAGCAGGATGGATCCATACTTTCATGTTGTTTACGCCAAATTCTGACCCCACCGTCTGATTGTAGCAGCTGAAATCGAGACTCGTCAGACCAGGCAACGTTTTTCTAATCTTTTATTGTACAATTTTGGTGAGCCTGTGCTAATTGTAGTCTCAGTTTCCTGTTCTTGGCTGACAGGAGTAGCACCCGGTGTGGTCTACTGCTGCTGTAGTCCATCTGATTCAAGGTTCGATGTGTTGTGCGTTCAGAGATGGTATTCTGCATACCCTGGTTTTAACAAATGGTTATTTGAGTTACGGTTGCCTTCCTGTTATCTGGAACCAGTTTTCCCCATTTTTCTCTGACCTCTGATATAAACCAGGCTTTTTCCTCCACACAACTGCTGCTCACTGGATATTATTTTTTTTTCCAGACCTTTCTCTGTAAACCTGAGATGGTTGTGTGTAAATATGATACACAGAGCAGCCTGCCTGGCACCAACAACCATGCCACGTTCAAAGTCCCTTAAATCCCCTTACTCTTTCGTCCATGGACCGACACAGCTTGTCTATTGACAAAGTGGGTATTATCCATTCATTAGGAGTGACTAGGCAGAAAACTTGTAAAAAGTGTTGCATCACACCTTCTACAGTACCGCCCAGGGGGCGGACCCTCTGGGAATATCCCCTCAGTCTGCATCTCGCAGATCAGTTTTTTTTTCTGTCTAGCAAGGAGCAGGACATGGCTCCCTTCGGGCCCATTGGTCCGGGGGGAAAAGATATATTTTTTTTGCTACATTTTTTGTTTCCTGCGATCTTCGATCAACTGCCGACTGGGTGACGGGCTGGATCCTCGATCCTTGTAGTCTCCCCAGTTTTGGCCATCGAGCGTGTGCCCGACCCTAGCTACGCGCTGGGTTTTCCACGACATGCCCGTTGCTCCATGGGTGGCCGGTGAGCCTACGCTCCATGGCCTGCATCGGACCGCTCAGCTTCGGCTGACCTTACGGCTGAGTCGCAGCAGCCTGGCTGGTGAGCTTGCGCTCCAAGGCTTGCATCGGACCACTCAGCTTCGGCTGACCTTACGGTCGAGTCGCAGCAGCCTGTCCGGTGAGCGTCACGCTCCAGGGCATACATATGATCGTCCCTTTTGGGTCCAGTCACAGCATGCCTGGCCAACAGTCACCTTCCGTGCGTGGACGATGATCTGTTTGGAATGTCTTCCAGCATAATACATGCAGGATAGGTAAGTAAACTCCCCTGCCTCGGCTGGGTGATTTAGCTGGACATTCCTGGAGAGATCAAGTAAGTGGTTGTGGCCCCTTTCTTCCCTCTCTCCCTGCCTTTCCCTCCTCCCTGGGCTTCTAGGTAAAGGTTGCTGGGTGCTGGGGGTCCCCTAAGGGGTTCCACTAGAGGGGGGCTGGCAGTAACTAACATTTAAAAGAAATGTCATTTCTGCTTACCTGTGTGTGTGTGTGTGCGCGCTTCCTCCTCCATGCTGTCGGCGGCCATTTTGGGGTGGTCCATGCCGGGTTCGGCCTCTAGTGACTGCCCGGCGGTCATCTTCCTGTGGTTTCGGCGCCATTTTCTTGTAGTCCACACTCACTGGCCCCTATCAACTGATCGGCGGCCATGTTTGTCCACCCTGTATGTATATATTGCCGTTCGGCGGCCATCTTTTTGTGGGCTACGGTTGCTTGGCCACTATCTTCGGCTCGGTGGCCATTTTCTTAGAGCCCACATCTTCCATACAGATGTTTTTGGTGGCCATTTTGCGAGAGTCTCCGGCCTCTAGGGTGTATTACACTGGCGCGAAAATTCACACAGGAAGTGCTGATAAAAGAAGCAGACTGACACAGCAGCAGTGGGACAGCATCAGAGGCGCAGCACACGGCAGCATAGCAGTACCGGTCCAGGGTGGTGAGTCCTCTGGGTAACCCAGCATCTCTGCAGCGCAGGAGGGTGGCCTATTGATATCTTGCCTGGAGCCCTGTGGGTGTCAGCATGGCATCTGAGCCAGATGTCTTCTCCCCTGAAACACCAGATTTAGCAGCTGGTGCCCCTGAGGTGTCTATGAACGCTATGTCGGCAATCCTAGAGGCGTTTCCTGCCAGGGTGGAAGCAGCACACGGGAATACAGGGGGTAGTAAACGCCCCCGTCCCCTGCAATCTTCCGGGGATAATTCTGATGCAGAACCAGCTACGGCTCATGGCCCAGATTCGGACGCATCAGAGACTGCAGACCGTGACCGATCGGACAGTGAGGGTGACTCCAAGTCCAGGTCAGTATGCGAGACGGCTTTGGTATCTGACCTTTATTACTGCAGTGTGGGATACGCTAAAGTTGTAAAATACTGCAGAAGCAGCAGAAACTCCAGTCCCCTTTGGGTTTCGTAAACCTGCCCGCACTGCTAAGGTGTTCCCTTGTGTGTCTTATTTTGACAAACTCTTATACAAGGAATGGGAGAACCCACTGAGGGTCTTTACAGCCCCAAAGAGGTTTGCGGTACGGTACCTCTTTGAGGAGAGTTTTCTGAAGAAATGGACCTCTCCCCCTATAGTGGACCCTCCGGTGTCCAGACTTAATAGAGCCACCACTATTCCAGTAGAAGGGGCTCCTGTTTTCAAGGACCCTGTGGATAAGAAGGCTGAAGCACTCGCTCGCTACCTATATTCAGTGGTAGGCTCGGCAGTACGCCCGGCATTGGCGGGGGCCCTAGTGTCTCAGACACTTACTGAATGGGCAAAATTGCTACTCCAGGGGTTAAAGGAGCGAGATGCGCCTCCTAATGAGATAACTTTGGCCGACCAGTTGGTCCAGGGCCTTAAATTTTGTCTGCGAGTCAGACATGGATACTATTCCCCTGCTGTCAAAAGCTTCAGTTTATGCAGTAGCAATACGCCACCTGATCTGGCTAAAGGGCTGGTCTGCGGACCAGACTTCCAAGAAAGCCCTGTTGGATCTGCCTTTTAAGGGCGACCAGACTTTTTGGGGCTTCTCTGGATGACATCAAGGATGCCACAGGAGGTAAAAGCACTTTGCTTCCCCAAACTAGCAAGGGTAAGGGGCCACGCCAAGAGCAAGGGCCCTCCTTTACTGCACGCAAGTGGTTTTTCCGTCCCCCTAGGGCGACAGGGAAAAGACCCCAGGCCGATAAAGCGCCTGCCCAAGGACAAAAGCGTCCTTGGTCCCGCAGACCCAACAAGCCTGCGGACAAATCTGCGTCCGCATGAAGGTCCGCCCCCCACCCAGCTCTCGGGTGGGGGGGGGGACGTCTTCGCAAATTTGCGACTCGGTGGACAGCTCTAGTCTCCGACAGGTGGGTTTGTGAAGTAATCTCCTCAAGCTACAAGATAGTTTCTCTCTTGTCCACCGGACAGATTCATCACCTCCAATCTCCAGCTACTACCGACCCGTCGGGAGGCCCTGTATGGGGCGGTCCAGGGTCTACTGGAACGCGGGGTAGTTATTCCAGTTCCAGAACAGGAACGGGGTCAGGGTTTTTACTCAAATCTGTTCATTGTGCCGAAGAAGGAGGGTGTTCGTTCAATCTTGGATCTCAGAGCCCTCAATTGCTTTGTGAAAGTACAAAGATTTTGGATGGAGTCGGTTCGATCTGTAGTCACGGCTCTCCATCCGGGGGACTTTCTGGCCTCCTTGGACATCAAGGACGCATACCTGCATGTCCCCATATACTCCAGACACCAGAGGTTTCTGTGATTTGCTATCGGGAAGAACCACCACCAGTTTGTGGCCCTCCCGTTTGGCCTTGCCTCAGCACCCAGGACGTTCACCAAGGTGCTCGCTCCGATTTTGGCACTTCTAAGACAGCGGGGTATTGCTATCATGGGCTACTTGGACGACCTTCTACCGAAGGCCCCTTCAAGCTCAGAATTAGAGGTAAGCGTGTCTATTACCTGTCAGACTCTTCGAGACTGTGGTTGGATACTAAACACGCAAAAGTCAGTATTGGTGCCCACTCAATGCCTAGTGTACCTGGGGTTGATTCTGGATTCCTCAGAGGCAAAGGTATTCCTCCCTGTGGAGAAGTTGCAGACCCTCCGGGCTGCAGTACGGCAGCTGACTTCCAGGAAGTGGTCGTCACTCCGTTTTTGCATGTGGCTGTTGGGCCTCATGGTAGCCTCCTTCGAGGCGGTCCCATATGCTCAATACCACACTCGAGTGTTACAGAAGGAAGTTCTGTCCAGATGGAACAGATGCCCTTCATCTCTGGATTATCAAGAGGAAGCCCTCCTGACGATCAATGTCCTGGAAATCCGGGCGATCAGGCTGTGCCTCTTCAAATGGTCTCAGAGGCTGCAAGGGCGTCCAGTCAGACAACGCCACAGCAGTGGCATATGTCAATCATCAAGGAGGAACAAGAAGCTCAGCTGCAGCATCGGAGGTCGCTCGCATCCTGAAGTGGGCAGAGAGGAGCATACCGGCACTGTCGGCCGTGTACATTCCGGGTGTGGAAAACTGGCAGGTGGACTACCTGAGCCGCCAGATGCTGGACCCGGGAGATGGTCCTTACACCCGGAGGTGTTCCAACTCCTCTGCCAATGATGGGGCACACCAGACGTAGATCTTCTGGCTTCCTGACTCAATCGGAAGGTATTGAGGTTTGTGGCCCGGTGAAGAGACCCATGGGCAGATGCAACGGACGCGTTGGTGGCATCGTGGGGTCAGTATCGGCTAATCTATGCCTTCCCTCACTTAAGGCTTCTTCCTCTTCTGCTCCGCAGAGTGGAGGCAAAGGGAATTCCAATGATCCTAATTGCTCCAGATTGGCCTTAGCGTCCTTGGTACGCCGATCTAGTACGTCTGGTAGCAGACGTCCCCTGGCGCCTACCACTACGGTAGGACCTGCTATCGCAAGGTCCCATACTCCATCCTGCTTTACATCCGCGTACCTATTTTGGTTTCCAGAATCCTGCTGTTTTTATAGAATGGGGTGGACCAAAGGCTTGCCCTAAGTACGATTAAGGGACAGATGTCTGCCCTAGCTGTCTTTTTTCAGCGACCCCTGGCGGCTCACTCTCTCGTGAGTACTTTTGTGCAGGGGGTTCGACATGTGGCCCCTCCGGTCCGTCCCCCCCCGCTACCTCCGTGGGACTTGAACCTGGTCCTCTCGGTGCTTCAGAAGGCACCGTTTGAGAATATTAGAGATATTCCCCTGTTGACACTTTCTCAGAAAGTGGTCTTTTTGGTGGCTGTTACGTCAGTTAGACTAGTCTCTGAGCTGGCAGCCTTGTCCTGCAAGGCTCCCTAGTTGGTTTTCCACAAGGATAAGGTTGTGCTGCGGTGGCGGCAGCCTTCCCTTCTTCCGAAAGTCGTTTTGGCTTTTCATCTCAACGAAGACATTGTACTTCCATCCTTGTGTCCTCATCCGTCGAATCCTAGGGAGTTGGCGTTGCATTCCTTGGACGTTGTCTGAGCTTTGAGAGTATACCTATCTGCTACTTCCCTGTTCCGGAAGTCAGACTCACTGTTTGTTTTGGTGGCTGGTCCCAAGAAGGGCCAAGCAGTCTCGTCGGCCACCATCTCTAGGTGGATCCGACAGATAGTAATCCAGGCTTACGCCTTAAAGGGTCAAGCGCCCCACTTTCCTGTCATGGCGCATTCAACCAGGGCAATAGGTGCCTCTTGGGCTTTCCGACATCAAGCATCTGTTTCCCAATTATGTAAAGCGGCGACGTGGTCGTCCGCTCACACTTTCACAAGATTCTACAAAGTTGATATAGGTGCATCTTCTGATGCCTCTTTCGGCCGCAAGGTTTTGCAAGCGGCTGTTTAGAGTTGCAACTCCTCCGTTGGAGGAGTGCTGTTTTGTGTTTGGGGTGAAGTTTATTTTTATGCTGTTACCACCCCTCGTTTTTTTTTTTTTTCTCTGACACTGCTTTGGGACGTCTTACTTTGTCAATAGAGAAGCTGTGTCTGTCCATGGACGAAGGAGTAAATAGGATTTTTTACTCACCGTAAAATCCTTTTCTCTGAGTACATGGACCGACACAGCACCCACCCCTCCTTTTAAGTTTGTACTGCTTTTTGACGAACTGATCTGCGATATGCAGACTGAGGGGATATACCCAGAGGGTCCGCCCCCTGGGTGGTACTGTAGAAGGTATGATGCAACACTTTTTACAAGTTTTCTGCCTAGTCACTCCTAATTAACGGATAATACCCACTTTGTCAATAGAGAAGCTTTGTCGGTCCATGGACTCAGAGAAAAGGATTTTACGGTGAGTAAAAAATCCTATTTTTCTTCTCCATTCTGATGCTCAGCTTGGACTTCAAGTCATCTTCACCACATCTAGATGCCAAAAGCATTGAATTTCTGCCATGTGATTGGCTGAATAGCAATTTGTGTTACCAAGCAATTGAACAGGTGTACCTAATAAAGTGGCATGTGAGTGTCCTATATACCATAGTTTGTGGACTCTAAAACTTTCACACAGACTAAATATACACTGATTTGGGTTATTTTCACCAAAGAAATGTAGCAATATACATTTTAACCTAAACATGAAGATTTTTTTTTTTTCTCCCAAATTTTTTATTTAAGAAAATAGGAAAGGCAGCTTCCAAATAGACATACTGTACATATACAAAGGCTCCAATAACAATAAGTTACAAATAGAATGGATTTGTTTCGGAAAAGTCAACAAAGAGGACCAATGCTGACCATCAAAAAACAAAGGTCCTGACAAATATCAGCCATAATGTAAACTGGAACTGATAAATGTGCGCATGGGGAAACGTCCCCTAGAGACCACAATCTGGCATGTTATAATATAATTCCGGGAGGAAATCCCGGCATTATTATTCACAATTTATATAGCGCCAACAGTTTACGCAGCGCTTTACAATGTATAGGGGGACAACATAATTACAGTTCAATACAAAAGGTAAAGGAGGGCCCTGCTTGTAGCGCTTGCATTCTAAAGGTGGTGGGTGGTACAAAAAGGTAATAGCTGCAGAGAATTTGATGGGGGTGGCTCGGGGATAGTTGTTAGGTGGGTGTGGGATAGGCTTCCCTGAATAAATGAGTTTTCAGGGATCTCCTAAAGGTGGACAGGGTAGGGGCTGATCGGACATACTGGGGCAGGGAGTTCAAGAGGATGGGAGAGGCGAGCATGAAATGAACGTAACTTTATATGAAGTAGAAAACTGCACATTTTCTCTCTCTCTCTCTCTCTCTCTCTCTCTCTCTCTCTCTCTCTCTCTCTCTCTCTCTCTCTCTCTCTCTCTCTCTCTCTCTCTCTCTCTCTCTCTCTCTCACTCTCTCTCTCTCTCTCTCTCTCTCTCTCTCTCTCTCTCTCTCTCTCTCTCTCTCTCTCGGCATAAGGGTAGTCTATTGTCGCGTACACACGACCGTTTTTCATGATGAGAAAAAAAAGCAATTTTTTAATTTGGTCGTTAAAAACTGTGTGGGCTCCAGAGCATTTTTCACGACGTGAAAAAAGGCCATTAAACATTTGGAACATGCTCTAATTTTTCTCGTCGTTTTTCACGTCCTCATTTTTCTCGTCATGAAAAACGGGCGTGTGTAGGCTTTACCGACGTGAAAAAACCGTGCATGCTCAGAAGCAAGTGATGAGACGGGAGCGCTCGTTCTGGTAAAACTAGCGTTCGTAATGGAGATAGCACATTCGTCATGCTGTAACGGACTGAAGAGCACGAGGCTGAAAAGCGCGAATCGTCTCTCACTAAACTTTACTAACATGAGGATCAGCAAAAGCAGCCCAAAGGGTGGCGCCATCCTTATGGAACTCCCCCTTTATAGTGCCGTCGTACATTTTGTACGTCACCGCGCTTTGCGCGAGCATTTTTTTTCTTCATGATAGTGTGTAGGCAAGGCAGGCTTGAGAAGAATCACGTCGAGAAAAACGTCGTTTTTTCTAATGACATTAAAAACGGTCGTGTGTACGCGGCATAAGAGTCAGTCAGTCTGCTGAGAGATATAAGGACACCAGTAGAAGTCACCTCGATGAGAGCCTTCCCTTCCTCAGAATAAACAAACATGTTCCACAAGATGTGCGTGTAGGCCTCTCGTTTCTGCCGGGCGGTCCAAACCATGTCCTCCATTCAACTCCTCGACCACAGCCCAATTGTTGGAGGCTGTGTCTGTTTCCAGGTGAGGGGAATGCAAGACTTGGCCGCATTCAGAAGATGTTGAAAAATACATTTCTTGTAGACCTTAGTGGGGATTGTGGAAGTGTGCAATAAGAAAAAAAAAAGCTGGATCTTCGGGGACCCTGTAGCTAGTAAATTTTTGGATAATCTTATGGACCTCTTTCCAGAAACTCCCCAGTTTAGAACAAGACCAGAAGATATGTAGCAGCGTCCTACACTCCTGACATCGCCAGCACAGAGCGGAGGTGTTCGGGAAATACTTATGAAGAAGAAATGGGGTGCAATATCACAGTAAGGCCTCGTACACACGACCGAGTTTCTCGGCAAGAACCAGCTAGAAACTTGCTGGCAGAGATGTCTTGCCGAGAAATTTGTTTGTGTGTATGGTTTCTCGTCAAGAAAACCGACAAGTAATCTCGATGAGAAAATAGAGAACCTGCTCTCTATTTTCTCGTCGAGATTCTCGTCGGCATGTTTCTCAACGAGAAAAGTGAGTGTGTGTACACTTACCTGTCCTCCGGGAAGCCCGCGCATGTTCGAAATGAATTCGACGCATGCGCGGTAGCTTCCTAGGTAGGGTATACCAAGATGGCGGCGACGGCATCAAATGTGACGAGCGCATGCTCGTCGTAGTCGATGACGTCACCGTGTACGCTCCATTCAAAGAACCGCGGGTTCTTTGAATCGAGCGTCTGTACACTCGGCCGGGACAAGTTTCTTGTCCAAGAATCTCGTCGAAAAAAACGACATGTTTTTTTCGACGAGAATCTCGGCCGTGTGTACGAGGCTTAAGGATCTTGAAATTGGTTTCCTGCATTTTTGTGCAGAATGAGGATTTCAAGGCAAATCGGGTTATATTGGAACGTTGCGTTTTTAAAAGAAAGTTCTACCCAGGTCCGACTCCCATTTTGTCAAGTAGGGTTAGCAGAAAGTCATCAGGTGGTGTGAGCAAAAGGGTGTACATTGCCGAAAAAGCATGAAAAAAAATATTTATTTGCAAAATTTTATAATAAAAATTAAGATTTTTTTTTTTTTTACATTTTCAGTATTTTTTCATGTATTCAGCAAAAAAAATTTTAAACCCAGTGTTGATTAAGTACCACTAAAATAAATCTATCTGTCTAAAAAAAAAAAATTATAAAAATTTCATTTGGATACATTGTTGTAATTGTCAATGAGAATGCGACAGCACTAAATATTGGCCTGGGCTGGAAGGGGGTGAAAGTGTCTGGGCTTGAGGTGGTTAATGAGTACAGAGCTGCATTAAGTCCGGTCTTTATATCTGCCTGGAGTTTAGGTTAAATTGCTGAAGGAAAAAAATAAAATAATCTCTTTGGCAGCCAAAGATGTTCTTCGGAGTGGCTGGAATCTGCCAGATTGGAAGTTTGTGGTGTCTGTGTGGTAAAGGGCTTTACGTCCTGCTGAGAGAGGAACTGGGGAATAAGTTACATAAGCATTTTTGTGAAGGTCATGGGATCTCTTCTAAAAATATGTTTAGAAGTGCAGTAGAAATACAGCGGGAGGATGCAGAGAGGAGACCTGGGGGGGGAGCAGAGACACACCGCAATGGGGGATCACAGGGAGGGGAATGGCAGGACAGGACGGCGTACGGCAAAGAGACTGGGCTATTCATTGTGAGAACGCGCCAAAGAAAAACGTAGACATCTGTACAGGAAGCAAAATATTGTCCTGAGAGGTCCAGAACAGGCGCTGGATATCCAGAAAGACTTCGCTGGAGCCGGCCAAGGAGCAGAGAAGGATGGAGCTGATTCCACAAATAATATTTTAAAATCAAGTGAAACTCCCCTTTCTATAGTTACCAATAGCAGAGTTCTTTTAGATCCCTACATAACAGTAATAGTTATATAATATTGAGAATTATAATTTTTTTAAAATAATATATATAATATACATACAGTATGCACAATAATATATTTCTAATTAATAATACAGTATTAAAGTGGTTGTAAAGCCTTATTTGTGACTTCTACCTATAGGTACAGTTGCAAAAAAAAGTATGTGAACGCTTTTGAAATGATATGGATTTCTGCACAAATTGGTCATAAAATGTGATCTGATCTTCATCTAAGTCACAACAATAGACAATCACAGTCTGCTTAAACTAATAACACACAGAATTAAATGTTATCATGTTTTTATTGAACACACCATGTAAACATTCACAGTGCAGGTGGAAAAAGTATGTGAACCCTTAGACTAATGAGATCTCCAAGAGCTAATTGGAGTGAGGTGTCAGCCAACTGGAGTCCAATCAATGAGATGAGATTGGAGGTGTTGGTTACAGCTGCCCTGCCCTGCCCTGCCCTATAAAAAAAACACACACCAGTTCTGGGTTTGCTTTTCACATGAAGCATTGCCTGATGTGAATGATGCCTCACACAAAAGAGCTCTCAGAAGACCTACGATTAAGAATTGTTGACTTGCATAAAGCTGGAAAGGGTTATAAAAGTATCTCCAAAAACCATCAGTCCACGGTAAAACAAATTGTCTATAAATGGAGAAAGTTCAGCACTGCTGCTACTCTCCCTAGGAGTGGGCGTCCTGTAAAGATGACTGCAAGAGCACAGCGCAGACTGCTCAATGAGGTGAAGAAGAATCCTAGAGTGTCAGCTAAAGTCTTACAAAAGTCTCTGGTATAGGCTAACATCCCTGTTAGCAAATCTACGATATGTAAAACACTAAACAAGAATGGATTTCATGGGAGGAAGCCACTGCTGTCCAAAAAAAACATTGCTGCACATTTACAGTTTGCACAAGAGCATCTGGATGTTCCACAGCAGTACTGGCAAAATATTCTGTGGACAGATGAAACCAAATGTGGAGAAAAAGAGACACAGCACACCAACATCAAAACCTCATCCCAACTGTGAAGTATGGTGGTGGGGGCATCATGGTTTGGGGCTGCTTTGCTGCATCAGGGCCTGGACGGATTGCTATCATCGAAGGAAAAATTAATTCTCAAGTTTATCAAGACATTTTGCAGGAGAACTTAACACCATCTGTCCACCAGCTGAAGCTCAACAGAAGATGGGTGTTGCAACAGGACAACAAACCAAAGCATAGAAGTAAATCAACAACAGAGTGGCTTAAACAGAAGAAAATACGCCTTCTGAAGTGGCCCAGTCAGAGTCCTGACCTCAACCCGATTGAGATGCTGTGGCATGACCTCAAGAAAGCAATTAACACCAGAGATCCCAAGAATAGTCCCAATGACTATACATGCATTTTTTGGGGAACTGAACCCCACTTTACACTTGTGGACTATTACACATTTGTTTTTGCATTTTAGTCACATATTTGTATTTATTTAATTATATAGGTAGTTGCGCTCATCACTATTTATCTACATTGTCTACTACTGTCATGTGACCTGCCGTGATTGGTTATGACAGTCACATGGTGCCGGAAGTGAGCCTGCCTGTACAATGATCAGTCTTCGGCTGTGTCCCGTGGACACAGCTGGTGACAGATTGTGCCACTGCATGGCCTCGAAGCCACGCGATCAGCGCTTCCTGACAGGATGTCATATGATATCCAATCAGGATGGGAAAGGCACCGCCCGGCCGTGAGTTGATTATAGGCTGGGCAGGAAGTGGTTGATATTATACATAGATTAGCCATACCATTATGACCACCCACCTAATATTGAGTAGGTCCTCCTTTTGTTGCCAAAACAGCCCTGACCCATTGAGGTAGGGACTAGACCTCTGAAGCCGTTAGTATCAGATCCTTTATGTCCCGTAAGTTGCAAGGTGGGCTTTCATGGATTGGACTTGTTTTTCCAGCACAGCTCACAGATGGACTGAGATCTGGAGACTTTATAGGCCAAGTCAACACCTCAACCTTGTGTGCGTTCCTCTTGAACCATGTTTGCAGTGTGGCAGGGCGCATTATCCTGCTGCAAGAGGCCACTGCCATCATACTGTTTCCATAAAAGGGTGTACTTGGTCATCAACAATATTTAGGTAGGTGGTACATGTCAAAGTAACTTCCCCATAAATGGCAGGAGCCAAGGTTTCCCAGCAGAATATTGTCCGAAACATCAAACTGCTTCCCCCTGGCTTGCCTTCTTCCCATACTGCATCCTGGTGCCATCTCTTCCCCAGGAAAGTGACGCACCCGGCCATCCACATGATGTAAAAAGAAAATGTGATTCTTCAGACCAGGCTACCTTCTTCTGCAATTCGGCATCTTCGCCCTGGGCACTGGATGACCTTGGCACTGGGCAGCAGTGTCCTGTATATGTTGTTTTTTTTATTTTGTCCAGAGCTCTACTTTACTTGCTCTCCTAAGCTGCACATACTGACGTTTCCTTTGACATACCCGATACATCCAGGTATGGAGGTGCATGTGCATGTGACTTATTCATTTTTAGTGGACCTGTCGCTCTGTAATTCATGGACAAATCATAGATTCACTTTAACTGCTTCCCGTCCAGCGACGTACCAGTATGTCGCTGGATAGGAAGGGTAATATCTCGATCATCACTGCAGCGATGATTGAGATCATTTTTTTCAGCCAGCGATTCCCCTCAAAGTAAAAGTAATCTTAGCAGCTATAGGGCCACAGGATTACTTTTACAGAGGACAGAAGGGGGTCCTGTCCCCCTCCAGTCACCTTTACCGGACTCTCCCGATCAATCATTGAGCTCAGTAAGGATGCAACCAGCGGCATCCGGTTCCTGGGACACAGTGAGAAGAGTTCATGTTTTTCCTATAATATTGCGTTTTGCTTTATTTCATTAAAATATTTTGAAAAACCACTGCGTAAATCCCGTGTGAAATAAAATATTGAAACGATCTGCATTTTAGTCCCTAGGGCCTTTGCTAATTATATATATATATATATATATATATATATATATATATATATATATATATATATATATATATATATGTTTGGGAGTTATAAGTATTTTTCTAGCAAAAAAAATACTGATATAAACTTGTAAACAAAAAGTGCCAGAAAAAGCCTGGTCTTCAAGTAGGTAAAGTCCATTAAAGTGTATTTTCTTTCAAATAAATTTGTGAAAAACCGCTGTGCAAATATTGTGTGAAATAAAAAATATGCAAAGTGAAGAAATGTCATCAGCACACCAAGGGTTCCTCGAAAAGGGTCCAAAGCAAGTATTTAAAGTAAAAAATATGCAACACCTACCATTTTATTTTCTAGGGGCCTCTGTTTAAAAAAATATATATATGTATATACACACACACTACAGTGGAACCTTGGATTACGAGCATAATCTGTTGCAGGAGAATGCTTGTAACCCAAAGCACTCGCGTATCAAAGCGCGTTTCCCCATAGAAGTCATTGGAAATGAAGATAATTCGTTCCACATTGACTTCTATTGTATGCAGTACAGCATGTGGGGGGGCACCAGAGAGACTCAGAAATACTTGGAGACCACTGGGAGCTGTTCGGATGCACTCGGAAACCCTCAGAGAGGCTCGGAACCGAGTATTTCCTAGTGCATCCGAACAGCTCCGAGTGTCACCAGCGCCCCCGCACCACTGGTCAAATGCGGTAGTTCACACCGCAGAGGCTTGAATCCTGCTCGTTTTGCGAGACAACACTCGCAAACCGAGTCAGGATTTTTTTTAAATAATAGCTCGTATTGCGAAACGCTCGTTAACCGTGTTACTCGCAATCCGAGTTATTACTGTATATTACCAAAAGTATTGGGACACCTGCCTTTACACGCACATGAACTTTAATGGCATCCCAGTCTTAGTCCGTAGGGTTCAATATTGAGTTGGCCCACCCTTTGCAGCTATAACAGCTTCAACTCTTCTGGGAAGGCCATCCACAAGGTTTAGGAGTGTGTCTATGGGAATGTTTTACCATTATTCCAGAACGCATTTGTGAGGTCAGGCACTGATGTGGATGAGAAGGCCTGGCTTGCATTCTCCACTCTAATTCATCCCAAAGGGGTTCTTTCGGGTTGAGGTCAGGACCAGTCAAGTTCCTCCACCCCAAACTCGCTCATCCATGTCTTTATGGACTTTGCTTTGTGCACTGGTGCGCAGTCATGTTGGAACAGGAATGAGCCATCCACAAAGTTGGGAGCATGAAATTGTCCAAAATGTCTTCATATGCTGACGCTTTCCCTTCACTGGAACTAAGGGGCCAATCCCAACCCCTGAAAAACAACCCCACACCATAATCCCCCCTCCACCAAATGATTTGGACCAGTGCACAAAGCAAGGTCCCATAAACACACTCCTAAACTGTCGGCCGTTCAGAATGACCCTGGAGTGGCTGGAAGGTCTTTGCATCATGCTGAAAGAGGAACTGGGGAATTACATAAGCATTTCTCTGCACATTGTTCTTCTGAAAGTCACAGGATCTGTTATGTAACCTCACTAGAAGTGGTTCATATTAATGTTATGCTCCCTCAGGAGCTGGGAGACAGCAAGCAGGACAGCAAATGTCAGATCTTAGAGTATTCTTTATACACTGATCAGCCATAACATTATGACCACCCACCTAATATTGAGTATGGCCCCCTTTTGCTAAAACAGCCCTGACCCATTGAGACATGGACACCCAAGTAACATCCACATGAATGGCAGGAGCCAAGCAGAACATTGCCCAAAGCATCACACTGCCTCTTCTGAACTGCCTTCTTATACCGCATCCTGGTGCCATCTCTTCCCCGGGTAAGTGACGCACACGCACCCAGCTGTCTACACCAGTGGTGTATTTAGGTTTTGTGCTGCCCTAGGCCTGACTGAATTCGTGCACCCCCTAATTTAAATATGATCCACCCCTCCCTGTTAAGGCCACACCCCTTCCTGATTAAGACACACCCTACAATCTAAACCACACCCCCTCCTCCGCAGCACCATTCAGAAAACGCAGCGCGCTTCGCACATGCAGTAGAGAACCGGACATAATGGTGGCGGCAGCACCCTAGAGCCAATCCAAAAATCGTCTGGGGATGTCATCGCGGGAGCCCTGGACTTGTAAGTGTCCCAAGATTGAAAGTCAGCAGCTACAGTATTTGTAGCTGCTGACTTTGGGCCCTTTCACACGGGCTGTCCGATCAGGTCCGCCTGTCACTTTTTCAGGCGGACCTGATCGGACACTTCATTCACTCCTATGGAGCGGTGGATGTCAGTGGTGACATGTCTGCTGACACCCGCTGCTATCCGATCCTGTCCGCAAAATCCAGACGGATGGAGACCTGATTTTTCCATCCGTCTGGTGGATCGGATGAAAATGGACAGGTGGTCTGTTTTCATCATATCTCCCCATAGGGGAGAGCGGCGCTCTGACAGGTCTGTCCCTGCACAGTGAGCGGAGACGAACCTGTCATCCGCCTGCTCAGCTAGGATCAACGAATCGATCCCCCACTGAGCAAAGCTGAGTCCATCGGGAGGACCGCCCGTGGGAAAGAGACCTTTTAATTTTATCATATGGGGGGGGGGGGGGGCGGCGGAACTCCTCTTTAATGAGTTTGCATGGAGCACTTTGCACATGCTGAAATCAATGCAAACTCATTAAACAGTCTACATTCAGTGAAAGTTCATGTACTGCAAAGTTTGCAGCATGGATCACTTTGCAATATCATGATCTGTATATTCATTTCCATATTTAGCACTATGTGATTGGCTGCTTGGCACACGCATATTGCAATAGTAAGACATTTATTGAAAAAAGTGTGAACGAAATGGGTCCCGCACACCCCAGCGCTTTAGGAAATAAGGATTAAAGGTATCAAATGAGTAAGAATCAAAAAAACATCCAGTTTATTGGCACAGCTGCTAAAAATAATCCAATTTTGTACCTGCTGTCTTGAGGTGAGGGTTCCCGCCGTCGTCCTCCTCTCTCTCTCTCGCTCCTCCTCCTCTGGTTACGGAGAAACCCGTCCCCCCACGAGCTGGAAAGCAGGTGCCATGATGCCGCGCGGAGGTGGGTAGGCGGAGTTACACTATGTTCACAGGCCGGGTATCTAGTAGTGAGTCATTTATGGGGGCGGCAATCGCTCCTCCCCCCCCCCCTCCAGCCAAGCGCCCATGATAGCACAGGATAGCACTCGGTCTCGGGAGGCTGTATCTGATCTGAGCGAAGGCGGCCTTGGGAAGCTATCAGCTATGTATGACTCATACATAGCTGATAGCTTCCAGCGGCCGCCTTCGCTCAGATACAGCCTCCAGAGACCGAGTGCTATCATGGATGGGTAAGTATGTATTATGGATGCTTCCCGCGGCCGCCCCCGCCCCCGCTCATACTGTATGAGTGGGGGGTGGCCGCGGGAAGCATCCATAATACATACTTACCCATCCATGATAGGTCTCGGGAGGCTGTATCTGAGCGAAGGCGGCCGCGGGAAGCTATAGCTATGTATGTATGAGTGGGGGGCGGCCGTGGGAAGCATCCATACATACTAGTACTACTCCATGATAGCACTCGGGAGGCTGTATCTCAGCGGGAAGCGGCCGCGCGAAGCTATGTAAGCGGGAGGCGGCCACGGGAAGATGGAAATGAGCGGGAAGACGGCTGGGGGGGGCGGATTTTTTACCACCCCCCACAAAGTGCCGCCCTAGGCCTAGGCCTTGTCGGCCTAGGCCAAGACACAGCACTGGTCTACACAATGTAAAAGAAAACGTGATTCATCAGACCAGGCCACCTCCTTCCATTGCTCCGTAGTCCAGTTCTGATGTTCATGTGACCGTTGTAGAAGCTTTTGGCTGTGGACACGGGTCACCATGGGCTTCACAGCTCCATACACAACAAACTGCGATGCCCATTTTTTTTTTTTCCTGCTTTCACAACATCAACTTCATGGACAACATGTTCACTTTCTGCCTGATATATCCCACCAATTTTCAGATGCCCTTGTAACGAGAAATTCCCTTTACCTGTCAGTGGTCATAATATTATGGCTGATCGGTGTGTATACTATTAAAATGTATTTATTTATACTATTTACCATTTTTATATAGTATACTTTATTTTGTTATAACTAAAAGCACAGAGTGAAGAGGGATTAGAACCCCTGTCAGTTTTTATTGCTGTCTGTGCCCCCCGAGAGTCACCCTCTCTATCGGTCTGTTATCACTGAAAGTGAAAGCCAATTCCAAATTTTGGGTTGTCACCAGAATAGAAATGCTGTAGAGGGGAAATCTTCCAATGGGGGCGCTAGTTCTGGTGACAGTCCAGGATTTCCTCTCACTTCCTCTTTTGGTTATGGGACAGGAAGTGAAGGGAAATCTCCAGCAATGGGACACAGAATAAAACAAAAAACAACCTCTGACACGGGTTATAACCCTCTCTTACTATCAAAAATGAAAAAATAAAAAAATGTTGCCTTTGGTTCTATTTTAATGGACCTCTTCACTCCGACTCTTTCATAGCTCAGCCTCGACAATTGTAATCATTTAAGAATATCCAAGGTTTGGTAATACCCAATCGTGATTCATTTTTGGGAGGGTCAGAAGGCTTGTCCGGTGCCCTCAATACTGACCAAAAAGATATACTAAACCCCCCTTCCCCCCCAAAAAAAACTAAACCAACGCCCACACCACCCTAAGCACCTAACCTAACCCTTCAAGATGCCATTTATACTTAGGGCCAGTTCACACCACATGCAGTCCAGTGCGTTTTTTTCTGCATTAAAAACGCATGGATGTTAGGTTATACAGTGGATATAAAAAGTCTACACACCCCCCTGTTAACCACTTCAGCCCCGGAAGGATTTACCCCCTTCCTGACCAGAGCACTTTTTGCGATACGGCACTGCGTCGCTTTAACTGACAATTGCGCGGTCGTGCGATGTTGCTCCCAAACAAAATTGACATCCCCACAAATAGAGCTTTGTTTTGGTCGTATTTGATCACCTCTGCGGTTTTTATTTCTTGCGCTATCAAATAAAAAAGAGCGACAATTTTGGAAAAAAAAAGCAATATTTTTAATTTAGTTTATTTTAAATTTTTGCTATAATAAATATCCCGAAAAAATATATAAAAAAACTAAATTTTTCCTCAGTTTAGACCGATATGTATTCTACATATTTTTGGTAAAAAAAAAATCACAATAAGTGTATATTGATTGATTTGCGCAAAAGTTATAGCGTCTACAAGATAGGGGATAGATTTATGGCATTTTTATTATACTTTTTTTTTTTTTTTTTATTAGTAATGGCGGTGATCTGCGATTTTTATCGTGATTGCGGCGGACACATCGGACACTTTTGACACTATTTTGGGACCATTGTCATCTATACAGCGAATAAAATAAATAAAACATTCAATTTTTTATTACATATCTTATATTAGACCCAGTGATGATGTCTCTGTGCTTCTCTATGCAGTTCAGGCAAATCATGGTTGGTGGGAGGGGCCAGCAGAATGCTTGTACATAGCTTCCTAAAAACATCACAGCAGCCTGCCCCAGTACTCCTCCCAAGAGTCACCAGCCCTGATACAAGCAGTGGGTTGTCTCTTGGGAGGAGTTATGCAAATATTAAAATTCCTTGATGGGAGTAAGTCAGTCTGGAGGAGTCGGCATTCCTAGACAGGCTGCTTGCAGAACACCCACATGTTAAAGTGGATGTAAACCCTCACATACACCCAGTGAAGTGAACAGCCTCAGATGATACACAGAGATTAACCACTTCCCTACCGGGCACGAAAACCCCCTTCCTGCCCAAGCCATTTTTCAGCTTTCAGCGCTGTCACATTTTGAATGACAATTGCGCGGTCGTGCGACGTGGCTCCCAAACGAAATTTGTGTCCTTTTTTTCCCACAAATAGAGCTTTCTTTTGGTGGTATTTGATCACCTCTGCGGTTTTTATTTTTTGCGCTATAAAGAAAAGAAGAGCGTCCAGTTTGGAAAAAAAACACTATTTTTTACTTTTTGCTATAATAAATACCCATTTTTTTTTTTAAATAAAATTTTCCTCAGTTTAGGCCGATACGTATTCTTCTACATATTTTTGGTAAAAAAAAAAAAAAATCGCAATAAGCGCGTATTGATTGGTTTGCGCAAAAGTTATAGAGTCTACAAAATAGGGGATAGATTTATAGCATTTTTATTTTTTTATTTTTTTATTAGTAATGGCGGCGATCTGCGATTTTTTATTGTGACTGCGATATTGCGGCGGACACATCGGACACTTTTGACACATTTTTGGGACCATTCACGTTTATACAGCTATAAAAATGCATTGATTACTGTATAAATGTGATTGGCAGGGAAGGGGTTAACCACTAGGGGGCGGGAAGGGGTTAAATATGTTCCCTCAAAGTGTTCTTACTGTGGGGGGAGGGGACTGACTGGGGGAGGTGACCGATGGTTGTCCCTATGTACAAAGGACACACCATCGGTCCCCTCTCCCTCACAGGACGTGGATCTCTGTGTTTACACACAGAGATCCACTTTCCTGCTCGTTTCCCGGGCAATCGCGGGTGCCCGGCGGCAATCGCGTCCGCCGGGCACACGCACCGGGGCCTTGTGAACGTGGCGGGCGCGCGCGCCGCTGGCGGCGAGCGCGTGCCTTCTAGCTCGTTTTAAAGGGAGGACGTCATATGACGTCCTCCCAGAACGAGAGTATCCTCCGCCCGCCGTCAATTGACAGTGGGCGGGGGACAAGTGTTTAAACAAAGCTCCTTACATAAGTTTTACTTGTTTATCTGCAGTCTTCTCCTCTACACCCCTTCAAAGGTGCAGATCCTGTTAAAAATCCTTCTTTATTTGTCAGGAGCACAGAGGGGGGGGGGGGGCGGAGAGACTGCAGTTACAGCATGTGAGAGCTGATTGGAGGAAAGGAACACGCCTCTCCACACACAGCAGAAGAACAAGCTGCGTGCTGAGCTCCCTCCTCCCTCCCAATACAAATGTTATCTCATGTGTCTCAGAAGTGACTCATGCTGATAACAGAGGAACAAAACACTAGAGAGAAACCACACTTAGAGCTTTGGAGGGAGATAAATAAAGACAACAGATATATGTGCTTTGCTCAGATTCCATGACTGAGGTTTACAACCACTTTAAAGTGACATTAAAGGCAAGATTTTCTTTTTAATTAACAAACATGTCATACTTACCTGCTCTGTGTAATGGTTTTGCACAGAGCAGCCCCTATCCACCTCTTCTTGGGTCCCCCGGTGACGCTCCTGGCCACTCCCCCCCCTGACGAGTACCCCCAGAGCAAGCAGTTTGCAATTGGGGTACCCAAGCCGACGTGCTCCTCTGCATGTCCATTCACACACAGAGCGGCCCCCTCTCTCTCCTCATTGGCTCACTGGCTGTGATTGACAGTGGGAAGACTGGGAACTTGACAAGTTCCTCCACCCCAAACTCGCTCATCCATGTCTTTATGGACTTTGCTTTGTGCACTGGTGTGCAGTCATGTCAGAACAGGAAGAGGCCATCCCCAAACTGTTCTCACAAAGTTGGGAGTATTGTCCAAAATGTCTTCATATGCTGACGCCCTAAGAATTCTCTTCACTGGAACTAAGGGGCCAATCCCAACCCCTGAAAAAAAAAAATCCCCACACCATAATCCCCCTCCACCAAATGAGTTGGATCAGTGCACAAAGCAAGGTCTATAGAAACATGGATGAGCGAATTTGGGGTGGAGGAAATTGACTGGCCTGCACAGAGTCCTGACCTCAACCCGATAGAACTTTGGTATGAATTAGAGTGCAGACTGCAAGCCGGACCTTCTCATCCAACATCAGTGCCTGACCTCACAAATGCACTTCTGGAAGAATGGTCAAACATTCCCATAGACACACTCCTAAACCTTGTGGACAGCCTTCCCAGAGGAGTTGAAGCTGTTATAGCTGCAAAGGGTGGGCCAACTCAATAGTGAACCCTACGGACTAAGACTGGGATGCCATTACAGTTCATGTGCGTGTAAAGGCAGGTGTCCCAATACTTTTGACAATATAGTGTAACTGACCTCCTGGGTTCCCAGCTCCGCCCCCCTCCTGCAGCCATTAGCCCGTTGCGCTTGTCATTGGCCTATAAAACACGCCGCACTTTCGTCTCCCTAAAGCTAACCTCGGAATCCTTATCTAGACACACATAGGAAGTGATTTGCAGCTGCCGTCCGGTTATCTCAGCGCAGTAATCTCTTCTGATCTAATCGGATCTCAGCAAATCTGCTTCCAGCCAGACGCCTCCTTCCTTCCCAGCACCAAACACCAAGAATCAGGTGCTTCCCTCACTGTGAGGTCACTCTCTGGTTTCCTGCTGTCACTGGAGAAACGCCCGCAAGCGTTACATTCTACAAACTGCTACTCACCTCACTTATTACTGTGAATAAACCTTCCAGGAAAAAGAAATGTATACATTGTACCACACAGGGAAACAATAGAACTGTGCTGTGCAAAGGTTTTAGGCACGTGTGAGAAAATACCGTAACTAAAGAATGCTTTCATAAATAGAAGTGCAGTACATACCTCCCGGCTTTTTGAGATGGGAATGAGGGACACCTATCAGCAAAAGCATTCAGGCATAGGACACACCCCTTGCCACGCCCCCTTAAAGGAGAATTGCACAAAAAACAAGATTGGTTAAACCCACAAGTGCTTTTTTTTTTACCACTACTATTCCTTTATATTGGCTTTTGGAATTTACAAATGCAGCAATTTAGAATTTGGATGAAAGGTTTAGCACTGGGAAACACTTTTTGATAGATAAAAAGTGCATTTTATATACAACTATATGGATCAGTCCAAAATGAGGGACAAATGAGAAGGAATGAGGGACATTGCTCCAAATCAGGGACAGTCCCTCGAAATCAGGGACAGTCCCTCGAAATCAGGGATAGTTGGGAGCTATGGAAGTGTTAATAGTTTATTTTAATTAACATAATGGAAAGTAAATGAAGACAAGAGAAATCCTATCAATATTTGGGGTGACCACCCTTTGCCTTCAACCCAGCATCCATTCTTCTAGGTAGACTTGCACACAGTTTTTAAAGGAACTTGGCAGGTAGGTTGTTTTATGTACATCTTGGAGAACTAAGCACAGATCTTCTGTGGATATCAGCTGCCTCAAATCCTTTTGTCTCTTCATATAATCCCAGACAGACTCCATGATGAGATCAGGGCTCTGTGGGGGCCAAAACATCACTTCCAGGACTCCTTGTTCTTCATTACACTGAAGATAGTTCTTAATGACATCTGCTGTATGTTTTGGGGTCGTTGTCCTGCGGTCCTGCTGCAGAACAAATTTGGGGCCAATCACACGCCTCCCAGATGGTATGGCATGATGGAGAAGTATCTGCCTGTATTTGTTAGCTTTGAAGACGCTATTGATCCTGACCAAATCTCCAACTCCATTTGCAGAACTTGCAAGGAACCTCCACCATGCTTCACAGTTATCTGCAGACACTTATTATTGTATCGCTCTCCAGCCCTTCACCAACAAACTAACTCCTCCTGCCAGTCCAGAACTCCTTCTGCCATTTTTATGCACCCCAGTTCCTATGTTTTCCTCCATAGGACATGGAAACATAGCTAAGTGTCTCAACTTTGCAGGAAAACATAGGAACTGGAGTGCAGAAAAATGGCAGCAGGTGCTCTGGACTGATGAGTCAAAATGTGCAATGTTTGGCTGTAGATCAATAGATACCATTTTCAACTATGTGAAGAGAATTCATAAAAAAAAACCTTTACAATCACTTTAATCATAGGGTCCCCTTGCACACTGCCTTCATACTACAGACCCCTGTTCACTGCCTTCATACTACAGACCCCTGTACACTGCCTTCATACTACAGACCCCTGTACACTGCCTTCATACTACAGACCCCTGTACACTGCCTTCATACTACAGACCCCTGTACACTGCCTTACATACTACTGACCCCTGTACACTGCCTTCATACTACAGACCCCTGTACACTGCCTTCATACTACAGACCCCTGTACACTGCCTTCATACTACAGACCCCTGTACACTGCCTTCATACTACAGACCCCTGTACACTGCCTTCATACTACAGACCCCTGTACACTGCCTTCATACTACAGACCCCTGTACACTGCCTTCATACTACAGACCCCTGTACACTGCCTTCATACTACAGACCCCTGTACACTGCCTTCATACTACAGACCCCTGTACACTGCCTTCATACTACAGACCCCTGTACACTGCCTTCATACTACAGACCCCTGTACACTGCCTTCATACTACAGACCCCTGTACACTGCCTTCATACTACAGACCCCTGTACACTGCCTTACATACTACTGACCCCTGTACACTGCCTTCATACTACAGACCCCTGTACACTGCCTTCATACTACAGACCCCTGTACACTGCCTTCATACTACAGACCCCTGTACACTGCCTTCATACTACAGACCCCTGTACACTGCCTTCATACTACAGACCCCTGTACACTGCCTTCATACTACAGACCCCTGTACACTGCCTTCATACTACAGACCCCTGTACACTGCCTTCATACTACAGACCCCTGTACACTGCCTTCATACTACAGACCCCTGTACACTGCCTTACATACTACTGACCCCTGTACACTGCCTTCATACTACAGACCCCTGTTCACTGCCTTCATACTACAGACCCCTGTACACTGCCTTCATACTACAGACCCCTGTACACTGCCTTCATACTACAGACCCCTGTACACTGCCTTCATACTACAGACCCCTGTACACTGCCTTACATACTACTGACCCCTGTACACTGCCTTCATACTACAGACCCCTGTTCACTGCCTACATACTACAGACCCCTGTACACTGCCTTCATACTACAGACCCCTGTACACTGCCTTCATACTACAGACCCCTGTACACTGCCTTCATACTACAGACCCCTGTACACTGCCTTCATACTACAGACCCCTGTACACTGCCCTACATACTACAGACCCCTGTACACTGCCTTCATACTACAGACCCCTGTACACTGCCTTCATACTACAGACCCCTGTACACTGCCTTCATACTACAGACCCCTGTACACTGCCTTACATACTACAGACCCCTGTACACTGCCTTCATACTACAGACCCCTGTACACTGCCTTCATACTACAGACCCCTGTACACTGCCTTACATACTACTGACCCCTGTACACTGCCTTCATACTACAGACCCCTGTACACTGCCTTCATACTACAGACCCCTGTACACTGCCTTCATACTACAGACCCCTGTACACTGCCTTCATACTACAGACCCCTGTACACTGCCCTACATACTACTGACCCCTGTACACTGCCTTCATACTACAGACCCCTGTTCACTGCCTTCATACTACAGACCCCTGTACACTGCCTTCATACTACAGACCCCTGTACACTGCCTTCATACTACAGACCCCTGTACACTGCCTTCATACTACAGACCCCTGTACACTGCCCTACATACTACAGACCCCTGTACACTGCCTTCATACTACAGACCCCTGTACACTGCCTTCATACTACAGACCCCTGTACACTGCCTTCATACTACAGACCCCTGTACACTGCCTTACATACTACTGACCCCTGTACACTGCCTTACATACTACTGACCCCTGTACACTGCCTTCATACTACAGACCCCTGTACACTGCCTTCATACTACAGACCCCTGTACACTGCCTTCATACTACAGACCCCTGTACACTGCCTTCATACTACAGACCCCTGTACACTGCCCTACATACTACAGACCCCTGTTCACTGCCTTCATACTACAGACCCCTGTACACTGCCTTACATACTACTGACCCCTGTACACTGCCTTCATACTACAGACCCCTGTACACTGCCCTACATACTACAGACCCCTGTTCACTGCCTTCATACTACAGACCCCTGTACACTGCCTTCATACTACAGACCCCTGTACACTGCCCTACATACTACAGACCCCTGTACACTGCCTTACATACTACTGACCCCTGTACACTGCCTTCATACTACAGACCCCTGTTCACTGCCTTCATACTACAGACCCCTGTACACTGCCTTCATACTACAGACCCCTGTACACTGCCTTCATACTACAGACCCCTGTACACTGCCTTCATACTACAGACCCCTGTACACTGCCTTCATACTACAGACCCCTGTACACTGCCTTCATACTACAGACCCCTGTACACTGCCTTACATACTACTGACCCCTGTACACTGCCTTCATACTACAGACCCCTGTACACTGCCTTCATACTACAGACCCCTGTACACTGCCTTCATACTACAGACCCCTGTACACTGCCTTCATACTACAGACCCCTGTACACTGCCTTCATACTACAGACCCCTGTACACTGCCTTCATACTACAGACCCCTGTACACTGCCTTCATACTACAGACCCCTGTACACTGCCCTACATACTACAGACCCCTGTACACTGCCTTACATACTACTGACCCCTGTACACTGCCTTCATACTACAGACCCCTGTTCACTGCCTTCATACTACAGACCCCTGTACACTGCCTTCATACTACAGACCCCTGTACACTGCCTTCATACTACAGACCCCTGTACACTGCCTTCATACTACAGACCCCTGTACACTGCCTTCATACTACAGACCCCTGTACACTGCCTTCATACTACAGACCCCTGTACACTGCCTTACATACTACTGACCCCTGTACACTGCCTTCATACTACAGACCCCTGTACACTGCCTTCATACTACAGACCCCTGTACACTGCCTTCATACTACAGACCCCTGTACACTGCCTTCATACTACAGACCCCTGTACACTGCCTTCATACTACAGACCCCTGTACACTGCCTTCATACTACAGACCCCTGTACACTGCCTTCATACTACAGACCCCTGTACACTGCCTTCATACTACAGACCCCTGTACACTGCCTTCATACTACAGACCCCTGTACACTGCCTTCATACTACAGACCCCTGTACACTGCCTTACATACTACTGACCCCTGTACACTGCCTTCATACTACAGACCCCTGTTCACTGCCTTCATACTACAGACCCCTGTTCACTGCCTTCATACTACAGACCCCTGTTCACTGCCTTCATACTACAGACCCCTATACACTGCCTTCATACTACAGACCCCTGTACACTGCCTTCATACTACAGACCCCTGTACACTGCCTTCATACTACAGACCCCTGTACACTGCCTTCATACTACAGACCCCTGTACACTGCCTTCATACTACAGACCCCTGTACACTGCCTTCATACTACAGACCCCTGTACACTGCCTTACATACTACTGACCCCTGTACACTGCCTTCATACTACAGACCCCTGTACACTGCCTTCATACTACAGACCCCTGTACACTGCCTTCATACTACAGACCCCTGTACACTGCCTTCATACTACAGACCCCTGTACACTGCCTTACATACTACAGACCCCTGTACACTGCCTTCATACTACAGACCCCTGTACACTGCCTTCATACTACAGACCCCTGTACACTGCCTTCATACTACAGACCCCTGTACACTGCCTTCATACTACAGACCCCTGTACACTGCCTTCATACTACAGACCCCTGTACACTGCCTTCATACTACAGACCCCTGTACACTGCCTTCATACTACAGACCCCTGTACACTGCCTTACATACTACTGACCCCTGTACACTGCCTTCATACTACAGACCCCTGTACACTGCCTTCATACTACAGACCCCTGTACACTGCCTTCATACTACAGACCCCTGTACACTGCCTTCATACTACAGACCCCTGTACACTGCCTTCATACTACAGACCCCTGTACACTGCCTTCATACTACAGACCCCTGTACACTGCCTTCATACTACAGACCCCTGTACACTGCCTTCATACTACAGACCCCTGTACACTGCCTTCATACTACAGACCCCTGTACACTGCCTTCATACTACAGACCCCTGTACACTGCCTTACATACTACTGACCCCTGTACACTGCCTTCATACTACAGACCCCTGTTCACTGCCTTCATACTACAGACCCCTGTACACTGCCTTCATACTACAGACCCCTGTACACTGCCTTCATACTACAGACCCCTGTACACTGCCTTCATACTACAGACCCCTGTACACTGCCTTACATACTACTGACCCCTGTACACTGCCTTCATACTACAGACCCCTGTTCACTGCCTACATACTACAGACCCCTGTACACTGCCTTCATACTACAGACCCCTGTACACTGCCTTCATACTACAGACCCCTGTACACTGCCTTCATACTACAGACCCCTGTACACTGCCTTCATACTACAGACGCCTGTACACTGCCCTACATACTACAGACCCCTGTACACTGCCTTCATACTACAGACCCCTGTACACTGCCTTCATACTACAGACCCCTGTACACTGCCTTCATACTACAGACCCCTGTACACTGCCTTACATACTACAGACCCCTGTACACTGCCTTCATACTACAGACCCCTGTACACTGCCTTCATACTACAGACCCCTGTACACTGCCTTACATACTACTGACCCCTGTACACTGCCTTCATACTACAGACCCCTGTACACTGCCTTCATACTACAGACCCCTGTACACTGCCTTCATACTACAGACCCCTGTACACTGCCCTACATACTACTGACCCCTGTACACTGCCTTCATACTACAGACCCCTGTTCACTGCCTTCATACTACAGACCCCTGTACACTGCCTTCATACTACAGACCCCTGTACACTGCCTTCATACTACAGACCCCTGTACACTGCCTTCATACTACAGACCCCTGTACACTGCCCTACATACTACAGACCCCTGTACACTGCCTTCATACTACAGACCCCTGTACACTGCCTTCATACTACAGACCCCTGTACACTGCCTTCATACTACAGACCCCTGTAAACTGCCTTACATACTACTGACCCCTGTACACTGCCTTACATACTACTGACCCCTGTACACTGCCTTCATACTACAGACCCCTGTACACTGCCTTCATACTACAGACCCCTGTACACTGCCTTCATACTACAGACCCCTGTACACTGCCTTCATACTACAGACCCCTGTACACTGCCCTACATACTACAGACCCCTGTTCACTGCCTTCATACTACAGACCCCTGTACACTGCCTTACATACTACTGACCCCTGTACACTGCCTTCATACTACAGACCCCTGTACACTGCCCTACATACTACAGACCCCTGTTCACTGCCTTCATACTACAGACCCCTGTACACTGCCTTCATACTACAGACCCCTGTACACTGCCCTACATACTACAGACCCCTGTACACTGCCTTACATACTACTGACCCCTGTACACTGCCTTCATACTACAGACCCCTGTTCACTGCCTTCATACTACAGACCCCTGTACACTGCCTTCATACTACAGACCCCTGTACACTGCCTTCATACTACAGACCCCTGTACACTGCCTTCATACTACAGACCCCTGTACACTGCCTTCATACTACAGACCCCTGTACACTGCCTTCATACTACAGACCCCTGTACACTGCCTTACATACTACTGACCCCTGTACACTGCCTTCATACTACAGACCCCTGTACACTGCCTTCATACTACAGACCCCTGTACACTGCCTTCATACTACAGACCCCTGTACACTGCCTTCATACTACAGACCCCTGTACACTGCCTTCATACTACAGACCCCTGTACACTGCCTTCATACTACAGACCCCTGTACACTGCCTTCATACTACAGACCCCTGTACACTGCCTTCATACTACAGACCCCTGTACACTGCCTTCATACTACAGACCCCTGTACACTGCCTTCATACTACAGACCCCTGTACACTGCCTTACATACTACTGACCCCTGTACACTGCCTTCATACTACAGACCCCTGTTCACTGCCTTCATACTACAGACCCCTGTTCACTGCCTTCATACTACAGACCCCTGTTCACTGCCTTCATACTACAGACCCCTATACACTGCCTTCATACTACAGACCCCTGTACACTGCCTTCATACTACAGACCCCTGTACACTGCCTTCATACTACAGACCCCTGTACACTGCCTTCATACTACAGACCCCTGTACACTGCCTTCATACTACAGACCCCTGTACACTGCCTTCATACTACAGACCCCTGTACACTGCCTTACATACTACTGACCCCTGTACACTGCCTTCATACTACAGACCCCTGTACACTGCCTTCATACTACAGACCCCTGTACACTGCCTTCATACTACAGACCCCTGTACACTGCCTTCATACTACAGACCCCTGTACACTGCCTTCATACTACAGACCCCTGTACACTGCCTTCATACTACAGACCCCTGTACACTGCCTTCATACTACAGACCCCTGTACACTGCCTTCATACTACAGACCCCTGTACACTGCCTTCATACTACAGACCCCTGTACACTGCCTTCATACTACAGACCCCTGTACACTGCCTTCATACTACAGACCCCTGTACACTGCCTTACATACTACTGACCCCTGTACACTGCCTTCATACTACAGACCCCTGTACACTGCCTTCATACTACAGACCCCTGTACACTGCCTTCATACTACAGACCCCTGTACACTGCCTTCATACTACAGACCCCTGTACACTGCCTTCATACTACAGACCCCTGTACACTGCCTTACATACTACTGACCCCTGTACACTGCCTTCATACTACAGACCCCTGTACACTGCCTTCATACTACAGACCCCTGTACACTGCCTTCATACTACAGACCCCTGTACACTGCCTTCATACTACAGACCCCTGTACACTGCCTTCATACTACAGACCCCTGTACACTGCCTTACATACTACTGACCCCTGTACACTGCCTTCATACTACAGACCCCTGTACACTGCCTTCATACTACAGACCCCTGTACACTGCCTTCATACTACAGACCCCTGTACACTGCCTTCATACTACAGACCCCTGTACACTGCCTTCATACTACAGACCCCTGTACACTGCCTTCATACTACAGACCCCTGTACACTGCCTTCATACTACAGACCCCTGTACACTGCCTTCATACTACAGACCCCTGTACACTGCCTTCATACTACAGACCCCTGTACACTGCCTTCATACTACAGACCCCTGTACACTGCCTTACATACTACTGACCCCTGTACACTGCCTTCATACTACAGACCCCTGTTCACTGCCTTCATACTACAGACCCCTGTACACTGCCTTCATACTACAGACCCCTGTACACTGCCTTCATACTACAGACCCCTGTACACTGCCTTCATACTACAGACCCCTGTACACTGCCTTACATACTACTGACCCCTGTACACTGCCTTCATACTACAGACCCCTGTTCACTGCCTACATACTACAGACCCCTGTACACTGCCTTCATACTACAGACCCCTGTACACTGCCTTCATACTACAGACCCCTGTACACTGCCTTCATACTACAGACCCCTGTACACTGCCTTCATACTACAGACCCCTGTACACTGCCCTACATACTACAGACCCCTGTACACTGCCTTCATACTACAGACCCCTGTACACTGCCTTCATACTACAGACCCCTGTACACTGCCTTCATACTACAGACCCCTGTACACTGCCTTACATACTACAGACCCCTGTACACTGCCTTCATACTACAGACCCCTGTACACTGCCTTCATACTACAGACCCCTGTACACTGCCTTACATACTACTGACCCCTGTACACTGCCTTCATACTACAGACCCCTGTACACTGCCTTCATACTACAGACCCCTGTACACTGCCTTCATACTACAGACCCCTGTACACTGCCTTCATACTACAGACCCCTGTACACTGCCCTACATACTACTGACCCCTGTACACTGCCTTCATACTACAGACCCCTGTTCACTGCCTTCATACTACAGACCCCTGTACACTGCCTTCATACTACAGACCCCTGTACACTGCCTTCATACTACAGACCCCTGTACACTGCCTTCATACTACAGACCCCTGTACACTGCCCTACATACTACAGACCCCTGTACACTGCCTTCATACTACAGACCCCTGTACACTGCCTTCATACTACAGACCCCTGTACACTGCCTTCATACTACAGACCCCTGTACACTGCCTTACATACTACTGACCCCTGTACACTGCCTTACATACTACTGACCCCTGTACACTGCCTTCATACTACAGACCCCTGTACACTGCCTTCATACTACAGACCCCTGTACACTGCCTTCATACTACAGACCCCTGTACACTGCCTTCATACTACAGACCCCTGTACACTGCCCTACATACTACAGACCCCTGTTCACTGCCTTCATACTACAGACCCCTGTACACTGCCTTACATACTACTGACCCCTGTACACTGCCTTCATACTACAGACCCCTGTACACTGCCCTACATACTACAGACCCCTGTTCACTGCCTTCATACTACAGACCCCTGTACACTGCCTTCATACTACAGACCCCTGTACACTGCCCTACATACTACAGACCCCTGTACACTGCCTTACATACTACTGACCCCTGTACACTGCCTTCATACTACAGACCCCTGTTCACTGCCTTCATACTACAGACCCCTGTACACTGCCTTCATACTACAGACCCCTGTACACTGCCTTCATACTACAGACCCCTGTACACTGCCTTCATACTACAGACCCCTGTACACTGCCTTCATACTACAGACCCCTGTACACTGCCTTCATACTACAGACCCCTGTACACTGCCTTACATACTACTGACCCCTGTACACTGCCTTCATACTACAGACCCCTGTACACTGCCTTCATACTACAGACCCCTGTACACTGCCTTCATACTACAGACCCCTGTACACTGCCTTCATACTACAGACCCCTGTACACTGCCTTCATACTACAGACCCCTGTACACTGCCTTCATACTACAGACCCCTGTACACTGCCTTCATACTACAGACCCCTGTACACTGCCTTCATACTACAGACCCCTGTACACTGCCTTCATACTACAGACCCCTGTACACTGCCTTCATACTACAGACCCCTGTACACTGCCTTACATACTACTGACCCCTGTACACTGCCTTCATACTACAGACCCCTGTTCACTGCCTTCATACTACAGACCCCTGTACACTGCCTTCATACTACAGACCCCTGTACACTGCCTTCATACTACAGACCCCTGTACACTGCCTTCATACTACAGACCCCTGTACACTGCCTTACATACTACTGACCCCTGTACACTGCCTTCATACTACAGACCCCTGTTCACTGCCTACATACTACAGACCCCTGTACACTGCCTTCATACTACAGACCCCTGTACACTGCCTTCATACTACAGACCCCTGTACACTGCCTTCATACTACAGACCCCTGTACACTGCCTTCATACTACAGACCCCTGTACACTGCCCTACATACTACAGACCCCTGTACACTGCCTTCATACTACAGACCCCTGTACACTGCCTTCATACTACAGACCCCTGTACACTGCCTTCATACTACAGACCCCTGTACACTGCCTTACATACTACAGACCCCTGTACACTGCCTTCATACTACAGACCCCTGTACACTGCCTTCATACTACAGACCCCTGTACACTGCCTTACATACTACTGACCCCTGTACACTGCCTTCATACTACAGACCCCTGTACACTGCCTTCATACTACAGACCCCTGTACACTGCCTTCATACTACAGACCCCTGTACACTGCCTTCATACTACAGACCCCTGTACACTGCCCTACATACTACTGACCCCTGTACACTGCCTTCATACTACAGACCCCTGTTCACTGCCTTCATACTACAGACCCCTGTACACTGCCTTCATACTACAGACCCCTGTACACTGCCTTCATACTACAGACCCCTGTACACTGCCTTCATACTACAGACCCCTGTACACTGCCCTACATACTACAGACCCCTGTACACTGCCTTCATACTACAGACCCCTGTACACTGCCTTCATACTACAGACCCCTGTACACTGCCTTACATACTACTGACCCCTGTACACTGCCTTACATACTACTGACCCCTGTACACTGCCTTCATACTACAGACCCCTGTACACTGCCTTCATACTACAGACCCCTGTACACTGCCTTCATACTACAGACCCCTGTACACTGCCTTCATACTACAGACCCCTGTACACTGCCCTACATACTACAGACCCCTGTTCACTGCCTTCATACTACAGACCCCTGTACACTGCCTTACATACTACTGACCCCTGTACACTGCCTTCATACTACAGACCCCTGTACACTGCCCTACATACTACAGACCCCTGTTCACTGCCTTCATACTACAGACCCCTGTACACTGCCTTCATACTACAGACCCCTGTACACTGCCCTACATACTACAGACCCCTGTACACTGCCTTACATACTACTGACCCCTGTACACTGCCTTCATACTACAGACCCCTGTACACTGCCCTACATACTACAGACCCCTGTTCACTGCCTTCATACTACAGACCCCTGTACACTGCCTTCATACTACAGACCCCTGTACACTGCCCTACATACTACAGACCCCTGTTCACTGCCTACATACTACAGACCCCTGTACACTGCCTTCATACTACAGACCCCTGTACACTGCCTTCATACTACAGACCCCTGTACACTGCCTTCATACTACAGACCCCTGTACACTGCCTTCATACTACAGACCCCTGTACACTGCCCTACATACTACAGACCCCTGTACACTGCCTTCATACTACAGACCCCTGTACACTGCCTTCATACTACAGACCCCTGTACACTGCCTTCATACTACAGACCCCTGTACACTGCCTTACATACTACTGACCCCTGTACACTGCCTTCATACTACAGACCCCTGTTCACTGCCTACATACTACAGACCCCTGTACACTGCCTTCATACTACAGACCCCGGTACACTGCCTTCATACTACAGACCCCTGTATACTGCCTTCATACTACAGACCCCTGTACACTGCCTTCATACTACAGACCCATGTACACTGCCTTCATACTACAGACCCCTGTACACTGCCCTACATACTACTGACCCCTGTACACTGCCTTCATACTACAGACCCCTGTTCACTGCCTTCATACTACAGACCCCTGTACACTGCCTTCATACTACAGACCCCTGTACACTGCCTTCATACTACAGACCCCTGTACACTGCCTTCATACTACAGACCCCTGTACACTGCCTTCATACTACAGACCCCTGTACACTGCCCTACATACTACAGACCCCTGTACACTGCCTTCATACTACAGACCCCTGTACACTGCCCTACATACTACAGACCCCTGTACACTGCCTTCATACTACAGACCCCTGTACACTGCCTTCATACTACAGACCCCTGTACACTGCCTTCATACTACAGACCCCTGTTCACTGCCTTCATACTACAGACCCCTGTACACTGCCTTCATACTACAGACCCCTGTTCACTGCCTTCATATTACAGACCCCTGTACACTGCCTTCATACTACAGACCCCTGTACACTGCCTTCATACTACAGACCCCTGTACACTGCCTTACATACTACTGACCCCTGTACACTGCCTTCATACTACAGACCCCTGTACACTGCCCTACATACTACTGACCCCTGTACACTGCCTTCATACTACAGACCCCTGTACACTGCCTTCATACTACAGACCCCTGTACACTGCCTTCATACTACAGACCCCTGTACACTGCCTTCATACTACAGACCCCTGTACACTGCCTTCATACTACAGACCCCTGTACACTGCCTTCATACTACAGACCCCTGTACACTGCCTTCATACTACAGACCCCTGTACACTGACTTCATACTACAGACCCCTGTACACTGCCTTCATACTACAGACCCCTGTACACTGCCTTCATACTACAGACCCCTGTACACTGCCTTCATACTACAGACCCCTGTACACTGCCTTCATACTACAGACCCCTGTACACTGCCTTCATACTACAGACCCCTGTACACTGCCTTACATACTACAGACCCCTGTACACTGCCTTCATACTACAGACCCCTGTACACTGCCTTCATACTACAGACCCCTGTACACTGCCTTACATACTACTGACCCCTGTACACTGCCTTCATACTACAGACCCCTGTACACTGCCTTCATACTACAGACCCCTGTACACTGCCTTCATACTACAGACCCCTGTACACTGCCTTCATACTACAGACCCCTGTACACTGCCTTCATACTACAGACCCCTGTACACTGCCTTCATACTACAGACCCCTGTACACTGCCTTCATACTACAGACCCCTGTACACTGCCTTCATACTACAGACCCCTGTACACTGCCTTCATACTACAGACCCCTGTACACTGCCTTCATACTACAGACCCCTGTACACTGCCTTCATACTACAGACCCCTGTACACTGCCCTACATACTACTGACCCCTGTACACTGCCTTTATACTACAGACCCCTGTTCACTGCCTTCATACTACAGACCCCTGTACACTGCCTTCATACTACAGACCCCTGTACACTGCCTTCATACTACAGACCCCTGTTCACTGCCTTCATACTACAGACCCCTGTACACTGCCTTCATACTACAGACCCCTGTACACTGCCTTCATACTACAGACCCCTGTACACTGCCTTCATACTACAGACCCCTGTACACTGCCTTCATACTACAGACCCCTGTACACTGCCTTCATACTACAGACCCCTGTACACTGCCTTCATACTACAGACCCCTGTTCACTGCCTTCATACTACAGACCCCTGTACACTGCCTTCATACTACAGACCCCTGTACACTGCCTTCATACTACAGACCCCTGTACACTGCCTTCATACTACAGACCCCTGTACACTGCCTTCATACTACAGACCCCTGTACACTGCCTTCATACTACAGACCCCTGTACACTGCCTTCATACTACAGACCCCTGTACACTGCCTTCATACTACAGACCCCTGTACACTGCCTTCATACTACAGACCCCTGTACACTGCCTTCATACTACAGACCCCTGTACACTGCCTTCATACTACAGACCCCTGTACACTGCCTTCATACTACAGACCCCTGTTCACTGCCTTCATACTACAGACCCCTGTACACTGCCTTCATACTACAGACCCCTGTACACTGCCTTCATACTACAGACCCCTGTACACTGCCTTCATACTACAGACCCCTGTTCACTGCCTTCATACTACAGACCCCTGTACACTGCCTTCATACTACAGACCCCTGTACACTGCCTTCATACTACAGACCCCTGTACACTGCCTTCATACTACAGACCCCTGTACACTGCCTTCATACTACAGACCCCTGTTCACTGCCTTCATACTACAGACCCCTGTACACTGCCTTCATACTACAGAACCCTGTACACTGCCTTCATACTACAGACCCCTGTACACTGCCTTCATACTACAGACCCCTGTACACTGCCTTCATACTACAGACCCCTGTACACTGCCTTCATACTACAGACCCCTGTACACTGCCTTCATACTACAGACCCCTGTACACTGCCTTCATACTACAGACCCCTGTACACTGCCTTCATACTACAGACCCCTGTACACTGCCTTACATACTACAGACCCCTGTTCACTGCCTTCACACTACAGACCCCTGTTCACTGCCTTCACACTACAGACCCCTGTTCACTGCCTTCATACTACAGACCCCTGTACACTGCCTTCATACTACAGACCCCTGTACACTGCCTTCATACTACAGACCCCTGTTCACTGCCTTCATACTACAGACCCCTGTACACTGCCTTCATACTACAGACCCCTGTACACTGCCTTCATACTACAGACCCCTGTACACTGCCTTCATACTACAGACCCCTGTACACTGCCTTCATACTACAGACCCCTGTACACTGCCTTCATACTACAGACCCCTGTACACTGCCTTCATACTACAGACCCCTGTACACTGCCTTCATACTACAGACCCCTGTACACTGCCTTCATACTACAGACCCCTGTTCACTGCCTTCATACTACAGACCCCTGTACACTGCCTTCATACTACAGACCCCTGTACACTGCCTTCATACTACAGACCCCTGTACACTGCCTTCATACTACAGACCCCTGTACACTGCCTTCATACTACAGACCCCTGTACAGTGCCTTCATACTACAGACCCCTGTACACTGCCTTCATACTACAGACCCCTGTACACTGCCTTCATACTACAGACCCCTGTACACTGCCTTCATACTACAGACCCCTGTACACTGCCTTCATACTACAGACCCCTGTACACTGCCTTCATACTACAGACCCCTGTTCACTGCCTTCATACTACAGACCCCTGTACACTGCCTTCATACTACAGACCCCTGTACACTGCCTTCATACTACAGACCCCTGTACACTGCCTTCATACTACAGACCCCTGTACACTGCCTTCATACTACAGACCCCTGTACACTGCCTTCATACTACAGACCCCTGTACACTGCCTTCATACTACAGACCCCTGTACACTGCCTTCATACTACAGACCCCTGTACACTGCCTTACATACTACTGACCACCTGTTCACTGCCTTCATACTACAGACCCCTGTTCACTGCCTTCATACTACAGACCCCTGTACACTGCCTTCATACTACAGACCCCTGTACACTGCCTTACATACTACTGACCCCCTGTTCACTGCCTTCATACTACAGACCCCTGTTCACTGCCTTCATACTACAGACCCCTGTACACTGCCTTCATACTACAGACCCCTGTACACTGCCTTCATACTACAGACCCCTGTACACTGCCTTCATACTACAGACCCCTGTACACTGCCTTACATACTACAGACCCCTGTTCACTGCCTTCATACTACAGACCCCTGTACACTGCCTTCATACTACAGACCCCTGTACACTGCCTTCATACTACAGACCCCTGTACACTGCCTTCATACTACAGACCCCTGTTCACTGCCTTCATACTACAGACCCCTGTACACTGCCTTCATACTACAGACCCCTGTACACTGCCTTCATACTACAGACCCCTGTACACTGCCTTCATATTACAGACCCCTGTACACTGCCTTCATACTACAGACCCCTGTACACTGCCTTCATACTACAGACCCCTGTACACTGCCTTCATACTACAGACCCCTGTACACTGCCTTCATACTACAGACCCCTGTACACTGCCCTCATACTACAGACCCCTGTACACTGCCTTCATACTACAGACCCCTGTACACTGCCTTCATACTACAGACCCCTGTACACTGCCTTCATACTACAGACCCCTGTACACTGCCTTCATACTACAGACCCCTGTACACTGCCTTCATACTACAGACCCCTGTTCACTGCCTTCATACTACAGACCCCTGTACACTGCCTTCATACTACAGACCCCTGTACACTGCCTTCATACTACAGACCCCTGTACACTGCCTTCATACTACAGACCCCTGTACACTGCCTTCATACTACAGACCCCTGTACACTGCCTTCATACTACAGACCCCTGTACACTGCCTTCATACTACAGACCCCTGTTCACTGCCTTCATACTACAGACCCCTGTACACTGCCTTCATACTACAGACCCCTGTACACTGCCTTCATACTACAGACCCCTGTACACTGCCTTACATACTACTGACCCCCTGTTCACTGCCTTCATACTACAGACCCCTGTTCACTGCCTTCATACTACAGACCCCTGTACACTGCCTTCATACTACAGACCCCTGTACACTGCCTTACATACTACTGACCCCCTGTTCACTGCCTTCATACTACAGACCCCTGTTCACTGCCTTCATACTACAGACCCCTGTACACTGCCTTCATACTACAGACCCCTGTACACTGCCTTCATACTACAGACCCCTGTTCACTGCCTTCATACTACAGACCCCTGTACACTGCCTTCATACTACAGACCCCTGTACACTGCCTTCATACTACAGACCCCTGTACACTGCCTTACATACTACTGACCCCCTGTTCACTGCCTTCATACTACAGACCCCTGTTCACTGCCTTCATACTACAGACCCCTGTACACTGCCTTCATACTACAGACCCCTGTACACTGCCTTACATACTACTGACCCCCTGTTCACTGCCTTCATACTACAGACCCCTGTTCACTGCCTTCATACTACAGACCCCTGTACACTGCCTTCATACTACAGACCCCTGTACACTGCCTTCATACTACAGACCCCCTGTACACTGCCTTACATACTACTGACCCCCTGTTCACTGCCTTCATACTACAGACCCCTGTTCACTGCCTTCATACTACAGACCCCTGTACACTGCCTTCATACTACAGACCCCTGTACACTGCCTTCATACTACAGACCCCTGTACACTGCCTTCATACTACAGACCCCTGTACAATGCCTTACATACTACAGACCCCTGTACACTGCCTTCATACTACAGACCCCTGTACACTGCCTTCATACTACAGACCCCTGTACACTGCCTTCATACTACAGACCCCTGTACACTGCCTTCATACTACAGACCCCTGTACACTGCCTTCATACTACAGACCCCTGTACACTGCCTTATATACTACTGACCCCCTGTTCACTGTCTTCATACTACAGACCCCTGTACACTGCCTTACATACTACTGACCCCTGTACACTGCCGTATGAACTAATGACCCCTGTACACTGCCCTATATACTACTGACCCCTGCCCTACATAATACCGTCCCCTGTACACTGCCCTACATACTACTGACCTCTGTACACTGTCCTACATACTACTGACCTCTGTACACTGCCCTACATACTACCGACCTCTGTACGCTGCCCTACATACTACTGACACCTGTACACTGCCCTACAACCTACTGACCCCTATACACTACCATATGAACTAGTGACCCCTGTACTCTGTCCTATAATCCATTGACCCCTGTACACTGCCCTACATACTACTGACCCCTGTACACTGCCCAACATACTACTGACCTGTGTACACTGCCCAACATACTACTGACCTCTGTACACTACCCTACATAATACTGATCCCTGTACACTGCCCAACATACTACATGACCTTAGTACACTGCCCTACATACTACTGACTCCTGTATGCTGCCCTACAACCTACTGACCCCTATACACTACCGTATTAACTAGTGACCCCTGTACAATGCCCTATAAACTACTGACCTCTGTATTCTGTCCTATAATCCACTGACCCCTGTACACTGCCCTACATACTACTGATCCCTGTACACTGCCCTCATATTACAGACCCCTGTACACTGCCCTACATACTACTGACCCCTATACACTACCGTATGAACTACTGACCCCGGTACACTACCCTACATGCTACAGACCCCTGTACACTACCCTACATACTACAGACTCCTTTACACTGCGTTCATACTACAGACCCTTGTACACTGCCCTACATACTACTGACCCCTATACACTACCGTGTGAATTACTGACCCCTGTACACTGCCCTACATACTACTGACCCCTGTACACTACCCTACATACTACAGACCCCTGTACACTACCCTACATACTACCAACCTCTGTACACTACCCTACATACTACAGACACCTGTACACTATCTTAATACTACAGACCCCTGTACACTGCCCTACATACTACTGACCCTTGTACACTGCCCTACTTACTACTGACCTCTGTACACCGCCCTACCTACTACTGACCCCTGTACACTGCCCCACATACTCCTGACCTCTGTACACTTCGCCAAATACTACTGACCTCTGTACACTGCCCAAGATACTACAGACTCCTGTACACTACCTTCATACTACAGACCCCTGTACACTGCCCTACATACTGCTCACCCCTATACACTATCATATGTACTACTGACCCCTGTACACTGCCCTATATATTACTGACCTCTGTACACTGCCCTACATACTACTGACCTCTGTACACTGCCCTACATACTACTGACCCCTTTACACTGCCCTACATACTACTGACCTCTGTACACTGCCCTACATACTACTAACCTCTGTGCTCTGCCCTACATACTACTGGCCCCCTTGTACTCTGCCCTACCTACTACTGACCTCTGTACACTGCCCTACATCCTACTGACCCCTGCACACTGCCCTACATAATACTGATACCTGTACACTGCCCTACATAATACTGATACCTGTACACTGCCCTACATATTACTAATCTCTGTACACTGTCCTACATACTACTTACCCCTGTATGCTGCCCGACATACTACTGACCCCTGTATGTTGCCCTACATAATACTGTACACTGCCCTACAAAGTGCTTTCAGTTTACGCAGCACTTTACATATACAGTGGGTAAAATAAGTATTGAACACGTCACCATTTTTCTAGGTAAATATATTGCTAAAGGTGCTATTGACATGAAATTGTCCCGACATTTCCACCCATGCAATCCATATATACAAAGAAATGGAAACAAATATGTTCAGAAATTAAGTTATGTGTAATAAAATAGAATGACACAGGAAAAAGCATTGAACACGACAACTGAAATGTATTTAATACTTTGTACAAAATGAACTCTGAACTTTACCTCTTTCCTTAGATTTTCTATTGGATTCAAGTCAGGTGACTGGCTGGGCCATCCTAGCAGCTTTATTTTCTTTCTTTGAAAAAATAAAATAAAAGAGGGTCTGGTGTCACCTTCATCCCTGCAATATACGTCAAAAGAGAAAGGGGCGCCCTTGGGACTTTAAGTGAGGCGATCACTATAGAGCCAGTAAAAATAGCAGAAATAAATACAGTATAGAGCCAGTAAAAATAGCAGAAATAAATACAGTATATATACTGTATTTATTTCTGCTATTTTTACTGGCTCTATAGTGATCGCCTCACTTAAAGTCCCAAGGGCGCTATTTTCTTTCTTTGAAACCAATACAGAGTTTCATGGCTTGGTGTTTGGGATCATTGTCTTGCTGAAATATCCACCCTCATTTCACCTTCATCATCCTGGTAGATGGCAACACATTTTTATCAATAAGGTCTTGGTACATTTTTCCATTCATCCTTCCTTCAATGATCTGAAGTTTGCCAGTACCGTATGCTGAAAAAGAAGGTGCTCCTAACGACAACTCGTTATGTGTATAAAAGACACCTGTCCACAGAATCTCTTTCTTCCATTCAAACCTCACTATCATGGGCAAGACCAAAGAGCTGTCAAAGGGCGCCATGGACAAGATTGTAGAACTGCACAAGGCTGGAATGGGCTAAAAGACCATCAGCAAGAAGCTTGGTGAGAAGGAGACAACTGTTGGAGCGATTATTCTTAAATTGAAGATCGAAGACACCTTTATGAAGTCATCACTTGTTAAGGACACAACAGCCACCTACTCCTTAACAACCCGCTATTCATGGGTTGTTAAGGATGTTAAAGATATGGATTTGGGGGGTATCCCACACTGTTTTTTATTTCATTTTGGAACGGGGTATCCCTTAAATTCTATACCAGACCTAAAGTGCCCTTTTATGGATTGGGGGAACCTCTACACTTTTTTTTTTTTTTTAATGCCGCCATTTTTTGTTTACATTCAGCTGTCAGCAGGTAATCCCGCTGACAGCTGATAGGTCATCGGTTGTTAAGGATGCGGTGGCTGCCTGCTCCTTAACAACCCGCTATTCACTGGTTGTTAAGGACACTGGCAGCCATCTGCTCCTTAACCATAAGTCTCATCCAAGTCGCACCCATCCAAAGTAGCATCAATGTTGTGACAAGTGTGAATGGAGCCTCACTGATGTGACTTTGATGCTACTTGAGTGCCAGAGAGTGTAAAGTGGCATCAGAGTCACACTACGTGAACAGAACTACTTTCCTATTAGCCAAAAAATAAATAAAACGCAAAACACATCTAAAATGTGTGTTCAAAAACACATAGAAAAATGCACCGGAAAAATGTATCAACCGTAACCTGCACTTGAACCCAGCCTGAAAGTCAAGAAATTTCAAATAAAGTTCATTAACCGCTTCAGCCCCGGACCATTTGGCTGGCCAAAGACCAGGCCACTTTTTGCGATTCGGCAGTGCATCGTTTTAACTGTCAATTGCGTGGTCGTGCGACGTGGCTCCCAAACAAAATTGACATCCTTTTTTCCCCACAAATAGAGCTTTCTTTTGGTGGTATTTGATCACTTCTGTGGTTTTTATTTTTTGCGCTATAAATAAAAATAGAGCGACAATTTTGAAAAAAATTCAATATTTTTAACTTTTTGCTATAATAAATATCCCCCAAAAATATCTAAAAAATATTTTTTTTCCTCAGTTTAGGGTGATACATATTCTTCTACATATTTTTGGTAAAAAAAATCGCAATAAGTGTTTATTGATTGGTTTGCGCAAAAGTTATAGCGTCTACAAAATAGGGGATAGTTTTATGGCATTTTTATTAATCATTTTTTTTTTACTAGTAATGGCAGCGATCAGCAATTTTTATTGTGACTGCGACATTATGGCGGACACTTTTGACACCATTTTGGGACCATTGTCATTTTTACAGCGATCAGTGCTATAAAAATGCACTGATTACTGTAAAAATGACACTGGCAGTGAAGGGGCTAACCTGTAGGGGGTGCTGAAGGGGTTAAGTGTGACCTAGGGAGTGCTTCTAACTGTTAGGGGGCGTGGCTTGCCTTGACACGTCACTGATCGCTGTTCCCGATGACAGGGAACAGACGATCAGTTACATGTCACTTGGAAGAACGGGGAGATGTGTTTACACTGACATTTTCCCGTTCTTCAGCTCCGTGACACAATCGCGGGACATTGAGTCCGCGGGTCCCGCGGGCACGGTCACGGAGCTCGCGGCAGAGTGGTGAGTGCGCCGGGGCGCGCACGACCACACGGCAGAAATTTAAAGGAGACGTATATATATACGCCCATTTGCCTGTCCGTGCCATTCTGCCAACGTAAATGTTCGTGCGGCGGTCGGCAAGTGGTTTATAAAGGTAAAAAAAAAATCAGTCTGCGTCTTTCTCATCAGAGTCCCCTCTTACATCAAGGTCCTCATCAAAGTCTCATTTACATCAGGTTCCCCATCAGATCCCCTCTTGCATCAGGTTCCCCATCAGAGTCCCTTTTACATCAGGGTCCCCATCAGATCCTCGCTTCCATCAGGTTCCCCATCAGAATCCCCATCAGATTCCCTCTTACATCAGGTTCCTCATCAGAGTCCCCATTAGATACCCTCTTACATCAGGTTTCCCATCAGATCCCCTCTCACATCCCCTCTTATATCAGGTTCCCCATCAGAGTCCCCATCAGATCCCCTCTTACATCAGGTTCCCTCCCCGTCATATTCCCTCTGACATCAGGTTCCCCATCAGATCCCCTCTTACATCAGGTTCCCCATCAGATCCCCTCTTACATCAGGTTCCCCATCAGAGTCCCCATCAGATCCCCTCTTATATCAGGTTCCCTCCCCGTCATATTCCCTCTGACATCAGGTTCCCCATCAGATCCCCTCTTACATCAGGTTCCCCATCAGATCCCCTCTTACATCCGGTTCCCCATCAAATCCCCTCTTACATCAGGTTCCCCATCAGATCCCCTCTTACATCAGGTTCCCCATTAGATCCCCTCTTACATCAGGTTCCCCATCAGATCCCCTCTTACATCAGGTTCCCCATCAGATCCCCTCTTACATCAGGTTCCCCATCAGATCCCCTCTTACATCAGGTTCCCCATCAGATCCCCTCTTACATCAGGTTCCCCATCAGATCCCCTCTTACATCAGGTTCCCCATCAGATCCCCTCTTACATCAGGTTCCCCATCAGATCCCCTCTTACATCAGGTTCCCCATCAGATCCCCTCTTACATCAGGTTCCCCATCAGATCCCCTCTTACATCAGGTTCCCTGCCTTTTGACCAATAAGAATGTTGACTAATTGTCCGGAACACCGAGTGTCATATCATGAACTGTGAATGGACAGTGAGATGCAACTTCCCAATATGTTGTCTTTGTCAAACACACCAATGATCATACTCATCACATGCTGTGGTTTCCTGTTCGGTATTTTTACACTCTACAGCTGTCTTTAGCGGCCTCGAGAAGTTAAAGGCCCCCCTGGCAAACACCAGTAAACCCTTCACCCATCAGAGGTATCACAGTCACAGGGACAGGAAGTGAGAAATAAAATTCTCCCCGATGGTTTCACAGACAGGATTGAAACTTGAGAAAAGTTTCATGCTGCGCCTTACTGCCTTCTAAATGACATTTTTTATTTATTTCCTTGGTGGCTTTTTTTCTTTGCCAAAAAGCAATGTTGAATGGAACTAACTCAACTCAACAGTTGCAGCGCAGCACCATTGACTTGCATGGTTGAGTTTTACAGGTGGTGCAACCTGTCAACTCCACGAGCTTCACTAAAGTTGGCAAGGTCAAGTTGTAAAGCATAAGATTTTATGTGCATTTAATATAACCACTTGCCGACCTTCTGCAGTACATATACTACAGAGGGGCGGCTCATACAGGCACCGTAATTTACCTGTATGCTGTGGCTTACTTCTGGGTTCTGGGCACGTGTGCCCCCGCCCACCAGCTCTGCTGTGATTAAACACAGTGGGACTTAGTCACCACGTCTTGGCCACCTCATGGCTGGGACCTACTGATCAGCTGTGTCCAATCACAGCCCAGAGCCCTGTATTGACAATATCTCTGTTTTTCATCCCTGCAAAGCGGGAAGAAGAAACAAAGAAATATATAGTAAAAATCAGCACACATTACACATTGTTGAGCACACATTTAACCCCTTGATCACCCGAGATGTTAAGCCCTTCCCAGCCAGTGTCATTAGTACAGTGTCAGTGTATATTTTTTATCACTGATCACTGTATTAGTGTCACTGGTGATGTCGGTGGCAGTTTGTCAGTTCCCCCCTGCGTCAGTTAGTGTCAGATTTTCCGCCGCACTATCGCAGCCCTATGTCGTTTATCGCCGCCATTACTAGTATAAACAAACTAAATAAATAAAAATTCCAGTATACTGTATCATTTGTAGACACTATAACTTTTGCACAAACCAATTAATATACACTTATTGAGATTTTTTTTTACAAAAGACATGTAGCAGAATACATTTTGGCCAAAATTTATGAAGAAATTTGATTTTTTTTTATTTATTTTTTTTGACCACCATCTTGGATATGATTTCAGCAGCCCCAGTATCCTCTGAACCATGGATCCAGAGGAAGGCAAAGAAAACCTTGTAGTGAATAATCTAATTTACTGCAACAGAAAGAAAGTTATTTTCTGATCCCCAAAGGCAATCAGATATTCCACGGCTCTACAATCTTCAGTGTTTTTCCTTATAAATTACAATAGCCAGATACATTAGCTGGCCAAATGTTTGAGAAGACCTGACCATCACAATTATAAGAGCTTCTTGGACATCTCATTCCAAAATCATGGCAATTATTATAGAGTTGGCCTCTCTTTGAGATTCTGGAGTAGTGTCTGTGGGAATTTGGCCAAAGGAACATTTGAGAGGTCAAGTACTGATGATGATTGAGAAGAGCCCTGTGCAGACCATTCAGTTTCTTCCACACAAAACTCATCCATCCATGTCTTAATGGACCTGGTTTTGTACAGGGGGGTGCAGTTATGCTGAAATAGAAAAGGTTCTTCACCAAACTGTTACCACAAAGTTGGATAAGTACAATTGTCTAGACTAAATAACCAAATGTTTGTGGACTCTTGACCATCACACCATGTTTGATATTACATTCCAAAACTATGGACATGAAGTTTACTGCCCCCACCCCTTTCATGGCTATAACAGCCTTCACTTCTCTGGGTAGGCACCAGATTTAGGACTGTGTTTGTGGAAATTTCTGCCCTAGTGGCCAAAAGAGCATTTGTGTGGTTAGGTACTAATGATGAATGAGGAGACTTGGCTTGCAATCGGCATTCCAATTTATCCCAGAGATGTTCAGTAGGGTTGAGGTCAGGTCTCGGTGCAGGTAACTCGTGTTTCTCCACACCAAACTCATCAAACCATGCTTTTATGGAGCTGGCTTTGTGGATAGAGGCACGGTCACACTGGAACAAAAAAAAAGTCTTCACCAAACTGTTACCGCTAGGTTGGAAGAACGTAATTATCTACACTAAATTGTTAAAAGATGTGGTCATCTGACCGTCACACCTTATTCAATATACCATTCCAAAGCCATGGGAATTAATAGGAAGTGTACGTTTTCCCTCACCCTTGATCCCCTTTTGTGGCTGAAGCAGCCTCCTTTCTTCTGGGAAGGCTTCCCACAAGATTTTGGAGGGCGTCTGTAGGAATTTTTACCCATTCAGCCTAAAGAACACTTGTGAAGTCAGGTACTAATATTGGATGAGAAGACCTGGCTCAAAATTGGCATTCCAATTCATCCCAAAGCTGTTCAGTAGGGCTGAGGTCAGGGCTCCATAAAGCCACTCGTGTTCCTCCATGCCAAACTCATCAAACCATGTCTTTATGGAGCTTACTTTGTGGATAGAGGCACAGTCTTACTGGAACAGAAAAGGCCCTTTACCAAACTGTTACCACAAGGTTGGAAGTACGTAATTATTTACACTGCATTGTCAAAAGACATGGTCACCTGACTATCACACCTTGTTCAATATCCCATTCCAAAGCCATAGGCATTAATATGAAGGGTATGTATTACTTGATCTCCTAAGGGCTTCCCACAAGATTTTGGAGGGTGTCTGTGGGAATTAGTACCCATTCAGCCAAAAGAACACTTGTGAGGTTGGATACTAATGTAGTGGTGGGTTGCTACGAGTTACAACATCCACACATATCACCCTGCTGCCAGACATCCATTAGACACACTCCTTTTTTGTTAGACTGTCGTGCCTTGTTTTTGTTATTTTATTAGGGGATTGAACTTGGTTGGGGAAAGGGACATGGGATGCCCATAGGATGAATTGGTTCTTTGAATAATATAGTAACTGGGTCACACTTCTCAAAAAGGACAAGATGGCTGACCCTAAACTTGACAGTCTTTTACCTCAGAACATTTCTTCCTCCAGCACACTACTTGACAGACTTTTACCTCAGAACACTTCTTCCTCCAGCACACTACTTTCTGTCACAGTCTTAGTAATCCTGTCACGCCATCAGAACATGACTAGGCCTCACTCTGAATAAGTCCCAGTTAATTTACTTGATGACCCTTTGTAGGCCGGGGCCTGCAGTACCCCTTAGTGGCAGCAACTTATTTACTTGAGAAAAATAAATGATGATGGACCACTGATCCCAGCAAGTCCGACTTGCAAATCTTGCCCGCCCTCATGGCTGCATTGATTTGACACAAACTCCACAGTCTCTTCCTCTGGCTCTGCATCCAGCTCCCCTGGCATGCCTTTTTCTGATCTCTCCACTGTGCTCTCACTCACCGACACCAGCCCTGGATCCTTCCTGAAGGACATACTCCGAACGTGCGGACCAACTGTCTTCTCCTGTTCCTGTTCCAGGACACCTCTCCATGACCGTGTAAGGAGAGGCTCCCGAGCTCCTCCGCCTGAGGTACACCCCCCCCCCCCCCAGATGGAGGTTCCCTCAGGCACGACAGTCTAACACTCTATCCTTCAGTTCACCCATCCGACAACTCCTCCCCCAGCAGGCTGACCATGGGTATATGTAGGAGGTCTGCCCCTGCCAATCCTAGTTGGGGATTGGTCAGAGCTCCTTACATGTACCCCATGTCACTCCAGCTCTCTTCCCTGGCCCTTTTCCAGAACATTCTCCCTGGAAACAGAGGAGGCACCCAAGAGCTGAAGTACATGTCCGTCACCTACTGCTACACTAAACCACTCCCCTGCCCCCAGATCAAAAAAAACAGGCCTAGCTCATAGCATAGGCCTGCTTAAATTTACCTGCACTGGCTTACACAAAAACTCTTACACTTAGCACCTACCTAAGGTAGAGGGTGCTACACTAATGTTAGATCAGAAGACCTGGTTCAGAATTGGCATTCTAATTAATCCCAAAGGTGATCAGTATGGTTGAGGTCAGGGCTCCATGCAGGACCCTCAAGTTCCTCCACACCAAACTCATCAAACCATGTCTTTATGGAGCTGGCTTTGCCCACAGGGGCACAGTCATACTGGAACAGAAAAGGGCCTTCACCAAACTGTTACCACAAGGTTGGAAGAACGTAATTATATACGCAAAATTGTCAAAAGACATGGTCACCATGGTCCAATTCATCCCAAACGTGATCAGTAGGGTTGAGGTCAGGGCTCCATGAAGGACCCTTAAGTTCCTTAACACCAAACTCATCAAACTATGACTTTATGGAGCTGGCTTTGTCCATAGGGGCACAGTCATACTGGAACAGAAAAGGGTGTTCACCAAACTGTTCCCACAAGGCTGGAAGCCCACAATTGTCTACACTGTCTTTTTATGATATAATATTAACATTACCCTTCATAGAAACACCTGTCATTTTCAAGGTTGTCCACATACACTTGGCCATATTGAATAACAACTATTTGTGCATTTAGAAACACATCCAGCACTTTTTTTTTTTTAAGTTAGAACCAGTTCCAGTGGAAGACTATTCTACATTTTTAGAGCTCTTACAGATCCCTTTCTATATATATGGAATTTAAATCTATTTTCCTACAGGTGCAAGGAATACCGACTAGCTAAAGTAGATATTCATGTACCAGAAATGACTGACCAGACGTGGTGCCGTGGAAGGTGGTTGGGTCCTGCACCTTGCATGTTACTCCGTGTCCTATTAAACTAGCCTGCAAGAATGAGCTTCTATCTAATAAATTACCCCCCCCCCCCCCCACCCGGCTGTGTGTACTCTGCATGTGGAAGGACAGGCCTTGTTTTTTCCTGGAGTCCTCAATGTTGCAGACAAATAGTCCTCGGCCTCTGATAAACCCACCACATAACTGCGCTATCTCATCATGCAGATAATAATTCTGGCGAATGTCTAGAATTCTTCACTGTGTGTCTCCAAGGCTTAGGATGTATTTATGCTGAGACATGGAGCATTATTGTATATATAAAGAATACCTGTCACTAGTCACCAGTCTCTGTTAGGGAATACTAGTAAAGCTGGCCATAGATGATGCGATTTTCTTCCCTGCAACCCTGTGGTTGCAGGAAAGAAAATGGCTTGATTCCCCCATAAACAAAAATTGTGCTCCCATGGAGCCATTGGGGGTTATTTACTAAAGGCAAATCCACTTTGCACTACAAGTGCAAACTACACTTGAAATTGCACTGGAAGTGCAGTGGCTGTAGATCCGAGGGGGGCATGCAAGGAAAATAAAAAACAGCATTTTAGCTTGCACATGATTGGATAATAAAATCGGCAGAGCTTCCCCTCATTTCAGATCTACCCCTCAGATTTACAGCGATTGCACTTTCATTGCAATTTCAAGTGCACTTTGCACTTGTAGTTTGCACTTGTAGTGCAAAGTGGATTTGCCTTTAGTAAATAACCCCCATTGTGTTCTGTCAGCAGCTATAGCCATGGGCAATAATTGCATGCTAAAAATCTGACATGCTGGTTGTACCCAAGTTGATCGATCAACCAGCTTGGCTACAATCAGCCTTCCCATAGATGGATCGAATCTCGGCTGGTCCCTGCTGAACCGGCCAAGATCCGATCCACCTATGGCCCGCTTTAGTTGCTTTGTTATGGTGCCTCAAATTTAATCTGCTTGTATTTTGCCTTCCCTGGTTCCTGCCTCCTCAAGATGCTAATGAAATAATGCCTCTCCATTTTCATTACATTTCTTATTTTAAAACCAATGATGTCACCCCTTGATCTTTGTGCTTCTCTATGCAATGCTGGCAGATCCTGGCTGGTGGGAGGGGTCAACACGGTGATGTATATATCTTCCTAAAAAACATCACAGCACCCTGCCTTGTTTCCTATTGGCTGTATGTGGTTATTTGGACAATGGGATTGATAATTTATTTATTACAAGTATTTATATTGCATAATCAATTTCATGCAGTGATTTACATATATATCGCATAGCTCCCAACTGTTCCTGAGTTGGAGGGACTGTCCCTGATTTGGAACAATGTCCCTCTGTCCCTCTTTCCCCCTCATTTGTCCCTCATTTTGGTCTGATCTATATAATTGTATATAAAATGCACTTTTTATCTATCATTAGGTACTAAATCTTTCATCCAATTTCTAAATTGTTGCATTTGTATATTTTAAAAACCAATATAAAGGAATAGTTGTAGTAAAAAAAACATTGTGGATTTAATTAACCTTTTTTTTGGTTAATTCTCCTTTAAGGGGGTGTGACAGGGGCGTGCCCTATGCCTACATACGTTTGTTAGTAGGTGTCCCTCATTCCCAGCTCAAAATGTTGGGAGGTATGTATATTGTACTGTACATTCACATCAGTCCCTGCCCTCAAGGAGCTTACAATCCGAAGGTCTCTTATCTTACATTCATAGACTAGGGCCTATTTAGACAGGAGCCAATTAACCTACCAGCATGTCTTTGGAGCATGGGAGGAAACCCATGCAGGCACAGGGAGAACATGCAAACTGCAGGCAGGTAGTAGGAAAAACAAGGATGTATTTCTTGGACAGCCGCACTCTTGAACAATGGTAGCCTTTATTAAAATAAGGACAGCACTACAAGTCTCAGCAAACAAAAACCTCGGACAGCTGATTCGTTTCACACTATATCTAGTGTTTAGTCCTCCGTGGCGGCCTTGTGTAGTGTGTTGCGGTGGTTAAAGAGAGAGAGAGACAGTGTCATTTATTTTGAGTTAGAACAGGCAGGCGAGTCAGTTAGCTGCAGTTACAGTGTGTAGAGGATATATATGCATCCTAGGTGTTGTATATATATTTACACTGTATTCAGTTTAGCTAGATCCGTTCCTGTTATTCTCTATACTGACAGGCAGGCAGGTGATTGTGCTAGCCGCAGTGTACTGTGTCCTTTGCACAGTGTGCACCTAAAGGTACCTCAATACAATTAGTGGTGTTCTCATACTAAAACCACAGGCAGGGAGCTGCATTAATTTCATTTAGTGTACTGAGTCCTTTGCACAGCATTCACCTAAAGGTACCTCAATACAATTAGTGGTGTTCTCATACTAAAACCACAGGCAGGGAGTTGCATTAATTTTATTTAGTGTACTTCTGTCATTTGCACAGTGTGCACCTAAAGGTACCTCAATACAATTAGTGGTGTTCTCATAATAAAAACCACAGGCAGGGAGCTGCATTAATTTCATTTAGTGTACTTCTGTCCTTTGCACAGCATGCACCTAAAGGTACCTGAATACAATTGGTGGTGTTCTCAAACTAATACCACAGGCAGGGAGCTGCAAGTATTTTCAGTTAAGGTACTGTGTCCTCTGCACAGTGTGCACCTAAAACTAACTGAAGACAATTGCTGCTTTTCTCATACTAATACCACAGCAGGCAGTTGATTGTATCACTATAGATCTATATATATACATCCCAACTTTGTGCAGCTACATCTCACTGCAGGCCATTAGTATGTCTAGAAGGCAAACAAGGATAGGCAGACAGTCACGAGCCAATAAAAGAGGGCAAGCAGGCTCTGTGTCTAGAGGCAACAGTGCTGGTCGTGGACACGGTGTATCCTCATCAGCACATGGCCGTGGGACATGCTTGTCCTTCTTTTCGGCAGCTGGCCATGTTGAGCCGCAACATGCCGAAGACTTGGTAGAGAGGATGACCAAGCTGTCCTCATCCTCCTCATCCTCTCTCACCCAGGCTCAGGGTACTTTGTTTGGCAAAGCAGCTGCCAAAGCGGCCTCTTCCCTCGGCTCAATGGCATCAGTCACTCCTTCCCTAGCCCCACCATGTCCTCCTGAGGAGTCCCCCAAACAGTCTGACCACAGTGTTGAGTACATGCTCCAGAAGAAGGCATTTTGAAGGCTCCCAATGATGGTACCCAGCTAGAGGAAGGCAGTAACGTGAGCCCAGAGAGAGGGGGTGCCCAACAAGGACAGCAATCTGGCAGTCATGTTCCCCCAGCTGCAGCATACTGCCAGATTTGCTCCAGTGATGAGGAGGGAGGGGATGATGAGGTCATTGACTCCACGTGGGTGCCTGATAGGAGAGAGGAGGAGGAGGAGGCACATCTCCAACGAGGCAGGATGCCCTCCAGGGGCCAGCTTAAGGGCAGCCAACCGACTGCATCACACCGCAGTGTTCCGCATGTTCAGGGCGCTGCTGTCTTTGCGTGTTATTCCAAAAGTTCTTTGGTGTGGGCCTTTTTTGAGACGTGTGCAGCAGATCGCACCATTGCTATTTGCAACATATGTCTGAAGCGTATCTCGCGTGGCCAAAACATGAGCCGCTTGGGCACCACGTGCTTGACCAGACATATGTCGACCTGCCATGCAGTCCGTTGGCAAGCATACAAGAAAGATCCACACCAAAGAACAAAGTGGACCTCTCCTTGCTCCTCATCAGCTGGGATCTCCAACCCCACTATACCTTCAGTCCTCTCTGAAACCTGCACTGAGAGGAATGTAGGTGTAGAATTAGGTGTGTCACAGCCAAGTATTTGCGGGCAATCTGCTATCGGTACACCAACGTCAGATTGTACCAGGCAAATTTCCCTGCCCCAGCTGCTGCACCGCCGAAAGAAGTTCGCTCCCAGCCATCCACATGCCCAGTGGTTGAATGCTAGCTTGGCTAAATTGCTAGCACTTCAACTGCTGCCTTTTCAGTTGGTAGACTCTGCCCCCTTCCGTGAGTTTGTGGAATGTGCGGATCCTCAGTGGCAGGTTCCCAAACGCCACTTTTTCTCATGGAAGGCGATTCCGGCTCTCTACCGGCATGTGGAAGGCAATGTCTTGGCCTCGCTGGACAGAGCAGTCAGCGGTAAGGTGCATAGTACCACTGACTCATGGTCCAGCAGGCATGGACAGGGATGTTACCTATCTTTCACAGCGCATTGGATGACTCTGCTGGCAGCTGGGAAGGATGCAGGACAAGGTGCAGTAGTGTTGGAGGTTGTTCCACCACCACGCCTCCAAAATGCTACTACTGGTGATTCTGACACACCTTTCTCTTCCACCCCCTCCTCTTCTGCTTCCTCCATGGCCTCTTCCTGTGCTTTGTCCTCGGAACCAGCGGTGCTTCGTAGGCGTTCAAGGGGCTACGGATGTATTCTAGCAAAAAGATGCCATGCGGTGCTTGAGCTGGTGTGCTTGGGGGACAGGAGCCACACTGGGGCAGAGATTCTGTCAGCTCTGCAGGGGCAGGCTCAGAGGTGGTTGACGCCATGCCAGCTTAAGCCAGGAAAGGTGGTTTGGGACAATGGCACCAACCTCCTCTCCGCCCATGGACAGGGACAACTGACCTATGTGCCTTGTTTTGCTCACGTTCTTAACTTGGTGGTGCAGCGGTTCTTGGGCAGGTACCCGGGCTTACAGGAGGTCCTGAAGCAGGCCAGGTAACATGTGTGTGCATTTCCACCGGTCATATAATGCCAGTGCTCGGCTGGCTGACCTCCAAAAGGAATACAACCTGCCCAAGAACCGCCTGATCTGTGACATGCCCACCAGGTGGAACTCTACATTGGCCATGCTGCAGCGGCTGCACACGCAGCAGAGGGCCATCAATGATTATCTGTTGCAATATGGCACCAGGACAGAGTCAGGGGAGCTTGGATTTTTTCCCCACGCCAGTGCGCCATGATCAGGGATGCATGCACTGTCCTGGCACCATTTGAGGAGGCCACGAGGATGGTGAGCAGTGACAGTGCATGCATCAGTGACACTGTCCCTCTTGTCCACCTGTTGGAGCACACGCTGCGTGGAATAATGGACAGGGCACTTGAGGCAGAACAGAGGGAGGAAGAGGAGGACTTCCTTACCTCTCAAGGCCCCCTTTATCCAGACAGTGTTCCTGCTGGCCCTCCTATCACAGAGGAAGAGCATGAGGAGGAGGAGGAGGAGGATTGTGTCAGCATAGAGGTGGAGCCTAGCACTCAGCATCAGCAGCAGTCTTCAAGGGATCAATTACAGTCCCAAGAAACACATGGACTTGTATGTGGCTGGGAGGAGGTGGCTGCAGATCATGTCGTCCTCAGTGACCCAGTGGACTCCGCACCGAATGCCTCAGCAAACCTATGCTGCATGGCCTCCCTGATCCTGAAAAGCCTGCGTAAGGATCCTCGTATTTGTGCTATCAAGGAGAGGGATCATTACTGGCTGGCAACCCTCCTTGATCCACGTTACAAGGGTAAGGTTGCGGACCTTATCGTGGCGTCGCAGAGGGAGCAGAGGATGAAACATCTTCGGGAGGCCTTACAGAAAGGTCTGTGCAACGCGTTCCCAGAGACTGGGAGGTTACAAATGCCTGGTCCTGGACAATGTGTTGCTGAGGCTTCGGTCAGTCAATAAAGGAGCGGTGGAGAAGGTGGCCGTCTGACCGATGCGTTCAGACAATTTTTTAGTCCGCAGCCCCAAGGTATGATCGGTTCCAGCAACCATCGCCAGCGTCTGGTTTACATGGTGCAAGAAATACCTAGGGGCAAGATCAGACTTGGACACCTTTCCCACCGAAAATCCTCTGGGTTACTGGGTCTTGAGGATGGATCACTGGCCAGAGCTTGCACAGTATGCAATTGAGCTACTGGCCTGTCCTGCATCCAGCATTCTTTCGGAACGCACATTCAGTGCTGCTGGAGGCTTTGTAACCGATCACAGGGTGCGCCTATCCACCGACTCGGTCGATCGACTGACCTTCATAAAAATGAATCTGTCTTGGATCACCACCAGCTACCAAGCACCTGATGCTGATGTAACAGAATAATTTTCTTTGAAATGTCAGATCCCTTCAAGACTGCCTATGCTGTTGCTGAGTGACTATCCTCTTCCTCCTCAATGATCATGCTGATAGCATGTAAGAACTTTTTGTTTAACACAGGCGTGTAATTACAATTTTTAATGCAATATTTTGCAGCAGGGCTCATTCCTGCGCACCAACTAGAGTATCAGTGAGGGGTTGCAGTGTTGTGGCACCAGCACCAGTGCCTAAGGCCCAATTTTTCTTCCCCTGTTTAACAGGGGCGTGTAATTACAATTTTTGATGCAATACTTTGCAGCAGGGCTCATTGCCGTGCTCCAACTACAGTATCTGTGAGGGGTTGCAGTGTTGTGGCACCAGCACCAGTGCCTAAGGCCCAATTTTTCGGCCCCTGTTTAACAGGGGCATGTAATTACAATTCTTGATCTAATAATTCACAGCAGGGCCCATTCCTGCGCCCACCAAGAGTAACTGCGAGGACTTACAGTGTTGTGGCACCAGCACCACCACCAAAGGCCCAATTTTTCCTACCACTGTTCAACAATGGCATGTACGGTAATTAAAATTCTTGCTATAATAGTTCACAGCAGGGCGTTCCAGCGCCCACCAAGAGTAACTGTGAGGGCTTACAGTGTTGTGGCAACACCAACACCTAAGGGCCAAATTTCTGCAGAATATATACGGCAGGCCCCTACTTTCAAACATCCAACTTACAAACGACTCCTACTTACAAACGGAATGAGACAACAGGAAGTGAAAGGAAATCTACCCCAAGGAAGGGAAATTCTCTCCTGTAAGAGTTAATATGGGAAAAAGGTGTCTTTTCTCCACTGATGCTTTATCACCAATCCTTGTTTCAATAAAAAAAACAAATATTCAAAAAACATTTGTCATTGGGATGGAAAGTGAGGTGAAATGTTCTGAACAGGGGCACAGACAGCAAAACAAATGTTACAGGGGTGATAACCCTTCCCTATGTTTTCCAAAAAGCTTAAAAATTGATTTTTTGGCTGGAGCTACACTTTAAAAATGTACCAGTTCAAAATTACAAAAAGATTCTACGTAACAACAAACCTACAGTCCCTGTCTTGTTTTACTGCCCGTATACTGCTGTTCAGAATATATAGGGCCTGGGGGCCCCACGCCTTTCCTTTTTTAATTTGGGTGCGGGGTTCCCCTTAATGTCCATACAAGACCCAAAGGGGCTGGGGGGGGGGGGGTACCCATGCCATTTTTCTCAATGATTTTCATCCATATTGCCGGGACCAGACATTACATTAAAGCCGCAAGCAGTTTTAAATGACTTTTTTTCCTTTAGAAATGTCATTTTGTGCAGGGACAGTTCTAAACACGTGAAACACATGCCACTTCACAGGCATACTATAGACAATCCCCAGGTATGATATTTAAAGGAATATTTTTTTCACTTTAAGCATCATTAAAATCACTGCTCCCGAAAAAACGGCCGTTTTTAAAACTTTTTTTTGCATTGATACATGTACCCTGGGGCAGGACACCGGGTCCCCAAACCCTTTTTAGAACAATAACTTACATATTAGACTTCCTAATTATCACTTTTGATGTAGAACGTTCGAGTCCCATAGACTTTAATAGGGTTCTAAAGTTAGCACAAACTTTCGGTCCATTCGCAGGTTCTGGTGCGAACCGAACCGGGGGCGTTCGGCTCATCCCTATTCCTGATGTGGTCCTGGAGCCCTTGGCCTTTCACTCTACAGCCCGAGGGCCCCGTTTAGGTCTCTCTGGTCATTAGAGATACAAAACTTGTTCTACTGCATTGGCTCGCTCCCCTAATTATCCGAGATCACAGCTTTGCCTCCCCAACCTCAGAGCAAGAAAAACCTGAAAGGGTCACCAGCTCTTCCAAAAATACTGAAAATCACGTTTTTGGATTTAGGAACACTTTAACCCCGTGTTTGCCTGGGCTGCTTATAAACAGCAGCCACCAACAAAGGGCTTTTAAACCCACTCCCGGCTCCCGTGAGCCTACTGTCAGCTTTCTAGAGGAAGTGATTCGGTCCACTTTAATGCCACTCAATCACTTCCAAATCCATCAGAGCCATCAGCCCCCCACCTACCATGTATCCTGGGCTCCACTGCCCCCTGCAGACCTTGGAAGGGCATGGCAGAGGTAGAGCAGAGGGAGATCAGTGACCATCCATTTGTTGATCTCCCCTCTGATGAACAAACCCGGAAGAGACCAGAATTTCGTTACTTCCAGCTTCACAGCTGTTATACATCAGCAACACTGGCCAGGGAAAAGTTTGATTAAGCACGATCTGTGGTTAATTATTATTATTATTATTATACAGGGTTTATATAGCGCTAACAGTTTGCGCAGCGCTTTACAAAATAAAGGCAGACATTACAGTTACATTACAATTTGGTACAAGAGGAATAAGAGGGCCCTGCTCATTAGAGCTTACAATCTAAAAAGGGAGGGACAATTGATACAAAAGGTAATAGCTGTGGGGGATGAGCTGATGGAGGAAGTACAAGTTAGTTAGAAGCACTTTAAAGAGTAGAGTTTTCAGGGATCGTCTAAATATGGATAGATTAGGGGACAGTCGGACAGATTGGGGTAGGGAGTTCCAAAGGATGGGAGAAGTTCTGGAGAAATCCTAGAGGCGAGCATGGGAGGAGGTGACAAGGGAGCTAGAGAGCAGAAGGTCTTGGGAGGGCCGAAGAGAGCGGCTTGGTTGGTATTTTGGGAAAAGGTTAGTGATGTAGCTGGGGGCCAAGTTGTGGGTGGCTTTGTAAATTATTGTTAGTACTTTGAATTTTATTCGTTGGGTGAGTGGGAGCCAGTGGGGGGATTGGCAGAGAGGGGTGGAGGACACTGAATGGTTGGTAAGGTGTATGAGTCTTGCAGCAGCATTCATGATGGACTGAAGGGAGGATAGTCTATGTAGAGAAGGGAGTTGAAGTAGTCGAGGCGAGAGATGACCAGGGAGTGAATTAGAAGCTTAGTGGTGTCATTAGTTAAAAAGGGGCGTATTCTGGAAATGTTGCGGAGGCCAAGGCGGCATGATTTGGACAGGGATTGAATGTGGGCCTGAAAGGACAGTTCAGAGTCTAAGGTTACCCCTAGCACCCTGGCATGTGGGGATGGACTGATAGATGTGCCATTGATCTTGATAGAGAAGTCAGGGGAAGGGGAACGTGGGGGAGGAAATAATAAGAGCTCAGTTTTAGATAGATTCAGTTTGAGGAAGTGGTTTGACATCCAGGCTGATATGTCTGTTAGTAAATCCGTGATGCGTGAGGAGATTGATGGGTTGAGCTGAGGGGCAGAGAGATAGATTTCGGTGTCGTCAGCATATAAATGGTAGTGGAAGCCATAGGAGGCTATCAGCTGACCCAGGGAGGATGTGTAGATTGAGAATAGCAGAGGTCCAAGGACCGAACCTTGGGGGACCCCAACGGTAAGAGGAGTTGGAGAGGAGGAAGTGGAGTTAGTTGTAAGTGACACTGAAGGTGCGGTGAGATAGGTAAGATTCGAACCAACGGAGAGTGCAGCCATGGAGACCAAGCAAATTGAGTTTTTTGAGGAGGAGGGGGTGGTCAACTCATCTTCAGTGGGGTCCAAAGGTGACATTAGAGGTCTAACAGATGTCTCCTTAAAGATGAAGTGTCATGTCCATTATGCTATCATGCATGCTTGTCAGCCCCTATGTGATAGCATTAAAGGTAGGTGTTAAAAAAAAAAAAAATCCCCAAAAATGAAAGTAACATAAAAAAATGTTTTTGTTTTTTTTAAGCCACCTGCACTCATGCACATGTACCTAAACTGCCTTACACATGGAGTTGGAGTAAGAGCAATAATTCTAGGACCTTCCAAGGTTAGCTTTACAATGATGACATGTAAAAGCTTTTAATGTGTCGCCTATGAAGAATTTTGGGTACCAAAGTTTGTTGTGGTTGTGCACAATTTGAAGGCTTGACATGCTTGGTGTCTATTTACTCAACACAACTTCACCTTTCACCGGATATTTCACCAAAAATCAAGTAACATTTTGTGCTTGTGTGCACTAAACTTTAACCACTTCAGCCCCGGAAGATTTCTCTGCTCAATGACCAAGCCATTTTTTGCAATACAGCGCTGCGTCGTTTTAACTGACAATTGCCCGGTTGTGCGATGCTGTACATAAATAAAATTGACGTCCTTTTTTTCCCACAAATAGAGCTTTATTTTGGTAGTATTTGATCATCGATGCGGTTTTTATTTTTTGCGCTATAAACAAAAAAAGAGCGACAATTTAGAAAAAAACAATATTTTGTACTTTTTGCTATAATAAATATCCCCCATTTTTTTTTTAAGAAGCAAAATTTTTCCTCAGTTTTGGCCGATATGTATTCTTCTACATATTTTTGGTAAGAAAAATAGCAATAAGCGTATATTGATTGGTTTGCGCAAAAGTTATAGGGTCTACAAAATAGAGGATAGATTTATGGCATTTTTATTATTGTTATTTTTTACTAGTAATGGCGGTGATCTGTGATTTTTATCGGGACTGCGACATTATGGCGGACAGATCGGACACTTTTGACACATTTTTGAGACCATTGACATTTATACAGCGATCAGTGCTATAAAAATGCACTGATTACTGTGTAAATGTCACTGGCAGGGAAGGGGTTAACACTAGGGGGCGATCAAGGGGTTAACTGTGTTCCCTAGTGTGTGTTCTAACTGCGGGGGGAGGGGACTGACCATAGGAGATGACAGATCGTGGTTCCTAGCTAGTAGGAACTCATGATCTGCCTCTCCTCTCCTCACAGAACAGGGATGTGTGTGTTTACACGCACAAGTCCCTATTCTGCCTCTCGTGCCTGTGATCACGCGTGGCCGGCGGTCATAGCGACCGCCGGCCACGAGCATCGCCCCACCCGCAGTGCAGCTACCATGGCTTGCAAGATCGTGCCGACCTGCCACAGTATAATGACTGCGGCTGGTCGGCAAGCAGTTAAGGCTGGCCATATATTATTTAATTTTCTCATACAATTTTCCTTTAGATTTACCAAAACCATATTATATGGGGTCACATCTAAACACTTTTAACTTGTATGCAGTCATGCAGGCCCTTGCACTACATAGTTGAAGGTAAATCTAAATAAAATGGATTTTCTTTTGATCTTCTTCACCGCTTCCAATTCTCATGACATGCAAATGTGTCCGGCTCTCAATGGAGCTGGTTCACACATAACCAGGGCGTCTGCGGTGCAGATTCCAAAAGGGTCCTGTGTATGTTTGGGTCCGGTTCAGGTGCAAATTCAGGCAAAAATTCAGACCTGAATCGGTTAACAGGAACGCACCCTAACCCCTGTTGTGAACCACGGCTGTACATATGTGAACCCGGCTTAAACCTCTGCCTTATAGTAATTTATTTATTTTAATAACCATGCATAACATAATTGCATATGCTTTAGATATATACTGTGTAGCGGGGTCTCCTTTAAGGCCCCGGAACTACGTTACCCAGAACCCCATCCGGCCTTAGGGTGAAAGTTTCCACCGCAGAGACTCATGGGAGGGGCTATTTAAGGAAGAGGAGAGGCAGAGCTTGGGCTCTTTGGACACCGCGCTGCAAGCAACCAGTCTTCCTGTGTGGATCTGCTGCAGTGCAAGGCCCGAAGCCTGGGGCCTTGCGTGACTTCCGAAGAGCCTTCCACCCCACGGTGGAGCCTGGGTGGATCCTATCTTGTCGAGTGAGGACATCAGTTGGATCGGGGACCCGATCATTGCAGACGCTGTGTGCGGATACACAGCAGGTGGAAGTCCCGGACTGGGATCGCGTCCGGAGTGGTGAGACCTGCCCAGACCAATAGACTGTGTCGTGTTCAGGCCTATAGAACTGCATAGGCCCACAGTTCGTTTATCTGCTGTTCCACAGGGGGGACCGGTAGCAGGACAGAGTTGAAGTGTCCCCCCCCAGTATAGTTATTCCAAGTTACTGCCTGTTGTGGATTACAAATTAGAATTTCATCAAGTGCACCACCAAAAGCTGGCATGCAAAGAAATCCTTATAGGAAGTGACTGTGATTTACTCCATGTCAGGCCTGACTCGGGTGGGGAGATAGTATATTGTTTAGTGCGCCATAGGGCGCGCACACCATAATAGCTACGCGTGGTGTAATACCGCGCAGCGCCATTATAGTGTGCTGAATTGATGCCAGTTGCATGTGTGATGTTATACCTATGCTATTTACTATAAGAGTAAAAGCGTTATAATCAATCTCTCGCCTTAGTGTGTTGTCTTACTGCTTAGAGATTAATTCATGCAATACAATTGAATGTGGCATAAGTATAGCCCTAGACTAACTGTGCCAGCGGGGGTCGAGTAAGATTGCCGGGGGTTGGTGGTACTGCACACAGGGCCCGAAAACAAACCAGCGGCTCTCTTAACTGGGGGTAGCGCTACAACTGTATATACAGTATCTCACAAAAGTAAGTACACCCCTCACATTTTTGTAATTATTTTATTATATCTTTTCATGTGACAACACTGAAGAAAAGACACTTTGCTACAATGTAAAGTAGTGAGTGTACAGCTTGTATAACAGTGTAAATTTGTTGTCCCCTCAAATTAACTTAACACACAGCCATTAAAGTCATTAACCACTTCAATACAGGGCTTTGTGTACCTATTCAATACCGGGCCTATTCTAGCACTTCTCTCCTACATGTACAAATCATCATTCTTTTGCTAGAAAATTACTCAGAACCCCCAAACATTATATATGTTTTTTTAGCAGACACCCAAGGGAATAAAATGACGGTCATTGCAACATTTTTTCTTGCACGATATTTGCATAATAATTTTTCAAACGCCTTTTTTTAAAAAAAAAAATGGTTTCATGAATTAAAAAATAACAAAACAGTAAAGTTAGCCCAATTTTTGAGGAAAATATGAAAGATAATGTTACGCCGAGTAAATAGACACCCAACATGTCACGCTTTAAAATTGCGCACACTCATGGAATGGCGCCAAACTTCGGTACTTAAAAATCTCCATAGGCGATGCTTTAATTTTTTTTACAGGTTACCAGGTTAGAATTACAGAGGAGGTCTAGTGCTAGAATTGTTGCACGCGCTCTAACGCACGTGGCGATACCTCACATGCATGGTTTGAACGGCGTTTACATATGTGGGCGACTTACGTGTGCATTCGCTTCTGATCGCGAGCTACCGGGGACAGGGGCGTTTTAATTTATTTTATTTTTTTACAATGATTTTACTTTTTTTTTTTTTTTGATCACTTTTATTCCTATTACAAGGAATGTAAACATCCCTTGTAATAGGAATGTGTGTGACAGGTTCTCTTTATTGAGAGATGCGGGGTCAATAAGACCCCACATCTCTCCTCCAGGCTGTAAAGCATGAGATCAGTGAAAAAAATTTCACTGATCTCATACTTACAGCCGCAATGGCGGCTTTGTTTACATTTGAGGCCCGGGCGTGACGTCATCACATCGCGCCCGGGCCTCCGACGATCATAGAGATGACTGGTGACCATCTGGTCACCAGTCATCTCTATGCTCATCACGTGACCCCACCAACGACGCCGGAAGATTCGCTCCGGGTCCCCGATCGCACGGGGGAGCCCGGAGAAGCACCGGATGGTGGCGGGAGGGGGGGTGTCCCCTCCCGCCGCCTATAAGAACGATCAAGCGGCGGAACCGCCGCTATGATCGTTCTTATGGTGCGCAGAATCGCCGGCACTTCAAAAGGATATCTGAATGATGCCTCTAGCTGCAGGCATCATTCAGATATCCCCCTACAAAGCCGAGGACGTCATATGACGTCCACCCAGGATGGGAGATCCCATCTGTGGACGTCATTTGACTATAGGCGGGTAGGGAAGTGGTTAAAGTCTAAACCGCTGGCAACAAACATGAGTACACCCCTAAATGAAAATGTCCAAATTGGGCCCATTTAGCCATTTTCCCTTCCCGGTGTCATGTGACTCATTAGTGTTACAAGGTCTCAGGTGTGAATGGGGAGCAGGTGTGTTAAATTTGGTGTTATCGCTCTCACTCTCTCATACTGGTCACTGGAAGTTCAACATGGCACCTCATGGCAAAGAACTCTCTGAGGATCTGAAAAAAAGTGCCAAGACCCTGAAACTGAGCTGCAGCATGGTGGCCAAGACCATAAATCGGTTTAAGAGGACAGGTTCCACTGAGAACAGGCCTCGCCATGGTCGACCAAAGAAGTTGAGTGCACGTGCTCAGCATCATATCCATAGGTTGTCTTTGGGAAATAGACTTATATGAGTGTTGCCAGCATTGCTGCAGAGGTTGAAGAGGTGGGGGGTCAGCCTGTCAGTGTTCAGACCAGACCATGCACACTGCAAAAAATTGGTCTGCATGGCTGTCGTTCCAGAAGGAAGCCTCTTCTAAAGATGATGCACAAGAAAGACGCAAACAGTTTGCTGAAGACAAGCAGACTAAGGACATGGATTACTGGAAACATGTCCTGTGGTCTGATGAGACCAAGATAAACTTATTTGGTTCAGATGGTGTCAAGCGTGTGTGGCGGCAACCAGGTGTGCAGTACAAAGACAAGTGTGTCTTGTCCAGAGGCGTATCTAGTGAAAATGGCGCCTATGGCAAGAACTGAAACTGCGCCCCTATCAAAACATTTGAAACCCATCTTTCAGATAACCTTAACAAAAAAAACCAGCTGACAAAACTACAAGTCAAACCAGCATCCATAAGTGCAGTAACATAGTAACATCAGCACCCATAAATGCGGCCTTACCAGCACCCATAAATGCAGTAATATCAGCACCCATAAATGCAGTATCATCAGCACCCATAAATGCGGCCTTACCAGCACCCATAAATGCGACCTTACCAGCACCCATAAATGCAGTAATATCAGCACCCATAAATGCAGTATCATCAGCACCCATAAATGCGGCCTTACCAGCACCCATAAATGCAGTAACATCAGCACCCATAAATGCGGAGGAATCGTGCGATATATGGGCACTTAGCAGGAGGGAGACAGAGAGCGGCCTCCATGGGGGCGGATCATGAGATGTACGGGTACAGCACTGGGCAGAAAGGCAGAGTGGAATGGAACATCACAGACAGTGACTGTGCGCAGTGGTACACAGACAGGTCACACTCACTGGCAGTGGCACTGTAATGATCAGGGACACGCAGCGGTGGAGGGGATGTTTCCTCATAATGGATACAGTCCTCCGCCACTGCTGACACTGTATAGAGGGAGATAGGGAGTAGGATCACCAGCGGCCCTGTCTGCTTAGCACACACGCACAATCGCACATGATGTTGACTTTAAGGCCTCTTTCACACTGGGGCGGTGGGGGGGGCGTCGTTTACTGTCATTTTCGCAGCGCTATTCAGCCGCTAGCGGGGGTCTTTTAACTAAGGTGACCAGATTTTTTAAATTAAATCCGGGGACATATTTTTTTTTTACTAGTAATGGCGGCAATCAGCGACTCTCTGCCCTTCGCCGTCGCCGCCCGCCTCACAGCCTGTTACAGTAAGTCTTAAGCCTCGTACACACGATCAGATATCCTATGGATTCTAATCCGATGGTTTTCTCCATCCGAAATCCAATGAAGCTGACTTCCATCAGTCTTGCCTACACACCATCAGTCAAAAAACCGACCGTTCCAAACGCGGTGACGTAAAACACTCCGATGAGCCGAGAAAAATGAAGTTTAATGCTTCTGAGCATGTGTCGACTTGATTCTGAGCATGCCTGGGTTTTTTATCGATGGACTTGCCCACAAAAGATCGGAATTTGCTATCGGTTTTTGATCCATCGGAAAAATTTAAAACATGTTCTATTTTTTAAAACCGATGGAAAAAAGACAGATGGGGCCCATACACGATCGGTTTGTCCGATGAAAAAAGTCCATCGGACGGTTTCATCGGTAAAACCGATCGTGTGTACAGGGCTTAACTCTCCGGGCCCCAGGCTACTACTGGGTGGGGAGCGGAGGAAGATCACTCCACCAGGGAAGGCAAGGAGATAAGCAGGCAGGCGGCTGGCCGGGACTTGAGCCAAGGCAGAAGAACATGAGAGCGGAGCTGGATGGGCACCCGAAACGGAAGAAATATTCCCTCCGCTCCGACCGGCACATGATCATCAGAAAGGGGCACAGACAATTGAAAAAATACAAACCCCCTTAAGCTAGTAGGTGCTGGGGGGTGTAATTCAGATTTTATTTTATTAATTCTGCACTGACTGTCTTCGAAATTGCCCCAGCCCCTGTTCAAATCCAATCCGGGGACAAAACTGGGGACAGACTTGGTTCGGGGACAGTGTCCTCAATCCGGGGACTGTCCCCGGAAACCGGGGATGTCTGGTCACCCTACTTTTAACCCCTGCTAGCGGCCGAGAAAAGGTTAAAAAAAAAACGCCCGCGGGGGGCGTGGCCTGGACGCGATGAGAGAAGGTCGCAACTAACAGGAGCTCCGACAGAAGAGGAGACCAACCGCCTCCCCACAGGGCTATTCTACACTTGTTTCGTACTGCTTATACCCTGCACCCCTGTGGGAACTTTAGGTGCATGCCTTCACGGAAAAAACCTCCGAAATCTAAGCCGCAGAGGTCCCTTACAACTTACCTTCTCCGCACCGCTGTAAAAGCAGTCATGTCCAAAGATGGCGCCCAGGCACAGCGAGGTTCCCCGCCGCCGGCAGTATCCCCAGAGGCTTCGGTTTCAACCCTCACAGAAGGTGAGTGTCCCTATCAGCTAACTAAGGCTGACCTTGATGACAGCCTTGCCTCCATGTATGAGAAAATAGCTGGAAAGTTCCAAAGTGAACTCCACAAAGCCACTAGTATTCTCTCACTGGAGATCACCACGCTGGGAGGCCGCACGGACATGTTAGAAGCTAAACATGATGGGGTAAAGATCCAAATTTTCCCTGATATCTCTCAGGCTACCCTCGACCGCAGACGTCGCATGAAGGAAGTCACATCAGTCCTGCAGTCAGCCCGCATTCGCTACAGATGGGGCTTCCCGTTTAAACTCACAGTCCCGCACAATGGAACCACCTACACAGCCTATAATGTGGCGGAGGGGAAGGAGATCTTAATTAAACTAGGCCTCTTGGAACCAGAGGCTGTTAACCGCAGACCCTCTACTCCAGGACCTAACCCAATCTGGAACACCCCTTCTTCTCGAAGGAACCAGGGCAGATGGCGCCAACCCTTCCGAGACCAACCGGCTTAAAGATCCACACTTAGAATTTGTACAGGCTCCGGTGTCTGGACGGGCAGGATTTCCCCTATCGGAGTCCTGTCCACACTTGAGACTGGAGTCATCACTAGCATGTTTGCAGAGCCCCCAGGCTCATGTCTCATGCTCCAATCCCCCTCAGTGGTATTAACATCCTACCTACATAACAGTTTACTTTCTTGCCCACGCTCGGGACTTCTGTGCTGGCTCTCAGACCACGAACCTCCATGGCTGAACCACGATGTGACCTACACTGGTAACACTTGCTTACTCCTTATGCTAGGTTGCATCAACCTATCCCCTCTCGGGGATAGCTCTACCATAGCTGTGCGGGAGCTCTGCTCTACTCATGCTAGAGGGCATGCATCAGTTTACTTTTTTCTGGCACATTATTTTTCACGTTTTTTTTTTTTTGTTTTTTTGTTTTTGTTTTGTTTTTTATAAATCTTTTTGATATAGTGCTAATATGATCTGAGGCGACGAGTCTCCTCTCGTCCACTGCTTCCCCCCTGCTGACCTTGGGACCCAGGCCGCTGTGAGGTTCAGGGCGATGTGCGTTGTATGGTCGCCCTGTTCGTCGCTGCGATCCTATCGGGATCCGTCGGTTGGTATAGGACTACATAGTCCATTGGAAAAGTTTTTTTGGTCATTTGGACTGTTTTCCTTTGACCCCCATGCTCGTAATGGTTTTGTTAACACCCTTGAGTTAATGTTTACTGGTTATGCTCTTATTTTTGCAATTTACCTTGAAAAGTCATTTATGTTGTTTCTCTCCTTGTTACAGTATCGATCAGACGCTCATTCTCTCTACTCAAAGACAGACATGCTATGTTACTTGTTTGACAGAAGCACACATGGCAATTCTACGTGGTCTTCCCCTTATACATGCACCTCCCATTCATATGCCCTATCCCTGTTAGTTCATGATGGCCCTTAAGATCTTGTCCCATAATGTACAGGGCTTTAACCTGCCCCAGAAGCGTAGAAAGACCTTTAGACACTATAAAAACCTGGGAGCAGACATTCTCCTACTACAGGAGACCCATTTTTCTAGCTCGAATCACCCACAATATTTTGATCGAGCATTTAAACAGTTTCACTGTACCTCCCACTCTAATAAGACACGTGGAGTTGCCATTTTTATTAGTAACTCAGTCCTCTTCGAGGCGACACATATATATATAAAGACCCGGATAGCAGGTTTATAATCCTGCAGGGTAAAATACAGGGCCGAGCAGTTACCATGGTTTCTTTATACGCCCCTAATGAGGCACAGGCTTCTTTCTTTAAACATTTTTTTTCAATTCTGGAACGATACCTTTCACCACATTTAATAATAGGGGGGGATTTTAATCTCACGGCGAACCCGAGCCTAGATCGGAGCAGGAGCACCCCCGCCTCTAAGGCATTTCCTAAAACCCTGTCCAATAGTCTAAATGCCATGCAACTTATTGACACGTGGCGGGCACATAATATTGGGTGCAGGTCTTATACATTCTACTCGAACCCTCATGATAGCTTTGCGCGATTAGATTATATCTTCAGCACCCCCACTATCCTAGCAAACTCTCCGAGGGCAGACATTCACGTTTGCCCTTGGTCCGATCACAATATAGTTGAGTTCACAGTCCGGGGGATGGGCCTCAAACCCACGACCTACTCCTGGAGATTGAACGAATCACTACTTACTGATTCCCCAACGGTTGAGGCGTTTAACACCAAACTGCAGGAGTACTTCACTGATAACCACCTACCTGACACATCTCCAAGTACTTTATGGACTGCCCATAAGGCAGTCATGAGAGGCAACCTCATTGACTTAGCCTCCAAAAGAAACAAAGCTAAAATATCTGATCTCCGTTTGCTCACAAAGACCCTTAATACCCTATACAACAAATATAGTCAGGATCCCTCCCCTGCCCTTCTTGAAAAAATCCACACTAAAAAACACGCATTAGATCTCCTGCTTTCGGAGGATACGGAAAAAGCCTTGAGGTGGGCTAAAGCTAAGTTTTTGCTACATAGCAATACGTCTTCAACCATGTTCGCCCGGAAACTCAACCAGGCCACAAAGCCCTCACATACCTATAGACTTCGCAACTCTGCAGGCATTTTGGTCTCTCACCCTAAGGATGTCCTGGAGATTTTCGTACAATATTATAAAGATTTGTTCAAAATGTCGAGTCCCACCTCAGACCCTTCCGCACATTCCTGGTTCTCAGACCTGGCCCTACCTACTCTAACAGACCAACAATTAGAGTCCCTGAATGCCCCCTGTTCTGAACGAGAACTATTGTCCATTATCAAATCCCTCAAATCCTCCACAGCCCCTGGCCCGGATGGCTACTCCACTTCCTATTATAAGAAATTCGCACACATTTTGTCCCCTCATCTGACCTCTCTGTATAACTACATCTTGAAAGGAAATGACTTTCCAGCAGAGATGCTTCTAGCGAATATGTCCCTCATCCCCAAACCACACAAAGATCATTCCCTGCCCCAAAACTTTCATCCAATATCAGTGATCAATAATGACCTGAAAATCTTCGGCAGACTGCTAGCGGACCGACTTGCCTCTGTTATAACCAGCCTGATCTCCCCCGACCAGACGGGATTTATTCCCGGTAGGCAGATCACAGATAATATCCGCCTAGTTTCTAACATAATACAGGATGCCAACCTTCATTCTAAGCAAACTCTCCTGCTCAGTCTGGATATTCACAAGGCATTCGATAGCGTCAGCTGGTCCTACCTTGATCACCTCCTACCCAAATTCGGTATCTCGGGAAACTTTATACACGGTTTCCACTCCTTATACAGAGACCCACAAACACGCATTAAACTCCCAGGCAATAATTCCCCATTTTTTCCCCTCTAGAAGGGCACAAGGCAGGGATGTCCGTTATCCCCTCTCCTATTTGCCCTGGCCATAGAGCCCCTTTCCCGTGCTATAACCAACAATGTTAACATTAAAGGATACTGCAAAGGCCCTAACGAATTTAAACTTAGCCTCTATGCCGATGATGTGCTCCTATTCTTGTCCAATCCACTTATAGCATTGCCCAACCTCACATCTTTACTAGATTCTTTCCACACAATCTCTGGGCTGGGGGTTAATCTAGCCAAATGTTCGGCCATGCCAAAAATATACCTCCGGATCTTGAGGCTTCCCTGAGACATCACTTTGCATTTACTTGGTGCACGGACACCCTCCGCTACTTAGGAATTCAGCTTACCCCTGCTTTTCATTCCTTGTTCCATGTGAATTTTCACCCCATAGTCTCCCATGTCAAAACCTTACTTAAAACTTGGGATACATATCACGTCTCCCTGCTGGGTAGGGTCACAGCCATTAAAATGGCCATTTTGCCCAAGCTATTGTTTTTTTTCAGGGCCCTCCCTATATACGTCCCTAAGACTTATATTGATTCAATCCAAAAAGAAGTGAATAGATTTGTGTGGCATAATAAAAAACCAAGATTTCATAAAGCCTTACTATATAGACCCCAACCCTTAGGAGGTCTAGGCCTTCCCGACCTTTGGCGCTACTACTTAGCGTCAAGATTTGCACAAACTGCACAATGGCACGCAACCCCATCTGGTATTCCCTGGCTGGCCTTCGAGACTCAGTCAATACTCCCTTTCCACCTGTCGGGACTCTTGTGGGCCGGATCTATAAAGCCGTGCCTACTCACCCCACTAAACTCTATTGTTAGTCAGGCACTCCGCCTCTGGCGGTTGTATGGCCATAAGTTTGATTTATCCTCTTCTCTCTCCCCGTTATACTCCTTTATAGGAGATCCAGATTTCCCTCCGGCCTTTGAGGATAGGATGGGATTCTCCAGATGGTTGACATCGGAGGTTATTACGTTACAATCCTTAAAAGAAGGCAGACATTTTAAATCCTTCCAGCAACTACAGACAGATCATGAGTTCCCATCCTCCGAAGTATATAAGTACATGCAGCTTAGACATTTCTTCCAACACAGGGGCTCTCTGAGTTCCCGCACCCACTGTACCCCATATGAACGCTTATGCTCTCAATCATCTAGAGACAGAGGGATTATATCCAAGACATACACCATGCTGAACAAATATGCCCTGCCAGCCAAGACAAAACCAATGCTCAGGTGGGAGGAGGAATTGGGCCTGAGTTTTGAACCCCTAGAATGGGAGGAGATGTTGACAAATATGTATAAACACACCAGAGCCTACTCCATTCGTGAAACGGCTGTTAAACTACACCTCAGATGGTACCTAACCCCAGCACACCTCCACACACTCTTCCCTGCTGTTTCCCCGCTCTGTTTTCGGGGCTGCCCTGTGTCGGGCACACTGATTCACACCTTTTGGAGCTGTACACATCTTCAACCCACTTGGCAGGCGGCAGCCACCAAAGCTTCAACCATAGCTGGTAGGACCATTACCCTTACAGCCCAAATGTGCCTATGCTTTACACTCATCCCTGATATCCCTACACCTTGCGCTAAACTAATATACTCCCTCTTTTTGGCCGTCCATTGGGTTATCGCACGCAACTGGCGCTCCCCGTCCCTTGCCTGGTCCCAAGTGCTGACACGAATGGAAGCGATTAAGCTGGCAGAACATATCCACCACACGCTCTATGACACTATGCAAATTTATGATGATAAATGGAAACACTGGTTCGATGTACCGTAATCCCTTTTTAGAATTTTTTCTGTTGGCACCTTTCACAACCACCACATGTAATCACGAATGATTTATCAGTCTTGTGCAGTTTCATATAATGTCAACTCTATTATGTACCCCTATCTCTCTCCCATGTCATGTGACGTTTATTTTTCCTCTGAATTGATTATGCTGTCTGACATTTTCTTTGTATGATGCTGATACTTAAATAAAAACGTTTGTAAACGAAAAAAAAAAAAAAAACGCCCGCAAAGCGCCGCTTTGATTTCAATGGGCAGGGGCGCTTTAGGAGCCGCTCCTACAGCGCCTCAAAGATGCTGCTTGCAGGACATTTTCTAATGTCCTGCTAGTGCACCGCTCCAGTGTGAAAGCCCTCGGGGCTTTCACACTGGAGTGAATGGAGCCGCTCTTTCAGGGCGATTTGCAGGCGCTATTTTTAGCGTTATAGTGACTGCAAAGCGCCTCAGTGAGAAAGGGGTCTTAGGCTGCTTTCACACTGAGGTGCTTTGCAGGTGCTACAGCGCTACAAAATTGCGCCTGCAAAGCGCCCTGAAAGAGCCTCTTTTTTCACTCCAATGTGAAAGCCCAAGGGCTTTCAGACTGGAGCGGTGCGCTGGCAGGACGCTCAAAAAAGTCCAGCTAGCCGCATCTTTGAGGCACTGTAGGAACGGTGTACACACTGCTTCTAATGCGCCCCTGCCCATTAAAATCAATGGGCAGCGCCGCCGAACCACCAGCAAAGCGCCACTGCAGTGGCGCTTTGCGGGCGGTTTTAACCCTTTTTGGGCCGCTAGCGACAGTCAAAAAAGTCCTGGTAGCCGCATCTTTGAGGCGTCCCGCTAGCGACAGTGCTTTACCGCCGACGGCGCAACACCCCAGTGTGAAAATAGCCCAAACAGAAGCAAGCAGCCAATCAAATATAGTGCTTGCTCAATATGGATTAAATAAATTGTAATTATGCATAGCCATAGATATCATAAATAAAGTGATTTGTGCAACTACTTGCACATCACTTTATTTATGATAACTATGGCTATGCATAATTACAATTTATTTACTCCATATTGAGCAAGCAGGCACTACAGTATACTTGATTGGCTGCTTGGCAGTTGGGCTGGCCTGGCACACATCATTAACACAATAACACTGACTGACTTGCAGTTTACTTTTAGTAAAGGGTTAAGCTACCCATATGAAGAAGGAGACATTGTTGTCAGAGACAGAGATTCATACATGGGGTCACTTGTTGTGTGACTAGTACCTGCTGCAGTTGCTGCCTGGCTTGGGGGTTCGGGTTCCAGCAGGGTCTACTTGTCAGTTCAGTTGAAGACAGTTCTCCTCCTCAGCGACGGCGACCTCACCTCACGTGACGTCATCGACCCGCTCGCGCTCGGGGAGAAGATTGAAGCAGCGCAGAGGAGGACAGCTCCGCCTCCCAGTTAGCCGAATGACGGTCGGAGACGCAGTGGACTGTTACACTTCATCTACAAGCATGGGGGCGCCCACGCCTGTCACTCGCCAAACACTGCCATTCAGCCAAGTAAGAGTACTTTAAAGTGAAGTGCCATGCCGCCGCCGGGGGCTATTGTGCGGGAGGCGGCCCGCAGGAGGACAGGTGCGGGTGGGATTTATTTTTTTGTTTAGTTTATTTTGACGCCCCCCCCTCCAGGGCGCCCATGGCACTTGCCATGGAGTGCCATACCCTAGATACGCCACTGGTCTTGTCTACAGTCAAGCATGGTGGTGGGAGTGTCATGGTCTGGGGCTGCATGAGTGCTACTGGCACTGGGGAGCTACAGTTCATTGAGGGAACCATGAATGCCAATATGTATTGTGATATACTGAACCAGAGCATGATCCCCTCCCTTCGGAGACTGAGTCGCAGGGCAGTATTCCAACATGATAACGACCCCAAACACACCTCCAAGACGACCACTGCCTTGCTAAAGAAGCTTGGGGTAAAGGTGATGGACTGGCCAAGCATGTCTCCAGACCTAAACCCTATTGATCATCTGTGGGGGATCCTCAAACGGAAGGTGGAGGAACACAAGGTCTCTAACATCCACCAGCTCCGTGATGTCGTCATGGAGGAGTGGAAAAGGACTCCAGTGGCAACCTGTGAAGCTCTGGTGAACTCCATGCCCAAGAGGGTTAAGGCAGTGCTGGAAAATAATGGTGGCCACACAAAATATTGACACTTTGGGCCCAATTTGGACATTTTCACTGAGGCGTGTACTCACTTTTGTTGCCAACGGTTTAGACATTAATGGCTGTGTGTTGAGTTATTTTGAGAGGACGGCAAATTTACACTGTTAGGGCCCTTTCACACAGGGCTGTCCGTTTGCGGGCTCTGCTTTAGCTCAGCGTGGATCGCTCTGTCGATCCCCGCTGAGCCGGCAGATGACAGGTCTGTCTCCGCACACTGTGCAGGGACCGACCTGTGAGAGCGCCGCTCTCCCCTATGGGGGATCGGATGACGACGGACCGTAGAGTCCATTGTCATCCGATCCGATCCGCCAGATGGATGGAAAATAGGGATTTCCTCCGTTACACTTTGGCAGATTGGAGCAGGTCGGATGTTAGCGGGCATGTCACCGCTGACATCTGTGGCTCCATAGAGGTACATGGAGCGTCCGTTCAGGTCCGCTTAAAAAACTGACAGGCGGACTTGAACGGTCCGCCCGTGTGAAATGGCCCTTATACAAGCTGTACACTCACTACTTTACATTGTAGCAAAGTGTAATTTCTTCAGTGTTGTCACATGAAAAGATAGAATAAAATATTTACAAAAATGTGAGGGGTGCACTCACTTTTGTGAGATACTTTATATATAGCCTATTATAATAATATATAACTATGAATTAGAAAATGGACATATAATTATTATCACAAACACCATTATAAAGACTGCAGTGATACTTTTACACCAATATATATATATATATATATATATATATATATATATATACAAATAAAATTATATAACATAATAAAATAATATAGTATTTGAAAAATATATAAATAAATTAGAAAAATTATATATAATTATTATTACCAACACCATTATAACGACTAAAGTGATATTTTCATGCCAATGTGCCAAATATGTCACACATGATAAACATCCATGGTTACAAATCCGACATCGCAGCGATCACACCAAAAGCTATCGATTGGAATCGATGGCACGTAACGTCAGTCGTCGATTCTTGGATTTAAAGGGTTGTTCCACATACTGTTGATATTTCCTGTTTAATGAATGACCGCTGGCTAAAAAGACCTGTGTGAGAGACCTCAGACACAAGCGGCCATTCAGGAGCTCTACAATCTGCTGCGTCTGTTTAAAGCACGCAGGGCGGTGCGGAAAAGTCGAATATTTTAGATTTTGCAGCTCTGCATTTTTTGCATCCGGCAGTCAGCTTTGCACACCACCCTCACCCAACTGCTGTAGAGCACAAATACTGGATCCTCTAGTGGGGGGATGGGGATGGATGTTTGTCCTATGTACACACTCATAGCACAATGCGCCCAAATTCCTCCCTAACCAGATGCAGCCCCTGCAAACAAAAGAATGGAGCTGACCTGCGCCACCTACAGGACACAAGCGGTCTTGCCGCCTAGGCTGTTCAGCAAATTTTCTTAGAGGAATTTCAGATTTCTACCTCCCCCTCGAAAAATGCCACATTTACTCCTGATGCCGCGTACACACGATCGTGATTCACGGCGGTGAAAACACCGCCGTGAATCACGACATGAAATAAAATGAAAAACGAGGGAACGGCATTTTCCCCCACACACGACCGTTTTTCCCGTCATTTTTTTCTTTGTCGAGAAAAACGACCGTCTGTGGGCTCCCCGGCAGTGTCTCCCTATGGGAAAACTGCCGCGGAAAAAAATGATGGAAAAAACGATGAGAAAATTTAGAACATGTTCTAATTTTTCTCGTCGTTTTTTCTGCCGTTTTTCTCAACGAGAAAAACGACATAAAGCCCACAGACGATCGTTTTTCTCGGCGAAAAAAAAAAAGCGGTCGTGTGTACGCGGCATGACAGCTGAAAACAGACATTTTCACTTCCAGCGCAACAGCTGACAACAAATTCTTATTTAAAGCGAAACTTTCTGTAGCTTTAAACAAATTCCTGAAGTAATAATATACAGCAACAGTATAATTTCTCCCAAACCTCACCTTTCCCCCTCACTTCTGTGTGTTTGGAACAAGCAGAACAAAAGATTATAGAGCACTAATACAAAAAATGTCATTTAAAGTCCTATTTAAAGCACCTGAACATAATAAACAAATAAGCAAATATGGGGTTATTTGCTTATTATGTTCAGCCTTGTAGGATTTTAAATGACATTTTTGTATGTGTGCGCTATAATCTTTTGTTCTGTTTGTACGGTCTTATAGCAGCACCATCTTCAATGTGATGCATAGTTAGGGTGTGAGCCCCCCAAGTCTTTGTTTGGAACAAGCAGCGCACATTAGTTGTGGTCACGTGCACTGCTCTATGGACACTACACATCCCATAATCCCATAGGTTTGCGCAGCCTATTGCAAAGCTCAAACACATGCTGGGGGGGGGGGGGGGGGGGGCATAACATTATGACCACTGACAGGTAAAGGGAATATCTCGTTAAAACGGCATCTGAAAATTGGTGGGATATATTAGGCAGCAAGTGAACATGTTGTCCATGAAGTTGATGTGGTGAAAGCAGAAAATAAATAAGCATTGTGGTTTGTTGTGTATGAAGCTGTGAAGCCCATAGTGACCCATCTCCACAGCCAAAAGCTTTGACAACAGTCACATGAACATCAGAACTGGACTACAGAGCAATAGAAGAAGGTGGCCTGGTCTGATGAATCATGTTTTCTTTTACATTATTATTATTCACGATTTATATAGCGCCAACAGTTTACGCAGCGCTTTACAATGTATAGGGGGGGGGGGCAGAACAATTACAGTACAGTTAAATACAAAAGGTACAGGAGGGCCCTGCTTGCTTACATTCTAAAGGGAGGGGTGGTGGTACAAAAGGTAATAGCTGCAGAGAATTTGATGGGAGTGGCTCGGGGATAGTTGTTAGGTGGGTGTGGGATAGGCTTCCCTGAATAAATGAGTTTTCAGGGATCTCCTGAAGGTGGACAGGGTAGGGGCTGATCGGACATACTGGGGCAGGGAGTTCCAGAGGATGGTAGAGGCTCTGGAGAAGTCCTGAAGTCGAGCATGGGAGGAGGTAACAAGGAAGCTAGAGAGCAGGAGGTTCTGGGAGGAGCGGAGGGGACGATTTGGGCAATATCTGCAGATGAGGTTGGAGATGTAGATGGGGGCGATGTTGTGAATGGCCTTGTATGTTGTGGTTAGCATTTTGAATTTTACACGGTGGGGTAGGGAAAGCCAGTGAAGGGATTGGCAGAGAGGAGCAGAAGTCACGGATCGGTTAGTGAGGTGTATTAGTCTAGCAGCAGAATTCATAATAGACTGAAGAGGGGATAGCCTGCGTAAGGGTAGGCCATTAAGGAGAGAGTTGCAGAAATAATCAAGGAGTGAATAAGTTGCTTTGTGGTGTCATTAGTCAGGAAGGGTCGAATTCTGGAGATTACGGAGGTTCAGGCGGCAGGATTTAGCCAGTGATTAGATGTGGGGGCTGAAGGAGAGATCTGCGTCAAGGATTACACCCAGCACCCTGGCATGTGTGGAGGGATCAATGGTTGTGTTGTTGATATTACTGGTAAAGTCATGGGGGGGGGGGGGCTGTGAAAGAGGAAATATGGAAATATAACAAGCTCAGTTTTAGAAAGATTGAGTTTGAGGAAGTCAGTAAGTTTGAGATCCGTGAGGAGATCGAGGGGGTGAGTTGAGGAGTGGAGACATAGATCTGGGTGTCGTCGGCATAGAGGTGGTATTGGAAGCCATGAGAGGTTATCAACTGGCCAAGGGAAGAGGTATAGAGTGAGAATAGGAGGGGCCCAAGGACAGAGCCTTGGGGTACCCCAACAGGAAGAGGAGCCGAGGAGATGGAGTTGTGGGTGACACTGAAAGTGCGCTGAGATAGGAAGAAGGAGAACCAGGATAAAGCAGAATCACGGAGTCCAAAGGAGTGTAATTTGCTGAGGAGGAGATGGTGGTCAACTGTGTCAAAGGCAGCAGAGAGGTCTGAAGCCTCGTACACATGGCCGAGATTCTCGTCAGGAAAAAAACGTTGTTTTTCCTGACGAGATTCTTGACAAGAAACGTGTCCAGGCCGAGTGTACACACGTACGATTCAAAAGAACCGCCGTTCTTTTGAATGGCACGCACGCGGTGACGTCATCGACTACGACGAGCGTGCGCTCGTCAAATTCGATGCCGTCGCCGCCATCTTGCTACACCCTATGCCTATGCCTAGGAAGCTACCGCGCATGCGTTAAAGTCATTTCGAGCATGCGCGGGTTTCCACGGCGACAGGTAAGTGTACACACGCTCTGGTTTCTCGTCGAGAAACAGGCCGACGAGATTCTCGATGAGAAAAAAGACCGCAGGTGGTCTTTTTTCTCGTCGGGGAATCTGGGCAGTTTTCTTGACGAGAACACTGAAACCCGCGTACACACAGCCGAGAAAACCGGTCGTGTGTACGCGGCCTAAGAGTATGAGTATGGAGTAATGGCCATTGGTTTTAGCAGTTAGTAGGTCATTGGTGAGTTTTAGTAGGGCAGTTTCAGTAGAATGTTGTGGGCGGAAGCGGGACTGTAGAGGGTTGAGAAGGTTGTTGTCCATGAGGTAGCGACTCATTCGGTCATAGACAAGGCGTTCGATGAGCTTGGAGGCAAAAGGAAGCAGGGAGATGGGTCTTAGGTTATTCAAACAGGTGGGGTCTAGTGAGGGTTTTTTAAGTATGGGGGGTAACCAGTGCACGTTTGAGCGAGGAGGGGTTGAAGATGTGGGTAAGGGTTTACATCATGAGGATGGCCGGGTGCGTGTGCGTCACTTACCTGGGGTAGAGATGGCACCAGGATTCGGTAGAAGAAGGCAATTTGGAAGAGGCTGTGTGATGTTTTGGGCAATGTTCTGCTGGGAAACCTTGGGTCCTGACATTCATGTGGATGTTACTTTGGTGTCCATGTCTCAATGAGTCAGGGCTGTTTTAGCAAAAAGGGGCCATACTCAATATTAGGTGGGTGGTCATAATTGTATGGCTGATCTGTGTATATACACACTACTGTATATATACACCTGCCTTTACATGCAGTGAACATTAATAGCATCCCAGTCTTAGTCCGTAGGGTTCAGTATTGAGTCGGTCCGCCCTTAGCAGCTATAACAGCTTCAACTCTTCTGGGAAGGCTGTCCACAAGGTTTAGGAGTGTGTCTATGGGAATGTTTGACCATTCTTCCAGAAACGCATTTGTGAGGTCCACTGATGTTGGACGAGAAGGCCTGGCTCGCAGTCTCTGCTCTAATTCATCCATGAGATCTCCTGAGAAGCCAGCCGGTTGGGCTGGTGAGTGTCAGTCTGGGAGGGCTGTGGGGAGAAGTAGCCAGGAGGGCTAGTGAAAGGGGCAGATGCAGCCAGGTAGATTGGCAGTGCCTGGAGAGGTGGTTCTGGGATCAGTGACCACAGAGGAAGTGCTGGGAAATCTACTCTCAAGTAGGGATGAGCTTCGTGTTCGAGTCGAACATACGTTCGACTCGAACATCGGCTGTTCGATCGTTCGACGAAGATCGAACGATTTGGGCCGTTCGCGCCAAATTCAAGTGACGCGAACGGCCCACAATGCACTACGCCATCGCAGTGTCATCCAGGCGCTGTGATTGGCCAAGCATGCACTGTGACCCCGCATGCTTGGCCAATCACAGCGCCGGCAGCGAGGAGAGCAATGATTGGCCACAGGCAGGATGCCTGTGGCCAATTATTGCTGAGGGGGTTTAGTACACGCCCCACACTATAAAAGGCCGCCAGCGCGGCGGCCTTGTGTAGTGTGTTCCGGAGCAGGGAAAGAGAAGCATAGGCAGGGACAGTATCATTTTTTTCCTTTACTAATCCTGGATTCCTTGTGTTTAGGGACAGAGAAGGATAGGTAGGGAGAGTGTCAGTGTGTTATTCTGTGCTAAACCTTGTTTGTAGGGACAGAGGACAGTGAGGGAAAGTGTCAGTGTGCTATTCTGTGCTAAACCTTGTTTGTAGGGACAGAGAAGGACAGTGAGGGAAAGTGTCAGTGTGCTATTCTGTGCTAAACCTTGTTTGTAGGGACAGAGAAGGACAGTGAGGGAAAGTGTCAGTGTGCTATTCTGTGCTAAACCTTGTTTGTAGGGACAGAGAAGGACAGTGAGGGAAACTGTCAGTGTGCTATTCTGTGCTAAACCTTGTTTGTAGGGACAGAGAAGGACAGTGAGGGAAAGTGTCAGTGTGCTATTCTGTGCTAAACCTTGTTTGTAGGGACAGAGAAGGACAGTGAGGGAAAGTGTCAGTGTGCTATTCTGTGCTAAACCAATCTTGCTGAACCATATTTGAAATCCTTGAGTTTAGGGACAGAGAAGGACACTCGGGGAAACTGTCAGTGTGCTATTCTGTGCTAAACCTTGTTTGTAGGGACAGAGAAGGACAGTGAGGGAAAGTGTCAGTGTGCTATTCTGTGCTAAACCAATCTTGCTGAACCATATTTGAAATCCTTGAGTTTAGGGACAGAGAAGGACACTCGGGGAAACTGTCAGTGTGCTATTCTGTGCTAAACCTTGTTTGTAGGGACAGAGAAGGACAGTGAGGGAAACTATCAGTGTCCTATTCTGTGCTAAACCTTGTTTGTAGGGACAGAGAAGGACAGTGAGGGAAACTGTCAGTGTGCTATTCTGTGCTAAACCAATCTTGCTGAACCATATTTGAAATCCTTGAGTTTAGGGACAGAGAAGGACACTCGGGGAAACTGTCAGTGTGCTATTCTGTGCTAAACCTTGTTTGTAGGGACAGAGAAGGACAGTGAGGGAAAGTGTCAGTGTGCTATTCTGTGCTAAACCAATCTTGCTGAACCATATTTGAAATCCTTGAGTTTAGGGACAGAGAAGGACACTCAGGGAAACTGTCAGTGTGCTATTCTGTGCTAAACCAATCTTGCTGAACCGTATTTGAAATCCTTGAGTTTAGGGACAGAGAAGGACACTCGTGGAAACTATCAGTGTGCTATTCTGTGCTAAATCTTGTTTGTAGGGACAGAGAAGGACAGTGAGGGAAACTATCAGTGTGCTATTCTGTGCTAAACCTTGTTTGTAGGGACAGAGAAGGACAGTGAGGGAAAGTGTCAGTGTGCTATTCTGTGCTAAACCAATCTTGCTGAACCATATTTGAAATCCTTGAGTTTAGGGACAGAGAAGGACACTCGGGGAAACTGTCAGTGTGCTATTCTGTGCTAAACCAATCTTGCTGAACCGTATTTGAAATCCTTGAGTTTAGGGACAGAGAAGGACACTCAGGGAAACTATCAGTGTGCTATTCTGTGCTAAACCTTGTTTGTAGGGACAGAGAAGGACAGTGAGGGAAACTGTCAGTGTGCTATTCTGTGCTAAACCAATCTTGCTGAAGCATATTGCAAATCCTTGTGTTTAGGGACAGAGAAGGATAGGCAGGGGACAGTGTCAGTGTCATTGTTGCTAAGCCTCCTGCACAGTATACACCTGAAGGTAGCCCTTATTGCTGTTTTTCCCATCTCCCTGCAGGCCATCCATTAAAATGTCTGGAAGGCAAACAAGGAGAGGCAGACAGTCAGGAGGCAAAAAAAGAGGGCAAGCAGGCTCTGTGTCTGAGGGCAACAGTGCTGGTCGTGGATGCGGTGCATTGTCATCAGCACATGGCCATGGGACACGCTTGTCCTTCTTTTCGGCAGCTGGACATGTTGAGCTACATCATGCCGAAGACTTGGTAGAGTGGATGACCAAGCCCACCTCATCCTCCTCATCCTCTCTCACCCAGGCTCAGGGTACTGGCAAAGCAGCTGCCAAAGCGTCCTCTTCTCTGGTATCAATGTCATCATTAGTCACTCCTTCCCTAGACCCACCATGTCCTCCTCCTGAGGAGTCGCCCGAACTGTTTGAGCACAGTGTTGGGTACATGCTCCAGGAGGATGCCCAGCGTTTCGAAGGATCTGATGATGATACCCAGCTAGAGGAAGGCAGTAGCATGAGAGCAGAGAGAGGGGATGCTCAAGAAGGACACCACTCTGGCAGTCATGCTCCAGCAGCTGCAGCATACTGCCAGATTGGCTCCAGTGATGAGGAGGGAGGGGATGATGAGGTCACTGACTCCACGTGGGTGCCTAATAGGAGAGAGGAGGAGGAGGAGGATGAGGAGGAGGCACATCTCCAACGAGGCAGGATGCCCTTGGGTGGCCAGCGTATGGGCAGCACACCGACGGAATCACACCGCAGAGCTCCGCCTGTGCAGGGCGCTGCCTCTGCCCGTCATTCAAAAAGTTCTTTGGTGTGGGCCTTTTTTGAGGCGAGTGCATCAGATCGCACAGCTGCTGTTTGCAACATATGTCTCAAGCGTATATCGCGTGGCCAAAACATCAGCCGCTTGGGCACCACATGCTTGATCAGACATATGTTGACCTGCCATGCAGCTCGTTGGCAAGCCTACCTTAAAGACCCACACCAAAGAACAAAGCGGACCTCTCCTTGCACCGCATCAGCTGGGATCTCCAACCCCACTATACCTTCAGTCCTCTCTGAAACCTGCTCTGAGAGGAATGAAGGTGTAGAATTAGGCGTGTCACAGCCAAGTACTTGCGGCCACTCTGCTAGCAGTACACCGACGTCCGATTCTAGCAGGCAAATTTCCCTGCCCCAGCTGCTGGACCGTCGAAAGAAGTTCACTCCCAGCCATCCACATGCCCAGCGGTTGAATGCTAGCTTGGCTAAATTGCTAGCGCTTCAACTGCTGCCTTTTCAGTTGGTAGACTCGGCCCCCTTCCGTGAGTATGTGCAATGTGCAGTTCCTCAGTGGCAGGTTCCCAAACGCCACTTTTTCTCACGGAAGGCGATTCCGGCTCTCTACAGGCATGTGGAAGGCAATGTCTTGGCCTCGCTGGACAGGGCGGTCAGCGGTAAGGTGCATATTACCGCTGACTCATGGTCCAGCAGGCATGGACAGGGACGTTACCTTTCTTTCACGGCCCATTGGGTCACTCTTTTGGCAGCTGGGAAGGATGCAGGACAAGGTGCAGTAGTGTTGGAGGTTGTTCCACCGCCACGCCTCCAAAATGCTACTACTGGTTGTGACACACCTCTCTCCTCCACCCCCTCCTCTTCTTCCTCCATGGCCTCTTCCTGTGCTTTGTCCTCGGAACCAGCGGTGCTCCGTAGGCGTTCAAGGGGCTACGCAAGTACGCAGGCAAAAAGATGCCATGCCGTGCTTGCGCTGGTGTGTTTGGGGGACAGGAGCCACACTGGGGCAGAGGTCCTGTCTGCTCTGCAGGGGCAGGCCGAGAGGTGGTTGACGCCACGCCAGCTTAAGCCAGGAATGGTGGTTTGCGACAATGGCACCAACCTCCTCTCCGCCCTCCGACAGGGACAACTGACCCATGTGCCCTGTGTGGCTCACGTCCTTAACCTGGTGGTACAGCGGTTCTTGGGCAAGTACCCGGGCTTACAGGATGTCCTGAGGCAGGCCAGGAAAGTCTGTGTGCATTTCCGCAGATCTTATAATGCCAGTGCTCGCCTGGCTGAGCTGCAAAAGGAGTTGAACCTGCCCAAGAACCGCCTTATATGTGACATGCCCACCAGGTGGAACTCAACGTTGGCCATGCTGCAGCTGCTGCACACGCAGCAGAGGGCCATTAATGAGTACCTGTGCGACTACGGCACCAGGACAGGGTCAGGGGAGCTCGGGTTTTTTTCATCATGCCAGTGGGGCATGATCAGGGATGCATGCACTGTCCTGGCACCATTTGAGGAGGCCACGAGGATGGTGAGCAGTGACAGTGCATGCATCAGTGACACTGTACCTCTTGTCCACCTGTTGGAGCACACGCTGCGTGGAATAATGGACAGAGCACTTGAGGCAGAACAGAGGCAGGAAGAGGAGGACTTCCTTGCCTCTCAAGGCCCCCTTTACCCAGACAGTGTTCCTTCTGTCCCACCCATCGCACAGGAAGAGGAGGAGGAGGAGGAGGAGGAGGATTGTGTCAGCATGGAGGTGGAGGCTGGCACTCAGCATCATCAGCAGCAGTCTTTTAGGGATGATTTACAGTCCCAAGAAACCAGTGGACTTGTACGTGGCTGGGAGGAGGTGGCTGCGGATCATGTCATCCTTAGTGACCCAGAGGACTCCGGACTGAATGCCTCAGCTAACCTACGCTGCATGGCCTCCCTGATCCTGCAAAGTCTGCGGAAGGATCCTCGTATTCTTCGGATCAAGGAGAGGGACCATTACTGGCTGGCCACTCTCCTTGATCCACGGTACAAGGGTAAGGTTTCGGACCTTATGTTACCGTCGCAGAGGGAGCAGAGGATGAGACAACTCCGGGAGGCCTTGCAGAAAGGTCTGTGCAACGCGTTCCCAGAGACTGGGAGGTTACAAACTCCTGGTCCTGGACAACGAGTTGCTGAGGCTTCGGGCAGTCAAAGAAGGAGCGGTGGGGAAGGTGGCCGTCTGACCGATGCGTTCAGACAATTCTTTAGTCCGCAGCCCCAAAGTATGATTGGTTCCAGCAACCATCGCCAGCGTCTGATAAACATGGTGCAGGAATATCTAGGGGCAAGGTCAGACTTGGACACCTTCCCCACCGAAAATCCTCTGGCTTACTGGGTCTTGAGGATGGATCACTGGCCAGAGCTTGCACAGTATGCAATTGAGCTACTGGCCTGTCCTGCATCCAGCGTTCTTTCAGAACGCACATTCAGTGCTGCTGGAGGATTTGTCACGGATCACAGGGTGCGCCTGTCCACCGACTCGGTTGATCGACTGACTTTCATCAAGATGAACCAGTCTTGGATCACCACCAGCTACCACACACCTGATGCTGATATAACAGACTAATTGATTTTAAAATGTCACATCCCTTCAAGACTGATGCTGATGCTGAGTGCCTGTGCTGTTATGTTGACTGGCTATCCTCCTCCTCTTCCTCAATGATCCGATTAATGATGATAGCTTGGAAGATCATTTTGGTTTATGGGTGCCGCCACCAGTGGCTAAGGCCCAATTTTTCAGCCCCTGTTTAACAGGGGCGTGTAATTACAATTTTTGATGCAATAATTTGCAACAGGGCTCATTGCTGTGCTCCAAGTACAGTATCTGTGAGGGGTTGCAGTGTGGTGCCACCAGTGGCTAAGGCCCAATTTTTCAGCCCCTGTTTAACAGGGGCGTGTAATTACAATTTTTGATGCAATACTTTGCAACAGGGCTCATTGCTGTGCTCCAAGTACAGTATCTGTGAGGGGTTGCAGTGTTGTGCCACCAGTGCCTAAGGCCCAATTTTTCAGCCCCTGTTAAACAGGGGCATGCAATTATAATTATTGATCTAATAATTCACAGCAGGGCCCATTGCTGCGCCCACCAAGAGTAACTGTCAGGCCTTACAGTGTTGTGTCAACACCACCACCACCACCACCACCACCACCAAAGGCCCAATTTTTCAGCCCCTGTTCAACAGGGGCATGCAATTATAACTATTGATCTAATAATTCACAGCAGGGCCCATTGCTCCGCCCACCAAGAGTAACTGTCAGGCCTTACAGTGTTGTGTCAACACCACCACCACCACCACCACCAAAGGCCCAATTTTTCAGCCCCTGTTCAACAGGGGCATGCAATTATAATTATTGATCTAATAATTCACAGCAGGGCCCATTGCTGCGCCCACCAAGAGTAACTGTCAGGCCTTACAGTGTTGTGTCAACACCACCACCACCACCACCACCAAAGGCCCAATTTTTCAGCCCCTGTTCAACAGGGGCATGCAATTATAATTATTGATCTAATAATTCACAGCAGGGCCCATTGCTGCGCCCACCAAGAGTAACTGTCAGGCCTTACAGTGTTGTGGCACCAGCACCACCATCAAAGGCCCAATTTTTACTACCACTGTTCAACAATTATATGTTATTACAATTCCTGATATAATAGTTGACAGCAGGGCGTTCCAGCACCAACCAAGAGTAACTGTGAGTGCTTACAGTGTTGTGCCAACACTAACACCTAAGGGGCCAATTTCTGCAGAGTATATACGGCAGGTCCCTACTTTCAAACATCCAACTTACAAACGACTCCTACTTGCAAACGGAAGAAGACAACAGGAAGTGAGAGGAAATCTACCCCTAGGAAGGAAAATTCTCTCCTGTAAGAATTAATATGGGAGAAAGGTGTCTCCTCTCTACTGATGCTTTATCACCAATCCTTGTTTCAATAAAAACACCACATTTCAAAAACAGTTGTCATTGGGACGCAAAGTGAGGTGAAATGTTCTGAACAGGGGCACAGACAGCAAAACAAATGTTACAGGGGTGATAACCCTTCCCTATGTTTTCCAAAAAGCTTAAAAATAGATTTTTTGGCTGGAGCTACACTTTAACAATGTACCTGTTCAAAATTACAAACAGATTCTACTTAAGAACAAACCTACAGTCCCTGTCTTGTTTACACCGGTCTTGTTTACACCGCCTGTATACTGCTGTTCAGAGTACATAGGGCCTTTTTTATTTTGTGTTGCGGGGTTCCCCTTAATATGCAAACAAGACCCAAAGGGGCTGGTAATGGGCTGGGGTGGGGGGGGGTGATGGGGTAGCTATGCCATTTTTCTTAAAGATTTTCATCCATATTACCGGGACCAGACATTACATTAAAGCCGCAAGCAGTTTTAAATGGCTGTTTTTTCCTTTAGAAATGTCATTTTGTGCAGGGACAGTTCTAAACACGGGAAACACGTGGCACTTCGCAGGCATACTTTAGACACCCCCCAGGTACGATATTTAAAGGAATATTTGACTTTTTTTTTTTTTTCACTTTATGCATCATTAAAATGACTGCTCCCGAAAAACGTCCGTTTTTAAAACTTCTTTTTGCATTGATACATGTCCCCTGGTGCAGAACCCGGGTTCCCAAACTCTGTTTAGGACAATAACATGGATAATAGTCGTTATAATTAGCACTTTAGAATTCGAACGTTCGCATCCATTGTATTTAATAGGGTTCTAATGTTCGTGCGAACTTTCGGTCCGTTCGCGGGTTCTGGTGCGAACCGAACCCGGGGGCGTTCGGCTCATCACTACTCTCAAGTATAGGAGCTGCAAGCCCCTGCCTGTAAAGGGCCTTTGCTACACAAATTATTACTACAGGGTGACATAGCTGGGTTCTGCAAGAAAGTGTGTGCTGGAGGAAGAAGAGGAGATGTATATACAGTGAGGGAAAAAAGTATTTGATCCCCTGCTGATTTTGTTTGTTTGCCCACTGACCAAGAAATAATCAGTCTATAATTTTAATTGTAAGTTTATTTTAACAGTGAGAGACAGAATAACAACAAAAATATCCAGAAAAACGCATTTCAAAAAAGTTATAAATTTATTTGCATTTTAATGAGTGAAATAAGTATTTGACCCCTTCACAAAACACGACTTAGTACTTGGTGGCAAAACCCTTGTTGGCAATCAGAGGTCAGACGCTTCTTGTAGTTGGCCACCAGGTTTGCACACATCTTAAGCCTCGTACACACGGCCGAGATTCTCGTCGAAAAAAACATGTCGTTTTTTTCGACGAGATTCTTGGACAAGAAACTTGTCCCGGCCGAGTGTACACACGCTCGATTCAATGAACCCGCGGTTCTTTGAATGGAGCGAACGCGGTGACGTCATTGAATACGATGAGCATGCGCTCGCCACATTCGATGCCGTCGCCGCCATCTTGGTATACCCTACCTATGCCTAGGAAGCTACCGCGCATGCGTCAAATTCATTTCGAACATGAGCGGGCTTCCGGGAGGACAGGTAAGTGTACACACACTCACTTTTCTCGTCGAGAAACAGGCTGACGAGAATCTCGACGAGAAAATAGAGAGCAGGTTCTCTATTTTCTCGTCGAGATTACTTGTCGGTTTTCTTGACGAGAAACCATACACACGAACGAATTTCTCGGCAAGACATCTCTGCGTGTGTACGAGGCCTCAGAAGGGATTTTGTCCCACTCCTCTTTGCAGATCGTCTCCAAGTCAGTACGGTTTTCGAAGCTGAAGCCTCGTACACACGACCGAGAGCTTTTTGCAGAGAAAACCGTTCGTGTGTATGGTTTCTCGGCAGGAAAACTGTCGGGAATCTCGACAAGAAAAATAGAGAACCTGCTCTCTATTTTTCTCGTCGGGATTCTCGGCAGAGTGTTTCCTGCTGAGAAACCCGGTCGTCTGTATGCTTACCTGTCCAGGGAAACCCGTGCATGCTCGATGAGACTTCGACGCATGCGCGGTAGCATACAAGGGTAGTGTAGGGTGTAGCAAGATGGCGGCGACGGCATTGAATCTGACGAGCGCCGGCTCGTCATAGTCGATGACGTCACTGCGTTCTTGCCATTCAAAAGAACGGCGGTTCTTTTGAATGACGCGTGTGTACACAGGGCTTGGCAAGACAAGCTTGCCAGGAATCCCGTCGAGAAAACCAACGTTTTTTTTCGACGGGATTCCCGCCCGTGTGTACGAGGCTTGACATTTGGTAACTCGAACCTTCAGCTCCCTCCACATATTTTCTATGGGATTAAGGTCTGGAGACTGGCTTGGCCACTCCAGGACCGTAATGTGCTTCTTTTTGAGCCACTCCTTTGTTGCCTTGGCCATGTGCTTTGGGTCATTGTCATGCTGGAAGACCCATCCACGGCCCATTTTCAAAGCCCTGGCTGAGGGAAGGAGGTTCTCACCCAAGATTTGATGGTACATGACCCCGTCCATCGTCCTTTTGATGTGGTGAAGTTGTCCTGTCCCCTTAGTGGAAAAACACCCTCAAAAGGATAATGTTTCCACCTCCATGTTTGACGGTGGGAATGGTGTTCTTGAGGTCATAGGCCGCATTCCTCCTCCTCCAAAACACGCCGAGTTTAGTTGATGCCAAAGAGCTTGATTTTGGTCTCATCTGACCGCAACACTTTCACCCAGTTCTCCTCTGAATCATTCAGATGTTAATTAGCAAACTTCAGACTGGCCTGTACATGTGCTTTCTTGAGCAGGGGGACCTTGTGGGCACTGCAGGATTTCAGTCCTTCACGGCGTATTGTGTTACCAATTGTTTTATTGATAACTATGGTCCCAGCTGCCTTGAGATCATTGACAAGATTCTCCCGTGTAGTTCTGTGCTCATTCCTCACCGTTCTCATGATCATTGAAACTCCACAAGGTGAGATCTTACATGGAGCCCCAGACCGAGGGAGATTGACAGTTATTTTGTGTGTCTTGTAGCCCATTCCAGCCTTGTGTAGGTCTAAAATCTTGTCCCTGACATCCTTGGACAGCTCTTTGGTCTTGGTCATGGTGAAGAGATTGGAATCTGATTGATCGCTTCTGTGGACAGGTGTCTTTTATACAGGTAACAAGCTGAGATTAGGAGCACTCTCTTCAAGGGAGTGCTCCTAATCTCAGCTCGTTACCTGTATAGAAGACACATGGGAGCCAGAAATCTTGATGATTTATAGGGGATCAAATACTTATTTCACTCATTAAAGTGGAGGTCCGCCCACCGCTGTAAAAATTTAAAGCCAAATAAAACCCCAAATTTAAAGCCCAATAAAAGCCAAATAAATTTAAATTTAATAATTGGACACTTACCTGTCCTGGAGTCCAGTGAAGTCTCAGGCCTCGTACACACGAACGAGTTTCTCGGCAAAAACCAGCAAGAAACTTGCCGAGAAATTTGTTCGTGTGTATGGTTTCTCGTCAAGAAAAGCGACAAGAATCTCGACGAGAAAATAGAGAACCTGCTCTCTATTTTCTCGTCGAGATTCTCGTCAGCCTGTTTCTCGACGAGAAAAGTGAGTGTGTGTACACTTACCTGTCCTCCCGGAAGCCCGCGCATGTTCGAAATGAATTCGACGCATGCGCGGTAGCTTCCTAGGCATACGTAGGGTATACCAAGATGGCGGCGACGGCATCGAATGTGACGAGCGCATGCTCGTCGTAGTCGATGACGTCACCGCGTACGCTCCATTCAAAGAACCGCGGGTTCTTTGAATCGAGCGTGTGTACACTCGGCCGGGACAAGTTTCTTGTCCAAGAATCTCGTCGAAAAAAAACATGTTTTTTTCGACGAGAATCTCGGCCGTGTGTACGAGGCTTCAGAGTCTGCCCATTACCATTTCATCTACTCAAGGGTGTCCTGGCCCTAACTCTCTCTCCCGTGTTCTGTTAACAGACAATAAATCTCTTGTTTGCATTCAAAAAGTGACTGGCACCCATCATTCTTCTTGCATCACACCCACCATGCCTGGTAACCCACTCTACAAGGCAGGATGTCAGCTCTCCCTAACCTTTGAGGTCACCATTAGGCCTCTGGGGCCCCGGGACCTTGCTACACATGCAAAAAAGGAAATGTGAAAAAACGCATGTTCGCGTGACTCTAGGTGTGTAGCCTAATGCCGCGTACAGACGATCAGAAATTCCGACAACAAAACCATGGATTTTTTTCCGACAGATGTTGGCTCAAACTTGTCTTGCATACACTTGGTAACACAAAATGTTGTCGGAAATTCCGAACGCTAGGAACACGGTGACGTACAAGACGTACGACGGCACTATTGAAGGGAAGTTCAATACCAGTCGTGTTAGTAAAGTTTGGTGAGAGACGATTCACGCTTTTCAGCCTCATGCTTTTCAGTCCGTTACAGCGTGACGAATGTGCTATCTCCATTACGAACGCTAGTTTTACCAGACCGAGCGCTTTCATCTCGTACTTGATTCAGAGCATGCGTGGAATTTTGTGCATCAGAATTGTCCACACACGATCGGAATTTACAAAAACAAATTTTGTTGTCGGAAAATTTGAGAACCAGCTCTCAAATTTTTGTTGTCAGAAATTCAGACAGCAAATGTCCGATGGAGCCTACACACGGTCGTAATTTCAGACAAAAAGCTCCCATCGAACATTTGTTGTCAGCAATTCCGACCGTGTGTACGTGGCATTAGGCTTGGTTCACACTACCGCCTGCCCAGGGTGTGAGTACGTTCCCATACCTTGCATGTTGGGCAGCCTATTCATTTTAATAGGCTGCCCTATAGGCAAGAAATGTGGAAAGAAGTCCCTCCTTTTTTAAAGTTTTATGCCAGATCTCCACACTATGGACCTGTGGGTTGCTTCCCACCACCTAAAAGATTTGCCCAGCCTGTTGCAACTTGTCCCTTTATGTGAAAGGGGGACTCTGATGTGAAGGGGGACTCTGATGTAAAGGGGAGCTCTAATGTAAATTGGGGCTCTGATATGAAGGGGGGATTTTGATGTGTAGTGAGTTCCAGTATTTTCTACAGATGTGTTGCAGTATTCTCATTGGGTGTGCTCCAGCATCTACAGCAGGTGTGTTCCTGCATCACCAACAAGTGTATTTATGGATCCCCATCAGATGTGTTCCAGCATCCCTAGTAGGCGTGTTTCAGAATTCCCAGCAGGTGTGCTCTAATATCCCTAGAAGTCCACTTCATCCTCAGCAGGTGAATTCTAGCATTTTCAGCAGGTATGTTCCAGCAACCACAGCAGGTGTTGTGTTCCTTTATCTCCAGCAGGTGTGTTTCAGTAATGCACCAGGTGTGTTCCTGCTTCACCAGCAAGTGTGTTTTAGCATCCACAGCAGATGTGTTCCGGCACTCCCACTAGATGTGTTTTGGCATCGCCGGCAGCATCCTTGGCAGGTGTTTTCATTTATCCCCATGTGTATTCCATGGTCCCCAGAAGGTGTGTTTTTCAGCATTTTCAGCAGGTGTGTTGCCTTTTCCCCAGAGGATGAGTTCTAGCATTTTCTACAGGTGTGTTACAGCCCTCTCATTGGGTCTGTTCCTGCTTGACCGGTAAGTGTATTTGTGCATCCCCAGCAGGTGTGTTCCAGCATCCCCAGCAGGTGTGTTCCAGCATCCCCAGCAGGTGTGTTCCAGCATCCCCAGCAGGTGTGTTTCAGAATTCCCAGCAGGTGTCTTCTAATATCCCTAGAAGTTTAATTCATCCTCAGTAGGTGTATACCAGCAGTTTCAGCAGGTGTGTTCCAGTCCTGGACCAGATGTGTTTCAGCATCACCAGTAGATGTTTTTCAACATTCCTAGTAGGTGTTTTTCAGCATCCCCACCAGATGTTTTTCAGCATCGAAGACAGCATCCTCAGCAGGTGTTTTCATTTAACCCCAGGTGTATTCCAGGATTCCCAGAAGATGCTTTCCAGCATCTTTAGCAGGTGTGCTGCCTTTTCCCCAGAAGGTGAGTTCCAGTATTTTCCACAGGTGTGTTCCAACATCTACAGCAGGTGTGTTTCAGAATTCCCAGCAGGTGTGTTCTAATATCTTTAGAAGTTTACTTTGTCCTCAGCAGGTGTATTCCAGCATCTCCAGGAGGTGTACTGCAGAATTCTAAGCAAGAATGTTCCTGCATCACCAGCCGGTGTGTTTCAGCAACCACAGCAGTTGTGTTCTTTTAGTCCTGGTTCACACCTATGCATTTTTTTTGTGCATTTTCAGTTTTGCAGAAACACACTACAGTCCATTTAACATGGTATCCTATGGATGTAGTTCACATCTGTGCATTTTATGGAAAGGGCCAGGGACTTGTTTTTGGTTCCATAGACTTTAATTAATCAAAAGCGTGTATTGAAAAAAGAAAAATGCACCTGCAATATGCAAACTGCAACCTGCATAGATGTGAACCAGGCCTCATGCCAGCAGGTGTGTTCCTGTTTCACCAGCAGGTGTGTTGCAGCATTGCAGGCAGCATCCTTAGTAGGTGTTTTCCTTTATTCCCAGATGTATACTAGGATTCCCAGAAGATGTGTTCTAGTATTTTCAGAAGGTGTGTTCCAGCATTCTCATTGGGTGTGTTTCAGAATTCCCAGCAGGTGTTTTCTATCATCCCTAAGAGGTTACTTCATCCTCAGCAGGTGTTTGTTTCTGCATCACCAGCAAGTGTATTTCTGCATCCCCAGCAGTGCGCTCCAGCATCCCCAGCAGGTGTGTTTCAGAATTTCCAGCAGGTGTGTTTCAGCTCCCCCAGCAGGTGTTTTCTATCATCCCTAAAAGGTTACTTCATCCTCAGCAGGTGTTTGTTTCTGCATCACCAGCAAGTGTATTTCTGCATCCCCAGCAGTGCGTTCCAGCATCCCCAGCAGGTGTGTTTCAGGATTTCCAGCAGGTGTGTTTCAGCTTCCATAGCAGGTGTGTTCTATCATCCCTAAAAGGTTACTTCATCCTCAGCAGGTGTTTGTTTCTGCATCACCAGCAAGTGTATTTCTGCATCCCCAGCAGTGCGTTCCAGCATCGCCAGCAGGTGTGTTTCAGGATTTCCAGCAGGTGTGTTTCAACACCCCCAGCCAGGTGTGTTCTATCATCCCTAAAAGGTTACTTATCCTCGGCAGGTGTATTCCAGCATTTTCAGAAGGTATGTTCCAGCATTCTCAGCAGGTGTGTTGTTCCAGCATCTCCCTTAGGCGTATTCCAGGATCTCCAGCAGGTGTATTCCAGCATCTCCAGCATTTGTGTTCCAGGATTACAGACAAATGAAAGGGGTGGTGTGGAGTAATGTGTGGAGTGGTGTGGGGTGCTGGTGGGGAGAGGCTGATGTAATACAACCATGTCCGGATGAATCTTGACTGGAGTATACCTTTTGGTGGGTCAGCAGAAGATTATGATTTATTTCTGACAGAGGAGAACCTCTAGTATCGTGTATGATCCAATTCTCACAGACCAACGTGAATGTTTCCGCGTTCTCTAAAGCACACCGTTACATGCAACATTGGAAACAGTTTTATGTTCTTCCATCCTGACAGGGCAGAGCACGGTGATGCCAGAAGCCGCTACAGAAGATGATACGGCTAATGCGTGCAGGTCGATTTTCACATTTTAAAAGGTTCCTGTTTTATTGAAGAGACTAATGCAATCCTTTTATCACTGCTATTTTCAGCCAGAGATTTCAGGAAATGCGGCTAAAAAGAATCTGCTCTGAACAAAGCAAAGCTACCCAATTCCCTCTATAAAGAAGTCATTTAAAGGCCAACTCCGCCCAATCTGATATTCCAGATGTGATTGGTAGGGTAAACCGAATGGTGTGCAAAATAAGCTCACTAGAATACCTATCTTTTTTCTAAATGTTACAGCCATTGGAAAACAAAAATGATGGCGTCACCCTCCCCCAATGGATTATTGAAAAGGCAAAATGAGCAAATAATTGAGCAGCAAAAGAGAGAGAGCTTCATTATGGCCTTGCGGGAGTGGCAGAAACCCAACTACGACAGTGTTCAAAAATAAGCCCTGTAATCTAACGTGTATTTCCTATGATTATGAGCTCCATCTAGTGGCCATAATGCAATATTTCGCAGAAATACTGCAGTCAGGAAAATACCACATTATATCCACTAGATGGAGCTGACAAACATGGCAAATACACATATAAGACACATTACAGGGATTATTTGCGATGGCTATGAGAATTCTGAAGCAAACAGCAAATTTTTAAAAAGTAGACCCACAAAGTAATATTTCCTCCCCACTTCACTATTTCCTCCTACCTTGTAAGTTTGGTAAAAGCTGGTGACACAAACCATTCCCACTTCCTAATAATAGTCAATTTATAATAATATAATAATACTATATAATAAAGTATACCGGTAATTAAAATGTAATGTTCCCTGTCCTATTAGGGACTGTCCCTAGATGGTTTGTGAAAGATTTTTTTTTTTTAATTACTCAAAAAGTCCATGCATCATGCCCATCTAATTCACTTCTGGCTTCTGCACCTAAGACATACGCACCTTGTGTTGCCTGTTTCTCCCTGATAACGTTGACATCCCATAATGTCTTGTGATCCCTGTGTATTCCAAACTGTAAGTGCTGGTACAGTGTGCATCAGAATGTCAGCTTGGAGTCCACAGGGAATGCGCATCCTAGGGTGACTACACTGCCTCTGCTTTGGGAGCTGCTGAGAGGGTGTTGTCACCCTATGAGTATAAGAAAAAAAAATGGAAAATTGCAAAGACATTAAAAATTACACAGCTGGGGTGTGGGGAGGATAAGCTACTATTTTATTACAAATGGTTATGTTACACTTTAAGCTCCTCCCTATTATGTCTCTGAAAACTGCTCGATGACATTAAAGTGCACCCCCCTTAACACAAAAATGGATGGTGCAGAAAATCCTGCTAGACGACTTCAGGCTGAACCTTTTTGCAGATAAAGCTATGTTAAACATTAAACATAAGTGTCTATACTGTTTCAAATCCAGTAATACACTGTCTCACCCTGCTCTGCACACGTTCAGTTACTCTCCCATTTTAGGCATTTTAAGGCACTGCCGACTAGTGGCGGCTGGAGCACAACAAACTGAAAAATAAAAAAACATCAATTGCAGCCACTGTGCCCATCAAACGTAGCTACTGTGCCCATCAATAGCCGCCACTGTGCCCATCAAACGCAGCCACTGTGCCCATCAAATGCAGCCACTGTGCCCATCAAACGCAGCCACTGTGCCAATCAAGCACAGCCGCTGTGCCCATCAAATGCTGCCACTGTGCCCATCAAACGCAGCCACTGTGCCCATCAAACGCAGCCACTGTACCATCAAACGCAGCCACTGTGCCATCACTGTGCCCATCAAACGCAGCCACTGTGCCATCAAACGCAGCCACTGTGCCATCAAACGCAACCACTGTACCCATCAAACGCAGCCACTGTACCCATAAATTGCTGCCACTGTGCCATCAAACGCAGCTACTGTACTCATCAATTGTTGCCAGAGTGCCCATCAATTGCCGCCACTGGGCCCATCAATTGCTGCCAGTGTGCCCATCAATTGCCGCTACTGTGCCCATCAATTGCTGCCAGTGTGCTCATCATTTGCTGCCACTGTGCCCATCAATTGCAGCTACTGTGCCCATCAATTGCTGCCAGTGTGCCCATCAATTCCCGCCACTGTGCCCATCAAATGCTGCCAGTGTGCATCCCCCGCCCGCCCGGCACTTACCTTGTCTTGGTGGGGCAGCGGGTTACGGCGGTGTCCTCCTCGCTCCTTGATGTCTTCTCCCGTCCTCTCTTCCCATCCTCTGCTATGATTGGATGCCTGATAGGCGTCCAATCACAGCACATGTCGTTTCAGCTAATCAGGTGACAGGTAACAGACCCGAGCACCTGATTGGTGGAGAGGCGGTTCAGTATTAGGAAAACAAATATTCATTCACTTTCTTAACACAAAGCTGAGTGAACTGCGAGCGCCCAGCATGACGCCTGCTGTTCAGCTTTTTGGACGCCTATAGCTCCAATCAGGTGCTTCCAAAAAATACCCAGCTGCTATAATTCAGGCTCCCAGTGCCGAAAAGGGGTCGGGCACCTGAATAGGGGGTGGCAGCGGCGACCATAGATAGATTCATGCATGAATCTATCTATGGTGATAGAGGGGTGGCAGGAGAGAGGGGGCGGCGCCCGTGCACCCCCTTTGGACACACCGCCACTGCTGCCGAGTTTGTAGGGGTCGATCTGCTGACAGTCTTAAAGCAGAATTAAACCCTCCTATCCTTTACAGCCAAGGAAGCTGCTTCTGTTTGATGTGCAACTTCCATGGTGCTGCACATGTGATCAGTTATTACACCAGCCATTGGACACAACAAATGTGACAGCAATCCCGGCATTCCAGGAATGTACCGTATATACTCGATTATAAGCCGACCCGAATATAAGCTGAGGCACCTAATTTTACCACAAAAAACTGGGAAAACGTATTGACTCGAGTATAAGCCTAGGGTGTCCATCTGCATGCCTCACTGTGCCTCACTTTGCCTCACTGTGTCCATGCCTCACTGTGTCCATTCCTCACTGTGTCCATGCCTCACTGTGCCCATGACTAGACTGACGTTTAACATGGGAGTCTATGGAAGGGGTGCACAGCTTTGAAAAATCGTTGCTCCCCGGCCGTAGGTCCCCCAGACAAAAGGCTTTATACACTTATAGAGGAGAAATGGGGCTACATGTGTGCCAAGTTTCGGGTCCAGGGGACCTACTACTGGCCGGTACCGGGTCCCCAAAGTTACCAGAGAAATTAACGTTTAACATGGGAGTCTATGGAAAGGGTGCCCGGCTGTAGGTCACACTTGTAGAGAAAGAGTTGGGCTACATGTGTGCCAAATTTGGGGTCCAGGGGACTTGCGGACGGCCGGTACAGGGTCCTCAAAGTTCGGGAGATCAGGCGCAAAAAGGTGACTTGAGTATAAGCCGAGGGGGGCATTTTCAGCACAAAAAAATGTGCTGAAAAACTCGGCTTATACTCGAGTATATACAGTAACTGTTTTTTGAAACTGTTAAATGGATGGGTTTAGTTTCTGCTGTATGATTTACTGCTGTTCAGGGGCTCTGGGCTTCAGCAATAAGGCCGCCTCCAGCAAGAAGAAATATGAACAATGTTGGAGGCAATTTACAGCACACACTCATTTTGATAGCATAATTATTAATGTGTTCCTTGCTAAAGAACATTATTTTTTAATCAAGTTGTTATTGGTAAAGATCTGCTTAAATAAGTGAGGGAGGGGGGGGGCACTTTAATCTCATAGGACCTATGACACAAAAAGTTCTGACCGCTGCTAAAAGCCATAACACCCCCCCCCCCCCCCCCCCAGAGACCCTTCCCACTAAAAGTTCTGACAGCTGCTAAAAGACATAAACCCCTCCCCCCAGAGACCCTTCCCACTAAAAGTTCTGACAGCTACTAAAAGCCATAAACCCCTCCCCCCAGAGACCCTTCCCACTAAAAATTCTGACAGCTGCTGAAAGCCATAAACCCCTCCCCCCAGAGACCCTTCCCACTAAAAATTCTGACAGCTGCTAAAAGTCATAAACTCCTCCCCCCAGAGACCCTTCCCACTAAAAATTCTGACAGCTGCTAAAAGTCATAAACTCCTCCCCCCAGAGACCCTTCCCACTAAAAATTCTGACAGCTGCTAAAAGTCATAAACTCCTCCCCCCAGACAGACACCGTTGCCACTAAAAGTTCTGACAGCTGATAAGAATTATAAACCCTTCCCACTAAAAATTTTGATAGCTGCTAAAAGCCATAAACGCCTAAACCCCTCCCCCTCCCATAGACCCTTCCCACTACAACTCCTGATAGCCACTAAAAGACATAAATTCCCCCCAGATACACTTCCCACTAAAACATTTTACAGCTGCTAAAAGCTATAACCCCCTAAACCCCTTCCCCTACAGACTCTTCCCACTAAAAGTTCTGACAGTTGCTAAAAGGCATAAGCCCCTCCCCTCCCTGAGTAATTGCATTAGCTGTATTTCCTAATCTACACTGCTCACAAATCTCTACAAATAAAAATAAAATAAAAGGAAGGGGGGAAAAAAGAATTTAGAGTCATGTCAAAATTTATTGTAAGGTAAACACTGCAATAATTACCAAAAATATGTTTTCACTGCTAATATACCACACATTGAACAAAATAATAATAATAATAATATAAACAATTCCTTTTAATACTGTAACTGTAGCAAACAATGTCATCTATCACACTATGTTCCAATCATATAGATGCTATCGCTTACAGTAGAGCTAAAGGCAAATTTATTTATTTTATTTCATTTTGAATAGTGTACAAGAGGTCATAACCCCCATTGGGTATTTTTTGCCATCTGTGTGGCATTGGGGAGATTTCCCTTCACTTCCTGTCCCATAGCTACTACAGGTATATCCAAAACTTATAAAATATGCCTTTAGTTATACTTCATAACGCACAATGTTGCTCATCCTAAATGCAAGTTCTTTGAACATTTTACAGCAGGAAGCATAAGGCCCCTTTCACACTGGGGCGGGAGGTGTGCTGTGGGTATAGCGGCGCTATTTTTAGCGCCGCTATACCTTCGTTTTTACCGCGGTATGCGGCCGCTAGCGGTGTGAATTTAACCCCCGCTTGCGGCCGAAAAAGGGGTTAATACCGCCCGCAATGCGCCTCTGCAGAGGCGCATTGCGGGCGGTATTACCGCGGTCTCCCATTGCTTTCAATTGGCAGCAGCGGTAAAGGAGCGGTGAACACACCGCTCCTTCACCGCTGTAAAGATGCGGCTGGCAGGACTTTTGGAGTGGTCCTGCTAGCGCACCGCTCCCGTGTGAAAGCCTTTGGGCTTTCACACTGAAGACTGCAGGGCACAATTTTTTCAGGCGGTATAGCAGCGCTATTATTAGCGCTAAACCGCCTGAAAAACGTGTCAGTGTGAAAGGGGCCTTAAGGTGCATGAAAAGAAGCCTATCCAAGAACGCATTGGTGTGAATAGGGCTGAACTGAGAGGAGTTTGCTGACAATGGCTCACAGACTGGGTGAATATTCACAAAGTGCAGGCCCCATCTGTAATCACTCATCAGACCGCTCTCCTCCAATCATCCCATTAGATCCGCAGGAGGGCAACTTTCCAGCAGCAAAAATGGAATTAAATGTCTTCTATCATGTGACTTCTGTTGCACAAGTCTGGTGCTGCTGCGCCCCCTGCTGGCTCCTTCATCTTATTATTTAGTTGGTGGAACATGCACAAAATCAACCAATCAATATAAAAAATATATCTATCTATCTGTCTATCTGTTCTATCCTATTGGATTTGATTGTACATTATACAATTTTCTTGTACAATTTTCCTTGGATTTACCAAAACCATATAATATGAGGTCACACCTAAACACTTTCAATTTGTAATCAGGCAGGCCCTTGTACTACATAGTTGAAGGTAAATCTAAATAAAATTGCATAAGAAAACTGTATGGTGTATGGCTAGCTTAACCACTTCATTACCCATGTATTGTCATATGACGTCCGCAGGAGGGATCTCCCATCCTGGGCGGGCGTCATATGACGTCCTGGGCTTCCCGGCCGTCTAGGGGGCACGCGCGTCCGCCGTGTCGCTCGGGACCCGATGCGCGTGCCTGGCGGCCGCCATGTCCGCCAGGCACTCGCGATTGCCCGTGAACCCAGCAGGACCGTGGATCTGTGTGTGTAAACACACAGATCCACGTCCTGTCAGGTGAGAGGAGACCAATGGTGTGTTCCCAGTACAGAGGAACACAGATCGGTCTCCTCCCCTTGTAAATCCACACCCCCTACAGTTAGAATCACTCCCTAGGACACATATTTAACCCCTTGATCGCCCCTAGTGTTAACCCCTACCCTGCCAGTCACATTTACACAGAAATCAGTGCATATTTATAGCACTGATCGCTGTATAAATGTGAATGGTCCCAAAAATGTGTCAAAAGTGTCCGATATGTCCGTCGCAATGTCACAGTCACAATAAAAATCGCAGATCGCCGCCATTACTAGTAAAAAAATGAAAATAAATTAAAAATGCCATAAATCTATCCCCTATTTTGTAGACGCTATAACTTTTGCGCCAACCAATCAATATACGCTTATTGCGATTTTTACCAAAAATATGTAGAAGAATACATATCGGCCTAAACTGAGGAAAACATTTTTTATTTTTCTTTATTTTGATATTTATTATAGGAAAAAGGTAAAAATATTGTGTTTTTTTCAAAATTGACGCTCTTCTTTTGTTTATAGCGCAAAAAATAAAAACCGCAGAAGTGATCAAATACCACCAAAAGAAAGCTCTATTTATGGGAGAAAAAAAACATAAAGATTTTATTTGGGTACAGTGTTGCATGACCGCAAAATTGTCATTCAAAGTGCGACAGCGCTGAAAACAAAAAATTGGTCTGGGCAGGAAGGGGGTGAAAATGCCCTGTATTGAAGTGGTTAATAATCTTTACAATATATTCTATTCAGATTTTTTTTATGATGATCAATTCTTATCTATCTATGTATCCTGTTGGATTTGATTCTATTGTATCTACAGTGCATCTGGAAAGTATTCACAGCGCTTCACTTTTTCCACATTTTGTTATGTTACAACCTTATTCCAAAATGGCTAAAATTCATTAATTTTCCTCAAAATTCTACAACCAATACCCCATAATGACAACTTGAAAGAAGTTTGTTTGAAATCTTTGCAAATTTATTAAAAATAAAAAATGAAAAAAATCCCATGTACATGAGTATTCACAGCCTTTGCTCAATACTTTGTTGAAGCACCTTTGGAAGCAATTGCAGCCTCAAGTCTTTTTGAGTATGATGCTACAAGCTTGGTACACCTATTTTTGGGCAGTTTCTCCCATTCTTCTTTGCAGGACCTCTCAAGCTCCACCAGGTTGGATGGGGTTTTCAGATCTTCAGATTTTCAGATCTCTCCAGAGACGTTGAATCGGGTTTGAGTCTGGGCTTTGGCTGGGCCACTCAAGGACATTCACAGAGTTGTCCCATAGCCACTCCTTTGTTATCTTGGCTGTGTGATTAGGGTCGTTGTCCTGTTGGAAGATGAACCTTCACCCCAGTCTGAGGTCCAGAGCGCTCATTGGGACCTTCAATGCTGCAAGAATGTTTCTGTACTCTTCCCCAGATCTGTGCCTCGATATACAGAATTCTGTCTTGGAGGTCTACAGACAATTCCTTGGACTTCATGGCTTGGTTTGTGCTCTGACATGCACTGTTAACTGTGGGACCTTATACAGACAGGTGTGTGCCTTCCCAAGTCATGTACAATCAACTGAATTTATAACGGGTTGAAGAAACATCTCAAGGATGATCACTGGAAACAGGATGCACCTGAGCTCAATTTTGAGTGTCATGGCGAAGGCTTTGAATACTTACAGTATGTACATATGATTTTTTTGTTTTTTATTTTAATTAAATTTGCAAAGATTTCAAACAAACGTCTTTCAGGTTGTCTTTATGGGGTATTGTTTGTAGAACTTTCAGGAAAATTAATAAACAAAATGTGGAAAAAGTGATCACTTCTTATTTTAACTATCTGTCAATCTAGCTATCTATTCTATCCTATTGGATTTGATTGTATCTAGCTAATAATCTTTACAATATATTCTATTTAATTCTTTTCTTTCTGATGATCAATTCTTATCTTAGGCTGGCCATACACCATACAATTTTCTTATACAGTTTTCTTTAGATTTACCTTCAACTTTGTAGTGCAAGGGTCTGCCTGATTGCATAAAAATAGAAAGTGTTTAGGTGTGACCTCATATTATATGGTTTTGGTAAATCTAAAGGAAAGTAGTACAAGAAAGTTGTATATTGTATTTCCAGCCTTATCTTTATCTATCTATCTATCTTTTAATGCAGAAGAGCACTATGACGAAAGCCTCATACACACGATCGGACTTCCATCTGACTATTCTGTGGATTTTGGTCCGAAGGGCGTTGGCCGCGAACTTGGTATGCATACACACGGCAGGACTTTTTTCAGCCAACAAACACGAACGTAGTGACGTAATAGACGTACTACCTGGTTTTTCTGCTCTTTACCGCTACCCTTTTGGCAACTTCTGCTAATGTTGTCTGATCTTTAGCATTGGTTCTGAGCATGCGTGTTTGTACTTTGGACTTTAGTCCGATGGACTTGTGTACACACTTGCTCCATCTGACATTTGTTGCTGGAAAGTTTGTCTGTTTGCACAGCGAACATTTGTCCGATGAAAAAGCGGAAAAGTTTGTCCGATGGGGCGTACACACGGTCGGATTGTCCGCTAAAACAGGTTCGTCGGATGTTTGTTGTCAAAAAGTCCGATCGTGTGTATGGGCCTTAAGGCTGACCAAACATTGGATCATTTTCTTGTACAAATTTCCTTTACATTTACCAAAACCATATAATATGAGGTCAAACCTAAACACTTTCAATGTGTATGCAATCAGGCAGGCCCTTGTTACTACATAGATGAAGGTAAATCTAAAGGAAATTGAACAAGAAAATTGTATAATGTATGGCCTGATTTAAAGTGAAAGAAAAGTTTAAAGGCCCTCTCATGTTAGCAGGGTATTGATATAATGCACTGGAAGCTTCTTGGATGCCGAGAATAATTTACTTTCATGGAGGAATATCGGAACATGTCTTACAGCATTAGAAACAGGAAACAGGAAGCGGAAACATACAAGAGAACAGTGAGGAAAGCAAACACTTCTGCTCATTACATTACCATAGATAACACACTATAACACTGCAGTGTCACCTGCAGGACCGGACTGGCCTACTGGGATACCGGGAAATTTCCCGGTAGGCCGATTGCCCTGGGGCCGCTTTGAGCTGCGGCTGCAGTGCTCCCCTCTCTCCTTGCTCCTGTGTGGGCTGGGTCTGTGTTCGGCGGTGGCGCTGTAACAAGGTCCCGCCCCCCTAGACCAGCTGGTGCGCTAGCTAGAATCAGTGTTCCGCCTATCACACGAGCCAGTCTAGGGGGGCGGGACCTTGTTACAGTGCCTCCGCCGAACACAGACCCAGCCAGCTCTGTGATACACAGGAGGAGATGCCCGCCCGTGCAGCCCGCCCTGTGTGCCTGGATAGGAGGATCGGCAGGGGGGCCGCATAGAGAGGAAGTTAGCTTTCTATATTCTTCCATGCAGCCGCTGAATGCTTGCAGGAGGGAGAGGAGGAGAATCAAGCATTCAGCGGCTGCATGGAGCAATATAGAAAGCTCAATTCCTCTGTATGCAGCTGCCCCCGCTTCTCCTCCTATCCAACTTCTTTTGCTGGCCCCTCCCAGTTCTCCTTGTGCTCCCTGGCTCCCCCCCCAGTGCTCTCCTCCCCCCACCACACTCTCCAGCCCCCCCCCCCACAGTTCTCTCCACCCCTGTTCTTTCTGCCCCCCTGCTTTTCAGCTTTCCCCATCCTTCTCTAGCCACCATCCCAGTGCTCTCCACCCCCCTCAGTGCTCTCCACCCCCCCCCCCGTGCTCTAGCCATCACTCTCCAGCCCCCACCCCTGTGCTCTCCGCCCCCCACAGTGCTCTCAGCGGAAGGTGGTCCCCCCCACGTTCTGAGCTCCTGGGGTCCCCCTTAATGATTGACCACTTTTACCACTTTTAACTGGAATTTGCTTTTATATATAAAGCCCTATGTGATTTCATATCTGTCTTATCTATATATAATACACTCTTCAAATGTGCTTTATAATGTACACTTTTCAAATGTGATTTATAATGTATGGTTTTCCCCATTAATGAACAAGAAAATAATGACTTTAGGACTCTTTCACACGGGACGGATCAGTCATGGTCCGCCCCGTGAAGCTCCGCTTGCTCAGCGGGGATCGCTCAGTTGATCCCCGCTGAGCCGGCGGATGACTGGGCGGTCCCCGCACACTGTGCAGGGACCGCCCTGTCAGAGCGCCGCTCTCCCCTATGGGGAGATCGGATGAACACGGACCGTCTGTCCGTGTTCATCCGATCCGCTCCGCCGACGGAAAGAAAAATAGGGTTTTCCTCCGTCACACTTTGGCGGAGAGGAGCGGATGTCAGCGGACATGTCACCGCTGACATCCGTGGCTCCATAGGGCTACATGGAGCGTCCGTCCAGGTCCGCCTAAAAAACTGACAGGCGGACCTGAACGGACCCTCCGTGTGAAAGGGGCCTTATGCTGTTGCGCTGGTATAATAATGCTATGGGGCTGGTATGAAATTTTTTCCAGGGCTGGTTTTTTTTCCCAGTCTGGCCCTGGCCACCTGCTGGATAGATAGGTATGATGCATACAGCATACAGTATATAGTTCACAGTATGTAAGCAGATTGCTGCTTTTCTTCCAACATTTCACAAGGGCTGTCCAATCAGGTCCATCTATCAGTTTTTTAAGCGGACCTGATCTGACCTTGCAGTCTCCTCTATGGAGCGGCAGACATGTAATCGCTGACACCCGCCACCATCTGATTCAATCCTGCCTGCAAAAACCAGACGGATGGTGGTCCTATTTTTTATTCCTCTGGCAGACCGGATGTAAACTGACAGGTGACTCAGTCCTTTCATCCGCCTGCTCAGCAGGGATCAGCGAAGCGATCCCCACTGAGCAAGCAGAATTCGCAAGACGGAGGCACCCGTGTGAAAAGGGCCATAGAAATGTTCCCTCACCCCTACCCATCCTGCCTAACCTGTACAAAAAGATCTGTTTATTTAACTATTTTTCTGGATCAGGTGATCCTGCAGCTTCAGTTTTCCTATGTCAGTAAGTGGCTGCTGCAGGGGAGAGAAGGGAGAGGTTGGGCCATGGGAGCCTATGAGCGACATCATTGCTTTCAGAATTCACTGCTGTTGTTGAGCGCTCCCTTATACAGAGCTGAGGGATCAGGTGACCAGACTAGATTAAAAAAGGTAGGTCCGCAGATCTTTCTTTTTATACAGGTTATTTAATGTTAGGCTTTTATTCCACTTTAACCTCTTGAGTAGGGATGAGCTTCGAGTTCGAGTCAAACTCATGTTCGACTCGAACATTGCCTGTTCGCCCGTTCGCCGAACAGCTAACAATTTGGGGTGTTCGCTGCAAATTCGAAAAGCTGCAGAACACCCTGTAACAGTCTATGGGAGAAATCTAAAGTGCTAACTTTAAAGGCTTATATGCAAGTTATTGTCCTAAAAAGTGTTTGGGGACCCGGGTCCTGCCCCTGGGGACATGTATCAATGCAAAAAAAAGTTTTAAAAACGTCAGTTTTTTCGGGAGCAGTGATTTTAATAATGCTTAAAGTGAAACAATAAAAGTGAAATATTCCTTTAAATTTCGTACCTGGGGGGTGTCTAACGTATGCCTGTAAAGTAGCGTTTGTTTCCCGTGCTTAGAACTGTTCCTGCACAAAGTGTCATTTCTGAAGGAAAAAAAGTCATTTAAAAGTACTCACGGCTACAATGAATTGTCGGCTCCCGGCAATACAGAGAAAAGTCATTGAAAGTCATTGATAAAAAAAAAAAATGCGTGGGGGTCCCCCCAAATTCAATTACCAGGCCCTTCAGGTCTGGTATGGATATTAAGGGGAACCCTGCGTCTAATTTTAAAAAAAAATGACGTGGGGTTCCCCCCAAATATTCATACCAGACCCTTTATCAGAGCACACAACCTGGCAGGCTGCAGGAAAAGAGGGGGGACGAGAGAGCGCCCCCCCTCCTGAACTGTGACCCCTCAAAGCACCATGTGCCCATGTTGATGGGGACAAGGGCCTCATCCCCACAACCCTTGCCTGGTGGTTGTGGGGGTCTGCGGGAGGGGGGCTTATCGGAATCTGGAAGACCCCCTTAACAAAGGGGACCCCCAGATCCCGGGCCCACCCCTATGTGAATTGGTAAGGGGTACATTGTACCCCTACAATTTCACAAAGAAAATGTAATTTTTTTTAAAAAACACACAGACACCGTTGGGATAAGTCCTTTATTATAAAAAAAAAAAAAGATTCCAGCGGTGGTAATCCACTCTCGGTCTCCACTCCAATGCTGCCGGTATCCTGCGATTTGATGCTCTCCTCTCCGGGGGCCAGCGGTGGATGATCTCCTCTCCATCCAGGTCCAGGCTCCAGTGATGAGATGTCCAGCGCAGCGCATCCTGTCTCCACCGGAGACACCCTGGGAATATCGTCGCCGCAGCCTGACAGGTCTTATGTAGCTGAAGACGGGGCCACCCATCACGTGACCCCGTCCCCCGCTGACACAAGGGGAAACCCGGGCTTTCCCAGTGACGTGCGGGTGACCCCACCCCCTCTGATGTAACGCAGGTTTCCGTTGCATCAGACTTATTCCAATGGTGTCTGTGTGTTTTTTTACAATTTTTTACACTTTCTTTTTGAAATGGTAGGGGTACAATGTACCCCTTAACAATTCACATAGGGGGGGCTGGGATCTGGGGGTTCCCTTTGTTAAAGGGGTCTTCCAGATTCCGATAAGCCCCCTGCCTGCAGACCCCCACAACCACAGGGCAAGGGTTGATGGGATGAGGCCCTTGTCCCCATCAACATGGGGACATGGTGCTTTGAGGGGTCACAGACCCCCAAAGCATCCTCCCCATGTTGAGGACATGTGGCCTGGTACGGTTCAGGGGGGGCGCTCTCTCGTCCCCCCCCTCTTTTCCTGCGGCCTGCCATGTTGCGTGCTCGGATAAAGGGTCTGGTATGGATTTTTAGGGGGAACTCCACGCCTTTTTTTTTTTAAATTTGACTTTCACTTACTTTTCTCTGTATTGCCGGGAGCCGACAATTCATTATAGCCGCGAGTACTTTTAAATGACTTTTTTTCCTTCAGAAATGACACTTTGTGCAGGGACAGTTCTAAGCACAGGAAACAAGCGCTACTTTACAGGCATACTATACACACCCCGTAGGTACAAATTTTTAAGGAATATTTCACTTTTATTGTTTCACTTTAAGCATTAATAAAACCACTGCTCCCGAAAAAACTGCAGTTTTTAAAACTTATTTTGCATTGATACATGTCCGCTGGGGCAGGACCCGGGTCCCCAAACACTTTTTATGACAATAACTTGCATATAAGCCTTTAAAATTAGCACTTTAGATTTTTCATGTTCGAGTCCCATAGACTTTAACGGTGTTGGGATGTTCGAACAAATTTATTGCCTGTTCGCATGTTCTGATGCGAACCGAACTGGGGGGTGTGTGGCACATCCCTACTCTTGAGCGCCGGAAGGTTTTATACCCCCTTCATGACCAGGCCATTTTTATGCTATACGGCACTGTGTTACTTTAACTGACAATTGCGCGGTCGTGCGACGTTGTACCCAAACAAAATTGATGTCCTTTTTTCCTACAAATAGAGTTTTCTTTTGGTGGTATTTGATGATCACCTCTGCAGTTTTTATTTTTTGCGCTAGAAACAAAAACAAATTTTGAAAAAAAATATATACATTTCTTACTTTCTGATATAAAAATCATCAATCTGCTATATCATTGTAAAAAATCAAATGTCTTCATCAATTTAGCCCATCGTGTATTCTGCTACATGTTTTTGTTACAAAAAAAAATCCCAATAAGCGTATATTGATTGATTTGTGCAAAAGTTATAGCGCCTACAAACTATGGGATATATTTTTGGATTATTTTTTTTTTACTAGTAATGGCAGCGATCAGCGACTTATAGCAGTGACTGTGATATTGCAGCGGACAAATCGGAGACTGACACTTTTTGGGGACCAGTGACACAAATACAGTGATCAGTGCTACAAAATATACACTGTCACTGTACTAATGACACTGGCAGGGAAGGGGTTAACATCAGGGGCGATCAAAGGGTTAAATGTGATCCTAGGGAGTGCTTGCTAGCTGTGAGGGAGGTGCTTGTACTGTGATAAGGCAGAGATCTGTGTTCCTGCTTAGCAGAAACGCAAGATCACAGCCTTCCCTTGTCAAAGAACGGCGGTCTGCCTTGCTTGCATAGGCAGATTGTGGTTCTCCTTGTGTGCCGAATAATCGGCGGGCGCTGGCAAACATCACGCTGATTGGCTCCCGCTGTGCCCAACCACAGCAGGAGCTGATCACTGGCAGTGTGCGTGCGTGCCCCAGACCCAGAAGTGCAGAATCATGTACAGGTACGTGATTCTGCCCAGAGCCGCCGCCCTGCCACAGTAAATGTATGTGGGGCGGTCCGCATCTGGTTAAGGGCACTTTCACACTGGTTCGTTAATGGAGTATTTTTGTGGTGCTTTTGCATTTGTGGTGTAGTTTTTACAGGTCACGTGACTCAGAAACTGCACCAAAAATGCTTAGTGTGGGCGTTTTTGAGGCGCGTTTGAGGCAGTTCCCATTCATTTCAATGGAGAGGAGCGTTTTTGGCGCGTTTTTTAGCGCCCCCAAACATGCTCCAAAGATGCTGCAAGCAGGATTTTTTTCACAGCAACAAAAGCGCAAACCCCCAGTGTAAAAACATTCATTGATTTTAAGGGGAAGCATTTTTCTTGAGTTTTTTAGGCGCTTTTTTAAACACAAAAGCACTTGAAAAAGTCCTCAGTGTGAAAGGGCCCTAAGAAATATGTAATTCATTTTATTAGTGAATATATAAAAACTTTGTAATTTTTGTACATTTACTTTGTTCTTTAATGTACAGGTATGTTGTATATACGTTCACAATACAGAAGAGCTCCGGGGATCCTGTACAACTTCTTCTTTTCCCCGGTCTGAATATCAGGATATGTTGCAGAACGGGTCGCAGTGACTGTGTATTGTGTGTATTGTGTTTGTGTTTTCATAGCGTTTACTGCAGAGAACATATATTTACTGACACATAAATACTAAATAAATAAAGTCAGAGTTTATTCTTAACTGTAAGTGCCGGACCAAAGAGAGTCCCATTCAGCAGAACATTTCCAAAGCAGATTTCTGCAGCTTCTTGAAGTACTTAGTACTCAATACAGGGCACTTTTACCCCCTTCCTGCCCAGGCCAATTTTCAGCTTTCAACATTGTTACACTTTGAATGACAGTTGCGTGGTCATGCAACACTGTACCCAAATGAAATTTTTATCATTTTGTTTTTCACACAAATAGAGCTTTCTTTTGGTGCTATTTAATTACTGCTGGGTTTTTCATTTTGTGGGGAAAAAAAGCGTAAAAAGACAGAAAATTTTGAAAAAAATGTTTTCTTAGTTTCTGTCAGAAAATTTTGTAAATAAGTAATTTTTATCCTTTACTGATGAGGTGGCACTGATAGGCTGCACTGATGGGCATTGATGAGGCGGTGATGTAAAAAATGTCTCGACCCATGCAGGATCTCGACCGCGTCACTTTCTGTGCACCTACGTCACAAACACAGCTGATTCCGGGCTCCACTGCGCATGCGCGGCTTCACTGCACCTATACCGTGCATGCGCAGAAGCCCATTTCGGTCCGTGAAAATTCTAGACTCGAGCGGGCGGGCGAAGGCGTTGCGAATTGCTCAACATCGTCGCCAGCACCGCCTCCAGCCCCGCCCCCAACACGCCCCTAGCCTGCTCTGGAGAAGGGGGCGGACAAGCTAGCCACTTAACACTGTGGACCGAGGCCGACATAATATATAGTGCTGCACCGCCTCCAGCCCCTGTCACGCCCCTAGCCTGCTCTGCTGAAGTGGGGCGGGCCCCGTGTAAAGCACTGTATATATAAATGGCAGGTCCATCAAAAATATAGAGCTTTGCCTGTGGGAGGGGCCAAGCCTTTGCATCAAATAACTCATCAAATAAACTAAACCCCTCCCCCCCATTCAATTGCAGCCTCACTGTGCCCGTCAAACGCAAACGCTGTGCCCATCAAACGCAACCGCTGTGCCCGTCAAATGCAGCCACTGCACCCAGCAAACGCAAACGCTGTGCCCGTCAAACGCAAACGCTGTGCCCGTCAAACGCAACCGCTGTGCCCATCAAACGCAACCGCTGTGCCCGTCAAATGCAGCCACTGCACCCAGCAAACGCAACCGCTGTGCCGGTCAAACACAACCGCTGTGCCCGTCAAACGCAACCGCTGTTCCCGTCAAACGCAACTGCTGTGCCCGTCAAACGCAAACGCTGTGCCCGTCAAACGCAAACGCTGTGCCCGTCAAACACAACCGCCATGCCCGTTAAACGGCATCGCTGTGCCGGTCAAACGCAACCGCTGTGCCCGTCAAATGCAGCCACTGCACCCAGCAAACGCAACCGCTGTGCCTGTCAAACGCAAACGCTGTGCCCGTCAAAAGCAGCCACTGTGCCCATCAAATGCAGCCACTGTGCCCGTCAAATGCAGCCACTGCGCCCAGCAAACGCAGCCACTGCGCCCGTCAAACGCAGCCACTGCGCCCGTCAAACGCAGCCACTGCGCCCGTCAAACGCAGCCACTGTGCATCAAACGCAGCCACTGTACCCATCAATTGCTGCCAGATTGTCAAGCCGTAGCTGTGCTCCCTGGGGATAAGCTGATCGCCCATCCGTGCTGCTGGAGGGAGCCCAGACGACCATAAATGAGGGACCTGCAGACTTGGTCATGGTAAGTGAGACCATCCCATATCCCACTCCATCTTCCCCGAGGACAGGGACCCCCCTCCCCCCAAGACAGAGACCCCCTTCTCCCCCCTAAAACGGAGAGGGAAATCTTCTCCCCCCTGAGGACAGGGACCCCTTCTCTCCTGGGGACAGGGACTCCCTTCTCTCCTGGGGACAGTCTCCTGGGAACAGGGACTTCCTTCTCTCCTGGGAACAGGGACTCCCTTCTCTCCTGGGAACAGGGACTCCCTTCTCTCCTGGGAACAGGGACTCCCTTCTCTCCTGGGGACAGGGACTCCCTTCTCTCCTGGGGACAGGGACCCCCTCCCCCCCAAGACAGAGACCCCCTTCTCCCCCCTGAGGACAGGGAAACCTTCTCTCCTGGGGACAGTCTCCTGGGAACAGGGACTCCCTTCTCTCCTGGGAACAGGGACTCCCTTCTCTCCTGGGAACAGGGACTCCCTTCTTTCCTGGGGACAGGGACTCCCTTCTTTCCTGGGGACAGGGACTCCCTTCTCTCCTGGGGACAGGGACTCCCTTCTCCTCTGGGTACAGGGACACCTTCTCTCCTTTGGACAGGGACCCCCTTCTCCCCTGGAAACAGGGACCCTCTGGGCCATTCACCTGGGAACAGGAACTCCTCCTCTCCTGGGGACAGGGACCCCCTTCTCCCCTGGGGACAGGGACCCCCTTCTCACTCTGGGGCAGGGATCCTATCTCACCTGGGGGCAGGAACTCCATCTCACCTGGGGGCAGGAACTCCATCTCACCTGGGGGCAGGAACTCCATCTCACCTGGGGGCAGGAACTCCATCTCCCCTGGTAACGGGGACTTCATCTCACCTAGGGATCCCATTTTCCCTAGGGATCAGGACTCCACCTCCCCTAAGAACAGGAACCTGATCACCCTGTTTGTGCCAACCTCACTGCCCTGCCTGCCATGTGTCCTGTGTGAGGGCCCTTCTGTGACAGCTCTTATCAGTACTTCATCCCACTGTGTGATCCCCCTACATGACTGATCCCTCTGTGTGCACCCCTTACACGGGGAACCCCTCAGTTTTCTCCCCCTACATGTCCGCATACTCGGACCACCACCTGTACCATTTCCACATCCTCTGACTGCCTCCTGTATCCTGTCCGCCATCCTCTGACCACCTCCTCTATCCTGTACACATGTTCTGACCACCTATTGTCTTCAGCCTCTAACCACCTCCTGTATCCTGTCCGCAGCCTCTAACCTGTCTGCAATCTCTGACTATCTCTTGTCTTTTATCGTGTCTGCAGTCTCTTAGGGGGAGTCTGGAGAGGAATCAAGAGTAAGAGCGTCGCCGGGATTGGGATTACGGGAGGAGTCAGACGTGTATGGACTGTGGAGAACAGACTATAGAATAAAACCAGAGCCACCAACCTGGAGCCATCTAACTGAGACCTGCACGCTGCACCGGAGAGGAGGTCAGTGACAGCGCCGTCAGGTCAGTCTGAGGGGGGTCACTGATGTAAGGGGGGAGTGAATACAATTATGTAAGGGGGCACTGATATAAAGGTTTCCCCTTATCTCAGTAACACCCCCCCCCCTCTTACCTTAGTGTATTCACTCTGCGGAAGGTGGTCTCCGGTCACCAGAGTCTCCCCCCCCACCCCACATCACATTTCCCGGCATTCTCCTTTACATCAGAGTCGGCAGGATTCCCCCTTACAGTGCAAGGGAACTCAGATGTAAAGGAAAATGCTGCAGAGCATAATCTAAGGAGAAACTCTGATGTAAGGAGTGCTCTGGTCACCAGAGACCACCTTATATCAGAGTCCACTGCATTCCCATTTACATCAGAGTTCCCACTTACATCAGGGTCTGCAGAGTTTCCCCTGTAAGATTAGAAGGGATCGAGGCCCAGAGACATGTTCAGAGAACACAAAGGATACATGGGATAGATTAGAAGGGATCGAGGCCCAGAGACATGTCCAGAGAACATAGAGGATAAATGGGTTAGATTAGAAGGGATGGATGTCCAGGGAAAACACGGTTGTGTTTGACGGGCACAGCGTTTGCGTTTGACGGGCACAGCGGTTGCATTTGATGGGCACAGCGGTTGCGTTTGACGGGCACAGCGGTTGCGTTTGCTGGGTGCAGTGGCTGCATTTGACGGGCACAGCAGTTGCGTTTGACAGGCACAGCGGTTGCGTTTAACGGGCACAGCGGTTGTGTTTGACGGGCACAGCGTTTGCGTTTGACGGGCACAGCGGTTGCGTTTGCTGGGTGCAGTGGCTGCATTTGACGGGCACAGCGGTTGCGTTTAACGGGCACAGCGGTTGTGTTTGACGGGCACAGCGGTTGCGTTTGACGGGCACAGCGGTTGCGTTTGACGGGCACAGCGGTTGCGTTTGCTGGGTGCAGAGGCTGCATTTGATGGGCACAGCGGTTGCGTTTGACGGGCACAGCGATTGCGTTTAACGGGCACAGCGGTTGTGTTTGACGGGCACAGCGTTTGCGTTTGACGGGCACAGCGGTTGCGTTTGCTGGGTGCAGTGGCTGCATTTGACGGGCACAGAAGTTGCGTTTGACGGGCACAGCGGTTGCGTTTAACGGGCACAGCGTTTGCGTTTGACGGGCACAGCGGTTGCGTTTGACGGGCACAGCGGTTGCGTTTGCTGGGTGCAGTGGCTGCATTTGACGGGCACAGTGGTTGCGTTTGACGGGCACAGCGGTTGCGTTTAACGGACACAGCGGTTGTGTTTGACGGGCACAGCGTTTGCGTTTGACGGGCACAGCGGTTGCGTTTGACGGGCACAGCGGTTGTGTTTGCTGGGTGCAGTGGCTGCATTTGACGGGCACAGCGGTTGCGTTTGACGGGCACAGCGGTTGCGTTTAACGGGTGCAGCGGTTGTGTTTGACGGGCACAGCGTTTGCGTTTGACGGGCACAGCGGTTGCGTTTTCTGGGTGCAGTGGCTGCATTTGACGGGCACAGCGGTTGCGTTTGACGGGCACAGCGTTTGCGTTTGACGGGCACAGTGAGGCTGCAATTGAATGGGGGGGGGGTTAGTTTATTTGATGAGTTATTTGATGCAAAGGCTTGGCCCCTCCCACAGGCAAAGCTCTATATTTTTGATGGACCTGCCATTCATATACAGTGCTATACACGGGGCCCGCCCCACTTCAGCAGAGCAGGCTAGGGGCGTGACAGGGGCTGGAGGCGGTGCAGCACTATATTTTATGTCGACCTCGGTCCACAATGTTTAGTGGCTAGCTTGTCCGCCCCCTTCTCCAGAGCAGGCTAGGGGCGTGTTGGGGGCGGGGCTGGAGGCGGTGCTGGCGACGATGTTGAGCAATTCGCAACGCCTCCGCCCGCCCGCTCGAGTCTAGAATTTTCACGGACCGAAATGGGCTTCTGCGCATGCCCGGTAAAGGTGCGGTGAAGCCGCGCATGCGCAGTGGAGCCCGGAATCAGCTGTGTTTGTGACGTAGGTGCACAGGAAGTGACGCGGTCGAGATCCTGCATGGGTCGAGACATTTTTTACATCAGCGGCACTTATGAGCACTGATAAGATGGCACTTATGGGCAATGATACAGTGCCTAGAAAAAGTATTCACACCCCTTAAAATTTTCCACATTTTGTCATGTTACAACCAAAAATTTTTATGTATTTTATTGGGATTTTATGTGATAGACCAACACAAAGTGGCACATAATTGTGACGTAGAAGGAAAATGATAAATGTTTTTCAATTGTTTTTTTACAAAAAACTATCTGAAAAATGTGGGGTACATTTGTATTCAGCCCCCTTTACTCTGATACCCCTAACTAAAATCTAGTGGAACCAATTGCTGTCAGAAGTCACCTAATTAGTAAATAGAGTCCACCTGTGTGTAGTTTAATTTCAGTATAAATAGGGCCGTTATTTGAAGCCCCCAGAGATTTGTTAGAGAACCTTAGTGAACAAACAGCATCATGAAGGCCAAGGAACACACCGGACAGGTCAGGGATAAAGTTGTGGAGAAGTTTAAAGTGGTTGTAAATCCACTTAGACAACTTGCACCTTGCGGCTTCACTTCCTGGTTCCCTACTGCGCATGCGCGACTCGCACTGCGTGATTTCACTGGTCCCGGCTGTCTTCTGGGACCTGTGTGTCTCCCAGAAGACACCGCGGGGGTGGCGGGAAGTGGCATAGGTACCCGCGGGTGGCTCGGGTATCTATGCCCAAAAGTGGGAGCAGAATACCTGTATTACACAGGTATCTGTTCCCCCCTCCCCCCTGAAAGGTGTCAAATGTGACACAGGAGGTGGGGAGGGTTCCGAAAAGCGGAAGTTCCATTTTGGGTGGAACTCCGCTTTAAATATAATTTGAATAAAAAGAAGACCTGTAGTCAGCGGCCTCATGCACACTGGGTCTTTGCCCAGCTTCTCTGAACGCCTTTTCTCCTGGCGGGAGAAAAGCAGCTTAAAAAAACACGCCTAAAGCCACGTTTAGAGACGTCCAGCCTTTGGGTGTTCATTCATTCCATTGGCCAGAATATGAATTTTTTCTGGCTATAGGTGCACTGAATGGAAATTTTGGTACTGAAACCAAAACTGCAGGATGCACTAGGCCGAAAACCGAAACCGAAAATGACAGTTTTTAAAAGATTTTTATGTTTTTATCTATATAATTGTATAATATTCAACTTTTTAATTAATATCATCAATTTAATTGAGTATTAATGTATTGTCGGCCATTATTGGCACCTTTAGCGCAAGAAAAGCTCAAGAAAAATGTAACCCTTTACCACTTCAATACAGGGCGCCTGCCTGCTGCCTGTCACTGTCCTGGATTTCCGCCCTGGGTCCAGAGCTCGAGTCCTACGGGAACGCATGGGAATGGCGTCCCTGCACTTTTTTCACAGCAGGAACGCCGTTCCCTTTGCAGGACTCGAGCTGCCAAGCCGTCCAAGCCGTTTCGCGGATTGCGGCCATAGGAATGGCCACGGCTTCGACCTAGCTCCGGAGCGGCGGCCATCTTGGTATACCCAGCGGCATCCGCCAAGGTGAGATGTGGGGCGATGTGTACAGGGGGGAGATGTGGACATTACAGGGGGGAGATGTGGACAGTACAGGGGGGAGATGTGGACAGTACAGGAGGGAGATGTGGACAGTACAGGGGGGAGATGTGGACAGTACAGGAGGGAGATGTGGACAGTACAGGAGGGAGATGTGGACAGTACAGGGGGGAGATGTGGACAATACAGGGGGGAGATGTGGACATTACAGGGGGGAGATGTGGATATTACAGGGGGGAGATGTGGACAGTACAGGAGGGAGATGTGGACATTACAGGGGGGAGATGTGGACATTACAGGGGGGAGATGTGGACATTACAGGGGGGAGATGTGGACTATACAGGGGGGAGATGTGGACAGTACAGGAGGGAGATGTGGACAGTACAGGGGGGAGATGTGGACAGTACAGGGGGGAGATGTGGACATTACAGGGGGGAGATGTGGACATTACAGGGGGGAGATGTGGACAGTACAGGAGGGAGATGTGGACAGTACAGGGGGGAGATGTGGACATTACAGGGGGGAGATGTGGACAGTACAGGGGGGAGATGTGGACAGTACAGGGGGGAGATGTGGACAGTACAGGGGGGAGATGTGGACATTACAGGGGGGAGATGTGGACAGTACAGGGGGGAGATGTGGACATTACAGGGGGGAGATGTGGACTGTACAGGGGGGAGATGTGGACAGTAAAGGGGGGAGATGTGGACATTACAGTGGGGGAGATGATGTGGATGTTACAGTGGGGGAGATAAAGTGGATATTACAGTGGGGGAGATGATGTGGATATCACACGGTCCCCCTGTCCATCCCACTGTCCCCCTGTCCATCCCACTGTCCCCCTGTCCATCCCACGGTCCCTCTGTCTATCCCACGGTCCCCCTGTCAATCCCACTGTCCCCCTGCCCCTGTCCAACCCACTGTCCCCCTGTCCATCCCACAGTCCCCCTGTCCATCCCACGGTCCCCCTGTCCATAAACAGTCCTAAACAGCATCTTAATGTTAATGTGTATCTGTATCTCCATGCTGTGGTTCCTGTAGCCTTGGGGAGGGCCTCCATGTCCATTTTGCTTGGGGCCCCCAAATTCCTTCAAACGGCCCTGATACCACCTCAATACCAGGTCTATTCTGGCACTTCTCTCTTACATGTACAAATCATCATTCTTTTGCTAGAAAATTACTCAGAACCCCCAAACATTATATATGTTTTTTTAGCAGACACCCTAGGGAATAAAGTGACGGTCATTGCAACTTTTTATCTTTCACAGTATTTGCGCAATAATTTTTCAAACGCCTCTTTTTTTGGAAAAAAAATGGTTTCATGAATTAAAAAATAACAAAACATTAAAGTTAGCCCAATTTCTTTGTAAAATATGAAAGATGATGTTACGCCGAGTAAATAGATACCTAACATGTCACGCTTTAAAATTGCGCACACTCATGGAATGGCGCCAAACTTCGGTACTTAAAAATCTCCATAGGCGACGCTTTGAAATTTTTTACAGGTTACCAGTTTAGAGTTACAGAGGAGGTCTAGTGCTAGAATTGTTGCACGCGCTCTAACGCATGCGGCGATATCTCACATATGTGGTTTAAACAGCGTTTACATATGTGGGCGGGACTTACCTGTGCGTTCGCTTCTGATTGCGAGCTACCGGGGACAGGGGCGTTTAAAAAAATAAAAATTATTATTTATTTTTTTATTTTACTTTTTTTTTTTAATTTTACCCTTTTTTATTTATTTTTTGATCACTTTTATTCCTATTACAAGGAATGTAAACATCCCTTGTAATAGGAATGGTGTGTGACAGGTCCTCTTTATGGAGAGATGCGGGGTCAATAGGACCACACATCTCTCCTCCAGGCTGGAAATCATGAGATCGTGAAAAAAATTTCACCAATCTCATACTTACTAGCCGCAATCGTGGCTTTGTTTACTTCTAAAAACCCGGGCGTGACGTCATCACATCGCGCCTGGGCCTCCGACGGTTATAGACCATCTGGTCACCAGTCATCTCTATGCTTCCCATCCGGCACCGGACGATTCATTCTCCGGGCCCCCGATGGCACGGGAGAGCCCGGAGAAGCACCGGATGGCGGCGGGAGGGGGGGATGTTCCCTCTCGCCGCCTATAAGAAGAATCAAGCGGCGGAACGGCGGCTATGATCATTCTTATTGTGCACAGAATCGCCGGCAGAAGAGAAGGATATCTGAATGATGCCTCTAGCTGCAGGCATCATTCCGATATCCCCCCACAAAGCCCAGGACAACATATGACGTCCACCCAGGATAGGAGATCCTATCTGTGCACGTCATTTGCTTATGGCTGGGTAGGGAAGTGGTTAAACTCTATGTATGTCTGCACACTGTTACATTGTGCTTCAATCTTGCTTGCTGCATTTTTGGTCAGTTAAAAAAAAACACACCTCTCGTTGAAATGCATTGAAAACGCAGCAAGAACGCATCATTAACGCACCCGTGTAACGTTTTTGATGCAGTTTTTGAGACACATAACCTTTGAAAAATACACCATAAGCACAGTAAAATTGTGGTAAAATCACAGCAAAATTGCGTGATTTTTTTCTCCTTTTCACCTTTTTCTCTTATTGGCAAACTGACGATAACACTATTTTCGGCTGATGTCTTTCAGCTACCGAAATTTCAGCGCATCTCTAAAGCCTGGTACGCATAAACGGATTTCCATCAAACAAAGCCGTGGAATTTTGTCCGAAGGGCGCTGGCCGTGAACTTGTTCTGCATACAAACGGCAAAACTTTTGTCAGCTAACAAACAGAAACTACGTGTTTTTTCTGCTCTTTAGCGCCACCCTTTGTGCAACTTCTGCTAACGTTATGCTATGGTTAGCATTGCTCCTGAGCATGCGTGTTTGTACTTTGGATTTACATACGATCGGATGATCCGACATCACACATTTGTTGTCGGACAATTTTAAAGCATGCTATAAAACATTTGTTGTCGGAAAATCCAACAACAATTGTCCGATGGAGCATACAAACAGTCGGATTTTCTGAAAAAACCCTGCCATCACACATTTGTTGTCAGAAAATCTGATCGTGTGTACGAGGCTTAACTCTGGCCATTGAAATAAATGAATGATCAAGTGTTAAGCGCGCCACATGTTTAGGCACGTCAGGCATTTTTTCTATTTTTTTTTTTTTTACAGCCTCGAAATGCTCCTCTTCTAATACGCCTGTAAACACCTACAGTATGTATGTATGCATGGACACATAGGGTAACATAGAGGGGCGTATATAGGCTGAATTTTTTTAAAAAAGTCAAACGCCCTTAAGAACTGCGTTTTTTACATCCTGTGTGCATGAGGCCTAAAGCCTCGTACACATGATCTAGTTGTTGGCAGGGGATTGTCTGTTGTTAGACTGTTGTCCTAAAATCTGATCGTTAGTGCGCTCCTTCAGACAATTTTTTTTTTTTTTCAAATATATTTTTTATTGAACACCAATAAAGGACCTTCAGACAATTGTTGTCCAACTTTCTGCCAACAAATGTTGGATGACATGCTAGCAATTTTTCTGCGGACAACAGTCTGTTGTCAGATTTTCTGATATTCAGTACACAAGTCCGTCACAGAAAAGTTAAAAGTACAAACACGCATGCTCGGAATCAATGCTCACCAAAGCAAAATTAGTAGAAGGGGCCCAAAGGGTAACGCTTAAGAGCTGAAATTCCTCATAGTACGTCACTATTCGTGTTTGTTGGCTGACAATTGTGTACTGTTAGTATGTAAGGCTCGATTCACATCTATGCATGTTGCTTTTGAGCGTTTCTGCAGTGCTTTTTGCGGTGCTTGCCGCGTTTTTGGACATGCGGTTTGCGTTTTGTGTTTTTTTTAACACTGTATATAGCTGGTTGCTAAGGAGGGTGCCGGGAAGCCGGCCTCCGCGTTCTTAACAACCGATGAGTCATCAGCTGTCAGCGGGCTTCCCGCTGAATGTAAAAAAAAAGAATTGCAGACTAAAAATAAATCGCGAAAAAAACAGCGTGGGGTCCCCGTCCCCCCCAGGTCCATACCAAGCCCTTGGGGATTCAAAGGGGACTCCCCCCATGCCAACATAAAAAAAAATGGCGTGGGGGTCCCCCCCCAAGATCCATACCAGACCCTTCAGTTCTGGTATGGATTTTAAGGGGAACCCTGCGCCAAAATTAAAAAAACGGCATAGGGGTCCCCCCAAAAATCCATACCAGACTCTTATCCGAGCATGCAACCTGGCAGGCTGCAGGAAAAGAGGGGGGCGAGAGAGCGTCCCCCCCGAACCGTACCAGGCCACATGCCCTCAACATGGGGGGATGGGTGCTTTGGGGCAGGGGGGGCTCTGCACCCCCCCTGCCCCAAAGCACCTTGTCCCCATGTTGATGGGGACAAGGGCCTCATCCCCACAACCCTTGCCCGGTGGTTGTGGGGGTCTGCGGGCGGGGGCTTATCAGAATCTGGAAGCCCCCTTTAACAGGGGGGCCCCCCAGATCCCGGCCCCCCCTATGTGAATGAGTATGGGGTACATCGTACCCCATACCCATTCACCCAAAAAAAAGTAGTGTAGTGTTAAAAAATACAGTAGACAATTTTTGACAAGTCTTTTATTAAAAATATCTTCTTCTTCTTCCTCTGGTCTTCCTCCATCTTCTCCTACATCTTCATCCTCCGGTCTTCTCCTTCTCCCCCTGCTTCTTCTTCCGCTCTTCTTCTTTCTTCTGTCTTTGTCCGGTGTTCTTCTTCCGCTCCCGCCGACGACCCTCCCCCGATGCTGCGTCCCGCTGATCTGTCGGTGCCGATGTCCTGCATTTCTTAAAAAACGATGGGGGCGTGGCAATCGGATTGCGTCATCCGGAGGCCCCCTTGTGACGTCACTGCCTGAGGCATGATGGGTCCACGACGTCACAAGGGGGCGTGGCCTCCGAATGACACAATCTGATTGCCACGCCCCATCGTTATTTATCAGTGTGTCACCTGGAGGCCACGCCCCCATGTGACGTCATCACCCGGGGCATGATGGGTCCGTGACGCCACAAGGGGGCGTGGCCTCCGTATGATGCAATCTGATCGCTACGCCCCCATCGTTATTTAGAAAATGCAGGACATCGGCGCGGACAGATCAGCTGGACGCAGCATCGGAGGAGGGTCATCGGCCGGAGTGGTAGGAGAGGAAGAAGAACACCGGACAAAGGGGACAGAAGAGCGGAAGAAGAAGCAGGGGGAGAAGGAGAAGACCGGAGGAAGAAGAAGATATTTTTAATAAAAGACTTGACAAAAACTGTCTACTGTTTTTTTTACACTACACTACTTTTTTTTGTGAATGGGTAGGGGTACAATGTACCCCATACTCATTCACAAAAGGGGGGGGCGGGATCTGGGGGCCCCCTTGTTAAAGGGGGCTTCCAGATTCCGATAAGCCCCCCGCCCGCAGACCCCGACAACCACTGGGCAAGGGTTATCGGGAAGAGGCCCTTGTCCCCATCAACATGGGGGCAAGGTGCTTTGGGGTGAGGGGCGCAGAGCCCCCCCTGCCCCAAAGCACCCATCCCCCCATGTTGAGGGCATGCGGTCTGGTATTGTTCAGGAGGGGGGCCGCTCGCTCGTCCCCCCCTTTCCTGACCTGCCGGATAAGGGTCTGGTATGGATTTTGGGGGGGACCCCCACGCCATTTTTAAAAAAAAAATTGGCATTGGGGTCCCCCCCGAATCCATACTAGACCCAAGGGTCTGGTATGGACCTGGGGGGACCCCAATCTGTTTTTTTTCACAATTTATTTTTTTGCCGGCAATTCCTTTTTTTTTACATTCAGTGGGAAGCCCGCTGACAACTGATGAGTCGTCGGTTGTTAAGGACCCGGCGGCCAGCTTCCCAGCCCCCTCCTTACTAACCAGCTATATTCAGTGTAAAAAAAATGCAAATTACGTCAAAATCACGGTAAAAACGCGGTCCATTGAAGTCTATTACATGCAAAAGCGCTGCATTTTGCGGGAAAAAAAGTCCCTGACCCTTTCCAAAAACGCAGAGGCACAAAAATGCGTTGATGTGAACATGTTCCATAGGAACCCATGTTAAAAAACGTCCCTGCATTTCTGCAAAATGCATCAAAAAACGCATTAGTGTGAATAGAGCCTGAGACAAGATCCTGGCACATGCCTGAAGACAAAAATCAGACGCTCGGTTGGCCAACAATCTGATCGTGTGTACGAGACTTAACTCTTCAGAAACATCTGATTAATGAGTTTGGTAAAGACCATAAGCATCAGCATCGGGGTTTAGTTTGCTTTTTGTTAGGAAGCCAGAAGATAGGGCACTTCATATAGGCTGGACTGGACATTGGTTCTTTGTTAGAACATACAGCACTGCCAATAACGGGGGAGAGTAATGAGAGACGTTTGAGAGCTATTTAATCGGTTTGGTTGGAAATGTGTGGTGGCCCAGAGAAGGAAGGTCTGACAGTGCTGGTGAGCAGGAAACGTTCCATATGTTCTGCTTCAAAGAGCTTCAGGTGTTGGACAACAAGGTGTTTGAGAAGCCTTGCCAGCAAGTTATTGTGTAATTCCCAACGTTAGGCCTGTAGCCTTAAAGTGATACTAAACACAATGAGGTTGATTTACTAAAACCGAAAAGTGAAAAATCTGGTGCAGCTCTGCATAGAAACCAATGAGCTTCCAGTTTTATTGTCAAAGTTTAAGTGAAGAAGCTGAAGTTAGAAGCTGATTGGTTACTATGTACAGCTGCAACGGATTTTGCACTCTCCAGTTTTAGTAAATCAACCTCACACTGTGTAATTTACATTGTCCCTTCTGTATGTGGATGATGGCACTGTAATTATTTTTGTAGCACTTAGTTCCACTTAAGGAACCGGTACATATAGGCCAGTAAAAACTGGACTGTAACTCAAATGTGACCATAAATGGAAACACACAATATATATAAAATGTCCACAATAATAAACAAAAACAAAAAAATTAAGAGTGTCCAAAACAGTGGGTAAATAACAAGGAATGGATGTAAAACTTCTGGCACAATTCTTCACGTGGATGGTGACATTCATGTGTGCTTACCAGAAACGTTGGACCCGAATGTCATACGACAGCGGATCAATCGAGCTTGAGAGTATCTCCAACGGCTGCTCCACAGGAACGTCCCTAGATCTCTGATGGATGTAGAGGTATACCGGCTAGACCAGTGTTTCTCAACTCCAGTCCTCAGGGCGCCCCAACAGGTCATGTTTTCAGGCTCTCCATTGTTTTGCACAGGTTATTTGATCAATTTAACTGCTTTAGTAATTCCCACAGCTGTTTCATCTGAGGGAAATCCTGAAAACATGACCTGTTGGTGCGCCTTGAGGACTGGAGTTGAGAAACACTGGGCTAGACGATCGGATGTCTTCAATCCTGGGTGGAACTGATGGATGCAGTACTTCTCGGGTCTCCAATACCCTCAAGGCTGGAGATCCCACCAGAAGACTGGCACTCTGGATCCCGGTATTCAACCGGACGATGGGATACGATCAAACTTAAAGGAGTAGTAAAGTTACATGTTTTTTCACCTTAATGCATCCTATGCATTAAGGTGAAAAAACATTCGACAATACCGCCCCCCCCGAGCCCCCGTTTTACTTACCTGGCCCCTCGAAAGTCCCACGCTCGTCCCCGTCATCCTCTTCGTTTTTCAGCCTGGCCGCCGATTGGCTACACTGGATGGATTGAAAGCAGCGCAGCCATTGGCTGGCGCTGCTGTCAATCACATCCAATGACGCGGCGCGCGGGGGGCGGGGCCGAGTGATACAGTCGGCGGCTATGGCCGCCGCTGTATCACGGGAGCGCGCCCGCAATCACTCCACACCATGCGAGCTCACTCGCATTATGGTGTGGAGTCCTTGCGGGGAGGAGCCAAGACAGCCGCCGAGGGACCCCAGAAGACCAGGATCGGGGCCACTGTGTGCAAAACGAGCTGCACAGTGGAGGTAAGTATAACATGTTTGTTATTTTTGGGAAAAAAAAAGGGAAGCTTTAGTGCTCCTTTAAATGGAAAATACCCAGACAAGGGTATTGTAGAAGGACCAACTGGAGAAAACTGAAAAAACTTTTCCTCACCGATTTCATGCAAAGAGAAGAAAAAAATAGGGGGCTCCAATGGTGTAGGTAAAAAAAAAAGGGTTTTTAATCAGAAAAACACCAACATACAAAGATAAAAAGTGATCAAATGGGCTATGCATTTTGCTTCCCATGTTGTCTTTTAATATATGAACTGTGATCACTTTTTATCTTTGTATGTTTGTGTTTTTCTAATTAAAAACCCTTTTTTTTTTTACCTACACCATTAGAGCCCCCTATTTTTTTCTTCTCTTTGCATGAAATCGGTGAGGAAACGTTTTTTCAGTTTTCTCCAGTTGGTCCTTCTACAATACCCTTGTCTGGGTATTTTCCATTTAAGTTTGATCGTATTCCATCGTCCGGTTGAATACCGGGATCCAGAGTGCCAGTCTTCTGGTGGGATCTCCAGCCTTGGGGGTATTGGAGACCCGAGAAGTACTGCATCCATCAGTTCCACCCAGGATTGAAGACATCCGATCGTCTAGCCGGTATACCTCTACATCCATCAGAGATCCGGGGACGTTCCTGTGGAGCAGCCGTTGGAGATACTCTCAAGCTCGATTGATCCGCTGTCGTATGACATTCGGGTCCAACGTTTCTGGTAAGCACACATGAATGTCACCATCCACGTGAAGAATTGTGCCAGAAGTTTTACATCCATTCCTTGTTATTTACCCACTGTTTTGGACACTCATAATTTTTTTGTTTTTGTTTATCATTGTGGACATTTTATATATATTGGGTAGGGCGTTCAGCCTGCCCCTTCTCACTTTTTTGTGTGTTTCCATTTATGGTCACATTTGAGTTAGTCCAGTTTTTACTGGCCTATATGTAGCGCTGTACTATTACCTTCCATTTTGTTTGAATTTGTCACATTCCAGCACAGCTGCTTCACCTCCCTCTATAGAGTTGTTATTATTTATGTGTTTTTGGGTAGCACATTTATTTCTTTTTACCACTTAAGGAACTGGCTGGTTTTGTTTTGGGTCTGCAGCAATTACCTCTTCAGAGTGGATCCTTTAGCTCCGTTGTCTAGGCAAACAAGAATCTCCAAGAATAAGGCCAATGTCCACACATGAGTAAAACCTAATCAGCAAGGCTTTATTCTTTTTTTCTCTTTGAGTCAACTTGAAGAGAGAGAGCAGGAAGTTAAAAGAAAGTAGGGGAAGGTTCAGGCATGCAACACTTAAGTTCAGTATATACACTCGTCGCCACTCAAGCCTGAAGTGGGTATTGCTCACCCGGATAGTCCCTATGAGATAGGTCCTAGCAGCCGGGATGGAGCACCGATATCAGAGACGATGGATCTCTCTTTAGGAAAGCCTCCAGGCTTCTCCCCGAGACAGCAGTACCGTCGCTAATCTCCGCCGGGACTGATCTTCCCCATGACTACTTTTCCTAAAGATGGGCCCCCTACAAACGGGCAGCCTGGGATCCTTCTCTGATCGTTGGCCCTTGTCAGCGGAGCTGGACCCACAATGCAGAAACAGGACCTCGGGCTAAAGGTGCCCGAGGCCTAAACACACTCACGCACCCCGTGCCATGCGGGCCACGAGGCACACTCACTGGACCAGAGGACCCCCCTGAACGCATTGGGGTCCCCCTGGAATCGCTTTACGCCAAATGGCATCTGCCCCTTTTGTACCCTCTTCCAGCATGCACAGCGGATAGACCCCGCCCACTGCATGGCTGCCGAGAGAGGACACCCAAGGTGCTGTGATACCCCCCGTAGTTTAACCTATACCAGCGGTGACAGTGCCACCCGCAGGCAAAGGAGAACATTACTGCCAGGCAGTATCACACCCAGAACAGAACAATATTGAACATTAATTGGTCTGAGCCCAACTACCGACTCAGACTGCCCCTAAATTTCCACATAGCACCCCCAAATATTGGGGGGGATACATTTTAATAAAAGAAAACATCCAAGTACCTTTTTTCCTAACTGATATCCAGCTGTCACATGACCCAGCTCTCTCCCAGCCTGTCTGCAGGGAAACATAAGTAGGAGGAGGACTGTATGTAATTATCTGCCGGCGGAGGAGCTGGGAGATTCAGAGATAAACTCTTTGTCAGACATATCCGGGGATGATGATTTGTTTGAGACTATGTGGCAAGAACTATTATGGGGAAATAGCGACGATGTCGCCTCAGCTTTTACTTTCTCTGAGTACGCAGCTATGGACTTGGGGGAGACAACACCCAGAGTGGAACCCCCGGTTGTTACTGATGAAATCCTGGCCCGCTGTACCAGTTCGCTGGGTTCAGGAAATCTTTTTGCAAGTGTTGTGGTGCACAAGTCCACAAACTCGTGTGTACCTCCTGGATATGGAAGTACCAGATCCCTGCAAAGACTTGCCCGGTCACAAAGGTTGCTTAATAAACGGGTGGAAAGAGTATATGGACTGGATTTCCCTTATGTTCTGTTCCCAGGGAAATTATGCAGGACATTGAGTCTCGTAGAGCAGTGTTTCTCAACTCCAGTCCTCAAGGCGCACCAACAGGTCAGGTTTTCAGGATTTCCCTCAGATGAAACAGCTGTGGTAATTACTAAGGCAGTGAAACTGATCAAATTGCCTGTGCAAACTAATGGAAATCCTGAAAACATGACCTGTTGGGGCGCCTTGAGGCCTGGAGTTGAGAAACACTGTCGTAGAGAACAGTGGTACCACGAGGCTGTTTGGGACTATCTTTCAGTGCCAAAACCATTCCGGAAGATGGGCTATTCCCTTGCCATGGATAATCACTTCAAGGGGTGCCTGCTACACTGGAGTTATGGTAGACATATTCACGGAGACAAAGTGGTCATTTGCCGACCAGGGAAAGTCGATGTGGTTTACTTTATCACCACCATTGACAAGCAGGGAAAATCCCTAACTTTACCTGATCCACAATTTTACTGGTGAAAAGTTACGGTGACTGTCCTGGGTTTTGTTTTGCACCTTGCCAAAAGAAAGGAAGATTTTTATTTTTGAAAGGACTGTGGGTATGTAGCTAGGTAGTGCTAGGGTACCGGAAGATGTTGGAGTCAAGATTTCGTCTATGGGTCCAGTACTTAAAACTGAGGACTGTATTATGTTATATTTCTGCCACTAGGTGGAGGGAGTTTACTCAGCAAAACTGGACTTTCATACTTTTTCCTTAGCTACCTACACCCAATGTATATATGTGTATATATATATATATATATATATATATATATATATATATATATATGTGGAGAAAGAAAGGCTAATTTTTCCAGGAAGTGAGGCTTTGCTTCTCGGGAGATATTTCATATTATTGCATATGTCTGCTTGTTTTGTTCTTTTTCAGGCATTGAAATCTTCTATCAAAAACCACCGGAGAATGGGTGGGTTAGATAGAGAGAGAGATAGGAATACTGTATATATATATTGATACTTGTACTGTTTCCCCCCCCCCCCTTCCCGTCCAAGTTTTTTTTCTGGGTTTCAGGTACTGACTCTCAGGAGTGAGAGTCATATTTTTCTTGACGATGAGGACATCGTCTTTTTGCGGTGGGGGAAGCGCCCTGCTCCTGTTGGGTAGGCACTATGTGTTAAATTTAGTCATCTGAGCTGGTTTAGCTCAGAAGGATTATGTTAAATTGTTGGCTTTGTTTCAGGCTGGCTGGGTTGCGCATTTTCCACCTGAAAGTAGGTGTCACTGTCACCACAGGTCAGGGTTGGAAATGCAGCAGGCTAGGTGTATTGGGTATTCCTTTCCCAGAAGTGGCTCAGGGGGCGTGGTCAACCCGTGGTGCATTCTGGGAGGGGGTACTTAAGAGACAGAGACCGCTCTATCGGGGTTCGTTGCAGGATCCTGACCTGAGGGCCCTCCTGGCCTCAGGGATGTGCGAGCCATTTTCGGCCTCGGGGCCTGCTGGCCCGAGGCTCTTCAACTGAGAAGTATGCCCAGGAGTTGCTGGGGCCTACTAGTCCAGGGATGGTCCTACGCGGTCTTGCCTGCGGGAAGAAGCGGAACAATTGGGGACTCAATCGAAGGACGCATCCTGGCCAGTTTGCCTTGCGGTGCTGCCGGCTGGCTGAAAGATCCTGGCACCGTGAGCTGTGTACTTTTGAAGGAACTTTTTTGCAAAGTGTCAGTATGGTTACACGATCTTGTGGCGTAAGATTGTGGATTGACGCGACGGCACTCATCAAATCTGTGGCAGAGACTTTGAACGAGTTACGCACCGGTTGCTAGGTCAGAGAGAGTAGGCCTATCCGGTGGTTGCTGAATCCAGCGTTGAACTGATTTGTCCTCTGGATCTAAGATTGTGCCCGTGATCCGCAAAGCAAGGTACTTGAACCTCCCCTATCCCTCTACCCCTCTGTTGGAACTGGTATAATAAAGCTCTTGAAGAAAAAGTAACCAAGCGTTGGTGTGAACATTCATGAAAGCTTTTCAAGAGGGATTCCTGACAGGAGTGGGGTGAACAGAAAGGTAACGGTAGGCCCAAAACTTTAAACCAGCATCTCCTACGGGGGTGCTTCATGTGTTTTTCTGTCAATAAGGGGTTCTGTGTGTACATTAATGATGAAAAAAAATTAACTTAAATGATTTTAGCAAATGGCTGCAATATAACAAAAAGTGAAAAATCTAAGGGGGTCTGAATACTTTCCGTACCCACTGTATATTTGAAATTAAATCTTTACTATTTTTTGGCAATAACATAGTATGGGGAGATTTCTGCCAGTCACAGACTGTGTCACGCCCTTCCAACTTCTGTCTTAGAATAATAGGGAGGTGAAGCCTTTATCAATTAAGATGTAATATCCGCCTCCATTGTGTTTAGCTGGTTAGTGGCTATAGAGGAGGAGGGAGGAAGTGGGCTGTCATTTATCACTGTGTATACGCCCACATGTGTGACTCCATAGTCACATGGGCTGCTCAGATGTGATAGGGAGGAAATGATTAGCATAGAAACTCACTGAAAACTGAGCGTGTGCAGAGCTGCCAACACTGCCCTGCAAAACCCCCAATTGCAGTGGGGACATGGAGAGAAGGGGAGATAGAGAACAGCAGGATCAACCAGTTTTTTTGCAGAATCTAGAAAATTCATCTTATAGTGACTGAGTGAGAATGAACAGCATGTAATACACCATTTATTCATAATTAATACTGTGAGTTCAGTGACACTTTAATGCCGCGTACACACGATCATTATTCACGGCGGTTAAAAAACCGCCGTGAATAATGACAGGAAAAACGAGGGAACCGCTTGGTTCCCTACACACGGTCGTTTTTCCCGTCGTTTTTCTCTTGACGAGAAAAACGACCGTCTGTGGGCTCCGCGGCAGTGTCTCCCTATGGGAAAACTGCCGCGGAAAAAAATGCTGGACAAAACGATGAGAAAATTTAGAACATGTTCTAAATTTTCTCGTCGTTTTTTATGCCGTTTTTCTAGACGAGAAAAACGACATAAAGCCCACAGACGATCGTTTTTCTCGGCGAAAAAAAAAAATGCAGTTTTTCTCGTCGAGAAAAGCGGTCGTGTGTACGCGGCATTAGGCTCGATTCACACTAATGTGTTTTTTGATGCATTTTGCAGAAATGCAGGGAATTTTTTTAACATGGGTCCCTTTGGAACATGTTCACATCAATGCATTTTTGTGCCTCTGCCTTTTTGGAAAGGGTCAGTGACTTTTTTTTCCTGCAAAATGCAGCATTTAGCATGTAATAGAATTCAATGGACCCGCATCCAAAACGCAAGTACCGCGTTTTTACCGTGATTTCGACGCAATTTGCATCTTGCGCTTTTTTTAATTTCTTTTTCTTACACTGTACAGTCAGGTCCATAAATATTGGGACATCGACACAATTCTAATGTTTTTGCTCTATACACCACCACAATAGATTTGAAATGAAACGAACAAGATGTCCTTTAACTGCAGACTTTCAGCTTTAATTTGAGGGTATTTACATCCAAATCAGGTGAACGGTGTAGGAAATACAACAGTTTGTATATGTGCCTCCCACTTTTTAAGGGCCCAAAAGTAATGGGACAGATTAACAATCATAAATCAAACTTTCACTTTTTAATACTTGGTTGCAAATCCTTTGCAGTCAATTACAGCCTGAAGTGTGGAACGCATAGACATCACCAGACGCTGGGTTTCATCCCTGGTGATGCTCTACCAAGCCTCTACTGCAACTGTCTTCAGTTCCTGCTTGTTCTTGGGGCATTTTCCCTTCAGTTTTGTCTTCAGCAAGTGAAATGCATGCCCAATCGGATTCAGGTCAGGTGATTGACTTGGCCATTGCATAACATTCCACTTCTTTCCCTTAAAAAACTCTTTGGTTGCTTTCGCAGTATGCTTCGGGTCATTGTCCATCTGCACTGTGAAGCGCCGTCCAATGAGTTCTGAGGCATTTGGCTGAATATGAGCAGATAATATTGCCCGAAACACTTCACAATTCATCCTGGTGCTTTTGTCAGCAGTCACATCATCAATAAATACAAGAGAACCAGTTCCATTGGCAGCCATACATGCGCACGCCATTAAACTACCACCACCATGCTTCACTGATGAGGTGGTATGCTTTGGATCATGAGCAGTTCCTTTCGTTCTCCATACTCTTCTCTCCCCATCACTCTGGTACAAGTTGGTCTTGGTCTCATCTGTCCATAGGATGTTGTTCCAGAACTGTGAAGGCTTTTTTACTCTAATTTGACCTTCCTTTTTTTGAGGCTCACCAATGGTTTACATCTTGTGGTGAACCCTCTGTATTCACTCTGGTGAAGTCTTCTCTTGATTGTTGACTTTGACACACATACACCTACCTCCTGGAGAGTGTTCTTGATCTGGCCAACTGTTGTGAAGACTGTTGTGAAGGATGTTTTCTTCACCAGGGAAAGAATTCTTCGGTCATCCACCACAGTTGTTTTCCGTGGTCTTCCGGGTCTTTTGGTGTTGCTGAGCTCACCGATGCGTTCTTTCTTTTTAAGGATGTTCCAAACAGTTGATTTGGCCACACCTAATGTTTTTGCCATCTCTCTGATGGGTTTGTTTTTTGTTTTTTTCAGCCTAATGATGGCTTGCTTCACTGATAGTGACAGCTCTTTGGATCTCATATTGAGACTTGACAGCAACAGATTCCAAATGCAAATTGCACACTTAAAATGAACTCTGGACCTTTTATCTGCTCCTTGTAAATGGGATAATGAGGGAATAACACACACCTGGCCATGGAACAGCTGAGCAGCCAATTGTCCCATTACTTTTGGTCCCTTAAAAAGTGGGAGGCACATATACAAACTGTTGTAATTCCTACATTGTTCACCTGATTTGGATGTAAATACCCTCAAATTAAAGCTGAAAGTCTGCAGTTAAAGCACACCTTGTTCGTTTCATTTCAAATCCATTGTGGTGGTGTATAGAGCCAAAAAGATTAGAATTGTGTCGATGTCCCAATATTTATGGACCTGACTGTATATAGCTGGTTGCTAAGGAGGGGGCCGGGAAGCCGACCACCGCATCCTTAACAACCAATAAGTCATCAGTTGTCAGCGGGCTGCCCGCTGAATGGAAAAAAAAAATCGTGGAAAAAAATGCGTGGGGGTCCCCCCAAAATCAATACCAGACCCTTATCCGAGCATGCAGCCCGGCAGGTCAGGAAAGGGAGGGGACGAGTGAGCTCCCCCACCCCAAAGCACCTTGCCCCCATTATGATGGGGACAAGGGCCTCTTCCTGACAACCCTTGCCCGGTGGTAGTCGGGGTCTGCGGGCGGAGGGCTTATCGGAATCTGGAAGCCCCCTTTAACAAGGGGGCCCCCAGATCCCGACCCCCTTTGTGAATGAGTATGGGGTACATTGTACCCCTACCCATTCACTTAAAAAAAGTAGTGTAGTGTTAAAAAATACAGTAAACAGTTTTTGACAAGTCTATTATTAAAAATCTTCTTCTTCTCTGCTTCTTCCTCCATCTTCTCCCGCATCTTCTTCCTCTGATCTTCTCCTTCTCCCCCTGCTTCTTCTTCTGCTCTTCTGTCTTCTTTGTTCGGTGTTCTTCTTCCTCTGCCGCCGCTCCCGCCACCGCTCCTCCTCCGATGCTGTGTCCTGCTGATCTGTCGGCGCTGATGTCCTGCATTTCTTAAATAAAGGCGGGGGCGTGGCAATCGGATTACGTCATCCGGTGGCCACGCCCCCTTTGTGGCGTCAAGGACCCATCATGCCTCGGGCGGTGACGTCACAAGGGGGCGTGGCCTCCAGATGATGTAATCCGAATAGCCATGCCCCCCGTTATTTAAGTAATGCAGGACATCGGAATCGACAGATCAGCGTGACGCAGCATCGGAGGAGGAGCGGCGGCAGAGGAAGAATAACACCGGACAAAGAAGACAGAAGAGCGTAAGAAGAAGCAGGGGAGAAGGAGAAGACCGGAGGATGAAGATGCAGGAGAAGATGGAGGAAGAAGCAGAGAAGAAGAAGAAGATTTTTAAACACTACACTACTTTTTTTTAGTGAATGGGTAGGGGTACAATGTACCCCATACGCATTCACATAGGGGGGGCCGCATCTGGGGGCCCCCTTATTAAAGTGGGCTTCCAGATTCCGATAAGCCCCCCGCCCGCAGACCCCGACAACCACCAGGCAAGGGTTGTCGGGAAGAGGCCCTTGTCCCCATCAACATGGGGGCAAGGTGCTTTGGGATGGGGGAGCTCACTCGTCCCCTCCCTTTCCTGACCTGCCGGGCTGCATGCTCGGATAAGGGTCTGGTATTGATTTTGGGGGGACCCCCACGCAGTTTTTTTCACGCAGCCCCCGGTGCCCCAAAGCACCCATAATTCCATGTTGAGGGCATGCGGCCTGGCCATAGACATCTTTGCATTCTTTTTGGCAAATATCTCCTAAAGTTTAGGAGTTATTGCAAATACCTATAGGTAAGCCTTAATCTAGGCTTACCTTTAGGTAAAAGTTGTCAGAGAGGGTTTACAACCACTTTAAAGATCTTGGTTCCTCAGACTTTCATCTACTGTGTGTGGAGACACCCCAATACCTGTGTCCTCTATAGGGGGCTGGCTGCCCAGGTAGCTGGTCCCTATGGTGCTGACAATACTTAGCTGTGGTATTTGCTCAGCTGATTTGATGACAAGGTTGTAGGCACTCAGCGTGACTCGGGGACACAATGACTTTAATGAGTAATAATAGGAGCCATTGTTTAACAATTTACCGCCTCCTGTAATAAATTAGACACAAATGACAATATTTTTTGTCAATGACACTTCCAGCTTCTGCATAAAAAAAATTAAGGAAAGGTTCTAACTGAAACTCCTAATCAGGTGTAAATCCAAACCCCATTACATTTAGTTTCCTAAAGCATTTCATGGGACTGACAACTGCCATATTTCTGTTTTAGAAAATTCTGTTTTCCATTTTTATCACTGTGGCCAGTGGGAGTAGAAAATGTCCCGGTGTCACTGGGTGTAAACAGTGCCGCAGGCTTGATGGTCAATGAGAGTTTAAAAAAAAACATAACACCTGTGGTCAGTAGGAGGAGTAATAGTGCCCCATCATTGGGGTCAGTGGGAGGTATAGTGCCCCATCATTGGTGTCAGTGGGAGGAATAGTGCCCCCTCATTGGTGTCAGTGGGAGGAATAGTGCCCCATCATTGGTGTCAGTGGGAGGTATAGACCCCCATCATTGGTATCAGTAGGAGGAATAGTGCCCCATCATTGGGGTCAGTGGGAGGAATAGTGTCTCATCATTGGTGTCGATGGGAGGAATAGTTCCCAATCAATGGTATCAGTGCGGGGAATAGGGTCCCATCATTGGTGTCAGTGGAAGTAAAAGTGCCCCATCATTGGTGTCAGTGGAAGTAATAGTGCCCCATCATTGGGGTCAGTGGGAGGAATAGTGCCCCATCATTGGAGTCAGTGGGAGGAATAGTGCCCCGCCCATCATTGGAGCACAGGTGTGTCAGGAGGAAGGTGCCTCTGAAGCTGCTCTGTGAGAAGGGAGTGGTGGTGAAATCTATCCCAGCTCCCTGGCCCCCTTTCTGGGGAGGCCATGGAGGGCAGCGGGGCTTCTCCTGCTGGAGGCTTCCAGCCATCTCCTGGGCCGTCGGGTGAACTACCTGCCTCTGCACAAGCTGATCTCTCTACCCCTGGTAAGGATGAAGGCTCGGAGGCCATTCGGGAGCGAGTGGTGGCCGGGATTAAGGTCCTGAACAGGGAGAGAGACAAGCTCTACAAGCTGAGAGCTGAGTTGAAGCGCCTGCGAAGGCAACGTGAGGGCTTACATAGCCAGAAACGGGGATCCATGGATCCGGAAATCCAGCTGGCCAAGGTCCGTGTGGATCATCAGGAGACCATCGTGGCCATGCTGGAAGGCAGAGATGGGCCCTTTAAGGAAAAATTTTGTAACGACAAGAGGTTTGCAAGGGTGACAAAGATGGAGGTGGAGGAGGAGGAGACCCCCAGTTCTGACCCCCTGCCCCCCCAGGGAGAGGTAAGCAGCCCCAGGCCTTCCCAGGAATCTGGAGGCATGCTGAGGGCCATCCAGGTAATGGAGTCTCCTATGCGGGGGGATCAGATGATATTTAATGAGGAAGACATTACTGATGATGTACCTGATAAGGTTAAGCCTGCTAAATCCCATGTTGTGGATAAGACTGTTTTTGTTCCTTTCAGCACTGTGACTGACAATGTGCCTAATGACAATCAGGCTGCTAGTCCTGTATGCAGCAATGTTGTGCCTGCTGAGGCTGCAATGCAGCAAGAGTTACATTTAAAAAATGTCATTTCTGTGGATGGACTGCAAGTGTCAGCACAGCCCATTAACCCTTCTTTGGCTGAGTCCAAAGCTGTTTGCCCCACTGTTGCTGAGGACTCTACAGTGCAGCATCAGGAGACAACTGGTATTGCAGCAACTGTGACCATTCCTAATGGGAATTTGAATAGTTCTGTGACTGATAACAATCACCCCAGTACCAGTGTGATGAACAATCCTGCTACAGATCCTGCCATTTCAGTTCATACAGTTGATAATAATAATAATATACAGACTGATGTGGCTTCAGTGTCGGCCCTTGGCCCTGATAAACCTACTTTTGCACAGGTGGCACACTCTGCTCCTGGTAGTCCCGCTCCCAAGCGGGGTTTTCCACTGCAAGCTGCCACCTTGAGCACCCCAAGATCTGGTCTTGGGTCTCTGGCTTCTGCTGGGGGTCCAAGACGTAATGTTGTTATCCTGAAATGGGAAGGTGGTGCCATCCCTCCAGCACGGCGTGCAGTGGTGGACTTGATATTGGAGATGGGTTTTGGTGCAAATGACCTGTATGCCTTTATACACGTAGCTGGGACAAGGGACTATACGGTTAGCTTCACCAGGCCAGAGGGTCTTGACCTGTTCTGGGAGCGATATGAGGCTCGGTGCAGGTCAAGACCTGAATGGGAAGGTCTGGTCCCAGTTGCGGTTTCTCAGAGGTCAACAGTAAAAAAAATAACCATTATCCTGACCAATGAGAGTGTTCCTGCTCGGGATCTAGAGGTCTGGTTAAGGAACGATGGGGAGGTTTTGACCAAACCTAATAAAATCCATGATGAGCGTAACATCTGGACTGGGGGATGGTCGGTAACAGTCAGGTTGGCCAGGGATGGGAATGTTGTCCGTCACCTGCCCTCCTCAGCTTTCATAGGGAGGGATAGGATGACTGTTTTCTACCCTGGTCAGCCGAAGCTGTGTCACCGCTGTGGAGAAAAGGGGCACTTGAGCTCCTCCTGTTCAGCCTTGATGTGTTCAGTGTGTCGGGGTCAGGGTCATATGGCTAAGGACTGCACTAAGATGATCAGGTGCAACCTGTGCCTGCGCCTTGGCCACCCCTACAGCAGGTGTCCTGAAGCCTGGCACAATATGGAGAAGGAGGTAGTAGAGGACATGTCAAGGCTGGACAGGATGGAGGGTGAGACCCCTGGTGTACCATCCTCCTCTGCGGTGACCCCCTCCCCTGGTCCTGCTCAGGATCCCTCTCCAGTTCCTGTGGCCACCCCTCCTGTGTCTGTAAGTACTCCTTCTGTTTCTGTCTCTGTGTCCCCCCAGCCTACTGTACCCTCTCCTCTTGTGTCAGAACCTTCCAAGTCTGTGCCCCCCGAGTCAGTTACCGCCCAGGAGTCTACCCCTCCTGAGTCTGACTTAAAGGGATCACCCCCCCACCAGCGTGTACTAAAAAGGGCGCCCCATCCTCTGTAAAGAAGTCTTGTGGAAAGACTTTAAAGAAAAAAGTTAGAGATGAGGGCTTCTCTGAGGCTGACCTGCGGTACCTGGAAGAGAGAAGGAAGGTTGGGAGGCGGAAGAGGCAGGCGGTGAGGACGGAACGGGGACGGAAAGCTCCGGTGCCTGTCTCCAGCCGTCATAGGTCCTCCAAGTGGGATATTTCTTCATCTGGAGCTTCTTCTGAGAGAAGTTCCGATTCTGAAATGGACTTTGAGGCGGCCTCTAGAAAGAGAGAGGCTTCTGGTGATGAGCAGCAGAGGGGAGCTAAGAAGCAATCCACCCAATAACCCAAATGGTGGTTCCCCCTCCGTTAAAAGTGGTGACAATTAATGTTGCCAGCATTAAGTCAGTAAGAGCTCGTTCTATGGCCTTCTTTTTGTTCAGCCAATTAGATGCTGAAATTTTATTTTTGCAAGAGACTAGGCTCACCTCCTTGGCAGATATTCATATGGCCAAGAGAGAGTGGAGGTATGGTCCATCTTACTGGTCTCTTGCGGCCGAGCCTTACGGCGGTGTGGCGGTGTTGTTTAAAACCGGCATGGTAACTGTCCGGCGGGTTATTGAGGTGGAGATTGGGAGATGTATGGTCTTAGACGTCCTTGTGGGAGGGCAGGACCTGCGCCTAATCAATGTTTATGGGCCGCACACAAAGTGGGACAGGAAATGCCTTTTTACAAGGATCAAGCCATTTCTTTTTACATCCCGGCAAGTGGTCTTTGGAGGTGACTTTAATACAGTAACTAGGCCCGAAGACAGGAAGGACTTCAAGGACAGGCTGGGATATGATAGCGTTTTTTTAAATAGTATGGTTAGGGATGCTGGTCTTGTGGATGTGCACATTAAGCACCTCCCGGATGACACGGGGTTCACCTTTCATCGTGGTAATAGTCAGAGTAGGATAGATAGGTTTTTTTTGAAGGAGGCCTCTGCTTTCTCGCCCCCAGTGGTGCAGGCAGTAGAGTTCTCTGATCACTGTATTCTATCTGTGGTACTGAATGCTTCAGACGCCCCTCAGAGGGGCAAGGGCATCTGGAGATTAAATTCGACTCTACTCAAGGAAGAACATGTTAGACAATCCTTTGAGGAATTCTTTCAGGCACAGGTGACCATCCTGGACTTTTGTAGCAGCAAGGCTGAGTGGTGGGAGCTGACCAAAAAGAGGATCGCTGGATTCTTCAGGGGCCTAGCCAATAGAAATCAGTTTAATAAATACATGACCTACCAACGTTTACGGAGGAAGCTGGATATTCTTGTCTCGAGAGGAGGAGATCCTGGGGCAATCTCCGAAGTGAAACTCCTTCTCAGGAAGTGTCAATATGACCGGCATGCCTCTTTGGTTCTGGAGAGGGACTATGGGAAGTACCACTCGCCTGACCCTTACCAGAACTGCAAACAAGGTGTAGCTGTTAAAACGGTCGTTGGCCTTAAGGACAGTACAGGTTCCTTGACAAAGTCCAGGTCAGGGATTCTGGAGGTCGTGAGGTCCTTTTATGCCCACCTTCTTGGGAGGAAAGAGCTTGACCGTGACAAGATGGAAAGCTTTTTGGACTCTACTCCAGGTCTAAATGGTGGAGATGTTCCATTGATGAATTTGACAGAGGAGATCACAGTCGAAGAGGTGATGAGGGCAATTGAACAGCTTGCCATCAAAAAGTCGCCTGGACCGGATGGCTTGACGGCTGAGTTTTACAAAGCCTTTAAGTCTATTCTGGCCCCGCATTTGGTAGAGGTTTTCAACAGTTGCCTTGCTGAGGGGGTGCTTTCCCCTTCCATGAGGCACTCGGCTGTGATTCTTCTTTCAAAGGGCAAAGATCCTTCGATGATTGAGAATTGGCGCCCCATCAGCCTTCTTAATGTCGATAGAAAGATACTGGCAAAGATATTTTTCTGGCGCCTATCGTCAGTGGCAGAGTCTTTGCTTTCTCGCCATCAGCACTGTTCGGTCCAGGGTAGGAGCACCTTCACAGCGGTTTTAGCTGTCCGCGAGGCCTTGGAGCGGTGCAGGGCTGCAGGCTGGGGAAAGTATTTGCTGACATTGGATCAGGCAAAGGCTTTTGATCGTGTTAACCATGAGTACCTGTGGTTGCTCCTTAGTAAGTACGGTCTGCCGGGTGGTTTTGTCGATTGGCTGAAAGTCTTGTATAAGGGGGCAGAAAGCTTTCCTCTTGTTAATGGTTGGGTTGGACAGTCCTTTGAGGTTGGCTACGGGGTGCGCCAGGGTTGTCCCCTGAGTCCCCTGCTCTATGTGTTTGCAATCGACCCCTTCATCAGGAGGCTAGAGAGCGGCATGTTGTGTGGGGTACCAGTGGGGCTCCCGGGTGAGCCGCCATTGAGGGTTGTTGCCTATGCGGATGATGTGTCGGTGATTGTCACTGGGACGGATGAAGCGGAGGAGGTGGTCTCTCTGACATCACGGTATTCTGAAGCATCAGGCTCCAAGATCAATCAGTTTTCTGGATGGGAAAGGAAGGTGAGGGGTTTGATCTCCCGGACACCTTTCCAGTGCCCCAGGAAACAATTAAGATACTAGGCATTGAATTTTGACCCGGCAAATATGATGGCCTCAAAAACTGGGAAGGCAGACTGGAAATTGCCAATACTAAGGTGGTCAGCTGGAAGAGATGGAAGTTATCTATGAGGGAAAGGGTTGATCTGATTAAGACTTACCTGATTCCGATCTTCTTGTATGTCAGCTTTGTCTGCATCTTGCCAGTGTCTCTCTATGCTAGGGTCAGTAGTGTGTTCTTCCAGATGCTGTGGGAGAACAGACTGAACCCCATCAAGAGGAATGTCACCTACCTATCCAGGAGGGAGGGTGGCTTAGGTATGGTCAACCCAGTTCTTTTCTTTTCACTGCTGTTTCTCAAGTTTAACATTGGTAATATGCTTGCAGTGGAACCTCCTGGATGGGTAGGCATATTTAGATCTTGGTTTAGGCCTTTTCTACGACTTTGGGAAGAAGGTGGCCAAGTGAAGAATCGCAGGGGTCATTGTGGTCAGCTACCAGCCTATGTCGCTCCGTGCCTGAAGTTACTGCGGCAGTGGCGATTGTCGGCTGAAGATCTCAGATCGGTTCCAAGGAAAGTCCTTATGAGTCGAGTCTTGAGCGAAGTCTTTCATGACCCACTGGCCTTAAGGGATTGCCCGGGCCCAGTTTTGAGGGCGGGGTTAAGACTGATTAATTTGGATAGAGTACCCTCTAAATTTAGGGATCTGGCCTGGTTGTGCTTCCATGGGAAGCTCTATGTTCGGGGCAATTTGAAATTCCGCAGTGGGATGGATCGTAGCTGTCCTCGGGAGGAGTGTGCAGATGAGGAGGAGTCTATGGACCATTTTCTGCTTCGTTGCCCTTTTAACATAGAGGTGTACAAACAGGTGGGGCGGGCCCTCGGTGTCCCTTTCCTCTCCAGGCTGGGTTATGCTGAGTGGGTGTACGGAGCATTCAATACCGGTGGAGTTTTTTGTTTGGATACACTTTTTTTAGTTAGCCTAGTAGTCCGTTATTTCACCTGGAACGCACGGTGTCAGGTCAGCATTCGGCAAAAACTCCTTCCTGTTGAGGTGGTGGTGTATGACATTTTACATGAGGTGGGGAAGATTCGGGAGCTTGAGAGAGACAAGCGGGGTCAGGGGGCTTGGTTGAAGGCGTGGAGGGGTTTCAAGCCTCCCTGACTGCCAGGAGTCTCTTTCCCGGGTGTGGCTGTCTGTCTCTTATCACCCTAGATTATCAGTATTTTTGATGAATTTTTGATAAATGGCTGCGTACATAGGTGATGGGTTGTGCCTCTTAGGCCCTCTCTGCTGCTTTATGTAGATAGTTTTCTAGGGATGTTTTGGTCGTGGATTATGTGTATATTGTATATATTCTGAACATGGATGTGTATTCCTTTGTTTTCTGTTGAAGTTTTGTACCATGGTTTTGTTTTTTACTTTTGTATAAAATTGGTTGCTTGATTCTTTTCAATAAAAGATCAATAGTGCCCCATCGTGGGTGTCAGTGGGAGGAATAGTGCCCCATCGTGGGTGTCAGTGGGAGGAATAGTGTCCCATTGTTGGTGTCAGTGGGAGGGATAGTGTCCCATCATTGGTATCAGTGGGAGGAATAGTGCCCCATCATTGGTGTCAATGGGAGGAATAGTGCCCCATCATTGGTATCAGTGGGAGGAATAGTGCCCCATCGTTTGTGTAAGTGGGAGATATGTAGTGCCCCATCATTGGTGTCAATGGAAAGAATGGTTCCTCATGGATGGTGTCAGTGGGAGGAATATTGCCCCAAGGGTCAGATAAAAGTGAGCAAAGGGCCACATCTGGTCCAAGGGCCACAGTTTGGAGACCACTGCACTACAGAAATGCCTGTAGAATGTTTGATCATTCTTCCCAAAGTGCATTTGTGAGGTCAGGCACTAATGTTGGATGAGAAGGCCTGGCTTGACGTCTCCGCTCGAATTCATCCCAAAGGTGTTCTTTCGGGTTGAGGTCAGGACTCTGTGCAGGAACATCCATCTTTAGGATATAAAACAACAGTTCCTCCTGAAGTCTCCAGGGTCACAGTTATATATTTTCTGGGATCGCCAACAGCCCCATCCAGCAGGAGACAAGCCGTTTCTATGGATGGGTAGTGCAATTGGGCCGGGAGAAGGACCATGTGGTTACTGAAAGACATGAATGTACAAATAAGAGCAAATAATAGAATCTGTAAAATATTCAGATGTCTGCAGCTTTCTTGTCATCGTTTACATCTGGTATTAAAGCAGAACGCTGGGAAGAAATCTACTCTCAGCTGCATACCCAATATACACTATATTACCAAAAGTATTGGGACACCTGCCTTTAGACGCACATAAACTTTAAAGGCATCCCAGTCTTAAGCCGCGTACACGCGGTCGGAAGTACCGACAAGAAAACCGTGGATTATTTTCCGACGGAATGTTGGCTTAAACTTGTGTTGCATACACACGGTCACACAAATCTTGTCGGAAATTCCGACCGTCAAGAACACGGGGACGTACAAGACGTACGACGAGCCGAGATCAATGAAGTTCAATAGGCAGTTCGGCTCTTCTGCTCGATTCTGAGCATGCGTGTTTTTTTGCGCGTTGGAATTGCATACAGACGATCGGAATTTCCGACAAGAACTTTTTCCGTTGGAAAAATAGAGAACCTGCTCTCAATCTTTTGTTGGCGAAAATTCCGTCAGCAAATGTCCGATGGAGCCTACACACGGTCGGAATTTCCGACCAAAAGCTTCCATCGAACATTTCTTGTCGGATTTTCCGATCGTGTGTACGCGGCATCAGACCGTAGGGTTCAATATTGAGTTGGCTCACCCTTTGCAGCTATAACAGCTTCAACTCTTCTGGGAAGGCTGTCCATAAGGTTTAGGAGTGTGTCTATGGGAATGTTTGACCATTCTTCCAGAAGCGCATTTGTGAGGTCGGGCACTGATGTTGGATGAGAAGGCCTGGCTTACAGTCTCCGCTCTAATTCATTCCAAAGGTGTTCTTTCAGGTTGAGGCCAGGACTCTGTGCAGGCCAGTCATATTCCTCCACCCCAAACTCGCTCATTCATGTCTTTATTGACCTTGCTTTGTGTACTGGTCCAAATCATTTGGTGAAGGGGGGAATTCTTAAGGCGTCAGCATACTGAGACCTTTTGGACAATTTCATGCTCCCAACTTTGTGGGAACAGTTTGGGGATGGCCCCTCCTGGTTCCAACATGACTGCGCACCAGAGCACAAAGCAAGGTCCATAAAGACATGGATGAGCGAGTTTGGGGTGGAGGAACTTGACTGGCCTGCACAGAGTCCTGACCTCAACCTGATAGAACACCTTTGGGATGAATGAGAAGCCAGGCCTCCTCATCCAACATCAGTGCCTGACCTCAAAATGCGCTTCTGGAAGAATGGTCAAACATTCCCATAGACATACTCCTAAACCTTGTGGACAGCCTTCCCAGAAGTGTTGAAGCTTTTATAGCTGTAAAGGGTGGGCCAACGCAATATTGAACCCTACCGACTAAGACTGGGATGCCATTAAAGTTTATGTGCGTGTAAAGGCAGGCGTCCCAATACTTTTGGTATTATAGTGTATGTGGCAGTATGGAATGAGGTCATCCCCTGTGCTGACACATATTTGCGTATTGCCGGCAGGTAGTGGTAAAGTACATGTAAAACTCGTCACTACAATATATAAGCTTTATCATATTAATGTTGTTTCAAAATTATTTTCTGGAGTTTTTGCAGCTTTTTACTAAAAAAGTAGCTGTTGATCCTGCAATGACTGCCCTTGTTGAGGCATGTCTTATGATAGGGTGACAACACTGTGTCCCTATATCCCAATCGTGCTCCTGCTTTGTCACCCAGTCAATGGAAAACTACAAGTTGCTGTTTCAACAAACATTAACCAGACACGTTCCACAAATGCCCTAAGAAATGCCACACAGCCATCACAAGTGGCTGCAAAGAGGCTGCAGGAGATCAACAGCACCAAGTTATATAACAAAGGATGGAAAATAAGGAAAACCATTTTTTTTTTTATAATTTAAAACGTGCCAGTTGGCTATGATCCATAGTGCTTTAGCAAAGTAACTCCTTCAATTAGGGTTTAAATCTACTTCATGGGCATTGCAGGCCGCGGTGAGTTTTGATCTGATGACAGACAATTGTTTTTCCTGTAACAATAGAAGTGAAGTGTGCAAAATATTATTGGTTACCCAATTATAATAGAACAGAGGGATGGTGAGGAGGGCAGAGGGATATAAATTGGACCGCAGGGAGTGATATCAGCAAATCTGGCCAGGAAGATAGACGGAAGGAGAACGAAGGACGCGGTGGAGAATAATGGGAAAGTCAATGCGGGTGAAGGTGTCTGGTCTGCTGGAGCACTACCTACCTGCTCTGTGCCTCTTCTACCTATCTGCACTCCCCGGACTGTCATCCACACAGTCATCAATGTAAGTGAATACCAGCCTGATTCCACTTCTAGATTATGTAGGGGAGATGTGCTTTATGATTTAAATGTAGTGTGGGAGTCAACTTTCTTGATATGGGGGGCTTCAAGTGTGGCCCCCGGACATCACCAAAGGGCTGCACATTAAATTCAGTGAATATTCAGTGTCAAAGGCAGCAGACACACAGTAGGATGTAGTCAAAGACTATGGACATGATACAAGGGATGGTCAAAGACTGCAGACATGATACAAGAGATGGTCAGAAACTGCAGACATGATACAAGAGTTGGTCAGAGACTGCAGACGTGATACAAGAGATGGTCAGAGACTGCAGACATGATAAAGGAGATGGTCAGAGACAGCAGACATGATACAACGGATGGTCAGAGGCTGCAGACATGATAAAGGAGATGGTCAGAGACTGCAGACATGATACAGGAGATGGTGATAGATTGTAGACATGATACAGGAGATGGTCAGAGACTGTAGACATGATACAGGAGATGGTCAGAGACTGAGGACATAAAACAAGAGATGGTCAGAGACTGCAGACATGATACAAGAGATGGTCATAGAGTGAAGACTAGATATAAGAGATAGTCAGAGACTGGGGACATGCTGCAGGAGACATATTACATGAAACGACTAGAAATCACTACTATAACCGGGCAATAGGAAAACACAGAATAGTGTCTGCAGAGACTCTGAAGGTCACACAAAAGGTGCAAAAGGGCCACAAGCATCAAGTGTGGCCCCTGACATCACCAAAATTCATAAAATTCAGTAAATATTCAGTGTCAGAGGCAGCAGGCACACAATAAGATGTAGCCAAAGACTATGGACATAATACAGGAAAAGGTCAGAGGCTACGAACATGGTACAGTAGTTGTTCAGAGACTGCAGACATAATACAGGAGATGGTCAGAGACATCATACATGATACAGAAGATGGTCAGAGACTGCAAGGATACTACAGGAGATGGTCAGAGACTGCAGACATAATACAGGAGATGGTCAGAGACTGCAAGCATACTACAGGAGATGATCAGAGACTGCAGACATACTACAGGAGTTGGTCATAGACTGCAGACATAGTACAGGAGATGGTCAGAGACTGCAGACATAATAAAAGAGATGGTCACAGACTGTAGACATAATACAAGAGATGGTCAGAGACTGCAGACATAATACAGGAGATGGTCAGAGACTGCAGACATAATACAGGAGATGGTCAGAGACTGCAAGCATACTACAGGAGATGATCAGAGACTGCAGACATACTACAGGAGTTGGTCATAGACTGCAGACATAGTACAGGAGATGGTCAGAGACTGCAAGCATACTACAGGAGATGGTCATAGACTGCAGACATAATAAAAGAGATGCTCAGAGACTGTAGACATAATACGAGAGATGGTCAGAGACTGCAGACATAATACGAGAGATGGTCAGAGACTGCAGACATAATACAGGAGATGGTCAGAGACTGCAGACATAATACAGGAGATGGTCAGAGACTGCAGACATGATACTATAGATGCAGCTGGATGCAGCCTTGTCCCCCGTTGGCTCTAACACTGAGAACCGAGCAATCAAACACCACTGTTTGCTTGGTTCTCAGAGCTCCGTGAGCATATTGCTGATGTCTGTCAGTCATCACCTCTCTGCTCTGCCCCCCCGCGCTCACTGGACCATATGGGTGCGATCCTTTCTGAGCCTGAAACAGCTCGGTGACATCAGCCAACAGCAAGCATCTACGGGCAGAGGGCAGAACGGACTGCACTCCTGTGATCCACGACAAGCTTTGGCTGTACTTCTGCTTTAAGCTCTGTCTCCTCAGGGGGCATGTTGGACCTCTGCAGAGAGACTACTGCTTCCACACAGCCAACAAGGGTCCTTCTCTGCAGCATGATGAAAGGGGACGGACCTTTCTTCTCTGGATGTGGATGCTTTCTAAGAAAAACTGCAAACCTTTTTTTGTTTGTTGCAACTCGAATGTATTTTACTGTTAGAGCTCAGTTGGGATATAAGGAATTGTTTTATTTGTATCACAAGCAGGGGCGGATCCAGGGGGGAGGGCAACAGGGCAATTGCCCCCACTCGAGACCATCTGTCACACTCGCTTGCTCTGTTTTTATTTTTTTTAAAACATTTTTAACAACTTGGCACAAATGTAGCCCCATGTCTCCTCTACAAGTGTGCAAAGTTTGGTGTCTGGGGGACTTACGACCGGGAAGCACTGATTTTTTAAAGCCAGGCACCCCTTCCATAGACTCCAATGTTAAACGGTCATTTCTCCAGGGACTTTGCGGACCCGGTACCGGCCGGTCGTAGGTCCCCTGGACCCCAACCAGCCCCGTGTCTCCTCTACACGTGTGCAAAGTTTTGTGTCTGGGAGACTACGGCCGGCGAGAACCGATTTTTCAAAGCCGGGCACTCCTTCTATAGACTCCTATGTTAAACATCAGTCTAGTCATGGGCACAGTGAAGCATGGGCACAGTGAGGCATGGGCACAGTGAGGCTAAGTGAGGCACAGTGAGGCATGCAGATGGACCTAGGGTGACCACATTTCCAAACTGCCATTCAGGGACAATTTCGCCAAGGACCGGGAGGGGGGGGGGTGTAGTTTTGGGGTTGATGGGATTTTGGTGGCGCGTGATTTGTCGGGTAAATGGCTGGTTTTAGCACTTATATCATCCCAATACCATGCTTGGAATGTAGACCCCCTCCCTCAGTAGACCCCCTTTAGTACTGACACCCCTCCCTCATTATAGACCCCCCACTAAGTACAGACCCCACCACAGTATAGACCCCCCATGTCCCTCTCCTCTGTCCATCTACATACATATATTATAAACTGAACAGACCTCAGATCAGTGCCAGTAATGCACAGCAGTGTCCCTCACAGTCTGCCGCCCGTATCCTGCGTACTTGTAAATAGCCGAGGAGGGAGAGGCGGCTTCGGTCTGCTCTGCAGTATGAGGCTAAGGCAGGGAGATGAGACATCCAGGAGCAGAGCCAGTAAGGGTTGTGTCTTTAGGGCTTCCTCTGCGGAGTAGGGATGAGCTCGGTGTTCGAGTCGAACATACGTTCGACTCGAACATCGGTTGTTCGCTCGTTCGTCGAAGATCGAACGATTTGGGCCGTTCGCGCCAAATTCGAGTGACGCGAACGGCCCACAATACACTGCGCCATCGCGGTGCAATCCTGGCGCTGTGATTGGCCAAGCATGCACTGTGACCCCGCATGCTTGGCCAATCAGAGAGCCGGCAGCTAGGAGGTTGCCTGTGGCCAATTATAGCTCAGGGAGTTTAGCACACGCCCCACACTATAAATGGCCGCCAGCGCGGCGGCCTTGTGTAGTGTGTTCCGGCGCAGGGAAAGAGAAGGATAGGCAGGGACAGTGTCATTGTGCTATTCTTTGCTAAACCTTGTGTGTAGGGAGAGAGAAGGATAGGCAGGGAGAGTATCAGCTAGGGGTGCAACGGATCAAAAAACTGACGGATCGGATCGATCCTCGGATCAGAGCCACGGATCAGATCATTTTCGGATCGGCAAAAAAATAAAATAAATTACTAATATCCACGTCATCCCCCCCACTGTAATATCCACAATCTCCCCACTGTAATATCCACAATCTCCCCACTGTAATATCCACAATCTCCCACTGTAATATCCACAATCTCCCCCACTGTAATATCCACAATCTCCCCCACTGTAATATCCACAATCTCCCCCACTGTAATATCCACAATCTCCCCCACTGTAATATCCACAATCTCCCCCACTGTAATATCCACAATCTCCCCCTGTAATATCCACAATCTCCCCCACTGTAATATCCACAATCTCCCCACTGTAATATCCACAATCTCCCCACTGTAATATCCACAATCTCCCCCTGTAATATCCACAATCTCCCCACTGTAATATCCACAATCTCCCACTGTAATATCCACAATCTCCCCCTGTAATATCCACAATATCCCCATTGTAATATCTCCCCCTGTAATATCCACAATCTCCCCCACTGTAATACCCACAATCTCCCCCACTGTAATATCCACAATCTCCCCACTGTAATATCCACAATCTCCCCCACTGTAATATCCACAATCTCCCCCACTGTAAGATCCACAATCTCCCCCACTGCAATATCCACAATCTCCCCACTGTAATATCCACAATCTCCCCCACTGTAATATCCACAATCTTCCCCCTGTAATATCCACAATCTTCCCCCTGTAATATCCACAATCTTCCCCCTGTAATATCCACAATCTTCCCCCTGTAATATCCATAATCTTCCCCCTGTAATATCCACAATCTCCCCACTGTAATGGGCATCTCCCCCACTTACTTTAGTCTCTCCCGCCGGCCAGTTCAGATCCACGAGCAGTGAGGGGTGATGCCGCCGCCGCCGGGTGTACCAAGATGGCCGCGGCTCTGGAGCTAGGCCGAAGCCGCGGCCTTTCCTAAGGCTGAGGCCACGGGGTCGCTCCGCGGATCGAGTGGTGATCCGATCCGAACAGGGTGACCCGTTCGGATCACGGATCACCGCCGATCCATTGCAGCCCTAGTGTCAGCGATATTCTTTGCTAAACCTTGTGTGCAGGGAGAGAGAAGGATAGGCAGGGAGAGTGTCAGTGTCATATTCTTTGCTAAACCTTGTGTGCAGGGAGAGAGAAGGATAGGCAGGGAGAGTGTCAGTGTCATATTCTTTGCTAAACCTTGTGTGCAGGGAGAGAGAAGGATAGGCAGGGAGAGTGTCAGTGTCATATTATTTGCTAAACCTTGTGTGCAGGGAGAGAGAAGGATAGGCAGGGAGAGTGTCAGTGTCATATTCTTTGCTAAACCTTGTGTGCAGTGAGAGAGGAGGATAGGCAGGGGACAGCGTCAGTGTCATTGTTGCTAAGCCTCCTGCACAGTATACACCTGAAGCTAGCCCTTATTGCTGTGTTTTCCTGGTGTGTTACACTAACAGGCATTTGCAGCACTTACAGCGGGCGTAGTGTGCCTCCTGCACATTATACACCTGAAGCTAGCCCGTATTGCTGTGTTTTTCTGGTGTGTTACACTAACAGGCATTTGCAGCACTTACAGCGGGCGTAGTGTGCTTCCTGCTAAATATACACCTGAAGCTAGCCCTATTGCTGTGTTTTCCTGGTGTGCTACACTAACAGGCATTTGCAGCACTTACAGCGGGCGTAGTGTGCCTCCTGCACATTATACACCTGAAGCTAGCCCTTATTGCTGTGTTTTCCTGGTGTGTTACACTAACAGGCATTTGCAGCACTTACAGCGGGCGTAGTGTGCTTCCTGCTAAATATACACCTGAAGCTAGCCCTTATTGCTGTGTTTTCCTGGTGTGTTACACTAACAGGCATTTGCAGCATATACAGCGAGCGTAGTGTGCCTCCTGCACATTATACACCTGAAGCTAGCCCGTATTGCTGTGTTTTCCTGTTGTGTTACACTAACAGGCATTTTCAGCACTTACAGCGGGCGTAGTGTGCTTCCTGCTAAATATACACCTGAAGCTAGCCCTTATTGCTGTGTTTTTTCCTGGTGTGTTACACTAACAGGCATTTGCAGCACTTACAGCGGGCGTAGTGTGCCTCCTGCACTCTATAAACCTGAAACTAGGCCTTATTGCTGTGTTTTCCTGGTGTGTTACACTAACAGGCATTTGCAGCACTTAAAGCGGGCGTAGTGTGCCTCCTGCACATTATACACCTGAAGCTAGCCCGTATTGCTGTGTTTTCCTGGTGTGTTACACTAACAGGCATCTGCAGCACTTACATAGTTAGTCAGGTTGAAAAAAGACAAAGTCCATCCAGTTCAACCATAAAAAAATAACTAAAATAAAATAAAAAAATATCGTGCAATCCCATATACCCAATTCTATACCCACAGTTGATCCAGAGGAAGGCAAAAAACCCCAGCAGAGCATGATCCAATTTGCTACAGCAGGGGAAAAAATTCCTTAATTCCTTCCTGATCCCCCGAGAGGCAATCGGATTTACCCTGGATCAACTTTACCTAGAACTGTTAGTACTCAGTTATATTATGTACATTTAGGAAAGTATCCAGGCCTTTCTTAAAGCAATCTACTAAGCTGGCCAGAACCACCTCTGCAGGGAGTCTGTTCCACATTTTCACAGCTCTTACTGTGAAGAAACCTTTCCACATTTGGAGATGAAATCTTTTTTCTTCTAGACGTAAAGAGTGCCCCCTTGTTCTCTGTGTTACAGCGGGCGTTGTGTGCTTCCTGCAAAATATACACCTGAAGCTACCCCTTATTGCTGGTTTTCCCATCTCCCTGCAGGCCATTAGAATGTCTGGAAGGCAAACAAGGAGAGGCAGACAGTCAGGAGCCAATAAAAGAGGGCAAGCAGGCTCTGTGTCTAGAGACAACAGTGCTGGTCGTGGACGCAGTGCATCGTCATCAGCATCATCATGTGGCCATGGGACACGCTTGTCCTTCTTTTCGGCAGCTGGACGTGTTGAGCCGCATCATGCCGAAGACTTGGTAGAGTGGATGACCAAGCCCTCCTCATCCTCTCTCACCCAGGCTCAGGGTACTGGCAAAGCAGCTACCAAAGCGTCCTCTTCCCTGGTATCAATGTCATCATCAGTCACTCCTTCCCTAGACCCACCATGTCCTCCTGAGGAGTCCCCCGAACTGTTTGAGCACAGTGTTGGGTACATGCTACAGGAGGATGCCCAGCATTTCGAAGGGTCTGATGATGATACCCAGCTAGAGGAAGGCAGTAGCGTGAGAGCAGAGAGAGGGGATGCTCAAGAAGGACACCAATCTGGCAGTCATGTTCCAGCAGCTGCAGCATACTGCCAGATTGGCTCCAGTGATGAGGAGGGAGGGGAAGATGAGGTCACTGACTCCACGTGGGTGCCTAATAGGAGAGAGGAGGAGGAGGATGAGGAGGAGGCACATCTCCAACGAGGCAGGATGCCCTTGGGGGGCCAGCGTAAGGGCAGCACACCGACTGAATCACACCGCAGAGCTCTGCCTGTGCAGGGCGCTGCCTCTGCCCGTTATTCAAAAAGTTCTTTGGTGTGGGCCTTTTTTGAGTCGAGTGCATCAGATTGCACAGCTGCTGTTTGCAACATATGTCTCAAGCGTATATCGCGTGGCCAAAACATCAGCCGCTTGGGCACCACATGCTTGACCAGACATATAATGACCTGCCATGCAGCTCGTTGGCAAGCCTACCTTAAAGACCCACACCAAAGAACAAAGCGGACCTCTCCTTGCACCACATCAGCTGGGATCTCCAACCCCACTATACCTTTAGTCCTCTCTGAAACCTGCACTGAGAGGAATGAAGGTGTAGAATTAGGTGTGTCACAGCCAAGTACTTGCGGGCACTCTGCTAGCAGTACACCGACGTCCGATTCTAGCAGGCAAATTTTTCTGCCCCAGCTGCTGGACCGTCGAAAGAAGTTCACTCCCAGCCATCCACATGCCCAGCGGTTGAATGCTAGCTTAGCTAAATTGCTAGCGCTTCAACTGCTGCCTTTTACAGTTGGTAGACTCGGCCCCCTTCCGTGAGTTTGTGCAATGTGCGGTTCCTCAGTGGCAGGTTCCCAAACGCCACTTTTTCTCACGGAAGGCGATTCCGGCTCTCTACCGGCATGTGGAAGGCAATGTCTTGGCCCCACTGGACAGGGCGGTCAGCGGTAAGGTGCATATTACCGCTGACTCATGGTCCAGCAGGCATGGACAGGGACGTTTCCTGTCTTTCACGGCCCATTGAGTCACTCTTTTGGCAGCTGGGAAGGATGCAGGACAAGGTGCAGTAGTGTTGGAGGTTGTTCTGCCGCCACGCCTCCAAAATGCTACTACTGGTTGTGACACACCTCTCTCCTCCACCCCTCCTCTTCCTCCATGGCCTCTTCCTGTGCTTTGTCCTCGGAACCAGCGGTACTCCGTAGGCATTCAAGGGGCTACACAAGTATGCAGGCAAAAAGATGCCATGCCGTGCTTGCGCTGGTGTGTTTGGGGGACAGGAGCCACACTGGGGCAGAGGTTCTGTCTGCTCTGCAGGGGCAGGCCGAGAGGTGGTTGACGCCACGCCAGCTTAAGGCAGGAATGGTGGTTTGCGACAATGGCACCAACCTCCTCTCCGCCCTCCGACAGGGACAACTGACCCATGTGCCCTGTGTGGCTCACGTCCTTAACCTGGTGGTGCAGCGGTTCTTGGGCAGGTACCCGGGCTTACAGGATGTCCTGAGGCAGGCCAGGAAAGTCTGTGTGCATTTCCGCAGATCTTATAATGCCAGTGCTCGCCTGGCTGAGCTGCAAAAGGAGTTGAACCTGTCCAAGAACCGCCTTATATGTGACATGCCCACCAGGTGGAACTCAACGTTGGCCATGCTGCAGCGGCTGCACACGCAGCAGAGGGCCATCAATGAGTACCTGTGCGACTACGGCACCAGGACAGGGTCAGGGGAGCTCAGGTTTTTTTCACTACGCCAGTGGGGCATGATCAGGGATGCATGCACTGTCCTGGCACCATTTGAGGAGGCCACGAGGATGGTGAGCAGTGACAGTGCATGCATCAGTGACACTGTACCTCTTGTCCACCTGTTGGAGCACACGCTGCGTGGAATAATGGACAGGGAACTTGAGGCAGAACAGAGGCAGGAAGAGGAGGACTTCCTTGCCTCTCAAGGCCCCCTTAACCCAGACAGTGTTCCTTCTGTCCCACCCATCGCACAGGAAGAGGACGAGGAGGAGGAGGAGGAGGATTGTGTTAGCATGGAGGTGGAGCCTGGCACTCAGCAGCATCAACAGCAGCAGTCTTTTAGGGATGATTTACAGTCCCAAGAAACCCGTGGACTTGTACGTGGCTGGGAGGAGGTGGCTGCGGATCATGTCGTCCTTAGTGACCCAGAGGACTCCGGACCTAATGCTTCAGCTAACCTATGCTGCATGGCCTCCCTGATCCTGCAAAGTCTGCGGAAGGATCCTCGTATTCTTCGGATCAAGGAGAGGGACCATTACTGGCTGGCCACTCTCCTTGATCCACGGTACAAGGCTAAGGTTGCGGACCTTATCTTACTGTCACAGAGGATGAGACAACTCCGGGAGGCCTTGCAGAAAGGTCTGTGCAACGCGTTCCCAGAGACTGAGAGGTTACAAACTCCTGGTCTGGGACAACGAGTTGCTGAGGCTTCGGTCAGTCAAAGAAGGAGCGGTGGGGAAGGTGGCCGTCTGACCGATGCGTTCAGACAATTCTTTAGTCCGCAGCCCCAAGGTATGATCGTTTCCAGCAACCATCGCCAGCGTCTGATATACATGGTGCAGGAATACCTAGGGGCAAGGTCAGATTTGGACACCTTTTCCACCGAAAATCCTCTGGCTTACTAGGTCTTAAGGATGGATCACTGGCCAGAGCTTGCACAGTATGCAATTGAGCTACTGGCCTGTCCTGCATCCAGCGTTCTTTCGGAACGCACATTCAGTGCTGCTGGAGGATTTGTCATGGATCACAGGGTGCGCCTGTCCACCGATTCGGTTGATCGACTGACCTTCATAAAGATGAACCAGTCTTGGATCACCACCAGCTACCAAGCACCTGAAGCTGATATAACAGAATAATTTATTTTCAAATGTCACATCCCTTCAAGACTGATGCTGATGCTGACTGAGTGACTGTCCTGTTATCTTGACTGACTATCCTCCTCCTCCTCAATGATCCGATTCATGATGATATCTTGGAAAAACATTTTTGTTTCTGGGTGCCGCCAGCAGTGGCTAAGGCCCAATTTTTCAGCCCCTGTTTAACAGGGACATGTAATTACAATTTTTGATGCAATGCTTTGCAGCAGGGCTCATTCCTGCACTCCAACTAGAGTATCTGGGAGAGGTTGCAGTGTCGTGGCACCAGCACCAGTGCCTAAGGTCCAATTTTTCTGCCCCTGTTTAACAGGGGCGTGTAATTACAATTTTTGATGCAATACTTTGCAACAGGGCTCATTGCTGTGCTCCAAGTACAGTATCTGTGAGGGGTTGCAGTGTTGTGACACCAGTGGCTAAGGCCCAATTTTTCAGCCCCTGTTCACAGCAGGGCCCATTCATGCGCCCACCAAGAGTAAATGTGAGGGCTTACAGTGTTGTGACAACACCACCACCACCAACACCACCAACACCAACACCAAAGGCCCAATTTTTCAGCCCCTGTTCAACAGGGGCATGCAATTACAATTCTTGATCTAATAATTCACAGCAGGGCCCATTCATGCACCCACCAAGAGTAACTGTGAGGGCTTACAGTGTTGTGGCACCAGCACCACCATCAAAGGCCCAATTTTTCCTACCACTGTTCAACAATGGCATGTAATTACAATTCCTGATATAATAGTTGACAGCAGGGCGTTCCAGCGTCCACCAAGAGTAACTGTGAGTGCTTACAGTGTTGTGCCAACACCAACACCTAAGGGGTCAATTTCTGCAGAGTATATACGGCAGGCCCATACTTTCAAACATCCAACTTACAAACGACTCCTACTTGCAAACGGAAGGAGACAACAGGAAGTGAGAGGAAATCTACCCCTAGGAAGGGAAATTCTCTCCTGTAAGAGTTAATAAGGGAAAAAGGTGTCTCCTCTCTACTGATGCTTTATCACCAATCCTTGTTTCAATAAAAACCCCACTTTTCAAAAACAGTTGTCATTGGGACGGAAAGTGAGGTGAAATGTTCTGAACAGGGGCACAGACACCAAAACAAATGTTACATGGGTGATAACCCTTCCCTATGTTCTCCCAAAAGCTTAAAAATTGATTTTTTGGCTGGAGATGCACTTAAACAATGTACGTGTTCAAAATTACAAACAGATTCTACTTATGAACAAACCTACAGTTCCTGTCTTGTTTGCACCGCCTGTATACTGCTGTTCAGAGTATATAGGGCCTTTTTTATTTTGTGTGCGGGGTTCCCCTTAAAATCCATACAAGACCCAAAGGGGCTGGTAATAGGCTGGGGTAAGGGACGGGGGGGGGGGGGCTGATGGGGTAGCCATGCCATTTTTCTCAAAGATTTTCATCCATATTACCGGGACCAGACATGACATTAAAGCCGCAAGCAGTTTTAAATGGCTTTTTTTCCTTTAGAAATGTCATTTTGTGCAGGGACAGTTCTAAACACGGGAAACACGTGCCACTTCACAGGCATACTTTAGACACCCCCCAGGTACGATATTTAAAGGAATATTTCACTTTTTTTTTTCACTTTATGCATCATTAAAATGACTGCTCCCGAAAAACGTCCGTTTTTAAAACTTTTTTTGCATTGATACATGTTCCCTGGGGCAGAACCCGGGTCCCCAAACCCTTTTTAGGACAATAACATGCATATTAGTCGTTATAATTAGCACTTTAGATTTCGAACGTTCGCGTCCATTGTATTTAATAGGGTTCTAAACATTGCGCGAACTTTCGGTCCGTTCGCAGGTTCTGGTGCGAACCGAACCCGGGGGTGTTCGGTTCATCCCTACTGCTGACAGCCTCGTCCGGCATGGTGGAGAGCGACGCGGAGGAAAGTTAACAAACTCCTCCTCCGCTTTGCATGCTGGTCAGAGTCGTGGCTGTGAGGTTACTGGTTTGTAGACGCTCTAGCAACCAGTGGCCAGTCTCAGGTGGAGCTGGAGGCAGAGCGAGCACCAGCGCTATGGTGGGGTTTGTTCGCTCTGTCAATTCCATTCCGGGACACTGTATTGTCCCGGAATGAAGGTGCCCGGGACCTGGGACAGACCTGCTAATTACGGGAATGTCCCGGGCAATCCGGGACACGTGGGCACCCTACCTAGGACACCCTAGGCTTATACTTGAGCCAATAAGTTTTCACAGTTTTTGGGGTAAAATTAGGTGCCTCGGCTTATATTCGGGTCGGCTTATACTCAAGTATATACAGTACTTGTTCTGCGGCTGCCGCTGCCTCTCTGAGTCTCTCTCTCGGTTTCTCACATCAGCCAATCAGCGGGGCCGAGAGAGAGACTCGTCTAATGTAGTTACGCGGCGCACTGACACGATACCAGGAGCGGAGGAGGCGGTGGGTGGAGCCTCTTCCTTGCACTCGTTGCTAGCGCCTGGGCCGCTTGGTGTCTAGCAGCGAGTGTCGTCAGTGAGTCACGTCGGGCCGCTCTGCGGGCAGGTGCGATAGCGTGCGGCTCCACAGACGGGTAAGAATGTGGGCGGCTCAGCATGCGGCGCGGTTTGAGGGCTGGCGGCGCGTTTTGTGGGCAGACCGTGCTGCTCAGTGTGTTGGCAGCGCAGGTGAGAGTGAGAGAGCAGGCTCAGTGTGGCAACTGGCCAATCAGCTAGCCGGGAGCGGGTGAACAGAGAGATGAGATCATCTCTCACCGCCCGTGCCTGCCCTACATTCCTGCAGTAACTTCCGCCCTCACTGTGCAGGCAGCAGAGAGATTACATTTTCTTTCTCGTACATCACGGGACACAGAGCGGCATAGTCATTACTATGTGGGTTATATAGTTTACCTTCAGGTGCTGGCACTGGCAACTTCCAAACCGGAAGTACCCTCCCCTATATAAGCCCCTCCCATCCGGGAGCACCTCAGTTTTTTGCCAGTGTCTAAGGTGTTGGCCAAGAAGTAACATGTGTTTTTTCACTAAGCTTGCGTACAGGTTCTTTTGGGCCTCAGTAAGCTATTCCGGATCCGACCAAAAAAGCTTCATAGCTAAACGGTCGGTACCCGGGCCTTGCAGAGAAGAGCAAGGTTTTGCCTGTAATGCTTCTCTTAGGAGGGCTGGACCCTGGGATCCAGAGCTCTGGTCATACCCACGACCAAGATGTTTTCTGTGCAGGGTGCTATACAGGTCCAGGGGAGTGGAATCCTTGGGAACCCGGTCCCTGAAGGTTTAATTACAATGCCTGCCGTGAGAGGTGAAGTTTGGGCTTCTGTGGACCAAACAGAGTCCTGCGGCGGGGAAAAGGTAAGTGGGGGCCCCTCAGGAACTTGGTTCTATTGGGGGACCCCCAAGCCTAATATGTCTTTCTGCCTGTTACCTAACGGTATTCCCGCTAAATATCTGTGCATGCCTGTAACTACTAAAAAATGTAATAATTTTAAGAGTGGACAAGAAAAAAAAAAAAAATGGTTAAACCGCGGTACCTGTGTTTAAACCACTAGAGGCCGCTGTGGAACGTTGTTTTCTTGTCATGTGGATTTTTTCTTTCCAAGTCAAAATCCAGGCAGATGGTGAGTTCTCTGGATGGGAAACTGTTTCCTCTGCCATGTTGCAATGCTCGTCCATCCCCAGGCCCTGTGGCAAACAGGGCCCTGGCTTCTGTCCCTAGTTCCTTTTCAAAAGAGAGACGAAGGCGCACGTGCCCGCGCGCGTGCGTGTGCACGCGCCTCTATTTATAGAGGTGAGCTGGAAAAAGGGGCGGAGCTTGGTGGATGACGTCTGTGCGCGCCGCAGCGCTTCTGCGCATGTGCGGGCATCCCAGCATGATAAAAAGCACAATTAGGTGTTGCCAGCTGGTTATGGAAGGCAGAAACAGAGCTGGCAACATTTAGAAAGGCATACAGCAGGCGGTTGATGCAGGCATCCCCATAGAAAGGCACATTAGTAGACACCAACTGTTTATATAGCAGCAATTGTGCTAGACTATTGTCAGTAAGTGGTGTATTTCGGCTGGAATACCTCAGCTTTGGGCTTAGGAATATGCCGTCTAAAGTCTCCGGGACTAAGAATCCCAGGAAGCATAGGGGGTCTCCATCGGGCTCTGAGGATCTTGGGCATGCTTCGGCTGCACCAATCTCCCCTGAAAAATCAGAGGTTAGTGACCGTAGAGCACCCTCAGGAGTACCTGGTACTGTGGCTGTCCTCAGTTCACCTGCTCCTGTGTATATAACAGAGGAGGTTTTTTCCTCAGCTCTGGGAGGACTGGAAGAGAGATTGACAACATTGATCGCTGCTTCCCTGTCAGAGGGAAAGCGCGCCCGATCTCCGTCTCCTCCCTCAGAGTACCTGTTAGCAGAGCAACAGTCCCATACAGGGATCGACCTACCTGAAGGGGATCAGGATGAGGTTGATTCTGTTGTAGAGGAATCAACAGTGGAAGAGCCATTCTCAGCATCACATGCTGAAAGATTATGGGTTCAGTCCCTGACTAACATGGTCCGATCAGCATTTAAAATGCCCCTTGCGGAGCCATCATCCACTTCTGTCTCCTCGTTGGGGTCGCTAAAAGCTCCCCAGACTGTCTGTTCCTTTCCAATCCATCCTTTACTGGAAGGGCTCATTTTACCAGGATTGGGAACATCCTGATAAAATATTTACTCCCCCCAAGAGATTTCCGGTGGTCTATCCCATGGAGGATAAGTTCATCAAAAAATGGAGGGTCCCTACAGTGGACGCAGCCATCTCTTGTGTGAATAAATCACTGACATGTCCAGTAGATAATGTCCAAATGTTCAAGGACCCAATAGATAAAAAATTGGAGTCCTTATTAAAATCTGCTTTCTCTACAGCAGGCTTGGTGACACAACCAGCAGTGGCAGCTATTGGGGTCTGCCAAGCAGTGAAGGATCAGTTGAAACAGGTCTTAAGGGACTTGCCAGATCAGCAGGCCCTTGCCCTAGCTGATCTACCTAGAGCCTTATGCTTTGCGGTTGACGCCATAAAGGATTCAATCCATCAGGCCTCCCGCCTTACGCTGTCTGTAGTACATATGCGCAGGCTTCTATGGCTAAAAAACTGGTCTGCTGAAGCTCCCTGTAAAAAATTGCTGGTTAGCTTCCCATTTCATGGTGAACGCTTATTCGGGGAAGACCTGGACAAATATATCCAGAAAATTTCCAGCGGTAAAAGTACACTCTTGCCGGTTAAAAACAGAGTTAGAGCTCCCTCTTTTAAGAGGCCTGCTTCTCCAGTCCCTGGGACATCGGCTGTGAAACAGTTCCGACGGCCTCCTCGGTCAAATCCCGGGGGTAAAAATCAGGGACAATCGCAGGGTAACAAGAAACCCTGGGTCAGGAGAGGTACAAAACCTCCCCCAAAGTCAAATGCATGAAGGGTTGCCCCCACTCAATCGAGTGGGGGGAAGACTTCAGTTGTTCGCAGAGACCTGGCGGGACACGATCAGAGACAGATGGGTGCTCTCCGCAGTAGTGATGAGCCGAACACCCCCGGGTTCGGTTCGCACCAGAACCCGCAAACGGACCGAAAGTTCGAACGAACATTAGAACCCTATTAAATACAATGGATGCGAACGTTCGAATTCTAAAGTGCTAATTATAACAACTATTATGCATGTTATTGTCCTAAAAAGGGTTTGGGAACCCGGGTTCTGCACCAGGGGACATGTATCAATGCAAAAAGAAGTTTTAAAAACGGTCGTTTTTCGGGAGCAGTCATTTTAATGATGCATAAAGTGAAAAAAAAAAAGTCAAATATTCCTTTAAATATCGTACCTGGGGGGTGTCTAAAGTATGCCTGTGAAGTGCCACGTGTTTCCCGTGTTCAGAACTGTCCCTGCACAAAATGACACTTCTAAAGGAAAAAAAAGCCATTTAAAACTGCTTGCGGCTTTAATGTAATGTCTGGTCCCGGTAATATGGATGAAATTCTTTAAGAAAAATGGCATAGCTACCCCATGACCCCCCCCCCTACCCCAGCCCATTACCAGCCCCTTTGGGTCTTGTATGGATATTAAGGGGAACCCCGCACATAAAATAAAAAAGGCCCTATATACTCTGAACAGCCCTATACAGGCGGTGCATACAAGACAGGGACTGTAGGTTTGTTCTTATGTAGAATCTGTTTGTAATTTTGAACAGGTACATTGTTGAAGTGTAGCTCCAGACCAAAAATCTATTTTTAAACTTTTTGGAAAACATAGGTAAGGGTTATCACCCCTGTAACATTTGTTTTGCTGTCTGTGCCCCTGTTCAGAACATTTCACCTCACTTTCCGTCCCAATGACAACTGTTTTTGAAATGTGGTGTTTTTCTTGAAACAAGGATTGCTGATAAAGCATCAGTACAGAGGAGACACCTTTCTCCCATATTTATTCTTACAGGAGAGAATTTTCCTTCCTAGTGGTAGATTTCCTCTCACTTCCTGTTGTCTTCTTGCGTTTGCAAGTAGGAGTCGTTTGTAAGTTGGATGTTTGAAAGTAGGGACCTGCCGTATATACTCTGCAGAAATAGGCCCCTTAGTTGTTGGTGTTGGCACAACACTGTAAGCACTCACAGTTACTCTTGGTTGGTGCTGGAACGCCCTGCTGTCAACTATTATATCAGGAATTTTAATTACATATAATTGTTGAACAGTGGTAGTAAAAATTGGGCCTTTGATGGTGGTGCTGGTGCCACAACACTGTAAGCCCTGACAGTTACTCTTGGTGGGTGCAGCAATGGGCCCTGCTGTGAATTATTAGATCAAGAATTGTAATTACATGCCCCTGTTGAACAGGGGCTGAAAAATTGGGCCTTAGGCACTGGTGGCACAACACTGCAACCCCTCACAGATACTGTACTTGGAGCACAGCAATGAGCCCTGTTGCAAAGTATTGCTTCAAAAATTGTAATTACACGCCCCTGTTAAACAGGGGCTGAAAAATTGGGCGTTAGGCACTGGTGGCGGCACCCATAAACAAAAATGATCTTCCAAGCTATCATCATCAATCGTATCATTGAGGACTCGGAGGAGGAGGATAGCCAGTCAACATAACAGCACAGGCACTCAGCATCAGCATCAGTCTTGAAGGGATGTGACATGTTAAAATCAATTAGTCTGTTATATCAGCATCAGGTGTGTGGTAGCTGGTGGTGATCCAAGACTGGTTCATCTTGATGAAAGTCAGTCGATCAACCGAGTCGGTGGACAGGCGCACCCTGTGATCCGTGACAAATCCTCCAGCAGCACTGAATGTGCGTTCCGAAAGAACGCTGGATGCAGGACAGGCCAGTAGCTCAATTGCATACTGTGCAAGCTCTGGCCAGTGATCCATCCTCAAGACCCAGTAAGCCAGAGGATTTTCGGTGGGGAAGGTGTCCAAGTCTGACCTTGCCCCTAGATATTCCTGCACCATGTTTATCAGACGCTGGCGATGGTTGCTGGAACCGATCATACTTTGGGGCTGCGGACTAAAGAATTGTCTGAACGCATCGGTCAGACGGCCACCTTCCCCACCGCTCCTTCTTTGACTGGCCGAAGCCTCAGCAACTCGTTGTCCAGGACCAGGAGTTTGCAACCTCCCAGTCTCTGGGAACGCGTTGCACAGACCTTTCTGCAAGGCCTCCCGGAGTTGTCTCATCCTCTGCTCCCTCTGCGACAGTAACATAAGGTCCGCAACCTTACCCTTGTACCGTGGATCAAGGAGAGTGGCCAGCCAGTAATGGTCCCTCTCCTTGATCCGAAGAATACGAGGATCCTTCCGCAGACTTTGCAGGATCAGGGAGGCCATGCAGCGTAGGTTTGCTGAGGCATTCGCTCCGGAGTCCTCTGGGTCACTAAGGACGACATGATCCGCAGCCACCTCCTCCCAGCCACGTACAAGTCCACTGGTTTCTTGGGACTGTAAATCATCCCTAAAAGACTGCTGCTGATGATGCTGAGTGCCAGCCTCCACCTCCATGCTGACACAATCCTCCTCCTCCTCCTCCTCTTCCTGTGCGATGGGTGGGACAGAAGGAACACTGTCTGGGTAAAGGGGGCCTTGAGAGGCAAGGAAGTCCTCCTCTTCCTGCCTCTGTTCTGCCTCAAGTGCCCTGTCCATTATTCCACGCAGCGTGTGCTCCAACAGGTGGACAAGAGGTACAGTGTCACTGATGCATGCACTGTCACTGCTCACCATCCTCGTGGCCTCCTCAAATGGTGCCAGGACAGTGCATGCATCCCTGATCATGCCCCACTGGCGTGGAGAAAAAAAACCAAGCTCCCCTGACCCTGTCCTGGTGCCGTAGTCGCACAGGTACTCATTGATGGCCCTCTGCTGCGTGTGCAGCCGCTGCAGCATGGCCAACGTTGAGTTCCACCTGGTGGGCATGTCACATATAAGGCGGTTCTTGGGCAGGTTCAACTCCTTTTGCAGCTCAGCCAGGCGAGCACTGGCATTATAAGATCTGCGGAAATGCACACAGACTTTCCTGGCCTGCCTCAGGACATCCTGTAAGCCCGGGTACCTGCCCAAGAACCGCTGCACCACCAGGTTAAGGACGTGAGCCACACAGGGCACATGGGTCAGTTGTCCCTGTCGGAGGGCGGAGAGGAGGTTGGTGCCATTGTCGCAAACCACCATTCCTGGCTTAAGCTGGCGTGGCGTCAACCACCTCTCGGCCTGTCCCTGCAGAGCAGACAGGACCTCTGCCCCAGTGTGGCTTCTGTCCCCCAAACACACCAGCGCAAGCACGGCATGGCATCTTTTTGCCTGCGTACTTGCGTAGCCCCGTGAACGGCTACGGAGCACCGCTGGTTCATAGGACAAACCACAGGAAGAGGCCATGGAGGAAGAAGAAGAGGAGGGGGTGGAGGAGAGAGGTGTGTCACAACCAGTAGTAGCATTTTGGAGGCGTGGCGGTGGGACAACCTCCAACACTACTGCACCTTGTCCTGAATCCTTCCCAGCTGCCAAAAGAGTGACCCAATGGGCCGTGAAAGAAAGGTAACGTCCCTGTCCATGCCTGCTGGACCATGAGTCAGCGGTAATATGCACCTTACCGCTGACCGCCCTGTCCAGCGAGGCCAAGACATTGCCTTCCACATGCCGGTAGAGAGCCGGAATAGCCTTCCGTGAGAAAAAGTGGCGTTTGGGAACCTGCCACTGAGGAACCGCACATTGCACAAACTCACGGAAGGGGGCCGAGTCTACCAACTGAAAAGGCAGCAGTTGAAGCGCTAGCAATTTAGCCAAGCTAGCATTCAACCGCTGGGCATGTGGATGGCTGGGAGTGAACTTCTTTCGACGGTCCAGCAGCTGGGGCAGGGAAATTTGCCTGCTAGAATCGGACGTCGGTGTACTGCTAGCAGAGTGGGCGCAAGTACTTGGCTGTGACACACCTAATTCTACACCTTCATTCCTCTCAGTGCATGTTTCAGAGAGGACTGAAGTTATAGTGGGGTTGGAGATCCCAGCTGATGCGGTGCAAGGAGAGGTCCGCTTTGTTCTTTGGTGTGGGTCTTTGAGGTAGGCTTGCCAACGAGCTGCATGGCAGGTCAACATATGTCTGGTCAGGCATGTGGTACCCAAGCGGCTGATGTTTTGGCCACGCGATATACGCTTGAGACATATGTTGCAAACAGCAGCTGTGCGATCTGATGCACTAGCCTCAAAAAAGGCCCACACCAAAGAACTTTTTGAATGACGGGCAGAGGCAGCGCCCTGCACAGGCGGAGCTCTGCGGTGTGATTCCGTCGGTGTACTGCCCTTACGCTGGCCACCAAAGGGCATCCTGCCTCGTTGGAGATGTGCCTCCTCCTCATCCTCCTCCTCCTCCTCTCTCCTATTAGGCACCCACGTGGAGTCAGTGACCTCATCATCCCCTCCCTCCTCATCACTGGAGCCAATCTGGCAGTATGCTGCAGCTGCTGGAACATGACTGCCAGATTGGTGTCCTTCTTGAGCATCCCCTCTGTCTGCTCTCACGCTACTGCCTTCCTCTAGCTGGGTTTCATCATCAGACCCTTCGAAACGCTGGGCATCCTCCTGGAGCATGTACCCAACACTGTGCTGAAACAGTTCGGGGGACTCCTCAGGAGGAGGACATGGTGGGTCTAGGGAAGGAGTGACTGATGATTTGTCTGACATTGATACCAGGGAAGACGACGCTTTGGCAGCTGCTTTTCCAGTACCCTGAGCCTGGGTGAGAGAGGATGAGGAGGAGGAGGAGGGCTTGGTCATCCACTCTACCAAGTCTTCGGCATGATGTGGCTCAACATGTCCAGCTGCCGAAAAGAAGGACAAGCGTGTCCCATGGCCATGTGCTGATGACAATGCACTGCGTCCACGACCAGCACTGTTGCCCCCAGACACAGAGCCTGCTTGCCCTCTTTTATTGCCTCCTGACTGTCTGCCTCTCCTTGTTTGCCTTCCAGACATTCTAATAGATGGCCTGCAGGGAGATGGGAAAAAAGCAATAAGGGCTACCTTCAGGTGTCCTTCTCTGTCCCTTGAAACAAGGACTTTCACAGTGAAAGAAACTGACACTCTCCCTACCTACAGTTTTCTGTCCCTAGAATAAATGTTTTTTTTAAGCACAATATAGCACAAGGACAATTCACTCACTGTCCTTACAGGTCCCTGGAAACAAGGACTTGCAGAGTGAAAGAAAAAAAACACTCTCCCTACCTACAGTTTTCTGTCCCTAGAAAAAATGTTTTTTTTAATCACAATATAGCACAAGAACAATTCACTCACTGTCCTTACAGGTCCCTGGAAACAAGGACTTGCAGAGTGAAATAAACTGACACTCTCCCTACCTACAGTTTTCTGTCCCTAGAATAAATGTTTTTTTTAAGCACAATATAGCACAAGGACAATTCACTCACTGTCCTTACAGGTCCCTGGAAACAAGGACTTGCAGAGTGAAAGAAAAAAAACACTCTCCCTACCTACAGTTTTCTGTCCCTAGAAAAAATGTTTTTTTTAATCACAATATAGCACAAGGACAATTCACTCACTGTCCTTACAGGTCCCTGGAAACAAGGACTTGCAGAGTGAAATAAACTGACACTCTCCCTACCTACAGTTTTCTGTCCCTAGAATAAATGTTTTTTTTAAGCACAATATAGCACAAGGACAATTCACTCACTGTCCTTACAGGTCCCTGGAAACAAGGACTTGCAGAGTGAAAGAAAAAAAACACTGTCCCTACCTACAGTTTTCTGTCCCTAGAAAAAATGTTTTTTTTAATCACAATATAGCACAAGGACAATTCACTCACTGTCCTTACAGGTCCCTGGAAACAAGGACTTGCAGAGTGAAATAAACTGACACTCTCCCTACCTACAGTTTTCTGTCCCTAGAATAAATGTTTTTTTTAAGCACAATATAGCACAAGGAGAATTCACTCACTGTCCTTCCAGGTCCCTGGAAACAAGGACTTGCAGAGTGAAAGAAAAAAAACACTCTCCCTACCTACAGTTTTCTGTCCCTAGAAAAAATGTTTTTTTTTAATCACAATATAGCACAAGGACAATTCACTCACTGTCCTTACAGGTCCCTGGAAACAAGGACTTGCAGAGTGAAATAAACTGACACTCTCCCTACCTACAGTTTTCTGTCCCTAGAATAAATGTTTTTTTTAAGCACAATATAGCACAAGGAGAATTCACTCACTGTCCTTCCAGGTCCCTGGAAACAAGGACTTGCAGAGTGAAAGAAAAAAAACACTCTCCCTACCTACAGTTTTCTGTCCCTAGAAAAAATGTTTTTTTTAATCACAATATAGCACAAGGACAATTCACTCACTGTCCTTACAGGTCCCTGGAAACAAGGACTTGCAGAGTGAAAGAAAAAAAACACTCTCCCTACCTACAGTTTTCTGTCCCTAGAATAAATGTTTTTTTTAAGCACAATATAGCACAAGGAGAATTCACTCACTGTCCTTCCAGGTCCCTGGAAACAAGGACTTGCAGAGTGAAAGAAAAAAAACACTCTCCCTACCTACAGTTTTCTGTCCCTAGAAAAAATGTTTTTTTTAATCACAATATAGCACAAGGACAATTCACTCACTGTCCTTACAGGTCCCTGGAAACAAGGACTTGCAGAGTGAAATAAACTGACACTCTCCCTACCTACAGTTTTCTGTCCCTAGAATAAATGTTTTTTTTTAAGCACAATATAGCACAAGGACAATTCACTCACTGTCCTTACAGGTCCCTGGAAACAAGGACTTGCAGAGTGAAAGAAAAAAAACACTCTCCCTACCTACAGTTTTCTGTCCCTAGAATAAATGTTTTTTTTAAGCACAATATAGAACAAGGACAATTCACTCACTGTCCTTCCAGGTCCCTGGAAACAAGGACTTGCAGAGTGAAAAAAAAAAAACACTCTCCCTACCTACAGTTTTCTGTCCCTAGAAAAAATGTTTTTTTTAAGCACAATATAGCACAAGGACAATTCACTCACTGTCCTTCCAGGTCCCTGGAAACAAGGACTTGCAGAGTGAAAGAAAAAAAACACTCTCCCTACCTACAGTTTTCTGTCCCTAGAAAAAATGTTTTTTTTAATCACAATATAGCACAAGGACAATTCACTCACTGTCCTTACAGGTCCCTGGAAACAAGGACTTGCAGAGTGAAAGAAACTGACACTCTCCCTACCTACGGTTTTCTGTCCCTAGAATAAATGTTTTTTTAAGCACAATATAGCACAAGGAGAATTCACTCACTGTCCTTCCAGGTCCCTGGAAACAAGGACTTGCAGAGTGAAAGAAACTGACACTCTCCCTACCTACAGTTTTCTGTCCCTAGAATAAATGTTTTTTTAATCACAATATAGCACAAGGACAATTCACTCACTGTCCTTACAGGTCCCTGGAAACAAGGACTTGCAGAGTGAAATAAACTGACACTCTCCCTACCTACAGTTTTCTGTCCCTAGAATAAATGTTTTTTTTAAGCACAATATAGAACAAGGACAATTCACTCACTGTCCTTCCAGGTCCCTGGAAACAAGGACTTGCAGAGTGAAAGAAAAAAAACACTCTCCCTACCTACAGTTTTCTGTCCCTAGAAAAAATGTTTTTTTTTAATCACAATATAGCACAAGGACAATTCACTCACTGTCCTTACAGGTCCCTGGAAACAAGGACTTGCAGAGTGAAAGAAAATAAACACTCTCCCTACCTACAGTTTTCTGTCCCTAGAATAAATGTTTTTTTTAAGCACAATATAGCACAAGGACAATTCACTCACTGTCCTTACAGGTCCCTGGAAACAAGGACTTGCAGAGTGAAATAAACTGACACTCTCCCTACCTACAGTTTTCTGTCCCTAGAATTAATGTTTTTTTAAGCACAATATAGCACAAGGAGAATTCACTCACTGTCCTTCCAGGTCCCTGGAAACAAGGACTTGCAGAGTGAAAGAAAAAAAACACTCTCCCTACCTACAGTTTTCTGTCCCTAGAAAAAATGTTTTTTTTAATCACAATATAGCACAAGGACAATTCACTCACTGTCCTTACAGGTCCCTGGAAACAAGGACTTGCAGAGTGAAATAAACTGACACTCTCCCTACCTACAGTTTTCTGTCCCTAGAATAAATGTTTTTTTTAAGCACAATATAGCACAAGGACAATTCACTCACTGTCCTTACAGGTCCCTGGAAACAAGGACTTGCAGAGTGAAATAAACTGACACTCTCCCTACCTACAGTTTTCTGTCCCTAGAATAAATGTTTTTTTTAAGCACAATATAGAACAAGGACAATTCACTCACTGTCCTTCCAGGTCCCTGGAAACAAGGACTTGCAGAGTGAAAGAAAAAAAACACTCTCCCTACCTACAGTTTTCTGTCCCTAGAAAAAATGTTTTTTTTAATCACAATATAGCACAAGGACAATTCACTCACTGTCCTTACAGGTCCCTGGAAACAAGGACTTGCAGAGTGAAATAAACTGACACTCTCCCTACCTACAGTTTTCTGTCCCTAGAATAAATGTTTTTTTTAAGCACAATATAGCACAAGGACAATTCACTCACTGTCCTTACAGGTCCCTGGAAACAAGGACTTGCAGAGTGAAATAAACTGACACTCTCCCTACCTACAGTTTTCTGTCCCTAGAATAAATGTTTTTTTTAAGCACAATATAGCACAAGGACAATTCACTCACTGTCCTTACAGGTCCCTGGAAACAAGGACTTGCAGAGTGAAAGAAAAAAAACACTCTCCCTACCTACAGTTTTCTGTCCCTAGAAAAAATGTTTTTTTTAATCACAATATAGCACAAGGACAATTCACTCACTGTCCTTACAGGTCCCTGGAAACAAGGACTTGCAGAGTGAAATAAACTGACACTCTCCCTACCTACAGTTTTCTGTCCCTAGAATAAATGTTTTTTTTAAGCACAATATAGCACAAGGACAATTCACTCACTGTCCTTACAGGTCCCTGGAAACAAGGACTTGCAGAGTGAAAAAAAAAAAACACTCTCCCTACCTACAGTTTTCTGTCCCTAGAAAAAATGTTTTTTTTTAAGCACAATATAGCACAAGGACAATTCACTCACTGTCCTTCCAGGTCCCTGGAAACAAGGACTTGCAGAGTGAAAGAAAAAAAACACTCTCCCTACCTACAGTTTTCTGTCCCTAGAAAAAATGTTTTTTTTAATCACAATATAGCACAAGGACAATTCACTCACTGTCCTTACAGGTCCCTGGAAACAAGGACTTGCAGAGTGAAAGAAACTGACACTCTCCCTACCTACAGTTTTCTGTCCCTAGAATAAATGTTTTTTTAAGCACAATATAGCACAAGGACAATTCACTCACTGTCCTTCCAGGTCCCTGGAAACAAGGACTTGCAGAGTGAAAGAAACTGACACTGTCCCTACCTACAGTTTTCTGTCCCTAGAATAAATGTTTTTTTTAAGCACACTATAGCACAAGCACAAAACACACTGACACTCTCCCTACCTATCCTTCTCTTTCCCTAAACTAAAGGAATCCAGGTTAAGCAAGAAAGAAATAACAGTCACTGTCCCTGCCTATGCTGCTCTATCCCTGCTCCGGAACACACTACACTAGGCCGCCGTGCTGGCGGCCTTTTATAGTGTGGGGCGTGTACTAAACACCCTCAGCAATAATTGGCCACAGGCATCCTGCCTGTGGCCAATCATTGCTCTCCTCGCTGGCGGCGCTGTGATTGGCCAAGCATGCGGGGTCACAGTGCATGCTTGGCCAATCACAGCGCCTGGATGACACTGCGATGGCGTAGTGCATTGTGGGCCGTTCGCGTCACTCGAATTTGGCGCGAACGGCCCAAATCGTTCGATCTTCGTCGAACGATCGAACAGCCGATGTTCGAGTCGAACGTATGTTCGACTCGAACACGAAGCTCATCCCTACTCCGCAGTAAGTCTGGGATACAAATTGGAGTTAAAAGACTCCCCTCCTTCCCATTTTATAAGGTCGAACGTGCCAAGGGATCCCCGGAAGAGAGGATCCCTCCTGTTGGCACTAGAACAACTATTGCTCCAAGGAGTAATTATGGAAGTTCCCCTGGAAGAATGCGGGTTCGGGTTTTACTCAAACCTCTTTACAGTCCCGAAACCAAACGGGGACGTGAGGCCCATATTAAATCTAAAAGGGCTAAACAAATTCCTACATATCAGAACTTTCAGGATGGAGTCGATCCGATCGGTGACCACTGCCCTACAAGGGGAGGAATGGCTAGCCTCGATCGACATCAAAGATGCTTATTTGCACATTCCCATCTTTCCAGTTCACCAAAAATTTCTACGCTTTGCAGTAGAAGGGCGCCATTTTCAGTTCAGAGCCTTAGCCTTCGGTCTGGCCACAGCACCAAGAGTGTTCACAAAAATTCTGGCCCCATTATTGGCCAATCTAAGAACACAAGGTGTAACGATAATGGCATATCTAGACGACTTGTTGCTGATAGACCACTCAGTGGAAAAACTAGAAGTGGTCGTTCACAAGACAATCAAGTATCTGGAATCTCACGGTTGGATTATCAACCGAGACAAGTCAGCCTTAAAACCAGTCAAAAGTCTGGAATACTTGGGGCTAAGGCTGGATTCAGACCAGAGAAAATTTTTCTTGCCTCAAGAAAAGGTGTCGTCTTTGAGAGATTTGATCCACCTAGTGGGTACAAAAAGACAGCCGTCCATACGCCTGTGCATGAGGCTGCTGGGAAAAATGGTGGCATCATTCGAAGCAGTACCCTACGGTCAATTCCATGAATTTGGAGAGGGCCATACTGTCAGCCTGGAACAAAAAAGTTCAGGCCCTAGACTTACCAATGTCCTTGTCCCCTTCCGTTTGCAAGAGCCTCCGTTGGTGGTTGGTTCCCCAGAATCTGGAAAAAGGGAAATCCTTCAGTCCGATTTCTTGGAAGGTGGTCACTACAGATGCCAGCCTTATAGGCTGGGGAGCAGTACTGGAGCAATGGTCTCTCCAGGGCAGATGGTCGGATGCAGAAAAGACCCTGCCCATCAATCTCTTAGAGATATGCCCTAGTAGCATGGACATCCAAACTCCAAGGGTCCCCTGTCAGAATTCAATCGGACAATGCCACGGCAGTGGCATATATCAATCATCAGGGTGGCACCAGGAGTCGTGCAGCCCAGAGGGAAGTAAATTGCATCCTGAAATGGGCAGAAAGATATGTCCCAGCCATATCCACGGTATTCATTCCAGGAGTGGAGAATTGGAAGGCGGACTTTCTAAGTCGCCAACAATTATGCCCAGGGGAATGGTCCCTTCACCCCGAGGTTTTCCGGACAATATGTCAGCGGTGGGGAACACCGGATGTAGATCTACTAGCATCCAGATTCAACGCAAAGGTGGACAGGTTTGTCTCTCAGACAAGGGATCCCCTAGCTTGCGGCTCGGATGCCCTAGTGTTCCCTTGGGATCAGTTCAAGCTGATATATGCATTCCCACCGCCACAATTGTTACCTCGATTACTCCGCAGAATCAGGGTAGAAAAGAAACCAGTGATTCTGGTGGCTCCAGCATGGCCCCGAAGAGCATGGTACGCGGAGATTGTAAAAATGTCTGTGGGGAGTCCTTGGACCCTCCCACATCGTCCGGACCTGCTTTTGCAAGGACCGATATACCACTCTTCCTTACCAGCCCTAGGTTTGACGGCCTGGCTATTGAAGCCCACATTCTAAAAAAGAGAGGTCTCTCTAATCCTGTGGTATCTACCATGATCAATGCCAGGAAGCCGGTATCCAGGCAAATCTACTATAGAATCTGGAAGGCGTACATCGCTTGGTGTGAGGCCAAGAAATGGCATCCGCGTAAGTACGTAATAGGTAGGATTCTGGACTTCCTACAGTGGGCTGTAGATAGGAAGCTTGCCTTGAGTACTATCAAGGGTCAGATTTCGGCCTTGTCAATATTTTTTCAAAGGCCCTTGGCTTCGCATTCACTAGTCAAAGCCTTTATACAAGGAGTGATGCGTATTAGCCCTCCGGTTAATATTCCCATATATCCATGGTACTTAAACCTGGTTCTGTCGGTTCTACAGAAACAACCATTTGAACCATTACAGCACATTTCCTTGGTTCTTCTCACCAGGAAATTGATTTTTCTAGTAGCCATTTGTTCGGCTAAAAGAGTGTCGGAATTGGCCGCTATGTCCTGTAAAGAGCCATATCTGGTTATCCATAAGGACAGAGTAGTGTTACGTCCTCATCCAGCCTTTCTTCCTAAGGTGGTATCGAGGTTTCATTTGAACCAAGATGTGGTTCTTCCTTCCTTTTTCCCCAAACCTAGTTCGGTAGAGGAAAAGTTATTACATTCTTTGGATGTAGTAAGAGCAGTTAAAGCTTATCTAAAAGCCACTGCTCAGATTCGCAGAACGGATACTTTGTTTATTCTGCCGGAAGGCAGCGTCAAAATCTACTTTAGCCAAGTGGATTCGACAGGTCATTATGCAAGCCTATGGCTTGAGAAGGAGACCGCCTCCGTTCAAAGTTAGGGCGCACTCCACGAGAGCAGTTGGAACTTCATGGGCAGTGCATCACCAGGCCTCCCTGGCTCAAATCTGTAAGGCCGCAAAATGGTCTTCAGTACACACGTTTACTAGGTTCTACCAGCTGGACGTTAGAAGTCAGGAGGATGTCGCCTTTGGGCGCAGTGTGTTGCAGGCCGCAAAAGATCCTCATGTCTGATAGCGCCCAGCTTATGTATGGTGTATCCCCCCCCCTCATTGGGCATTGCTTTGGGACGTCCCACATAGTAATAACTATGCCGCTCTGTGTCCCGTGATGTACGAGAAAGAAAATAGGATTTTTATAACAGCTTACCTGTAAAATCCTTTTCTTGGAGTACATCACTGGACACAGAGCTCCCACCCCTCTTTTGGGGACACTTATTGCTTTGCTACAAAACTGAGGTGCTCCCGGATGGGAGGGGCTTATATAGGGGAGGGTACTTCCGGTTTGGAAGTTGCCAGTGCCAGCACCTGAAGGTAAACTATATAACCCACATAGTAATGACTATGCCGCTCTGTGTCCCGTGATGTACTCCAAGAAAAGGATTTTACAGGTAAGCTGTTATAAAAATCCTATTATCTCTCTGCTGCCTGACTCTGGGAGTCTGGGACACAGCAAGAGACAACCAAAACTACACCTTAGCAGGCAAGTTAGTGACAATCCGCAAGGTGTGGCAGGCGACGTGGCAAATGACAATCTGCATCTGGTGGCAGGCAAGTGACAATCAGCAAGGTGTGGCAGGTGACGTGTAGGGTGACCACGTGTCCCGGATTGCCCGGGACAGTCCCGCATTTGGAAGGTCTGTCCCGGGCACATTCATTCCAGGACAATACAGTGTCCCGGAATGAAACTGACACAGCCACCCGTCGGGCCAATCTGATGCCCCCAAAATAGGCCGCCACATCACCGCTTTACTCACTGACAGTACTTGTCCTGGCCGGGAATGCCTGGAGGAGCACAATCCCGCCCCCTGCTTGTGATTGGAGAAATCATAAATCCTGCCTCTTATGTCCAATCACTGTGCTGTGATTCGTTACAGCACAAGCTGATTTTTGGGAAGGGAGGGTGTCCCTGAATTGTAGTTTGGAAATGTGGTCACCCTAGTGACGTGGCAAGTGACAATCCGCAAGGTGTGGCAAGTGACAATCCGCAAGGTGTGGCAGGTGATGTGGCAAGTGACAATCCGCAAGGTGTGGCAGGAGACGTGGCAAGTGACAATCCACAAGGTGTGGCAAGTGACATTCCGCAAAGTGTGTCAAGTGACACGCTCAGGGCTTCCACTAATTGCAGGCGACGGTGGCAAGTGACACACTCGGGGCTCCCACTGATTCTGCATTGAACTATTTAATTTTATATTACAATGTAATAATAGAAATAATGCGCTTCAATCATCCTGACACCATAACAACCATGGTGCCGGGATGATTGAAGCGCCGACACCAGCCATTTCCCCGATAAATTTCCCACAAAAAAACCACATATTTTTTGGCAGTGCCCCTCCCGAGAAAAGACTCTGGATCCGCCCCTCATCACAAGTCCAGCTTGCTTTGACATGTTTTTCATATTAGCCTATTTATAAAAATGTAAGATTAATGATCTGGATTCCTGCCTAAGCCCAGCTGTAACATGTGATCTTCAAGGTGGAAGAACACGGGCAGTGATGAAATGGCTGATCATATGGTTACGATTATGCGGAACAAAACCTTTACAAACATTACAACATACACAACCCCTGGTGAACGTACAGATAACACTTCTATAAAGTACTGGACTACATTTATGTTGTCAATAGATAACCGTTTTCGACATGACCCTCATTAGAAAACGTTTGATAACGACTTCTTCTTTTTATTCATGTATACCGTAGTTATAATAGTAATGGTTTGGGAGTGATTGAAACTGGGGTGAACAGAATATACATATTTGGGGGGGCTGATATCGACCCCCCCCCCCCCCGTTGATTTTCCTGCTCTCATGTGAATTTCCTGAAATACAGCCCAAAATGAAACCACATACAGTGCCTTGAAAAAGTATTCATACCCCACATTTTGTCACGTTACAACTAAAAACATAAAAAAAATGATTGGGATTTTATGTGATAGACTATCACAAAGTGGCACATAATTGTGAAGTGGAAGGAAAATAATTTTAAATTCTTTGTTACAAATAAATATGTGAAACGTTTGTGTTAAAAAAGCGCCTGAAAAGCTCAAGAAAAAGATTGCTCTCTATTGGCTCCGTTCCCATCAACTCTGACCAACTTCTGAAATGCCCCTGCTGAAGAAAGGCATCCCCGCAACATGATGCTGCCACCATTTTCCGCCACATGTAGTGTTTTGCTTTTAGGCCCCTTTCACACTGGGGCGTTTTTCATGCGGTTTAGCGCTAATATTAGCGCTATTATACCGCATGAAAAAATCATGCCCTTTAGCCTTCAATGTGAAAGCTCGAAGGCTTTCACACTGAAGCGGTGCGCTAGCAGGACCGCTCCAAAGTCCTGCTAGCCGCTTCTTTACAGCGGTAAAGGAGCGGTGTGTTCACCGCTCCTTTACCACGGTCTCCCATTGAAATCAATGGGACAGCGCGGTAAAACCGCCCGCAAACCGCGGCAATAGCTGAGGTTTGCGGGCGGTATTAACCCTTTTTCGGCCGCTAGGGGGGGTTAAATTCACCCCCCTAGCGACCGCATACCGCGGTAAGAACGACGGTATAGCAGCGCTGAAAATCGCGCTGCTATACCGCCACCGCTCCTGCCCGCCCCAGTGTGAAAGGGGCCTTAGGCCGAAAAGTAAAATTTTGGTTTTATCTGACCAGAGCAGCTTCTTCCACATCATGTTCGCTGTGTCCCTCACTAGGGATGAGCTTCGTGTTCGAGTCGAACATACGTTCGACTCGAACATCGGCTGTTCGATCGTTCGACGAAGATCGAACGATTTGGGCCGTTCGCGCCAAATTCGAGTGACGCGAACGGCCCACAATGCACTACGCCATCGCAGTGTCATCCAGGCGCTGTGATTGGCCAAGCATGCACTGTGACCCCGCATGCTTGGCCAATCACAGCGCCGGCAGCGAGGAGAGCAATGATTGGCCACAGGCAGGATGCCTGTGGCCAATTATTGCTGAGGGTGTTTAGTACACGCCCCACACTATAAAAGGCCGCCAGCACGGCGGCCTAGTGTAGTGTGTTCCGGAGCAGGGAAAGAGAAGCATAGGCAGGGACAGTGACATTTATTTTTTTCTTGCTTAACCTGGATTCCTTTAGTTTAGGGAAAGAGAAGGATAGGTAGGGAGAGTGTCAGTGTGTTTTACTGTGTGAATCCTTGTTTCTAGGGACAGGGAAGGACAGTGAGGGAATTCTCCTTGTGCTATAGTGTGCTTTAAAAAAACATTTTTTCTAGGGACAGAAAACTATAGGTAGGGAGAGTGTCAGTGTGTTTTACTGTGCGAATCCTTGTTTCTAGGGACAGGGAAGGACAGTGAGGGAATTCTCCTTGTGCTATAGTGTGCTTTAAAAAAACATTTTTTCTAGGGACAGAAAACTATAGGTAGGGAGAGTGTCAGTGTGTTTTACTGTGCGAATCCTTGTTTCTAGGGACAGGGAAGGACAGTGAGGGAATTCTCCTTGTGCTATAGTGTGCTTTAAAAAAAACATTTTTTCTAGGGACAGAAAACTATAGGTAGGAAGAGTGTCAGTTTCTTTCACTGTGATAATCCTTGTTTCTAGGGACAGGGAAGGACAGTGAGGGAATTCTCCTTGTGCTATAGTGTGCTTTAAAAAAACATTTTTTCTAGGGACAGAAAACTATAGGTAGGGAGAGTGTCAGTGTGTTTTACTGTGCGAATCCTTGTTTCTAGGGACAGGGAAGGACAGTGAGGGAATTCTCCTTGTGCTATAGTGTGCTTTAAAAAAACATTTTTTCTAGGGACAGAAAACTATAGGAAGGAAGAGTGTCAGTTTCTTTCACTGTGATAATCCTTGTTTCTAGGGACAAAGAAGGAAAGTGAGTGAAATTCTCCTTGTGCTATAGTGTGCTTTAAAAAAACATTTTTTCTAGGGACAGAAAACTATAGGTAGTGTGACAGCAGGAAGGTAAAGTCACCTGGTTGCATCCAGGGGGGTAGATATATTTCGCCCAGATTCAGGCTTTACGCCGACTTATACAACTAGGTGGAGAGTTGTATAAGGCTAGTGGGCTCATGGATGACTCATACCTCTAGGGAGAGGGCTGGGCGTCGTGCAGACAGGGAGTTGATGAGGCCAGCTGAAGCTTGTCAGCTCATTTAGGCCTCTATAAGAACTCCCAGCTTCATTAGATGTTAGCTCATGCCTGGAACCAGACCTGTGTGGACTGTCTAGGGAGAGTGAACCCCTGTGCGGTGAGGCAAAGCCTGTGTGGCTATTTGTTTGGACTTTTACTAAACCAGGGACTTAGGGACTAGGACAGCACTAGGCTGATCCCAGTTGTTAGTTAGGAAACCTGTATGTTTAGTCAGAGGTCAACTTGACCAGGATTTATTTTGGTTATGTTTCTTTTGCTTTGCTGTGTTTTGTCACTGTAAATAGAAAATAAACCGCACCTTTTTTGATTTTGAAAACCACAACCTCCGTTTGCTGGGCCTGTTTTGGGTGGGGAGCCCATCCCGGGGGTCACACACACCCGCTGCCGAGCTAACCCCCTCACAGTTGGTGGAGAACCAGTGGCAGTTTTTTTTTAAGCCAGCATGGAGGAGATACTGAAGCAGCTGGCTCTAGCAAATGCCAATCAACAGCAGACAAATGCAGGTTTGCAAAGGAGCCTTGCAGCCCACAGCAGACAAACGCAACTTTGCAACAGAGTCTGGAGGCTCAGCAACGAGCCCAGCAGCAATCTGAGGCCCGCTTCATAGACCTGTTGCAGAAGCAAGAGCAGAGACTACAACAACAGATGGAAGCAGTAATGCAGCAACGTCCGCAGACCAGTGAGGAAAGCCGTCCCACTAATACCGCGTCCTTTGGGGTGAGTCGTTTATTGACAAAAATGACTGGAGAGGATGATCCAGAGGTATTTTTGACCACATTTGAAAGGACCGCTGAAAGAGAAAAGTGGCCTGAGGAGCAGTGGGCTGGACTGGTGGCTCCTCTGTTAACTGGTGAATCGCAGAAAGCTTACTATGACCTAGAGCCTAACCAAGCAAAAGACTATGTGATGCTAAAAGCTGAAATATTGGCAAGGCTGGGTGTCACCCAGGCTGTCCGGGCTCAGCGTGTGCATAACTGGACTTTCCAGCTTGGAAAACCCCCCAGGTCTCAAATGTATGATCTCATTCACCTGAGCAGAAAGTGGCTACAGCCAGAGACTTTGTCCGCACCAAAGATTGTGGAACGTGTTGTAATGGATCGGTTTTTGAGAGCTCTTCCTACTGCCATCCAAAAGTGGGTAAGCCATGGAGACCCAGAGACGGCCGATGGTCTTGTGGATCGTGTGGAGAAATACTTGGCTACAGAGAACCTGACGGCCTCTTCCAGAGACACTCGGACTTTCCACCCTAAGACCAGACCATCCCCAGGGGCGGATAAGAGGATTCCAAGGGGTGAGGGTGGAGAGAGTGAGAGGGTGGGAGCTCTACCCCAAGTTTGGCGAGAACAGCCTGGGAAATCAGCGGCTCAAGAGGCGGCAAGAAGGATCGTTTGCTACCGCTGCCGGCAAGCGGGACATATTGCAGCCAATTGCCCGGTTGTGGAGGAACCCATGCAGTGTGACTTTCTGACGGGCAGACGTCAGTCGCTGTGTGCGACAGTCGCATGCACTGCCATTCGAGGAACTGAGAAACATTTATGCAAAATGTGTGTTAATGGTAGAAATGTTGTGGTATTGCTGGATTCAGGTAGCCTTGTGACCCTGATAAAGGCTGAGTTAGTTAAAACAGAGGTCTCTGGGAATAGCAAGGTAGCTGTTATTTGTGTGCATGGGGACACCCGAGAGTATCCAGTGACTACAGTGTGTTTCGAGACCCCCAAAGGTACCCTCTCTCATCCAGTGGGCTTAGTATCTCAGTTACCGCATGACGCCATTGTGGGAAGGGATTTTCCGAAGTTCTGGGAACTGTGGGATGATCCTGAGCCCCTCACTGGTGCCCCTATGTACCAGGAATGTGATAGCCAGAACTCCCCTGAGAGTGGTGAGGACTCTCCGGAATTTCCCTTATCAGTATTGGCAGGGGAGACTCAAGAAACTGGAGAGGAGCCCACCTCCTCAGACGAAAACCTACCGTCTGTGGAGTTTTCTGATCTTGAGGTTCACAGGGAAAACTTTGCCACAGAACAGTTGAAAGACCCCGCCCTAATAAAGGCACGGGAAAACGTAGTGAAAATAGTCGGCGAGTTAGTGAACCCAGATAATACCTGCACTTACCCATACTTCAGCGTAGAGAAGGACCTACTGTATCGGGTGGCAAAAAGGGCAGAAGAAACCGTTGAGCAGCTTGTGGTGCCCAAACCTTACAGGAAGTTGGTGTTGGAGTTGGCCCATGGGCACATTCTTGGAGGTCATCTGGGGACAGAGAAAACCCGAGAGAGGGTATTACAGAGATTCTATTGGCCGGGGGTGATGAAGGACGTAGAAAATTATTGTTCCTCCTGCCCTGTGTGTCAGAGGTTGGCCCCGATGCCACATTTCCGTAGCCCGCTGGTCCCTCTACCCATCATTGAGGTCCCGTTTGAGAGGATCGCCATGGATTTGGTAGGTCCTATAATCAAGTCCGCTAGGGGGCACCAGTACATATTAGTTATAATGGACTATGCCACCCGTTATCCAGAAGCGATCCCTCTCCGAAATACCTCGGCCAAAACCATAGCCAAAGAGCTATCTCTTGTTTTTAGCCGGGTGGGTATTTGTAAAGAACTGCTTACGGACCAAGGTACACCCTTTATGTCCCGGGTTATGAAAGAGCTGTGTAAATTGTTCAAAGTGACGCAATTGCGTACGTCTGTGTATCACCCCCAAACCGATGGGCTGGTTGAAAGATTCAACAAAACCCTAAAACAAATGTTGAAGAAAGTGGTGGATAGAGATGGAAAGGATTGGGACTGTTTACTTCCTTATTTGATGTTTGCTATTAGGGAGGTGCCCCAATCCTCTACGGGATTCTCCCCCTTTGAGTTACTGTATGGGAGACACCCAAGAGGGCTGTTGGATATTGCCAAGGAAACTTGGGAAAGTGAGAGTTCTCCCCACAGGAGTGTGATTGAGCATGTCGCCCTGATGCAAGATCGAATTGCACAGGTAATGCCCATCGTGAAGGAACATTTGGCCCAAGCGCAGTTGGCACAGCAGAGAGTGTACAACCGTGGAGCCAAGACCCGTACCTTTTCCCCGGGGGATAGGATATTGGTACTTGTCCCTACGGTTGAAAGTAAATTCCTTGCCAAATGGCAAGGCCCCTACGAGATAATGGAAAAAGTGAGCGAAGTGAATTACAAGGTCAGACAACCAGGAAGGCGAAAGCCCGAACAGATCTATCACGTTAATCTGTTGAAAGCCTGGAGGGATAGAGAGTCCCTAGTCGCAGACACTTGGTCACCAGCTCAAACTGGTTGCGTGATTCCTGAGGTTGGAATAGCAGCCACCTTGTCACAACCCCAACAACAGGAGGTTAAGGAGTTTGTGCTTCGCAACAAGGAGGTATTCTCTGAGCTGCCGGGACAAACATCTGGGGTAGAGCATGACATCATTACCCCGCCCGGTGAAAGGGTGAAGTTAAAACCCTATCGGATCCCAGAGGCTCGACGGGAGGCAATACGGGAGGAAGTACAGAAAATGCTGAACTTAGGGGTGATAGAGGAGTCCCAAAGTGATTGGTCTAGTCCCATCGTGTTGGTGCCTAAACCGGATGGGAGCTGGCGATTTTGTAACGATTTTCGTCAGTTGAACAAAGTTACAAAATTTGACACCTACCCCATGCCACGTATAGATGAGTTGATCGACCGGCTGGGAACAGCCCGATACATGACGACTCTTGACCTCACAAAAGGGTATTGGCAAATCCCCCTGGCCAAGTCGGCCAAAGAGAAAACCGCATTTGTAACCCCAGACGGGGCGTTCCAATATAAAAGAATGCCGTTCGGGTTACAGAATGCGCCGGCCACATTCCAGCGGAAAATGGACCAGATGCTGAGGCCCCATCGAAAGTATGCTGCGGCTTACCTGGATGACGTAATTGTCCATAGCACAGATTGGGCCTCACATCTGCCAAAAGTGCAAGCAGTCCTGGACTCTGTTCGGGAAGCGGGGTTTACGGCTAACCCCAAGAAGTGTACCATTGGGCAGGAGGAGGCCAAATATCTTGGGTACACCATTGGGAGGGGAGTAATAAAACCCCAACTCAACAAAGTCGAGGCCATCCAGAGTTGGCCACGTCCCAACAGCAAGAAGCAGGTACGAGCCTTTCTGGGAATCGCTGGGTATTATCGGCGATTCATTCCCCACTTTGCTTCTAAGGCTGTGCCCCTAACCAACCTGACGAAAGGGAAAGGGTCGGTCATGATTAAATGGACCCCCGAGGCTGAGGCAGCATTCCAATTCTTGAAACAAGCCTTATGTAGCCAGCCAGTGTTGTACTCACCCGACTTCTCTAAAGACTTTGTCGTACAAAGTGATGCGTCAGATGTGGGGTTAGGAGCAGTATTGTCCCAGGTCTGGAACGGGGAAGAGCACCCAGTCATTTACCTCAGCAGGAAGTTGAAGTCCCATGAGGTAAATTATGCCACCGTTGAAAAGGAGTGTTTAGCGGTGAAGTGGGCTCTAGATTCCCTTCGGTACTACCTGCTAGGTAGGCACTTTGACATGGTTACGGATCACGCTCCGTTAAAGTGGATGGCTCAAAACAAGGAAACAAATAGAAGAGTGAATAGGTGGTTCCTGGCCCTCCAGGAATTCAACTTCACAGTAAAGCATCGCCCTGGCGTTCAAATGGGGAATGTGGATGCTTTGTCTCGAGTACATGAATGCCTGATTGCTGGTGTTCCAACCCCGAGGTTAAAACAAGAGGGGGGGGTATGTGACAGCAGGAAGGTAAAGTCACCTGGTTGCATCCAGGGGGGTAGATATATTTCGCCCAGATTCAGGCTTTACGCCGACTTATACAACTAGGTGGAGAGTTGTATAAGGCTAGTGGGCTCATGGATGACTCATACCTCTAGGGAGAGGGCTGGGCGTCGTGCAGACAGGGAGTTGATGAGGCCAGCTGAAGCTTGTCAGCTCATTTAGGCCTCTATAAGAACTCCCAGCTTCATTAGATGTTAGCTCATGCCTGGAACCAGACCTGTGTGGACTGTCTAGGGAGAGTGAACCCCTGTGCGGTGAGGCAAAGCCTGTGTGGCTATTTGTTTGGACTTTTACTAAACCAGGGACTTAGGGACTAGGACAGCACTAGGCTGATCCCAGTTGTTAGTTAGGAAACCTGTATGTTTAGTCAGAGGTCAACTTGACCAGGATTTATTTTGGTTATGTTTCTTTTGCTTTGCTGTGTTTTGTCACTGTAAATAGAAAATAAACCGCACCTTTTTTGATTTTGAAAACCACAACCTCCGTTTGCTGGGCCTGTTTTGGGTGGGGAGCCCATCCCGGGGGTCACACACACCCGCTGCCGAGCTAACCCCCTCACAGTAGGAAGAGTGTCAGTTTCTTTCACTGTGATAATCCTTGTTTCTAGGGACAAAGAAGGAAAGTGAGGGAAATTCTCCTTGTGCTATAGTGTGCTTTAAAAAAACATTTTTTCTAGGGACAGAAAACTATAGGTAGGGAGAGTGTCAGTGTGTTTTACTGTGCGAATCCTTGTTTCTAGGGACAGGGAAGGACAGTGAGGGAATTCTCCTTGTGCTATAGTGTGCTTTAAAAAAACATTTTTTCTAGGGACAGAAAACTATAGGTAGGAAGAGTGTCAGTTTCTTTCACTGTGATAATCCTTGTTTCTAGGGACAAAGAAGGAAAGTGAGTGAAATTCTCCTTGTGCTATAGTGTGCTTTAAAAAAACATTTTTTCTAGGGACAGAAAACTATAGGTAGGGAGAGTGTCAGTGTCTTTTACTGTGCGAATCCTTGTTTCTAGGGACAGGGAAGGACAGTGAGGGAATTCTCCTTGTGCTATAGTGTGCTTTAAAAAAAATTTTTTCTAGGGACAGAAAACTATAGGTAGGGAGAGTGTCAGTGTGTTTTACTGTGCGAATCCTTGTTTCTAGGGACAGGGAAGGACAGTGAGGGAATTCTCCTTGTGCTATAGTGTGCTTTAAAAAAACATTTTTTCTAGGGACAGAAAACTATAGGTAGGGAGAGTGTCAGTGTGTTTTACTGTGCGAATCCTTGTTTCTAGGGACAGGGAAGGACAGTGAGGGAATTCTCCTTGTGCTATAGTGTGCTTTAAAAAAACATTTTTTCTAGGGACAGAAAACTATAGGTAGGAAGAGTGTCAGTTTCTTTCACTGTGATAATCCTTGTTTCTAGAGACAAAGAAGGAAAGTGAGGGAAATTCTCCTTGTGCTATAGTGTGCTTTAAAAAAACATTTTTTCTAGGGACAGAAAACTATAGGTAGGGAGAGTGTCAGTGTCTTTTACTGTGCGAATCCTTGTTTCTAGGGACAGGGAAGGACAGTGAGGGAATTCTCCTTGTGCTATAGTGTGCTTTAAAAAAACATTTTTTCTAGGGACAGAAAACTATAGGTAGGGAGAGTGTCAGTGTGTTTTACTGTGCGAATCCTTGTTTCTAGGGACAGGGAAGGACAGTGAGGGAATTCTCCTTGTGCTATAGTGTGCTTTAAAAAAACATTTTTTCTAGGGACAGAAAACTATAGGAAGGAAGAGTGTCAGTTTCTTTCACTGTGATAATCCTTGTTTCTAGGGACAAAGAAGGAAAGTGAGTGAAATTCTCCTTGTGCTATAGTGTGCTTTAAAAAAACATTTTTTCTAGGGACAGAAAACTATAGGTAGGGAGAGTGTCAGTGTCTTTTACTGTGCGAATCCTTGTTTCTAGGGACAGGGAAGGACAGTGAGGGAATTCTCCTTGTGCTATAGTGTGCTTTAAAAAAAAAAATTTCTAGGGACAGAAAACTATAGGTAGGGAGAGTGTCAGTGTGTTTTACTGTGCGAATCCTTGTTTCTAGGGACAGGGAAGGACAGTGAGGGAATTCTCCTTGTGCTATAGTGTGCTTTAAAAAAACATTTTTTCTAGGGACAGAAAACTATAGGTAGGGAGAGTGTCAGTGTGTTTTACTGTGCGAATCCTTGTTTCTAGGGACAGGGAAGGACAGTGAGGGAATTCTCCTTGTGCTATAGTGTGCTTTAAAAAAACATTTTTTCTAGGGACAGAAAACTATAGGTAGGAAGAGTGTCAGTTTCTTTCACTGTGATAATCCTTGTTTCTAGAGACAAAGAAGGAAAGTGAGGGAAATTCTCCTTGTGCTATAGTGTGCTTTAAAAAAACATTTTTTCTAGGGACAGAAAACTATAGGTAGGGAGAGTGTCAGTGTCTTTTACTGTGCGAATCCTTGTTTCTAGGGACAGGGAAGGACAGTGAGGGAATTCTCCTTGTGCTATAGTGTGCTTTAAAAAAACATTTTTTCTAGGGACAGAAAACTATAGGAAGGAAGAGTGTCAGTTTCTTTCACTGTGATAATCCTTGTTTCTAGGGACAAAGAAGGAAAGTGAGTGAAATTCTCCTTGTGCTATAGTGTGCTTTAAAAAAACATTTTTTCTAGGGACAGAAAACTATAGGTAGGGAGAGTGTCAGTGTCTTTTACTGTGCGAATCCTTGTTTCTAGGGACAGGGAAGGACAGTGAGGGAATTCTCCTTGTGCTATAGTGTGCTTTAAAAAAACATTTTTTCTAGGGACAGAAAACTATAGGTAGGGAGAGTGTCAGTGTGTTTTACTGTGCAAATCCTTGTTTCTAGGGACAGGGAAGGACAGTGAGGGAATTCTCCTTGTGCTATAGTGTGCTTTAAAAAAACATTTTTTCTAGGGACAGAAAACTATAGGTAGGGAGAGTGTCAGTGTCTTTTACTGTGCGAATCCTTGTTTCTAGGGACAGGGAAGGACAGTGAGGGAATTCTCCTTGTGCTATAGTGTGCTAAAGCATTCCTCATCAACCATCTTTGAAATCCTTGTTTTTTTGGACAGTCAGGGAAATTGTCGTTGTGCTATTCTGTGCAAAAGCAATCATCCTCAACCATATTTAGAAATCCTTAAGTAAAGGGACAGAGAAGGACACCTGAAGGTAGCCCTTATTGCTTTTTTCCCATCTCCCTGCAGGCCATCTATTAGAATGTCTGGAAGGCAAACAAGGAGAGGCAGACAGTCAGGAGGCAATAAAAGAGGGCAAGCAGGCTCTGTGTCTGGGGGCAACAGTGCTGGTCGTGGACGCGGTGCATTGTCATCAGCACATGGCCATGGGACACGCTTGTCCTTCTTTTCGGCAGCTGGACATGTTGAGCCACATCATGCCGAAGACTTGGTAGAGTGGATGACCAAGCCCTCCTCCTCCTCCTCATCCTCTCTCACCCAGGCTCAGGGTACTGGAAAAGCAGCTGCCAAAGCGTCCTCTTCCCTGGTATCAATGTCAGACTCATCATCAGTCACTCCTTCCCTAGACCCACCATGTCCTCCTCCTGAGGAGTCCCCCGAACTGTTTGAGCACAGTGTTGGGTACATGCTCCAGGAGGATGCCCAGCGTTTCGAAGGGTCTGATGATGAAACCCAGCTAGAGGAAGGCAGTAGCGTGAGAGCAGACAGAGGGGATGCTCAAGAAGGACACCAATCTGGCAGTCATGTTCCAGCAGCTGCAGCATACTGCCAGATTGGCTCCAGTGATGAGGAGGGAAGTGATGATGAGGTCACTGACTCCACGTGGGTGCCTAATAGGAGAGAGGAGGAGGAGGAGGATGAGGAGGAGGAGGAGGCACATCTCCAACGAGGCAGGATGCCCTTTGGTGGCCAGCGTAAGGGCAGTACACCGACGGAATCACACCGCAGAGCTCCGCCTGTGCAGGGCGCTGCCTCTGCCCGTCATTCAAAAAGTTCTTTGGTGTGGGCCTTTTTTGAGGCTAGTGCATCAGATCGAACAGCTGCTGTTTGCAACATATGTCTCAAGCGTATATCGCGTGGCCAAAACATCAGCCGCTTGGGTACCACATGCCTGACCAGACATATGTTGACCTGCCATGCAGCTCGTTGGCAAGCCTACCTCAAAGACCCACACCAAAGAACAAAGCGGACCTCTCCTTGCACCGCATCAGCTGGGATCTCCAACCCCACTATAACTTCAGTCCTCTCTGAAACATGCACTGAGAGGAATGAAGGTGTAGAATTAGGTGTGTCACAGGCAAGTACTTGCGGCCACTCTGCTAGCAGTACACCGACGTCCGATTCTAGCAGGCAAATTTCCCTGCCCCAGCTGCTGGACCGTCGAAAGAAGTTCACTCCCAGCCATCCACATGCCCAGCGGTTGAATGCTAGCTTGGCTAAATTGCTAGCGCTTCAACTGCTGCCTTTTCAGTTGGTAGACTCGGCCCCCTTCCGTGAGTTTGTGCAATGTGCGGTTCCTCAGTGGCAGGTTCCCAAACGCCACTTTTTCTCACGGAAGGCTATTCCGGCTCTCTACCGGCATGTGGAAGGCAATGTCTTGGCCTCGCTGGACAGGGCGGTCAGCGGTAAGGTGCATATTACCGCTGACTCATGGTCCAGCAGGCATGGACAGGGACGTTACCTTTCTTTCACGGCCCATTGGGTCACTCTTTTGGCAGCTGGGAAGGATGCAGGACAAGGTGCAGTAGTGTTGGAGGTTGTTCCACCGCCACGCCTCCAAAATGCTACTACTGGTTGTGACACACCTCTCTCCTCCACCCCCTCCTCTTCTTCTTCCTCCATGGCCTCTTCCTGTGGTTTGTCCTCGGAACCAGCGGTGCTCCGTAGGCGTTCAAGGGGCTACGCAAGTACGCAGGCAAAAAGATGCCATGCCGTGCTTGCGCTGGTGTGTTTGGGGGACAGAAGCCACACTGGGGCAGAGGTCCTGTCTGCTCTGCAGGGCCAGGCCGAGAGGTGGTTGACGCCACGCCAGCTTAAGCCAGGAATGGTGGTTTGCGACAATGGCACCAACCTCCTCTCCGCCCTCCGACAGGGACAACTGACCCATGTGCCCTGTGTGGCTCACGTCCTTAACCTGGTGGTGCAGCGGTTCTTGGGCAGGTACCCGGGCTTACAGGATGTCCTGAGGCAGGCCAGGAAAGTCTGTGTGCATTTCCGCAGATCTTATAATGCCAGTGCTCGCCTGGCTGAGCTGCAAAAGGAGTTGAACCTGCCCAAGAACCGCCTTATATGTGACATGCCCACCAGGTGGAACTCAACGTTGGCCATGCTGCAGCGGCTGCACACGCAGCAGAGGGCCATCAATGAGTACCTGTGCGACTACGGCACCAGGACAGGGTCAGGGGAGCTTGGTTTTTTTTTCTTCACGCCAGTGGGGCATGATCAGGGATGCATGCACTGTCCTTGCACCATTTGAGGAGGCCACGAGGATGGTGAGCAGTGACAGTGCATGCATCAGTGACACTGTACCTCTTGTCCACCTGTTGGAGCACACGCTGCATGGAATAATGGACAGGGCACTTGAGGCAGAACAGAGGCAGGAAGAGGAGGACTTCCTTGCCTCTCAAGGCCCCCTTTACCCAGACAGTGTTCCTTCTGTCCCACCCATCGCACAGGAAGAGGAGGAGGAGGAGGAGGAGGAGGAGGATTGTGTCAGCATGGAGGTGGAGGCTGGCACTCAGCATCATCAGCAGCAGTCTTTTAGGGATGATTTACAGTCCCAAGAAACCAGTGGACTTGTCAGTGGCTGGGAGGAGGTGGCTGCGGATCATGTCGTCCTTAGTGACCCAGAGGACTCCGGAGCGAATGCCTCAGCAAACCTACGCTGCATGGCCTCCCTGATCCTGCAAAGTCTGCGGAAGGATCCTCGTATTCTTCGGATCAAGGAGAGGGACCATTACTGGCTGGCCACTCTCCTTGATCCACGGTACAAGGGTAAGGTTGCGGACCTTATGTTACCGTCGCAGAGGGAGCAGAGGATGAGACAACTCCGGGAGGCCTTGCAGAAAGGTCTGTGCAACGCGTTCCCAGAGACTGGGAGGTTACAAACTCCTGGTCCTGGACAACGAGTTGCTGAGGCTTCGGCCAGTCAAAGAAGGAGCGGTGGGGAAGGTGGCCGTCTGACCGATGCGTTCAGACAATTCTTTAGTCCGCAGCCCCAAAGTATGATCGGTTCCAGCAACCATCGCCAGCGTCTGATAAACATGGTGCAGGAATATCTAGGGGCAAGGTCAGACTTGGTCACCTTCCCCACCGAAAATCCTCTGGCTTACTGGGTCTTGAGGATGGATCACTGGCCAGAGCTTGCACAGTATGCAATTGAGCTACTGGCCTGTCCTGCATCCAGCGTTCTTTCGGAACGCACATTCAGTGCTGCTGGAGGATTTGTCACGGATCACAGGGTGCGCCTGTCCACCGACTCGGTTGATCGACTGACTTTCATCAAGATGAACCAGTCTTGGATCACCACCAGCTACCACACACCTGATGCTGATATAACAGACTAATTGATTTTAACATGTCACATCCCTTCAAGACTGATGCTGATGCTGAGTGCCTGTGCTGTTATGTTGACTGGCTATCCTCCTCCTCCGAGTCCTCAATGATACGATTGATGATGATAGCTTGGAAGATCATTTTTGTTTATGGGTGCCGCCACCAGTAGCTAAGGCCCAATTTTTCAGCCCCTGTTTTACAGGGGCGTGTAATTACAGTTTTTTTAGCAATAATTTGCCATAGGGCTCATTGCTGTGCTCCAAGTACAGTATCTGTGAGGGGTTGGAGTGTTGTGGCACCAGTGCCTAAGGCCCAATTTTTCAGCCCCTGTTTAACAGGGGCGTGTCATTACAATTTTTGAAGCAATACTTTGCAACAGGGCTCATTGCTGTGCTCCAAGTACAGTATCTGTGAGGGGTTGTAGTGTTGTGCCACCAGTGCCTAAGGCCCAATTTTTCAGCCCCTGTTCAACAGGGGCATGCAATTACAATTCTTGATCTAATAATTCACAGCAGGGCCCATTGCTGCACCCACCAAGAGTAACTCTGAGGGCTTACAGTGTTGTGGCAACGCCACCACCACCACCACCACGAAAGGCCCAATTTTTCAGCCCCTGTTCAAAAGGGGCATGTAATTACAATTCTTGATCTAATAATTCACAGCAGGGCCCATTCCTGCACCCACCAAGAGTAACTCTGAGGGCTTACAGTGTTGTGGCAACACCACCACCACCACCACCACCACGAAAGGCCCAATTTTTCAGCCCCTATTCAACAGGGGCATGCAATTACAATTCTTGATCTAATAATTCACAGCAGGGCCCATTCCTGCACCCACCAAGAGTAACTCTGAGGGCTTACAGTGTTGTGGCAACACCACCACCACCACCACCACCACCACGAAAGGCCCAATTTTTCAGCCCCTGTTCAACAGGGCCATGCAATTACAATTCTTGATCTAATAATTCACAGCAGGGCCCATTGCTGCACCCACCAAGAGTAACTCTGAGGGCTTACAGTGTTGTGGCAACACCACCACCACCACCACCACCACGAAAGGCCCAATTTTTCAGCCCCTGTTCAACAGGGGCATGCAATTACAATTCTTGATCTAATAATTCACAGCAGGGCCCATTGCTGCACCCGCCAAGAGTAACTGTCAGGGCTTACAGTGTTGTGGCACCAGCACCACCATCAAAGGCCCAATTTTTACTACCACTGTTCAACAATTATATGTAATTAAAATTCCTGATATAATAGTTGACAGCAGGGCGTTCCAGGACCAACCAAGAGTAACTGTGAGTGCTTACAGTGTTGTGCCAACACCAACAACTAAGGGGCCTATTTCTGCAGAGTATATAAGGCAGGTCCCTACTTTCAAACATCCAACTTACAAACGACTCCTACTTGCAAACGCAAGAAGACAACAGGAAGTGAGAGGAAATCTACCACTAGGAAGGAAAATTCTCTCCTGTAAGAATAAATATGGGAGAAAGGTGTCTCCTCTGTACTGATGCTTTATCAGCAATCCTTGTTTCAAGAAAAACACCACATTTCAAAAACAGTTGTCATTGGGACGGAAAGTGAGGTGAAATGTTCTGAACAGGGGCACAGACAGCAAAACAAATGTTACAGGGGTGATAACCCTTACCTATGTTTTCCAAAAAGTTTAAAAATAGATTTTTGGGCTGGAGCTACACTTCAACAATGTACCTGTTCAAAATTACAAACAGATTCTACATAAGAACAAACCTAGAGTCCCTGTCTTGTATGCACCGCCTGTATACGGCTGTTCAGAGTATATAGGGCCTTTTTTATTTTATGTGCGGGGTTCCCCTTAATATCCATACAAGACCCAAAGGGGCTGGTAATGGGCTGGGGTGGGGGGGGGGTCATGGGGTAGCTATGCCATTTTTCTTAAAGATTTTCATCCATATTACCGGGACCAGACATTACATTAAAGCCGCAAGCAGTTTTAAATGGCTTTTTTTTCCTTTAGAAGTGTCATTTTGTGCAGGGACAGTTCTAAACACGGGAAACACGTGGCACTTCACAGGCATACTTTAGACACCCCCCAGGTACGATATTTAAAGGAATATTTGACTTTTTTTTTTTTCACTTTATGCATCATTAAAATGACTGCTCCCGAAAAACGACCGTTTTTAAAACTTCTTTTTGCATTGATACATGTCCCCTGGTGCACAACCCGGGTTCCCAAACCCTTTTTAGGACAATAACATGCATAATAGTTGTTATAATTAGCACTTTAGAATTCGAACGTTCGCATCCATTGTATTTAATAGGGTTCTAATGTTCGTACGAACTTTCGGTCCGTTCGCGGGTTCTGGTGCGAACCGAACCCGGGGGTGTTCGGCTCATCACTATCCCTCACATGGCTTCTCACAAACTGCAACCGGGACTTCTTATGACTTTCTTCTTGCCACTCTTCCATAAAGGCCAGATTTGTGGAGTGCACGACTATTTGTCCTGTGGACAGATTCTCCCACCTGAGCTGTGGATCTCTGCAGCTCCTCCAGAGTTTCCATGGGCCTCTTGGCTGCTTCTCGGATTAATGCTCTCCTTGCCCAGCCTGTCAGTTTAGGTGGACGGCCATGTCTTGGTAGGTTTGCAGTTGTGCCATACTCTTTCCATTTTCAGATGATGGATTGAACAGTGAGATGTTCAAAGCTTGGGATAGTTCTTTATAACCTAACCCTGTGTAGCGGGTATTTGAATTTATGTGAGGACTCTGGTGGTGTGGGGTTCCTTGGGGTCCCCGGGTGGCGCTGTTGCCATGGGCCGGAGCTGAACTCACACCGCAAACTGTGCCTTTTTGTCCTCCCCTGGAGCTGGTACAGCGGGGCGGGGAACCCGCTGTGGCGCAAAGGGAGAGGTCATAAAAGGGGCGGACGCCCTAACCTTCGGGGCAGAGAGTCAGAGGACGCGGCCGCACCCAGGCACCTTCAGTTTTGGTTCTGGCGTTCCCGTGTTCCGGGCCTAGGCGCCCTTGGCCTAGCCGGAGCGGAGATGGAGTACATCTCAGGCACCTTTAGCCTGGGGTGAGGTACTATGGCGGATGCCTGGGGCTCAGTACCTTCGACTGAGTTCCGCGAGTGTGGAGGAATCCGAGGGGGCCCTAACTCCTTGGGTGCCCGTGTCTGAGTTCGTGAGGACTGGTGTGCAAAACTTCTCCGAAGAGTCCGGCGCAGCATCGCTGGTGACGGAGAGGCCTCCATTTTCTCCCTTGGACGGATTTCTTCCTCTGACAGGGGCAGAGTGAGCGAAGGTAAATTCACGTTCTATATTACCTAGTCCGTGGCAGTGACTATTCACCACTGGTGACAGCACAGTGGGCAGCAGCAAGAAGGGAAAGGATTGTGCCTCGATCTGTCCCCATTTTCCAAAGGAGAAAGATTGTTTTATTGCTTGGTAAGAAGAATAAAACTGAGTTGGACCTATTCACTGTGTGGAACTTGGGTTACTAAAGCAAAGGAGTCAGGGACGAAGGACTGGACCTGACTCTAGGACACCTACACAAAAGCCCAATCTTCTGGCCTTCACCTCTTAGTTACGGAGGACATGGGCCGTGGTGTGTATCATCTCTCTCTCCTAGGTACCCCTAGACAACAGCCATATAACCGATAAAGCAAGGGAGAGGGGTGAGGCCGCTACACCTGTTTTAAACTTCTCCACAAATTTAACCCTGACCTGTCTGGTGTGTTCCTTGGCCTTCATGATGCTGTTTGTTCACTAAGGTTCTCTAACAAACCTCTGAGGGCTTCACAGAACAGCTGTATTTATACTGAGATTAAAGGGGTTGTAAAGGTTCATGTTTTTTCACCTTAATGCATCCTATGCATTTAGGTGAAAAAACATCTGATGATTACTGGCCCCCCAGCCCCCCGGTTTACTTACCTGAGCCCTCAAAAGTCCCGCGTCGCGAACGCACTCGATCGTTGCCCGGGCTTCTCGGCTCTTCATTGGATAGATTGATATCAGCGCAGCCATTGGCTCACGCTACTGTCAATCAACTCCAATGACGCGAGGGCCGGTGGGCGTGGCCGAGTCCTGTAGTCGGCGGCTTTGGATGCCGGATACAGGACTCAGGAGCGAGCCTGCAAAGTAACCCCCTTGGGAGAGCGCTTCCCAGAGGGGGTTATCAAAAGTGGGGAGGAGCTGAGACAGCCGCCGAGGGACCCCAGAAGACGATCGGGGCCACTCTGTGCAAAACGAGCTGCACAGTGGAGGTAAGTATGACATGTTTGTTATTTAAAAAAAATAAAAATTAAAGCTTTAGTGTCACTTTAAATTACACACAGATGGACTCTCCTTACTAATTAGGTGACTTCTGAAGGCAATTGGTTCCACTAGATTTTAGTTAGGGGTATCAGAATAAAGGGGGCTGAATACAAATGCACGCCAAACTTTTCACATATTTATTTGTAAAAAATGTTGAAAACCATTTATCATTTTCCTTCCACTTCACAATTATGTGCCACTTTGTGTTGGTCTATCACATAAAATCCTAATAAAATACATTTACGTTTTTGGTTGTAACATGACAAAATTTGGAAAATTTCAAGGGGTGTGAATACTTTTTCAAGGCACTGTATGTGCTTTCTCCCTGGTGAATAAATCCAGTGCTCCATCACCTCTAAAACCAAAGGCTTGTTGGCAGGTGTAGTTCAGCCTCCCTATGCAGATGGCGCTGTTACTGCAGCCGCAATGCAGAGAGGAGGGAAGAAAGAGGAACTTTTTGTTCCCCTGATGCCTCTGTAGGCGTCATTGGGGGAGCAGCTGTCTGATCGGATACTGCTGTTTTGGATGACCTGGATGCGGCCATTATAGTGAAGGCTGGGCTAATAAATAGCACTGCAGACATCCCAACCTGCAAAAACTAATTTCAGGGAGGTGGCACTTCGCGCCCGCAATCCCACCCCCCCTTCCCCCCCTTTGCGGCAAAATATTTTAGTAGTTTTTTTATTTTAATTGATTTTTTTACAATTCAATTTTTTTTCTTTTTTTTTTCACTTTTTTACAATCATTTTTATATTTTTTTGGGGGCTTTGGTGAGATGTCAGGGGTCTAAACAAACCCCTGACATCTCTCTTGTGAGACAGACAAAATGGACGGAGGACACATTTCCCAGTCCCTTTCTCAGCACTAAAGATGAATGGAGAGGAGACAGAGGCTCCTGTTCATTCATAAACTGAGCAGAGTAAACACAGTTTACTCTGCTCAGTTATCACAGGACACAGGAGCGATCTTGCTCACTGTGTCCAAGTCCTGACAGTTCCCCCCGCAGCCAGCGGGAGAGGAGAGGAGGTGAGCCGGCTGTGGGGGAGGAGGGTGGGCGGCGGAGGAGGACAGGGGCTGCAGAAGGAGAACACAGGGGCCGGAGGAGACCAGGAGGGGTGGAGAAGGACACAGAGGGGGATGGGGGAGACCAGGGGGGGTGGAGAAGGACACAGAGGGGGATGGGGGAGACCAGGGGGGGTGGAGGACACAGAGGGGGATGGGGGAGACCAGGGGGGGCGGAGAAGGACACAGAGGGGGCCGGAGGAGACCAGGGGGGCGGAGAAGAACACAGAGGGGGCCAGAGGAGACCAGGGGGGGCGGAGAAGGACACAGAGGGGGCTGGAGGAGACCAGGGGGGGCGGAGAAGGACACAGAGGGGGCCGGAGGAGACCAGGGGGGCGGAGAAGGATACAGAGGGGAGGCGGTTGCTAAGCAGATGTTCCTAATCTTCCTGGTCCGTGGCTGGTCTTCTTCCTTGTCCTCCTCGCGTTGTCTTCTGGTGAATGGGGCACGCTGCCTTCTGGAAATAGTGTGTATCCCAGAAAGCAGCCGCCCATTCACAAAGCGCCGCGAGACTCGCGCATGCGCAGTAGGAAACGGGCAGTGAAGCCGCAAGGCTCCACTGCCTGTTTCCCTTAGTGAGGATGGCGGCGCCGGGACCTGCCAGGATCGAGGGATCAGCCTCGGTGGACCGACTTCGCGGGCGCTTAGGACAGGTAAGTGTCCTTATTAAAAGTCAGCAGCTACAGTGTTTGTAGCAGCTGACTTTAAAAAAAAATAAAAAATTGCGGGTGGAACCCCTCTTTAACCACTTAACAACCACCTGCCGACAAATAACGTCGACAAGGTGGTTGCTTAACTCTGGGAGGACGTTATATAACGTCCTCCCAGAATCGCGCTCCTGCGCGCCCCCTGGGGCGCGCACACGGGAAACTCCGTGACCGCCGGGTCCAGAGGACCCGGCGGATCACGAATCGCGGTAAATCGCCGCTGATAGCGGCAGTTTACCACGTGATCGCTCCGTCAAATGACGGAGCAATCACTTGTAAACAGACCGGCGTCGACGCCGGTTCCTCCCTCCCCTCTCTGTACCGATCGGTACAGTGTGAGAGGGGAGGGGGAGGGAGCGGATGGCAGCAGCAGCTCTGTGGGCTGGATCTGTGACAATTGCAGTCACAGATCCAGCCATCCATCCATCACTGCTCAGCCATCCCTGTGCTATACCCTGCCAATACTCTGCAATACACCCTGCCAATACTCTGCAATACACCCTGCCAATACTCTGCAAAATACCCTGGTGCAATACTCTGCAATACCCTGGTGCAATACTCTGCAATACCCTGGTGCAATACTCTGCAATACCCTGCGAAATACTCTGCAATACCCTGCAAAATACTCTGCAATACCCTGCGAAATACTCTGCAATACCCTGGTGCAATACTCTGCAATACCCTGGTGCAATACTCTGCAATACCCTGGTGCAATACTCTGCAATACCCTGGTGCAATACTCTGCAATACCCTGCACAATACTCTGCAATACCCTGCACAATACCCTGCAAAATACTCTGCAATACCCTGCAAAATACTCTGCAATACCCTGCAAAATACTCTGCAAAATACTCTGCAATACCCTGCACAATACTCTGCAATACCCTGCACAATACTCTGCAATACCCGCCACAATACTCTGCAATACCCGCCACAATACTCTGCAATACCCGCCACAATACTCTGCAATACCCGCCACAATACGCTGCAATACCCTCCACAATACTCTGCAATACCCTCCACAATACCCTGTGCAATACCCTCCACAATACCCTGTGCAATACCCTCCACAATACCCTGTGCAATACCCTGCCATACACCGCAATACCCTGCCATAGTCCGCAATACTCCGCAATGCCCGGCAATACTCCGCAATGCCCGGCAATACTCCGCAATGCCCGGCAATACTCCGCAATGCCCGGCAATACTCTGCAATAACCACTTCCCGCCCTCCGGCCGTCATATGACGTCCTTGACTTTGTGCGGGGATATCTGAATGATGGGAGCAGCTACAGGCATCATTCAGATATCAGCTTTTTCAGCCGGCGATTCCCTACACCATAAGAACAATCATAGCGGCTGTTCCGCCGCTTGATCATTCTTACGGGAGGCGAGAGGGGATGTCCCCCCCTCCCGCTGCCCTCCGGTGCTTCTACCGACTCACCGCTACGATCAAAGCCAAGATTGTTGTTTTTTTTTTTTGTATTTTTTTCAGGCTTCCCAGCCTAGAGGTGAGATGTGGGGTCTTATTGACACCCCCCCCCCCCCCCATATCTCACTGTAAAGAGGACCTGTCATGCCATATTCCTATTACAAGGGATGTTTACGTTCCTTGTAATAGGTATAAAAGTGATCAAAAAAATGTTTAGGGTGGAAAAACATGTCAAACTAAAATAAATAAAGTAAAATGAAGAATAAATTATTTTATTTTTTTTAAAGCGCCCCTGTCCCCGTGAGCTCGCATACAGAAGCGAACGCATACGTAAGTCCCGCCCACATATGAAAACGGTTTTCAAACCACACATGTGAGGTATCTCCGCGAACGTTAGAGCGAGAGCAATCATTTTGGCCCTAGACCTCCTCTGTAACTCAAAACATGTAACCAGTAAAAATATTTAAAGCGTCGCCTATGGGGATTTTTTAAGTAGCGAAGTTTGGCGCCATTCCACGAGTGTGTGCAATTTTTAAGGGCGACATGTTAGGTATCTATTTACTCGGCGTAACTTCATCTTTCACATTATGCAAAAACATTGGGCTAACTTTACTGTTTTTTTTTTTTTTTAAGCACAAAACATTTTTTTTACGTAAAAAACGCGTTAAAAAAATTGCTGCGCAAATATCGTGCGAGATAAAAAGTTGCAACAACCACCATTATATTCTCTAAGGTCTTTGCTAAAAAAACATATATAATGTTTTGGGGTTCTATGTAATTTTCTAGCAAATAAATGATGATTTTTACATGTAGGAGAGAAATGTCAGAATTGGCCTTGGTGCTCCAGAACGCCTGAAGGTGCTCCCTGCATGTTGGGCCTCTGTATGTGGCCACGCTGTGTAAAAGTCTCACACATGTGGTATCCCCATACTCGGGAGTAATAGCAGAATGTGTTTTGGGGTGTAATTTGTGGAATGCATATGCTGTGTGTGAGAAATAACCTGCTAATATGACAATTTTGTGAAAAAAAAAAAGAGAAAAAAAAAATCTTGATTTTGCAAAGAATTGTGGGAAAAAATGACAACTTCAAAAAACTCACAATGCCTCTTTCTGAATACCTTGGAATGTCTTCTTTCCAAAAAGGGGTCATTTGGGGGGTATTTGTACTTTTCTGGCATGTTGGGGTCTCAAGAAATGAGATAGGCCGTCAGTACTTCAGGTGTGATCAATTTTCAGATATTGGCACCATAGCTTGTGGACTCTATAACTTTCACAAAGACCAAATAATATACACCAATTTGTACTTATTTTTACCAAAGATATGTAGCAGTATAAATTTTGGCCAAAATTTATGAAGAAAAAATAGTAATTTGCAAAATTTTATAACAGAAACGAAAAAAAAATCATTTTTTTACAAAATTTTCAGTCTTTTTTCTCTTATAGCGCATAAAATAAAAAACCCAACAGTGATTAAATACCACCAAAAGAAAGCTCTATTTGTGTGAAAAAAAGGACAAAAATTTCATATGGGTACAGTGTTGTATGACTGAGTAATTGTCATTCAAAATGTGAGAGCACCGAAAGCTGAAAATTGGTCTGGTTATTAAGGGGGTTTAAGTGCCCAGTGGTCAAGTGGTTAAGTATAATTTAATACCTAATTTTTTCATATTATTTCTAAAAATGTGATTTCTTCACTTCTTTTTTTTGTCAAGTCTGAACAATTTTTCAATTAGTCTTTTTTCCTCCTCCACTTTCCTCATTAAGTTTTACCTTTTTTTTTTTTTTTTTTTAAACAATTTAATATTTTAGTATTTCATCATATAAAACAGATACACAACATCACTACATCTCTATATTCCTGTATATGGACATGACACATAAGGTTGAACTTCCAAAAATTGTCCCAATTAAAACGGACATTCACCAAAAACCGAAAGTACCACTAATCCGCCTCTACCCTCCCCCAACATATTTTTGAATGAGTTGGAGGGGAGAGGCGGATTCACTTTTTTTTTTTTAAACGTATGAATTTAGCATTTTTATTTTCATTTGGGAGTGGGTACTTAGGCGAGAATTACATAAGCTTGGTACGTCCCAACCTCCTGAGACACGCCACACAACCCAGAAGGCAGCGGGACCAATCTGACAGCACAGTGAGCGACCCCCTGTGGTTATCATCAGTAGGGCAGCTATATTGCATTGATTTTAATAGAAAATTACAGAGCTGCATATTTAAACAGAAAGGTAATATTTAATGTAGCGGCCTCACCCTTGACTCCCTTTTCTCTTCTGGCATTTGGCTCTCATCTAGGGGACCAGGGAGGAGAGTGTGGCGCACCACCAGCTCACACCATACTACATGCAAAGATGGAGCTAAATAAACTGTACCTTCGGGTCTGTGTTTCCATCCAGAGCCAAACCTTCTCTTGAGGATGATTCCCACCGTCCACGCAGATGGAGGTAGGACTCTTTAGCTCCCAGTAAGTTACTGTCCACACCACTGAAAGTCCAACACTTGTTTATTCATGAGAGCAATAAACAGTCTCTATGAAAGCAGACAGGTTGCGACAAGAACAGTTCAGATAAGGTGGGAGGAGGTCCAGGCACAAACTTGAATTTGGATCTTCTCCTGTTCTGGATAGCACGAACAGGCTTGGCGCACAGTCGCTGCCACCGACCGTGAGGGGGTCCCTGCCACAGACCAGATGAATAAGGCCTCTGCCACAGACCTGGTTGTTGGGTCTCTGCCACCAACCTGATTCACGATGGGTCCCTGCCACAGACCATGAGAACGTGGACTACCTTCTAGAAGTAATGGCCCCTGTCAGAGAAAGGACATCCATCCGGAGAGTTACCAGAGGCCCTACCGTCACCAGCAAATGCTGCACTGGGTCTTCGGGAAGGGTCACCTCCCTGGCCTCCTCGTCCTAGATTCGGGCACCCACATCAGGGGGCACCCTTGCGGGACCCAGTTGAAGGTACTGGGCCCCAGGCCTCCCTCAGAGTACCTTACCCCAGACTGAAGGTGCCTGGGGTGGAACAGCAGCTCCGTCTCCGGGCCCAGGGCACCCGGAGACCACCATCACTAACCCCCAGTCCGAAGGTGCCTGGGAGTGGACCCCGAGGGGAAGACGTCCGCCCCTTTTATACCCTCTCCCAGCAGGCACAGCAGATTCCCCGCCCTACTACTGCCGCAAGGGGACACAAAAGGCACGGCCCTCCAATGGTGGTTCAACCCCGGCCTATGGCGACAGCGCCACCTGTGGGCCTCAGGGAACTGGACACCATTGATATCCTCCACTGGCATAAATTGGTCCATGAAACCTAACAATATTTGCATCTGAGCCTGGTGCCACTCAGATGCTTCCCCTAAATATGGCCACCCGCTACAATAATAACATTCAATTATAATATGACTTGTGTAGCAATTAAATATACCGTATTAGTACTATATTTTTTTTCTGTTGGCTATTTTTTTTTTCATGGCAGTGGAGACCTTAGTCTGTTCAATTTATAAATGTACTTTATGAACTTCCCTGTCCCTGTGCACCTTACTTTTACATTTCACTGAAGTAGGACGTACACTATGTAGCAGGGTGCTAAATTTAGGGGAAGTGTTTGAGTGGTAGTTTACTCAAACACCCTAATTTGTCAGGGTTCTTGCAACCATTTTGTCCGCAGAGTATCAGTGTACAGTTCCCTGTGGCCTACAGGTGGCGCTGCCATAGTAGGCTAGGGTTGAACCGCTTATACAGTGTTGTGCCTTGTGTGTCCCCTCTCAGCAACTATACAGTGGGTGTGGTCTACCTGCTGTGCATGCTGGGAGAGGATATAAAAGGGGCAGACGCTGCCTGTTCAGGGTTCTCGTGCTATCCCAGGATTGGTGTGTGTTCCTGTCCGCCCTGGGCACCTTTGGCCCAGGGGCGGAGGTCGGTGAATCGGTCCCAGGCACCTTTAGCCCTGGGACTGCTGCAAAGGCCTTGGGCCCAGCACCTTAGGCTGGGGCCCAGCGAGGATTGAGGAATCTCAGGGTGCTGCCTTGCGAGGGGACCCGTGTCTAGGATGAGGAGGCCAGGGGAGGAACTGTTCCGAAGAACCAGTGAGAAGTCACAGTGAAGGAAGGGTCCCGGTAACTCTCTGGAGGGATGTCTTCTCCTTACATAGAGGCCAAGTTTTAAAGTACCAAGTTCACCAGGTTTTTTGGCAGAGACTGAGCGGTAAAGTTGAAGTGCCATTTGGCTGCTAGTCTCATCCTAAGGAGGCTATCCATTTGGGCTGAGTCTGTTCGAGAAGCCGAGCAGTGAAGTGATTGTGTTTGTGCCTGGACCTCTCCCACACCTTATGCTGTCCTGTCCTTTACTCCAACCTTTCCTGACTAATGTATAACAGATGTACTTACTGCTTACCCCCTGTTTGCTCCAACTTCTTACCCATAATCCTAAATTAACGAGACCACACCGAAATTGGAGTAAAACATAGGCCGTAGCAGCCTTATTTATTAAATAAATATATTTCCAAAATAATATCAAAATCCTAGCGTTGGTCTTTTGCGGGAACCTCCATAACCATCTGATAAAATATTGCACTGCGGTACCTCTCATATGCTTATAGGCCTCAAGCCGACCGGCTGGCTCAGAGACAACCACGGACCGCAGTGCACCCGTTACCAACACATTTTAGCTAAACCTCCGTTAGCTGAAATCCAACCATCAGGACCCATACCAACGATAGGTCCTGAACTCATTCCTTCCAAGGTATCTTCCTTCATCTGCAAAGACCAACACCCGCTACTGCCACGACATCCAGAACACCATACCTGTTAATAGAAAGAACAACAACACAAACCAGACCATACGGACATAACCAGGGGAGGGTGGGCAGGAACTTTCCTTCACACTGTGGTGACCTGGGGGAGGGGACAACTCCTTTTCCTACTTACTCCCCCTCCCACTAAACTTCCTACCCAATCCTAATACTTCTAACATCCTGTACCCTGTTTCCCTAGTCATGCCAGCCCTCCGCTCATTTCTTTTCTCTCATTTTTTGCTCCGGGCTTTTCTTGACTAATGTATAACAGATTGTTTCGCTTTACGTCTATCTAGCAAGGTTACTCTGTGGTATAACAAGGAAGCTGAGACCTCTGCAGTGTGTAAATGTGCTTTTACTATACAAGATGCTGTACATACAAAACTATTACAATATTAGGACTAAAATACAAGACTGACATATATCTATAACAAGAAAAATGCCTAGCAAATAGAACAGCCTATTGTCTATAACTACAAATACATTTAAAGGTTACTTAACTTGGATTACGCTTTGTTCATGATCTCCATTGGCAATGATTCTTCTTGGAGATCAGGTCCTGTTCTTCTTCATGATCTTACAGCAACATGATGTGTGTCTTCTAGCTTCCTAGCTTATGCCCTGTTTTTATGTGTGCTGTTTACCATTGTTACCAAACAGAAAACATAGCTGTAGCTGTATTTCAACAATAGCATTGAATACAACAATGCTATCTACCTATTGTCTACTCAAAACGAAACCTGTAATCTAAACTGTAATTCTTTTAGTTTGAGAGCTGAAAGAAATCTAAACAAGTAATGCCTTACTTGTTTACTGAATACAGGTAATGTACTAAATACAACAATGGTATCTAATCCCATTGTCATTTGTTTGAGAAATCTACTCAAACAAAATGCTGACAGGTAATCTGACCAACTCGCTATTCCAAAATTGTCCCATGTATCCTATGTCTGATCAATATAATAAAAATCATATTTTTAACAAACGCAATACATTCCGCCCTATGATTTTTATTTTTCTCTCTCAGACCACACAGAAAATCTCTTCATTACTAAAAACTCAATATACACATGAATTTTCCTTAAATGCAACCCCTCCCATATTTCTGTCACTGGGAAGGTGTTTCAGTCTTTGGATAAAAGTTCTTTAGAAAGTCCATTCTAAAGTTCTTTAGAAACAAGTCCAGGCTTGGAATACATCAAAAGGCCTTGTTCTCCACAGCTCTTGCGATCTTCCGTCATTCTTTCCATCATGTAACCACTTTTTCTCTAGTCTTCCTATGGATCAAATCGGAGACAGCCTGTGGAGTGGAAAACAAAGCGGATTATCTGTTCCTTCTAACAATACATAAACAGTAGATCCTGGCCCTTCAGCTACAATCTCTCCTCTACATGGCTTCTTGCCTGGATATCTGACCAATACTTTGCCACCTGCCTGTATGCACCTCTGACCCTCCCAAAGAACATCAATAGGGAGGAGAGGAAATATACTGATATTTCCCAGAAAATCACTGCTGTTTATTTTGGAAGGTTTGATGTTATGTAGCCTCACTTTCCACTCTTGCTGAGAAGTATCCACTAACCAGTCAGAGTCCCATCCACTGTCTTGAAGCTCATCTGCCAATGCAAATATAACTTCAAACCTTCCTGCCAGATTCCCTCTCATTCCTAGATAGGCTTCAGCTTCAGATACGTCACTCTTGGTTTCTATGTCATGGGAAGCAGTAACATGGTATCTGTTAAACCCTGTTCTTTCAGGAACCTTACATAAATACTGAACTCTGCACTCCAGCTGTGGAATCTGTGCCTCAGCCCCTACCATCCTCTCATATGGTGTGCTTTTGGCTATTGGCCTAGAATTTAACAACATGACTGCCTGTGTGAGGACCCGATCCCACCCCCTTAGTGTATGTGTGGGTGTAATTTTGCGTATCTGGTCCTTCAATAGCCCGTTGTATCTTTCAATCAAACCAGCTGCCTGTGGATGGTATGGGATGTGGCACAACCAGTACACTCCAGAATCTTTGGCCCACTGCTGTACTGTTAATCCGGTGAAGTGTGAGCCATTATCACTTTGGACTTGTTTGGGACAACCATAAGCAACGACAAGTTTCTGAAGCAGTTGAAGCGTTGCGGCTTGATCTGCACGTTTGCAAGGATGAACAAGCATAAGTCCTGAATAGGTGTCCACCGCAGTGCAACAATATCTCAGTCCATTGTTTCCCCGGGGCAGGGGACCGATGAAGTCAATCTGCCAGATCTCTGCAGGCCTCTCACCCCTCTTAATCGACCCAGTGGAGTACTTTTGCAATGGCCATTGTCACACTTCTCCACACACTGTACAGTTCCCTATTACAGTCTTTATCATGTCCATGGATATAGGCAATCCTCTCTGCTGTGCCCATTCATATGTTGCTTTCTGCCCCAAATGTCCAGATTGTTTGTGGGTCCAGTTGGCCAAGTTCATCAAAACAGGATCAATTGGCACAACTGCCTTCACTTTTGCGATTTCATCTGCAACTCTGTTATAGTTCTCAAAGTCTGGTACTAGGGGCACATGTGCATCAACATGCCCCACTTTTATGGTGCGGGAGTGAGCTTCCTTCCAGATGTAGTCCCAGACTTCCTTGCCTCCCCACACCACCTTTCCATGAATCATCCATTCATTGGACTTCCACGTGGGCATCCAAGTTGTCAGTCCTTTAAAAACCGCCCAGCTGTCAGTGTAGATAGTGACATGGGAAGAAGGATCCTCCTGAAGAGTCATCACTACAGCTTTCAACTCTGCATACTGACTGGACCCTCCGATTCCGGACTCCTGCAGGACTGTGTCTGTACTTGGGTTGTAGCCTGCTGCTGTCCATTTACGCCCAGACGAGGTGATTATGGCTGAACCATCAGTGAACCACGCTGACTCCTTCATGTCTTCTGACAGAGACTCAAAGGGTGGAGCCTCTTGAATGGGAGATGACTGCAGCACAGGAATTTCTTCTTCTGGCCGGGTGCTGGTAAAAGTAACAAGCCCTGCCAACTGTTTTGAAATGTCTCTAACATCCCCAGCTGCAATACCCCCTCTTTCTTGAAGGTACCACTTCCATTTCATCAGTGTCTGGTTCTGGGCTACAGCTGCCCTAGTGGTCAGTCCATTATCTCTCACCCATCCTGCTATTGGCAATGCAGTATGGATGGTGACTGTGTCCTTTCCTGTAATGGTCTCTACATGTTGAAGTGCTGTGTAGGCCCCAAACAGGTACTTCTCTAAGGGCGTGTATCTCGTCTGTGCCCCTGTCAGTTGTTTGGACCAAAATCCAATAGGTATTGCTCTCAGTCCTTTCTTTTCATTTGGCTGCCACAGACTCCAAGATATGGTACCATTCTGCTCCACTACATCCAGCTGAAATGGTACTCCTTGTCTCACAGGTCCCAATCCCTGATGCTGCAAAATAGCTTCTTTAGCAGCCAGGAATGCAGTCCGCTGCTCTGAACCCCATGAGAACTCAGTCTTTTTTCTGGTAACATTGTATATAGGCCTCAGAATCAGTCCAAGATGTGGGATGAACGATCTCCAGAATCCTACAACTCCAATGAACTTCTGTGCCTCCTTTTTGGTAGTAGGGGGCGACAGCGCCTGGATAGTTTGCACAACTGTCTCTGGAATCTTCCTCTGTGGCCCAGTCCACATCATTCCTAGGAATTTCACCTCTGTGGCAGGTCCTTGGACTTTGTCTCTGTTGATAGCCCATCCTCTGTTCTCCAAGTGCTGTATCAGCAGGTGCAGTGCTTCAGTTACATCTTCTTTTGTCCCAGAGATCATGATGTCATCAATGTAGTGAAACACAGCGACTTTCAAATTCAGGGTACTTAAATCTCGGGCAATTAGTCCATGACAAATCGTTGGAGAATGAAGATAGCCTTGCGGAAGGACAGTGAAAGTGTACTGGCGGCCGTCCCACACCAGAGCAAACTGGTCTTGACAATCTGGGTCTATCAAAATTGAAAAGAAAGCATTAGCCAGGTCTATCACAGCATGATATTCTCCTGCATCTTTAGCAATTTTCTCAACAATTGAGATCATATCTGGTACAGCTGACTTCAATGGAGGTGCCACTTTGTTTAGACCTCTGTAATCCACAGTCATTCTATATGTCCCATTTACTGGGAACACCGGAGACGAGAAAGGACTTACAGCAGGTCTAAGGATCCCTACTCTCAACAGTTCTTGAATAGTCTCCCCAATTTCTTTGTGGCCTCCAGGAAGTCTGTACTGCTTGAGACAGACTGGCTTCTCTGGTGGAGGAATGTAGACAGGGGTCCATTTCGCATGACCTCTGACCACAGCCTTCACCGCCCTTACCAGATACGCTTTATCAGGATACCCGAATGTGAATGTACCTCTTTCAGTCTGAATTGACTGACCTTGAAGTACATCCATCCCAATAATATTTTCGGGTAACTCTGATATCAAAACATTTGTCATAAATCCTGATCCCTTGCCAATAGCCAATTTCACCCGTATCCTAACTGCTGGTGTAGTTTGCCCTCCCAAACCTTCTACATAAATCAATTCTCCTTTGTGATGGGAAGGATTTCCTTGCAAAAGTGTAACTTCAGCTCCACTATCAACTAAAGCCATTACATGTGTAGGAGAAGATGACTTCCCCCACCATACAGTGACAGGTGCATATGGGCGTCGGTCTCCTGCTGTCACTGCCCTTGCTGCTATTACAGGAGACTCACCTTCCCTTCATAAAGGATATTGAACCTCCCAATCCCCTTTTCTGATTCTCTCTAACTCCTCCCCAGGATAAAGGGATTTGGGTTTGGGTTCATGTTCACTTTTGGGAATTGGTTTGGGGCTAACAGGAGGGGTCTGTTCTGTTTCCTCTAAGTCTAGGCTGATGTTATCTTCACTAGGAGTAGTGTTTCTAACCCTGACAGTTTTCCCTACTAAATGTTTCCACCTCTTCAGCATTTCTGCAGTAGGAATGCCATCTATCTCATCTTTAGGTACTCCTGCCTTTAATAGATCCACCCTCATTTCTTTCCTAGAAACAACTAGCCTGGTTTTCTCTTCACCTTCTGTCTTCTCTACCCCATTCCGTTTCTTCTCTGTTATTTTCTGCTTGTATTCTTCCTGTCTGGCCTTGACCTTATCTACTGCCCTGACAGGTTTTGTTTTAGTCTCCTCTATCTCCCCCAACTGGCTTAAAAGGGTTGTGGCTTCATGAATCTTGCTGTTTAATCCCAGGCCTCCCAACAAAGACAATAATGGAGCCCTGAGATTAAATGGCGCAGACTTCATCAGCTTAGAGCGCAGAGCAGACGTAAAGGGTTCCATATCTGGACCTATCCATTCTGGAAATGTATTTAATCTGGTTATACAGCCCATCTCACGTAACCTGGAAATACCCTCTCCTATTGATCTCCAGGAGTAGGTATTTTCCAGGTCAGTAGGACTGGCGTATACTCGGACTATTCCATCTCTCACAAGGTCTAACAGTGAAAAATTCACGCTAAACTCTCGGGCTTTTCGCATTGCCTGACACAATTGTGGATCATGGGTTAACACTCCCATAGCCACTGCTTCCTTACCTGACAAAACAACACTGTCTGCCCCTTCATCCCATAAGCGTAGGAGCCAACTCAATAGGGGCTCCCCAGACCTTTGTTTGTATTGTTTTGCCAGCTCATGGAGTTCAGTTTGTGAAAACTCCCGTACTTCTTCAAATTCAACATCTCTGGGGTTGCGATAATGCACCTCCCCATCTGCCATATCCTCTCTATCATGTTGCCGTTTCCTATGCTTAGTAATGAGAGGTCTGGCATACTTTTTCTTTCCCACTAGCAGATCATCCTCTGAAATATCAAACTCTATCTCCTCATCCTCACTATCATTTGAGGAGAACACATCCTCACAATCCCAATTTTGGGATGTGACAATGGCACGTACCCTGGCTTTACTAACAGGTTTACTCCCCTTCCTTTTCCTTAAGGCATTAATTGATTTGGTCATGAGGGATGTACACCGCTCTTGCAAATCATCAGCCCGACTAGCGGTTGAACGTACACACTCTGAAGCAACTGCTAGCTGGTCTTTTAATACCTTAACTTCTGCCTCTGCCTTCTCCCTTCTATGTGATTCAGTATAGAGAGCATGGAGGAAGTACCAACCCACTGTGGACACTGTCCTCTTCTCTTTCTTACTTAAATCCAACCCCTTAAGGCAAAAATCTACAAAATGATCTGAGACTTTATCACCCCAAGTCAGCTTCAAGGGAGAAGCATACTTCACAAATGCATTCGCAAGAGGCTCCCACTCATTATTTCTGGCCCAGATAGGTAAGCTGCACACTTTCTTCTGGTCACCAGAACCCTCTGCAGCCTTGCTTTTCCTAAACAGCTTACGCAGCATTTTACCTAGCACAAGCTACACAACACACTACAGAAAAACAAGTCTGCTTCAATTGAATTATAGCACAAATCCTGGACGAGCCCCCAAATGTTTCGCTTTACGTCTATCTAGCAAGGTTACTCTGTGGTATAACAAGGAAGCTGAGACCTCTGCAGTGTGTAAATGTGCTTTTACTATACAAGATGCTGTACATACAAAACTATTACAATATTAGGACTAAAATACAAGACTGACATATATCTATAACAAGAAAAATGCCTAGCAAATAGAACAGCCTATTGTCTATAACTACAAATACATTTAAAGGTTACTTAACTTGGATTACGCTTTGTTCATGATCTCCATTGGCAATGATTCTTCTTGGAGATCAGGTCCTGTTCTTCTTCATGATCTTACAGCAACATGATGTGTGTCTTCTAGCTTCCTAGCTTATGCCCTGTTTTTATGTGTGCTGTTTACCATTGTTACCAAACAGAAAACATAGCTGTAGCTGTATTTCAACAATAGCATTGAATACAACAATGCTATCTACCTATTGTCTACTCAAAACGAAACCTGTAATCTAAACTGTAATTCTTTTAGTTTGAGAGCTGAAAGAAATCTAAACAAGTAATGCCTTACTTGTTTACTGAATACAGGTAATGTACTAAATACAACAATGGTATCTAATCCCATTGTCATTTGTTTGAGAAATCTACTCAAACAAAATGCTGACAGGTAATCTGACCAACTCACTATTCCAAAATTGTCCCATGTATCCTATGTCTGATCAATATAATAAAAATCATATTTTTAACAAACGCAATACATTCCGCCCTATGATTTTTATTTTTTTCTCTCAGACCACACAGAAAATCTCTTCATTACTAAAAACTCAATATACACATGAATTTTCCTTAAATGCAACCCCTCCCATATTTCTGTCACTGGGAAGGTGTTTCAGTCTTTGGATAAAAGTTCATTAGAAAGTCCATTCTAAAGTTCTTTAGAAACAAGTCCAGGCTTGGAATACATCAAAAGGCCTTGTTCTCCACAGCTCTTGCGATCTTCCGTCATTCTTTCCATCATGTAACCACTTTGATGTACTTACTGCTTACCCCCTGTTTGCTCCAACTTCTTACCCATAATCCTAAATTAACGAGACCACACCGAAATTGGAGTAAAACATAGGCCGTAGCAGCCTTATTTATTAAATAAATATATTTCCAAAATAATATCAAAATCCTAGCGTTGGTCTTTTGCGGGAAGCTCCATAACCATCTGATAAAATATTGCACTGCGGTACCTCTCATATGCTTATAGGCCTCAAGCCGACCGGCTGGCTCAGAGACAACCACGGACCGCAGTGCACCCGTTACCAACACATTTTAGCTAAACCTCCGTTAGCTGAAATCCAACCATCAGGACCCATACCAACGATAGGTCCTGAACTCATTCCTTCCAAGGTATCTTCCTTCATCCACAAAGACCAACACCCGCCACAGCACCCAAGGGGAAAACCTTACCCTTGGGGCCCCCCACACCCCAGAGCTCACTGTATGCCATATTGCATTCCCAATGCCCATAAGTCACACCCCACAGCAGTGAGGTGCACACCATTGCCCCGCAGGTACCTCCAGACATCCACCACCAACTCCATGTGCCTTACCACCAACCCTTCATTCCTCACTACAAATCTACTCACTTCCCAATTAAGCTTCGTACGGGCCCTGTAGATACCCTCTAAAGACCAAGCCCCATTCCATGCGGTCCGAGTGACAATGTCCAACCACCCAATGACCATGTCCGGGAATGCCATCGACCTTACCCCTAAATCATTACCACCTACGTGCAGGACCAAATTGTCAGGCGGCCTATACAGACGTGCAAAGCTGTACCTCTGGAGCCCCTCCACGCCATAGCATTCCCGGAACTCCCAGCCATCTAGCACAAACCTCCTGGCTTGGAAACCCCACCTGCTGACCCTCTGGCCCCACATCCGCCCCTCATTACCCCTTTTTTTTTTTCATGTATTTTTAAACACGATCGAATGGCCCAGTATCCAGGCCAGGGCCTGTACCGAACCTGCAAGAAGAGAAAGAAACAAGCCACCAAGACCTCAGCAAGCCCAAAATCATCACAGCCCCATACACTCTCTCCACCCAGCCCACCACTATTCGAATCCCACCAGCTTATGGGGGCGAATGTATAGCACAAATCTACAAGACTCCCACCTACCAAAGCGCTTAACCGCCTCAGCATCCATCCCACCTTAGCCGCCTCGGTCGCAGCCCCAACCCTGAAAGAAACGAGAAGAACATGCCCTCTCATCCAAGCCCCAACCCGGCAGCACTTCCTGGAAACTGAAACCCTGTGAAACCTGAACAACAAAGGGGGACCCGTCCATGTGCATTAAGAAGGACCCGACTGCCCCGGGACGCACCCCCCAAATAAAAACCCCCGTCACGGCCCCCTCCAGGCACCACTGCTAGCCAGGCGGAGCCAAGCCCGCACCAACTGACCCCTGCCTACCTGCTCCATCTTGTATATCAGTAACACCAACGACACCCCCTCCTTCTTGCACCTAATCTCATAAACCCACATTCCCCCTTTGACGGACTTGGAAAGGCTGACCAGCTCCCCAAACCAAAAGGCCCCAAATTTATTTATTATTATTATTCCTTTTTTTTTTTTTTTTTTTGGAAAACGAGAATAAACTTGCCAACGAAAACAACTCCCTCTAACTAGGGAAACCTCATATGCTGCTGCCCAAACCCTGCAGCTGCCCAAACATTTTATTATTATTATTATTATTATTATTATTTTTTTATGATATAACCAGGAGACACCCAAAATTCTTCCGTAAATTCCGGGCAACCCAGCCTTTGACCAGAAACGTCAAACCCGCTAGTTTTTTTTTTTTTTTTTTAACGCGAGCCCGGCCACCCCATTGGTCCTATTTCTAGAAATAAAGTATAACGTCAACAGTCTAACCCCCTCGCCCCACCGAATCCACTTCACTCATGTGAACTACCACCTGCCACTACTGCCTAGCCTTCCGAGAAGTGGACGACTCCGATGGAATCTCACACCTCCAGACAGGACGGGACACCCCACGTTACCCCGCCACTAGCTCCACCACCTGGAAACTATCCCCACTGAAAAGCGAGGAAACGCTCCAGCTATGACGTTCTCCACTGGCGTTAGATGCACCAAGTAAACGACACATGCACTTGCAGGCATAACCACACCGAGTGTGGCAACAGCTGAAACAACCGGGGGAGACGACACAGCGACTCTTGATCACTCGTACCATACCCAGGTTATACCCGTGGAACCAAACCTTCATCTCCCTTACTGAGGCGCCCCACCATACCACTGGAAATGACTCCAGCAGCACCAGATCTTGTGTGAAAACCCCTGTCAATTCAAGACCGAAGGCCCACTACACCCGCCTTGAAAGAATGCCCCCAAACCTGTCGAGCCACCCGACACTGTGTACCACCCCCACTCAAAGTTCTTAACCGCACCAAACCCCCCCAGTCCCCTCCTGGGAAACCCGTCCAGTAATGAGGCACACCCGCAAATCCTCCCTGTGAGTCCACCCAACGCACAAAATGCTTAGGCGATCTGATCCTTGCGACGTGCTCCAATGTAGACAGGAGCACCCCGAAGATAGTTGGCGACGCCAGGCCTACGCACAGAAAATCGTCCAAATAATGGCTGATGGGCGATACTCCTGACACATCCCTCATCACACCTTCCCCCAATGAGTTGAACTGCTAAACAGTGCCCCGGAGACAGAGCAACCAATCTGCAGACCCATATCGACATAAAAATCCCCAGTACCCCACCAACCCCACAACCGGAAGCTGTCCGGGCGGCCCTGACCAATCCGACGAGCCCAATACAGTGCCGCATCCAAGGAAGCGTAACTCACTGTTAGTGATGAGCCGAACACCCCCGGGTTCGGTTCGCACCAGAACCCGCGAACGGACCGAAAGTTCGTACGAACATTAGAACCCTATTAAATACAATGGATGCGAACGTTCGAATTCTAAAGTGCTAATTATAACAACTATTATGCATGTTATTGTCCTAAAAAGGGTTTGGGAACCCGGGTTGTGCACCAGGGGACATGTATCAATGCAAAAAGAAGTTTTAAAAACGGTCGTTTTTCGGGAGCAGTCATTTTAATGATGCATAAAGTGAAAAAAAAAAAGTCAAATATTCCTTTAAATATCGTACCTGGGGGGTGTCTAAAGTATGCCTGTGAAGTGCCACGTGTTTCCCGTGTTTAGAACTGTCCCTGCACAAAATGACACTTCTAAAGGAAAAAAAAGCCATTTAAAACTGCTTGCGGCTTTAATGTAATGTCTGGTCCCGGTAATATGGATGAAAATCTTTAAGAAAAATGGCATAGCTACCCCATGACAGCCCCCCCCTACCCCAGCCCATTACCAGCCCCTTTGGGTCTTGTATGGATATTAAGGGGAACCCCGCACATAAAATAAAAAAGGCCCTATATACTCTGAACAGCCGTATACAGGCGGTGCATACAAGACAGGGACTGTAGGTTTGTTCTTATGTAGAATGTGTTTGTAATTTTGAACAGGTACATTGTTGAAGTGTAGCTCCAGCCCAAAAATCTATTTTTAAACTTTTTGGAAAACATAGGTAAGGGTTATCACCCCTGTAACATTTGTTTTGCTGTCTGTGCAGTGTGCACCTGTTCAGAACAGTTCACCTCACTTTCCGTCCTAATGACAAATGTTTTTTGAAATGTGGTGTTTTTCTTGAAACAAGGATTGCTGATAAAGCATCAGTACAGAGGAGACACCTTTCTCCCATATTTATTCTTACAGGAGAGAATTTTCCTTCCTAGGGGTAGATTTCCTCTCACTTCCTGTTGTCTTCTTGCGTTTGCAAGTAGGAGTCGTTTGTAAGTTGGATGTTTGAAAGTAGGGACCTGCCGTATATACTCTGCAGAAATAGGCCCCTTAGTTGTTGGTGTTGGCACAACACTGTAAGCACTCACAGTTACTCTTGGTTGGTGCTGGAACGCCCTGCTGTCAACTATTATATCAGGAATTTTAATTACATATAATTGTTGAACAGTGGTAGTAAAAATTGGGGCTTTGATGGTGGTGCTGGTGCCACAACACTGTAAGCCCTGACAGTTACTCTTGGTGGGTGCAGCAATGGGCCCTGCTGTGAATTATTAGATCAAGAATTGTAATTACATGCCCCTTTTGAACAGGGGCTGAAAAATTGGGCCTTTCGTGGTGGTGGTGGTGGTGGCGTTGCCACAACACTGTAAGCCCTCAGACTTACTCTTGGTGGGTGCAGGAATGGGCCCTGCTGTGAATTATTAGATCAAGAATTGTAATTACATGCCCCTTTTGAACAGGGGCTGAAAAATTGGGCCTTTCGTGGTGGTGGTGGTGGTGGTGGCGTTGCCACAACACTGTAAGCCCTCAGACTTACTCTTGGTGGGTGCAGGAATGGGCCCTGCTGTGAATTATTACATCAAGAATTGTAATTGCATGCCCCTGTTGAACAGGGGCTGAAAAATTGGGCCTTAGGCACTGGTGGCACAACACTTCAACCCCTCACAGATACTGTACTTGGAGCACAGCAATGATCCCTGTTGCAAAGTATTGCTTCAAAAATTGTAATGACACGCCCCTGTTAAACAGGGGCTGAAAAATTGGGCCTTAGGCACTGGTGGCACAACACTACAACCCCTCACAGATACTGTACTTGGAGCACAGCAATGAGCCCTGTTGCAAAGTATTGCTTCAAAAATTGTAATGACACGCCCCTGTTAAACAGGGGCTGAAAAATTGGGCCTTAGGCACTGGTGCCACAACACTCCAACCCCTCACAGATACTGTACTTGGAGCACAGCAATGAGCCCTATGGCAAATTATTGCTAAAAAAATTGTAAGTACACGCCCCTGTAAAACAGGGGCTGAAAAATTGGGCCTTAGCCACTGGTGGCGGCACCCATAAACAAAAATGATCTTCCAAGCTATCATCATCAATCGTATCATTGAGGACTCGGAGGAGGAGGATAGCCAGTCAACATAACAGCACAGGCACTCAGTATCAGCATCAGTCTTGAAGGGATGTGACATGTTAAAATCAATTAGTCTGTTATATCAGCATCAGGTGTGTGGTAGCTGGTGGTGATCCAAGACTGGTTCATCTTGATGAAAGTCAGTCGATCAACCGAGTCGGTGGACAGGCGCACCCTGTGATCCGTGACAAATCCTCCAGCAGCACTGAATGTGCGTTCCGAAAGAACGCTGGATGCAGGACAGGCCAGTAGCTCAATTGCATACTGTGCAAGCTCTGGCCAGTGATCCATCCTCAAGACCCAGTAAGCCAGAGGATTTTCGGTGGGGAAGGTGTCCAAGTCTGACCTTGCCCCTAGATATTCCTGCACCATGTTTATCAGACGCTGGCGATGGTTGCTGGAACCGATCATACTTTGGGGCTGCGGACTAAAGAATTGTCTGAACGCATCGGTCAGACGGCCACCTTCCCCACCGCTCCTTCTTTGACTGGCCGAAGCCTCAGCAACTCGTTGTCCAGGACCAGGAGTTTGTAACCTCCCAGTCTCTGGGAACGCGTTGCACAGACCTTTCTGCAAGGCCTCCCGGAGTTGTCTCATCCTCTGCTCCCTCTGCGACGGTAACATAAGGTCCGCAACCTTACCCTTGTACCGTGGATCAAGGAGAGTGGCCAGCCAGTAATGGTCCCTCTCCTTGATCCGAAGAATACGAGGATCCTTCCGCAGACTTTGCAGGATCAGGGAGGCCATGCAGCGTAGGTTTGCTGAGGCATTCGCTCCGGAGTCCTCTGGGTCACTAAGGACGACATGATCCGCAGTCACCTCCTCCCAGCCACGTACAAGTCCACTGGTTTCTTGGGACTGTAAATCATCCCTAAAAGACTGCTGCTGATGATGCTGAGTGCCAGCCTCCACCTCCATGCTGACACAATCCTCCTCCTCCTCCTCCTCCTCTTCCTGTGCGATGGGTGGGACAGAAGGAACACTGTCTGGGTAAAGGGGGCCTTGAGAGGCAAGGAAGTCCTCCTCTTCCTGCCTCTGTTCTGCCTCAAGTGCCCTGTCCATTATTCCACGCAGCGTGTGCTCCAACAGGTGGACAAGAGGTACAGTGTCACTGATGCATGCACTGTCACTGCTCACCATCCTCGTGGCCTCCTCAAATGGTGCCAGGACAGTGCATGCATCCCTGATCATGCCCCACTGGCGTGGAGAAAAAAAACCAAGCTCCCCTGACCCTGTCCTGGTGCCGTAGTCGCACAGGTACTCATTGATGGCCCTCTGCTGCGTGTGCAGCCGCTGCAGCATGGCCAACGTTGAGTTCCACCTGGTGGGCATGTCACATATAAGGCGGTTCTTGGGCAGGTTCAACTCCTTTTGCAGCTCAGCCAGGCGAGCACTGGCATTATAAGATCTGCGGAAATGCACACAGACTTTCCTGGCCTGCCTCAGGACATCCTGTAAGCCCGGGTACCTGCCCAAGAACCGCTGCACCACCAGGTTAAGGACGTGAGCCACACAGGGCACATGGGTCAGTTGTCCCTGTCAAAGGGCGGAGAGGAGGTTGGTGCCATTGTCGCAAACCACCATTCCTGGCTTAAGCTGGCGTGGCGTCAACCACCTCTCGGCCTGGCCCTGCAGAGCAGACAGGACCTCTGCCCCAGTGTGGCTTCTGTCCCCCAAACACACCAGCGCAAGCACGGCATGGCATCTTTTTGCCTGCGTACTTGCGTAGCCCCGTGAACGGCTACGGAGCACCGCTGGTTCATAGGACAAACCACAGGAAGAGGCCATGGAGGAAGAAGAAGAGGAGGGGGTGGAGGAGAGAGGTGTGTCACAACCAGTAGTAGCATTTTGGAGGCGTGGCGGTGGGACAACCTCCAACACTACTGCACCTTGTCCTGCATCCTTCCCAGCTGCCAAAAGAGTGACCCAATGGGCCGTGAAAGAAAGGTAACGTCCCTGTCCATGCCTGCTGGACCATGAGTCAGCGGTAATATGCACCTTACCGCTGACCGCCCTGTCCAGCGAGGCCAAGACATTGCCTTCCACATGCCGGTAGAGAAGCGGAATAGCCTTCCGTGAGAAAAAGTGGCGTTTGGGAACCTGCCACTGAGGAACCGCACATTGCACAAACTCATGGAAGGGGGCCGAGTCTACCAACTGAAAAGGCAGCAGTTGAAGCGCTAGCAATTTAGCCAAGCTAGCATTCAACCGCTGGGCATGTGGATGGCTGGGAGTGAACTTCTTTCGACGGTCCAGCAGCTGGGGCAGGGAAATTTGCCTGCTAGAATCGGACGTCGGTGTACTGCTAGCAGAGTGGCTGCAAGTACTTGGCTGTGACACACCTAATTCTACACCTTCATTCCTCTCAGTGCATGTTTCAGAGAGGACTGAAGTTATAGTGGGGTTGGAGATCCCAGCTGATGCGGTGCAAGGAGAGGTCCGCTTTGTTCTTTGGTGTGGGTCTTTGAGGTAGGCTTGCCAACGAGCTGCATGGCAGGTCAACATATGTCTGGTCAGGCATGTGGTACCCAAGCGGCTGATGTTTTGGCCACGCGATATACGCTTGAGACATATGTTGCAAACAGCAGCTGTGCGATCTGATGCACTAGCCTCAAAAAAGGCCCACACCAAAGAACTTTTTGAATGACGGGCAGAGGCAGCGCCCTGCACAGGCGGAGCTCTGCGGTGTGATTCCGTCGGTGTACTGCCCTTACGCTGGCCACCAAAGGGCATCCTGCCTCGTTGGAGATGTGCCTCCTCCTCATCTCTCCTATTAGGCACCCACGTGGAGTCAGTGACCTCATCATCCCCTCCCTCCTCATCACTGGAGCCAATCTGGCAGTATGCTGCAGCTGCTGGAACATGACTGCCAGATTGGTGTCCTTCTTGAGCATCCCCTCTGTCTGCTCTCACCCTACTGCCTTCCTGTAGCTGGGTTTCATCATCAGACCCTTCGAAACGCTGGGCATCCTCCTGGAGCATGTACCCAACACTGTGCTCAAACAGTTCGGGGGACTCCTCAGGAGGAGGACATGGTGGGTCTAGGGAAGGAGTGACTGATGATGAGTCTGACATTGATAACAGGGAAGAGGACGCTTTGGCAGCTGCTTTGCCAGTACCCTGAGCCTGGGTGAGAGAGGATGAGGAGGAGGAGGAGGGCTTGGTCATCCACTCTAAAAAGTCTTCGGCATGATGTGGCTCAACATGTCCAGCTGCCGAAAAGAAGGACAAGCGTGTCCCATGGCCATGTGCTGATGACAATGCACCGCGTCCACGACCAGCACTGTTGCCCCCAGACACAGAGCCTGCTTGCCCTCTTTTATTGCCTCCTGACTGTCTGCCTCTCCTTGTTTGCCTTCCAGACATTCTAATAGATGGCCTGCAGGGAGATGGGAAAAAAGCAATAAGGGCTACCTTCAGGTGTCCTTCTCTGTCCCTTTACTTAAGGATTTCTAAATATGGTTGAGGATGATTGCTTTTGCACAGAATAGCACAACGACAATTTCCCTGACTGTCCAAAAATCAAGGATTTCAAAGATGGTTGATGAGGAATGCTTTAGCACACTATAGCACAAGGAGAATTCCCCTCACTTTCCTTCTTTGTCCCTAGAAACAAGGACTCGCACAGTGAAAGAAACTGACACTCTCCCTACCTAGAGTTTTCTGTCCCTAGAAAAAATGTTTTTTTTTAAGCACACTATAGCACAAGGAGAATTCACTCACTGTCCTTCCCTGTCCCTGGAAACAAGGACTTGCACAGTGAAAGAAACTGACACTCTCCCTACCTAGAGTTTTCTGTCCCTAGAAAAAATGTTTTTTTTAAGCACACTATAGCACAAGGAGAATTCACTCACTGTCCTTCCCTGTCCCTGGAAACAAGGACTTGCACAGTGAAAGAAACTGACACTCTCCCTACCTAGAGTTTTCTGTCCCTAGAAAAAATGTTTTTTTTAAGCACACTATAGCACAAGGAGAATTCACTCACTGTCCTTCCCTGTCCCTGGAAACAAGGACTTGCACAGTGAAAGAAACTGACACTCTCCCTACCTAGAGTTTTCTGTCCCTAGAAAAAATGTTTTTTTTAAGCACACTATAGCACAAGGAGAATTCACTCACTGTCCTTCCCTGTCCCTGGAAACAAGGACTTGCACAGTGAAAGAAACTGACACTCTCCCTACCTAGAGTTTTCTGTCCCTAGAAAAAATGTTTTTTTTAAGCACACTATAGCACAAGGAGAATTCACTCACTGTCCTTCCCTGTCCCTGGAAACAAGGACTTGCACAGTGAAAGAAACTGACACTCTCCCTACCTAGAGTTTTCTGTCCCTAGAAAAAATGTTTTTTTTAAGCACACTATAGCACAAGGAGAATTCACTCACTGTCCTTCCCTGTCCCTGGAAACAAGGACTTGCACAGTGAAAGAAACTGACACTCTCCCTACCTAGAGTTTTCTGTCCCTAGAAAAAATGTTTTTTTTAAGCACACTATAGCACAAGGAGAATTCACTCACTGTCCTTCCCTGTCCCTGGAAACAAGGACTTGCACAGTGAAAGAAACTGACACTCTCCCTACCTAGAGTTTTCTGTCCCTAGAAAAAATGTTTTTTTTAAGCACACTATAGCACAAGGAGAATTCACTCACTGTCCTTCCCTGTCCCTGGAAACAAGGACTTGCACAGTGAAAGAAACTGACACTCTCCCTACCTAGAGTTTTCTGTCCCTAGAAAAAATGTTTTTTTTAAGCACACTATAGCACAAGGAGAATTCACTCACTGTCCTTCCCTGTCCCTGGAAACAAGGACTTGCACAGTGAAAGAAACTGACACTTTCCCTACCTAGAGTTTTCTGTCCCTAGAAAAAATGTTTTTTTTAAGCACACTATAGCACAAGGAGAATTCACTCACTGTCCTTCCCTGTCCCTGGAAACAAGGACTTGCACAGTGAAAGAAACTGACACTCTCCCTACCTAGAGTTTTCTGTCCCTAGAAAAAATGTTTTTTTTAAGCACACTATAGCACAAGGAGAATTCACTCACTGTCCTTCCCTGTCCCTGGAAACAAGGACTTGCACAGTGAAATAAACTGACACTCTCCCTACCTAGAGTTTTCTGTCCCTAGAAAAAATGTTTTTTTTAAGCACACTATAGCACAAGGAGAATTCACTCACTGTCCTTCCCTGTCCCTGGAAACAAGGACTTGCACAGTGAAAGAAACTGACACTCTCCCTACCTAGAGTTTTCTGTCCCTAGAAAAAATGTTTTTTTTAAGCACACTATAGCACAAGCACAAAACACACTGACACTCTCCCTACCTATCCTTCTCTTTCCCTAAACTAAAGGAATCCAGGTTAAGCAAGAAAGAAATAAAAGTCACTGTCCCTGCCTATGCTGCTCTTTCCCTGCTCCGGAACACACTACACTAGGCCGCCGTGCTGGCGGCCTTTTATAGTGTGGGGCGTGTACTAAACACCCTCAGCAATAATTGGCCACAGGCATCCTGCCTGTGGCCAATCATTGCTCTCCTCGCTGCCGGCGCTGTGATTGGCCAAGCATGCGGGGTCACAGTGCATGCTTGGCCAATCACAGCACCTGGATGACACTGCGATGGCGTAGTGCATTGTGGGCCGTTCGCGTCACTCGAATTTGGCGCGAACGGCCCAAATCGTTCGATCTTCGTCGAACGATCGAACAGCCGATGTTCGAGTCGAACGTATGTTCGACTCGAACACGAAGCTCATCCCTACTCACTGTGTGTCCTCCCGTGTCAATGGCATTGTTGACCAACCCCCCTTTTGGAAAGAAAGGTGGTGCATCAGCCCAAATTTGTTGAGCTCCTACTTTGGCACTACACCCCAAAGGGGAACCCCCAAATCAACAAAAGATTGGGAAGGGAAAGAGCCGCCTATGCGTCCTAATGCTACTTTCCCTGGGCAGTTTCTCAGAAACTACATTGGGACGCAGCATGGCCGAACATAAATCACACGGCATGTGAAACCCCACTGAAAAGAAAAAACCTTAGTCTAACAGCTACGCTGCTGTACCATCCGTATACCTACCAAGAAACGGCCGCCGCCGTTCCCCCATCACCGGCGTCCTTTCTTTCCCGTGTTTGAAGCATACCGACAGGGTGTGATCCCAACCCCCCCCCCCCCAAACCCAGAACCTTAGTGCTTGTACCGACACACTCCACCGAATTTACCCGTGCCCTACGTGTACCGCTAACAGGCCTACTTACTCCAGCCAGACTGTTATACTGTGGGGGGGGGTGGGTTGGGTGGAGTAACACCCGCCCCTACCAGGAAACAACTGCCCTTGGGGCCTAGCAGATGTCACAAGGCGCATTCCCAGCCTGATGTCATTGTGATCCCACCGTAGTGCCGGATGTATCCCCTCCTACGCCAAACTGCTCCCAGACCGCATCCAAACCGCACCTCCGTGAACCCTGTAAGCATCCCCTACCGAATTTGGGTAACAAAAGAGCTCCGACAGGGTTCAGGGTTCTTCCCCCCCAATCACCCTCATGTCAAATGCTTGCAACTTATTTCCGATAGTACATGTAATCAACCAATACCTCCCCTTCTCACCACCTCCCATTGTTGGAATACCCTGGCGTAACCCCAAATTTTAATTATTTTTATTTTTTTTAACAGCAGGAGTGAACAACATCTCTACGTACTCACCCTTTTAGATCTTATCCCGGACCTCAGGCTTTAAGTGAGCACCCAGCGGACCCTAAAACCAACTGTACCTGTGGCTAAATCAGCCAAACGTATGACATCCCGTTTTCCAGCGGCGTCCCCTGCTACCACAAACTTTAAAACCCTCTGCTCCACTTGCACCCCACTATCAGTTGTCATGCGCAGACTCCCACACAGCCGGCACCGCTATGGGTGATGAGGATATACTATCCCTCCCTGCAAGCGGGACCACACGGCCCGACCACCTTCTCAAATCCACCAACCAAAATCTTTGAGCCCCACCAATAAAAAACCCTGCGAGCCTGAAGCTCCCCCTAAGTGCAGCCCCATCCATTGTGTCCACCCGGGGAGAATCACCCTGCGAGCCCCCCCGTTACCGATGCCTCCCCAGCACCTGCAGTAGCCCCCCCGTTACCAATGTCTCCCCAGCACCTGCAGTAGGACCACCCCCCACGGACCCACTATACTATCCCCTATATGGCAAAGAAAAAATTTTTTTTTTTTTTTTTTTTTTTTTTTACTTACCGGGCTGCCTAGGAAAAATTCCCACCAGCCGACCGTCTCGCCTCCATCGCTGCCGATCATCTCAGGGGAAACCGATCGTCCTCCGAAGCCGTCAGCTCGCCCTGCGACCATAGGACAGCCGTCTCGCCCGCATCTGATGAAAGCCCTCCAGGAGCAGCGTCTCTGGATGCTGAGGATCTGGCAGCCCTCCGGCCCCGCCACTGAGCTCCAGACCCGCCCATGGACTTCTCTGTCGCTTTTCGCGGGCCGGGGGGGACGACTTCCCCCCCCCCCCCGCCCTGCCGAGAGACATCAGGCGCGTTGTCACCCTCCCCTGGCGATCCATCATCACCTGGGGGTCACCTGGCCGAGGCTGCAGAGGGCACAGTGACCGCGACCGACGATCTCCCCCGCTGAGGCTCCACCCCCCGCTACCGTCCCATCAGGGGTGAGGCCCGCACTCTTCTGGTCCATGTGTCGAGCGAGCTGCCTGGCCACCCCGTACCGCCGGTGCGGCCGCCCGCCGGGCCCTGACTATGAGGGGGATGATTCCCGGGACCCCCCCTTGTGAGCAATGTGAACGTTTAGCGGGGGGGTGCCCGAATGGGGCCAAGGGGAGACTAATTGGCTGGCGCTGGGCTCTAGGGGATAGTCGGGTAAGAAGCGCTCTGAAGGCAGTAACCTTCAAGCTCGCGTGGACTCCCTCCCCCCCTGTACCTGCCCCCACCACCCTTCAAGCAAGCATTGGCCCCAGGGTCTCCTGTAACCAACCTGCGCTCCCTGGTGCCGCTACTGACTGCAGCTAGGCCCGAAACAGCTCCCCCCTCTGCCATAGCTCTGTCTCCCTGAACTTTCCTTCACACTGTGGTGACCTGGGGGAGGGGACAACTCCTTTTCCTACTTACTCCCCCTCCCACTAAACTTCCTACCCAATCCTAATACTTCTAACATCCTGTACCCTGTTTCCCTAGTCATGCCAGCCCTCCGCTCATTTCTTTTCTCTCATTTTTTGCTCCGGGCTTTTCTTTATCAGAGACTGTTACATTGCAAAGAGAAAATAAACTCTGAGTTGGAGTTGCAGCTGGTGTGGACATTCAAGTTACTGGGGAAATCAAGGACTTATCTCTATCTATTGTAGAGGTGAGAATCATTCTCTGGAGGATTCTGTTTTTTGGCCGTAGAGACCCGCCAACAACACCGCTCAACCTCTTCACATAGGAGGGTACGGACTGTTAGTGCGGTGTGCCTCTCTCTTCCTGCGAGGAGCCAAAGTTAATGCAGGTAAAGAAAGGGGTCTGTGCGCTACAACTATATTACCAAAAGTATTGGGACGCCTGCCTTTACAAGCACATAAACTTTACTGGCATCCCAGTCTTAGCCCGTAGGGTTCAATAATCAGTTGGCCCACCCTTTGCAGCTATAACAGCTTCAACTCCTCTGGGAAGGCTGTCCACAAGGTTTAGGAGTGTGTCTATTGGAATGTTTGACCATTTTTTCAGAAGTGCATTTGTGTGGTCAGGCACTGATGTGGATGAGAAGGCCTGGCTCGCAGTCTCTGCTATAATTCATCCCAAAGGTGTTCTATCGGGTTGAGGTCAGGACTCTGTGCAGGCCAGTCAATTTCCTCCACCCCAAACTCACTCATCCATGTCTTTATGGACCTTGGACCAGAAGAGTTGAAGCCGTTATAGCTGCAAAGAGGGGTCCAACTCAATATTGAACCCTACGGACTAAGACTGGGATGCCATTAAAGATTATGTGCGTCTAAAGGCAGGTGTCCCAATACTTTTGGTAATATAGTGTATATTGGGTATGCAACTGAGAGTAGATTTCTTCCCAGCGTTCTGCTTTAATACCAGATGTAAACGATGACAAGAAAGCTGCAGACATCTGAATATTTTACAGATTCTATTATTTGCTCTTATTTGTACATTCATGTCTTTCAGTAACCACATGGTCCTTCTCCCGGCCCAATTGCACTACCCATCCATAGAAACGGCTTGTCTCCTGCTGGATGGGGCTGTTGGCGATCCCAGAAAATATATAACTGTGACCCTGGAGACTTCAGGAGGAACTGTTGTTTTATATCCTAAAGATGGATGTTCCCAGCTGCCCATTTCTTGCTGCACGTTCAAGGTGAGTGCGTTGTTTTATTGTGGGCTAAGATGATAAAATATGTTTTGTAACTTTTCACTTCTTACCTTTAAAGCAGGGGTGTCCAAACTATGGCCCATGGGCCGAATCTGGCCCTCAGCTAGGGTCAGTGGCATATCTTCAATGTACACAGATTGAGCATTAAGGTCAGCAGAGGCTGCCTATTGTCTCCACTTCTGATAGGGACTGTATTGTAAGGGGGAACTCTGATGGCTACCCTAATGTAAGGGGGAACTTTGATAGAGACCCTCTTGTAAGGGATGACTGTGATAGGGACCCAAACGTAAGGGGTACTGTAATGAGGACACTGATGATTCCCTTAATGTAAGCGATGACTCTGATGGGGATCCTGATGTACTGGGTGACTCCAATGCCTTGTACACACGACTGGACTGTCCGTCGGAATAAAGTCCGACGGATTGTCCGACGGAGTTCCGACGGAATTCCGCTCAAGCTGTCTTGCATACACACGGTCACACAAAAGTCCGACCGTCAAAAATGCGGTGACGTACAACACGTATGCGAGCCGAGATTAATGAAGTTCAATAGGCAGTTTGGCTCTTCTGCTTGATTCTGAGCATGCGTGGTTTCTAGTCTGTCGGAATTGCATACAGACGAACGGACTTTCCGATAGAAATTTTTGTCCATCGAAAAAAAGAGAACAAGTTCTCTATCTAAGTCCGTCGGAATTTCAGAAGGAAAAAGTCCGATGGGGCATACACGCAGACGGAATATCTGATGAAAAGAGCCCGTCTGACTTTTTCCATCGGAAAATCCGGTCGTGTGTACAAGGCATAATAAGGACCTTTATGTAAGGGGGACTGTGATGAGGACCCTGATGTAAGGGGGGGGGCGCTGTTGGGGAACCTGATGTAAGGGGTGACTCTAATAGTGACCTTGATGTAAGGAGAACTGTGATGAGGATCCTGATGTAAGGGGGGACTCTGATGGGGACCCTGATGTAAGAGGAACTCTGATAGGGACCCTGATGTAGGAGTTGACTCTGATTAGGACCCTGATGTAAGGGTGACTCCAATAGGGACCCTGATGTAAGGGGTGACTTTAATAGGGACCCTGATGTAAGAGAGGCTGTAATGAGGATCCTGATTTAAGGGGGGATTCTGATGGGGACCCTGTTGTAAGGGGTTATTCTGATGGGAACCCTGGTGTAAGGGGTCATTTTGATGAGGACCCCGATGTAAAGAGTGACTCTAATGGGGACCCTGATGTAAGGTTTATCCTTAACTACTTGCCGACATATGTACATATACATCGGCAGAATAGCTCCGTGAGCGTGCCCGCGGGGGTCTGCTGACTCGATGTCCACCGGGTGCCTGCGATCGTCTCATGGAGAGGCAGAACGGGGAGGTGTAAACAAGGCATTTCCCTGTTCTGCCTAGTGAAAGGACAGAGATCTACTGCTCCCTGGGAGCAGTGATCTCTGTCCTGTCCAGTGACGGCCCGTCTATAGGGGGGGCCCGGGCACCGCCCCCCTCCTGTAGTCACCAGAAAAAAAAAAAAAAAAACGGGCCCTTTAAGTGTTTTTCTTTCTTTTTTTTAAATGTCTTTTTTCACAGACAATAGTGGCGGTGCGTCCATAGTGGGCGCAGAAGCGCCGCCCCCGGCTGTCACTCACAACAATACATACTGTAGGTTCATGCATTGCATGAACCTATGTATTGTCGCCGCCGCTACCGCCCACTATTCAGATGGCCAGCCCCTTGAGCGCCAGCCATCTGAATAACAGCGTCTGGTTAGCCTTTAGAAGTGCCTATCAGAGCAGGCGGCTCTGATAGGCTTCCTGACTACAGCCTGAGGGCTGTAATCGACTTCTAAATAGCTAACGAGAGGACGCACTGGGGGTGCGTTCCCAGGCCAATCAGGTTCACCGGGTTTGGTTGCCGAGGACGGAAGAAGGACGGCGCTGACCCGTGGAAGGTAAGTGCAGGGCTGGGGGGGACAAAATGGCTGCATTTGGGGGACAAACTGGCTGCATTTGGGGGACAAACTGGCTGTATATTGGGGACAAACTGGCTGTATATTGGGGGAAACTGGCTGTATTATGGGGGACAAACTGGCTCTATATTGGGGGGAAACTGGCTGTATTATGGGGGAAACTGGCTGTATATGGGGGACAAACTGGCTGTATTTATGGGGGACAAACTGGCTGTATTATGGGGACAAACTGGCTGTATATGGGGGACAAACTGGCTGTATATGGGGGACAAACTGGCTGTATTATGGGGACAAACTGGCTGTATATGGGGGACAAACTGGCTGTATATTGGGGGGAAACTGGCTGTATATGGGGACAAACTGGCTGTATTTTGGGGGCAAACTGGCTGTATTTATGGGGAACAAACTGGCTGTATTATGGGGACAAACTGGCTGTATTATGGGGACAAACTGGCTGTATATGGGGACAAACTGGCTGTATTTTGGGGACAAACTGGCTGTATTATGGGGGACAAACTGGCTGTATATGGGGGACAAACTGGCTGTATATGGGGGACAAACTGGCTGTATTATGGGGGACAAACTGGCTGTATATGGGGGACAAACTGGCTATATATGGGGGACAAACTGGCTGTATTTTGGGGGGAAACTGGCTGTATATGGGGGACAAACTGGCTGTATATGGGGGACAAACTGGCTGTATATGGTGGAAAAACTGGCTGTATTTTGGGGACAAACTGGCTGTATTATGGGGGGAAACTGGCTGTATTATGGGGGGAAACTGGCTGTATATTGGGGGGATACTGGCTGTATTTTGGGGACAAACTGGCTGTATTTTGGGGACAAACTGGCTGTATATGGGGGACAAACTGGCTGTATTTTGGGGGGAAACTGGCTGCATATGGGGACAAACTGGCTGTATATGGGGGGAAACTGGCTGCATTTGGGGACAAACTGGTGGCGTTTGGGCACAGTGGCTGCGTTTAATAGGCATAGTGGCGGCAATTGATGTTTTTTTTGTTTTTTTTTCAGTTTGTTTGCGCCCCCCCAAAAAAATTTGAGCACCAGCCGCCACTGGTCCTGTCACTGGTAGTCCACCCCCCCCCCTACAGTTAGAATGACTCCCTAGGACACACTTAACCCCTTAATCGCCCCCTAGTGTTAACCCCTTCCCTGCCATTGTCATTTACACAGTAATCAGTGCATTTTTATAGCACTGATCGCAGTATAAATGACATTGGTCCCAAAAAGGTTTCAAAAGTGTCCGATGTGTCCGCCATAATGTCGCAGTCACAATAAAAATCGCTGATCGCGGCCATTACTAGTAAAAAAAATATATTAATAAAAATGCCATAAAACTATCCCCTATTTTGTAGACGCTATAACTTTTGCGCAAACCAATCAATAAACGCTTATTGCGTTTTTTTTTTTTACCAAAAATTTGTAGAAAAATACGTATCGGCCTAAACTGAGGGAAAAAATGTTTTTTTATATATTTTTTGGGTAAATTTATTAAAGCAAAAAGTAAAAAATATAGAATTTTTTTCAAAATTGTCGCTCTATTTTTGTTTGTAGCGCAAAAAATAAAAACTGCAGAGGTGATCAAATACCACCAAAAGAAAGCTCTATTTGTGAGAAAAAAGGACGTCAATTTTGTTTGTGAGCCACGTCGCACGACCGCGCAATTGTCAGTTAAAGCAACGCAGTGCCGAATCGCAAAAAGTGGCCTGGTCTTTGGCCAGCCAAATGGTGCAGGGCTGAAGTGGTTAAAGCGACGCAGTGCCGTATCGCAAAAAGTGCTCTGGTCAGAAAGGGGGTAAATTCTTCTGGGGCTGAAGTGGTTAATAAGGACCCTGATGTAAGGGGGGACTCTGATAGGGACCTTGATGTAAGAAGTAACTCTAATAGGGACCCAAATGTAAGGGGTGACTTTGATAGGGACCCTGATGTAAGGGGTGACTCTAATAGGGACCCTGATGTAAGGGGTGACTCTGATAGGGTCCCTTAATAAGGGGAAGTCTAATGGGGTTTTTTTATTTTATTTTTTTGGCCTGCAAATATTTTTTAATACAATGTGGCCTTCATACTGAAAGCCTGATGTAAGGGGGATTGTGATGAGGATCCTGATTTAATGGGGGATTCTGATGGGGACCCTGTTGTAAGGGGTTACTCTGATGGGGACCCTGATGTAAGGAGTGATTTTGATGGGGAGCCTAATGTAAGGAGTGCCTCTGATAAGGACCCTGATGTAAGAAGTGATGAATGGGGACCCTGATGTAAGGGGTAACTTTAATAGGGACCCTGATGTAAGGAGTAAGTGACCCTAATAGGGACCCTGATGTAGGGGGTGACTTTGATAGGGACCCTGATGTAGGGGGCGACTTTGATAGGGACCCTGATGTAGGGGGTGACTTTGATAGGGACCCGGATGTAGGGGGTGACTTTGATAGGGACCCGGATGTAGGGGGTGACTCTGATTGGGACCCTGATATAAGGGGGGTCTAATGTTTTTTTTTTTTTTGTCCTGCAAATATTTGTAAAACATACAATGTGGCCTTTATACTGAAGGGATTGGAGACGGCTGCTTTAAATGATACTGCAGGCATTATTACAGCATGTGAGATAAAGAGATCCATGCTTCCAAAAGGGAACTGATTCTACATCCCCTGCACATAGGAGCCTCTCGCAGGTCCTAGACCTGGCCTGATTTGAAAGTAAGCAATAAAATCACACCTCTCTGCTAGCCTAAAGGTTTATTGTACAATCAGATGCAGAATGCAGAGTGCTACTAGGATAAGGAGCCCTGATGTGCTTCTCACACTAAAAAATATAAACAAATTGCATGTTTATCCATCAAAACTGCATGTCTTTTTTTGCAAAAGGGGCAAAATCGAATGTTCTCAGTGTAGCGGCCTCACCCCCTACTCCCTTGATATATGAACGGCTGGCTGGTCTAGGGGTTGAGGGAGGAAAGTGATGTGCGCCACCACCAGCTCTCACCTCGTGTGTGTGTGTGAGGTTTGAGCTAAGTTCAAGTTTACCTTCGGGCCTGTGTTCTGTATACGGAGCCTCTGCTTCTTCTGTGGAGGTTGATTGCCATCCTAGAGACGGAGAACCTTGCTGCCAGTGAAAGAGTTCCACACCATGAAAAGTCCAACACTTATTTATTATCTTGTAGCAATGAACAGGGTTGGTTGAACTTGAGACGAACAGACAGGGTGTGGGTTCGAGTAGGTCCAGGCACAAGCTCTCTCCTATTCCTTTCAGTGCAAATAGGCTTGGCGCACAACCGCTGCCACCGGTTGTGAAATTGGTTCCTGCCACAAACCTTGTTGAACGTTGAGGCCTCTGCCACAGACCTGAGTATAGGTCTCTGCCACCGACCTGGGTTGAGTTGGGCCGCTGCCACCGACCGTAAGCACGTGGACTACCTTCCTAAAGAGAAGTGGCCCTTGTTGGGGAAGACATCCATCCGGACGGTCTCCAGAGGCCCACCCGTCACCGGCAATATGCTGCACCAGCTCTTCGGGAGGGACACATCTCCAGGCCCTTACGCCCTGGATTCAGGCACCCGTACCTGGGAGCACCTTAGGTACTGTATGTTCATCCTTTGCGGGACCCAGTGGAAGGTACTGGGCCCCAGGCCTTCTACAAAGTACCTCACCCCAGACTGAAGGTGCCTGGGGTGGAACTCGAACTCCACGTGTCCAGGCCTAGGGCGCCTGGACACTGACCGCGGACAGCAGCCCACAGGCTGAAGGTGCCTGGGACTCCTACGACAAGACCCGTGCGCCAGATGTCCGCCCCCATTTATACCCTCTCCCAGCAAGCACAGCAGGTTCCCCGCCCCGCTGTACAACTGCTGCGAGAGGTCACAAAGGGTACGGCACTGCAGTAGTGGTTCAACCCCGGCCCAAGGCAACAGTGCCACCTACTGGGCCGCAGGGAACTGGACACCACTGATATCTTCACACAAAAATAACGGTCATTCCCTAACAATTAGTGCATCTGGGTCATGCTACCACTCAGATGCTGCCCCCAAATAGTATATACCCGCTACACTCTCCCCCCAGTAATTTGACACTGGTCCCCAGTGTCTGGAACAAGTTATGCCCCAAAGGGAGCTAACATAGACCCGATCCAGAGACTAGCTAAAGAAATGTAAAAAAAATTTTTTGAAAAAACTGAACGTTGTGACTGAACCTGACATGGAAGGGAAGGGAAGGGAAACAAACAACACATAACAGCATTAACATTTCACAATCACATCATTGACATTTCCCCCCGCCCACATCACTAACTAAGACCCGCCCCATTCTCAGCGGTCTTGATGGATGTCCTCCTGCAGAGGGGAAAAGAAAAGGTAAAACATACAAATTCCTAACACATGTGTTGGTGTTGGAACGAAAAAATCTCTCCGAAGAGAAATCCCTTCCTTCCAAGAAGTGTGTGTGATGTAAAGTGTATAACGGTGCACAACACTGCCACCTGGTGACAATGCCGCGGTAAGAGCACTTGTCGAATCCTGGAACAAAACTTTTCTTTCTCTGTGCTTTGGCCCTAACTACCCCAAAGTCCATGATTACTTTGCAGGAGGGAAGAAAGGAGAACAACAACTGCAACAGTCCCCCATTCCTCCAAAGAGCACAAACACCCGTTAAACTCGGGGACAGTCACTGGGTTTCCGTGAAAAGGAAAAAAACAAAACCCTGGAAAGTTCAGTAGCATTGCAAACAAAAGAAAGGAGTCTTTTCTCCTAAAGGTAGAATCTTGGGTGCGGCAGGACAAGGGGTTTCAAATGTTGATCCACAGTCTCTAAATTGTATTCGACATCCTCCCCTTCTTTCCATCGAATCAACACCTTGTCAGCGTGGATGTGCCGACCCAGCATCCATTCTGCCTTGCAGTCTTTAAATCTTTGCGATGCTTTAGGGAACATGCGAGGTACCTGCGTGCGTGTGGGACTCTAATGTGTGTCCACACGAAATCGTTGTACCAGTGTTCCCTGCAGACTTCCACTTCGTAGAGTAGCTCCTTAGATAAGTATGGGTACTCCCACCCATACTCGTTGGCGACTTTTTGGCAAAACAAGCGTTGCATCTTGCCAAGGGAGGCATGGTAGTGCGGTCTCCCTCACCCGGTAGGACGATAGAGTCCGGATGGCGAGGTGCCTTGACCACCTCCATTTTGGGCATGGGCGCCCGCAGCGACAGTCTCTGTTCCCCGGTGGTAGATGCAGATGGCACCGGGGACCGAAGGGCAGGCTGGGGATGGGATCCCTCCTCAGGCGCTGGTGCCTTCACCCGGGGTGTTCTATCCCCCGTAGACATAGGTGGATCCCTTGTTCTGCGGGATGAGGAGAGAGGTATCTTGTCCCAGCCCTTCTGTGCAAAGAGATCGTCAATGACGACATTGTCTCCCAAGTCGGAGAGCGACTCAAGGTTGGAGGTGTCACACTCCTCCGCGGGCAGGTAGTTGGCAGTGGACACTGAATCACTCCCACCCGCGGGCTCAAGGGGCCGTGAATCCCCGGCACCTCCGTCCCAACACCAAGTCCCGTTGCCCGGCTTACCTCGGCCCAAACTTGCGAAGGGATGTCCGGGACTCTTCCTACCAGATCTATCCAGGCCAGGCATAGGCAGGCAGGTTGTTCCACCGTGACCGCTGGACGCTGTGACCAGGCCGATCTTTCTCTTTGGCGGTGGAAGCAGGGAAGCTGTGGTAACCGAGTCAGCATCCTCGGATTTTTCCTGTAGTTCTCTGATTGCGACCTCCCCTGAGGTCTCCACAGTGTGCGCAAGGATGGCTGTAAAAGCATAGATTCCTCCTTGATGAGTGGTGGTGCCTGTTGTGCGGCTGAGGTGGATGGTTCTGGGTTTCTCGATGGGTGGTTCCACCTCGAATAGGAATTCTCCGCAGGCCTCACAATGCCCGAATGGCTTTAGCTGACACACCAGTCCCGAACAGCCGGGACAAATCATACCCAGGGCCTCAACGTCCGTGCATGAGTACAGGGCGAATCATCCCCGGGGTTTTAGCCAGATCCCCGTATCAGTAATCGGAGCAGCAGCAGTATTCATCCTCGTGGTAGAAGGAAGTGGAATCCACAAGGCATTTCCGAACATAGTGACTCTCTGCTGTTCCATCGCGCACTGAGTAATTGGCACCAAAGTCCCCACGTGTAGACCCTCACACGATTGGACTCCTCCCCTTTTGCACACCAGTTCGCGGGCTTTCTCCTGGTCACGCCCACGAACTGTGCAGGGAGGGTGTGCCTCGTGGCGCAGTGGCCAATATGGCCGACCTACTCGGAACTCTTCTGGGCAGACACGTTCAAACTCCGATAACTTCGGCTCCATTGTAGTACAAACACAATCCCGGACAAGAGCCCCCACGTGTAGCGGCCTCACCCCCTACTCACTTGATATATGAACAGTTGGCTGGTCTAGGGGTTGAGGGAGGAAAGTGAGGTACGCCACCACCAGCTCTCACCTCGTGTGTGTGTGAGGTTTGAGCTAAGTTTAAGTTTACCTTCAGGCCTGTGTTCTGCATACGGAGCCTCTGCTTCTTCTGTGGAGGTTGATTGCCATCCTAGAGACGGAGAACCTTGCTGCCAGTGAAAGAGTTCCACACCATGAAAAGTCCAACACTTATTTAGTATCTTGTAGCAATGAACAAGGTTGGTTGAACTTGAGATGAACAGACAGGGTGTGGGTACGAGTAGGTCCAGGCACAAGCTCTCTCCTATTCCTTTTAGTGCAAATAGGCTTGGCACACAACCGCTGCCACCGGTTGTGAAATTGGTTCCTGCCACAAACCTTGTTGAATGTTGAGGCCTCTGCCACAGACCTGAGTATAGGTCTCTGCCACCGACCTGGGTTGAGTTAGGCCGCTGCCACCGACCGTAAGCATGTGGACTACCTTCCTAAAGAGAAGTGGCCCTTGTTGAGGAAGACATCAATCCGGACGGTCTCCAGAGGCCCACCCGTCACCGGCAATATGCTGCACCAGCTCTTCGGGAGGGACACATCTCCGGTCCCTTACACCCTGGATTCAGGCACCCATACCTGGGGCACCTTAGGTATGTTCATCCCTCGCGGGACCCAGTGGAAGGTACTGGGCCCTAGGCCTTCTGCAAAGTACCTCACCCCAGACTTAAGGTGCCTGGGGTGGAACTCGAACTCCACGTGTCCAGGCCTAGGGCGCCTGGACACCGACCGCGGACAGCATCCCACAGGCTGAAGGTGCCTGGGACTCCTACGACAAGACCACTGCGCCAGATGTCCGCCCCCCTTTATACCCTCTCCCAGAAAGCACAGCAGGTTCCACGCCCCTCTGTACAACTGCTGCGAGAGGTCACAACGGGTACGGCACTGCAGTAGTGGTTCAACCCCGGCCCAAGGCAACAGCGCCACCTACTGGGCCGCAGAGAACTGGACACCACTGATATCTTCACACAGAAATAACGATCATTCCCTAACAATTAGTGCATCTGGGTCATGCTACCACCCAGATGCTGCCCCCAAATAGTATATACCTGCTACATCAGGATAAATTGTCTGCAGATTGAATGTCATAAGATATTGGATTATGGCCATTAGATGGGGTTGAGAAGCATACTTATTTCTTATGATACTCATCACCATCGAGTGGCCATACTGCTGCATTTTCCTTTTTTTCAATGAATAAAGAACGGTTCAATGAAGGGTGTAAATATAAGGTCAATAAGGAGCCTTGACACATTTCGCACGCAGGATGCCTATTGTAGGGGTTGGTAAGGAACCTTGACGCATTTCACACATAGGATGCCCAATCATAGGGGTCAATAAGGAGCCTTGATACATTTCGCACACAGGATGCCTAATTGTAGGGGTTGAAAAGGAGCCTTGATGCATTTTGCACACAGGATGCTCAAATGTATGGGGTCAGAAAGGAACCTTGAAGTATTTCACACACCGGATGCCAAATCATAGGGTTTAATAAGGAGCCTTGATGCATTTCACACACAGGATGCCTAAATCGTAGGGGTCAATAAGGAGCCTTGATGCATTTGGCATGCAGAATGCTTATGGTAAATTTACCTTGCTATTAATCAGTTAGTGTACAAAACACATCAAGGCTCCTTATCTACAGTATCTCACAAAAGTGAATACACCCCTCACATTTTTGTAAATATTTTAATATATCTTTTCATGTGACAACACTGAAGAAATGACACTTTGCTACAATGTAAAGTAGTGAGTGTACAGCTTGTATAACAGTGTAAATTTGCTGTCCCCTCAAAATAACTCAACACACAGCCATTAATGTTTAAAGCCACTGGCAACAAAAGTGAGGACACCCCTAATGCCACGTACACACGATTGGATTTTCCGTCGGAAAAACCTTGGATGGTTTTTCCGACGGAATTTCACTCAAGCTTAGCTTGCATACACACGGTCACACAAAAGTTCTCTGAACTTTTGACCATCAAGAACGCGGTGACGTACAACACTACGATGAGCCGAGAAAATTAAGTTCAATGCTTCCGAGCATGCGTCAAATTGTTTCCGAGCATGCGTCTGAATTTTGCAGGTCGGAATTGCTACAGATGATCTGAATTCCTGATTGGAATTTTTACCAGCTCTCAATCTTTTGTTGGCATAAATTCCGACAGCAAAAGTCGGATGGAGCATACACACGGTCGGAATTTCCGACCAAAAGCTCACATCGGACTTTTCTTGTCGGAATTTCCAACCGTGTGTATGCGGCATAAGTGAAAATGGGCCCAATTTAGACAAAGTGTCAATATTTTGTGTGGCCACCATTATTTTCCAGCACTTCCTTAACCCTCTTGGGCATGGTGTTCACCAAAGCTTCACAGGTTGCCACTGGAGTCCTCTTCCACTCCTCCATGATGACATCACGGAGCTGGTGGATGTTAGAGACCTTGCGCTCCTCCACCTTCCATTTGAGGATGCCCCACAGATGCTTATGTAGCACTACCCCCCGTAGGAGCTGCTGGCTAGTTTTGGGTTTTGCACGTTACCTCTTCAGCTTAGTTGTCCGGGTAGGAAAGTCTGTAGTAAATGCACTGTCCACACAGATGTAAAACCTTCAACAATCAGGCTTTATTTTCTTATTCAGTAAACTTCGAGAGAAAGTAGGAGGTAGAGAAGAGCAGGGGAAGGTTCAGGCACTTGCCACTAAAAATGCAAAAGATCAGTTCAAAGTCATTCACCACTCTCAATGTCAGAGTGGGTATTAGTCACCCGAATAGTCCCCTCTCACATGGCCTAGCAGCCGGAGTGACACGAACAAGCAACAGGGCAGTTTCTGCCAACGACTGCCCAGGATGAGTTTGGTCTCTGCCACAGACCTTTTGAAGTTTAGCAAAGTCTCTGCCACATACTTTTTAATGTTGAGCAAATGGATAGTCCGGGATACCTCTGCCACAGGATTTCAAAGTCCCAAACTTCCAGCCGTGCAGTAAAAGAGCCTTTAAGCCAATCCGGCGAACTGCAGGGCTTGTAATATAGTGGATCCCTCCTCAATAAAGTTACCAGGCCTCATCCAAGACGTCAGCACTTTGCCGGTCTCCTCCAGGGCAGGTCCTCCTCTGGTCTCCTTCATTAAGACAGCTTCCTCCCCATTGGACGGACAGCTTGGTATCCCCTTTCCTGATGTAGGCCCCAGCCAGACTAGCTGGGCCTACTAGATAGCGATGCAGCCTCGGGCCAACGTGGCCCAGAGACCAGAACCACACACACATACCTCGCGCCCGGAGGGCCACAAGGTGAAACTGACCCCCAATCAATGGCGTCTGCCCCTTAAGTATCCCCTCCCAGCAGGCACACCACTCCCACTGTACCATTGCCGAGAAGGGTCACTCAATGCACCATGGCCTGCCCATGTTCCAACAGGTGCCTGAGGGGGTAACGCCACCTTCAGGCAAATAGGGGAACTACTATCGGGCGAACCACAGCTACAACAGAAGCAAATCTCAATATAATTCAACAGTCTGAGCCCAACTACTGGCTCAGACATTCCTCTAAATTTTAAATAGCGTCCCAACCTTTTGGGGAGGGCGCTACATATACCCCCCTCCACAAAAAGACACTGTCCCCAGTGGCTGAGAAAAAGGAGAAACCTCAAGCCTGAGGTTTTAGTACCTGAACCAAAAAAAAAAACTGGGGAGGGAAAAGAAAGGAGGAAAAGAAACAAAGTATAGCAACAGGAATGGCATAATAAGACATTTATATATTACACATTATATATGTACACTACCACCCATCACTATCTGTCTAATACCACCCCATTCTTCGATGGTCTCGACAGCAGATCCGGTACCTAAGAGAAAACACAAAAGAATATACATAGCAAACATATAATTCTAAAGTATTATGCGGCGTACACACGATCATTTTTCACGTCGTGAAAAATAAAAAATTTTTTTTTCAACAAGAAAAACGACTGTGTGTGGTCTTTTTGTAATTTTTCCCGACTTGAAAAACGGCATTGAAAACGACGAGAAAAATTAGAACATGCTCTAATTTTTCTCAACGTTTTTCCTGTCATTTTTTTCCGCGGCAGTTTTCCCATAGGGAAACACTGCCACGGAGCCTGCACACGGTCGTTTTTCTCGACAAGAGAAAAAATGACGGGAAAAACGACCGTGTGTGGGGGAACAAGCCGTTCCCTCGTTTTTCATGTCATGATTCACGGCTGTTTTTTAACCCGCCGTGAATCACGATCGTGTGTACGCGGCATTAGAATATACATATACAGAAGCAGAGCCTCATCTGCGGGGAGACGAAACTATCCTTCTTTAAGTTTTTTTTATTTTTTATTGCTGTGTTAGCATAAAAGTCTTTCTTTAATTCAGCAAACCACTGCCACCTAGTGTCAGAGGCATCATAATGTCCTTTTTAAGCAGGGGCTGAAACATATGCATACAAAAGAACCATTGTTGAACACGGTGTACTCAGCAACCCTATTCTATCTGACTAAACCCCAACATATCCTACTAGATAGCGATGCAGCCTTTGGCCAACGTGGCCCCGAGACCAGAACCACACACACATACCTCGCGCCCGGAGGGCCAAGAGGCGAAAACGACCCCCAATCAATGGCGTCTGCCCCTTAAGTATCCCCTCCCAGCAGGCACAGCGTGCCGACCACTCCCACTGTACCATTGCCGAGAAGGGTCACTCAATGCACCATGGTCTGCCCGTGTTCCAACAGGTGCCTGAGATGGTAACGGTACCAACAGGCAAATAGGAAAACTACCATCAGGCGAACCATAGCTAGAACAGAAGCAAATCTCAATATAATTCAACAGCCTGAGCCCAACTACTGGCTCAGACATCCCTCTAAATTTTAAATAGCGTCCCAACCTTTTGGGGAGGGCGCTACACTTAATAGGGTTTAGGTCTGGAGACATGCTTGGCCAGTCCATCATCTTTACCCTCAGCCTCTTTAGCAAGGCAGTGGTCGCCCTGGATATGTATTTGGGGTCTTTATCATATTGGAATACTGCCCTGTGGCCCAGTCTCCGAAAGGAGGGGATCATGCTCTGCTTCAGTATGTCACAGTGCATGTTGGCATTCATGGTTCCATCAATGAACTGTAGCTCCCCAGTGCCTACAGCACTCGTGCAGCCCCAGACCATGACACTCCCACCACCATGCTTGAATGTAGGAGAGGGATGGATGGATGGTGCGGGCGGGGATGGGGATGCATTGTGGAGAGGGATGGATGGATGGTGCCGGGCGGGGATGGGGATGCATTGTGGAGAGGGATGGATGGATGGTGCTGGGCGGGGATGGGGATGCATTGTGGAGAGGGATGGATGAATGGTGCTGGGTGGGGATGGGGATACATTGTGGAGAGGGATGGATGGATGGATGGATTGTGCTGGGCGGGGATGGGGATGCATTGTGGAGAAGGATGGATGATGCTGGGTGGGGATGAAGATGATTAAGTTGCATTGTGGAAAATTTATGAGAATGGCTCTGGGTGGGGATGAGAGTTACCAAGTGAATAGGGGCTCTCCACAATGTAACTCATCTCCACACAGAGCCATTCTCATAAATTTTCCACAATGTAACTCCATCATGTCACTGATGCCAGCTTGTCAGGCTCAGCCCTCAGGTGTCCCATCCATGGAGAAGAATATTAAACCAATTCTAAATATACAGGCAGCATATGGGGCACAGCAGCACACACTAAACTTTTATGACTTACCCTCCAGGCTGCTCTCTGGTATTTATCTGCATGCACCTAATAGGGCTGGGTGCATGCAGATAGATGCTGACGAGTTGACCACACCCCCTGCACGTGTCCCAGCCAATCATATTGTAAACCAACCTAGCAGCAGCCAGCAGGCTCCGCCTTAGCAGGGAATAAAAAGGAACGAGTGCTGGCCGCGATCACCTGCTGGGGGGTGGTTGTTAGTCAGAAAGGCGGCGGTGTTCGGCAGTCTCGAGCTTCATGTAAAGCTTCTCTCCACTTCTCTACCAGCAGGGGAGGCTATATAGCGGCTGGGCGCCGTGCAGGCTAGCGGCGGCACGGGTGATCAAGTTAATTTCATGTGCTGCTGTATGAGGAGTGGGCCCTGGCCAGCCGGGCCCCTTGGGACGCTCGGGCCCCTTTCTTTTTTTTGTAAATTATGTTTTTATTGGTTTTTTCACAGTACAGAAAACAACACTCCACACAGCGTGGAGACAGCCAGCCACAAAATTTGCCGGCGTATACAGTCATAAAACAGAACACAAATTATCACATTAAACCTGTGACACTCCCAACCCCCCCCCCCCAAAACCAACAAATTATACCCCCCCCCCTTGCCTAGATAGGAACACAGATGTCACGGGCCAGCCACCAGATGCGGTCCGCCATGATTGAGAAGTACAGTCCAGTAGCTCCCTGTAAAAACAAGTTAGATAAAGCTTATGAAAACAGTTCCCCCCTCGCCCCCAAACCCCCCCCCCCCACCCAGACACAGGACCTCAGGAAAGGAGACACTACCCCATCCCTAAAATTTTAATAGATCAATCGGATGCCGTATCTATAGTAGCCATCCAACCCCCCCAAACCTTGTCAAATTTAGTCAGTGCCCCCCTACTCAAATAAGTGGCTTTATAAAAGGGTATTGCTTTATTGACCAACGCTTTCCACGCGTCAACAGTAGGAGCTACAGAACACTTCCATGATAGGATGATGCGCTTTTTAGCGTAGTATAACAAAAGCATGAGTAAGGTTCGTATAGCCCTGGTAGTAGCCAGGGGTTCAACCAAATGTAGGAGACAAACCTCAACAGACATGGGGATAGATATGGATGTGACCGACCTAATACAGTCAGCAACGGCCTGCCAGTAGTGTTTAATTGGAGGACACTCCCAAAAGATGTGCATAAAGGTGGCTAAGGGTGCAGAGCATCTCCAGCAGAGAGAGCTCTGCGTCCCATACATCCTTGCCAGTCTTGCCGGAGTAAGATAAACTCTGTGCAGAAACTTATACAGGATCAGTCTGTCCCTACTCGAGACCAAACATTGAAAAGCCGTCCCCCACATGTCATCCCAATCATCTCTGTCCAACCCCGGGGCCACAGCCTCCCAAGCATCTCTGCAGGGTCTGAGTAGGAAAGCAGTTTCCGGGAACAGGTCTTTGTAAAAACTGGAAACTGGTTTTGATAGAGATTCGCTGCGCGCCAATAGCTCAAGATCACTGGGCTCCAGGCTAAGGGTCCCCCCAAACTGCGAGTGAAAGGCATGCCTCAACTGCAGATACCTGAAAAAGTGGGAGTTGGGTAAATCATACTTTTGTTTCAGTTCATCAAAGGACAATAGGGTACCATCGGACACAACATGGGCCAAAAGCTTAATTCCACACCCCGTCCAAACCGCCGGATCCGGGTAGCAGAAAAAATGTGGTAGGTTGGGGTTCCTCCACAAGGGGAGACTAGGCGATAATCTAGTAGAGCTAGGTGACCGCAATCCCTGGACCACAGCCCAGGCCCTCATCACTGAGCGCATGGAGTGTGTCAAAGGGTAAGGAGCCCTCAGGCCCCTGTAGACCAAATGAGACAATGCCTCATAAGAGCCCACACAGGCAGCCTCCAGGGATACAGACGTATCATCCGGAGGAACAGTTAACCAGCGGTGGGCCACCGCTAATTGCCCAGCCAAAAAATATTTATGGAAGTTAGGGACTGCAAGCCCTCCCTCCCCACATGGCTGCTGCAAAATCGCCAATTTAAGGCGAGGGACGCCTCCCCGCCACAAAAAGGAGGAAATCATGGTATCAATGGATTTAAAAAGTGACTTGGGAATCCACACTGGAGAATTTCTAAGGGTATATAGCAATAGTGGCAGAACCTTCATCTTAATCAAATTGATTTTCCCTATGAGGGACAATGGGAGATTTTTCCAAGCCTGAAATTTTTTAGATATTGCAATGAGTAGCGGAGAGATATTGAGATTAACAAAGTCCGTCACAGAGTTAGTGATCTGGAGCCCTAAGTATTTAATTTGGGAGACCCACTGCAAAGGAACGTCAGGATCAGCCCGGTCAGGGACAGGGTGAGAGCACAGGGGAAGTATCTTAGACTTAGTCCAGTTAACCCGGAGCCCAGAGACTGCAGCAAATTTTTCCAAAAGTGACAACACCGCCCGTAGAGAAGGCCCAGTATCTCTGATAAACAACACTAAGTCATCCGCATAAAGTGCTGTGGTTTCAGTTAGTGTGCCCACGCAGATGCCCTGGATTTGGGAGGAAGAACGTAGCGCAATCGCCAGAGGCTCCATGACGAGAGCAAACAGGCCGGGTGAAAGCGGACACCCCTGCCTGGTGCCCCTGGACACCGGAAAAGTCCCAGACACCCCTCCATTAAAGCGGAGGGCCGCAACCGGGTGGTCATACAACAATGAAATCCATTTAAGGAACCTGGGGCCGAACCCCATGCGTTGCAGGACATAGGTCATATAACCCCAATCAATGGAGTCAAAGGCCTTCTCCAGGTCAAAGAACACCAGAGCCCCCCCCGAAGACACCCCAGCCCCCAACTGTGTGTGAGTAAACACCCGTCTCAGGTTTATATCAGTGGCTTTCTGGGGCATGAATCCAGTCTGGTCAGGCGATACCAAGAGGTGTATAATTTCCATCAGTCTATTAGCTATCATTTTGGTGAGGATTTTCAGATCCATATTTAAGAGCGCTATGGGTCTATAGGAAGAACAGCAGAGAGGGTCCTTATCGGGTTTGGGGAGTAACACAACATGCGCCTCATAGAAAGATGCCGGAAGGTCCCCTAAGTCAAAACAGTCACTATATAGTTTTAAGAGTCTGGGGGATAAAACATCCAAATACTGCCTATACCACTCTGCCGGGAGTCCATCCGGGCCCGGCGACTTAGAGTTAGGGAAAGATGCAATGGCAGACGCCAATTCTTTGTCCGTGAAGGGGGCCTCCAGACTGGCCACCACCTCCTCGGACCCAGCAGGTCAGTCAGGTCCCGGTGGTCATATGGCGGGATAGCTGAATAAAGTTCCGAATAGTAGGACACAAAGGCCTGCATTATGCCCCCACTATCTCTTATTATGGTCCCATCTGGGGAAGAGACACACGGGATGACGGTATGCGCCCTAGTGTCCGCAGAGAGGTACGCCAACAGCCTCCCATTCTTATCGCCCCTCTCAAACAATTCTTCAGCCCTACTCTTGCGAGTGCAGTGGGTCAAGTCCTGAAAATGTACCAGAAGGGCCCTCCTGGCCATTTGCAGCTCAATCAGAGAAGCGGGGGAAGGCGCATTGGCATGCGTCTGTGCGCACAGAAGTTCATGGGCCTGCAACTCCTCAGATTTTGAGTTTTTCTCCATCCTAGCAGCCTTTATGGCCGACACATATGCCCCTCGTGTAGACGCTTTAAACGCGTCCCACACCACCGGCCCACCCGCTGAGCCCTCATTATGCTGCCAATATTCCTGCAAATGAGGTGAAACCAGGGCCTCGACGGAGGGTTCGTCCACCCAACCAGGGTGTAGCCTCCATACCCTCCTGCGGCCCCGAGCAGCACAAGTCATTGCCACCCACAAAGGGGTGTGGTCAGAAAGACCCCCGGCCAGATAACAGACCTCCTCAACGTGGGGCAAGAGAGCAGGGTTGGCAAATGCCAAATCAATACGGGAAGAGGAGGTACTGACGTGGGAAAGATAGGAGTAACCTCTTTCACCAGGATACTTCCACCGCCAGACCTCCTCCAAAGCCGCCGCGTCTGCCCAAAGCCCCAGGTCAAGGTTCCGCGCCCTATTTGGATTTGAGGAATCCAAGGAGTAATCAAGAACATTATTAAAATCCCCAGCCACAAATAGCCTCAGGGGGCCAAATGCGGCCACCTTGTCCAGGACCTGATAGAGAACCTCGTTTTTAAAGGGAGGGGGGACATAGACATTAACTATTGCAATTAATTGAGACTCAACAGTGAGGACCACAATAGCATAACGGCCACCCGGATCCGTCACCACATGTTCAATGTTACATACCAGTTTCTTATGGATTAAAATAGCCACCCCTCTCGCATAAGAGGAGGAGTAGGTGGAGTGTATGCCCCTCTGTATCCAGTTCCTGTTAAGGGACAGTATCCTAGAGCCTATGAGATGGGTCTCTTGTAAAAGGATAATGTGGGGACCAAGGGTTTTAAGATATTGCAGGACCAGCGAGCGTTTAAATTTAGAGTTTAACCCACGGACGTTCCATGAGATAAGTGTTAGGTCACTCATCACGTTGGAGAGAATACAATATGGGGGAAGGAGAAGAGCACCAGGCAGGGGAGGCCGGAGGGGGGAGAACCTGAACACAGAGAGCCACGGACCACCATATAACAGCAGTTGCACAATAGGAACCATACTAGGCAAGGTACCCACCCATCTGCACCAGCTTGTGAAGCAGGGCGCAAGCGGGGTAAAAAAAATAACCCCAAACAACAAAAAAGAAAAAGGAAAAAGAAAAAAAGCAAAACAGTCCAAAAAATTAACAGTTCAACATCCCAACGCCCTGTTTGCTCTAGGCGAACCAAACCAAAAACACGCCCGAGAAACTTTGTTCCCAGAAACCAGAGAAACAGTAGTGGATAGTTCAGAGAGTTCATCCACTCAGTAGGGGGTCACTTCCAGCGGACACGTAGTATCATCCAGCAGGGCTCCCGATGATGAACGGACCAAAGACCCCGGGTAGTAGACACAGTGCCCTCCCCCCAAAAAAGATAATTGCAGCTAGATGACCGCACAGTATCGGATATTCATGTTGAAAACAACAACCACTTGTCCCAGCAAGGGGACACGCAGTTCCAGAGTCAGGATTCACAACCAACCTGCCACTTGCACACCTCTCTAGGCAATGGAGTCTAGCCATTCCGCCACCTTCGGGCCCCTTTCTTGAGTACTGCCTGTATCCCCCTGATGACGGCCTGACTGTAGGCAAGACACACTTGTCTTTGTACTCCTCACCTGGTTGCCGCCACACACGCTTGACACCATCTGAACCAAATAAGTTTATCTTGATCTCATCAGACCACAGGACATGGTTCCAGTAATCCATGTCCTTAGTTTGCTTGTCTTCAGCAAACTGTTTGTGTGCTTTCTTGTGCATTATCTTTAGAAGAGGCTTCCTTCTGGGACGACAGACATGCAGACCAATTTGACGCAGTGTGCGATATATGGTCTGAACACTGACAGGCTGACCACCCCCCTCCCACCGCCTTCAACCTCTGCAGCAATTCTGGCAGCACTCATATGTCTATTTCCCAAAGACAACCTCTGGATATGATGCTGAGCACGTGCACTCAACTTCTTTGGTCGACCATGGCGAGGCCTGTTCTGAGTGGAACCTGTCCTGTTAAACCACTGTATGGTCTTGGCCATCATGCTGCAGCTCAGTTTCGGGGTCTTGGCAATCTTCTTATAGCCTAGGCCATCTTTATGTAGAGCAACAATTCTTTTTTTCCGATCCTCAGAGAGTTCTTTGCCATGAGGTGCCATGTTGAACTTCCAGTGACCAGTATGAGAGAGTGAGAGTGATAACACCAAATTTAACACACCTGCTCGCCATTCACATCTTAGACCTTGTAACACTAACGAGTCACATGACACCGGGGAGGGAAAATGGCTAATTGGGCCAAATTTGGACATTTTCTCTTAGGGGTGTACTCACTTTTGTTGCCAGCGGTTTAGTTCGTTACTGCTCTTTGCAGCGTGACGAATGTGCTATTTCCATTAGGAACGCAAGTTTTACAAGACCGAGCGCTTACGTCTCGTACTTGATTCAGAGCATGCGTGGAATTTTGTGCGTTGGAATTGTCTACACGCACTCGGAATTTACGAGAACGGATTTTGTTGTCGGAAAATTTGAGATCCAGCTCTCAAATTTTTGTTGTCGGAAATTCCGACAGCAAATGTCCGATGAAGCCTACACACGGTCGGAAAACAAGCTCCCATCGAACATTTGTTGTCGGAAATTTCGAGTGTGTGTATGCGGCATAAGTCTAGCAGACAGCAGCATAGGCCTAACCAGTTTTATCAATAAGGCAGCATCAATCCACCCACTGATGACTAGCTTTTCATGATCCGTTGTCTCTCCGCCAGGGATGAGCCGAACACCCCCCTGTTCGGTTCGCACCAGAACCTGCGAACAGACAAAATGTTCGTGTAAACTTTAGAACCCTATTAAATACAATGGACTCGAACGTTCGAAATCTAAAGTGTTAATTATAAAGGCTAATATGCAAGTTATTGTCCTAAAAAGTGTTTGGGGACCGGGGTCCTGCCCCAGGGGACATGTATCAATGCAAAAAGAAGTTTTAAAAACGGCCGTTTTTTTGGGAGCAGTGATTTTAATAATGCTTAAAATGAAAAAATAAAAGTGAAATATTCCTTTAAATTTCGTACCTGGGGGGTGTGTATGATATGCATGTGAAGTGGCGCATGTTTCCCGTGCTTAGAACTGTCCCTGCAAAAAATGTCATTTTTGAAAGAAAAAAATGCATTTAAAACTGACTCGCGGCTATTAATGAATTGTCGGCTCCCGGCAATACATACAAAAGTCATTGATAAAAAAAATAAATAAAGCGTGGGTGTTCCCCAGAATTCAATTACCAGGCCCTTCAGGTCTGGTCTGGAATGGATATTAAGGGGAACCCTGCCGCAAATTTAAAAAAAAAATTGACGTGGGGTTCCCCCAAATATCCATTCCAGGCCCTTCAGATCTGGCATGGATTTTAAGGGGAACTCCACCCCAAATTAAAAAAAAAATGGCGTGGAGTCCCCCTAAAAATCCATACCAGACCCCTTATCCGAGCACGCAACCTGGCCGGCCGCAGGGGAAAAGGGGGGGACGAGAGAGCAGCCCCCCCTCCCTCCTGAACTGTACCAGGCCACATGCCCTCAACATGGGGAGGATGTCCCCATGTTGATGGGGACAAGGGCCTCATCCCCACAACCCTTGCCCGGTGGTTGTGGGGGTCTGCGGGCGGGGGGCTTATCGGAATCTGGAAGACTCCTTTAACAAAGAGGACCCCCAGATCCCGGCCCCCCCCCCTATGTGAATTGGTAAGGGGTACATTGTACCCCTACCATTTCACAAAGAAAGCGTAAAAAAATGTTTAAAAAAACACACAAACACCTTGAAAAAGTCCTTTATTTAAAAAAAAAAAAAAAACATTCCAGCGGTGAAATCCAGTGTCCCGCGGCGATCCCGATGTCCAGCGCTGTCCTTCATTGGTTGTGCCTGAGCGGACCTGATGGGGAACTCCCTCTCAGTATTTTAAATGTATAGACCCGCTAGGGCTGGGCGATTTTCCCCCCAAAAAAAATCTGCGATTTTTTTATAAAAAACTCGATTTACGATTCGATTCGATTTTTTTTTTTATTATATTAAAGTGCATCAACAAACAAAATTGCAAAGGCAAACCCTTTCTCTAACTGCAAAGTCAGTGTGCAACAAACACACAATATATTCCAGCGCTCATGGAACATACATTATTAACTATTGAAAACTCTTGAAACTCTGTGTGTGATTCCTTCTGTCCCAGCCTTGCTGCCATCCTGGCTCTGCATCCTTTTGGGTTGGAGGGCCCTCCACACGCTGGTCTGCCTGTTGTCCATCATTCAAGGCAGGGCTCGACAAACCCCGGGCGCCAGGTCGCCATTGCGACTAGAATTAGCGACCTGGCGCCTGGGGCAGCACAGCTGGGGAATCCTGTCTCTCCGTGCCCCCCCCCCCTCCGCGCCGCGGGATCGCGTCGGGCCACGCCGGCCGGTAATTGAGGCTGCGGCTTTGCGGCCTTCTGCAGGCCTATGCTTCCTTCTGTGGTCTAGTGCCATCTTGTGGTGGCCGTTGGTATGACAACCAGCAATGCTAATGGAGTTTCCCTGTCTGTTTCCCCTGCCATCTCCTTCCCTCTAATTAGAACCCCCAAACATTATATATATTTTTTATTCTAACACCCTAGAGAATAAAATGGCGGTCGTTGCAATATATTCTGTCACACCGTATTTGCGCAGCGGTCTTACAAGCGCACTTTTTTGGGGAAAAATACACTTTTTTTTAATAAAAAAATAAGACAACAGTAAAGTTAGCCCAATTTTTTTTTATATTGTGAAAGATAATGTTACGCTGAGTAAATTGATACCCAACATGTCACGCTTCAAAATTGCATCTGCTCGTGGAATGGCGACTAACTTTTACCCTTTAAAATCTCCATAGGCGACGTTTAAAAAATTCTACAGGTTGCATGTTTTAAATTAGAGGAGGTCCAGGGCTAGAATTATTGCTCTCGCTCTACCGATCACGGCGATACCTCACGTGTGGTTTGAACACCGCTTTCATATGCGGGCGCTACTCACGTATGCGTTCGCTTCTGCGTGCAAGCTCGGCGGGACGGGGCGCGTTCCTGGCTCCTAACTTTTTTAGCTGGCTCCTAGATTCCAAGCAAATTTGTCAAGCCCTGATTCAAGGTACTGTGCTCACACGGAGATCATGCCACAGGCTTTGTTTTGACTTTAACCCCTCCTTGCTCCACGGATGTCACTGCAAGTTTAACAAGTTTGTCACCACTGGCAACTGGAGAGTTAAGATTAATTTGCCCTCTGCACATTTGGGATTGGATCCCTCTCTTTATTGTGATTAATAAATGGACTAAGCTTTTTTTATCAATTCTTCAAGAGTTTTCAATAGTTAATATTGTATGTTCCATGAGCGCTGGATTATATTGTGTGCATGTTGTGTATTTTGTACTTCTGGGTACGGATTTTTTCTTGCTGCGCTGGATCCTGTTTTTTCCCCCTTTTGGATACTTTGTACTTCCCAAAATATTTGGGATTTTTTTCTTATTATTATTATTATCCTCCATTATATTTTTTTCTTTATCCACCAATTTAGCGCTTGTAACCTTTTGTTGTTTTTTGCAGTGTGCAACAAAGATTGTTAAACATCCAAATGATTAATACTGTATTTGGATTTAGCTAATAAAACAACAAAAAATCCTGAGGTTACTCTTAGTTGAATTGAACTGTGTCCATGCCTCACTGTACCCGTGCCTCACTGTACCCTTGTCTCACTGTACCCTTGTCTCACTGTGCCCGTGTCTCACTGTGCCCGTGTCTCACTGTGCCCATGCTTCAATCACTGTGCCCGTACCTGATGCAGATTTTCATGGTATACGGATTTTACTGCTACACCGGTGGCCATTCCAGTATTTAAAAGCCGCGCCTCCTCCTCGTCTGTGATAGGCGGAACACTCAATTTCCCAGCATTCAGTGTTCCGCCTATCATGGTCATCCTCATAACACAGACGAGGATGAGAGGATGTCCGTGATAGGCTGAATACTGCCTGCTGTGAAATTGAGTGTTCCGCCTATCACAGACGACGAGGACTCGGGAGGTGCGGCTTTTGAACACTGCAATGGCCGCCGTCTGTCTGCATGACACGCTGATCAGGTAGGCAGACGGCGGCTGCAGCGAGTAGATGTAATTGGGGTAACGCTGCCCAGTGCCATTCTGGATACGCCCCCTGCAGTCCTGCTACGGAAACTTTGAAGGAAAAAAAAAAAAATTTTAATTTTTTATTTTTTTTTTTTCCAAAAAAAAAAAAAATCTAAAAAAATCGATTTTCTTCAAAACTGAATCGATTTGAGCTCAAAACTCGATTCAAGATTAAAATCGATTTTTTTCCCAGCCCTAAGACCCGCCCCTTCTAAAGTTCCCCATCAGGTCCGCTCAGCGGACCAGATGCGGAACATGAGAAGGGGCGGGTCTATACATGTATTACCAAAGTTAGAGCAGTCCCCCATCAGGTCCGCCCCCTCGGTATGTCAGACCCGCCTACGTCATTGGCTTGAGCGGGGAACTTCCTTCTCTATGTAAATTTAAATTACACAGTGAAGGAAGTTCCCCGCTCAAGCCAATGACGTAGGCGGGTCCGACATACCGAGGGAGCGGACCTGATGGGGAACTTTAGAAGGGGCGGGTCTATACATTTAAAATACTGAGAGGGAGTTCCCCATCAGGTCCGCTCAGGCACAACCAATGAAGGACAGCGCTGGACATCGGGATCGCCGCGGGACACTGGATTTCACCCCTGAAATGTTTTTTTTTTTTTTTTTTTTTAATAAAGGACTTTTTCAAGGTGTTTGTGTGTTTTTTTAAACATTTTTTTACGCTTTCTTCGTGAAATGGTAGGGGTACAACGTACCCCTTACCAATTCACATAGGGGGGGGCCGGGATCTAGGGGTCCCCTTTGTTAAAGGGGTCTTCCAGATTCCGATAAGCCCCCTGCCCGCAGACCCCCACAACCACCGGGCAAGGGTTGTGGGGATGAGGCCCTTGTCCCCATCAACATGGGGACATCCTCCCCATGTTGAGGGCATGTGGCTTGGTACGGTTCAGGAGGGAGGGGGGGCCGCTCTCTCGTCCCCCCCTTTTCCCCTGCGGCCGGCCAGGTTGCGTGCTCGGATAAGGGGTCTGGTATGGATTTTTAGGGGGACTCCACGCCATTTTTTTTTTAAATTTGTGGTGGAGTTCCCCTTAAAATCCATGCCAGATCTGAAGGGCCTGGAATGGATATTTGGGGGAACCCCACGTCAATTTTTTTTTAATTTGCGGCGGGGTTCCCCTTAATATCCATTCCAGACCTGAAGGGCCTGGTAATTGAATTCTGGGGAACCCCCACGCTTTTTTTTTTTTTTTTTATCAATGACTTTTGTATGTATTGCCGGGAGCCGACAATTCATTAATAGCCGCGAGTCAGTTTTAAAAGACTTTTTTTCTTTCAAAAATGACATTTTTTGCAGGGACAGTTCTAAGCACGGGAAACATGCGCCACTTCACATGCATATCATACACACCCCCCAGGTACGAAATTTAAAGGAATATTTCACTTTTATTTTTTCATTTTAAGCATTATTAAAATCACTGCTCCCGAAAAAACGGCCGTTTTTAAAACTTCTTTTTGCATTGATACATGTCCCCTGGGGCAGGACCCCGGTCCCCAAACACTTTTTAGGACAATAACTTGCATATTAGCCTTTATAATTAACACTTTAGATTTCTCCCATAGATTTTTCGAATTTGCCGCGAACACCCCAATTTGTTCGCTGTTCGGCGAACGGGCGAACAGGCAATGTTCGAGTCGAACATGAGTTCGACTCGAACTCGAAGCTCATCCCTACTCTCCGCTTGCCTGAGGGAGTGTTGTGTTGGTCAGTGTCAGAGTTTCCATGGAGTTAATGCCCTTCTTCTTTCTCCCCAGCGTTTGACCAGGCAATTAGCCCACTACATCCTGGGAAGAAGGGAAGAAGACAGGGAATACTGGATTGGTGGCATGAGGGCATTTGCCCCCTGGGCCAGTACTAGTAAGATACATTGTCATGAGTAGAGATGCTACAATAGTCAGACACTGGTCAGTGCAAGAACACCAGTGGTGATTAGATTGCTACTTGCTCCCTGTTCAGACCTGTGCATTTTGTGGCTCTCAGATGTCATGTGACCAAATACCTCAAAGGAAGCTGATATTGAAAGATGTAAAAAGGTGTGTCACAAAAATGCAAGCCCTTTAGGAATGTCCACCTTTCACCATACCCACCAATCCTTGTGGTACCATAGCGCACTTTCCTTAGTCCACAGAAATAGGACCCTGCCATGAAAATCATTTCCCCCTGAAGTAGATGCGTTATTCCTGCATCGATACGCGTTGGGGAGGGGTCAGGACGGCATGACAGGCATCTTGTGTACTGAGGAGGATGCTCGTATCGTCCCGATACCATCATTGGTACACACCAGTATAGGCTTGTCATAGAATGGTGCACTGACACACTTGATCTGTGTGAGTACCCCTGAAGGGGATTTTGCTTTATTTAATAAATGGTTTAAAACTTTATTTGCACTATCGAGTTTTTCCTGTTTCATATATCCCGGATGGTTTATGCTGAGGAACCCAGGAGCCTAACACTATTAAAGAGCCCCGAGGTGGTTCACATGCGTGCTTTGACTTAGCTTAATCGCAAATTAGCATGCTCCAAGGTGAGCATTCATGACCAAAGGGGGCACCTGAGTGATGACACCCTAGCACGGCTTGGATCACACATTGAGTCTTTTGGATTACACAGACTTTATTATCTCAGGATCAGTGACGCAGCTGGTTGCTACTCATATGCACATGAGCACCTTGTCATATGACCTAAATCACCTATTGCATTGTCTTTCAGCACCGTCATCATTGGCAGATTTGGACACTGTATGAAAGCACAGGAGCACTTTGATACATTACTGTCTTTTATCTTTTTAAAACATGCAGTTATGCACCAGGCACTTTAATTATGTTTTTCACCTTATGATATACAGTATTAATATTTATTATATTTATATATTTTTACGTATTCATTATTTTATTTTCGGATTAAGTATAAATTATTTACTGTGCACTGCTTATTTATATCACTTTAGCGCAACGTATATAGTTTTATAATATTGCTATGAAAAGATCACTGGGTTGTAGCTGCTCCCCAGGCCAAACATTCTCAGTCCTCACATGGGAGAAGGCAACATGCTCCTCATACCAGTAAATGTAGGGCATTTCTGAGGGCTCCAACAGAGGAACAAGATCAGCATGGGAGTATTACAAAGGTGAGTATCATTCATTATGTGGGAGGGTGCACTAAGATGTCTTAATGGCCAAAGTGACATATTCTGTCTAAGAAAGGTCCATCACATACCTGGGCGAATTCATTAAGAGCATATGGGGTATTGTATTTTCTTTCCCCCAAGTATATGTCTTGAGGGTTCACTGACATCGAATTTTTATAACCAAGTTTAATGGGGTCTTGCATATCTCTAAATGGGTCTACCTTTCATATAACAAATTATGTATGTAGCGGCCTCACCCCTCTCTCCCCTTCTCATTCTCCGGCTTGTCTTTCTTCGTCTAGGGGTGTTAGTGTTGGGGAGAGGGATGAGATACACCACAGCCTATGTCCTCCATAGTGAAGAGGTGAAGGCCAGAAAGATCGGGCTTTGTGTAGGTGTCCTAGAGTCAAGTCCTGTCCTTCATTCCTGACTCCTTTGCTCCTAGTAACCAGAGTTCCACACAGTGAATAGGTCCAACACAGTTTTATTCTTCTCAGCGAATAAACATACAGCACGGTTAAGTTGGATTTTTTTGCAACAACTTAGTAGTAATGGGAATAGGTCGAGGCACAATCCTTTTCCTTCTTTTGCGTCACCACTGTGGTATCACCAGTGGCGAATAGTCACTGCCACTGACTATGTGAAGTAAAACGTGAATTACCTTCGCTAGCACGGCCCCTGTCAGGGGAAGGATATCCGTCCAAGGGAGATACCGGAGGCCTCTCTGTCACCAGCGATGCTGCGCCGGACTCTCCAGAGAAGTTCTGCTCACCAGACCTCACGAACTCAGACACAGGCACCCAATGAGTTAGGGCCCCCTCGGATTCCTCCACCCTCGCGGAACTCAGTCGAAGGTACTGAGCCCCAGGCATCCGCCATAGTACCTCACCCCAGGCTAAAGGTGCCTGAGATGGACTCCATCTCCGCTCCGGCCAAGTCAAGGGCACCTGGGCTCGGAACACCGGAACGCCAGCACCCAAGCCCCTTTTATCCCCTCTCCCTTTGCGTCACAGTGGGTTCCCCGCCCCGCTGTACCAGCTCCAGGCGAGGACAAAAAGGCACAGTCTTGCAGTGTGAGTTTACCTCCGGCCCCCGGCAACAACGCCACCTGTAGGCCGCAGGGAACCTCACACCACCAAAATCCTCCCAAGAACCATAAAAGGGTCTCAGATTCCCTAGCAATCAGTGCATCTGGGTTACACTACCACCCAGATGCTTCCCCTAAATTCAAATACCCGCTACACTCTCCCCCCTGGTGATTTGACACTGGTCCCCAGTGTCTGGTGCAAACCCATGTCTCCCAAAAAGTGGCAACATAAGTTTGACCCAGAGACAAACATTCACAAATTTCAAACTCAACATTTTCGATAAGGAATTGTGCCAGGACCTAAAACAGGAAAGGGAAACAGAAATATAAAACCATAAACTTTGTAATAAAATACTTTAAATATCTCACACATTTACATTTTCTTCTTCCCTCCCCCTGGCTTTCTAAGGACCACCTCATTCTCAGCAGCCTTGACAGACGAATCTCCTGCAGAGGGGAAAGGAAAAAGAACAACACACATCCTAACATCATACATGTGTTTGCTTGGAATGAATGGGTCTGTCCAAGAAGAAACCCATTCACTCCAATGAGTGCTGCATAATGTTCAAAAAAAAAAAAACAATCGTTGCGCAACACTGCCACCTGGTGGCAATGCCGCAGTAAAGACACTTATCACTTCCAGATGAACTTTTCTCTCTTGATGCTTCCCCTAAATTCAAATACCCGCTACATGTATATAACACATATGTAAACCATTGAATGGGTAGTTATGGAAACTTTTATATAAAGTCTTTCTTTCCTCTTACCCAGGTTCCACCTCCCAGCCAGGGCGCCGGCGAAGTAGCAACAGTCAAAATTGTGGCGAAGGGAGACATCTCTTTTACGGAAACAAAACAAGTCTTCATACAGGGGATATCAGATGGAATTGTGGTCCAAACAGACAAACCTCAATACAAGCCTAGAGACATGGGTAAGGTTTGGAATGGGATTGGGGTTTAAGTAGACAAGACAGAGCAAGATAGAAGGTGTCAAGGCTTACCTTTTTCCCCAGATGGCTTTGTTGTCTTTAGTTTCAAAATGTATTATTTAATAAAGCCATAAAGGGACCAATGATGAGCAAAATGGAAGAATGCAAAGCAGCCAATCAGACCTGAATCAAATGGGTTTAGGGTTGCAGGGATGCAAAGGTTTATTTTTTAATCAATTTATGTTTGTCTTTTGGTTAAACTTTAAAATGTCATGTGTTTTTCTTTTTAACCTGACTATGTAACTACACTAAAGCCTCGTACACACGAACGCGATTCCCGAAGACAAAAGTGCGATGTGAGCTTTTTGTCGCAAATTCTAACCGTGTGTATGCTCCATCGCACTTTTTCTGTGAAAATTCCGACCAAGAAAAGATTGAGAGCAGGATCTCAATTTTCGAGACAGGAAAAATTCCTATCAGGAATCGCACTCGTCTGTATGCAATTACGACGCAAAAAAAAACATGCATGCTCAGAATCAAGCAGAAGAGCTGAACTGCCTATTGGACTTAATTTTTCTCGGCGCGTCGTACGTGTTGTACGTCACCGTGTTCTTGACGTTCGAAATTTCAGACAAGATTTGTGTGACCGTGTGTATGCAAGACAAATTTCAGCTGTTTTCCTGCTGAAAAAAACCCGCAATTTTCTTGTCAGAAATCGCGTTCGTGTGTACGAGGCTTTAGTGGCTAAAGGTTTGTGAAGACTTGACCATCAAACTTATCTGTTTCAACAGCCAGCTTCATAAAGACATGGTTTGATGAGTTTGGTGAGAAGGAACTTGAGTGGCCTGCACAGAGCCCTGACTTTAACCCTACAGAACAGCTTTGAGATGAGCTGACAGGCCAATTATAGACCATGTGTTCTCATCCAACATGATAATGTACACAAAGCCAGCTCCATAAAGATATAGTTTGATCAGTTTGGTGTAGAAAAACTCAAGTGGCCTTCACAGAGATCCAAACCTCACTCATAGTCAACAACTACGTGCACGAAGCTAACTCCATAAAGACATGGTTTAATGAGTTTACTGTGAGGGAACAGGAGTGGCCTCCAAAGTGCCCTGACCTCAACCCTACAGAACATGACAAACTACACAAAGCTAGCTCTATAGAGATATGGTTTGATCAGTTTGGTGTGGAAGAGCTCAAGTGGACATCACAGAGATCCAAACTTCAATTATAGTGAACATGACAGTGTACAAAAAGCCAGTTTCATAAAAACATGTGTAGCACCCTCTACCTTTAAGTAGGTAGGTGCTAGTTAGGTTTTTGTGTAAGCTGCCAGGGCAGGTACATTTAAGCAGGCCTATACTGTAAGCTAGGCCTGTTTGTTTTGATCTGGGGGCATGACTATCGTATAACAGATGTCCTTATTATACCACCCCTTTATTTACTATCTTACTTATGACTAAGTAAACGAGACCACACCAGGAGTTGGAGAAATATATATAGGCCGTAGCAGCCTTATTTATTAAAACGCTGTATAACTTTTTTTAACAGCAACCATAAACTCTGTCCTAAAGGACCCTCAGTAAATTACTGGTGTCGATCTCTGCAGGAACCTCTATTAACATCTGTGTCTATTATTGCACTGCGGTACTTCTCAAAATCCGTTAATAGGCCTCAAGCCGACATGCTGGCTCAGAGACAACCCTGACCGCAGTGCACCATCCCAATGCTTCAAGCTAAACCTCCGTTAACTGTAAGCCCACCGTCAGGACCCATACCAACGACAGGTCCTGAACCCTTCTTTCCGAGGTATCATCCTTCCCCTGCAAAGAACAGACACCCGCCACAGCACCCGAATGTAAAAGCCTTTACAATTGGGTGCCCCTCGACACCCTGAGAGCCCTCTGTATACCATCCTGTAACCCTAACGCCCATAGGTCTATACCCACATCACTGAGGTGTACCCCATCACCCCGAAGGTACCGCCATGTCTCCAACTCCAGCTCAAAATGACGTATCACCAACCCCCCATTCCTAACCATGAACCTGGCCACATCCCGATTAACTTTCCTCCGCGCCCTATTGATGCCCTCTATGGATCTAGCTGTCCGCCATGAAGTACGAGCCACCATGTCGGACCACACTATCACCATTTCCGGGAATGCCATACGAAGACGAAGAATATCAAATTTGATATCTTTCGTCACATCCAGCATAGATCTAACACCTAAGTCATTCCCACCTACGTGCAGAATTAAAACGTCAGGTGGGCGGTCCAGTCGCGCATAACGATGCACTTCTGGAACCGTCCTACTCCACAACATTCCCGGAATTCCCAGCCAGCGAATCCGGGCCTCCTGTCTTGGAAACCCCAATTGCCGACCTTCCGGTCTTGCCTCAGCCCTCTTACCCCCCCTGTACACGTAAGAGTGCCCCAGTATCCAGACCAACGCCGGCGCCACACCTGAAAGAGAGAAAAACATGTATCCACCGTAACCACAGCCAAGCCTGTCAACGTAACCTCATTATTTTATTTTCTTTTTTTTTTAAACTCCAATCAGCCCTACTCCTACTCTCCTCATACCCCTACTCCTATTCTCCTCACACCCCTACCACTAAGTGAGGGCGAATGTAAGATCGAAATCTCCTCGATTCCCATCTCCCAATGCGCTTGACCGACTCAATATCCAACCCACTTCGAGCCGCCCCAATTCTGAACGAATGTGACGAAAATTCTTTCGCCTCTAAACCTAGGCACCCCAAACATTTTCGGAAAACCGATATGAACTGAAACCTGGACAACGGACACCCATCCGCATGTATCAGAAAGGACTCCACGTTCCCTGGGCGTACCGCCAGAAAACCCCGAACGGCCCCAACTGGACAAAGCGGTGAGCCCGGCAATGAAAAGATCTGAACTCTCTTGCCCTTCCCTTTTTGATCCGTTTTTGATCTACGTAACCACAAAGACACCCTGTCCTCCTGGCAACGCACTTCATTAGCCCCAATCCCCCCGTGCACTTTCTTAGACGAGCTAACCAGCTCGCCAATCCTGAACGCCCCAAAAAATGCCAAGGAAAATGCCACTCGGAACAAGGCAGCCTCGTATTCCGAGGTGCAAACCTCCGGTAGCTTAGCCAACACCCCCCTCAGGACCCCAAAGGACACAGGGCGTCTGGTGTCTTTGAACGGCCTAGCCCGCCTATAACCTTTGAGCGCTTGTCGAACCCAGAAGTCTTTCGTGAAATCAGGCAAACCTTGCCATTTAAACAAAAATGCCAACCCAGCAACCTTTTTATCCAGCGTGGATACCGACACCCCTGCTTCCATACTCCTGGAGATAAAGTACAAGACTAGCAACCTCACCTCCGGACCATCAATATCCACTCCCGCCATTCTACCCAAATCCGCCCATTCCAGCCAAACTTTCTGATATGCAGCCCACGTCGTCTCACTCACCGAATTTCTGATCCATCCGGCGACTAATCTAACGCAATCTTCCACAGCCAGTCTGGACAAGGTACCCCTCGTTGCTCCGCGTCCGGTGCCAACTCTCGGAACCTGTCCCACTGAAAGCGAGATAAAGCGTCAGCCACCACATTGTCCACTCCAGGAAGGTGAACAGCATACATGAAGATGTTTAACTGTAGGCATCTCAACACCAGCTGTTGTAGCAGGCGAACCACCGGCGGCGATGCCGCCGATGCTCTGTTAATCACCTGCACCACGCCCATGTTGTCGATGTGGAAACGCACCTTCCGATCCCGGAAAGCCTCGCCCCATAGTTCCACTGCCAGTACTACTGGAAACAGTTCCAGCAGCAACATATTCTTTATGAAGCCCGCCTCCACCCAACTCTGTGGCCACGAACCCGCACTCCATCGGCCTTGGAAAAAAGCCCCAAAACCTGCTGAGCCCGCAGCGTCCGTGAACAGATCCATATCAAAGTTGCTGACCGGGCCCGACATCCATAGTGCCCTACCATTGAAGGACTCCAAGAATGTATGCCAGACCTGCAGATCAGACCTGTGGGAACGTACCAGCCGAACAAAATGTCGCGGCGACTGCACCCCAGCCGTACTTGCCGACAACCGTCGGCAAAACGCTCTCCCCATCGGCAAAATGCGACAGGCGAAATTCAGCTTCCCCAATAAAGATTGCAGCGTTCGCAGCTGTACCTTGCGCAAACCCAACATCAGTTTAATTTCTTCTTTCAGAGCCGCAAGCTTATCTTCCGGTAAATGGCATTCCATGGCTTCTGAATCCAGCGTTATCCCCAAAAACGTAATGACCGTTCTTGGCCCCTCCGTCTTGTCAGGCGCCAACGGGACGCCAAAACGATCCACCATATGCTCCAGCGTTGCTAACAGAATTGCACAATTCCTGGACGAAGCCGGGCCCACGCAGAGGAAGTCATCCAGATAGTGTATGACAGAATTTACCCCTGCCACGTCCCTGACCACCCATTCCAGAAAGGAGCTAAACTCCTCAAATAATGCACACGATATGGAACAGCCCATAGGCAGGCACTGGTCCACATAAAACTCCCCGTTCCAGTGACACCCCAATAATCGAAAACTATCCGGGTGAACCGGAAGAAGCCGAAAGGCCGCCTCCACATCTGATTTTGCCATGAGAGCCCCCCTTCCATAATGCCGGACCCAAACAACTGCTGCATCGAATGATGTGTAACTCACCGTGCAAGCATCCGGCTCAATGGCGTCATTCACCGACCCCCCTTTTGGAAAAGAAAGGTAGTGAATGAGCCAAAATTTATTCGGCTCCTTTTTTGGCACCACACCCAGCGGAGAGACCACCAAATCCTTTAATGGGGGAACTGGAAAACGCAACTTCCTTTCGTAGTTTCTCCGAAACTACGTCGCAATGTAGCAACGCCGATCGCAAATTGCGCGGCACGGAATACGAAAACCCTCCGCAAACCCCCTTTCCAACAACCGCGCAGCTGCCCTGTCAGGATACCTACCTAGAAACGGCCGCATCCTTTCCACCATCACCGGCGTCTTCCCTCTTATTCGTAAGTTCTCCGGAACGGTTCTTCCCTTGCTTAAAGCATCTAGACGAGGGGTGGGGACCCCCGCATCCGGAACACTCATGTTTGAAACGGCACGTTCCTCCAAACTTGCATGTACCCGAATTAAACTGCCAACAAACCCCTTTTGCCTTACCGGCCGGTTGTCCAGGGGAAGACGATCCACCGCCCCCCCCCTGAAAAAACTGGTTCGGAGCCCTCGCCGAAGTCATCAATCGCATCCACAAACTAATGTCTTTGTGGTCCCATCTCAACTCCGGCCGCATCGCCATCGTCTGGCGAAACTGCTCGTCGTACCTCAACCAAGCTGTGCCCCCGAAGGTTCTGTATGCTTCCCCTATAGCATCCTGGTAGCAAAACAGAGCAGAGCAGAACTCCGGCTTCTTTACCCCTATCACACTTGCCAAAATGCCAAATGCCTGCAGCCAATTTGTAAATGTCCGTGGGATAAGTCGATACCTACGCTTCTCCTCATCTTCCTTCTTGGAGTCATCCGGCTTGACTCTGTCCAAGTTGAACTTCCCCAACGGCAGCAGTGAGAATATCTCCACATACTCACCTTTCCAAATCTTGTCACGTACCTCCACCTTTAAATGCGCTCCCAACGGTCCCTCAAAACAGATATAGACCTCGCACATCGCCGCGTCAGCCAACCTCACCAGGTCCTGCCTGCCAGCCTCCCCCACTGCCGCAGGCGTATCAACCCCCTCCTTCCTTAGCGGAGGACTGTCCGTCCCCCCCTGCTGTGGCACCACCACCGCTGCCCCTGCCACCTCGCTCCTGCCATCCCCCCCCACCGGGGGAACCCATGCCGCTGCCGGGCATGGCGCCCCACCTGCTGAATTTTCAAACCTGTCCACCAGTTCCTTGATCCCTGCTAAAAACCCCTTCATACTTGTATCCATCCCCACTACCGACCTCTGACCCCGGTCTGCCAAGTCACCACCCCCAGCCGAGCACCCCCACACTGACGTCCCAGCATCACCCCCACCACTGCAGCCCCCAGCACCTAACACCTGTGACTGACCCAGTGAAGATAAAGGAAAAACAAACTTACCGGGCTGCCTAGGAAGAGACCCACCAGCCGACCGTCCCGCCTCCATCGATGCTGACCTTCCGAGAGGCTCACGTTCTTCCTCCGATTCCGACACTGCACCGTCCGACCGTTGCTCCTCCCCTTCAGCTCCAGATGCAAGCCCTCCAGGGGAAGGATCCCTGGATGCCGAGGGTCCCGCTCCCCACCGACTCCTTCTTCGTGCTCTGGACCCGCCCACCGATATTTTCGTTGCCTTGCCCAGGCCGGGGGGGCTCCGTCCAGCCCTGTCGCCTACATCAGCTGCCTCTGCCCTCCGCTCCTTCGCCGCAAGGTCCCCGACCGCCGCAGTGGAAGGCCCGGCCACCGCCGCACTGGATCTCCCCCGCCGAGGCGCCGTCCCCGGTGACATCACTCTGGGGGCGGGGCCCGCTGCCACCGACTCCAATCGCCGTGCGGGCCTAGTGGCCGCTCCGGAACTCCCGGAACGGCCGCCCGCGGAGCTCCGACTCTGCTGGGGATTCCTTCCGGCGTCCAACCCGGCGACAGCAGCTCGCTTCGCGGGAGGACCCGAAGGGGCCCGCGAATGGGGATTCCCTATGTGTCTGCGAGCTCCGGAGGAGAGGTCAGGAGAGAAGCGCTCCGGCGGTTTTGACTGCCGAGCTCGCGCTGACACTCTCCCCCCATTAACCTCTTCTTCCACCGGACGCCCGAGCAAAGGCCCTAAATGTTCCTGGGCCCACTGTGGGCCTCGCGCTGCTGTCTCTGTCCGCAATTGAGCCAGGAGCTGCTCTAAGTCTGCCATCTCAAACTTTCTCTGCGCCGCATGTTATCCGGGGAGGGGGCGGAGTCCTCCTTTATACCCTCAATGCCCCCTCCCACACAAATTAACCCACCAATCTTATCCCCTCTTCCTCAGCCTTACCCCACCAATCCCCTAATCCTTCACATAAGTCCCTGTTTCCCTAGTCATGTCCGCCCTCCACCCATCCATTGCATTCCTTGCTCCGGGCTTTTCTGGGGAGTGGTTTAGCGTAGCTTTAGGTGACTGACATGTACTTCAGCTCTTGGGCGCCTCCTCTGTTTCCAGGGAGAATGTTCTGGAAAAGGGGCAGGGCAGAGAGCTGGAGTGACATGGGGTGCATGTGAGGAGCTCTGACCAATCCCCAACTAGGATTGGCAGGGGGCAGGCCTCCTACATATACCCATGGTCAGGGCCGATCCTAGGGTCACAGACGCCTGGGTGCAGAAATATTTCTGGTGCCCCCACATGGGCGTGGTCAATTTACAAACTCCTCCCCTTTACACATGTTTCCATGGCAACGACTTAAACACAGAGATTCTCTCCTAAGAAGTCTTCGTTATCCTGGGATCCTTCCATGATCTTTTAACAATAAAGAAAATACAGGAAGAGCGTACACTAATGAGACCTGGAGGGGAATCTCTCTGATGCACACAGGGGGCTTCTGTTAGAGAGTTTGTTAAAAAAAGTCCCCAGACATAGTACAGGAGAAGGTAAGAGACTGCAGACATGGTACAGGAGATGGTCAGAGACTGCAGACATAATACAGGAGATGATCAGAGACTGCAGACATAGTACAGGAGATGGTCAGAGACTGCTGACATGATACAAGAGACGGTCGGAGACTGCAGACATAGTACAGGAGACGATCAGAGAGTGCAGACATATTACAGAAGACGGTCAGAGACTGCAGACATAATACAGGAGACGGTCAGAGACTGCAGACGTCATACAGGAGACAGTCAGAGTGCAGACATATTACAGGAGATGGTCAGAGAGTGCAGACATATTACAGGAGACGGCCAGAGAGTGCAGAAATATTACAGATGATCAGAGACTGCAGATATAATACAGGAGGTGGTCAGAGACTGCAGACATAGCTCAGGAGATGGTCAGAGACTGCAGACATAGCACAGGAGATGGTCAGAAACTGCAGACATAGCTAAGGAGATGGTCAGAGACTGCAGATATAATACAGGAGATGGTCGGAGACTGCAGACATAGCACAGGAGATGGTCAGAGACTGCAGACATACTACAGGAGATGGTCAGAGACTGCAGATATAATACAGGAGATGGTCAGAGACTGCAGACATAGCACAGGAGATGGTCAGAGACTGCAGACATAGCACAGGAGATGGTCAGAGACTGCAGATATAATACAGGAGATGGTCAGAGACTGCAGATATAATACAAGAGACGGTCAGAGATGGTCAGAGACTACAGACATAGCTCAGGAGATGTTCAGAGCCGGCAGACATACTACAGGAGATAATGGCCGATTGACCCTCTCACCTGACCCAGCGATACAGCAACAACGGTTCCTCTGATCAGGAGTTGGCTCACTCTGAATTGCCAGTGGCGACACCGCTGGGTAGAGTCCAGATCTGTATTCTGGCAATGACTCCATTCCTTTCTCTGCCAGGGATGGTGCCAGGCTGTGTTGCTTTCCCTCTGGTGGCGCAGGGCAGCAGGGTTCTCTCCCTGATGGTGTTCTATCAGCACTGTCCTCTCCCTCTGGAGTCCTGGGTGCACTTTCCTGAAAGCTTTCCTGGGCTCCTGGCCCTCTCTCTCTCCCATTCAGCTGGGCATGCTGTGTGGGCTGCAGTTTCCGTGTTACAGTGGGGCTGCCAGACTATATGTCCCACAATCCTCTTCTCTGCTCCTTTTTTTATTCTATTTCTTCCCTGGCCGATATGAAGGCGGAGAAAGAAACATAGTGGGTGGCTGTGCTGGCAAGCGCTGCTCACTAGTACAGCATTGCGCACGAGGAGAGGGAGAGAGAGGGAGGGTGGGAGGGGGGAAAGAAGAGCCTGCGGCTGCAGTGGTATCACTAGGGTTGGTGTCACCCCCCTCCACCATCTATAGTCGCCCCTCAGTACAGACCCCCCTCCACTAAGTATAGACCCCCCTCTATCAGTGCAGACTCCCCACTAAGTATAAACCCCTCCCTCAGTACAGACCTTCCTCAGTACAGACCTCCCTCCATTAGTACAGACCCCCCAGGACAATCCACCCCCCTCCATTAGTACAGTCCCCAGGACAAACCACCCCCTCCATTAGTACAGACACCCCCAGGACAAGCCACCCCCTCCATTAGTACAGACCCCCAGGAAAAACCACCCCCCTCCATTAGTACAGACCCCCTCAGGACAAACCATCTCCCCCTCCATTAGTACAGACCCCCTAGGACAACCCCCTCCATTAGTACAGACCCCCCAGGACAAACCACCCCTCCATTAGTAAAGACCCCCCAGGACAAACCACCCCCTCCATTAGTACAGACCCCCCTCAGAACAAACCAACCCCTCCATTAGTACAGACCCCCCCATAAACCACCCCCCATTAGTACAGACCCCCCTGAAAAACAACCCCCATTAGTACAGACCCCCTCAGGACAAACCACCCCCCTTCATTAGTACAGACCCCCACCAGACAAACCACCCCCTCCATTAGTACAGACCCCACCCAGGACAAACACCCCCCCTTCATTAGTACAGACCCCCCCACAAACCACCCCCCTCCATTAGTACAGACCCCCCACCATAAGTACAGACCCCCCACAAAACATCCCCTCCATTAGTACAGACCCCCCCACAAACCTCCCCCCTCCATTAGTACAGACCCCCCCCACAAACCACCCCCCATTAGTACATACCCCCCCACAAACCACCCCCTCTATTAGTACAGACCCCCCACAAACCAACCCCCCATTAGTACATACCCCCCTCCATTAGTACAGACCCCCCACCATTAGTACAGACCCCCCACAAACCCCCCCTCTATTAGTACAGACCCCCCACAACCCCCCTCCATTAGTACAGACCCCCCACAAACCTCCCTCCTCCATTAGTACAGACCCCCCCACAAACCACCCACTCCATTAGTACAAACCACCCCCTCCATTAGTACAGACCAACCCCTATTAGTACATACCCCCCAACATTAGTACAGACCCCCCACAAACACCCCCTCCATTAGTACAGACCCCCCCACCATTAGTACAGACCCCCCACAAACCACCCCCCTCCATTAGTACAGACCCCCCCATTAGTACATACCCCCCTCCACAAACCACCCCCCCTCCATTAGTACAGACCCCCCTCAGATTAGTACAGACCCCCCTCAGGACAAACTCCACCTGGGCGGCAGCTGGAGACGACAGTGTGCAGCCACGCCACACGGGTGGAGAAGATCGTGACAGAGACAGAGCAGGAGGAGAAAAAAATGACGAACCGCCCGCCCCGCCCCCCAACAACATCACTGCAAGGGTCTCGAAAAGACAGACAGCCGCTCTGATCTCCTGTGACAGGAGGATGGAGGGGGGACGGACTTGGGCAGGAAACACGGACGGAGACCGGCGGAGAGAGCGTCTCTGGAAACGGAGAGGAGGAGGGAGGGGAGCACTCTGGCGCTTGAGCGCCCCCCACCTCTGTGGCGCCTGGGTGAACTGCACCCCTCGCACCCCGTCTAGGATCGGCCCTGCCCATGGTCAGCCTTCTGGGGGAGGAGTTGTCGGCTTTGTGAACTGGATGATTGAGTGTTAGACTGTCGTGCATGAGGGAACCCCTTTCTGTGGGGGGGGGGTGTACCTCAGGCGGGGAGCTTGGGAGCTGGGAGGGAGCCTCTCCTTATACAGTCATGGAGAGGTGTCCTTGAAGTCAGTTGGTCCGCACGTCCGGGGTAAAGTCATTCAGGAAGGATCCAGGGTAGGTGTTGGTGAGTGGAAAGCACAGTGGAGAGATCTGGAAGAGACATGCCAGGGGAGCTGGATGTAGAGCCAGAGGGAGAGACTGTGGGAGTTTTGTGTCAAGTTGCTGCAGCCAGGCGGGTGGGCAGGATTTGCAAGTCTGACTAGTTGGGATCAGTAGTCTATCTACATTTATTCTTCTCAAGTAAATCGGTTGCTGCCACAAAGGGGTACTGCAGGCCCCAGCCTACAAAGGGTCATCAAGTAAAGACACTGTGTGTCAGGAAAGGCGTTTTAGTAATCTGCGTGTCAGAAGAATGCCCGTGCGCAGAAGAGCCGTTCGGCGCATGCGCAATAGCGTGAACGGCGCATGCGCAATATCGTGAACGGCACACGCGTGCTGTGACAGCACTTGGCGCCAAAATAGGCTATTTAAAGAGATCAGACACCTTGCTGCCTTGCTGTCCGGTCTACAGCGTTGCTGAGACCCCTGCTACCTGTGTTTCTGATTACTGACTTGTTACCTGATCCGGCTCTCCCTTGACTACTCCTGCTTGCTGACTGTCTTTGATCCCGGCTTATCCTGACTTCGCTCCTGCTTCTCCTTCAAACCTGATTGCTGCCCGCCTGATGAACTGACCCGGCCTGGACTTTGACTATTCTCTGAATTCTGCTTCTGCACCTGATCTGCCTACCTGTGTTTGACCCGGCCTGTTCTCACCTGCCAATCTCCTGATCCACGAATGCCGTGCTACTGTCTACAGTTCTCACCCTGCTGCCTGCATCCTGCTTTGGACTACAGTACACCTTCCTGCTGCTGCATCCAGCCCTCTACACCAGCTTACCTGCCAGGCACTTGTGCCCCTTTGCACTCTCGAGCTCCTGTCTGCTCTACCAGGGGTTATTGAGCCAGAGGTTTAAGAGAGGCTGCTCCCTGCACGTTGGGCTCTACTACCAGGTACGTGACACAGGGACTTATTCAGAGTGAGGCCTAGTCATGTTCTGATGGTGTGACAGCAGGGGCGGAACTACTGCCATAGCGACCCACGCGGGTGCTATGGGGCCCGCAGCCGAGTGGGACCCAGTGAGCAGTGGCATTGCTAGGCGGGTGCAGGGGGTGCGGGCTGCACCCGGGTGACACCCGCCAGAGCGGTAACACCCGTGGGTAGTGGAACCACTAACACCTCCCGCTGCCCTGATTAGCTGTGCCTCGTGCTGCTGTGTCCCTCAGCGGAGTGGACCAAAGCCGCCTCTCCTCCTCTCTGTTTACATCCACAGAGGAGGAGGAGCCTGTGCTCGAGGGTCACACACCGCTGTGTGTATCTGGAGACTGTTAGAGCTGTTCTGAGGTATGTATGGGGGGTGTCTATACTGCTGGAGGGGGTTTGTACTACTCAGGGGGTCTGCACTGAGGGGGGGTCTGTACTACTGAGGGGGGTCTGCACTGAGGGGGGGACTGTACTGCTGGGGGGTCTGCACTGTGGAGGGGGTCTGCACTGCGGGGGGTCTGCACTGTAGGGGGGGTCCTGTACTGGAGGGTGTCTGCCCTGAGGGGGTGTCTATACTGCTGGAGGGGGTCTGTACTACTGAGGGGGGTCTGCACTGAGGGGGGTCTGTACTGAGGGGGGTCTGCACTGCTGAGGGTGTCTGTACTGAGGGAGGTCTGCACCGATGGAGGGGTCTGTACTGAGGGGAAAGGTCTATACTGAGGGAGGGGGTCTAAATGGATGGAGGGGGCCTGTACTTAGTGAGGGGTGTCTGTACTGACTGAGGGGGATCTATACTGCGGGGGTCTATTTTGATTGAGGGAGTCTGTAGTTAGTGGAGGGGGGTCTGTACTGAGAGGGGACACCATTTGTTTTCGCACCGGGTGACACCAACCCTAGTGATGCCACTGCCAATGAGGATGAGGAATGTAGGTTTACTGTTAGGCCTCCCGGGCCCCGCGAGTTCAGCCGTGTCCCGACACACGCAGCCGCATACAGCAGGAGGCAGGAGTGAAGAGCAAAGTGGGCGAGCGCAGAGTGGGCGGGGCAGAACGCTCGAGCGCGCTTGTGAAGGGACATCGTTTTCGGCACATGAGGAGGCTCTGGAGTCTGGACAGGAGGTAGGAAGGCAGTGGGAGACTGTCATCTGTTTTGCACTGTTTTGCTATTTTGGTGAAGAAAATGTTTGCTATATTTTTTCATTAGGATATTCTCGTCACAAAGAGAGGGGGAGCAATGCCAGGTTCAAGGATGCAGATGTTCCTAAGACCTTAAGGGGGTTGTAAAGGTTTGTGTTTTTTCACCTTAATGCATCCTATGCATTAAGGTGAAAAAACACCTCTCTGTCACGGGTCCCCCAGCCCCCCCGTTTTACTTACCTTAGGCCTGTTCACCTGCTGTGCACGTCCCCCGGCATCCTCTTCTCCATGGAGTCTCGGCGTTGATTGGACAGATTGATAGCAGCGCAGCCATTGGCTCCTGCTGCTGTCAATCAAATCAGAGAGAGCCGCAGCCGAGAGAGCCGCAGAGGAACCCCAGAACAGGAGGATCGGGGCCACTCTGTGCAAAACGAACTGCAGAGTGGAGGTAAGTATGACATGTTTGTTATTTAAAAAAAAAATAAACCTTTACAATCACTTTAAGAATAAACTTGATCAAACTACCATTAGGGCCACTGTTCATCATTGCTGTCTTATTTCTCCCCTATTTGTCTTTTATTTACATGTAGCACACAGATCTTTTTCCCCCTCTTACCTTCTCAAGCAGGGGGATAAGACACACCATGCCACATGCCCGTGTCCTCTAGATTATAAAGGTCAGGCGGTGTTACATACTTGGGTCCCGCAGCGAGTTGCTTCCTTCTTCTGGTTCTCCCCTCTATGTTATAGAGGCGAGTCTTTATCTTTCCCAAATGAGGTCAATGTCCACACAGCATATCAACTCCAACATGAGTTTATTTTATCTTGCTTTCAGGAACTTTTCAGGAACCAGAGAGTTGAAGTGAGAAAAAGGGTAGCAAATAGAAGTGGATTCAGGCACACTCTTGGCTTCGTCGCCACTCGGTCCCGAGTGGGTACAGCTTACCCCCGGATAGTCACTAGCAGCCGGCGTGATGCTGGAACAATGACTCAGTCCCCTCCAAGGACCAAGTCAAGGAGATCCCTCCTGAACGTTCAACACTCTGCAGACGCAGTCTGCGGAGTGTGGAATCCTTCCTTCTGAGTCTGACAGGTCACCAGGCCTTTCCCGAGTCAGCAATACTTTATCACCAGCCCTCTTGTTATGGGATCGATCCTCCCCTTGTTTCCTCCGTGTGGGAGCGGTCACCCTCACGCGGGTTCCCTGGGACTCCTCTTCGGTTGTAGACCCAGTCAAAGGTACTGGGCCTACCTGGAACTCTAGCCTCGGGCTGAAGGTGCCCGAGACTCCTCGATCAAGATGGGGCGCACCCCCCTCTGAGGGGTAGCTCCCTCTGGGCAGTGGGCCCCGGGTAGTGGTTTACCCGGCATTGGCCCCGGGTAGTGGCTCCGGGCATGGGCCCCGGGTAGCGGTCCTTTGACCAATGGCGTCTGCCCCTTATATATCCTCTCCCGGCATGCACAGCTGGCCAGAACCGCCCACCAACGGCAGCCGAGAGAGGACCCACAATACCTACTCCATCACCTGTGGTTCAACCCCGGGTACAGCACCACCTATACACCTAAAGGGGAACTGCATGCCAGGTGACACAGCAGTAAGCCAGAGTACAAATAATTAAGAGACCCAAGCTAATTATTGCTCTGGTCACCCCTAAATTTAGGTATAGCGGGGGTTGAATTTGGGTAGCCCGCTACATACACCCCCCTCTAATGAGACACTGTCCCCAGTGTCTGAAATAAATTCACACACTCAGTCCTGAGCAAGCGCAAATTTATTTCTGAAACTATATACAATGCAAGGATGGTGCCTGAATCAAGACCTGAAGTATAGCAAAGAGGGCGAAGGACAAAAAACAGTTTTTAAATGTACATACACATTATGTAACAATCCCTCCCATCATCCTATCACAACTGTATCCCACCCTTTCTCCGGTGTAGTTGCATGATGGTCTTCCTGCAGGGAAAGAAAAATATTATACACGCCAAATAATCTACACGCTAAATATTCTACACCCTAAATATTCTATCACTATTTTTCATAAGTGAACTATCTCTCCAAGGAAAGATAGCTCTCTTATACTGAAGCTGCATACACTAAGCCTAGTATATGAGATAACATTTTCCTAAATTAAGTACATAAAAGGAAAAGTCCAGCAAACCACTACCACCTAGTGGCAGCACACATCACTGTCTAGCCTAAGTGCGTACGGACGCACCACAACTTAAAGATCTCTTTTGGTTGATCACGGTGGCTTCCAGCTTTGCCCTGACTAATGCCGCGTACACACGATCATTATTCACAGCGGTTAAAAAACCGCCGTGAATAATGACAGGAAAAACGAGGGAACCGCTTTGGCTCCAAGGGTTCCCTACACACGGTCGTTTTTCCCGTCATTTTTTCTCTTGACGAGAAAAACGACTGTCTGTGGGCTCCGCGGCAGTGTCTCCCTATGGGAAAACTGCCGCGGAAAAAAATGATGGAAAAAACGATGAGAAAATTTAGAACATGTTCTAATTTTTCTCGTCGTTTTTTTCTGCCGTTTTTCTCAACGAGAAAAACGACATAAAGCCCACAGACGATCGTTTTTCTCGGCGAAAAAAAAAAATGCCGTTTTTCTCGTCGAGAAAAGCGGTCGTGTGTACGCGGCATAACTCTACCCCAAAGTTCAGATCTCTTTTTTTTCAAAGAGGGAAGGAAAAAAAAACTTGTCCTTCAAACCTCCAGAGAGTAAACTCCCCGGGCATAGAGTCAAACAGCAGTTCAAGGCATTGTCCCTGAAGTGGTAAAATAGAAAAAAAAAAACACAAGTCCCACTTCAAAGATAAAAACGGGGATCAGGGATATCAAGAGGCTTCCAGTCCTTATCCAAGGTCTCTATGGAATAAATCACATTGTCTCTGTCTCTGCTGCAGATCACGACCTGATCTGCATGTATGTGTCGGTCAAGAGTCCAATCTTTTCAGCAGCCTTTGTATCTCTCAGTCATTACGGCCAAACATGTAAAATACCTATGGCCTTTCTTTACCTCCAAACGATCCCAGACAAAGTCACTGTACCAATGTTCCCGAAAGGCCTCAATTTCAAAGAGCAAGTTCCTTGGAACGTACGGATATTCCCATCCATAGTCCGTAGCAACCTTTTGATTTAATAGCCATTGCAGTCGGGCCAAAGGCGGCATGGTCGCCAGATCTCCAGCTCCTGGCAAGACGATAGCATCCAGAGATCTGCGGGGGCGCACGGGCTCCAACTGTGACCTAGGCAGCCTCAATGGGGAACGGGCCTCCGGAACAGCAGGCACGGAAGACACCGGAGCATGCAAGGTGGACACAGGAACAACTTCTCCAGCAAGAACAGGGGTTTCCAACCGGGGTGTAGTTTCCCCAGAGTCCATGGGCAATCCCTTTACAGTACGGGAAGAGGTTAGCGGAATTTTGTCCTATCCCTTCCTTGCAAACCGTTCATCTATTTCGACATCATCGCCAACTTCAGAGGAAGAGTCTATATCTGAGGTATTGTACTCTTCTGCTGGCAAATAAACTCTAGTGGATGCAGAGTCACTGGCTTCTACAAGTTCCCGCGGGTCAGGTACCCAAGCATCCCTAATGGAACGGATGCTGAGCGTCTTCCCTTTCCCCGGCAAACATGACACAGTTCTCCCAGCCTCCTTACCTTCCCCCTCCGTGGATCGCTTGGAGATCCCTCCGGCGGGACAATCCGGTTCAGGTAGGCGCTGGGGCGGGCCTTGACCATGGCCGCGGGAAGCCTTCACGTATCCCACCTTCCTTTTACCAGGCGGAAAGGAGGACTCCATTGCAACCGAGGCAGCATCCGCTGTGTTTGCGGCCTCAAGCTCCTTAATGGCTGGAGCTTCAGTCTTTAGTTCCGCTATCTCCGCGCGCATGGGCATGGCTGTGGGAGCACACATTTCCTCCTCAGGAGCAACAGTACCTGAGATACAGTCCAGGCGGTAGACTTTCGGCACCTCCGTTGGCTGTTCTACCTCAAAGAAGAACTCCCCACAGTGGGCACATCTCCTGAAAGGGCGAAGCTGTACGACCAGTCCCTTGCACTTCGCACAAATCATGCCTGAGGCCTCTGCATCTCTGCATGTGTAGAGGGCAAAGCGACCTCTGGGCCTCAGCCGGATCCCTGTATCCGTCAGGAAGGCCACAACAGAGGCAACGTTCATGGTTGAACCGGGCAAAGGAACACGAGATCCCGGTAAAATAGACATCCATGGAGCAGAAAACATGTTGCCTCGTCAATGGTTCAATTAGCACTGTCCCTTTGGCGCCACACGCACCACGTGGAACACACACTTTGGCTGGGGCTCCTCCCCTTTTTCTTCCTTGCTGCACGCAACTCGCTGGCTTTTCCAGACTTTGAGACACGACCACGAACTACGCAGCTAGAAATTACAGCCAGGCCTGTACTTTTCTCTCACTCGTGGCGCAGTCCAATTTTCAAAAATGGCCGACCTCCAAAGAGCCATGCGGGAAAGTAAAGTCCAGCTCCCAGAAACAGCTGCAGAATCCCGGACGAGCCCCCACGTGTACCACACAGATCTTTTTCCCCCTCTTACCTTTTCAAGCAGGGGGATAAGACACACCATGCCACATGCCCGTGTCCTCTAGATTATAAAGGTCAGGTGGTGTTACATACTTGGGTCCCGCAGCGTGTTGCTTCCTTCTTCTGGTTCTCCCCTCTATGTTATAGAGGCAAGTCTTTATCTTTCCTAAATGAGGTCAATGTCCACGCAGCATATCAACTCCAACGTGAGTTTATTTTATCTTGCTTTCAGGAACCAGAGAGTTGAAGTGAGAAAAAGGGTAGCAAATAGAAGTGGATTCAGGCACACTCTTGGCTTCGACGCCACTCGGTCCCGAGTGGGTACAGCTCACCCAGGTAGTCACTCAGTAGCACTAGCAGCCGGCGTGATGCTGGAACAATGACTCAGTCCCCTCCAAGGACCGAGTCAAGGAGATCCCTCCTGAACTTTCAAAACTCTGCAGAGGCAGTCTGCGGAGTGAGGAATCCTTCCCTCCAACAGGTCACCAGGCCTTTCCCGAGTCAGCAATACTTTATCACTAGCCCTCTTTTTATGGGATCGATCCTCCCCTGGTTTCCCCCGTGTCAGAGCGGTCACCCTCACGTGGGTTCCCTGGGACTCCTCTTCGGTTGTAGACCCAGTCAAAGGTACTGGGCCTACCTGGAACTCTAGCCTCGGGCTGAAGGTGCCCGAGACTCCTCGATCAAGATGGGGCGCACCCCCCTCTGAGGGGTAGCTCCCTCTGGGCTTTGGGCCCCGGGTAGTGGTTTACCGGGCATGAGCCCCAGGTAGTGGCTCCGGGCATGGGCCCCGGGTGGGGGTCCTTTGACCAATGGCGTCTGCCCATTATATATCCTCTCCCGGCATGCACAGCAGGCCAGAACCGCCCACCAACGGCAGCCGAGAGAGGACACCCAATACCTACTCCATCACCTGTGGTTCAACCCTGGGTATAGGTGATAGCACCACCTATACGCCTAAAGGGGAACTGCATGCTAGGTGACACAGCAGTAAGGTAGAGTCCAAATAATTAAGAGACCCGAGCTAACAATTGCTCTGGTCACCCCTAAATTTAGGTATAGCGGGGGTTGAATTTGGGGACCCCGCTACATACACATAAGTTTAATCAGAACAGAAATTGGTTAGAAGGCATGGAGGTCAGCAATGTGTGTCCTTCAGGGGCTGCATACAGTATATTGCATACTTTGTTGTTCGAAATTAATATAAGCTGTTGCCTGGGTACTGTGCCACATGGGTGTGGTAATCTGTTGTTCAATGGCATTAGTTAATTTTTTTGTGGGGGGGGGGCTGTTTGCAGGGGTGGGGGCCCCATGCAACATTTTGCTATGGGGCCCTGTGATTTCTAGTTATGCCCCTGTGTGACAGGATTACTAAACTTGGACAGTGAAGTAGTGTGCTGGAGGAAGAAGCATTCTGAGGTAAAAGTCTGTCAAGTTTAGGGTCAGCCATCTTGTTCTGCTGAAAATGTGACACAGTTACTTTATTCTACAAAGTACTAATTCATCCTATGGGCATCCCATGTCCCTTTTCCCCAACCAAGTTCAATCCCCTAATAAAAAAAACAAAAACAAGCAAGAGACTGTTCATTGACTAAGTGTGTCTAATGGATGTCTGGGAGCAGGGTGAAATGTGTGGATGCTGTAACACGTAGCAACCCTGCGGGGTCAGTGATACACATGGTTCAACCAATTTGGTGTGGCTTGCTAACCTCAACCCTACTGAACACCTTTGGGATGAGCTGAAATTCTTCTCATCCAACATTAGTACCTGATTCCACAACAGTTTTTTTTATTTTTTTGGCAGAATGGTTGCAAATTCCTATAGACAACCTCCAAAATCTTGTGGAAAGCCTTTTCTAGATGAGCTTAGGCTTTAAAACCAAAGCTCTGTTTTTATTTGTTTATAGATTTGCAAAGAGTCATTACTTCTGTCACATTTTTTAATTGCTGCCCATAACCCCATTATACAGATTCCACCTCACCTTCAGTCCTTATTTATTCTGGTGACCGCTGACACATGTGAATGAAAATCCAACGTTTTGTGTTGCAAACAGAACAGTTATGGGGACACTTGTTCCAGAGAAAAGAGGGGATTGCCTTCATTTTCAAGAGATTTCCTTTTACTTCCTGTTGTGTTTACAGGACAGTAAGTAAAGGGAAATCTCTCCAATGCCCTTCCAAGGAGATTCCCTTTCACTTCCTGTCCCAGAGGGCTTAAAAAAACGACTTTTCGTTCCCTTTTATTTTTATATTTTCCTATTTTTTGTTTTTTATTCTTTATTTTTATATTTTTGTTTTTTATTTTATTCCTATTTTATCTTATTTTATTATACTTTATAATACTCTAAAATACTCTAAATTACTCAGTTAGAATGGGTTTTTAAAAAGGAATCTAGAATTGTTAAAATGTTAAACTGTAAAATGGTCCAACTGTTCATCCATGCTTAACAATTACTATTACGTTAAGAGTACAAATGACTATTATTAGATGAATCGTACATACTGTAACATTCTTCCAATTTAAGCGTTATTTGCACATTCTGTATGATAAACTTTTTGTTTGTACAAATTATCCAGAAAATAAAAATTATGGGAAAAAAAACAAAAAAACACAGTTTTGGCTTTATATAGATGTATATATCTATATAAATGCTGATGTCTTTTAGGGTACTTTGGGTCCATGAATGTCACTGCTTTTACCTTTTATTACCAATATAAGTCATAAAATAGAACAAATATATTGTACACAGGCATGTAGTCTTATCTTTTGTCTTTTTTTGCAGTTGGCTTTCGCATTGTGACGTTAGATGAGAACTTTTTGTGCAAAAAGCAGACGGTAATATATTGATATTTTAAAGCACACTGCAGTCAGAACTTTAACATTTAAGCCCTGAAATCTATACAGTGAGCACAGCCTAGCTGCTCAGTACTTCAGTTTCTTATATAGACCTCGCCATAGGGTACCAGCTCATGCCACTTCCTATTTTGATAGCCCAACTCCAGTCGAGATACATTTATTTGTTTTAAATGTGGTAGGGAAAGGCTTCTAATGTCAGGTTTTTCTATCTGTGTCCTAACTGGGGCAATTATCTCTCACTTCCAATTGGAACAGGGTTAGAACAAGGGTTAGCGACCTTTTCCTTACTAAGGGGTCTATTTATAAAACATTCATTGCACAAATGTCAGAAGTAGGGATGAGCTTCGAGTTCGAGTCAAACTCATGTTTGACTCGAACATTGCCTGTTCGTCCGTTCTCCGAACAGCGAACACCCTGTAAAAGTCCATGGGAGAAATCTAAAGTGCTAATTTTAAAGGCTTATATGCAGGTTATTGTCCTAAAAAGTGTTTGGGGACCCGGGTCCTGCCCCAGGAGACATGTATCAATGCAAAAAAAAGTTTTAAAAACAACCGTTTTTTCGGGAGCAGTGATTTTTTTTTTTTTTAATAAAGGACTTTCCCAATGGTGTCTGTGTTTTTTTTTTTACAAATTGTTACACTTTCTTTGTGAAATGGTAGGGGTACAATGTACCCCATTACCAATTCACATAGGGGGGCCGGGATCTGGGGGTCCCCTTTGTTAAAGGGGTCTTCCAGATTCCGATAAGCCCCCCGCCCGCAGACCCCCACAACCACCGGGCAAGGGTTGTGGGGATGAGGCCCTTGTCCCCATCAACATGGGGACATGGTGCTTTGAGGGGTCACAGACCCCCAAAGCATCTTCCCAATGTTGAGGGCATGTGGCCTGGTACGGTTCAGGGGGGGGGGCGCTCTCTCGTCCCCCTCTCTTTTCCTGTGGCCTGCCAGGTTGCGTGCTCGGATAAAGGGTCTGGTATGGATTTTTGGGGGAACCCCAAGCATTTTTTTTTATTTGCGGCAGGGTTCCCCTTAATATCCATACCAGACCTAAAGGGCCTGGTAATTGAATTTGGGGGGACCCCCACGCATTTTTTTTTTTATCAATGACTTTTCTATGTATTGCCGGGAGCCGACAATTCGTTATAGCCGCGAGTGAGTTTTAAATTACTTTTTTGCCTTCAGAAATGACACATTGTGCAGGGACAGTTCTAAGAATGGGAAACAAGCGTGACTTTACATGCCTACTATACACACCCACTAGGTAGGAAATTTAAAGGAATATTTCACTTTTCTTGTTTCACTTTAAGCATTATTAAAATCACTGCTCCCGAAAAAACGTCAGTTTTTAAAACTTTTTTTTGCTTCGATACATGTCTCCTGGGGCAGGACCCGGGTCCCCAAACCCTTTTTAGGACAATAACTTGCATATTAGCCTTTATAATTAGCACTTTTGATTTTGAACGTTCGAGTCCATTGTATTTAATAGGGTTCTAAATTTCGCACAAACTTTCTGTCTGTTCGCAGGTTCTGGTGCGAACCGAACAGGGGGGTGTTTGGCTCATCCCTATTCAGAAGCATGAAATTGCCCATATTCTATCTAAGAGATTAATGCCTGTATCGTCAGCTCCATCTAATGGCCAAAATGCGGCACCATTTTCTTATTGAGGAAGTTTAGAAAACTATACTGCATTGTGGCCACTTGATGAAGCTGATGGTACAGGCATTAATCTCTTAAACCCTGTACACACGATCGGATTTCCGATGGAATAAAATCCTATGGATTCTAATCCGATGAATTTTTCCATCGGAAATCCATCAGTCTTGCCTACACACCATCAGTCAAAAATCCGACCGTCCCAAACGCTGTGACGTATAACACTCCGACGAGCCGAGAAAAATAAGTTCAATGCTTCTGAGCATGCGTCGACTTGATTCTGAGCATGCGTGGGTTTTTTCTCTGATGGAGTTCCACACAGACGATTAGAATTTGCTATCGTTTTTTTTTCCATCGGATAAATTTAAAACATGTTCTATTTTTAATCACCGATGGAAAAAAGACCGATGGGGCCCATACACGATCGGTTTGTCCAATGAAAAAAGTCCACCGGACTGTTTTTATCTGTAAAACCGATTGTGTGTACACGACATTAGAAAAAATGTGGGACACGTTTTTAATTTGCACGAATGCCTCTGACATTTGTGCAATTATGGTTTTATAAAAAGAACCCGTAAACCCCAGACTTCATATCAGCCCTGGTGCATAAACTTTAGACCTCAGATTAGCCTCAGTACATGCACTGCAGTGCTCAGATCAGCTCCAATTCATGCACTGCAGAGCTTAGATCAGCTCCAATGCATGCACTTCAGACCATCCCCAATGTATGCACTTCAGACCTCAAATCAGCTCCAATGCATGCATCTCAAAACATCCACAATGCATTCACTTGAGACCTCAGATCAGCTCCAATGCATGCACTTCAGACCTCAGATCAGCTCCAATGCAGGCATCTCAGATCATCCCCAATACATGCACTTCAGACCTCAGATCAGCTCCAATTCATGCACTTCAGATCATTCCCAATGTATGTACTTCAGATCTCAGATCAGCTCCAATACATGAACTTCAGATCTCAGATCAGCTTCAATGCATGCACTTCAGACCTCAGATCAGCTCCAGTGCATGCATCTCAGATCAGCTCCAATGCATGCACTTCAAATCTCAGATCAGCCCCAATGCATAACTTTTAGATTCAGATCAGCTCAAATGCATGCAATTTAGACATCAGATCAACCCCAATGCATGCACTTTAGACCTCAGATCAGCCCCAGTACATAAACTTCAGGCTTCAGATCAACCTCATGCGTTTAAAACCTCAGATCAGTTGCCCTATGTGCATTTGGCCCCCGAAAAAGAAGCCCCTGCTCCTTTTTGGGTGACAAGCGTAGCTTGATTTTTAAACGAGTGGTTGCCGCATGATTTTTTTATGCGACAATTGCTGCAGAATCGCGAATAATGGCACCCAAACATGCATCACGTGTTTTGCCACGATTTGGAATTGCGTACAGATTTATGGCAATTATGCCCACATTTCCAAATCGCCTAATGTATACAGGGCCTTAACGTATAACCTGTACAGTAGGCTTTTAAAGTGTCCACAGTTTTTAACTATTTCTGGGGCGCATGCAATTTTGAGTCTTGATGTGTTTGGTATCTGTTTTCTCAAAGCAACCCAAACTTTTATGTGTCACCAAAAATTGGGTATTATTTTGTATTTCTGTGCACTAAAATTCATTTTAGTGTATTTTTTACCTGAACATTCGTGTTTCATAGACAGTTGCACAAAGATTGTGTCACATAAAAAATGGTGACCACGATTTTATTCTCCAGGGCCTCTACTTTCAGAAAATATATAATATTTGGGGATCCTAAGTAATTTTCTAGCAAAAAAAAAATGCTGATTTTAACATGTGTGTGAAAATGTAAAAAACTGCCCTGACATGAAGTGGTTAGGGTTAGACCCCTTTCACACTGGGGCTGCTAGTTTTAGTAGCGGCGTTTTACCGCTGTTTAAGCAGCGCTTTTAACCCCAAAGAAGGGGTTAAAAGCGTCTGTGTTCTGGTGCTTCCGAAGCAGGGCAGGGTGTTTTTGAGCTCTAAATACATCGCTTTTTCTAACGTCCCGCAAGCGCACCTCCCCAGTGTGAAAAGACACACTGAAATCTATGGGAGGCGGTTTTCAGGCGCTATTTAGAGGCTATTTGTAGCGCTAAAATGCCTAAAAACCGCCTCAGTGTGAAAGGGGTCTTAGTGTGATGCCGCGTACACACGATCATTTTTCCCGTCGGGAAAAATTACATTTTTTCCTTTGGACGAGAAAAACGATCGTCTGTGGGCTTTTTGTCATTTTTCCCGACGGGAAAAACGGCATTAATCACGACGAGAAAAATTAGAACATGTTCTAATTTTTCTCGTCGTGATTCACGGCATTTTTTTCCGCGGCAGTTTTCCCATAGGGAAACACTGCCGCGGAGCCTACACACGGTCGTTTTTCTCGCCAAGAGAAAAAATGACGGGAAAAACGGCCTGTGTGGGGGAACAAGCCGTTCCCTCGTTTTTCCTGTCGTGATTCACAGCAGTGTTTTCACCGCCGTGAATCACGATCGTGTGTACGCGGCATTAGTCTGTGTTAAATGCATTGGGTGCAGGTACTACGTATATACATTCTAATTAGAGAAAAGCAAATTAGCCTGAGCCTTGATTCATTCCAGACCAGGCAGATTTATGGACACCTGGGAAATGGACAATCCAGCCTGATCGGAGAACAGATTTAATGTGAATTGGAAATGTGTTTGGAAACCTTCTTCATTCACTTCTGCAGCAAATGTTCTTTTCCACCCCCAGGAGCGTGGGCACAGTGGTCTCTTTTACAGATACAGTTAATAAGTCAATAGGAAATCTCCATGTGAGAGACCTACACATTATATGTTCTCCTAGATATAATTCTAATTTATTATATACAAGAGACTGCACAGCGGTATTCCCGCGCTGTACTCTGCGTTCTTTACATAAGAGGTTAGATATGTAATTAGACCGATTGTTTCCTCTAATTTAATGTTCTCTTTTCTTGCAGTATTCCATAGTGGAGCTGATGGTGAGTGCTGGTGGTCGGGCTCTGGTAATTTTTGAAAAGTGAACTGAACAGACGTTAGACACGATGGAATTAGATCAGAATTTCATATTTAACCACTTGCCTACTGGGCAATTTTACTCCCTTTCTGCCCAGGCCAATTTTCAGCTTTCAGTGCTGTCACACTTTGAATGACAATTGCGCGGTCATGCAACACTGTACCTATATGAAGTTTGTACAATTTTTTTCACACAAATACAGCTTTCTTTTGGTGGGTTTTTTATATTTTGCTAAATAAAAAAAATGCAAACAAGTCATTTTTATCCTACGCTGATGTGCGATGATAAGGCTGCACTGATGGGCACGGATAGACGGCACTGATAGGTGGCACGGATGAGGCTGCACTGATAGGCACTGATGAGGCGGCACTGGTGAGCACTAATGAGGCTGCTCTGATAGGTGGCATGGATGGGCAATGATAGGTGGCACTGATGGGCTCTGATAGGCGGCACTGAAGGGCTCTGAGAGGTGGCATCGATAGGCAGCACTGATAGGTGGCACTGATGGGCACTATTAGGCACTGGTAAGCGGCACTGATAGGCAGCACTGATAAGTGACACTGATGATGAGGCACTGATTGGCAGCTCTAATGGGCACTGATTAGCAGCACTGGTGGGCACTGATTTGCAGCACTGGTGGGCACTGTTGGGACCAATGCACCTTTAACAGAAGACGGTTATTGGCTTTCTTCTTCTCTCCTCATGCTGTCAGCGTGAGGAAAGAAAATCTGATAACCAGCTTCTGTGTACATCCTGTGATCAGCTGTCATTAGCTGACAGCTGATCACGTGGTAAAGGGCTGCTGTGATTGGCCCTTTACCTCAATCTGTGATCAGCCGAGTCCGCAGGGGGGCACACGGGCAGCGCGATCACAGGAGGACGTCCATGTATGCCCTCCCGGCATTGTAAGCTCACGCTGTAGTTGTCTTTCGGCTATAGTGTGGGCTGGAAGCGGTTAAAGTGAATGTTTTCATATCCCTCCAAGTTGGCATGTCACCATTTACAACCCTAGTTCCAAAAAAAAAAAAAACTGTGACGTTATGTAAAATCTATATAAAAACAGAATGCATGATTTGCAAGTCTCATAAATGTTATTCACAATAGAAAATAGAAAAAATATCAAATGTTTACATGGAGAAAATGTAATATTATAAAAAAAATTAAAAATAAAGGTTTTGAATTTAATGGCTGAGGCTTGGGTTTCAACCTCAACCGGGATGGTGTTGGACCCAGTAGTCAGCTGTCAGCGCCGGGCCAGTAAACTGTGAATGGGAGATTCCTCGCCCCGCACGTATACAAATGGGAAGGGATGATTGTGTCATAGGTTCTAATTAGGAGTACCCTACTATGCCGCCCTTTCTGCCTATCATTCATAGAAGCTAGTACTACAGCTTCTATGAATGAAAAGTGATCTATGAATGGAAGGAGCAAATCAATCAACATCCACCCATCCTCCATTCATAGATCGATTCAGGGACCTGTCTGCAAATAACTGTCCTGGTGAGTGGATCCAGTATGGGATCACTAAACATCAGTATGGAAAGTGTTATGTGTTGTGCAGAGTATTAAAATAATGCGCTGGAAGCTTCTTGTTTGCAGCAATAGCTTTGCTTTTATGGAGGATTGGCAATGCATGTCTTTACAGCATGAGAAACATGAAACAGGAACTAACCACAAACAAGTGCACTGAATTTAGGTACATACTGTCTAGGATGAGCCCAACACCCCCCTGGTTCGGTTCGCACCAGAACATGCGAACAGGCAAAAATTTGTTCGAAACACGCGAACACCATTAAAGTCTATGGGACACGAACATGAAAAATCAAAAGTGCTCATTTAAAGGTTAATATGCAAGTTATTGTCATAAAAAGTGTTTGGGGACCCTGGTCCTACCCCAGGGGAACATGTATCAATGCAAAACAAAGTTTTAAAAAACTGCCATTTTTTCGGTAGCAGTGATTTTTATAATGCCTAAAGTGAAACAATAAAAGTTCGTACCTTGGGTGGGGGGGGGGGGGGGGGAGGTGTGTCTAAAGTATGCCTGTAAAGTAGCGCATGTTTCCCGTGTTTAGAACTGTCCCTGCACAAAATGTCATTTCTGAAGGAGAAAAAGTCATTTAAAACTACTCGCGGCTGTAATGAATTGTCGGGTCCCGGCAATACAGAGACAAGTCATTGAAAGTCATTTAAAAAAACGGCCCTTCAGGTCTGGCATGGATATTAAGGGGAACTCCGTGCCAATTTTTTTTTTAAAAAATGGCATGGGGTTCCCCCGAAAATCCATACCAGAGGTCTGGTATGGATTTTTAGGGGAACCCCGCAACAATTTTTTTTTAAAAAATTGCGTGGGGTCTCCCCAAAAATCCATACCAGACCCTTATCCGAGCACGCAACCTGGCAGGCCGCAGGAAAAAAGGGGGGGCGAGAGAGCGCCCCCCCTCCTGAACCGTACCAGGCCACATGCCCTAAAAATGGGGAATTTGTCCCCATGTTGATGGGACAAGGGCCTCATCCCCACAACCCTTGCCTGGTGGTTGTGGGGGTCTGCAGGCGGGGGGGCTTATCGGAATCTGGAAGCCCTCTTTAACAAAGGGGACCCCAGATTCCATCCCCCCTATGTGAATTGGTAAGAGGTACTTCCATTTCGCAAAGAAAGTGTAAAAAATTTTTAAAAAAACACACAGACACAGTTTGGATAAGTCCTTTATTAAAAATAAAAAAATAAAAAATAAAAAAAACATTCCAGCGATGTAATACAGACTGTCCAGCGTTGTTCTCTATGTCCCGTGGTGATCCGATGTCCAGCGATGCTGTAGTCTCCAGTCTCCACTCCACACGAAACCCACATGACGTAAGAGGGGGCGGGGTTACCCGTCCACATCATAGGGTAAGCCCCAGCTTTCCCCGCCTTGCCAGGGAATACCCAATGACGTCGGCGGGTGGGCACAGTAGCGGAAATTGATGGGCACAATGGCAGCAGTTGATGGGCACAGTAGCGGCAGTTGATGGGCACACTGGCAGCAGTTGATGGGCACAGTAGCGGCAGTTGATGGGCACAGTAGCAGCAATTGATGGGCACACTTGCAGCAATTTTTTTATTTTATAATTCAATACCCAATGACGTCAGCGGGTGGGCACAGTAGCGGAAATTGATGGGCACACTGGCAGCAGTTATTGGGCACAGTAGCGACAGTTGATGGGCACACTTGCAGCATTGATGGGCACAGTGTCAGCAATTGATGGGCACACTGGCAGCATTGATGGGCCAGTAGCGGCAATTGATGAGCACACTGGCAGCAATTGATGGACACACTGGTGGCAATTGATGGGCACACTGGCAGCAATTAATGGGCACAGTGTCAGCAATTGATTGCACAGTGTCAGCAATTGATGGGTACAGTAGCTGCGTTTGATGGCACAGTGGCGGCAATTAATGGGTACAGTAGCTGTGTTTGATGGGCACAGTGGCTGCATTTGTGGGTACAGTGGCAGAAATTAATGCACAGTGGCTGCATTTGATGGGCACAGTGGCTGCGTTTGATGGGCATAGTGGCTGCGTTTGATGGGCACAGTGGTTGCATTTGATGGGCACAGTGGCTGCATTTGATGGGCACAGTGGCTGCGTTTGATGGGCACAGTGGCTTCGTTTGATGGGCACAGTGGCTGTGTTTGATGGGCATAGTGGCTGCGTTTGATGGGCACAGTGGCTGCAATTGATGGGGTTTTTTTTCAGTTTGTTTGCGCCCCCCCCCCCCCCCCCCAATTTTTTTTTAGCACCAGCTGCCACTGCTACGGCTTATTATCACTGTCAGTCTTTGGGTGTAGGATTCTGTAACCCCTAGTTTGCTCGCTGTACAGGAGAGCAGCAGTGCCAGATGGACACCAGTGAACAAGAGACAGAAGCAGGCTGGCACGATCAACAGCAGACAGGTACAGGCTGGAAGCAGACATGCGGTGAACAGGTGCCAGAGCAATATAGGCAGAGGCTTGCAGCAGGCAGTCCAGCAGTGATGGAAACAGAGGCAGAGTCAGACAAACCGGGTCATACACAGGCAGACAGATCAGGTTCAGATGCGTAGGCAGGAGTGAAGTCAGGATAAACGCCAAGTTGGTAACATATCTGTGAAGCAGCAGCAAGGGGCACAGGGAGAAGCGAGGTCAGAGACAAACCGGGGTCTGTGCAGGTGGAGTTCGGGAGTAGTCAAGACAAGCCAGGTCGGTAACAGTAGCCAGATGCAGAGTAACAGGTTGCAGGTATGCACGGGAATGCTGTAGACAAGACAGCACTGAAGCATAGCACAGACTCAGTTTAAATAGCCGGATTGGCATCAATGCGAGTAACAGATGCATGCACGTGAGCAACAGATGTGTTCATATGTGCACGATCATGCGTGTGTGCACGTGCATAAGCACATTTACATTTCCTACGTGCATGTAAAGGACATGAATAAGCCAGTGCCTATGCACAGGATGCTGTCCTTCCTGACAGATAGACTATAAAATGAGGATTGGAAATTTTGGTCATTGAGAGCTTGCTATAATTTCCAATTACAGTTTCCTGTTAACGACGCTTTAAGTTAATTTTGTCACTTTGTCCCACAAGTTCTACTAGTCAACTATGGTGATGTAATTGGATGTTTCTTGGCTTTCTCACCTTTATTGTTCAGGATCCCCAAAATAACCGAATCGCTCAATGGCTCCAAGTTCCCACCAGAATGTGCATCGCAGACCTGAGCTTCAACCTGACATCTGACCCTATTATGGGCACCTACACCATCCTTGTGGAGAATACCCCGGTACAGACCTTCATTGTTATAGAGAAGGGTGAGTGTCTGTGCTTCAAACTGCCTGCAACTAAATGGAGAATTAATTACTTCTAACTGAGTAGTAGTAGTGATCATGTAGGAAGTTAAAGTACACCTCAATCAAAACTGAAATGTAAAGCTTTGAGGTGCATACATGAGACATAGACTCTCCATTAAGGGAATATGATGGGGAATGGGGATGGGGGTGGTATAGCAGACATGGGTGGCATGGCCTTTCCGCTACCTAAATATAGAGGCATAGCCTAAGTGGATACAGGGGCATAGCCTTTTCATTGAGTGGATATGGGTGGCATACCCTTTCCATTGAATAAATACAGGGGCATAAAATTTTCATTGATTAGATACGTGGGTATAGCCTTTCTATGAAGTGGATATGGTAGGCATAACCTTTCAATTAGGTGGATATGAAGGGCATAGCCTTTCTACTGAGTGCATATAAGTAATATAGCCTCTCTATTGAGTGCATATAAGTAACATAGCCTCTCTATTAAATGCATATCGTACATACAGTAGGTGGCATAGATTTTCCATTGAGTGGATACGGGGGGCATAGCTTTTCCATTGAGTGGATATGGGGGACATAGTATTTCTATTGAGTTGATACGGGAAGGCATAGCCTTTCCATTGAGTGTATTTGGGTGGTATAGCCTTTCCATTGAGTGGATACGGGGGGCATAGCTTTTTCATTGAGTGGATATGGGAAACATAGCTTTTCTATTGAGTAGCTAGGGGGAGGCATTGAGTGTATATGGGTGGTATAGCCTTTCTGTTAAGTAAATATGGGGCATAGCCTTTTCATTGAGTGGATACGTGGGTATTGCCTAATAGGTGCATACAAGGGGGGCTAAGCCTTTCCATTGAGTGGATATTGGTAACATAGCCTTTCTATTAAGTAAATACTGGGGCATAGCCTTAGCCTTTTTGAATGGTTATGTGGATATAGCCTTTCTAATAGGTGCAAGTGGGTAGCATAGTTTTTCCATTTAGTAGATATGGGTGCTATAGACTTTCTATGGAGTAAATACTAGGGCATAGCCTTTCCGTTAAGTGGATGCGAGGGGGGGGTAACTTTTTCATTGAGTGGATATGGTTGGCTTAGCCCTTTCAATGAGTAAATACTGGGGCATAGCCTTTCCGCTGAGTGGCTACGGGGGGGGGGGGAGCTTTTCAATTGAGTGTATATGGGGGCATGAGTAGATACGGGAGGGCATAGCCTTTCTGCTAAGTGGGTACGGGGGGCATAGCCTTTCCACGGAGTGATTTTAGAGACATGGAAACCTTGCCCATTTAAGGAATAGTGTAATTGTCTCCCATTATCTGCCCCCTAGCAAACTGTACTGCCCTCACCTGCCACCCCACTGCTGCAGCAGACTACTCCATGTTAGCTCTGGTGTTAGAGTTTACCTGGGTGAGCTACATCACTGCCTCCCACATGTGACAGTGTTCAGGCCTGGTAATCAGCTGACCAGCCCTTAGCACTGTTACATGAAGGAGGTAATATGCTCCCCCATACCTGGAAACCCAACTCCACTCTGATGAGGTGGCGATAAAGTGGGGCTGTCAGAAGACACGGTCGGTTTGCTGTGAATCCTCTCCAGTCCCTGCCTTAGAGGTTTTAATAAAATTGGTGATGCAGTTAATTGGGGGAAAAAAAACTTCAAAGAGCAGAGGCTCAGGGCGTACGCTCCTAGTGCCCACCTTCTTACCCTGGAGCGTTATGTGATTATTCTGCCTAGGATTCAGAATTAGTCACTTGCTTAATTACTTTGTTCGGATATTGCCCTTTAAGCACTTGCTGACCACAGTATGTATAAATACATTGAGGTTTGCAAGTGGTTTACCGGGATTGTTGCTATCAGCCATAACCCAGGTACCATTTTTTGCAGCCGACGGCAGGCTTTCTCATGAAAGCGGTCCAAGCAGCTCATGAAACATCTCCTCTCGCCACTCGTTGGTGTTTCTTGGGCTAATCCTTCTGCCGGTTCACCCGAGAAACAATCTGACGGTGCGGCGAGTTCTGCTCCAATAGGCGATCAAAGTGTAGATACTCTATGTCCTTGGAGTTCCGGATGTACGTCATGACGTCACTTCAGATCCAGGCTGAAAGGAAATAATTTTTTTTTTCAAAGCAAAAGATCCAAAACAAATTCTTCATCTTTTAATTCTAAAGGTAAAGAAGAGATTTGACCCCAGATCTCTCCATAAAGAGGACCTGTCATCAGTGGCTGCTGGTGCTCAATATTTTTGGGGGGGCATCCTAAAGCCTCATACACACGATCGGACTTCCATCTGACTTTTCCATTGATTTTTGTTTGAAGGGCGTTGGCCGTGAACTTGGTATGCATACACACGGCAGGACTTTTTCAGCCAACTTTCACCAAATCACGTGTTTTTTCTGCTCTTTACCGCCACCCTGTGGGCAACTTCTGCTATTGTTGTCTGATCTTTAGCATTGGCCTTAAAGGCCCATACACAGGTTCAGACTTTTTGACAACAAATGTCCGACGGACCTGTGTGTACGCTCCATTGGACAATTTTTTTCGCTTTTTAATCGGACAAATTTCTGGCAACAAATGTCCTACGTCAGCTAATCCTATCGTGTGTACACAAGTCCATCGGACTAAAGTCCAAAGTACAAATACGCATGCTCAAAACCAATGCTAAAGATCAGACAACAATAGCAGAAGTTGCCCACAGGGTGGCAGTAAAGAGCAGAAAAACCACGTGATTTGGTGAAAGTTGGCTGATAAAGTCCTGCCGTGTGTATGCACACCAAGTTCACGGCCAACGCCCATCTGACAAAAATCCACGGAAAAGTCAGATGGAAGTCCGATCGTGTGTGTGAGGCTTAAGACTGCCTGGCCAATCGGGTTTTAAGGACCTGCTTCCTGATATGAAAAACAGTGCTTGCACCACACTTGTGAGGTACCGCTGCGAGCATTAGAGCGAGAGCAATAATTCTAGCGTGAGACCTCCACTGTAACCTGTAACCTGTAAAGGCGTTTAAAACATCGCCTATGGAGATTTTAAAATACTGTAGTTTGACGCCATTCCACGAGCGTGCCCAATTTTAAAGTGTGACATGCTAGGTATCTATTTACTCAGCGTAACATCATCTTTCACATTTTACCAAACAATTGGGGTATATATTGTGTTTTTGTTTTAATTTATTAAAATATATTTTTTCTCAAAAAATTGTATTTGAAAAATCGCTGCGCGAATATTGTGTGACATAAAAAACCGCAACGATTGCTATTTGATTCCCTCGGGTTTCTGCTAAAAAAAAATTATAATGTTTGGGGGTTCTAAGAAATTTTCTATAAAAATATACTGATTTAAACTTCTAAACAAAAAGTGCCAAAAAAAGCCTGTTTGGCAAGTGGTTAATGTAAACCCGGAACACTAGATGAAGTTGAAGATCATAGGAAACACACATATTAGACACATTACTGGAATTAATCACAATGGCTTTGCTGAGACAGCCACACAGCATTTTTTTTTATTTATAAATAAGCCCCAATGTCTGAATAGGCCCTTACTGAAGTTCTCTGAGCATGTTACATTAGATTTATTAGCAACAGGGGTTGCAACCCAAAAGTCAATGCTCTGCAGGAATTTGGGGAACAGTCTCTTCTGCTGGTTAGAGAGTGAAGATTCTAGCCTTTAAAATGCTCGCCAGGCTGAACTTCAATAGCTGAATAGCCAGAGCCTATTGTGAGTATTGCCTTACCTCTAACAAGTTTTTCTTTCTTTCAGTTCTTCCCCGCTTTGATTGTACGATAGAAGCTCCTTCCAAGATATATATTTCAGATGACATTTTTCCAGTTAAAGTGTGCGCCAGGTGAGTTTGACCGATGGGAGTCTTTGCTGTGGATAGACCTGAATAGTAAAAGATCAGATTATACACACAGCTGAATGATTGCGGCCTCACCTCCTCCTTTTGCCCTAGAGAGATTCTTTTGTTTATTAACCGTCTATACATAGTGGCTGAGCGGGACAAGCATCATTCTAAGAGGACGTATCCATACGTCCTTCAACTCTAGGTGGAAACTGATTACTTATACAGTCATCATGACCGTATAAGAAATCACAGTGTTAGAAAAAAAAATAAAAACATCACCTCCCCAGAGCAGTAGAGGGACAATATGGTGACACTGAATTGCTCTGGTAATGGTATTTTAAAAATATTTTTCTGTCACCAGAGCAATAGCAATGTCACTATGATGGCATTGCACTGTGGTGGCGGTGATCGTGTAAAATGGTTGGCTGCTCTGATATCACTATGTCAGTGCCGCCAGCCATTGTCTCTGATCACCACCACAGCAGTACAATGTTGTCAGACCAGTTCTGCCAGTGTCCCTAATCACCGCCACACCAGTCACGTTTCTCTGATCACTGCTACTCATGTTACAGTGTTACTGATCACGCCACACCAGTCATAGGGGTTGATTTACTAAAGGCAAATAGACTTGGTTGCAATCTACAAGAGCAGTTGCTCCAGAGCTTAGTAAATGAGCAGAAGCTCTGCTGACTTCCATCATCCAATTATGCACGTGCACGTGATTGGGTATTCTTTGCAAAGTGAAGCTTTACCTCATGCTCTGGACCAACCTCATGCTCTGGACCAACTGCACTTTGCAAAGTGCCCAGTCTGTTTGCCTTTAGTAAATGAACCCCAAAGTGTCAATATGGGGTTGATTTACTAAAGGCAAACAGACTGTGCACTTTGCAAAGTGTATTTTCTCCAGACCTTAGTAAATGAAGTAAAGTTTCACTTTGCAAAAAGTACCCATTCACGTGCAAGGAAAAAAAAAGAAAAAAAATTATTTTACTTGCACATGATTGGATGATGAAAGTCAGCAGAGCTTTTGCTCATTTACTAAGCTCTGGAGCAACTACTCTTGCAGAGTGCAATTGCACTTTGCAAAGTGCACCATGTATTTGCCTTTAGTAAATCAACCCCTATAAGTCACCATTAGGGCTCGTTCACACGTGTGATTCTCTCTGAATAGCCACCCGTGTTCGTTTTGCTCTTCAAAGAGCTGTAGCACCCTTGTTCCTACAGTAGGGCTAAAGGTGAATTTAGTCGTGCTGGGTGGTAGCCAGCCTGGCAAATTTGTAGTGTTTAGTGGTCAAATGGCTTCTCTCCTATTCCTGTTTAGCTGTGGTTTCTCCCTTTTGTCAGTAGGTGGCGCTGTTACCTTTGACATTAGAGTGATGAGCTACAGTGAGTTCAGGTTATGAATAAACAATAATGGAGTATGTATACTGCGCTGTCTAAATTAGAAAAATTTATAATAAATGTGATAAATTAATATCCGTGCAGCAACTAAAAATGTGAGACACGCACAATGTAACAAATGTAAAAAACTCAAGCTGCGCAACAGTATATAGTAAATTAATTTGTTTTTGGAAGCTCATTTTTTCCACTTCCTTTTTTTTTTATATTTTGGTTTTGACATTGGATGCCATAGTACATTGGATTTTGATCATACACTCAGTATATTAATTTACTATATACTGTTGCGCAGCTTGAGTTTTTTACATTTACTTATAAATAAACATACCTTTCTCAGCCAATTAGATTTGCTGCTTTGAATGCTGGGAGAAGCTATTTATTTGGAAGAAGTCAGGTAATCTTAATCTTTCCCGCCCAGGCTGCGGTCTGGGTGGATGTGTGTTAAACAGCTCCTGGCTGTTAGACCTGAGGCCTATCCAGGTGTTCTCCTGGCTGCTAGGCCTATCTGGGTGTTCAAGATTCACAGAGAAAAGCCTGCTCAATATCCGGAAACAATTCTGAGAGGGATGGAGTTTTAGAGAAGTGCCAGCGGTGACTCTTCACAGACTGGGGATCCATGAGGTGGCTGGGAGAGCTTCAAGAGAGAACTCATCCAAAATAATTCAGTATGATGCAGTGAGTTAAACGGGGATTTTACCCGCAATTTTTTTTTATTTAAAAGTCAGCAGCTACAAACACTGTAGCTGCTGACTTTTATTAAGGACACTTACCTGTCCTACTCGCCCGCAATGTCAGCCCCCCCGAGGCCGATTCCTCGATCCTGGCAGCTCCCGGCGCCGCCATCCTCAGTAAGGGAAACAGGCAGTAAAGCCGTGCGGCTTCACTGCCAGTTTCCTACTGCGCATGCGCGATCCGCACGGCGCTTTGTGAATGGGCCGGCTGCTCTCTGGGATACACACAGTTCTCAGAAGGCAGCGCGCTCCATTCACCAGAAGACACCGTGAGTAGGACGGAGGAAGCAGACCAGCCACGGACAATGAAGAGGCAGATTAGGGACTTCCGCATAGCAACCACTATTTCTGGTAAGTAAAATTTGTATTTTATTCTCAATAATTTTTTTTCAATTTTTTTTTGAATTTTTGGTCAAAAATGTTTCTTCAGGGTGGAACTCCACTTTAAGTTAAGTTACTATAGGAGACAGCCCATCCTACAAAGTACAGATGTGCTGGTTCAGCTTAAAGACTCTTTTCCTTTACTGCTGTCTACCTTATCTCACCTTTTTGTCTAAGGAGTCTACCTGCCTGCTGATGGTTACTATTTTTGACTAAGGGTGTCCTGTGCCCTATCCCCCCTCTCCCACATTTTTCTGTTGTGAGAAATAAACTTCTCTTTGTTCAAGCATAAAAGTGACTGGTGCCCAATTTCTATCTTGTTCATCACCCACCATGCCTAGTAACCTACACCCTGAGGAAGTATGTCGGCCCTCTGGGGGTCACCACCAGGCTCCGCGAAAGTTGGAATAGGCGCTATAGAGCAGTTGACAGGCGGTGAGGAGCAATTGTATCACCTCCTAACCACCTGCTATAATTCCTTGGACGCAGCACAAACACCCCCATTCACTTGAACAGGTCATGATTGGCGGTAGTACAGAGGGTATAATTGCTGCCACAAATGCAGTTTTACCCCTACCCCAACCTCACTCATGAAGAAGCAGCCAGTCGCTGTTTTCTCAGATCACTACGGCACCAGTCAAAGTCAGTGTTCCTGATTGCCACCACACCAGACCAGTGCATCAAGCAGTTTTCTTATAACCGCCACACCAGTCCCAGTGTCACTAGACCAGTGTTTGCCATCAACAGTGTTCCTTATCACCGCCATATCAGTTGCAGTGTCACCAGACCAGTGTAAGCTAGCACCTGATTCTCACACCAGTCCCAGTGTCACCAGACTGGTTTAAGTCAGCAACAGTGTTCCTAATTGCGGCTACACTAGTCCCACTGTCACCAGATCAGTGCAGCCAGCAACAGTGTTTCTGATCATTGCCACACCAGTTCAGTGTTGCCTCTGCTTTCCGCCTGTACTGACCCTTACCTGTTTATTGACCACGTTTCTGCCTGCTGCCTGGACCAATACTTTGCCTGTTTGCTGACCATATCTCTGCCTGCTGTCTCAAGTGACCCATCTGCAGCTCTGACTGACTATGTTCCTGAGAGACCCCAGTCCCTGCCATCCCCTGTGGGCAGATGTACTTCTGGAACCACAAGAACTCTTTTATTTATCCTTTCTTCACCCTCCTGTACTACTTGGCCAGTGAACATGGCATTCCTGGGGGGCAGCCGCATACCATTAGCCTAGGCTTTTTCGCTTATAGGAATAGGTACTGCTATAGGTGACGCTACACTAAGCTATATTCTCTTGCCACTCGTATAGAGATGACCATTACAATACAATGATTTGTGTGATACACAAGATACAATGTCCGATGCACAATCAGTCTAGACAGTAAAATTCTCACACATGTGGCATCAACATACTCAGGAGGAGGAGCAGAATGAATGTGCTTTGTGTTGTTATTCTAAGTATGCCCACGCTTTGTGTGAAACATATCTTAGAAAATTGACCACTTTGGGTAAAAAATGTTATTTCATTTTCATTCTGCATTTTACAAAAATATGTGATAAAAAATTCAGTCTTCAATAGACTCACCATGTCTAAAAAAACAAAACAAAAACAAAAAACCTTCATACCTTGGAGTGTTTTCTCTCCAAAATGTGGTCTTTTTGTGGGTGTTTCTGCTGTCCTGGTGCTCCAGGGCCTTCAAAAGAGTGATAGGTAGTCAGAAAATTGGATGTGTAATTTATGCTCCTAAAAAGCCTGAAGGTGCTCCTTGGATTTTGGGCCTCTCTATGCGGCTAGGCTGTGAAAAAGTCTCAAACCTGGTGTGGCCATACTCGGGAGGAGTAGCACAATGTGTTTTGGGGTGTAATTCTAAGTATGCCTATGTTGTGTGTTAGAAATATCTTATTAGTTGAAAACTTTTCATTTTCTTTCCTACATTTTCCAAAAACTTGTGGCAAATTTTTAAAGGACTCATAATGCATTTCAGAAAATACCTTGGGGTGTTTGCTTTCTAAAACATGGTCATATTGTGGGTGTTATAACTGTCCTGGTACTCCAGGGTCTCAAGAAATGTGATAGGTAGTCAGGAAATTAGATGTGTAATTTATTTCCTTTGTAAGCCCAAAGGTGTTCCTTGGTTTGCGGGCCCCTCTATGCATCTAGGCTTTGAAAAAGTTTCACAGATAAGGTATCCCCATAAAAATGTGTATATCCAGGGCGCTCCAAGCATTTGAATCCTGACAGATAAGGTCTGTGTTGGAGAGGGTAGCAAATCTTCACACACTTTAGGCAACGCTCAGGGAGACAAGCAATCTCTAATGGAAACAGAAAAACAAACAAGGCGCCTCTAAGTGCAAAAGTATAAAACTTTTAATATCCCCTAAAAGGGTTAAAAACACTTACAAGATAGTGGATGAAACAGGCATGTAGCAGGTAAGTGCATCCAGGAGATGTTCCAGTGGCAGGGCAGTCCCAGTCTGTGATGGTAAAGCTTCCAGAAAAGTCAGAGATAACAGCTGATTGTGCTGTGAATGTTCAGAGGACACAGTAACACTGGAGCCTGGGGATGATGTCAGAGGTCGCTTCCTCTGACATCATCCCCAGGCTCCAGTGTTACTGTGTCCTCTGAACATTCACAGCACAATCAGCTGTTATCGCGGACTTTTCTGGAAGCTTTACCATCACAGACTGGGACTGCCCTGCCACTGGAACATTTCCTGGATGCACTTACCTGCTACATGCCTGTTTCATCCACTATCTTGTAAGTGTTTTTAACCCTTTTAGGGGATATTAAAAGTTTTATACTTTTGCACTTAAAGGTATCCCCATACTTGGCAGGTGTAGTAAGATGTGTTTTGGGGTGTAATTGTATATACTGTATGCCTATGCTGTGTGTGAGAAATAACTCAAAATGGCAAGTTTGTGCAAAAACGAATGCAGCCTCCATATCCAAGGACAGTAAGCTGCAATATATTACATGTTTTGTTCTTGATCATCTTCCTTGGTAAACATTTTAAACCTGCAAAGGCAGCCGGCAGGAGTGCAGACAGTGCTGGGCTTCAAAAGCCCAATATGTTTTACAAATTGAGTGTCATGGAGGTAACCTAAAAATAAAAATGTAGTTATAAAAATACATGGTAAAGGAATAATACATTTAAATTGTGATATAAACCATCACTTTATAAATGTGTAAAGGTAATTAAACTTAATACATTTATTACAGGTTCCCTTTAAAGCAGAGAAGTAGTCAGTTATAAAGTAATTTCTACCATCATCCGTGGCAGACAGACAGGAAAGCTTCCGTGCAACAAACTGCCACTTATCTCCTCCGATAATAGATTACCATTGAGATAACATGTAGAAAATAGTTGTTATCTGGCCAGTCAGGTGTCTCTGGTGGAGTCTTGGTTGTTTTTTAATGTGACTTAAATTACAACACAACTGTGTTCCAACACACATCACACAATACAAACCACAATCTAACATTGTATGTTGGCATGTTGATCACAAAGCCGTTACAATGAATAAAATAAATATGTAGCGATACCCCCAACTTAAGAGAGCCACTGGTATTGTTTTGGGCCCTTTACACAGCACCGCCAACCCCCCAATCTACTCGACCCTCCTCTGGCACAGCTAGTCTAGGGGATGATAGATTGGTAATAACTCTACTATTGTCTATGACACAGTCCCACAATAAGATAAACAGTGATAAAATATAGTAATTGACACTAATACCAAAGTACTTAACTATAGCAACTTTACTTTAGCATAAAGATTAGGTAGAAACACAGTACATCATAACACATGCAGAGCCCTGCAATATTAGTGACACTTAGCAATACTGTGAAGAAATAAATAGCGCGCCACGTGCAGCTATCCTCCCCTTGAGCAATATGGCGCCCAAGTCAGGCCTGACTTGAATTAAAGCACAGTCTTAGGGTGAAGAATCTTCGCATGCAAGGAAATCGGTGGTGCAACACTTTGTAATCCAACGGGACTGTATCTTAGCAAAGTAACAACTCCCAGAAGACTATCAACCTCAGTTCTGGAAATAGTCTCCTGCTAGGATAGTTGATATAACACTAAGGGCCAAGGCAGTCAGTAGGCCTAAACACAGTACTTGGCTATAACTTTGAGCAAGTGCTCTCTCACCACACCGGACTTAGTCCCCGTCCGTAACTTCCACCGCTGTGTCTCAACACACAGCGTATGCGATAGCCGGGTCTTCGGTCCTCCTGATGTCAATGAGAAGCAAATGGAGATCAGGTGCCACAAGGCTCCGCAGTGGAGTGGAAGGCTCTTTGAAAGTGTGCAAGGCCCAGGCTTCAGGCCTTGCACCAGCAGCAAGTCCGCACAGGGGATCCTCTTGCTAGAAGGGCGGTGTCCCAAAGAGGCCAAGCCTAGCCTCCCCTTCACCTTTATAACCCACCCCATGAGTCTCTGCGGGTGGCAATGCACCTTGGGTGCTAAACGGAGTTCCAGATAGTGGACTGACGACTGGTAGAACTGGCATTTCTCTGGTGAAAGCTTGAGTCCCTTGTCACTGAGTCTTTTCAAGACTTTTTCCAGTCTCTCTTCATGCTCCTCTAGAGTCTTCCCAAAGACGATGATATCATCTAGGTACACTAGGACTTCAATGAGGTTCATGTCTCCCACAGTTTTCTCCATCAGGCGCTGAAAAGTGGCAGGGGCTCCAGACAGACCTTGGGGCATCCGGTCAAATTCGCACAGCCCACATCGAACTCATCTTTGGAGAATATCTTCCTCCATCTGGTCAACTGGGCCTTCGCCCTCTCCTTCCAGGCCCTTGGCAGGTTTGGGTTCTCCATGCAGAGCTTCTCCCAGGTAGTCCTTTCTTCCTCTGTCTTCTCCACATCTGACAAGACAACTGGGGCAGCAGGGCTCACCTGGCCCAGCAGCATCCTGGCTGGGATCTCCATGGGGGCGTCAGTAGTATTTCTGATGCTCACCGGCACCTTACAGTGTGCCTTCTTTAAAGCTCTTAGCGGGACCACTTCAGGGATCACTTCTAGACCTAAATGTTTCTCCCGGGGATCTGGTTCCAACACGACAAAGGGGCCAGGTTGCTCCCAAGTAAGCTTCACAGTGGCTCTGAGACAGGTTACTTCACCGGGTTGCAACACTATCCCTTTCTTCCCTAGCCTCCAGACTTTCCCTACCGCCTCTTCTTGGGCCTTCTGCTCCAAGACTAGTCGCTGGTAGGCTAGCTTCAGCATCGGGTGGATTCTGGTGGCTGCAGGGTTCTTCCCTTGTGCTAAGGGAGCCAGGAGCCTTCTGACCAAGTCCGTATTGGTCCCTACTATGAGGGGACTCTTGTTGGCTCTGGGTGGTCGAGGGCAGACTACTGCCAGAGTATCAAATACTTCAGCCTTCCCGGCCAATGAGGGGTCGAAGGTCAACTTTATTGGTAAGTAGCCATCGTAGGGGAAACTCTGTATTCCGATCCCCCATATCTCCAAGTCTTCGAGTCTTTGAATGAGCAGATGGCTCAGGTGTTTATCATAAAAGTCCCTATATAATAGGGTCACTTGTGCCCCAGTATCTAGGATGGCTCTTGTGTAGACTCCCTCCACTTGAATGGGTACTATTGGAGAGGGTCCTACCAGCTTTTCTGGGAATGGTCTCGAAGGGGTCTCTTTCCTTTGATCCCTGCATTTTCACTTAGGACTTTTCTTCTTCCATTTTTCTCTGGACCTCAGTCCCTCTTGGGCTCGGTATGCATTGATATCCCACCTCTTTTTAGGTGTATACTCCCGCTGAGGGACATTATTCCTTTTTGGAGGGGGTTTGCCCCCTTTCTTGCTGGACTTCTCATTAAGTTTTGATCCAATGGAGCTTACTGGAGATGGTGGGCACCCGGTTGACTCCTTCACCGGGGCCCTCTGGAGTTTTCCGCCGGCTTGCGATTATTAACTTTCTTTTTCCTTGGACTGGGACATACTTTTCCAATATGGCCAACTCCTCCGCAGTTGTAGCAAACCGCATCCCCCCAATCCTGTAGGGGAGCGGGCACTGAGGTATCTGGGAACAGCTCCTTCTTCGGTCCCTCTTTCTCTGGGACCCTTGGATCCTTTGCCATCAAAAAGGTCAGCATCTCCAATACCTGAGACATCTGTGACTTCAGGGTATCTACTTCTGAGTCTCTTTCAGGGGTCATGGCTGATCTGACCATTACAGATGTAGAAGAGGTGTGTGTCTTGATCGCTTGCTGATCTTTTAGTAGAGCCTCTTCGTCTCTCATGATCTTCACCAGGTCAGGGTAATTCAATGACATGCCTCCTCCAGAGGTTTTCAGGTGGAGCCAGACTGGATCTGAACGTAGTGCTCCTTTTAGGATCTGCTTCATCCTCGCCGCATCTATGGCTTGGGGCACCATTCCCTTTTTCAGCATGATTTGGCAAAGCATCCTATTCAATCTTCTCACATACTCTGACAGCTTTTCTCCTGGTTGCTGAAAAGTGTGTTCAAACTGATACACCAGTTCTGTCACTTTCTCCAACTGACCAAACTCTTCCTGCAGCATGGCCAAGTAATCGTAGGCCGTGCAGGCAGCATTGCTAAACCGAAGACTTTTTACAGCTTCAGCAGCCGCGCCTTTCAAACTCTCAATCACGCGCTGCTTCTTCTGTGCTTCAGGCACCTCCCATGCCTCTACCACTAGTAATGCCTGCTCGATCCAGGTGTCAAAGTATTCCTCCCCTACAGGGACAGGTAGCTTCCCTGAAAAGATCCTTAGCTTTCGGTAACTGGCCTCTATGTGCACCGTGTTGGTTTTCTGACACTTAGTGAGCAGATCCCCTAGGGCATTCAAAAGTTCCAGCCCTATAGTAGTCAGGGGTGTCACCGGAGGTATCGTCCCCTTTAGCTTCCCTGGTGTATGGGATGTCCCTGGCGGTGACCCCGGAGGGGATGGCGGAGGTGACTCCTTCTTTGCGGCCACCACGTGCGCCAAACCATAGGTCTTGTTATCTGCCGTCTGCACACTTTGACCTCTAAAATTCCCCAGTGTTCCATCCCTCCATTCTATCAGTGCATACTTGAACGAGGTTTCTGGATTTGACCTCATGTCCATCACCCATGACTCTTGATTCGGGGATAACGACACTAAAAGTCGCTCCACCGCATCCTTCGGCCATTCTTCTCCCGGGAGACTGAGGACCACTGACATGTCTGGGCTGGCCTTGACTGCCTCGCACCACGCTTTCATTTCTAGTGGGTCCATGCCGGTACCTTTGGAGTGTTTGATTGCCGCGTGCAGGATCCCGGACTTGCGAGCCCCCACGTGTAGCGATACCCCCAACTTAAGAGAGCCGCTGGTATTGTTTCGGGCCCTGTACACAGCACCGTCAACCCCCGGCAATCTACTCGACCCAATGTACTCCTCTGGCACAGCTAGTCTAGGGGATGATAGATTGGTAATAACTCTACTATTGTCTATGACACAGTCCCACAATAAGATAAACAGTGATAAAATATAGTAATTGACACTAATACCAAAGTACTTAACTATAGCAACTTTACTTTAGCATAAAGATTAGGTAGAAACACAGTGCATCATTACACATGCAGAGCTCTGCAATATTAGTGACACTTAGCAATACTGTGAAGAAACAAATAGCGCGCCACGTGCAGCTATCCTCCCCGTGAGCAATATGGCGCCCAATAATGTTCTACGCTACCCAGTCAGGCCTGACTTGAATTGAAGCACAGTCTTAGGGTGAAGAATCTTCACATGCAAGGAAATCGGTGGTGCACATCAGGAACAACACTTTGTAATCCAACGGGACTGTATCTTAGCAAAGTAACAACTCCCAGGAGACTATCAAACTCAGTTCTGGAAATAGTCTCCTGCTAGGATAGTTGATATAACACTAAGGGCCAAGGCAGTCAGTAGGCCTAAACACAGTACTTGGCTATAACTTTGAGCAAGTGCTCTCTCACCACACTGGACTTAGTCCCCGTCCGTAACTTCCACCGCTGTGTCTCAACACACAGCGTATGCGATAGCCGGGTCTTCAGTCCTCCTGATGTCAATGAGAAGCAAATGGAGATCAGGTGCCACACAGGCTCCGCAGTGGAGTGGAAGGCTCTTTGGAAGTGCGCAAGGCCCAGGCTTCAGGCCTTGCACCAGCAGCAAGTCCGCACAGGGGATCCTCTTGCTAGAAGGATGGTGTCCCAAAGAGGCCGAGCTTAGCCTCCCCTTCACCTTTATAGCCCACCCCATGAGTCTCTGCGGGTGGCAATGCACCTTGGGTGCTAAACGGGGTTCTGGGTATCATAGTCCATGAGGCCTTAAAGGAGACCCCCGCTAAAATATAATAAATAATCATATTAATACTAAAAATACATATGATAAAATAATAAAAATATAATAAAATGTACATATACAATATAAATACAATAAAATACAATAAAATATAATACATTTACAGCTTCCCTAAATTAGTGTACAGAGCAATATTTAAAAAAAGTAGAGTCTCTTTATTAAAAACAAAACAAAAACATCACTCTGCGACTGTCTCAATCATTTTGCAGAGCCATCATGAATAATCACAGTAATTTCCCGAATACATTTATTACCTATAATTGTCAGCACCATCTAGTGGCCATAATGAATAAGCTGACGATCACAAATGCATAGCTCCCAACCGTCCCTGATTTCGAGGGACTGTCCCTGATTTGGAACAAGGTCCCTCTGTCCCTCATTCCTTATTATTTGTCCTTCATTTTCGTCTGATCGATATATAAACTATATTGTCAATAGTATTGGGACGCCTGCCTTTAAACGCACATGAAATTTAATGGCATCCCAGTCTTAGTCCGTATGGTTTAATATTGAGTTGGCCCACCCTTTGCAGCTAAAACAGCTTCAACTCTTCTGGGAAGGCTTTTCACAAGGTTTAAGAGTGTGTCTATGGGAATGTTTGACTATTTTTCCAGAAGCGCATGTGAGGTCAGGCGCTGATGTGGACGAGAAGGCCCGGCTGGCAGTCTCCACTCTAATTCATCCCAAATGTTGTTCTATTGAGTTGAGGTCAGGACTTTGCACAGGCTAGTCAAGTTTCTCCACCACAAACTCGCTCATCCACACTATATTGCCAAAAGTATTGGGCCACCCTTCCAAATCATTTAATAGAGGGGAAATTATAGTGTGAGGTTGTTTTTCAGGGGTTGGGCTTGACCCCTTAGTTCCAGTAAAGGGAACTCTTGAGGCGTCACCATACCAAGACATTTTGGACAATTTCATGCTCCCAACTTTGTAGGAACAGTTTGGGGATGGCCTCTTCCTGTTCCAACATGACTGTGCACCAGTGCACAAAGCAAGGTCCATAAAGTAATGGATGAGCGAGTTTGGGGTGGAGGAATTTGATCTCACAAATGCGCTTCTGGAAGAATGGTCAAACATTCCCATAGACACACTCCTAAATCTTGTGGACAGCCTTCCCAGAAGAGTTGAAGCTGTTATAGCTGCAAAGGGTGGGCCAACTAAATATTGAACCCTACAGACTAAGACTGGGATGCCATTAAATTTCATGTGTGTGTACAGGCAGGTGTCCCAATACTTTTGGCAATATAGTGTAATTGTATATAAAATGCCCTTTTTATCTTCCAAAAAGTGTTTCTCAGTGCGAAACCTTGCATTCGTAGATTTTCAAAAGCAAGTATAAAATAATAGTAGTGGTAAAAAAATGCACTTGTGGGTTTAACCCCTTCACACCTAACGGTAAAACAAATCTAAATGCCCAAGCTCAATTTAGCATTTTCAACATGTGTTGGTAAAACCGTACATATCACCACAACTACTTTGTGCATTCAGGTTGATTATACTGTGTTTTTTTCAGGACAAATTGAGCTTCCATTTGGTGGTAAATAGTTATGGATATCTCTTTTAATTTTTTATTATCAAATAAAAACTGGTCCTAACTAGTAAAAAAAAAAAAAGAACTTTTTTTTTAAATTTACACTCAGGCCCCTTTCACACTGGGGCAGGGGCGGTGTCGGCAGTAAAGCGCCGCTATTTTTAGTGGCGCTTTACCATAAATTTTGCGGCGCTATTCGGCCACTAGCGGGGCGCTTTTACCCCCCGCTAGCGGCCGAGAAAGGGTTAAAACCACCGCAAAGTGCCTCTGCTGAGGCGCTTTGCCGGCGGCATAGCCGCGGTGACCTATTCATTTCAATGGGCAGGCCGCTCCTTCACGGCTCCAAAGATGCTGCTAGCAGGACGTTTTTTTACCGTCCTGCTAGAGCACCGCTCCAGTGTGAAAGCCCTCAGGGGTTATACACTGGAGAGACAGCAGCGGCTGTTTCAGGTCGCTAACATTTCTTTTCCCCTCTGCAGGAGAACCCCCCCCCCTTTTCCCCTCTGTATGAGAACATCCCATCAAGACCGCTGAGAATGGGGCGGGTCTTAGTCAGTGATGTGGGCGGGGGAAAAATGTCAATGATGTGACTTTTGAAATGTTTTACTGTTATGTGTTCGTTTGTTTCCCTTCCCTTCCCTTCCATGTCAGGTTCAGGCACAACTTTCAGTTTATCAGTTTTTATTTTTGAAAATTTCTAGCTAGTCTCTGGATCGGGTTATGTTGGCTCCCTTTGGGGCATAGCTTGTTCCAGACACTGGGGACCAGTGTCAAATTACTGGGGGGAGAGTGTAGCAGGTATGTACTATTTAGGGGCAGCATCTGGGTGGTAGTATGACCCAGATGCCCTAATTGGTAGAGTAGGGCTGTTTTTATTCGAGTGAAGATATCAGTGGTGCTCAGTTCCCTGCGGCCCAGTGAGTGGCGCTGTCGCTTTGGGCCGGGGTTGAACCACCACTGAAGTGCCGTACTCTTTGTGACCTCTCGCAGCAGCCGTACAGTGGGGCAGGGAACCTGCTGTGCTTGCTGGGAGAGGGTATAAAGGGGGCGGACATCTTCACCACGAGGTCCGAGTCCCAGGCACCTTCAGCCTGAGGGCTGCTGTCCGTGATTGTGTCCAGGCGCCCTTGGCCTGGATGCGTGGAGTTCGTGTTCCATCCCAGACACCTTCAGTCTGGGGTGAGGTACTTAACAGAAGGCCTGGGGCCCAGTGCCTTCCGCTGGGTCCCGCGAGGGAGGATCGTCCTAAGGTGCCCCTGATGTCAGTTGCCTGAATACAGGGCGTAAGGGACCGGAGTGGTGTCTATCCCGTAGAGCTGGTGCAGCATATTGCCGGTGCCGGGTGGGCCTTCGGAGACCGTCCAGATGGATGTCTTTCCCCAACATGGGCCAACTTCTCAAGGAAGGTAGTCCATGTTCTATGGCTGGTGGCAGCGGCCCAACTAATCAACCCAGGACGGTGGCAGAGGCCTACTCTCAGGGCTGTGGCAGGGGCCTCAACAGTTCACCCGGTCGGTGGCAGCGACCAACCTCACGGTCGGTCGCAGCGACCGTGCGCCAAGCCTATTTGCACTAAAAGGAATAGGAGAGTTCATTGTGCCTGGGCCTACTCGTATCCCACACCCCTGTCTGTTCATTTAAAAGTTCAACTGATGCTGTTCACCTGTCAAGAGAAATAAAGGAGTCTTGAACTTTCATGGTGTGGAGCTCTATTACTGACTGTCAAACTTCCACAGAAGAAGCGGAGGCTCCGTCCAAAACACAGGCCCGAAGGTAAAACAAGTGACTTTGCTCAAACCTCATACACACACGAGGTGAGAGCTTGTTGTGGTGTTCCTGCACTCTCTCTCCTCCCAGGTGTACCTCTAGAGCAGTGATTCTCAACCAGGGTTCCGTGGAACCCTAGGGTTCCTCCAGAGGTTGTTAGGGGTTCCTTCAGCATTGGGCAATTTCTGCCTCTCAGATAATTTTCATACTGAAACCATTGATCTTTTTAGCTATCTGTAAGGAGGTAATTCTTCCCAATGACAACAAGTGTAAGGACCATTCTTCCCACTGACCATCACAATAAAGTTTCATGAATTGTAGATCTGAAATTTTTAGCAGGGGTTCCCCGAGACCGGAGAACTATTTCAAGGGTTCCTCTGTGTTGAAAAGGTTGAGAAAGGCTGCTCTAGAGAGAGAGAGAGAGAGAGAGAGAGAGAGAGAGAGAGAGAGAGAGAGAGAGAGAGAGTGAGGCAGCTACATATTATTTATTTATTTTACTTCTTTCTTTTTTTTTATACAAACACTTTTTTTTTTTCTTTCTGCAAGGAACAAGAAAGATACATTGTATCCTTCTTCTCCATTCACAGAAAGAAAAAAAAACACAGGGACGGGCTTCACAGTGACTGATCACTGTGGTAGCCAATCAGAGGCTACCACATCGAACAGGTGACCCGGTATCAGGAGATCCGGATCCCGGTCGTAAGTACGGGGCCCGTGGCTTTCGTGAGACAACTGGCCTCTTTGATGTGGTGCGCTCCCAGCACAAAAGGGAGAAACGCATATATGCGGCCCCACGTAAAAAAAGCTTAGTGCAGTGGGGCCGCATATATGTGTTAGGTCAGTGTGAAGGGGTTAACTCATTTTTTTGTATAATTCTCCTTTAAGGGGGCGTGGCAGGAGGTGTGTCCTATGCCTGCATACTTTTGCTAAAAGGTGTTCCTCGTTCCCATCTCAAAAAGTTGTGGTGTATACAAATATATTAGCCAATATTACAGTGCTTATTCGTGACGCAAGGCAAATACTTGAGACATTCACATAGTGGTTTTGTTTTAAGTAAAAAGCATTGTACACTTTCACATTTTTTTGTTGTTTTATTGAGGTATTAGTGTAGGTCTGAACCCAGTGTCATTTGTTTGTTTTACCTTGTAATGATGGGCTCACATGCTGCGAATAGACGTGTGCAATTTGTTTCGGTTCGAATACAAATTCAAACAAATTTTTGGTTATTTGGAGATTCGGATGGATCCGAATCTTTGAATGAAATAGTAACGAATTTTGTTAAAATCCGTTAAAATTCCTTTTGTTTATTCGTTTTCTACCAAATTTCAACTTTTCTTAGAATTCGGATCAGTCGAAAAACGATCGACCGATTTGAGTTCTGTTTGAAGAAATAGCTGGTTGTTAGGCAGCAGGCCAGGAAACCGGCCGCCCTCGTCCTTAACAACCATGACTTATCATCTGTCAGCTGGCTTCCCTACTGACAGATGAATGTAAAGAAAACAATGCCGGCATTGCCCTGCAATAGAAAAATGTTTTAAAAAAAATGGCGTGATGTCCTCAGCCCATACCAGGCCCTTCAGGTCTGGTATGGATTTTAAGGGAAACCCCATGCCTAAAAAAAGGGACGTGAGGTCCCCCCCAATATCCATACCATATTCTTATCTGAGCATGCAGCCTGGCAGGTCAGAAAAGGGGGGGGGGAACGAGTGGGAACCCCACTTTAAGTGAAACAATGAAAAGAAATTCCTTTTAATCACTGGCTGACCAGCCACTGTATATATACGGCGGCAGGTCGGCTCGATTGCACAAACCGGCGGTCCGTGCATGTGCACTGATCAATGTAATAATGTCACTGGTCCCCAAAAAGTGTCACTTAGGGTCAGGTTTTCCGCAATGTCCCGCTAAAAATCGCATATTGCCGCCATTACCAGTAAAAACATAATAAATAAATAAAAGTCCATAGATCTTTCCTATAGTTTGTAGATGGGATAACTTTTGCGCAAACCAATCAATACACGCTTATTGCGATCTTTTTTTACCAAAAATATGTAGCAGAATACATATTGGCCTAAACTGATGAATAAATTCTTTTTTTTTTTTGGATATATTTTATGGCAGAAAGTAAAAAAGTTTTATTTTTTAATTTTAAATTGTCGATATTTTTTGTTTATAGTGCAAAAAATAGAAACTGCAGAGATGATCAAATACTACCAAAAGAAAGCTCTATTTGTGGGGAAAAAAGGACGTCAATTTTGTTTGGGTGCAACGTCGCCACGACTGCGCAATTGTCAGTTAAAGGGACGCAGTGCCGTATCGCAAAAAAATGGCCTGGTCAGGAAGGGGGCAAATCTTCCTGGTCCTTAAGTGGTTAAGGGGGTAAATCCTCCCGGTGCTGAAGTGGTTAAATATAGTGGCTGGGGGGTCCCCTTAGTCTGCCTGTAAAGTGGCAAGTGGCGCATCTGTAGAAGGTATAAAACATGCTGCAGCAAAAATGACATTTCTAAAGAAAAAAAAAATGTCAAATCACATTTAAATTGACTCGCGGTTGCAATTGCTGGTACCTCCGCCCCAAATCCATACTAGACCCTTATCCGGACATGCAGCCTGGCAGGTCAGGAAATGAACCATACTAAGCCACATGCCCGCAACATGGTGCCTCAACCGTGGCCGGTGGTTGTGGGAGTCTGCAGGCAGGGGGCTTATCGGAATCTGGAAGCCCCCTTTCATAAGGGGGCCCCCAGATCCCGCCCCCCCATGTGAATGGGTATCAGGTACATTGTACCACTACCCATTCACAAAAAAAGCGTCAAAAAAGTAAAAATACAGAGACAGTTTTTGACAAATCCTTTATTAAAAAATAAAAAAGTGTTCCTAGATGTAGATCCATCGTCAATCACACCGCTCGCTGCACCAAAAAAAACCAAAAGACGCTCTCGTCAGACGGAGGTTGTCTGCCTACTGCAGGCTGCTGCCTTTGACATTTCTTATATAGGTAAGGGGCGGGGCCACCTGGCTATGTCACCTGGTGCCACCTTCTAATGTCACAGAGCGGTGCATGCTGGGTCTGTGACGTCGGAAGGGGTGGCCACTTATTAGTGCCCATCAGTGCCGCATTTAAGTGCCAATCAGTACTGCCTCATCAGTGCCCGTCAGTGCAGCCTCATCAGTGCCCATTAGGGATGAGCTTCGAGTTCGAGTCAAACTCATGTTCGACTTGAACATTGCCTGTTCGCCCGTTCGCCGAACAGCGAACAAATTGGGGTGTTCGCGGCAAATTCGAAAAATCTATGGGAGAAATCTAAAGTGCTAATTATAAAGGCTTATATGCAAGTTATTGTCCTAAAAAGTGTTTGGGGACCCGGGTCCTGCCCCAGGGGACATGTATCAATGCAAAAAGAAGTTTTAAAAACGGCTGTTTTTTCGGGAGCAATGATTTTAATAATGCTTAAAATGAAAAAATAAAAGTGAAATATTCCTTAAATAAATTTCGTACCTGGGGGGTGTGTATGATATGCATGTAAAGTGGCGCATGTTTCCCGTGCTTAGAACTGTCCCTGCACAAAGTGTCATTTTTGAAGGAAAAAAAGTCATTTAAAACTCACTCGCGGCTATTAATGAATTGTCGGCTCCCGCAATACATACAAAAGTCATTGATAAAAAAAAAAAAAAAAACGTGGGGGTCCCCCAGAATTCAATTACCAGGCCCTTCAGGTCTGGAATGGATATTAAGGGGAACCCCGCCGCAAATTAAAAAAAAAAATTACGTGGGGTTCCCCCAAATATCCATTCCAGGCCCTTCAGATCTGGCACGGATTTTAAGGTTAACTCCACCCCAAATTTTAAAAAAAATGGCGTGGAGTCCCCCTAAAAATCCATACCAGACCCTTATCCGAGCACGCAACCTGGCCGGCCGCAGGGGAAGAGGGGGGAGGAGAGAGCGGCCCCCCCTCCCTCCTGAACCGTACCAGGCCACATGCCCTCAACATGGGGAGGATGTCCCCATGTTGATGGGGACAAGGGCCTCATCCCCACAACCCTTGCCCGGTGGTTGTGGGGGTCTGCGGGCGGGGGGCTTATCGGAATCTGGAAGACCCCTTTAACAAAGGGGACCCCCAGATCCCGGCCCCCCCTATGTGAATTGGTAAGGGGTACATTGTACCCCTACCATTTCACGAAGAAAGCGTAAAAAAATGTTAAAACACACAAACACCTTGAAAAAGTCCTTTATTAAAAAAATAAAAACATTCCAGCGGTGAAATCCAGTGTCCCGCGGCGATCCCGATGTCCAGCGCTGTCCGTCATTGGTTGTGCCTGTGCGGACCTGATGGGGAACTTCCTCCTCAGTGTTTTAAATGTATAGACCCGCTCCTTCTAAAGTTCCCCATCAGGTCCGCTCAGCGGACCAGATGCGGAACATGAGAAGGGGCGGGTCTATACATGTATTACCAAAGTGAGAGAAGTTCCCCATCAGGTCCGCCTCCTCGGTATGTCAGACCCCGCCTACGTCATTGGCCTGAGCGGGGAAACTTCCTTCACTGTGTAAATTTAAATTACACAGTGAAGGAAGTTCCCCGCTCAGGCCAATGACGTAGGCGAGTCTGACATACCGAGGGGGCGGACCTGATGGGGAACTTCTCTCACTTTGGTAAAACATGTATAGACCCGCCCCTTGTCATGTTCCGCATCTGGTCCGCTGAGCGGACCTGATGGGGAACTTTAGAAGGGGCGGGTCTATACATTTAAAACACTGAGGAGGAAGTTCCCCATCAGGTCCGCTCAGGCACAACCAATGACGGACAGCGCTGGACATCGGGATCGCCGCGGGACACTGGATTTCACCGCTGGAATGTTTTTTTTTTTGTTTTTTTTTAATAAAGGACTTTTTCAAGGTGTTTGTGTGTTTTTTTAACATTTTTTTACGCTTTCTTCGTGAAATGGTAGGGGTACAATGTACCCCTTACCAATTCACATAGGGGGGGCGGGATCTGGGGGTCCCCTTTATTAAAGGGGTCTTCCAGATTCCGATAAGCCCCCCGCCCGCAGACCCCCACAACCACCGGGCAAGGGTTGTGGGGATGAGGCCCTTGTCCCCATCAACATGGGGACATCCTCCCCATGTTGAGGGCATGTGGCCTGGTACGGTTCAGGAGGGAGGGGGGCCGCTTAATATCCATTCCAGACCTGAAGGGCCTGGTAATTGAATTCTGGGGAACCCCCACGCTTTTTTTTATTTTTTTTTATCAATGACTTTTGTATGTATTGCCGGGAGCCGACAATTCATTAATAGCCGTGAGTGAGTTTTAAATGACTTTTTTTCTTTCAAAAATGACATTTTTTGCAGGGACAGTTCTAAGCACGGGAAACATGCGCCACTTCACATGCATATCATACACACCCCCCAGGTACGAAATTTAAAGGAATATTTCACTTTTATTTTTTCATTTTAAGCATTATTAAAATCACTGCTCCCGAAAAAACAGCCGTTTTTAAAACTTTTTTTTGCATTGATACATGTCCCCTGGGGCAGGACCCGGGTCCCCAAACACTTTTTAGGACAATAACTTGCATATTAGCCTTTATAATTAGCACTTTAGATTTCGAACGTTCGAGTCCATTGTATTTAATAGGGTTCTAAAGTTCATACAAACGTTTTGTCTGTTCGCAGGTTCTGGTGCAAACCGAACAGGGGGGTGTTCGGCTCATCCCTGGTGCCCATCAGTGAAGGAGAAAACATACTTATTTACAAAGTTTTGTTACATGAAACGAAGAAAAAAAAAACATTTATTTTTCTAAATTTTCTGTTGTTTTTATTTGTAGCACAAAAAATAAAAACCTCAGAGGTGATCAAATACCACCAAAAGAAAGCTCTATTTGTGGGGGAAAAAAAATATAAAAATTTTGTTTGGGTACAGCATCGCATGACCGCGCAATTGTCATTCAAAATGTGACAGCGCTGAAAGCTGAAAATTTATCTGGGCAGGAAGGTTTATAAGTGCCCTGTATTGAAGTGGTTAACAACCAGCTAGTCTTTACACAGAATTCAAATTGGTCGTCCTTTTTTTGACCGATCCAAATTCTAATCGTTCTGAAAAGTTGAAATTAGTTAGAAAATGAATAAATTAAACACATTTTAATGAAAACAAAACAAAATTTAACTAAAACAAAACAACTGTAACTAAAACAAAACAAAACTGTAACTAAAACAAAACGAAACAAATTCCATAACAAAACAAAATTAGTAACATAACAAAACAATTTTTTGAGATGGGAACAAGGGACACCTATTAGGAAAAGTATGTAGGCATAGGACACACCCCTAGCCACACCCCCTTAAAGGTGAAATACACAAAAAAAATGATTAGACACACAAGTTCTTTTTTTACCACTACTATTCCTTTATAGTAGCTTTTTAAATTTACAAATGCAGCAATTCAGAAATTGGATGGAAGGTTTAGCACTGGGAAACACTTTTTGAAAGATAAAAAACGAAAAATTGTATCATACGTACCGGAATTTTCCTTTCCTGGTGCCTATCCATGGCAGCATACCTGTGATAGAGCTCCACCTCGACTCCTCCTACAGGACTAGTGAATAGCATAAATTAAAGGCAGAGTCCCTCCCCCAACATTCTCCGTAATATAGAATTCCAAGGGTGGGAGCATATGCAGCCTCTCCCTTCTCCCCTCCCCCTCTCCCCTGCACCCGTCACTCAACAATAAATATATTCATGCATTGCATGAATATATCTATTGTCGCCGCTGCTGCCCACTATTCAGGTGTCTGGCCCCCTGTTGAGCGCCGGCCATCAGAATAACAGCGGTCGGTGTGTTTTGGAAGTGCCTGATTAGAGCGATAGGTTTCCCGATTAGGGGACAAACTGGCGGCATTTGGGGACAGACTGGCTGTGGGGACAAACTGGCTGCATTTGGGGGGAAACTGGCTGCATTTGGGGACAAACTGGCTGCATTTTAGGGGAAACTGGCTGCATTTAAAGGGGCAAACTGGCGGCATTTTATGGGCACAGTGGTGGCGTTTAACCACTTAAGCCCCGGACCATTTCGGGCCATTAGGACCAGGCCTGTTTTTGGGATTCGGCACTGCGCTGCTTTAACTGTAAATTGTGCGGACATGCAATGTTGTACCCAAATGAAATTTGCGTCCTTTTCTTCCCACAAATAGAGCTTTCTTTTAATGGTATTTGATTGCCTCTGCGATTTTTATTTTTTGCGATATAAACGGAAAAAGACCGAAAATTTTGAAAAAAAATGATATTTTCTACTTTTTGTTATAAGAAAAATCGAATAAACTCAATTTTAGTCAGACATTTAGGCCAAAATGTATTCAGCCACATGTCTTTAGTAAAAAAAATGTCAATAAACGTATATTTATTGGTTTGCGCAAAAGTTATAGCGTTTACAAACTAGGGTACATTTTCTGAAATTTACACAGCTTTAAATTTATGACTGCCTATCTCATTTCTTGAGGTGCTAAAATGGCAGGGCAGTACAAAACCCCCCCAAATGACCCCATTTTGGAAAGTAGACACCCCAAGGAAATTGCTGAGAGGCATGTTGAGCCCATTGAATATTTTTTTTTTTTGTCCCAAGTGATTGAATAATGACAAAAAAAAAAAAAATTACAAAAAGTTGTCACTAAATGATATATTGCTCACACATGCCATGGTTATATGTGGAATTGCACCCCAACATACATTTTGCTGCTTCTCCTGAGTACGGGGATACCACATGTGTGGGACTTTTTAGGAGCCTGGCCACGTACGGGACCCCGGAAACCAAGCACCGCCTTCAGGATTTCTAAGGGCGCAAATTTTTGATTTCATTCCTCACTACCTATCACAGTTTCGAAGGCCATAAAATGCCAAAATAGCACAAAACCCCCCCAAATGACCCCATTTTAGAAAGTAGACACCCCAAGGAAATTGCTGAGAGGCCTGTTGAGCCCGTTGAATATTTTTTTTTTTTGTCCCAAGTGATTGAATAATGACAAAAAATAAAAATAAAAAATAAATTACAAAAAGTTGTCACTAAATGATATATTGCTCACACATGCCATGGTTATATGTGGAATTGCACCCCAAAATACATTTTGCTGCTTCTCCTGAGTACAGGGATACCACATGTGTGGGACTTTTTAGGAGCCTAGCCGCGTACGGGACCCCGAAAACCAAGCACCGCCTTCAGGATTTCTAGGCACAAATTTTTGATTTCACTCCTCACTACCTATCACAGTTTCTAAGGCCATAAAATGCCAAAATAGCACAAAACCCCCCCAAATGACCCCATTTTGGAAAGTAGACACCCCAAGCTATTTGCTGAGGAGGCATGGTGAGTATTTTACAGCTCTCATTTGTTTTTGAAAATGAAGAAAGAAAATTTTTTTTTTTTTTTTTCAATTTTCAAAACTTTGTGACAAAAAGCGAGATCTGCAAAATACTCACAATACCTCTCAGCAAATAGCTTGGGGTGTCTACTTTCCAAAATGGGGTCATTTGGGGGGGTTTTGTGCCATCTGGGCATTCCATGGCCTCCGAAACTGTGATAGGCAGTGAGAAGTAAAATCAAAAATTTACACCCTTAGAAAGCCTGAAGGCGGTGCTTTGTTTTTGGGGTCCCGTACGCGGCTAGGCTCCCAAAAAGTCTCACACATGTGGTATCCCTGTACTCAGGAGAAGCAACAGAATTTATTTTGGGGTGTAATTCCACATATGCCCATGGCATGTTTGAGCAATATATCATTTAGTGACAACTTTGTGCAAAAAAAAAATAAAAAAAAAAAAATTGTCTTTTTTCCGCAACTTGTGTCAACATATAAAATATTCCATGGACTCGACATGCCTCTCAGTATATAGCTTGGGGTGTCTACTTTCCAAAATGGGGTCATTTGGGGGGGTTTTGAACTGTTCTGGCATTTTATACACAACATTAGGAAGCTTACATCCACTCTTCTAACCACTTGCAGACAAAGCCCTTTTTGACACTTTTTGTTTACATGAAAACATATTTTTTTTTTGCAAGAAAATTATGTTGAACCCCCAAACATTATATATATTTTTAAAGCAAAGGCCCTACAGATTAAAATGGTGGGTGTTGCATTTTTTTTTCTACACAGTATTTGCGCAGCGATTTTTCAAACGCATTTTTTGGGGAAAAAATACACTTTTTTTAATTTTAATGCACTAAAACACACTATATTGCCCAAATGTTTGATGAAATAATAAAGATGATCTTAGGCCGAGTACATAGATACCAAACACGACATGCTTTAAAATTTCGCACAAACGCGCATTGGCGACAAACTACATACATTTTTAAAAGCCTTTAAAAGCCTTTACAGATTACCCCGTTAGATTTACAGAGGAGGTCTACTGCTAAAATGACTGCCCTCGATCTGACCTTCGCGGTGATACCTCACATGCATGGTGCAATTGCTGTTTACATATGACGCCAGACCGACGCTTGCGTTCGCCATTGGGCAAGAGCAGGGCAGGACAGGGGTGCTTTTTTTTTTTTTTTTTTTTTTTTTATTATTAATTTTGCTTTTTTATTTTATTTTTAAATTGTTCCTTACATATATTTTTTTTTTTATAATTTTTATTGTTATCTCAGGGAATGTAAATATCCCCTATGATAGCAATAGGTAGTGACAGGTACTCTTTTTTTGAAAAAACTGGGGTCTTCTAGACCCTAGATCTTTCCTCTGCCCTCAAAGCATCTGACCACACCAAGATCGGTGTGATAAAATGCTTTCCCAATTTCCCAATGGCGCTTTTTATATCCGGGGGGGGACATTCCCTCCCACTGCTTGTAAAAGCAGTCCAGAGGCTAATTAGCCGCTGTGATTGCTTTTACATGAAAGCCGGCCGCTGGCTGAAAAGAATGATACCAAGATGATGCCTAAACCCGCAGGCATCAATCTGGTATAACCATTCAAAGTCCAGCAACATACCAGTACGTTGCTGGTCCTTGTTGGACATGTATTGTAATCTTTTTTTTTCATGCAGCCTGTTGGCTGAACGAAAAAAGAGATTGATTGGTGGGTATGCCCACCATTAGAATACCGCCCTTCATCCACCCACTTCTAATGATGGGCATACATGCACCATTTATATATGCCGAAGCATGGGGGCATCCTCCCGCAAAAAAGTTATGCCGCACACACATGGTCAAACGTTTCCACGGGCAAGCCTCCGTCGGAATTTCGACCGTATGTATGCGGCATTAGGAGCAAAATTGCTCCTCCGCCCTGCTGCCCCTGCTGCCCCCATGCTTCGGCATATATGCTTTTTTTTTTTTAACTGTGGTGGTGAAATCACCTCCTACAGCACTGGAGTCGCAGGGATCAGGCCTGTCTCTGCGAACGCTGCAGTTATGTGTGTTGTGTTTTGTAAGTGACAGTGATCGATCGATACTGCACTTGGGTGGCCTGGGCTGGACGGAGGGGCAAAACGCAGGTGCTAGCAGGTATCTGTGCTGATCCCGCTAACACTGCGTTTTTGGGAACCCTAAACCGCTGGTATAGATCTGATCAGATCAGATATTGATCTGTTCAGATACTATACCACTAAGGGGGGTGTATGCTTTACGCGTGGGTGTTAGCGTTACTGGCACTAACCTGACGCTGCCTGGGGTGTGACGCAGACCCTCTCTGACGCTAAAACCTAATTGATATCACCCACCGGGCGATCAGGGGGTTAAACCTTTATTGGGTTATATACGGCGGGTGCCCTGACACTATAAAAAGCAAACTAACTAACCAGCGTCACCCGTAACACTTATATGGTGATCACTGGTGAAAGGGTTAACTAGGGGCAATTAGGGGGTTAAAACCTTTATTAGATCATATTTGGGGGTACCTGACGCTATAAAAACCTGCGGCGAACCTAAAAAAAATGACTGGCTACCGATTGGCATCACCGACACGAAGACAGCGATCAGAAAAACGATCGCTTAGTGACAGTGGTGATAGGGGGTGAAAGGGTTACCTGGGGGGCGATCAAGGGGGTTAAACCTTTATTAGATAATATATTGGGGTACCCGACGCTATAAAAACCTGCGGCGAACCTAAAAAAAATTACTGGCTACCGATCGCCATCACTGATGCTAAGACAGCCATCAGAAAAATGATCGCATAGCGACAGCGGTGATAGGGGGTGAAAGGGTTACCTGGGGGGCGATCAAGGGGGTTTAACCTTTATTAGATAATATATTGGGGTACCTGACGCTATAAAAACCTGCGGCGAACCTAAAAAAAATTACTGGCTACCGATCGCCATCACTGATGCTAAGACAGCATCAGAAAAACGATCGATTAGCGACAGCGGTGATAGGGGGTGAAAGGGTTACCTGGGGGGCGATCAAGGGGGTTAAACCTTTATTAGATAATATATTGGGGTACCCGACGCTATAAAAACCTGCGGCGAACCTAAAAAAAATTACTGGCTACCGATCGCCATCACTGATGCTAAGACAGCCATCAGAAAAATGATCGCATAGCGACAGCGGTGATAGGGGGTGAAAGGGTTACCTGGGGGGCGATCAAGGGGGTTTAACCTTTATTAGATAATATATTGGGGTACCTGACGCTATAAAAACCTGCGGCGAACCTAAAAAAAATTACTGGCTACCGATCGCCATCACTGATGCTAAGACAGCATCAGAAAAACGATCGATTAGCGACAGCGGTGATAGGGGGTGAAAGGGTTACCTGGGGGGCGATCAAGGGGGTTGAACCTTTATTAGATAATATATTGGGGTACCCGACGCTATAAAAACCTGCGGCGAACCTAAAAAAAATTACTGGCTACCGATCGCCATCACTGATGCTAAGACAGCCATCAGAAAAATTATCGCATAGCGACAGCGGTGATAGGGGGTGAAAGGGTTATCTGGGGGGTGATCAGGGGGTTAAACCTTTATTAGGGGGGGTTAGGGGGCTACACTGGACCTAAAACTAAACTTTAGTGACACTTTCACAGTCACAAATGTCACTGATTGCAGTGATCACTAAATAAATGGTCACTGCAATCAGTGACACTGTGACTGGGGGCTGGGGGGTGATCTGGGGGGTGATCTGGGGGGGTCTGGGGGTCCTGGGGGGGGCGATTAGTGTTCCTATGTGTCCTGGTGTCAGTGTAGTGTTGTGCTCACTGACCTGATGTCTTCTCTTGTACGGCGCTCGGTATATGTGAGCGCCGCACAGGAGATGACATCACTTCCTCCTGCCTCCTCTGTCTGAAACAGACAGAGGAGGCATTTCCATTCGCCGGGAGCGATCGCGAGGGGGGGGCCGGAATCGAAAGGCCGCCCCCTCATCTGGGATCGCTCCCGGTGAAGTAACGACCGCTCACGGCACAGAAGGGGGGTCCGGATGGACCCCCCAACTGTACAAAGGCAGTCACGTAGATCTACGTGATTCTGCCTGTCCGTGCCATTCTGCCGACGTAAATCGGCGGTGGGCGGTCGTTAAGTGGTTAATGGGCACAGTGGCGGCAATTTATGTTATTTTATTTTTTTTTAGTTTGTTTTCGCCCCCCCAAATTTTTTTAGCACCAGCCGCCACTAATAGGCACCAGGAAAGGAAAATTACGGTAAGTATGATACAATTTTCAATTTTTCTGGTGCCTCCATGGCAGCATACCTGTGATAAATAACTAGCTGACACGGGTGGGTTTAATGCTTTAACGGAATAAATTTAATTGGATACAGATATAGCAGCACAAAGTGCTCTTCTCCCGAACTCTACTGCCGTAAGAGCTCCAGGATCAACACGATAATGTTTGAGTGAACGTGTGTCGAAGACCAAGTGGCGGCCCTGCATACTGTTTCCAAAGAAACATTCGTCCTCGCTGCTCAAGATGCTGATACTGCCCTTGTTGAATGAGCATTCAACTGAGCCGGAGGTTCCAAGTTCTTTACCCTGTAAGCTTTCTGGATCAATTTGACCACCCAGGATGCCAAGGTTCTGGCAGAAGCTTCCTTTCCACTATTCTTGCCCCATGGGATGATGAATAACCTTTCAGAGTTCCTGAAACTTGCTATGGCTTCCAAGTAAGCCCTGAGGACTTCAGATATGTCTAACTCATGACAGGAGTTTGATTCTGAGTCCAAAAAAAAAACAACTGGTGGCGCCCATGGTTCCGATAGATGTGCCGTTGTAGTGACTTTAGGCATAAAACCCTCGGAGAGGGTGAAGTTCTACCCTGTTTGGGAATAAGGATATGTGTTCGTCCCCCACGCCCGGAGAGTGGGGTTCTGAAATCCTCCTGCCGGATGTGATTGCCAACAGAAAAGTTTTTTTTAAAGTTAGGTTGCAAATTGGGACCTCTTCAACCAGCCCGAATGGATGAGTGGATAGGACTTTCAATATTAGAGGAAGATCCCATTTTGGAAAGGAACATCTGGATGGAGGACACATCTTCAATATGCCCCTGAGGAACGTAACCACTAGAGGGGCTTCTGCCCACCTGGTGATAGTTGCTGTAGAGATTATGGACACCTGTACCTTAAGGGAACTCTGGCTGAGCCCTAAATCGAGACCAGTTTGATGGAAGCTCAAGACATTAGCAGCGGAAGGAGAGACTGGATCAAATCCTTTACCTGTGGCGTAGGATAGGAACTTGTCCCAAATCCTTGCATATATTGCATTGGTTGTTGGTTTTCTGGCTTTGAACAGAGTGGATATGACTTCTTGGGAACAACCTAACGATTCAAACCTCCTCTTTTCAACCTTCATAAACGAAGATCCAGCTTCTGTGGATCTGTATGGGCCAGCCTGCCCTGTGTCAACGACTGCGGGAAGGGAGGAATTCTGATCAGAGGATTCACACTGAGGTGCATGGCTAGCAGGAACCAAGGTCTCTTCGGACAATAAGGTAGCACTGCTAGCACTTGGACTGGTTCACTTCGAGATGAGTGGGCGAGGAGGAAAGGCGTAAGCTGTCTTGAAGTTCCAAGGACATGACAACACGTCGACACCCTCCGCTTGTGGGTGTGGGAGGCGAGAGAAGAATCTCCAGAGCTTGTAATTCTTCTGCGTAGCAAAGAGGTCCCCCTGTGGGGTCTGCCATAAATGGGAGATTTGGTTGAACACGTGGGGGTGGAGAGAACACTTGTTGTCCCTGAATCTCCTCAAAAAGACATCGACTTCGGAGTTCATCTTGCCTGGGAGATATATTGCCCTGAGGTCTACCAGGTTTCTCTTGGACCAGACCATTACAGGTTCCATTTCCCTCAGAAGTGTCTTGCTGTGGGTGCCCCTTTGTTTCTGAAGGTACGAGACTGTGGCTTTGTTGTCCAGACGTAGAAGCACCCTCTGCCCCTTGACCTGAGATGCAAACGAGGTCAAGGCTAGAAATACCGCTCTCATTTGTAAGACGTTGGACACTATCCCTCTGGCGGGAAAGGACCATCTTCTCTGATTCCGAAATTCTTCGCAATGGGCACCCCACCCCTAGCCACTCGCATCGGAAGTAATTGTGGTCCATGAGTGGGAACCCAAGTGATGGCACCAGGAGAAATTCCCTGGATTCGTCCCCCAGTGCAGACTCCTGCTTATCAGAGTTGTCAAACGAATTGTCTGGGACAGATGTTGCCGTCTCCATTGTGTTAAGAATCCCGTCTGGAAGTGACTCAGGTGCTAGTGAGACCACGGAACTAGAGGTATGCACGAGGACATCGTGCCAATAGGGTTCAGACACTGTGAGGCTGACAAATGGGACCTCTGTATTGTCTTGGGCCTTTTCTGAATTATGCTCTCCATCTTCAGTTGGGGTAAAGAGACTGTGCCCAGGTGCGTATCGAACATTGTTCCTAGATAAATCATCTGTTGAGTTGGAACTAATTGGCTCTTTCGTGATTCACCAACCACCCCAACTCCGTTAACGACTGTAGAATTATTTCTCTGTGGGCTATAAGCTGATTCGGGTTGTTCGATAAGAAGAGGATATCGTCCAGGTAGTGGTAAATTCTTAATCCCCTCTCTCTCAGAGGGGCCAAGACAGATATCAGCACTTTCGTGAACACCCAAGGGGAGTTGCATAGCCCGAAGGGCAGAGCCTGGAATTGCAGGTGGACATGATCCACGGCGAACCTTAGGTATCTTTGGAAGGATGGTAGAATAGGGACGTGGAGGTAAGCGTCCTGCAGGTCTATCAATATTAACCAATCTCCTGGTTGTATGCTTTGGATAATTGTTTGGAGCGACTCCATCCTGAAGCTTTCGAGATGGATGTATCGATTGAGCCTTTCGAGATCTATTACAGGTCTCCAGTCGCCTGTTTTTTCTGTACCAGGAAAAGGGTGGAATAGAAACCTGTAAATCGCTCCGATGGGGGGACAGGTACTGCTGTCCCTTGACGCTGCAGAGACTCCATAAACTGGTTTAGGGCCAGTGCTTTCTGTGGGGAGGCCGGTGTCTGTGTTTCCTTGAAAGATGTGTGAGGAGGCTGATGAGAGAGTCCAGAAGTGACCGTACCGAATCGTTGATAGGACCCATGGGTCTTGGCATTTGGGGGCCCAGAGTGGAAAAAAATGTTTTAGCTGGGCTCCCACTGGGGCGTCTCCGCCCCTTTGGCGTCAAAAGGACTTCGTCCCCTCCTGGGAAGCAGTGAGGGACTTGTTCTTTCTGGCTCCCAAAAAGGATGTCTGAGTGACTCTCCACGATCTCTTGTTGTCTCTGAAGGGGCGGGACTGCCTGAAGTCTCTGGAATTTCATTGCCGGAAACAGCATAAATAGGCCTTTGTTCTCCGGACCTTCCTGTCCTGAGGGAGTAAGCCAGATTTACAGCCTGTTACTCGAGAGATCCCTTTGTCGAGTTTCTTGCCGAATAAAGACTTTCCATCAAAGGGAATCTTGGCCGAACAACGGATCGTGTTGATCGCAGCTTATCCTACAAAATTTGCCGCCAACTTAAGCTCCTCCAGAGCTTTGATTATGTCGTCCTTGGGGACGTCTTGGTGCAGGGCTGTCTCAACATTTCCCGTCCATGACCTGATGGCATTGGGACCAGATGTCAGCGCAATGGCTGGTCTACAAGCCGCCCCTGCCACTAGACAGCTCCTTTTGAGGTCTAGGTCAATTCGTCTATCTAGGGGATCCTTGAATGACGTTGAATCCTCCATCGGTAAGGTTACATTTTTGCCAGATGCACCACAGCCACGTCAACCACAGGCATTGAACTTAAGGACTGAGTATCTGAATCTGCCAGTGGATACAGCTCGGTTAGACAGGCTATAGAAAACTTCTTTTTTTTTTAAAGGAGGTTCCTCTGTGTCTTCCCAGGCAATGGCGCTCCTCACTGCTTGTACAAAGGGTTTTATCAGGGAAAAATTGAAACAGTATGGTTCAGAATCATCTGAGGACTCCTCAGACGGATCTTCCACAGGAGCTTGACTAGCTATTCTTCCTGATGCAGTCAAAGGAGTACTAACAGCTGACAGACCCGGGCTGTCAGGGTCTGAACCCAATGTTTGTGCAGTTTGCGGAACCAGGTGAACAGGGATCATGGCCGTCAATTCAGAAAGAAAGTCTTTTATAGTTTGTTTTAGTAGGTCAACCACCTATTGGCCTTCTAGTTCCCTGTTGGCTGCGTAGTCCCTGAGACAGTCTTTACAGACTAATTTATCAGGGAGTGGAACCGCGCCACATGCCCAGCATTTTTTCCTTGATGCCTGTGGTGGAGGCGAAGGAAAATGACAACGTCTTTGAGATCCTGATCTTCTAGAAGATTTATGGTGAGAAGAGCGTGACCTTCCGCTCAGGGCTATCGTCATTGTCATAGCGCCTTGAGGGCTTTCTGGACCGCTTTGAAGGAACATGGCTGAAACAAACAAATTGTTTGTCAGTGGCGCACTTTTTTTTTCTTTAAATACTCACGTACAGATGGTCCCATACCTATTTGACATAGGAGGATCTTGGCTGCGAGGCGAATGGCTCATAGCGAAATGGGCAGGAGGATCAGCTGTAAGGAAGGTGAAGCAATAAAAAAATATAGAACCTATTTGCAAGACCAAATTAACAGAACTACCGCAATAGAAGTGGAATTAAAGCATATCACATACCTGTGTTTACCAAAGTAAATTGGACTGCAGGACACCCACTTGTTATGCAGAGCAACCCTGAGCCCAATTTGGAGCCAGATTTTAAAGCTAAAAGGGAAGGGGAAGCCTAATTAGAAGGACCTACCCTATTACTGGCAAAAGATAACAGAATCTGAGCCATTTTCCCTACACCAAGATGGCTGCCAAAGCCTTACCTCCCAGTGCGCATGCGCAGTAGCGATCGGAAGAGGCATTTGAAGATACAGCCTCAGATACACTTATTGTGGGCCGTGCAGACCCACTGAGCCGCCGGTCACTTCACCCCACGAGGGAGGAAATTACCGCCCCCTCTCCGCCGCTCAGTACAGCCATCCTTTCTCCCTCCCCTGCCAGAACGGCGAACCGGGGAGAGGAAAAACACGGAACCGATGTCACGGTAAGGCAATAAACCCCTGAGGGGGAAAGGCATGTTTAAATGCAAAAAACTATCCATATATTTTTGGAAATGGAAAAAAACGCCCGATCCGCGCATGAGCGGACCGGGAATAAACGTCTTAAAGGGACCAAAATTATTATTATTTTTTTTAACTCCTTCCTAACCGCTAAACTTTTTAAATACTAGGGGCCTATACATTGCAGACATAAAAAAAAGAGAAAAAAAAAAAAACCTGACCAAGAAAGAAGAGAAGCTGATCCTCCCGCTGTCTTCACCAGCATTCGTTTTTAGTATCAGCAGACTGCGTTCCTGTGAGGAAACTCTGCAAGACCCCAAAAGTTCCTTTTAGAAGGGTTTCCCAGTCTTATTAGCGCTAAGAGCGGCCCAAGAACAGGGACTGCGCACGGGAGAGGCTTAACCCGGCGGACGCTGCCGACTGCAGAGGTATGGACGTACTGCTACTCTTCACCAGTCAAGAGGTATGAGGATAAAAAAGGAGAATGTTGGGGGAGGGGTTATGCCTTTAATTTATGCTATTCACTAGTCCTGTAGGAGGAGTCAAGGCGGAGCTCTATCACAGGTATGCTGCCATGGAGGCACCAGGAAAGTGCATTTTATATACAACTATATGATAGATCAGACCAAAATGAGGGACAAATGAGAAGGAAACAGGGACAGAAGGACTTTTGTTCCCAATCAGGGACATTCCCTCAAAATCGGGAACAGTCCCTCGAAATCAGGGACAGTTGGGAGCTATGCATGATCCATGGACATCTTATGCAGGTGAAAAGCACAGCGTGCAGGTAGGAAGATGTGTAATGCCTTTAGTCCACAACGACTTCACCTATTATTAGAAACACTAGGCAGGGTGTGCGGGTTTCTCCGCACCCAGGCGCCACAGAGGTGGGGACGCCGAAGCTCCAGAGTGCTCCCCTCCCTCCTCCTTGTCTGTGTCCAGAGGCGGAGCGCATGTAGCGAGTGCTGCGGTTCTCTATCCCGTTTGCTCTCTCCGCTGGCAACTGACAAGAGCGCATACCTCCTGTTGTCCCCGGAATCCAGGCTGGGTACCACAGCAGAGCCTAGTACCAGAACACGTTCCGGTACTAGGCTCCACTAATAAATCTGTCCGGTGCGTGTGGAGCAGTCTCCTGTCTGCCCCGCCCCCTCTGCGTGTGTTGGCTCTTCTCCCATAGGCAGTGTTTTGAGAGGCTTCTGGGTTGGCCGGAGCTGCTGCCAATCATCCCATGCACTCCCAGAAATGCTCTCTGAGTGCCACCCTCCTAGTAACCAAAGATTCCATGTATGCCCCGCCCCACTGTAATGTGCTTCTGCTCCCAGCGCACCCAAGCTACAGGGATCTATTGGACAGGTACTGATCTATGGGGACACCTGCTATGGGGGGCTCTGATGGGGGACACCTGCTGGGGGGCTCTGATGAGGGACACCTGCTGGGGGGGCTCTGATGGGGGACACCTGCTGTGGGGGGGGGCTCTGATGGGGGACACCTGCTGTGGGGGGGCTCTGATGGAGGACACCTGCTGTGGGGGAACTCTGATGAGGGACACCTGCTGTGGGGGGGCTCTGATGGGGGACACCTGCTGTGGGGGGGCTATGATGGGGGAACCCTGCTGTGGGGGCTATGATGGGGGACCCCTGCTGGGGGCTCTGATGGGGGACACCTGCTGTGGGGGAACTCTGATGGGGTACACTCTGATGGGGGACACCTGCTGTGGGGGGGCTCTGATGGGGGACACCTGCTGGGGGGCTCTGATGAGGGACACCTGCTGGGGGGCTCTGATGGGGGACACCTGCTGTGGGGGGGCTCTGATGGGGGACACCTGCTGTGGGGGGGCGCTCTGATGGGGGACACCTGCTGTGGGGGAACTCTGATGGGGGACACTTGCTGTGGGGGGCTCTGATGGGGGACACCTGCTGTGGGGGGCTATGATGGGGGAACCCTGCTGTGGGGGGCTATGATGGGGGACCCCTGCTGGGGGCTCTGATGGGGGACACCTGCTGTGGGGGAACTCTGATGGGGGACACCTGCTGTGGGGGGGCTCTGATGGGGGACATCTGCTGGGGGGGCTCTAATGGGGGACACCTGCTAGGGGGCTCTGATGGGGGACACCTGCTGTGGGGGGACTCTGATGGGGGACACCTGCTGTGGGGGGACTCTGATGGGGGACACCTGCTGTGGGGGGGGGGGGGCTCTGATGGGAACCCTGATGTAAGGAGGGATTCTGATGGGGACTTTGATATAAGCTGCGAGTGCCGCAGGTCATTTTCTCCCCAGAATGTCCCTCGTTCTCAACTTTAAAAGTTGGGAGGTATGCAGGAGCGAATCAGGGGAGGAGAGACTGTGCCACCACCGCCCCTGTTATCAATGGGAAGAGGGCTCTCTGTGTTTACTGCCCATCCCCCTCCCTCCTCCTGTCAAATGAGGAGAGCGAAGCAGCCAGAGATCGGAGCGCCCGTGTCTGAGTGGAGAGAGAGCAGCCGCGGGCTCTTAGACCCCTCTCCTCCTCGCATTGCTGTACTAGTGAGCAGCGCTTTCCAGGACAGCTGTCCACTATGTTTCTTCTCCCTCCTTCATATTGGCCAAGGAAAAAATACAATAAAAAAGGAGCAGAGAAGAGGATTGTGGGACATGTAGCCCCATTGTGACCCGGAAACTGCAGCCCACACAGCATGCCCAGCTGAATGGGAGAGGGGGGAGAGAGAGAAAGCCAGGAGCCCGGGAAAGCTTTTGGGGAAGTGCACCCAGGACTCCAGAGGGAGAGGACAGTGCTGTGGGGACACCATCAGAGAGAGAACCCCACTGCACTGCGCCACCAGAGGGAAAGCCGCACAGCCTGGCATCATCACTGGTGAAGAAAGGAATGGAGTCATTGCCAGAATACAGATCTGAGCACTACCCAGCGGAGTCGCCACGGGCAACCCAGAGTGAGCTGACTCCTGATCAGAGGAACCGATGTTGCTGTATAGCCGGGTCTGGTGAGAGGGTTTGAGTGGGCGATTATCTACTGCCATCCATAGGAACTGCAGCCTCCTGTAGTGTGTCTGCAGTCCCTAATAATCTCCTGTAGCGTGTCTGCAGTCTCTGACCATCTCCTGTAGTATGTCTGCAGTCTCTGATCATCTCATGTACTATGTCTGCAGTCTCTGAACATCTCCTGTACTATGTCTGCAGTCTCTGACCATCTCCTGTACTATGTCTGCAGTCTCTGACCATCTCCTGTAATATGCCTGCAGTCTCTGACCATATCTTGTAGTATGTCTGCAGTCTCTGACCATCTCCTGTATTATGTCTGCAGTCTCTGACCATCTCCTGTAGTATGTCTGCAGTCTCTGACCATTTCTTATATCATGTCTGCAGTCTCTGACCAGCTCTTGTAGTATGTCTGCAGTCTCTGACCATTTCTTATATCATGTCTGCAGTCTCTGACCATCTCCTATATCATGTCTGCAGTCTCTGACCATCTCTTGTAGCATGTCTGCAGTCTCTGACCATCTCCTGTATCCCATTAGTGTACTCATTTTCTTTATTGTTAAAAGATCATGGGAGGATCCCAGGGTAATGAAGACTTCTTAGGGGAGCATCTCTGTGTTTGAGTCGTAGCCATAGAAACATTTGTAAAGGGGAGGAGTTAGTAAGATGACCACGCCCATGTGGGGGCACCAGAAATATTTCTGCACCCAGGCGTCTGTGACCCTAGGATCGGCCCTGACCTGATTATTTGTGCAATTTTCGGCCAATCATAAAACCATGCAGATACAGGTCAGGAGCATCACTAAGACCTGCCTTGCATTAATGCGGTGACAACAGCTTATCTCATTTCTGGTGTAGTTGTCACAGGGACAAGAAGTCAGGAAAAATCTCTCCCTCAATGAGATCATAGACAAAAAGAAAAAAACCTTACTACATTGGATAAAAGCACTGTATTGTTGGTGTAAAATAGACTTTTCTGTCCATTACCTTTTACAGATTTACTTATGGGAAAGGAGTCATCGGAAATGTCAACGTAGAACTTTGTCGTATGGGTTACCCCAACAACATCTGTATCTCAGTGAGTGGAGAGGTAAGCTCGATATTGAAGGGGCTTTCCTTTTTCCTGTAGACATTTTACATTGCATATTAGATATTATTTTATACACTATATTGTCAAAAGTATTGGGATGCCTGCCTTTACACGCACATGAACTTTAATGGCATCCCAGTCTGTAGGGTTCAATATTGAGTTGGCCCACCCTTTACCGCTATAACAGCTTCAACTCTTCTGGGAAAGCTGTCCACAAGGTTTAGGAGTGTGTCTATGGAAATGTTTGACCATTCTTCCAGAAGCGCATTTGTGAGGTAAGGCACTGATGTTGGACGAGAAGGCCTTGCTTGCAGTCACCTCTCCAGTTCATCCCAAAGGGGTTCTATCGGGTTGAGGTCAGGATTCTGTGCAGGGCCAGTGGCGTACTAAGTAGGAGGCGAGGGGGCGGGCCGCACCGGGTGCCACACTCTGAGGGTTGTCAGGCTGACGCCCCCCCCTCCGCGACTGAAGAGGACTTAGCGTTGAAAGCGGGCGGTATGGCGCGGTGACAGGGAGGCAGCGCCGCGGCAGTCTAGGTAACACACAGCAGGCTGAGCAGGGAGCCTGGCTTTGCAAGGGGGGGGTGCGAGCCGCACCCGAGTGATACCCGTCGGCACACCCGGGACCCCGCTGCAACGATCCCCTTCTCTCGTGGCCGTGCTGCGGCTCTGGTAAGTCTCGGCTGTGACTGTCTCACAGTCACACAGCCGAGCACAGTGAAGCCGCCTCCCCCTCCTCCATGTAGTGCTGTGTGTGTGCAGCATGCGCTGATCATCTGAGCCAAGGTGCATTACGGGTCTGAAGGGGGAGGGGGGTGTCTTCACTGTTGTAGGGGGGAGTCTCGGGTCTGTATTGTGGGGGGGAAGTGTCTGTATTCTGGGGGGGGTCTGTATTGTTGGGTGGTGTCTGTAGTGTTGGGGGGTGTCTGCACTGTTGTAGGGGGGAGTCTCGGGTCTGTATTGTGGGGGGTGTCTGTATTGTGGGGGGGTCTGTATTGGGGGGAGTCTGTATTGTTGTGGGGTGTCTGCACTGTTGTAGGGGGGAGTCTCGGGTCTGTATTGTGGGGGGGTGTCTGTATTGTGGGGGGGGGGAGTCTGTCTTGGGGGGGAGTCTGTAGTGTTGGGGGGTGTCTGCACTGTAGGGGTGGGTCTGTATTGTAGGGGGGGTCTGTATTGTAGGGGGTGTCTGTATTGTGGGGGTGGTGTTTGTATTGTTGGGGGGGTCTGTATTGTAGAGGGGGATCTGCACTGTAGGGGGGGTCTGCACTGTAGGGGATGGGTCTGCACTGTAGGAAGGTCTGTGTAACATGCAGGGGGTGCAGAACTGTTAGGGGGTGTCTGTGTAAGGGGTCCAGAGGTGCAGGGTGCTGTGTAATGTAAAGGGGTCCAGTGGTGCAGGGTGCTGTGTAATGTAAGGGGTCCGGAGGTGCAGGGTGCTGTGTAATGTAAAGGGGTCCAGTGATGCAGGGTGCTGTGTAATGTAAGGGGTCCAGTGGTGCAGGGTGCTGTGTAATATAGAAGGGTCCAGTGATGCAGGGTGCTGTGTAATGTAAGGGGCCCAGTGGTGCAGGGTGCTGTGTAATGTAAAGGGGTCCAGAGGTGCAGGGTGCTGTGTAATGTAAGAGGTCCAGTGATTCAGGGTGCTGTGTAATGTAAAGGGGTCCAGTGATGCAGGGGGCTGTGTAATGTAAGGGGGTCCAGTGATGCAGGGTGCTGTGTAATGTAAAGGGGTCCAGAAGTGCAGGGTGCTGTGTAATGTAAAGGGGGCCAGTGATGCAGGGTGCTGTGTAATGTAAAGGGGGCCAGTGATGCAGGGTGCTGTGTAATGTAAAGGGGTCCAGAGGGGCAGGGGGCTATGTAATGTAAGGGGGTCCAGTGATGCAGGGTGCTGTGTAATGTAAGGGGGTCCAGTGATGCAGGGTGCTACGTAATGTAAAGAGGTCCAGAGGTGCAGGGGGCTATGTAATGTAAGGGGGTCCAGTGATGCAGGGTGCTGTGTAATGTAAAGGGGTCCAAAGGTGCAGGGTGCTGTGTAATGTAAGGGGTCCAGTGATTCAGGGTGCTGTGTAATGTAAAGGGGTCCAGTGATGCAGGGTGCTGTGTAATGTAAGGGGTCCAGTGATGCAGAGTGCTGTGTAATGTAAAGGGGTCCAGTAATGTAGGGTGCTGTGTAATGTAAGGGGTCCAGTGATGCAGGGTGCTGTGTGATGTAAGGGGTCCAGTGATGCACGGTGCTGTGTAATGTAAAGGGGTCCAGTGATGCAGGTTGGTGTGTAATGTAAGGGGGTCCAGTGATGCAGGGTGCTGTGTAATGTAAGGGGGTCCAGTGATGCAGGGTGCTGTGTGATGTAAGGGGTCCAGTGATGCACGGTGCTGTGTAATGTAAAGGGGTCCAGTGATGCAGGTTGGTGTGTAATGTAAGGGGGTCCAGTGATGCAGGGTGCTGTGTAATGTAAGGGGTCCAGTGATGCAGGGTGCTGTGTGATGTCAGGGGTCCAGTGATGCACGGTGCTGTGTAATGTAAAGGGGTCCAGTGATGCAGGTTGGTGTGTAATGTAAGGGGGTCCAGTGATGCAGGGTGCTGTGTAATGTAAAGGGGTCCAGAGGTGCAGTTGTGGAGAGGGGGTATACAGTAGTGGCAAAGAGATATTAAAGGATGCAGGGGGCACAGTGGGGTGTTTTTTACATTTTACCGTGGGGGGTGCCAGATATAGGATCCGCCCCGGGTGCCAAATGCTCTAGGTACGCCCCTGTGCAAGGCAGTCAAGTTCCTCCACCCCAAACTCACTCATTCATGTCTTTATGGACCTTGCTTTGTGCACTGGTGCGCAGTCATGTTGGAACAGGAAAGGGCCATCCCCAAACTGTTCCCACAAAGTTGGTGCATGAAATTGTCCAAAATGTCTTGGTATGCTGACGCATAAGAGTTCCCTTCACTAGAACTAAGGGGCCAAGCCCAACCCCTGAAAAACAACCCCACACCATAATCTCCCCTTCACCAAATGATTTAGACCAGTGCACAAAGCAAGGTCCATAAAGACATGGATGAACGTGTTGACTTGACTGGCCTGCACAGAGTCCTGATCTCAACCCGATAGAACACCTTTTGGGATAAATTAGAGCACAGACTGCGAGCCAGGCCTTCTCGTCCAACATCAGTGCCTGACCTCACAAATGCGCTTCAGGAATTTATTTATTTTTGGTCATGCAGTGGCTTCAATTGGGGGGCGTGGGTGGGGACACCTGCCAGAGGGGTGACACCATCAAGTGGAGTGCCCAAAGGTGTCCCAGGTCTGTTACAATCCTATAGTGTATGCAAGAAAAAAAAAAAGATTGCTGTGCGCCGCTAAAGTGTTCAGGTTTGACTTGAAGAAAAAGTGGCAACCCTAACTGTAAGCTGGAAGCTTCATTTAGAAAAAAAAAAATGGTTGCGCATGGCAGCGTGCTTCTTCTTTAATACTGTAAATGTCTGATACCATTATAGTATTTAAAGTTAACCAATATATATTGATCTTGCTAGATTTGGCCTGGGCTTCTAAGCTTCTATGATCCTCGTTCAAGATAGGGGGAACCTAGAAGGTGAAAGCTATTTAGTAGACATGTGCAATCCGTTTAATTCCGAATTAGTTTTTTAAAGAATTTTGACAAATTAGTTAATTCCGAAATTTCCGAATTTCCGAATTTTTCAATTTCCGAATTTTCGTAATTCCGAATTTTCAAATTTCAGAAAATTAGAATTTCGGAAATTCGAAAATTAGAATTTCGGAAATTCGGAATTTCTGAAATTTGAAAATTAGAATTTCGGAAATTCAAAATTTTGGAAATTCGAAAATCAGAAATTTGGAAATTCAGAATTCGAAAATTCGAAAATTCTGGAATTCGAAAATCCGAATTTCCGTATTTCGAATTTTTGAATTTCCGAATTCCAAATTTTAGAATTTCCTGAATTTCCGAAAAAAGCTAAAAAACGAATGAAACGAAAACGAACAAATTTTTCGGTAGTGCACATATCTACTATTTAGGCCTCATGCACACAAAATGCAATTCAAAATTTCGGAAATTCGAAAATTCCGAAAATTCGAAAATCAGAAATTCTAAAATTTGGAAATTCGGAAATTCGAAAATTCGGAAATTCGAAAATCTGAGATTCGAAAATTCAGAATTTGAAAATTCGAAAATTCAGAAATTCGAAAATCAGAAAATTTGGATTTCCGAATTCAGAATTTTTGAAACTCCTGAATTTACGAAAAAAACAAAAACATTTATGAAACAAAAACGAACGCATTTTTTGGCAGTGCACATGTCTACTATTTAGGTCTCATGCACACTGGACGTTAAAATAACGTTATAAAAGTGCCAGTAGCTTTGCAGTGAGTTTTTCAACGTTTTTGCAAAAGCGTTTTTTAGCGTTTATTATTTTTTCAATGGATCAAAAAAGTCTCTCAGAACCCACTAGTTTTTTTTTTTTTTTTTACTGCTCAAAAACGCCACTACCCAAAACTGCTGATAACAGCCTGTGTGTGCATGGACACATAGGATAACATGATGGAGAGTTTAACCACTTAACAACCACCTGCCGACAAATAACGTCGACAAGGTGGTTGCTTAACTCTGGGAGGACGTTATATAACGTCCTCCCAGAATCGCGCTCCCGCGCGCCCCCTGGGGCGCGCACACGGGAAACTCCGTGACCGCCGGGTCCAGAGGACCCGGCGGATCACGAATCGCGGTAAATCGCCGCTGATAGCGGCCGTTTACCACGTGATCGCTCCGTCAAATGACGGAGCAATCACTTGTAAACAGACCGGCGTCATTTGATGACGCCGGTTCCTCCCTCCCCTCTCTGTACCGATCGGTACAGTGTGAGAGGGGAGGGGGAAGGAGCGGATGGCAGCAGCAGCACTGTGGGCTGGATCTGTGACAATTGCAGTCACAGATCCAGCCATCCATCCATCCCTGCTCAGCCATCCCTGTGCTATACCCTGCCAATACTCTGCAATACACCCTGCCAATACTCTGCAAAATACCCTGGTGCAATACTCTGCAATACCCTGGTGCAATACTCTGCAATACCCTGGTGCAATACTCTGCAATACCCTGGTGCAATACTCTGCAATACCCTGCACAATACTCTGCAATACCCTGCAAAATACTCTGCAATACCCTGCAAAATACTCTGCAATACCCTGCAAAATACTCTGCAATACCCTGCAAAATACTCTGCAATACCCTGTGCAATACTCTGCAAAATACTCTGCAATACCCTGCACAATACTCTGCAATACCCTGCACAATACTCTGCAATACCCTGCACAATACTCTGCAATACCCTGCACAATACTCTGCAATACCCTGCACAATACTCTGCAATACCCTGCACAATACTCTGCAATACCCGCCACAATACTCTGCAATACCCTCCACAATACCCTGTGCAATACCCGTGCAATACCCTGCCATACACCGCAATACCCTGCCATACACCGCAATACCCTGCCATAGTCTGCAATACTCCGCAATGCCCTGCAATACTCCGCAATGCCCGGCAATACTCCGCAATGCCCGGCAATACTCCGCAATGCCCGGCAATACTCCGCAATGCCCGGCAATACTCTGCAATAACCACTTCCCGCCCTCCGGCCGTCATATGACGTCCTTGACTTTGTGCGGGGATATCTGAATGATGGGAGCAGCTACAGGCATCATTCAGATATTAGCTTTTTCAGCCGGCGATTCCCTACACCATAAGAACAATCATAGCGGCTGTTCCGCCGCTTGATCATTCTTACGGGAGGCGAGAGGGGATGTCCCCCCCCCCCCCCCCGCCGCCCTTCGGTGCTTCTACCGACTCACCGCTACGATCAAAGCCAGGATTGTTGTTTTTTTTTTGTATTTTTTTCAGGCTTCCCAGCCTAGAGGTGAGATGTGGGGTCTTATTGACACCCCCCCCCCCCCATATCTCACTGTAAAGAGGACCTGTCATGCCATATTCCTATTACAAGGGATGTTTACGTTCCTTGTAATAGGTATAAAAGTGATCAAAAAAATGTTTAGGGCGGAAAAACATGTCAAACTAAAATAAATAAAGTAAAATGAAGAATACATTTTTTTTTTTTTTTTAAAGCGCCCCTGTCCCCGTGAGCTCGCATACAGAAGCGAACGCATACGTAAGTCCCGCCCACATATGAAAACGGTTTTCAAACCACACATGTGAGGTATCTCTGCGAACGTTAGAGCGAGAGCAATCATTTTGGCCCTAGACCTCCTCTGTAACTCAAAACATGTAACCAGTAAAAATATTTAAAGCGTCGCCTATGGGGATTTTTTAAGTAGCGAAGTTTGGCGCCATTCCACGAGTGTGTGCAATTTTTAAGGGCGACATGTTAGGTATCTATTTACTCGGCGTAACTTCATCTTTCACATTATGCAAAAACATTGGGCTAACTTTACTGTTTTTTTTTTTTTTTTAAGCACAAAACATTTTTTTTCCGTAAAAAACGCGTTAAAAAAATTGCTGCGCAAATATCGTGCGAGATAAAAAGTTGCAACAACCACCATTATATTCTCTAAGGTCTTTGCTAAAAAAACATATATAATGTTTTGGGGTTCTATGTAATTTTCTAGCAAACAAATGATGATTTTTACATGTAGGAGAGAAATGTCAGAATTGGCCTTGGTGCTCCAGAACGCCTGAAGGTGCTCCCTGCATGTTGGGCCTCTGTATGTGGCCACGCTGTGTAAAAGTCTCACACATGTGGTATCGCCATACTCGGGAGGAATAGCAGAATGTGTTTTGGGGTGTAATTTGTGGAATGCATATGCTGTGTGTGAGAAATAACCTGCTAATATGACAATTTTGTTAAGAAAAAAAAAAGAGAAAAAAAAAATCTTGATTTTGCAAAGAATTGTGGGAAAAAATGACAACTTCAAAAAACTCACAATGCCTCTTTCTAAATACCTTGGAATGTCTTCTTTCCAAAAAGGGGTCATTTGGGGGGTATTTGTACTTTTCTGGCATGTTAGGGTCTCAAGAATTGAGATAGGCCGTCAGTACTTCAGGTGTGATCAATTTTCAGATATTGGCACCATAGCTTGTGGACTCTATAACTTTCACAAAGACCAAATAATATACACCAATTTGTACTTATTTTTACCAAAGATATGTAGCAGTATAAATTTTGGCCAAAATTTATGAAGAAAAAATAGTAATTTGCAAAATTTTATAACAGAAACGAAAAAAAAATCATTTTTTTACAAAATTTTCAGTCTTTTTTCTCTTATAGCGCAAAAAATAAAAAACCCAACGGTGCTTAAATACCACCAAAAGAAAGCTCTATTTGTGTGAAAAAAAGGACCAAAATTTCATATGGGTACAGTGTTGTATGACTGAGTAATTGTCATTCAAAATGTGAGAGCACCGAAAGCTGAAAATTGGTCTGGTTATTAAGGGGGTTTAAGTGCCCAGTGGTCAAGTGGTTAATGACTGTAGAAAAAACGTCTACTGCCAAAAAAAGCTGCTGTAAAAACGTCCAAAAACGTCCAGTGTGGATGAGGGGCACTTTACCTTAAAGCGGAGTTCCACCCAATAATGGAACTTATGCTTTTCGTAACCCTCCCCCCCCCCCTCCGGTGTCACATTTGGCACCTTTCAGGGGGGAGCAGATACCTGTGTAATAGAGGTATTTTACCTCCCACTTCCGGGCATAGATACCCGAGCCACCCGTGGGTATCCACGCCACTTCCGGTGCCTTCTCCACCCCCCTGCTGTCTTCTGGAAGACACACAGGTCCCAGCAGACATCAAGGAACAGTGGGATAGCGCAGCGCGAGGCGTGCGCAGTAGGGAACCAGGAAGTGAAGCCGCAAGGCTTCACTTCCTAGTTCCCTTACCAAAGATGGCGGCGGCAGCACCCGAGAGCCAAGCGATAGATCAGCTTCAGGTGCCAACATCGCGGGCGCCCTTGACAGGTATTTTAAAAGTCAGCAGCTGCAGTATTTGTAGCTGCTGACTTTAAAAAAAAAAAAAAAAAATCGGCGGAATTCCGCTTTAAATAACAGGTGCCTGTTTTGTTAGAGATCCACTTTAACCACTTGCCGACCGCGGCACGCACTTATACATTGACAGAATAGCACTCCTGGGCAGAAGGGCGTATATATTAGGGTAACCAGACATCCCCGGTTTCAGGGGACAGTCCCCGGATTGAGGACACTGTCCCCGGGCCAAGTCTGTCCCTGGTTTTGTCCCCGGATTGGATTTGAACAGGGGTTGGGGCAATTTCAAAAACAGACAGTGCAGAATTAAAAAAAATAATAATTCTGAATTACACACCCCCGCTCCGTCGAGCCTACTAGCTTAGGGGGTTGTATTTTTTTCCATTATCTCTGCCCCTTTCTGATGATCATGTGCTGGTCGGATCGGAGGGAATATTTCTTCAGTTTCGGGCGCGTGCCCATTCAGCTCCGCTCGCATGTTCTTCTGCCTTGGCTCAAGTCTGGGGTAGCCGCCTGCCTGCTTATCCCCTTGCCTTCCCTGGTGGAGTGATCTTCCTCCGCCCCCCACCCAGTAGTAGCCGGGCCCGGAGAGTAAGACTTGACAGGCTGTGAGGTGGGCGGCAGCGGGCAGAGAGTCGCTGAATGCCGCCATTACTAGAAAAAAAAAAATATGTCCCCGGATTTAATTTAAAAAATCTGGTCACCTTAGTATATATACGTCCCCTTTAAGGAAGCGGCATTGTGGACGCGCGTGCCCGCCGTGAGCTCAGTGGGAGAGGAAGAACAGGGAGATGCTGATGTAAACAAGCATCTCCCCTGCTCTGCCTAGTGACAATGACACTGATCACCGCTTCCTGTAATCGGAAGCGGTGATCACTGCCTTGTCACACACAGCCCATCCCCCCTACAGTTAGAAGCAGTCCCCAGGTCACACTTAACCCCTACAGCGCCACCTAGTGGTTAACCCCTTCACTGCCAGTGTAATTTTCACAGTAATCAGTGCATTTTTATAACACTGATCGATGTAAAAATTACAATGGTCCAAAAAATTTGTCAAAAGTGTCCGATGTGTCCGCCGTGTCCGCCATAATGTCGCAGTCACGATAAAAATCGCTGATCGCCGCCATTACTAGTAAAAAAACAATTATAATAAAAATGCCATAAATCTATCCCCTATTTTGTAGATGCTATAACTTTTGCGCAAACCAATCAATATACGCTTATTGCGATTTTTTTTACCAAAAAGAAGAATTGAATGTAGAAGAATACGTATCGGCCTAAACTGTGAAAAACATTTTTTTTATATTTTTTGGGGATATTTATTATAGCAAAAAGTTAAAAATATTGCATTTTTTTCTAAATTGTCACTCTATTTTTGTTCATAGCGCAAAAAATAAAAACTGCAGAGATGAGCAAATACCACCAAACGAAAGCTCTATTTGTGGGAAAAAAAGAACGTCAATTTTGTTTGGGAACCATGTCACACGACCGTCCAATTTTCAGTTAAAGCGACGCAGTGCCGAATCGCAAAAAGTGCTGTGGTCATTTAGCAGCCAAATGGTCCGAGGCTTAAGTGGTTAACCACTTGCCAACCGCCTAACTGTAAATATACGTTATGATTTTGAGGTTAAATACTGAGGTTATGGCTGCAGCTAGATGCCATAACCCTGATATTTTTTTTTTCCTCAGGTGGTTGGCTTTCCCAAAAAAGTGATTTCCGCAAAACCTTCCTGCGCTAACGTTACCGATTGGTAGCTCCGGGAATCATCCGGCGTTGGCAGGGTTTTTCCAAAGAAATAAGCCATGGCTAGATCGCCACCCATAGGGAAACACTGCCGCGGAGCCCACACATGGTCGTTTTTTTCGAACAAAAAAAAAAAATGTCATTCAAAAACGGCCGTGTGTGGGGGGAACAAGCTGTTCCTCGTTTTTAACGTCAATTTTCTCGACGGTGTTATCACCGTCTAAAACATCGATCGTGTGTACGCGGCATTATACGCTAATAAATACAGTATATACAGTCTCGTGTATATATATATACATATATGTAGCGACCTCACCCCTCTCACCCTTTCTCATGCTCGGCTTTGCTTTGTCTCGTCTAGGGGTTAACACTGGGAGAAGGGATGAGATACACCACCGCCCATGTCCTCCAATGTGTAGAGGCGAAGGCCAGAACTATCGGGCCTTGTGTGTGTGTGTGTCCCAGAGTCAATTCCTTCACTGAATGACCCCCCTTGCTTCCAGTAACTGAAGTTCCACACACTGAAAACGGTCCAACTCGTATTTATTCTTCTCAATAAATAGTCATACAGCACAGACAGGTTGGGACCCAACGAACAGTTCCGTTTTTGTGGGGAGTAGGTCAAGGCACAATCCTTTTAGATAGAGCTAACCACTGTGGTGTCACCAGTGACGAATACTCACTGCCACTGACTATATAGAACAGAACATGGATTACCTTCGCTAACGTAGCCCCTGTCAGACATCCGTCCAAGACAGTTACCGGAGGCCTCTCCGTCACCAGCAATGCTGCGCTGGACTCTCCGGAGAAGTTCCGCTCACCGGCCTCCTTGTCTCAGACACGGGCACCCAAAGAGTTAGGGCCCCCTCGGATTCCTCCACCCTCGCGGAACTCAGTCGAAGGTACTGAGCTCCAGGCCTCTGCCATAGTACCTCACCTCAGGCTAAAGGTGCCTGAGATGGACTCCATCTCCCGCTCCGGCCAGGTCAAGGGCACCTGGGCCCGGAACTCCGGAATGCCAGCACCCAGGCTGAAGGTGCCTGGGTGCGGCCGCGTCCTCCGACTCCAACTCAGAACCCCGTGGTCAGGGCGTCCGTCCCCGTTATCCCCTCTCCCTTTGCGTCACAGCGGGTTCCCCGCCCCGCTGTACAAGCGCCAGGAAAGGACAAAAAGGCACAGTCTTGCGATGCGGGTTCAACCCCTGCCCAGGGCGACAATGCCACCTGTAGGCCACAGGGAACCTCACACCACCAGAGTCCTCCAGACTGTAAATAATCCCCTTTTCTCCAACAATCAGGGTGCATTGGGTCATACTACCACCCATGCTTTCCACTCTATATTTTAGACCCCCGCTACATATATATATATATATATCCACTGTATCCAGTGTAGCTAGATCTGACTGCAGGCTGTTCCTGGTGTACTGTTTCTAATATACTGTCAGGTAGGCAGGTGATTTAGTGAGCTGCAGTGCATTTAATATATATATATATATATATATATATATATATATATATATAGCGGGTATCAACATTTAGGGGAAGTATCTGGGTGGTAGCATGGCCCAGATGCATTGATTATTATGGTTTTATGGCTGTTTTGATTCGTGGGAGATATCAATGGTGTTCAGTTCCCTACGGCCCTTGGGTAGCGCTGTCGCCTTGGGCTGGGGTTGAACCACTATTGGAGAGCCATGCCTTTTGTGTCCCCTCGTGGCAGTAGTACAGCGGAGCGGGGAACCCGCTGTGCCTGCTGGGAGAGGATATAAAAGGGGCGGACATCTTACACACGAGGCCTGAGCCCCAGGCACCTTCAGCCTGGGGGCTGCTGTCCATCTGTCTGTGCCCAGGTGCCCTTGGCCCGGGCGCGTGGAGTCGAGTTCCATCCCAGGCACCTTAGGCCTGGGGTGAGGTACTTTGCAGAAGGCCTGGGGCGAGGTACTTTGCAGAAGGCCTGGGGCCCAGTACCTTCAACTGGGTCCCACGAGGGAAGAGGCATTCCTAAGGTGCCCCCCGGAATGGGTGCCTGAATCCAGGGTGTAAGGGACCAGAGATGTGACCCTCCCAAAGAGCTGGTACCAGCATAATGCCGGTGACGGTGTGGGCCTCTGGAGACCGTCCGGATGGATGTGTTTCCCTGACAGGGGTCATTTGTTCTAATGAAGGTATTCCATGTTCTTATGGTCTGTGGCAGGGACCCAACTGAATCAGGTCGGTGGCAGAGACCTATCACTAAGGTCTGTGGCAGAGGCCTCAACTTTCACCCAGGTCAGTGGCAGCGACTGTGCGCCAAGCCTGTTTGCACTAAACGGAACAGGAGAGACTTTAATCTTTGATTGTGCCTGGACCTACTCCTTCCCACACCCTGTCTGTTCTTCAAGTTCAACCAGCCTATCCATTGTTCAAAGAGAATAAAAGAGTGTTGGACTTTACATTAGGGTGACCAGACATCCCCAGTTTCCGGGGACAGTCCCCGGATTGAGGACACTGTCCCCGGTTCAAGTCTGTCCCCGGTTTTGTACCCAGATTGGATTTGAACAGGGTCTGGGGCAATTTCAAAGACAGTCAGTGCAGAATAAAAAATAAATAAAAATCAGAATTACACACAGCCCCTCCTACTAGCTTAGGGGGTGTAGTTTTTTCCATTATCTGTGCCCCTTTCTGATGATCATGTGCTGAGTGGAGAGAATATTTCTTCAGTTTCAGGTGAATGCCCAATCAGTTTGCATGTTCTTCTGCCTTGGCTTAAGTCCCGGCCAGCCAGGGCCCGGGGAGTAGTAGCCAGGGCCCGGGGAGTAAGACTTGACAGTCTGTGAAGCGGGCGGCGGTGGCGATCGTCAGAGAGTCGCTGATTGCCGCCATTACTAGTAAAAAAAAATAATAATATGTCCCCGGATTTCATTTAAAAAATCTGGTCACCTTACTTTACATGGTGTGGAACTCAAGTTACTGGAAGCTAAGTGCCCTGTCTGTGACAGTGGCAATCATCCTCCACAGGAAAAGCTGAGGCTCCGGCCTAAAACACAGACCCGAAGATAAATGGACTTAGCTCAAACCTCATACACACACGAGGTGAGAGCTGGTGGCAGTGCCCCTCACCTCTTCTCCCAGTAACCCCTAGACAAACCAGCCGTATGAAAGAAGGGAGTAGGGGGTGAGGCCGCTACATATATATATATATATATATATATACTGTATATCCACTGTATCCAGTTTAGCTAGATCTGACTGCAGGCCATTCCTGGTGTACTGTTTCTAATATACTGTCAGGCAGGCAGGTGATTCAGTGAGCTGCAGTGCATTAAATATATATATATATATATATATATATACAGTCTCGTGTGTATGTGTATATATATATCCACTGTATGCAGTGTAGCTAGATCTGACTGCAGGCTGTTCCTGGTGTACTGTTTCTAATCATGGACATCCGTTAAACTTTTTTTAGGAGGGGCATCATTTTAAGGTCATCCATGCTCGGTCCCTTTTTGACAATGTCATGAAGGGGAGGGGCTTAGTCATTATCACATAAAGCACAGGCATGCAAAGGTTTGAGAAACCTGATGCAACTATCAAGCAACTAGCAACTTTGAATAACAATATCATAAAAAAATGGAGTTCCCCCCAAGGAAATAACAACCCCCAGGATCAGTGCCAGTTTCTGCAATAAAAATCCCCAGCTTTGCAGTCAGTTTCCGCAATAAAAATCCCCAGCATTGGTGTCAGTAGCAACAATAATAACCCCCCACATCGGTGCAGATTTCTAGAATAAAAACTTCAGCATCTGTACCAGACAGTGTACATAATAATGACCCTCAGCACTGGCGTCAGTTTACGCACCAAAAACTCCAAGCATTAGGTGTCATTTTCTGCAATAATTGCCCCCAGCATAGATGGGGGGATATCAGGTTAGACACTTCCTAATGGCTCAGTCCCTAGGAACAGTAATGGATAATGGCCAACAGGCCCTCTTACCAGACCTGGTGAAACTGCAACAGTGATCCCTCTGGCTGGACGTTCACTCACTCTGGGTTGCCCAGGGTGACTCTAGTCAGTAGTGTATCATGCCTGTACCCTGGCAGTGGCTCGGTCTTTCTCCCTCTCTGGTGGTGCGGTTACAGCGTGGCTCCCTCTCTGGTGGTGCAGGTAAGAAGAAAAAAAGGGGGAGGTAGGTACACAAAAAAAGGGAAAGCTCATCCCCTGTAATCACACAGGAATAATATTTAGAAAAACCTCTTAAATCACCAGTTATATCCCTCTTGGAGGCAGTCCGCCGATATGAGTGATGATATTAATGGTCTAGGGGTTATTATCCTGTATTTTCCTCTGAATTATTTTTAGCATATGAAAAAAAGGAGGAGGTAGGAAAAAGTTCCTTCCAAAAGAAATTCTTCAGTGAGGAATTGTGAAAAAATATATATTTTATTTATTATATAAACCGCAATATAATATAATAGTTTAACAAACACTTAATATAAACACCCTTCACCTATAAATTTAAAATTAGACTAGTCTAAAAACCTGTGAACATGGGTGGCCACCCGACCCACCATACACACCACAATCAGCCTTTTAACCAACTCATCCACCAATTCACCTAAATTAATCTGGATTTTTTGGATGTCTGAAAAGGGACCTCACCCAGTTCAGACAAACAGTCTAGCTTGGAATGGAAATTATTTCAAAAAGTATATTTCAGTCGTTTCTGAAGACTCAATGGAGAAACGGAAAGTCAATGCTGTAATTGGGCTTAACTGGATGGGAGCCCGCGTTATTGAATGTCTGTATGGTGGATAGTATTCACATATTCCTTGGCTTGTATGGCCATATAAGAGATCTGGTATTTATAATCGCTGATTTACTGACATGGCATATATGAACATGAATAAGTTGGTTGGATCTCACCGTTAGAAGTATTCCACAGGTGGATTTTTCCTTATTCGTATAGCCGCTGTCTTCCAGGTATTTCCTAGTAGCGATATTCATTCAGTCTCTTTGCAATTGTGAATAAATAGGTTCCAGTAGGTCATGCAGCGCGGGTTGCACACATTCAGCGCTGATTATCCAGCACTCTCCCCGTCGGTTTATGAGTGGATGTAGTCCATTCCTCGGAGGTGAAAAGAGGGTAGGATGAAGAGTTTCTAGAGGCGATCAGGTAGTGGGCTCCATGGATCGCACACCCATGTTCCTAATACAGCCAGTATGACTGCACATAGCTTACATGTTTCGGTTCTACAGAACCTTCTTCGGAGCAGGTACAGCGTGGCTCCCTCTCTGGTGGTGTGGTTACAGCGTGACTCCCTGTCTGGTGGTGTGGTTACAACGTAGCTTCATTTTTGGTGGTGCACGCACAGCGTGGCTCCCTCTCTGATGGTGCGGGTACAGAATGGCTCCCTCTCTGGTGGTGCAGGTACAGCGTGGCTCCCTCTCTGGTGGTGTGGGTACAGCGTGGCTCCCTCTCTGGTGGTGCGGGTACAGCGTGGCTCCCTCTCTGGTGGTGCGGGTACAGCATGGCTCCCTCTCTAGTGGTGCGGGTACAGCGCGGTTCCCTCTCTAGTGGTGCGGGTACAGCGTGGCTCCCTCTCTGGTGGTGCGGGTACAGCGTGGCTCCCTCTCTGGTGGTGCGAGTACAGTGTGGCTCCCTCTCTGGTGGTGCGGGTACAGCGTGGCTCCCTCTCTGGTGGTGCAGGGACAGCGTGGCTCCCTCTCTGGTGGTGCGGGTACAGCGTGGCTCTCTCTCTGGTGGTGCGGGTACAGCGTGGCTCTCTGGTGGTGCGGGTAGAGCGTGACTCTCTGGTGGTGCGGGTACAGCGTGGCTCCCTCTCTGGCTTCCCCCAGCACAGTATTCTCTTTTCTCCTCTTGTAACACCCCCCCCCAGCAGAGTGCTTGCATGCTGGGGGCTGTAGCATGGTGTCTGGACACACTGGGGCCGCCACTCTTCAGGGACTACATTTCCCATGATGCCCCCAGAGTCTTCTGATTGGCCCTCTGCTGTGGCCAATCATGGGGAGGAAAACAGCGGGCGGCGGCGCAGGAAATTCAATTAGAGCCGCTCTCTCTCTCTCTTCGGCTGACAGAAAAAGGGAGGGGGGCAATCGGGGGAGATATACAGACAGCCCGCAACTCTCCTCTCCCTGTCACAGCGCCGCTGCTCCATTTACCAGAGAACTCGGCAGCGGCGCTGTGACAGGGAGAGGAGAGCTGCGGGCTGTCTGTATATCTCCCCTGATCGCTCCCTCCCCTTTTCTGTCAGCCGAAGAGAGAGCGAGAGAGAGAGCAGCTCTAATTGAATTTGCCATGCTGCCACCCCGCTTGCTGCTTGCTGCTTTCCTCCCCATGATTGGCCACAGCAGAGGGCCAATCAGAGAATCACGGCTGTAGGGGGGGCAGCGTGACGGCTCATACTTAAACTGCTTCCTGGCCCCCCCCGCAAACCACTGCACTGCTAAGCTTTACTCCCCTGATGGTGGCCCTGCGTGCTGAAGTCGGGGGAAGGGCGCGGGTGCCAATTTCATGGGGGGTGGCTTCTTTGCAGCCCCCCCGCCCAGGCTAAAACACAGCACTGGATTCCAGGGGGGGGGGCAAAATGGCGTGGAGTTCCCCCCAAAAATCCATACCAGAGCCTTTATCCGAGCACGCAACCTGGCAGGCCGCAGGAAAAGAGGGGGGACGAGAGAGCGCCCCCCCTCCTGAACCGTACCAGGCCACATGCCCTCAACATGGGGAGGATGTCCCCATGTTGATGGGGACAAGGGCCTCATCCCCACAACCCTTGCCCGGTGGTTGTGGGGGTCTGCGGGCGGGGGGCTTATCGGAATCTGGAAGCTCCCTTTAACAAAGGGGACCCCCAGATTCCGCCTCCCCAATGTGAAATGGTAACGGGTACATTGTATCCGTACCATTTCACAAAGAAAGTGTAAAAAATATGTAAAAAAACACACAGACACAGTTGGGAAAGTCCTTTATTAAAAATAAAAAAATAAAAAACCCATTCCAGCGATGTAATCCAGTCTGTCCAGCGTTGTTCTCTATGTCCCGCGGTGATCCGATGTCCAGCGCTGCAGTCTCCTCCAGTCTCCACTCCACACAAAACCCCCATGACGTACGAGTGGGCAGGGTCACCCGTTACATCATAGGGTAAGCCCCGGCAAGGACTCCGCCTACGTCATTGGCTATTCCCCGGCAAGCAGGGAAACCCGGGCTTTCCCAGTGACGTGCGGGTGACCCCGCCCCCCTCTGATGCAACGGGAAACCTCCTCTCTGGCTGGAGGAGGGGCGGTGCTGCAGCTCGAGGCTCCTGTCTGCCAACAAACACTCCAAGAAGCCACAAAAAATCCATCATCCGGGCTTCTTCTAACAAACATCCTCTAGATGAAGCCACGTGGGAGGTGGTAAAACTAGTAGAGGTGGAGCCTAGCAGTGGACTACTACTACTGATCCTGCTGTAAACTATTACAATCTTCTGACTGGGCTTGGAGATTCTGTGATATTAATCCACCTTGGATCTTGGATACATATGTGTGAAACACCTGCTGGGATCCTGCATCCACGGTTACCTATATACCAAGCCTGAGTTGACCCCATAGACATACGTTTATCGGGTCCACTCATTCCGGTAAGCCTCCTTTCTATGTGGTGGTGGTCACTAGGGATGAGCCGAACACCCCCGGGTTCGGTTCGCACCAGAACCCGCGAACGGACCGAAAGTTCGCACGAACATTAGAACCCTATTAAATACAATAGATGCGAACGTTCAAAATCTAAAGTGCTAATTATAACGACTATTATGCATGTTATTGTCCTAAAAAGGGTTTGGGAACCCGGGTTCTGCACCAGGGGACATGTATCAATGCAAAAAGAAGTTTGAAAAACGGCCGTATTTCTTTAAATATCGTACCTGGGGGGTGTCTAAAGTATGCCTGTAAAGTGCCACGTGTTTCCCGTGTTTAGAACTGTCCCTGCACAAAATGACATTTCTAAAGGAAAAAAAAAGCCATTTAAAACTGCTTGCGGCTTTAATGTAATGTTTGGTCCCGGTAATATGGATGAAAATCTTTAAGAAAAATGGCATAGCTACCCCATCACCCTACCCCAGCCCATTACCAGCCCCTTTGGGTCTTGTATGGATATTAAGGGGAACCCCGCACACAAAATAAAAAAGGCCCTATATACTCTGAACAGCCGTATACAGGCGGTGCATACAAGACAGGGACTGTAGGTCTGTTCTTATGTATAATCTGTTTGTAATTTTGAACAGGTACATTGTTTAAGTGTAGCTCCAGCCAAAAAATCTATTTTTAAGCTTTTTGGAAAACATAGGGAAGGGTTATCACCCCTGTAACATTTGTTTTGCTGTCTGTGCCCCTGTTCAGAACATTTCACCTCACTTTCCGTCCCAATGACAACTGTTTTTGAAAAGTGGGGTTTTAATTGAAACAAGGATTGGTGATAAAGCATCAGTAGAGAGGAGACACCTTTTTCCCATAATAACTCTTACAGGAGAGAATTTCCCTTCCTAGGGGGAGATTTCCTCTCACTTGCTGTTGTCTCCTTCCGTTTGCAAGTAGGAGTCGTTTGTAAGTTGGATGTTTGAAAGTAGGGGCCTGCCCTATATACTCTGCTGAAATTTGCCCCTTACATGTTGGTGTTGCCACAACACTGTAAGCCCTCACAGTTACTCTTGGTGGGTGCATGAATGGGCCCTGCTGTGAATTATTAGATCAAGAATTGTAATTGCATGCCCCTGTTGAACAGGGGCTGAAAAATTGGGCCTTTGGTGGTGGTGGTGGTGGTGGTGTTGACACAACACTGTAAGGCCTGACAGTTACTCTTGGTGGGCGCAGGAATGGGCCCTGCTGTGAATTATTAGATCAAGAATTGTAATTACATGCCCCTGTTAAACAGGGGCAGAAAAATTGGGCCTTAGGCACTGGTGCCACAACACTGCAACCCCTCACAGATACTGTACTTGGAGCACAGCAATGAGCCCTGTTGCAAAGTATTGCATTAAAAATTGTAATTACACTCCCCTGTTAAACAGCGGCTTAAAAATTGGGCCTTAGGCACTGGTGCTGGTGCCACGACACTGCAACCTCTCCCAGATACTCTAGTTGGAGTACAGGAATGAGCCCTACTACAAAGCATTGCATAAAAAATTGTAATTACATGCCCCTGTTAAACAGGGGCTGAAAAATTGGGCCTTAGGCACTGGTGCTGGTGCCACGAAACTGCAACCTCTCCCAGATACTCTAGTTGGAGTGCAGGAATGAGCCCTGCTGCAAAGCATTGCATAAAAAATTGTAATTACATGCCCCTGTTAAACAGGGGCTGAAAAATTGGGCCTTAGGCACTGGTGGCGGCACCCAGAAACAAAAATGTTCTTCCAAGCTATCATCATCAATCGGATCATTGAGGAGGAGGAGGATAGCCAGTCAACATAACAGGACAGTCACTCAGCATCAGCATCAGTCTTGAAGGGATGTGACATTTGAAAATAAATTAGTCTGTTATATCAGCTTCAGGTGTGTGGTAGCTGGTGGTGATCCAAGACTGGTTCATCTTTATGAAAGTCAGTCGATCAACCGAGTCGGTGGACAGGCGCCCCCTCTGATCCGTGACAAATCCTCCAGCAGCACTGAATGTGCGTTCTGAAAGAACGCTGGATGCAGGACAGGCCAGTAGCTCAATTGCATACTGTGCAAGCTCTGGCCAGTGATCCATCCTCAAGACCCAGTAAGCCAGAGGATTTTCGGTGGGGAAGGTGTCCAAGTCTGACCTTGCCCCTAGGTATTCCTGCACCATGTATATCAGATGCTGGCGATGGTTGCTGGAACCGATTATACCTTGGGGCTGCGGACTAGAATTGTCTGAACGCATCGGTCAGACGGCCACCTTCCCCAACGCTCCTTCTTTGACTGACCGAAGCCTCAGCAACTCGTTGTCCAGGACCAGGAGTTTGTAACCTCCCAGTGGGGCCTTGAGTGGGGCCAGGGGGCCTTGAGAGGCAAGGAAGTCCTCCTCTTCCTGCCTCTGTTCTGCCTCAAGTGCCCTGTCCATTATTCCACGCAGCGTATGTTCCAACAGGTGGACAAGAGGTACAGTGTCACTGATGCATGCACTGTCACTGCTCACCATCCTCGTGGCCTCCTCAAATGGTGCCAGGACAGTGCATGCATCCCTGATCATGCCCCACTGGCGTGGTGAAAAAAACCCGAGCTCCCCTGACCCTGTCCTGGTGCCGTAGTCACACAGGTACTCATTGAGGGCCCTCTGCTGCGTGTGCAGCCGCTGCAGCATGGCCAATGTTGAGTTCCACCTGGTGGGCATGTCACATATAAGGCGGTTCTTGGGCAGGTTCAACTCCTTTTGCAGCGCAGCCAGGCGAGCACTGGCATTATAAGATCTGCGGAAATGCACACAGACTTTCCTGGCCTGCCTCAGGACATCCTGTAAGCCCGGGTACCTGCCCAAGAACCGCTGCACCACCAGGTTAAGGACGTGAGCTACACAGGGCACATGGGTCAGTTGTCCCTGTCGGAGGGCGGAGAGGAGGTTGGTGCCATTGTCGCAAACCACCATTCCTGCCTTAAGCTGGCGTGGCGTCAACCACCTCTCGGTCTGCCCCTGCAGAGCAGACAGAACCTCTGCCCCAGTGTGGCTCCTGTCCCCCAAACACACCAGCGCAAGCACGGCATGGCATCTTTTTGCCTGCGTACTTGTGTAGCCCCTTGAACGCCTACGGAGCACCGCTGGTTCCGAGGACAAAGCACAGGAAGAGGCCATGGAGGAAGAAGAAGAGGAGGGGGTGGAGGAGAGAGGTGTGTCACAACCAGTAGTAGCATTTTGGGGGCGTGGCGGCGGAACAACCTCCAACACTACTGCACCTTGTCCTGCATCCTTCCCAGCTGCCAAAAGAGTGACCCAATGGGCCGTGAAAGAAAGGTAACGTCCCTGTCCATGCCTGCTGGACCATGAGTCAGCGGTAATATGCACCTTACCGCTGACCGCCCTGTCCAGCGAGGCCAAGACATTGCCTTCCACATGCCGGTAAAGAGCCAGAATCGCCTTCCGTGAGAAAAAGTGGCGTTTGGGAACCTGCCACTGAGGAACCGCACATTGCACAAACTCACGGAAGGGGGCCGAGTCTACCAACTGAAAAGGCAGCAGTTGAAGCGCTAGCAATTTAGCCAAGCTAGCATTCAACCGCTGGGCACGTGGATGGCTGGGAGTGAACTTCTTTCGACGGTCCAGCAGCTGGGGCAGGGAAATTTGCCTGCTAGAATCGGACGTCGGTGTACTGCTAGCAGAGTGCCCGCAAGTACTTGGCTGTGACACACCTAATTCTACACCTTTATTCCTCTCGGTGCAGATTTCAGAGAGGACTGAAGGTATAGTGGGGTTGGAGATCCCAGCTGATGCGGTGCAAGGAGAAGTCCGCTTTGTTCTTTGGTGTGGGTCTTTAAGGTAGGCTTGCCAACGAGCTGCATGGCAGGTCAACATATGTGTGGTCAAGCATGTGGTGCCCAAGCGGCTGATGTTTTGGCCACGCGATATATACGCTTGAGACATATGTTGCAAACAGCAGCTGTGCGATCTGATGCACTCGATTTAAAAAAGGCCCACACCAAAGAACTTTTTGAATAACGGGCAGAGGCAGCGCCCTGCACAGGCGGAGCTCTGCGGTGTGATTCCATCCGTGTGCTGCCCTTACGCTGGCCCCCCAAGGGCATCCTGCCTCGTTGGAGATGTGCCTCCTCCTCATCCTCCTCTTCCTCCTCTCTCCTATTAGGCACCCACGTGGAGTCAGTGACCTCATCATCCCCTCCCTCCTCATCACTGGAGCCAATCTGGCAGTATGCTGCAGCTGCTGGAACATGACTGCCAGATTGGTGTCCTTCTTGAGCATCCCCTCTCTCTGCTCTCACGCTACTGCCTTCCTCTAGCTGGGTATCATCATCAGACCCTTCGAAATGCTGGGCATCCTCCTGGAGCATGTACCCAACACTGTGCTCAAACAGTTCGGGGGACTCCTCATGAGGACATGGTGGGTCTAGGGAAGGAGTGACTGATGATGACATTGATACCAGGGATGAGGACGCTTTGGCAGCTGCTTTGCCAGTACCCTGAGCCTGGGTGAGAGAGGATGAGGAGGATGAGGAGAGCTTGGTCATCCACTCTACCAAGTCTTCAGCATGATGCGGCTCAACACGTCCAGCTGCCGAAAAGAAGGACAAGCGTGTCCCATGGCCACGTGCTGATGGCGATGCACCGCGTCCACGACCAGCACTGTTGTCTCTAGACACAGAGCCTGCTTGCCCTCTTTTATTGGCTCCTGACTGTCTGCCTCTCCTTGTTTGCCTTCCAGACATTCTAATGGCCTGCAGGGAGATGGGAAAACCAGCAATAAGGCCTAGCTTCAGGAGTATATTTTGCAGGAATCACACTAGGCCTGCTGTAAGTGCTGCAAATGCCTGTTGGTGTAACACACTAGGAAAACACAGCAATATGGGCTAGCTTCAGGAGTATATTTTGCAGGAATCACACTACGCCTGCTGTAAGTGCTGAAAATGCCTGTTGGTGTAACACACTAGGAAAACACAGCAATACGGCCTAGCTTCAGGAGAATATTTTGCAGGAATCACACTACGCCTGCTGTAAGTGCTGCAAATGCCTGTTGGTGTAACACACTAAGAAAACACAGCAATATGGGCTAGCTTCAGGAGTATATTTTGCAGGAATCACACTACGCCTGCTGTTTTAAGTGCTGCAAATGCCTGTTGGTGTAACACACTAGGAAAACACAGCAATACGGGCTAGCTTCAGGAGTATATTTTGCAGGAATCACACTACGCCTGTTGTAAGTGCTGAAAATGCCTGTTTGTGTAACACACTAGGAAAACACAGCAATATGGGCTAGCTTCAGGAGTATATTTTGCAGGAATCACACTACGCCTGCTGTAAGTGGTGCAAATGCCTGTTGGTGTAACACACTAGGAAAACACAACAATATGGGCTAGCTTCAGGAGTATATTTTGCAGGAATCACACTACGCCTGCTGTAAGTGCTGCAAATGCCTGTTGGTGTAACACACTAGGAAAACACAGCAATATGGGCTAGCTTCAGGAGTATATTTTGCAGGAATCACACTACGCCTGCTGTAAGCGCTGCAAATGCCTGTTGGTGTAACACACTAGGAAAACACAGCAATACGGCCTAGCTTCAGGAGTATATTTTGTAGGAATCACACTACGCCTGCTGTAAGTGCTGCAAAAGCCTGTTGGTGTAACACACCAGGAAAACACAGCAATTTGGGCTAGCTTCAGGAGTATATTTTGCAGGAATCACACTACGCCTGCTGTAGGTGCTGCAAATGCCTGTTGGTGTAACACACTAGGAAAACACAGCAATACGGCCTAGCTTCAGGAGTATATTTTGCAGGAATCACACTACGCCTGCTGTAAGTGCTGCAAATGCCTGTTGGTGTAACACACTAGGAAAACACAGCAATACGGCCTAGCTTCAGGAGTATATTTTGCAGGAATCACACTACGCCTGCTGTAAATGCTGCAAATGCCTGTTGGTGTAACACACTAGGAAAACACAGCAATACGGGCTAGCTTCAGGAGTGTATTTTGCAGGAATCACACTACGCCTGCTGTAAGTGCTGCAAATGCCTGTTGGTGTAACACACTAGGAAAACACAGCAATACGGGCTTGCTTCAGGAGTATATTTTGCAGGAATCACACTAAGCCTGCTGTAAGTGCTGCAAATGCCTGTTGGTGTAACACACTAGGAAAACACAGCAATACGGCCTAGCTTCAGGAGTATATTTTGCAGGAATCACACTACGCCTGCTGTAAGTGCTGCAAATGCTTGTTGGTGTAACACACTAGGAAAACACAGCAATATGGGCTAGCTTCAGGAGTATATTTTGCAGCAATCACACTACGCCTGCTGTAAGTGCTGCAAATGCCTGTTGGTGTAACACACTAGGAAAACACAGCAATACGGCCTAGCTTCAGGAGTATATTTTGCAGGAATCACACTACGCCTGCTGTAAGTGCTGCAAATGCCTGTTGGTGTAACACACTAAGAAAACACAGCAATACGGCCTAGCTTCAGGAGTATATTTTGCAGGAATCACACCACGCCTGCTGTAAGTGCTGCAAATGCCTGTTGGTGTAACACACCAGGAAAACACAGCAATACGGGCTAGCTTCAGGTGTTTAATGTGCAGGAGGCACACTACGTCCGCTGTAAGTGCTGCAAATGCCTGGTAGTGTAACACACCAGGAAAACACAGCAATACGGGCTAGCTTCAGGTGTATAATGTGCAGGAGGCTTAGCAACAATGATACTGACACTGTCCCCTGCCTATCCTTCTCTCTCCCTGCACACAAGGTTTAGCAAAGAATATGACACTGACACTCTCCCTGCCTATCCTTCTCTCTCCCTACACACAAGGTTTAGCAAAGAATATGACACTGACACTCTCCCTGCCTATCCTTCTCTCTCCCTACACACAAGGTTTAGCAAAGAATATGACACTGACACTCTCCCTGCCTATCCTTCTCTGTCCCTACACACAAGGTTTAGCAAAGAATAGATATGACACTGTCCCTGCCTATCCTTCTCTTTCCCTAAGCCGGAACACACTACACAAGGCCGTCGCGCTGTGGGGCGTGTACTAAACCCCCTCAGCTATAATTGGCCACAGGCATCCTGCCTGTGGCCAATCATTGCTCTCCTCGCTGCCGGCGCTGTGATTGGCCAAGCATGCAGGGTCACAGTGCATGCTTGGCCAATCACAGCGCCGGGATTGCACTGCGATGGCCCAGTGTATTGTGGGCCGTTCGCGTCACTCGAATTTGGCGCGAACGGCCCAAATCAATCGTTGTTCGCCGAACGATCGAACAGCCGATGTTCGAGTTGAACGTATGTTCGACTCGAACAGCGAGCTCATCCCTAGTGGTCACTTTACAGTCACTTGTTTTTTGAAGTCACCAGTTCATCTTGGAAGGTTCCACCTACTTGAATTATTATCAGAGACTTTTTCAACATGTCTTCCAATTCAATAGAATTTTGGATTCACTTTATATAGACTTTTTTGATTTATTCACTCAGATCATCACTATAGCACATGGGTGTCATATTTTGTGTTTATTTTTAGTCATTACGCATAGCGCTACATTTTTTGTATATTATCCTACATATATATAGCCACTGCATTCTAGTCTAGCCAAGCCTATATCTGACTGTAGGCCATTCCTGGTGTACGTGTTCAAATACACTTTCAGGCAGGCAGGTGATTCAGTGATCTGCAGTGCATAAAATATATATACAGTCTCCTACATATATATGTAGCAGTACCCCCGTAGGAGCTGCTGGTTTAGTTTTGGGTCGCACGTTACCTTACTGTTCCAAATGTTCGGCTCAGGGGTTCTCCTTGAAGAGTTTTCCGGAAGAAATGTCTGCACCAACACAAAGTCTCTTTCAAGGGTTTTATTGAATAAACTTTCCAACAGAGGGGATTGAAGGGATGGGGAGGACTCAGGTACCCTAATTGCAGATCACAGAAATCTCCTAGGTCCAGAGGAGCAACTGTCTCCACGCTGGACTCAGCAACCACCGGATAGGCCTACTCTCACCGGCCTAGCAACCGGCGCGAAGCTCGATCAAAGATTGTCTCTGCCACAGACTAGGTATTGGAATTTGTTCAATAGTCTCTGCCACAGACTCGTATAACCCCTCACTGGGTTAGCTCCCTCAGAAAGAACACAGCTCTCAGTGCCAGGATCTTTCAGCTGCTTCGGCAGCACTGTGAGGTCGTTTTTTGGGATTCGGGTACATCCTCCAATTGAGTCCTCAATTGCTCAGTCCCTTCCATCAGGCAAGGCGACACAGGATCATCCCTGAATCAGCAGGCCCCAGTAACTCCTTGGCCTACATCTCAGTTGCGAGGTCTCGGGCCAACGTGGCCCCGAGGCGGGAACTGCCAACACATCCCTGAGGCCAGGAGGGCCCTCAGGCGAGGATCGAAGAACGAATCCCACAAAATGGCGTCCGCCCTTAAGTACCCTCTCCCAGCATGCACAGCGGGTTCACCATGCCCCCTGGGCTGCTACTGGGAAAGAGGTACCCAATAAGTCCAGCCAGTTGCCTTCCCAACCCTGACCAGCGGTGAGAGCGACACCCACCGCTCGGGGGGGGGGGGGGGGAAATCATGCAACCAGCTGAACTGAAACGGCGCCACAATTTGAATAATTCTCTCTGGGCCAAACTAATTCCCAGACAACTATAATTTCAACATATAGCGCCCACTTATTGGGAGCAGGGCGCTACATATATATCCACTGCATTCTAGTCTAGCCAAGCCTATATCTGACTGTAGGCCATTCCTGGTGTACATGTTCAAATACACTTTCAGACTGGCAGGCAGGTGATTCAGTGATCTGCAGTGCATAAAATATATATACAGTCTCCTAAATATATATATCCACTGCATTCTAGTCTAGCCAAGCCTATATCTGACTGTAGGCCATTCCTGGTGTACGTGTTCAAATACACTTTCAGGCAGGTGATTCAGTGATCTGCAGTGCATAAAATATGAATACAGTCTCCCACATATATATATCCACTGCATTCTAGTCTAGCCAAGCCTATATCTGACTGTAGGCCATTCCTGGTGTACTTGTTCAAATACACTTTCAGGCAGGCAGGTGATTCAGTGATCTGCAGTGCATAAAATATATATAGTCTCCTACATATATATATCCACTGCATTCTAGTCTAGCCAAGCCTATATCTGACTGCAGGCCATTCCTGGTGTACTTTTTCTAGTAAACTTCAGGCAGTGTTTTGCTAATCCAATTTTACAGCATGTCTGGAAGGCCACCAAGGAAAGGCAGACACTCGCAGGCCACTAAAAGAGGGCAAGCAGGCTCTGTGTCTACAGCCAACAGTGCTGGTCGTGGATACGGTGCATCCTCAGCACGTGGCCGTGGGGCACGCTTGTCCTTTTTTTGGTTAGCTGGCCGTGTTGAGCCACAACATGCAGAAGAGTTGGTAGAGTGGATAACAAAGCCATCCTCATCCTCTGTCACCCAGGCTCAGAGTACTTTGCCTGGCAATGCAGCTGCCAAAGCGGCCTATTCCATTGGCTCAATGTCATCAGTCACTCCTTCCCTAGCCCCACCATCATGTCCTGAGGAGTCCCCCCGAACTGTTCAACCACAGTGTCGGGTACATGCTGCAGGAGGACTTGCAGCGTTTTAAAGGCTCCGATGATGGTACCCAGGTTGAGGATGAAGGCAGTAACGTGAGCCCAGAGAAAGGGGGTGCCCAAGAAGGACAAGAAACTGGCAGTCATGTTTAGGGATGAGCTCTGCGTTCGAGTCGAACATACGTTCGACTCGAACATCGTCTGTTTGATCCTTCGACGAAGATCGAACGTTTTGGGTCGTTCGCGCCAAATTCGAGTGACGCGAATGCCCCAGAATACACTGCGCCATCGCAGTGCAATCCCGGCGCTGTGATTGGCCAAGCATGCACTATGACCCCGCATGCTTGGCCAATCACAGCGCCGGCAGCGAGGAGAGCCATAATTTGCCACAGGCAGGATGCCTGTGGCCAATTATAGCTCAGGGGGTTTAGTACACGCCCTACACTATAAAAGTCCGCCAGCGCTGCGGCCTTGTGTAGTGTGTTCCGGTGTGCAGGGAAAGAGTTACATAGGCAGGGACAGTGTCAGTGCCATTTGTTCTTTAAACTTGTGTGCAGGGAGAGAGAAGGATAGGCAGGGAGAGTGTCAGTGATATTCTTTGCTAAACCTTGTGTGCAGGGAGAGAGAAGGATAGGCAGGGAAAGTGTCAGTGATATTCTTTGCTAAACCTTGTGTGCAGGGAGAGAGAAGGATAGGCAGGGAGAGTGTCAGTGATATTCTTTGCTAAACCTTGTGTGCAGGGAAAGAGAAGGATAGGCAGGGAGAGTGTCAGTGATATTCTTTGCTAAACCTTGTGTGCAGGGAGAGAGGAGGATACGCAGGGGACAGTGTCAGTGTCATATTTGCTAAGCCTCCTGCACAGTATACACCTGAAGCTAGCCCTTATTGCTGTGTTTTCCTGTTGTGTTACACTAACAGGCATCTGCAGCACTTACAGCAGGCGTAGTGTGCCTCCTGCACATTATACACCTGAAGCTAGCCCTTATTGCTGTTTTTTCCTGTTGTGTAACACAGGCAGTCATCTGCAGCACTTACAGCGGGCGTAGTGTGCCTCATGCACATTATACACCTGAAGCTAGCCCTTATTGCTCGTGGGTTTTTTCTTTTGTGTTACACTAACAGGCATCTGCAGCACTTACAGCGGGCGTAGTGTGTTTCCTGCAAAATATACACCTGAAGATAGCCCTTATTGCTGTGTTTTCCTGTTGTGTAACACAGGCAGGCATCTGCAGCACTTACAGCGGGCGTAGTGTGCTTCCTGCAAAATATACACCTGAAGCTAGCCCTTATTGCTGTGTTTTCCTGTTGTGTAACACAGGCAGGCATCTGCAGGACTTACAGCGGGCGTAGTGTGCTTCCTGCAAAATATACACCTGAAGCTACCCCTTATTGCTGGTTTTCCCATCTCCAAACAGGCCATTAGAATGTCTGAAAGGCAAACAAGGAGAGGCAGACAGTCAGGAGCCAATAAAAGAGGGCAAGCAGGCTCTGTGTCTAGAGACAACAGTGCTGGTCGTGGACGGGGTGCATTGTCATCAGCACGTGGCCATGGGACACGCTTGTCCTTATTTTAGGCAGCTGGACGTTTTGAGCCGCATCATGCCGAAGACTTGGTAGAGTGGATGACCAAGCCCTCCTCATCCTCCTCATCCTCTCTCACCCAGGCTCAGGGTACTGGCAAAGCATACTGCCAAAGCGTCCTCTTCCCTCGTATCAATGTCATCATCAGTCACTCCTTCCCTAGACCCACCATGTCCTCCTGAGGAGTCCCCCGAACTGTTTGAGCACAGTGTTGGGTACATGCTCCAGGAGGATCTGATGATGATACCCAGCTAGAGGAAGGCAGTAGCGTGAGAGCAGAGAGAGGGGATGCTCAAGAAGGACAGCAATCTGGCAGTCATGTTCCAGCAGCTGCAGCATACTGCCAGATTGGCTCCAGTGATGAGGAGGGAGGGGATGATGAGGTCACTCATCAGGCCGAGAGGTGGTTGACGCCATGCCAGCTTAAGGCAGGAATGGTGGTTTGCGACAATGGCACCAACCTTCTCTCCGCCCTCCGACAGGGACAACTGACCAATGTGCCCTGTGTGGCTCAGGTCCTTAACCTGGTGGTGCAGCGGTTCTTGGGCAGGTACCCGGGCTTACAGAATGTCCTGAGGCAGGCCAGGAAAGTCTGTGTGCATTTCCGCAGATCATATAATGCCAGTGCTCGCCTGGCTGAGCTGCAAAAGGAGTTGAACCTGCCCAAGAACCGCCTTATATAAGACATGCCCACCAGGTGGAACTCAACGTTGGCCATGCTGCAGCGGCTGCACACGCAATAGAGGGCCATCAATGAGTACCTGTGCGACTACGGCACCAGGACAGGGTCAGGGGAGCTCGGGTTTTTTTCACCACGCCAGTGGGGCATGATCAGGGATGCATGCACTGTCCTGGCACCATTTGAGGAGGCCACGAGGATGGTGAGCAGTGACAGTGCATGCATCAGTGACACTGTACCTCTTGTCCACCTGTTGGAGCATACGCTGCATGGAATAATGGACAGGGCACTTGAGGCAGAACAGAGACAGGAAGAGAAGGACTTCCTTGCCTCTCAAGGCCCCCTATTCCCAGACAGTGTTCCTTCTGTCCCACCCACCGCACAGGAAGAGGACGAGAAGGAGGAGGAGGAGGAGGATTGTGTCAGCATGGAGGTGGAGCCTGGCACTCAGCATCAACAGCAGCAGTCTTTTAGGGATGATTTACAGTCCCAAGAAACCCGTGGACTTGTACGTGGCTGGGAGGAGGTGGCTGCGGATCATGTCGTCCTTAGTGACCCAGAGGACTCCGGACCTAATGCCTCAGCTAACCTACGCTGCATGGCCACCCTGATCCTGCAAAGTCTGCGGAAGGATCTTCGTATTCTTCGGATCAAGGAGAGGGACCATTACTGGCTGGCCACTCTCCTTGATCCACGGTACAAGTCTAAGGTTGCGGACCTTATCTTACCATCGCAGAGGATGAGACAACTCCGGGAGGCCTTGCAGAAAGGTCTGTGCAACTCGTTCCCAGAGACTGGGAGGTTACAATCTCCTGGTCCTGGGACAACGAGTTGCTGAGGCTTCGGTCAGTCAAAGAAGGAGCGGTGGGGAAGGTGGCCGTCTGACCGATGCGTTCAGACAATTCTTTAGTCCTCAGCCCCAAGGTATGATCAGTTCCAGCAACCATCGCCAGTGTCTGATATACATGGTGCAGGAATACCTAGGGGCAAGGTCAGACTTGAACACCTTTCCCACCGAAAATCCTCTGGCATACTGGGTCTTGAGGATGGATCACTGGCCAGAGCTTGCACAGTATGCAATTGAGCTACTGGCCTGTCCTGCATCCAGCGTTCTTTCGGAACGCACATTCAGTGCTGCTGGAGGATTTGTCACAGATCACAGGGTGCGCCTGTCCACCAACTCGGTTGATCGACTGACCTTCATAAAGATGAACCAGTCTTGGATCACCACCAGCTATTAAGCACCTGAAGCTGATATAACAGAATAATTTATTTTCAAATGTCACATCCCTTCAAGACTGATGCTGATGCTGAGTGACTGTCCTGTTATGTTGACTGACTATCCTCCTCCTCCTCAATGATCCGATTCATGATGATAGCTTGGAAGAACATTTTTGTTTCTGGGTGCCGCCACCAGTGGCTAAGGCCCAATTTTTCAGCCCCTGTTTTACAGGGGCATGTATTTACTATTTTAGATGCAGTGCTTTGCAGCAGGGCTCATTCCTGCACTCCAACTAGAGTATCTGGGAGAGGTTGCAGTGTTGTGGCACCAGTGGCTAAGGCCCAATTTTTCAGCCCCTGTTCTACAGGGGCATGTAATTACAATTCTTGATCTAATAATTCACAGCAGGGCTCATTCATGCGCCCACCAAGAGTAACTGTGAGGGCTTACAGTGTTGTGACAACACCACCACCACCAAAGGCCCAATTTTTCAGCCCCTGTTCAACAGGAGCGTGCAATTACAATTCTTGATCTAATAATTCACAGCAGGGCCCATGCATGCGCCCACCAAGAGTAACTGTGAGGGCTTACAGTGTTGTGGCACCAGCACCACCACCAAAGGCCCAATTTTTCTTACCACTGTTCAACAATGGCATGTAAATACAATTCCTGATATAATAGTTCACAGCAGGGCATTCCAGCGCCCACCAAGAGTACGGTAACTGTGAGGGCTCACAGTGTTGTGGCAACACCAACATGTAAGGGGAAAATTTCAGCAGAGTATATACGGCAGACCCCTACTTTCAAACATCCAACTTACAAACGACTCCTACTTGCAAACGCAAGGAGACAACAGTGAGAGGAAATCTACCCTAGGAAGGGAAATTCTCTCCTGTAAGAGTTAATATGGGAAAAAGGTGTCTCCTCTCTACTGATGCTTTATCACCAATCCTTGTTTCAATTAAAACCCCACTTTTCAAAAACAGTTGTCATTGGGACGGAAAGTGAGGTGAAATGTTCTGAACAGGGGCACAGACAGCAAAACAAATGTTATAGGGGTGATAACCCTTCCCTATGTTTTCCAAAAAGCTTAAAAATAGATTTTTTGGCTGGAGCTACACTTAAACAATGTACGTGTTCAAAATTACAAACAGATTCTACTTAAGAACAAACCTACAGTCCCTGTCTTGTTTTCACCGCCTGTATACTGCTGTTCAGAGTAGGGATGAGCTTCGAGTTCGAGTCGAACTCATGTTCGACTCGAACATTGCCTGTTCGCCCGTTCGCCGAACAGCGAACAAATTGGGGTGTTCGCAGCAAATTCGAAAAATCTATGGGAGAAATCTAAAGTGCTAATTATAAAGGCTTATATGCAAGTTATTGTCCTAAAAAGTGTTTGGGGACCGGGGTCCTGCCCCAGGGGACATGTATCAATGCAAAAAGAAGTTTTAAAAACGGCCGTTTTTTCGGGAGCAGTGATTTTAATAATGCTTAAAATGAAAAAATAAAAGTGAAATATTCCTTTAAATTTCGTACCTGGGGGGTGTGTATGATATGCATGTGAAGTGGCGCATGTTTCCCGTGCTTAGAACTGTCCCTGCAAAAAATGTCATTTTTGAAAGAAAAAAAGTCTTTTAAAACTGACTCGCGGCTATTAATGAATTGTCGGCTCCCGGCAATACATACAAAAGTCATTGATAAAAAAAAAAAAAAAAACGTGGGGGTTCCCCAGAATTCAATTACCAGGCCCTTCAGGTCTGGAATGGATATTAAGGGGAACCCCGCCGCAAATTTAAAAAAAAATTGACGTGGGGTTCCCCCAAATATCCATTCCAGGCCCTTCAGATCTGGCATGGATTTTAAGGGGAACTCCACCCCAAATTTTAAAAAAATGGCGTGGAGTCCCCCTAAAAATCCATACCAGACCCCTTATCCGAGCACACAACCTGGCCGGCCGCAGGGGAAAAGGGGGGGGATGAGAGAGCGGCCCCCCCTCCCTCCTGAACCGTACCAAGCCACATGCCCTCAACATGGGGAGGATGTCCCCATGTTGATGGGGACAAGGGCCTCATCCCCACAACCCTTGCCCGGTGGTTGTGGGGGTCTGCGGGCGGGGGGCTTATCGGAATTTGGAAGACCCCTTTAACAAGGTTGGAAGGTGAGTTGGAAGCTCTGGTGCATGAGGAGAGCTATGATGTAATCGGTATTGCTGAAACTTGGCTTCATTCCTCACATGACTGGGCTATTAATATTCCTGGCTATGCACTCTTTCGGAAAGACAGGGTAAAAAGGAAGGGTGGAGGGGTCTGTCTCTATGTGAGAAGTGATCTCAAAGCGAGTGTGAAAGAGGACCTGGTGGATGGAGAGTGTGATGAGTCTGAAGCATTATGGGTGGAACTGCATACAGATGTGCGTAGTTCAAAGCTAATCATTGGAGTTTGTTATAGACCACCCAATGTTAATGAGGAGTTAGAGACTCAGCTCCTTGCACAGATGGAAAGGGCTGCAAGGGCTGGGACGGTGATAATAATGGGGGATTTTAACTACCCAGAAATTGACTGGAGTAATGGAACTGCTGGGACAGTTAAAGGGCAAAAATTTATAAACCTATTGCAGGACAATTTTATGGTCCAGTTTATTGAGGCCCCAACTAGGAATGATGCTCTGTTGGACCTGGTAATCTCAAACCATGCAGAGCGTATTACTAATGTTCAGATAAAGGAACACCTGGGTAGCAGTGACCATAACATGATTTCATTTGATGTTAGTTGTAAGCAAAAATCACATACAGGAAAGATAAAAACACTTAATTTCAAGAGAGCAAATTTTCCAAGGATGAGTGCTGCTCTCCAGGACTTAGACTGGGAAGGAATATTGGCATCAATGGGCACAGAACAGAAATGGGAATTCTTCAAAAAGACTGTTTGTGAACTCACTGCAAAGTATATTCCCATGGGCAATAAGTTTAAAAGGCTAAAAATAAAACCTATGTGGCTCACTGCCAAAGTTAAAAAAGCTATAAACTATAAGAAAATAGCTTTTAAAAAATATAAAAATAAGGGAACACTAGTGTCATTTAAATGTTACAAAGAATATAACAGGATATGTAAAAAGGAAATCAAGGATGCAAAAATTCAAAATGAACGACAGATTGCAAAAGATAGTAGGACAAACCCCAAAAAATTCTTCAAATATATTAATAGTAAAAAGGTCAAGTCTGAGCATGTAGGCCCTTTACAAAATAATCTAGAGTGGGTGACTGGGGACAAAGAGAAGGCTAATTTATTAAATACTTTCTTCAGTTCTGTGTATACAAAGGAGCATGGGGGAGCTCATGTCCAAAATGGGGGTGGTAGTGACACAGCCCCAAATCCACAATGGCTCAAAAGTGATATGGTCCAGAAATATTTAGATGGAATAAAGGTGGATAAAGCACCTGGACCAGATGGCATACACCCACGGATCCTAAAAGAATTGAGCTCTGTAATTTCAAAGCCATTGTATTTAATTTTTAGGGACTCATTAATGACAGGAATAGTACCACTGGATTGGCGCAGGGCCAATGTGGTGCCTATATTTAAAAAGGGAATTAAGTGTTTACCAAGTAACTATAGACCTGTTAGTTTAACTTCTATAGTTGGGAAAATACTGGAGAGATTAATAAAAGACCACATAGATGAGTTCTTGCTGGAAAAAAACTATTTAAGCAACAGACAGCATGGATTCATGAAAGACAGAAGTTGTCAAACAAACCTGATTTATTTTTATGAAGAGGTAAGTAAGACCTTGGACAGAGGGGTGGCAGTGGACGTGGTATACTTGGATTTTGCAAAAGTGTTCGATACAGTTCCCCACACACGGCTCATGTGTAAGGTAAAGTCTACAGGATTGGAAATATCAGTTTGTAAATGGATAGAAAACTGGCTAAAAGACAGAATTCAGAGAGTAGTGGTTAATGATTCTTACTCTGAATGGTCCAAGGTTATCAGTGGTGTACCCCAAGGTTCAGTGCTGGGACCCTTACTTTTTAATAGGTTTATAAATGATATTGGGTCTGAGATCAAAAGTAACATTTCTGTCTTTGCAGATGACACCAAGCTATGCAGTGGAATAACGTCCTTACAGGATGTCGCCAATTTACAAGCCGACCTCAATGCTCTGTCTAATTGGGCGACTATGTGGCAGATGAGGTTTAATGTTGATAAATGTAAAGTTATGCACTTGGGGGCTAATAATATGAATGCATCATACATACTAGGGGGAGTACAACTGGGGGGATCCGTAGTGGAGAAGGATCTGGGGGTTTTGGTAGATCATAAGCTCAATAATGGCATGCAATGCCAAGCTGCGGTTTCCAAAGCGAGCAAGGTCCTTTCTTGTATTAAGAGAGGTATGGTCTCCAGAGAGAGAGATATCATTTTGCCCCTGTTCAAATCATTAGTAAGACCTCATCTGGAATATGCAGTTCAGTTTTGGGCCCCAGTTCTCAAAAAGGATATTGGGGAACTGGAGAAAGTGCAGAGAAGGGCAACCAAACTGATAAGAGGCATGGAGGAGCTCAGCTATGAGGAGAGATTAGAGGAACTGAATTTATTCTCTCTTGAGAAGAGGAGATTAAGGGGGGATATGATCAACATGTACAAATACATAAGGGGTCCATATAGTGAACTTGGTGTTCAGTTATTCACTTTACGGTCAACACAAAGGACAAGGGGGCACTCTTTGCGTCTAGAGGAAAAGAGATTTCACCTCCAAATACGGAAAGGTTTTTTCACAGTAAGAGCTGTGAAAATGTGGAATAGACTCCCTGCAGAGGTGGTTCTGGCCAGCTCAGTAGATTGCTTTAAGAAGGGCCTGGATTCTTTCTTAAATGTACATAATATAACTGGGTACTGACATTTATAGGTAAAGTTGATCCAGGGAATATCCGATTGCCTCTCGGGGGATCAGGAAGGAATTTTTTCCCCTGCTGTAGCAAATTGGATCATGCTCTTCTGTTTTTTTTTTGCCTTCCTCTGGATCAACTGTGGGTATAGAATTGGGTATATGGGATTGTACGATATATGTTTATTTTTTATTTTTTATTTTTTTTATTTTATTTTTTTTTATTTTTTTTACGGTTGAACTGGATGGACTTGTGTCTTTTTTCAACCTGACTAACTATGTAACTATGTAACAAAGGGGACCCCCAGATCCCGGCCCCCCCCCCCTATGTGAATTGGTAAGGGGTACATTGTACCCCTACCATTTCACGAAGAAAGCGTAAAAAAAATGTTTAAAAAAAACACACAAACACCTTGAAAAAGTCCTTTATTTAAAATAATAAAAAAAAAAAAAAAAACATTCCAGCGCTGAAATCCAGTGTCCCGCGGCGATCCCGATGTCCAGCGCTGTCCTTCATTGGTTGTGCCTGAGCAGACCTGATGGGGAACTCCCTCTCAGTATTTTAAATGTATAGACCCGCCCCTTCTAAAGTTCCCCATCAGGTCCGCTCCCTCGGTATGTCGGACCCGCCTACGTCATTGGCTTGAGCGGGGAACTTCCTTCACTGTGTAATTTAAATTTACATAGTGAAGGAAGTTCCCCGCTCAAGCCAATGACGTAGGCGGGTCCGACATACCGAGGGGGCGGACCTGATGGGGAACTGCTCTCACTTTGGCAATACATGTATAGACCCGCCCCTTCTCATGTTCCGCATCTGGTCCGCTGGAATGTGTTTTTTTTTTTTTAAATAAAGGACTTTTTCAAGGTGTTTTTTTACGCTTTCTTCGTGAAATGGTAGGGGTACAATGTACCCCTTACCAATTCACATAGGGGGGGGCTGGGATCTGGGGGTCCCCTTTGTTAAAGGGGTCTTCCAGATTCCGATAAGCCCCCCGCCCGCAGACCCCCACAACCACCGGGCAAGGGTTGTGGGGATGAGGCCCTTGTCCCCATCAACATGGGGACATCCTCCCCATGTTGAGGGCATGTGGCCTGGTACGGTTCAGGAGGGAGGGGGGCCGCTCTCTCGTCCCCCCCTTTTCCCCTGCGGCCGGCCAGGTTGCGTGCTCGGATAAGGGGTCTGGTATGGATTTTTAGGGGGGACTCCACGCCATTTTTTTTTTAAATTTGGGGTGGAGTTTCCCTTAAAATCCATGCCAGATCTGAAGGGCCTGGAATGGATATGTGGGGGAACCCCACGTCAATTTTTTTTTAAATTTGCGGCAGGGTTCCCCTTAATATCCATTCCAGACCTGAAGGGCCTGGTAATTGAATTCTGGGGATCCCCACGCTTTTTTTTTTTTTTTATCAATGACTTTTGAATGTATTGCCGGGAGCCGACAATTCATTAATAGCCGCAAGTCAGTTTTAAATGACTTTTTTTCTTTCAAAAATGACATTTTTTGCAGGGACAGTTCTAAGCACGGGAAACATGCGCCACTTCACATGCATATCATACACACCCCCCAGGTACGAAATTTAAAGGAATATTTCACTTTTATTTTTTCATTTTAAGCATTATTAAAATCACTGCTCCCGAAAAAACGGACATTTTAAAACTTTTTTTTGCATTGATACATGTCCCCTGGGGCAGGACCCAGGTCCCCAAACACTTTTTAGGACAATAACTTGCATATCAGACTTTATGATTAACACTTTAGATTTCGAACGTTCGAGTCCATTGTATTTAATAGGGTTCTAAAGTTTACACGAACATTTTGTCTGTTCGCAGGTTCTGGTGCGAACCGAACAGGGGGGTGTTCGGCTCATCCCTGGTTCAGAGTATATAGGGCCTTTTTTATTTTGTGTGCGGGGTTCGCCTTAATATCCATACAAGACCCAAAGGGGCTGGTAATGGGCTGGGGTAGGGGGGCTGATGGGGTAGCTATGCCATTTTTCTCAAAGATTTTCATCCATATTACCGGGACCAGACATGACATTAAAGCCGCAAGCAGTTTTAAATGGCTTTTTTTCCTTTAGAAATGTCATTTTGTGCAGGGACAGTTCTAAACACGGGAAACACATGCCACTTCACAGGCATACTTTAGACACCCCCCAGGTACGATATTTAAAGGAATATTTGACTTTTTTTTTTTCACTTTATGCATCATTAAAATGACTGCTCCTGAAAAACGGCTGTTTTTAAACTTCGTTTTGCATTGATACATGTCCCCTGGGGCAGAACCCGGGTTCCCAAACCCTTTTTAGGACAATAACATGCATATTAGTCGTTATAATTAGCACTTTAGATTTCGAACGTTCGCATCTATTGTATTTAATAGGGTTCTAACGTTCGTGCGAACTTTCGGTCCCTTCGCAGGTTCTGGTGCAAACCGAACCGGGGGGTGTTCGGCTCATCCCTAGTCATGTTCTCCCAACTGCAGCATACTGCCAAGTTTGCTTCAGTGATGAGGAGGGAGGGGATGATGAGGTCACTGACTCTACGTGGGTGCCTGATAGAAGAGAGGAGGAGGAGGCACCTCTCCAACGAGGTAAGATGCCCTTCAGGGGCCAGCTTAAGGGCAGCCACCCGACTGCATCACACTGCAGAGCTACGCATGTGCAGGGCGCTCCTGACTCCCTGCGTATTTTGAAAAGTTCTTTGGTGTGGGCTTTTTTTGACACGTGTGCAGCAGATGGCATCGTTGCTGTTTGCAACATATTTCTGAAGCGTATCAAGCGTGGCCAAAACAGCAGCCGCTTTGGCACCACATGCTTGACCAGACATATGTCAACCTCCCATGCAGAAAGAACAAGGCGGACCTCTCCTTGCTCCTCCTCAGCTGGGATCTCCAACCCCACTATACCTTCAGTCCTCTCAGAAACCTGCACTGAGAGGAATGAAGGTGTAGAGTTAGGTGTCCCAAGCACTTGCGGGCAATCTGCTAGCGGTACACCAAAATCGGATTGTAGCAGACAAATTTCCCTACCCCAGTTACTAAACCGTCAAAAGAAATTCGGTCCTAGCCATCCACATGCTCAGCGTCTGACTGCTAGTTTGGCTACATTGCTAGCACTCCAACTGTTGCATTTTAAGCTGGTAGACTCTGCCCCCTTTTGCGAATTTGTGGAATCTGCGGTACCTCAGTGGCAGGTTCCCAAACGCCATTTTTTTTCTCGGAAGGCCATTCTGGCTCTCTACCGGCATGTGGAAGGCAATGTCTTGGCCTCGTTGGACAGGGCGGTCAGCGGTAAAGTGCATATTACCGCTGACTCATGGTCCAGCAGGCATGGACAGGGACGTTACCTTTCTTTCACAGCACACTGGCTAACTCTGCTGGCAGCTGGGAAGGATGCAGGACAGGGTGCAGTATTGTTGAAGCTTGTTCCGCCACCACGCCTCCAAAATGCTAATAGTGGTGATTCTGCCCCACCTCTCTCCTCCACCCCCTCCTCTTCTTCTTCCTCTATGGCCTCTTCCTCTGCCGATTTGTCCTCGGAATAAGCGGTGCTCCGTAGACGTTCAAGGGGCTACGCAAGCACTCAGGCAAAAATATGCCATGCGGTGCCTGAGTTGGTCTGCTTAGGGAACAGGAGCCACACTGGGGCAGAGATTCTGTCAGCTCTGCAGGGGCAGGCTCAGAGGTGGTTGACGCCATGCCAGCTTAAGCCAGGAATGGTGGTTTGTGACAATGGCACCAACCTCCTCTTTGCCCTCCGCCACTTGACCCATGTTCCCCGTTTGGCTCATGTCCTTAATTTGGTGGTGCAGCGGTTCTTGTGCAGGTACCCGGGCTTACAGGATGTCCTGAGGCAGGTCAGGAAAGTCTGTGTGCATTTCTGCCGGTCATATAATGCCAGTGCTTGGCTGGCTGACCTTCAAAAGGAATGCAACCTGCCCAAGAACCGCCTCATCTGTGACATGCTCACCAGGTGGAACTCAACATTTACAATGCTGCAGCGGCTGCACACGCAGCAGAGTGCCATCAATGAGTACCTGTGTTAGTATGGCACCAGGACAGGGTCAGGGGAACTTGGCCTTTTTTCGCCACGCCAGTGGCTACTGATCAAGGATGCATGCGCTGTCCTGTCACCATTTGAGGAGGCCACGAAGATGGTGAGCAGTGACAGTGCATGCATCAGTGATACTGTCCCTCTTGTTTTCCTGTTGGAGCACACGCTGCGTGGAATAATGGACAGGGAACTTCAGGCAGAACAGAGGGAGTAAGAGGAGGACTTACTTACCTCTCAAGGCCCCCTTTATCCAGACAGTATTCCTGCGGGCCCGCCCATCACACAGGAAGAGGTGGAGGAGGAGGATGAGGATTGTGTCAGCATGGAGGTGGAGCCTAGCACTCAGCATCAGCCGCAGTCTTCAAGGGATCGTTTTCAGTCCCCAGAAACCAATGGACTTGTACGTGGCTGGGAGGAGGTGGCTGCGGATCATGTCATCCTTAGTGACCCAGAGGACTCCGGATCGAATGCCTCAGCAAACCTACGCTGCATGGCCTCCCTGCACCTGCAAAGCGTGCAAAAGGTCCCTCGGATTCGTGGTATCAAGGAGAGGGATCATTACTGGCTGGCAACCATTCTTTATCCACGTTACAAGGGTAAGGTTGCGGAACTTATCCAGCCTTCGCAAAGGGAGCAGAGGATGAAACATCCTCGGGAGGCCTTGCAGAAAGGTTTGTGCAATGCGTTTCGGGAGCCTGGGAGGTTACAATTTCCTGGTCCTCCTGGACAACGTGTTGCTGAGGCTTCGGTCAGTCACAGAAGGAGCAGTGGAGAAGGTGGCTGTCTGACCGATACGTTCAGACAATTCTTTAATCCGCAGCCCCAAGATCTGATCAGTTCCAGCAACCATCGCCAGCGTCTGATTTACATGGTGCAGGAATACCTAGGGGCAAGATCAGACTTGGAGACCTTTCCAACCGAAAATCCACTGGGTTACTGGGTCTTGAGGATGGATCACTGGCCAGAGCTTGCACAGTATCCAATTGAGCTACTGGCCTGTCCTGCATCCAGCGTTCTTTCTGAACGCACATTCAGTGCTGCTGGAGGCTTTGTAACCGATCACAGAGTGCGCCTGTCCACAGACTCAGTTGATTGGCTCACCTTCATAAAAATGAATCAGTCTTGGATCACCATTCACCAGCTACCATGCACCTGATGCTGATGTAACCGATAATTTTTTCTATGAATGTGAGATCCCTTGAAGACTGCCTATGCTGATGCTGAGTGACTCTACTGTTATGCTGAATGACTATCCTATTCCTCCTAAATGTTCATGTTGTTAGCTTCTAAGAACATTTTTGTTTCAGGGCACCACCACCAGTGCCTAAGGCCCAATTTTTAGGCCCCTGTTTAACAGGGGCGTGTAACTACAATTTTTGCTGTAATATTTCACAGCAGGGCTCGTTCCTGCGCTCAACTAGAGTATCTGTGGGGGGTTGCAGTGTTGTGGCACCACCACCAGTGCCTAAGGCCCAATTTTTCTGCCCCTGTTTAACAGGGGCGTGTAATTACAATTTTTGCTGTAATATTTCACAGCAGGGCTCGTTCCTGCGCTCAACTAGAGTATCTGTGGGGGGGTTGCAGTGTTGTGGCACCACCACTAGTGCCAAAGGCCCAATTTTTCTGCCCCTGTTTAACAGGGGCGCGTAATTACAATTTTTGATTCAATATTTCACAGCAGGGCCCGTTCCTGCACTCAACAAGAGTATCTGTGAGGCTTTACAGTGTTGTGTCACTCACCACCACCACCACCACCTAAGGTCCAATTTTTCTGCCCCTGTTTAACAAGGGACGCTTAATTAAAATTTTTGATCTAATATTTCACAGCAGGGCCCGTTCCTGCTCTCAACAAGAGAATCTTTGAGGGGTTACAGTGTTGTGGCACCACCACCACTGCCTAAGACACAATTTTTCTGCCCCTGTTTAACAGGGGCGTGTAATTACAATTTTTGATCTAATATTTCACAGCAGGGCCCGTTCCTGCGCCCACCAAGAGTAACTGTGAGGCTTTACAGTGTTGTGCCACCACCACTGCCTAAGGCCCAATTTTTCTGCCCCTGTTTAACAGTGGCATGTAATTACAATTCTTGATATAATATTTCACAGCAGGGCCCGTTCCAGCACCCACCAAGAGTAACTATGAGGGCTTACAGTGTTCTGGTACCACCAACACCTAAGGCCCAGTTTTCTGCAGAGTATATAGGGCAGGACGTATAGTATATACAGGCGGTCCCCTACTTTCAAACATCCAACTTACAAACGACTCCTACTTACAAACGGAGGGAGACAACAGGAAGTGAGAGGAAATCTGCCCCTAGGAAGGGAAATTCTCTCCTGTAAGAGTTAATATTGGAAAAAGGTGTCTCCACTGATGCTTTATCACCAATCCTTGTTTCCCTAAAAACCCCAAATTTTCAAAATCCAATTGTCATTGGGACAGAAAGTGAGATGAAATCTTCTGAACAGGGGCACAGACAGCAAAACAAATGTTACAGGGGTCATAACCCTTCGCTATGTTATCCAAAAAGCTTAAAAATAGATGTTTTGGCCTGGAGCTACACTTACAAAATGTACCTGTTCCAAATTACAAACAGATTCAACTTAAGAACAAACCTACATTCCCTGTCGTGTTTGGACCGCCTGTATACTGCTGTTCAGAGTATATAGGGCCTGGGGGCCCCACGCCTTTTATTTTTTCAATTTGGGTGCGGGGTTCCCCTTAATATCCATATAAGACACAAAGGGCCTAGTAATGGGCTGGGTACCTATGCCGTTTTTCTCAATAATTTTCATCCATATTGCCGGGACCAGACATTACATTAAAGCCGCAAGCAGTTTTAAATTACTTTTATTCCTTTGGAAATGTAATTTTGTGCAGGGACTGTTCTAAACACGGGAAACACGCACCACTTTACAGGCATACTATAGACACCCCCCAGATACGATATTTAAAGGAATATTTCACTTTTATTTTTTTATTTAAGCATTATTAAAATCATTGCTCCCGGAAAAAAAACATAGTTTTTAAAACTTTTTTTTGCATTGATACCTGTCCCCTGGGGCAGGACCCGGTTCCCCAAACACTTTTTATGACAATAACTTGCATATTAGCCTTTAAAATTCGCACTTTTGATTTTTGACGTTGGGGTCCCATAGACTTTAACGGTGTTTGAATGTTCGCACAAACTTTTGGTCCGTTCGCATGTTCTGCCGCAAACCGAACCAGGGGGTGTTCGGCTCATCCTTCGTCCAAATTATAAAATCAACAAAATGTTTGGTAAGGAGGATAAACTATAACAATAATAATAATAAACTTCCCTTATTTGGTCACTTTTGTTCTGTTATATACTGTATATACTATTTAAAGTGTTTTGTTGTATCTGTTCGATAAGTGCAAAACAAATTGATGTTCCTGTTGGAAATCTCATGAGCTGATAACTTCCTGTGCTGCAGTCTTGTCAGTCACATTGTTTCCAGCTATTTCTGAGGACTACAGAAACCCACCACTGTGTTGTTATAGAAAATACAGTACAATGACTGAACGTTGTTACTCTAGGACAGGAAGGGTGGTACTGACAGGATCAGCAGGGGGAACAAATAAAACTAAAGCAGCCGCCACATCTAAAGGCTGGTGGGCTGGTATGCTGCAATAGATTACGTTTTTGTTCTTGGGTTTAGATATACTTTAAAGCCCAACTCTGGGCCCCTCCTTGCAGTGGGCCCCCCCCCCACGTTGCAAAGGTTAAATGCTTGTTATTTCTAGGGGTGCCCCAATAAATAGGCATACTTCCCTCATTCTGGGTCGCTGCAGTTTGCGTGTTCCTGTGCGATTCCTGTGCAACTCAATGCGGTGCGGTTTTCAGCTCATTTGCTTGAATGGACTAAATTCGCACTGGATCACACCAAAAATATTGCAAAAATGCATTGCAACTGAATCGCATGGTGTTGTGGTACCATGTGATCCGGTGCAGGCAATTTTTAGGGTTGTTAGTAGGGCTGTGGAAATTAACTATTAATTCCTCGATTAATCGATTAATTTTTTTGATCGATCAAAATTCTTTTGATCGGTACTCACCTCTCCGCCGGCTTCCAGGTCTTCAGGGAGTTCTGTCGGAGATCCGGTGACGTTACGGACACCGGCGGGGCTCCTTTACTGTGCCTTCATATCTGCATGCCGGCGGGACCTTACTATCGGCCACACGCAAGGGCTGTTACACTTCCCTCTATCACTTCCCTCTATCAACCTGGGATTCTACAGCCATCCACAGGGAGTTGTGTAAGTTCCCTTCACGGGACATCTACATGCCGACGGACTGATGTTAACCCCTCCTCATCTGTATTCAGCAGTGGTATCGTTGTACACATTTTTATACCAGTATCATACTTAGCTACATGTTTTTATGACTGCTTTTGCTACTGTTTGGTATTACTCGCACCATTTTTACAGTTTATGTAGCTACATCGATTTTATCCCCAGTGCAATATTTATTTTGTTACCTACTTGAAGACTATAAAAGTTTTAATGCTATTCCCATCGAGCGCTGCCTTTGTGTGTTTTTTGGATCCTGCTATCCATTTATCCAGTGGTTGGTAGCTGCACTGGGAATCAGCCTGCAAGGAGATCAGCTAAAAGTAGTTGGATCTGTATGTGCGTTTTATAATTAATCAAAATTAGTTGTTTAATCGATTTAAAAAAAAATCGATTAATCGAACACGAAAATTTTAATCAATAACAGCCCTTGTTGTTAGGATTGCATTGGCACCTGCAGAAAATTGCAAACAAGTGGGCTGAAATCACACTGGATCATGTTTCTGGTGCAGGCAAATGCGCTGCATTTGCAATCTGCGATTTGGGGGGTTGTCAGGATTGTATTGACACCTGCAGCAAATCGCAAACAAATGGGCTGAAAGCGCACTGGATCACACCAAAAATATTGCAAAAATGCAATGCAATTTGATCGCGTGGTATTACGGGTAGACATGTGCACTGCCGAAAAATTTGTTTGTTTTCGTTTCATTCTTATTTTGCTTTTTTCGTAAATTCGTAAATTCAAAAATTAGAAAATTCGTAATATTTGAAAATTTGCAAATTCGCAAATCCAAATTTTTTCATTTCTGAATTTTTTAATTTTCGGCTTTTCGAATTCCAAATTTTAGAATCCCAAATTTTCTGATTTTTGAATCTCCGATTTTCGGAATTTTTTAAATTGTAAATTTTTCGAATTTTTAATTTTTTGATTTTTAATTTTTTAATTTTTAATTTTTGAATTTCCGATTTTCTAGTTTTTGGATTTTGGAATTTAGAATTTCCGAAAATTCTAAATTCCAAAATCCGAAATTTAGAAAATCTGAAAAAAAAAGAAAGAAAATCAGTAAAATTCGAAATAATAAATAGCTAATAACTATTAAATTATAGGTATTGGAATTTCCTTTCAAATTTGGCTGTTAGTGAATGTAATGAATACAAATTTATCTGAAGTTACGAATTACCTGAAATAACAAATGCCGCATCTAAACAAATAGAATGGAACAAATTATTAATAAATAATAATAACAATAGTTTTTATTATTATTATTATTATTATTAGATCGTTACGTTCCATTCGTTTAGATACGGCATTCGTTATTTCGGATAATTCGTAACTTCGGATAAATTTTTATTCGTTCACTAACAGCCAAATTTGAAAGGAAATTCCAATACCTATAATTTAATAGTTAGTTATCGTTAAGTTATTATTAGTTAGTTATCATTTCAGATTTTCGAGTTTTCAAATTTTTGGATTTTAGTTCTTTAGAATCTTCAGATTTTCATTTTTTTTAACAGATTTTCGAATTTTCAAATTTCCACATTTCCAAAATTTCAATATTGCGAAATTCGAATTTTTGAATTTCCAAAATTTCGCATTTCCTAACTTTGGTCTTTCGGAAATTCGAAATTCGAAAATTCGGAAATCCGAAAATCCCAAAATTCGGAAATTTTGGAATTAACTAATTTCTCAGAATTTGTTAAACGAATTTGGAACTAAACAAATTGCACATGTCTAATTACGGTATCGTGTGATCCGGTGCAGGCAAGATCACAAACAAATGGGCTGAAATCGCACTGGATCGCACCAAAAAATTATCAAACATGCACTGCAACCAGATTGCGTGGTCTTGCGGTATCATTTGATCCGGTGCAGGCAAATGCGCTGCATTTGCGATCTGCACTTGGGGGGTTGTTGGCATTGTATTGACACCTGCAGAAGATCGCACACTCAGTGCGTTTTGAACGCAGTGAGGGAAATGCGCACGGAACGTGGATTTACTCGCACCCTGTTCCCCTATAAACAAGCCCAAAAATAAAAAAAATGCCCCCCTACCTGTCCTACCCACCCCCATCCCTAAACACCTACCTGGCTCCTGTCACCGTTTTAGCACGGTCTCGGCTCCAGCATCGCTCCTGGTCTTACAGGAGACACTGGCCATAGGCTCCCCCTGCTGTCAGTCAAACTCTTTTTGTAAGTTTAATGTGTTTTTTGTTCTATCTATCCAGACAGACATCACCGGCTGCTTCACCACCACAGTCAACACCAACAATGTGACAGACAATAATTTGTATTATTATGGCGGTTACACTATTGCAATGGATGCAGTCTTTACAGAGCAAGACACAGGTAGGAAGATGGAACGGCGTCACATGAGGCACGGGATCGGGGATATAAAGTCGATTGTTTTAATTTTTCTGGGCTGATTGAGCACAGATATCTAGGAGAACGATCTGTATCAATAATTGGGACTGTCACGGTAAAATAATAACAATATATAAAAAAAAAATACATTTTGATATGATGATGAATATGATTGTTAATTTTAACCACTTGCTTACTCGGCACTTAAACCCCCCTCCTGCCCAGACCAATTTTCAGCTTTCGGCGCCGATGCACCTTGAATGACAATTGCGTGGTCATACAACGCTGTACCCAAATTAAATTTTTATCATTTTTTCCCCACAAATAGAGCTTTATTTTAGTGGTATTTGATCACCTCTGCGGTTTTTATTTTTTGTTAAAAAAAAATAAAAAGTCCGATTTAAAAAAAAAAAATTATATTTTTTTATAAAATTTTGCAAACAGGTAATTTTCCTCCTTCATTGATGTACACTGATGAGGCTGCACTGATGGGCACTGATGGGCTGCACTGATGGGCACTGACGGGCTGCACTGATGGGCCCTGATAGGCGGCACTGGTGGGCACTGATAGGCGGCACTGAGAGGTGGCACTGATGGGTGGCACTGAAGGGCATTGATAGGTGGCACTGAGAAGTGGCACTAATAGGTGGCATTGATAGGTGGCACTGATAGCTGGCAGTGATGGGCACTGATAGGTGTCAGTGATGGGCACTGATGGGTGGCAATAATGGGCACTTGTAGGTTACACTGATAGGCAGCATTGCTAGGTGGCACTGATGAGGCACTGATTGGCATCACTGGTGGGCATTGATAGGTGGCACTTGTGGGCATTGATAGGTGGCACTTGTGGGCATTGATAAGTGGCACTGGCAGGTAGCAATGGCAGGTGGCACTGGCAGGCGGTATTTATGGGCACTGATGAGGCTGATGTGCCTCCTTCCTCTTCGGGAGTGATGTCCCTTGTGCACAAGCCGGTGATCAGCTTTTTTTTTCTCCTCACGCTGCCAGCGTGAGAAGAAAAAAAAAACGATTACCGATCCTTTGTTTGCATCACATGATCAGCTGTCATTGGCTGACAGCTGATCACGTGGTACGGGGCCGGTCGGCCCCTTACACGGATCTGTGATCACCAGAGTCTCAGTGACTCGGTGATCACAGCGCACGCCGCGCGCGCCCTGCAGGGGGTGCACGTTGCGTGTGCAAAGGGGAGGACGTCTATTGACGGCCTCCCGGCAATTCAGGTCCACGCTGTAGCCGTCATTCGGCTATAGCGCGAGTGGGAAGTGGTTAATAATAATAATATTAAATTAAAAATACATTTTGATATGATGATGATGATAATGATTATTATTATTAATTTGTTGTTGTTAAAAATATGTTGTAAAAATAATAATAATAATAATATTAAATATATACACTTCTGGATCACGCACTGTATATACATAGCTCCCAACTGTCCGAAGAAACTGTCCCTGATTTTGAACAAAGTCCCTCTGTCCCTCTTTCCTCCACATTTGTCCCTCATTTTGGTCTGATCTATAGAGTTGTATATAAAATGCACTTTTTATCTTTCAAAAAGTGTTTCTCAGTGCTAAACCTTCATCCAAATTCTAAATGGCTGCATTTGTAAATTTTTAAAAGCCAATATAAAGGAATAAAAGTGGCAAACAAAAAGCCCTTGTGGATTTAATTAACCTTTTTTATAATTTTTGTCCCTCATTCCCATCTGAAAATGTTGAAAGGTATGTATATATACACATGTAGCACCCTCTACCATAGGTAGGTGCTAGAGGTGAGGATTTTTGTGTGGTAGCTGCCATGCAGGTAACTTTAGGCAGTCCTATGCTTCAGGCTAGGCCTGCTTGTTTTGATCTGGGGGCAGGGAGTGGTTAGTGTAGCAGTGGGTGTGACCAAACGTGCTTTAGTTCTTGGGCGCCTCTCCTGCTTCCAGGGAGATTGTTCTGGAAGAGGGGGAGGGCTATAAGCTGGAGTGACAGGAAGCTCCTGTGCAGAGTCCTGACCAATCTCCACTTGGAATTGGCAGGGGGCAGGCCTCCTTCATAAGCTCAGGTCCAGCCCACTGGGGAGGAGTTGTCTGCTGGGAGACGTGAAGAATGGAGTGCTAGATCACCGCAGGAGGCCCATCCCCATCTGGGGGGGGGGTGTGTCCTGGAACAGAGGGGCTGGAGAAGTGATTGGAACGCATGTCCGGTTAAGTTTTAGACCATGGACTCAGAGCAGGAGAAGGTCGATGAGTGAATATGGTGGATATCTGGAGGAGGCAAGGCCAGAGGAGAGACTGTGGGGTTTTGTGTCAAATCGATGTGGCCTGCGAGCACAGGATTTGCAAGTCGGGCTAGCTGGGATCGGTAGTCCACCAACTAATACAAGCTGCTAAACAACTAGACTGCAAGAAGGGGTACTGCAGGCCCCTGGCCTATTAACAGTTCAGCAAGTCAGCAAGCATCTAGGACTATTCAGAGTAATCCTTGGTGTAAAGTAAAGATGATGAGGCTGAAAGACTAATGCCGCGTACACACGATCATTTTTCCCGTCGGGAAAAATGAAATTTTTTCCTTTGGACGAGAAAAACGATCGTCTGTGGGCTTTTTGCCGTTTTTCCCGACGGGAAAAACGGCATTAATCACGATGAGAAAAATTAGAACATGTTCTAATTTTTCTCGTCGTTTTTCCTGACATTTCTTCCGCGGCAGTGTTTCCCATAGGGAAACACTGCCGCGGAGCCCATAGACGATCGTTTTTCTCGTCATTTTAAAAAATGACAACAAGCTGTTCCCTCGTTTAAAATGTCATTATTCACGGCGGTTTTTAAACCGCCGTGAATAATGATCGTGTGTACGCGGCATAATAGTTCACAGTGAAGTTTTGTGCAGGAGGAGAGAAGTCCTGGGAGTAGCAGTCTGCAGGAGTTGATGCAGAGGAGTAGCAATAGTCTGCAGGAGTTGATGCAGAGGAGTAGCAATAGTCTGCAGGAGTTGATGTAGGGGAAGTCACGATTATTAGTGTCTATCAGTTCTTCAAAAGCTCAATTCATTTAACCAAATCTTAAAATATAATGGCAAAGTGATCTGATCTATGGGCATCCCATTTCCCCTTTCCCCAACCAAGTTATATCCCCCAAATAAACAAAAACAAAACAACGCAAATGCATAGTTGCCAACATTGCAAAAAAAAAAATCCGGGACACTTTTTTTGCATTGAGGCGGAGCCTTGCTATAATTAGGGGGCGGGGCATTTGTTTGTAGGCGTGTCACACTAACTAAACATGGGCGTGGTTTTCACGCGGTAGTGGGTGTGGCTTAAATGGGCGTGGTTTAGAAGGGGTGTGGTTAGAGTCCGAGATGAAGGAAGAAAAAAAGAAAGAAAGAGAAAAAGAAAGAGAAAGAAGCCAGATCCTACACCACAATAGAAATGTGTATTCCAGAAAGTTTAACAAAATTGGCAGATAAAGATACTCCAAAACACCTGTTGTTGGCACTTCAATCATCCCGACACCATGGTTGTTATGGTGTCAGGGTGATTGAAGTGCATTATTTCTATTATTACATTGTAATATAAAATGAAATCATTCAACTCACCATAATGCCGTATCAGTGGAAGCCCTGAGCGTGTCACCTGCCACGTCGCCTGCCACCAGATGGCCTCCCCAGCAGTCCATCCTTGCATTAGGTGCCTCCCCAGCAGTCCGTCCTTGCATCAGGTGCTTCCCCAGCAGTCCGTCCTTGCATCAGGTGCTTCCCCAGCAGAGTCCGTCCTTGCATCAGGTGACTCCCCAGCAGTCCGTCCTTGCATCAGGTGACTCCCCAGCAGTCCGTCCTTACATCAGGTGCCTCCCCAGCAGTCCGTCCTTGCATCAGGTGCCTCCCCAGCAGTCCGTCCTTGCATCAGGTGCCTCCCCAGCAGTCCGTCCTTGCATCAGGTGCCTCCCCAGCAGAGCCCCCACCACACTTGTGGACAAGGGTCCAAAAATCATGATTGTCCCGGGAAATTCGGGACTGCTTGGCAACTATGCACTACACTGATTACCCCGCCACCCACTACACTGATTACCCCGCCACCCACTACACTGATTACCCCGCCACCCACTACACTACACTGATTACCCCGCCACCCACTACACTGATTACCCCACCACCCACTACACTACACTGATTACCCCTCCACCCACTACACTACACCGTTTACCCCGCCACCCACTACACTACACTGATTACCCCGCCACCCACTACACTACACTGATTAACCCGCCACCCACTACACTACACTGATTACCCCGCCACCCACTACACTAATTACCCCGCCACCCACTACACTACACTGATTAACCCGCCACCCACTACACTGATTACCCCGCCACCCACTACACCGATTACCCCGCCACCCACTACACCGATTACCCCGCCACCCACTACACTACACAGAGTACCCCACCACCCACTACACTACACTGATTAACCCGCCACCCTCTACACTGATTACCCCGCCACCCACTACACAGATTACCCCGCCACCCACTACACTGATTACCCCGCCACCCACTACACTACACTAATTACCCCGCCACCCACTACACTGATTACCCCACCACCCACTACACTACACTGATTACCCCACCACCCACTACACAGATTACCCCTCCACACTAATTTCTACACTACACTGCAATAGTACGGTACCTGCGGTGCGTGAGGATGTGCTGGTGGTCCGAGGGGTCTGCCAAATGGAGTGAGCCAGGACCATCACAGTGTCCCCAGCCAGCGGAGCCCCGGTCCTTCCATCAGTGTCCCCACTCGTCGGACACACGGGGGCGGGGCGGAGGATTGTTGGCAGCGGCGGCAGCGGGTGCTGATAGGCGTCAGTGTCCCCAGCCAGCGGAGCCCCGGTCCTTCCATCAGTGTCCCCGCTCCTCATCGGACACACAGAGACCGGGCGGAGGGTCATTAGCAGCAGCACCGGCGGCGGCGGCGGGTGAAGCAGGCTTCCTTGTGCCTCCTTGCGTTCAGTGGAGAGCGGGGAGGAGTCGCCAATCCCTGCAGCCAATAGCCTTCAGTGTACAATAGAATATTTATTATTGTACACTGAAGAGAGAAGCCGATTGGCTGCCCCAGTCTCTGCACTGAACACAAGTGGAAACAGTAAACATTCATGGCGGCGGCAGCGGACATTTTTGTGTAGCCGCTGCCGTTTTTTAGCCTAAAGCATTCCCGAATTTACCGGGACAAAAAGAATTGGGCTTGTCCCGAATCAGGACAAGCCCAATTTGGGACAAGGGTCCAAAAATCGCACTTGTCTCGGGAAATTCGGGACTGTTGGCAACTATGCAAATGACTGTTCATTGTCTCTGAGGTGATAGACGGAGGTCTGGCAGCAGGGTGATATGGTGGATGTTAGTAACTAGTAGCAACCATCCGCTACATACGGCATTACTTTGACGTTGTTATATACCATGGTTTTGGCAGCAGCTAGCTGTCATAACCTCAATATTTTTTTTTAAACAATGAGCGATCCTCTTTCACATAAAAGTGGTCCTGGCGGCAAGTTCACCACAGGATCACTTTTATGTTCAGTGGGAGAGGTGCCCCCCTCCCCTCCCGCCGCTTCCTGGTCATTTTCCCCGCTTACTGGAGCCGTCGATAGCGGCAAAAGCGATCAGATCCTGTGGAGCGATGGTCAGGAAGTCAAGTGAGGGCAAGATGGCCCCCACTCCACTCTATGGCCCTGGAGGACCGGAGCGACGTCTGACATCACTTCACCTAACGGCCTTAAAGGGCCCATTTTTTTTTTTTTGTAGAAAATGTAAAATACATTTTTATTTCTTTTTTGCTTTTAAAGGTAAAGAAGAGATTTGGAGTCTTTTTGACCCCAGATCTCATAATAAAGAGGATCTGTCATGCTTATTTATATTAAAAGGGATGTTTACATTAATAGGAATAAAAATTATCAAAAAAATGTAAAGCACCCCGTCCCTCCAAACTCACGCGCAGAAGCAAGTGCAAGTTGTGCCCACATAAGTAAACGGTGTTCAAACCACACATGTGAGGTATCGCTGCAATCATAAGAGCGAGAGCAATAATTCTAGCACTAGATCTCCTCTGTAACTTTAAACAGGTAACCTGTAAAAAAAATTACAGCGTCGCCTATGGAGATTTTTATGTACCGTGGGTTTGTCGCCATTCCATGAGCATGCGCAATTTTGAAGCATGACATGTTAGGTATCTATTTCCTCTAGGTAACATCAGCTTTCACATTGTACAAAAAAATTGGGTTAACTTTACTGTTTTGTTATTTTTTATTTCATGAAAGTGTATTTTTTTCCCAAAAATTGCGTTTGAAACAACACTGCGCAAATACCGTGTGACGTAAAATATTGCAACAACCACCATTTTATTCTCAAGGGTCTCTGCTAAAAGAATATATACAATGTTTGGGGTTCTAAGTAATTTTTAGGCAAAAAACACAAATTTACACTTCAGATCCGCGCTATAGCCGAAAGATGGCCGCAGCGCGGACCTGAATCGCCGGGAAGGCATCCCTGGACTTCCATCTGTTTACTACCTGCTTGCGCGCCGCCGCAGGCGCGCATCGGGGAAAAGCTGTGCCCGCCGTGTCACGCGGATGCCGATGCGCGTGCCTGGCGGCCGCGATGTCCGTCAGGTACCCGCGATTGGCAGTTACAGAGCCAGGAACATGAATCTCTGTGTGTAAACACAGAGATCCACGTCCTGTCAGGGAGAGGAGACCGATGGTGTGTCCCTTGTACATGGGGACACCGATCGGTCACCTCCCCCAGTCAGTCCCCTCCCCCCACAGTAAGACTCACTCCCAGGGAACACATTTAACCCCTTGATCTCCCCCTAGTGTTAACCCTTTCCCTGCCAGTCACATTTATGCAGTAATCAGTGCATATTTATAGCAGTGTTCGCTGTATAAATGTGAAGGGTCCCAAAATAGTGTCAAAAGTGTCCGATTTGTCCTCTGCAATATCGCAGTCCTGACAAAAATTGCAGATAACCGCCATTACTAGTAAAAAAAAAAAAAAAAAAAATTTCATAAATCTAACCCCTATTTTGTAGGCGCTATAACTTTTGCGCAAACCAATCACTATACGCTTATTGCGATTTTTTTTACCAAAAATATGTAGAAGAATACGTATCGGCCTAAACTGAGAATTTTTTTATTTTTTCAATTGGGATATTTATTATGGCAAAAAGTTAAAAATATTGTGTTTTTTTTCAGACTTGTCAGTCTTTTTTGTTTATAGCACAAAAAATAAAAACCACAGAGATGATAAAATACCACCAAAAGAAAGCTCTATTTGTGGGGAAAAAAGGATGTCAATTTTGTTTGGGAGCCACGTCGCACGACCGCGTAATTGTTATTCAAAGCGTGACAGTGCTGAAAGTTAAAAATTGGCCTGGGCAGGAAGGGGGTGAAAATGCTTGGTATTGAAGTGGTTAAAGAACTGCAGTCTGCTCACATAATTTGTAATAAAAACATCTTTGCCATTCTGGAGCTTCTCTCCAACCACTTTGCATATTATTTTATATACATTGTGATTCTGTACTTGCCAAATATGCTACAGAAATCTCCCTCCACTGAGTCTGGCTGCATCCATTTTAACTGTGGGCAGCTGGAGCTGCTGCCTGTTCACTTCCTGGATTTACGCAGACACACGCCTCAAGCTCTGCAGCTCTCATTGTCCCTCTTATGACTCATCCCCCCTCCCTTCCTGGAAAACTCTCACGAGAGTGATAGAGAGAGCTGTGCATGATGTCATAAGCCTAGGCTTATTACCAGACAAGAAATTATTTTGCCCCGTACACGCGACCGGTTTTCCCATCAGAAAAAGTCTGATGAGAGCTTTTGGACAGGAATCCCGGCCGTGTGTATGCTCCATCTGACTTTTTCCAACAGGAAAACTGCTGAAAAAAAAAAAAAGAGAGCAGGATCTTTTTTTTCCCATCAGGAAAAAATCCTAGTGGGAAAAACGTTTGTCTGTATGCTTTTCCGATGGGGAAAAAAAACACGCATGCTCGGAAACAATTTGACGCATGCTCGGAAGCATAGAACTTCATTTTGTTGGCTCGTCGTAGTCTTTTACGTCACCATGTTCTTGGCAGTCAAAAGTTCACCAGACTTTTGTGTGACCGTGTGTATGCAAGGAAGGCTTGAGAGGAATCCTGTCGGGAAAACCATTTTTTTTTTTTCGATGGGAAAACCGCTCGTGTGTATGTGGCATCAGGCTCTAATCACATGCTTAAAAAAAACAATTGAAATCCAATGCATCCGCTGCCCTGCATGTAGATTAGGGGCCGGGCACATGGATTAGGGGTTCGCCTCTGTGCCCCTAATGAAGGGGCTGCCAATGCTTTGATATATCCACCTAACGGAGGAGCTCCAGGAGATTTGCTCAAGGCGTCAACTGACTCAATGTTCTATTGAGCTTGATACGCCAACCATGGGAATGGAAGGCATATGTTTCTGGTGAGTTCCTGTCTATTGGGAGAGTGATCAGGTTTGTGCACAGAAGGTATTTTCTTTGGAAAGAAGACCAATACAGTGGACTTTTTTCAGCACGTTGCACTGAGAGCCCATTTACACAGGGGCGACTTTGGATCCGACTTGAAGTCGCCCCAAGTTGCCTCAAGTCGCGCGGCATCAGAAAATCAATGTAAGTGAATGGAGCCATCTTAATGCACACTATCGAAGTTGCTCCGACTTTAAAAAAGGTTGCTGTACTACTTCAATCCGACTTTTAGGCGACTTGCAGGCAACTTGTACCCATAGATTTCAATGGAAGTTGCCTTCAAGTCGGATCCCCTGTCTTAACTGAAGCAACTTTCCAGGAAGTAAAAATAGTTTTCCAGGCAAACCCCTCCCTCCCACAGAGCTGATTATTGTTTGATTGGCCACTGGAAAGTAGCCTGTCCTGGAGGCAACTTGAAGTTGCCTTGTAAGTTGCCTGGAGTCGCGCTGTGATTCATGCTCAAGTCATGTCCAAGTTGCCTCCCAAAGTCGCGCTGGAAGTGCCTCCGTCGGAACAAAATCCACGGTTTTGTTGTCGTAATGTCCGATCTCCTGTACGTGGCATAACAGTCGTAAGCTTTTCTTGAATGTTTTCTTCATTTCCCATGACAGGTCCGATTTAAAATGTTCTCTTTGTATCCTGTGTTTTAGGTATCCAGGCTACTGCCCATAAGGATGTCCCCATTGCAACGTTTTCAGAGACTATCACATTCAAAGAGATTGGCACATATTATACAACAGGATATCCCTTCTTGGTGACGGTGAGTTGGACATTTACTGCTTGCAGATTACTTTGTATTTGGATTACAGTAGAGAAGGTCATGTGATGTGTTTCTAATCTGGTAGAGTAGGTCTGGTTCCTATCTGGTTGACCAGGTCATGTTACCGATTTTTCTATCCGGTTGAGCAAGTCATGTGTTGTGTTTCTTATTCCGTAGAGTAGATTATGTGATATGTTGTTTTTTTGGCAGAGCACATCGTGTGACTTGTTTCCTACCCAGTAAAGCAGGTCATGAGGTGTTTTTTCGGGGGTAGCACAAGTCATATGATGTGTTTCTTGTCTGGTAGGGCAGGTCGTATGATATCAAAAACAAGGGTGTATATAAAAGGCCTTCAATACACCACTCAGCGCCAAAGGAAATATATGGAAGAAATGCTAGACCTAAAATTGGGACCAAAAAAGGTCATCCACAGATGAGCAGTGAGTAATGACAAAAATATTCCTTAAAACTCCATCAAGCTAAGATAATATCTGAGCAGCTGTTTAAAACATGGCAAAATATATAAAATAGTGTAGAAAACTAAAAAACAGTAAAAACTATGTCAGTCAAACACTATAAACAGCGCTGATGTTGAATGTAAATAAGTGGTCAACTCCACATTGAAGTCTTTAGACAGATGATAGATAAACACAGTGCTTCAAATAGTGTCCATAGGTGATCCTAAAGTAATTGCAGTGTGCACCTTCCACCGAACTCTCCAGATCCACCACGTGAGAACACACTCCCCTAAGGGGTTAAACTCACCAGAGCAATGATAAAACACAGCCTTGAACAGAGGATTTTCATCAGAACCAAACACTGTGATCTGCATCAGTCAGGGGGACAGTAGAATGTAGTGGGCTCCCAATATGGCAAAACAAACCAAAGAGAGCGCAATAGCGTAATCCTGTTTTATTTTATAAGACACCCCTCACATTAAATATCCCCTCATACATTAAACGTTCATCAAAATAAATATCAATGAGCATGAAAGAAAGTGGTGGCACTTCACCGTATCCGCCGTCCGGCGTGTATCGCTAGAACCGCAAGCTGTGAACAGCTTGCTTCCTTCTTCCTGGTTCTACTCGGTGGTGTGCAACACACACTTCCGGCGTGTCGTGTGGGTCACCCACTGACGCGTTTCGTCATTGGCTGACTTCAACAGAGGGCGTGCCCACACGACTCACACGCAGGCTTAAATTGTCCCTCCCTCCTCTGCCTTAGCCAATAAGCGGATGTCCAGCATGTAGATAGGCGCACATCATAATACATAAAACAACACACTGGAGGCTTCCTACAGGCAGGGAAGTGGGACAAAAACAGCCACACTGCATTACATAAATTATCACCGGATTAAACTTCACGGTTATTAAAAAAGCAAGGGGCATAATACTGCGGTATTAACTATACCACCGCCACATTGCAAGTTCATCATAAATAAATCTAATCATGATAAACAAATACATTAGATTTAGGTAAACTTCATATATAAATCACAAGACACACGTAACACCAATGCAAATGGTAAACATTCTACACTAAGGAGACTGTGGTCTGTAATAAACTTGAGAACAAAAAAATATATGTAATAAAAATGCTAAAAATTCATATATTATGCCAAGTGACTCAGATAATCATATTATATGGATAAAAAACTGATAGCAAAACTAAGTACTATTTATAAAATCATAAAATTTAAAAATCACTGATAAAACAGTTAATATCAAGATCCACGTTTAACCCCTTCGGCGATAAAGTATCTACCGAAAAAGTCCATTGAGTCTCTCTCTTGGAGTGGTCTCTAACCAAGTTAGAGCCTCTCCATACCGGCTTTAGGTGGTCAATACCACCTATTGGGGTGTGGGCACGCCCTCTGTTGAAGTCAGCCAATGACGAAACACGTCAGGGTGTGACCCACACGACACGCCAGAAGTATGTGTTGTGCTCCACCGAGTAGAACCAGGAAGAAGGAAGCAAGCTGTTCACAGCTTGCGGTTCTAGCGATACACGCCGGACGGCGGATACAGTGAAGTGCCACCACTTTCTTTCATGCTCATTGATATTTATTTTGATGTACGTTTAATGTATGAGGGGATATTTAATGTGAGGGGTGTCTTATAAAATAAAACAGGATTACGCTATTGTGCTCTCTTTTGTTTGTTTTGCCATATTGGGAGCCCACTACATTCTACTGTCCCCCTGACTGATGCAGATCACAGTGTTTGGTTCTGATGAAAATCCTCTGTTCAAGGCTGTGTTTTATCATTGCTCTGGTGAGTTTAACCCCTTAGGGGAGTGTGCTCTCACGTGGTGGATCTGGAGAGTTTGGTGGAAGGTGCACACTGCAATTACTTTAGGATCAACTATGGACACTATTTGAAGCACTGTGTTTATCATCTGTCTAAAGACTTCAATGTCGAGTTGACCACTTATTTACATTCAACATCAGTGCTGTTTATAGTGTTTGAGTGACATAGTTTTTACTGTTTTTTAGTTTTCTACACTATTTTATATAGGTCATGTTATGTGTTTCCTATCCAGTAGAGCAGGTAATGTGATGTGTTTCCTATCCAGTAGAGCAGGTCATGTGATGTGTTTCCTATCCAGTAGAGCAGGTCATGTGATGTGTTTCCTATCCAGTAGAGCAGGTCATGTGATGTGTTTCCTATCCAGTAGAGCAGGTCATGTGATGTGTTTCCTATCCAGTAGAGCAGGTCATGTGATGTGATGTGTTTCCTATCCAGTAGAGCAGATCATGTGATGTGTTTCTTATCCAGTAGAGCAGGTCATGTGATGTGTTTCCTATCCAGTAGAGAAGATCATGTGATGTGTTTTCTATCCAGTAGAGAAGATCATGTGATGTGTTTTCTATCCAGTAGAGCAGGTCATGTGATGTTTTTTCAGGTCACGTTTCTATCTGGTTGACTGGGACATGTGACCGATTTTCTGTCTGGTAGAGGAAGTCATGTTTCCTTGGGTTAGCACAGGTCATGGGATACGTTTCCTATCTGGTAGAGTAGGTCAGGTTCCTATTTGGTTGACCAGGTCACATGAGGGATTTTCTATCTGGTACAGCAAGTTATGCGTTTCCTATCTGGCAGAGTAGGTCATATGATGTGTTTACTATCTGATAGAGCAGGTCATGTGATATGTTATATTTGGTAAAGCAGGTCATGTGATGTACAGTACTTCCTATCTGTTAGAGCAGATCATGGGATGTGTTTTTTATATGGTAGAGTAGGTCAGGTTTAATATCTGGTTGAGCAAGTCATGTGAAGGATTTTCTACCTGGTAGAGCAGGTTATGTGGTGTGTTTCCTAACTTGTGGAGCAGGTCATGTGGTACGTGTCCTATGTGGTGGATGAGGTAATGTCATTATTGTAAAAACTGATATAAAATATTATGTTATAGGTGTCCTACCTGGTAGTGGAGGTCATATAATGTATATCTCTTCTAGTAGAGCAGGTCATAAAATGGGTTCCCTATCTAGTAATAAAGGTAATGCAAAGTGTGTTAGATCTGGTAGAGCAGGTCACGTGATGTGTAATAGATCTGGTAGAGCAGGTCATGTGATGTGTGTTAGATCTGGTAGAGCAGGTCACGTGATGTGTGTTAGATCTAGTAGAGCAGGTCATGTAACCAATATCATGTCTGCCATAGCTGGCAGTTACGGACCGGAATGGGTCGCCAGTGCCAGCTAGAACAATCGAACTGGAAGTCAATTATGGAAGTAACATGTTTATTGGAATCACAGACCAAAAAGGAGAAGTGACATTCAACCTGCAAACATCATCATGGACTAACCAAGTCTTTATAAGGGTAAGTTGTCATCATACATATATTCTTAGTATGCCATTTTAAAGATGAAATGTGATCATCCTACTTTTTTGGCCTCCGATATTTCTCACACATGGACTCCAGGCAGATATAAAAGTAAGGCCCGGAGCGAGAGAAAATAAAATTAAAGATAGTGGAGGGCCGGCATGACAGTGTGAGAAGGGGTAGCAACTATGGGGTTAAGGATTGTAGGTGGAGAAGGGGGGAGAGGTGGATTGGTTGGAGAAAAAGGATGAGGAGGGGTTTGTGCTAGTTAGTTAAGGCATAGCTGGGGTCTCCTGGACAGCAGAGAAGGGAAAGGTGACAAGCAGACAGTTTCCCACCCACCCTCCCTGTCTTTTGTTTTGTTTGGTTGGTTTGCTTTAGCTCTTTGCAGGTGCAATATGAGCAAAGGACGTCATGGCAGCTGATCGTGTGGCGGTGGTTTGTCTTTTGACGGCGGAAGAAAATACGGTTGAGATGGAAGTGTGGGGGGCTCATCTGTGGTATGTGCCCCTCTGGTGTATTCCAGTTACTAAGGTTAGCTGGAATACGGTAATGGTTGCACTGCGGGTGTGGGATGTCTCCGAGCTGGTGTATAACGGCTGGAGGCCTGGTATGGTAAAAGGTCCCACAGTGTTACAAGTGGAACAAGTTGGAATTCTGGGTGCCGTCATAAGACCAACAAGCCGATAAGTTGTTTTTGTTAATAAAAAGGCTGCTATGGCCATTTGTACTCCAATTCATGTGTGGTCTCATTAATTTAGTTAAAGTGGTTGTAAACCCACTTTTTCAACTTGCACCTACAGGTAAGCCTAGATTAAGGCTTACCTGTAGGTGCAAGAAATATCTCCTAAACCTACCCGGTTAAGGAGATATTTACTAAAAATGACAGGCGCCGCTATCTACGGCGCATGCGCGCCGTAGACAACGGCGCATTCATGGGGTAATCCCATTCACAAAATCGGCTACTTCCCAGCAATCGCTGGGCGTAGCCGAATGTGACGGCTCCCGCGCGCATGCGCGGAGTCACGTCTTCGCCGCTCCGGCCAATCACAGCGCCGGAGCGGCGCTGTGATTGGCTGGTGCGGCGATACCCGGAAGTAACATTCTGGCTATCGCCTCAGTGATGTCTGCGTCTGGAGAGAGGGACGCGGACTGCTTCGGGGGCCCCGATCTAAGGTAAGTGGTACATAATGAGCTAGTATGCTAGTCATACTAGCTCATTATGCCTTTCTCTTGCAGGTTGGCTAAAAAAAAAAAAAAAAACTTTTAGTGGGTTTACAACCACTTTAATATCAAGGGGGATGGTGAGTACTCATGGTCAGGCAGAAACAAAACAAGATGGGACATCTTATCTACACTGGTCAAGACTAGGGATGAGCTTCGAGTTCGAGTCAAACTCATGTTCGACTCGAACATTGCCTGTTCGCCCGTTCGCCGAACAGCGAACAAATTGGGGTGTTCGCGGCAAATTCGAAAAATCTATGGGAGAAATCTAAAGTGCTAATTATAAAGGCTTATATGCAAGTTATTGTCCTAAAAAGTGTTTGGGGACCGGGGTCCTGCCCCAGGGGACATGTATCAATGCAAAAAGAAGTTTTAAAAACGGCTGTTTTTTCGGGAGCAGTGATTTTAATAATGCTTAAAATGAAAAAATAAAAGTGAAATATTCCTTTAAATTTCGTACCTGGGGGGTGTGTATGATATGCATGTGAAGTGGCGCATGTTTCCCGTGCTTAGAACTGTCCCTGCAAAAAATGTCATTTTTGAAAGAAAAAAAGTCTTTTAAAACTGACTCGCGGCTATTAATGAATTGTCGGCTCCCGGCAATACATACAAAAGTCATTGATAAAAAAAAAAAAAAAGCGTGGGGGTTCTCCAGAATTCAATTACCAGGCCCTTCAGGTCTGGAATGGATATTAAGGGGAACCCCGCCGCAAATTAAAAAAAAATTTGACGTGGGGTTCCCCCACATATCCATTCCAGGCCCTTCAGATCTGGCATGGATTTTAAGGGGAACTCCACCCCAAATTTAAAAAAAAAATGGCGTGGAGTCCCCCTAAAAATCCATACCAGACCCCTTATCCGACCACGCAACCTGGCCGGCCGCAGGGGAAAAGGGGGGGACGAGAGAGCGGCCCCCCCTCCCTCCTGAACTGTACCAGGCCACATGCCCTCAACATGGGGAGGATGTCCCCATGTTGATGGGGACAAGGGCCTCATCCCCACAACCCTTGCCCGGTGGTTGTGGGGGTCTGCGGGCGGGGGGCTTATCGGAATCTGGAAGACCCCTTTAACAAAGGGGACCCCCAGATCCCGGCCCCCCCCTATGTGAATTGGTAAGGGGTACATTGTACCCCTACCATTTCACGAAGAAAGCGTAAAAAAATGTTTAAAAAAAACACACAAACACCTTGAAAAAGTCCTTTATTTAAAATAATAAATAAAAAAAAAAACATTCCAGCGCTGAAATCCAGTGTCCCGCGGCGATCCCGATGTCCAGCGCTGTCCTTCATTGGTTGTGCCTGAGCGGACCTGATGGGGAACTCCCTCTCAGTATTTTAAATGTATAGACCCGCCCCTTCTAAAGTTCCCCATCAGGTCCGCTCCCTCGGTATGTCGGACCCGCCTACGTCATTGGCTTGAGCGGGGAACTTCCTTCACTGTGTAATTTAAATTTACATAATGAAGGAAGTTCCCCGCTCAAGCCAATGACGTAGGCGGGTCCGACATACCGAGGGGGCGGACCTGATGGGGAACTGCTCTCACTTTGGCAATACATGTATAGACCCGCCCCTTCTCATGTTCCGCATCTGGTCCGCTGAGCGGACCTGATGGGGAACTTTGGAAGGGGCGGGTCTATACATTTAAAACACTGAGGAGGAAGTTCCCCATCAGGTCCGCTTAGGCACAACCAATGAAGGACAGCGCTGGACATCGGGATCGCCGCGGGACACTGGATTTCACCGCTGGAATGTTTTTGTTTTTTTTTTAAATAAAGGACTTTTTCAAGGTGTTTGTGTGTTTTTTTTAAACATTTTTTTACGCTTTCTTCGTGAAATGGTAGGGGTACAATGTACCCCTTACCAATTCACATGGGGGGGGGGCGGGATCTGGGGTCCTTTGTTAAAGGGGTCTTCCAGATTCCGATAAGCCCCCCGCCCGCAGACCCCCACAACCACCGGGCAAGGGTTGTGGGGATGAGGCCCTTGTCCCCATCAACATGGGGACATCCTCCCCATGTTGAGGGCATGTGGCCTGGTACGGTTCAGGAGGGAGGGAGGGCCGCTCTCTCGTCCCCCCCTTTTCCCCTGCGGCCGGCCAGGTTGCGTGCTCGGATAAGGGGTCTGGTATGGATTTTTAGGGGGACTCCACGCCATTTTTTTTTTAAATTTGGGGTGGAGTTCCCCTTAAAATCCATACCAGATCTGAAGGGCCTGGAATGGATATTTTGGGGAACCCCACGTCAATTTTTTTTTAAATTTGCGGCAGGGTTCCCCTTAATATCCATTCCAGACCTGAAGGGCCTGGTAATTGAATTCTGGGGAACCCCCACGCTTTTTTTTTATCAATGACTTTTGAATGTATTGCCGGGAGCCGACAATTCATTAATAGCCGCAAGTCAGTTTTAAATGACTTTTTTTCTTTCAAAAATGACATTTTTTGCAGGGACAGTTCTAAGCACGGGAAACATGCGCCACTTCACATGCATATCATACACACCCCCCAGGTACGAAATTTAAAGGAATATTTCACTTTTATTTTTTCATTTTAAGCATTATTAAAATCACTGCTCCCGAAAAAACGGCCGTTTTTAAAACTTTTTTTTGCATTGATACATGTCCCCTGGGGCAGGACCCGGGTCCCCAAACACTTTTTAGGACAATAACTTGCATATTAGCCTTTATAATTAACACTTTAGATTTCGAACGTTCGAGTTTATTGTATTTAATAGGGTTCTAAAGTTTACACGAACATTTTGTCTGTTCGCAGGTTCTGGTGCGAACCGAACAGGGGGTGTTCGGCTCATCCCTGGTCAAGACACACATCAATGCAGCTCTGTAAACAGTAATACATTCTTAAACATATTTTCCCGACGCCAACATTGCAGCATACTAGTGATAGAGCTCCACCTCTTGACCCCTCCCCCAGGACCAGTGAATAGCATAAAGGAAGGCATGGTTAGCCACCACCACATTCTTCTTTTTTTCCTATACCTCCACGCCAGTAATGAAGTAAGGAGTTTTCTTTCTCGTACTTCACGGGACACAGAGCGACATAGTCATTACTATGTGGGTTATATAGATACCTTCAGGTGCTGGCACTGGCAACTTCCAAAACCGGAAGTACCCTCCCCTATATAAGCCCCTCCCATCCGGGAGTACCTCAGTTTTTTTGCCAGTGTCTAAGGTGTTGGCCAAGAAGTAACATGTGTTTTTCACTGAGCTTGCGTACAGGTTCTTTTGGGCCTCAGTAAGCTATTCCGGATCCGACCAAAAAAGCTTCATAGCAAAACGGTCGGTACCCGGGCCTTACAAGAGAAGAGCAAGGTTTTGCCTGTAATGCCTCTCTTAGGAGGGCTGGACCCTGGGATCCAGAGCTCTGGTCATACCCACGACCAAGATGTTTTCTGTGCAGGGTGCTATACAGGTCCAGGGGAGTGGAATCCTTGGGAACCTGGTCCCTGAAGGTTTAATTACAATGCCTGCCGTGATAGGTGAAGTTTGGGCTTCTGTGGACCAAACAGAGTCCTGCGGCGAGGAAAAGGTAAGTGGGGGCCCTCAGGAACTTGGTTCTATTGGGGGACCCCCAAGCCTAATTTGTCTTTCTGCCTGTTACCTAAGGTATTCCCGCTAATATTCTGTGCATGCCTGTTACTACTAAGAAAATGTAAAAAAATTTAATAGTAGGCAAGAAAAAAAAAATGGTAAGACCGCGGTACCTGTGTTAATCACTAGAGGCCGCTGTGGTTCTTTTTCTTGTAATGTAGATTTTTTCTTCCAAAGTCAAATCCAGGCAGTTGGTAAGTTCTCTGCTGGGAAGCTGTGTCCTCTGCCCTGTTGCTGCGCTCATCCATCCCCGGGCCCTGCGGAAACAGGGACCCTGGCTCCCATCTAGTTCCTTATTTTAAAAAAGAGCGCCGAAGGCACACGTGCCCGTGCGCGTGCGCATGCACGCGCCTCTATATATAGAGGCGGCCTGGAAAAAGGGGTGGAGCTGGTGGATGACGCTCGGTGCGCGCCGCGGCGCTTCTGCGCATGTGCGGGCGTCCAGCGTGTTTAAAGGCACAATCACAGGTGTCAGCTGGCTATTGAAGTGCACAGACAGAGCTAGCAACAGTAGAATAAGGCACACAGAGGCGGTTGATGCAGGCATCCCCTAGAAAGGCACTTTAGTAGACACCAACTGTTATATAGCAGCAATTGTGCTAGACTATTATCAGTAGAAGTGGTGTATTACGGCTGGAATACCTCAGCTTTGGGCTTAGGAATATGCCGTCCAGAAGCTCCGGAACCAAATCTTCCTGGAAGCGAAGGGGGTCTCCATCGGGCTCTGAGGATCTTGGGCATGCTTCTGCTGCACCAGTCTCCCCTGAAAATTCAGAGGTTAGTGACCGTAGAGACCCCACAGGAGTACCTGGTACTGTGGCTGTCCTCAGTTCACCTGCTCCTGTGTATGTAACAGAGGAGGTGTCAGGGATATACTGGGCTTGAACCTGGGACCTCGTCTGTGTCTGGCATTGACTCTTCCCACTGAGCTATCTGGGATGCTGGACAGCTCCCTGCCTGATCTGCTGGATAACCTATCTAATGGATTAGACTACTCTGCTTGGTGTCTTGATTGATGTTGAACCCTGAACCCCTTGCTCCTCCCATGAACTTCCTATAAAAGACGTTCCAGAGATGTTGCCCCTTGCGGTTTGATCTGCTTCTGTTCCTGACTCTGTGCCTGTATCGTGTTCCTGTGTATGACCCGGCTTCCTGACCTCCCTCCTATCTCCAGTCCTGACTCTGGCTTGTTTGACCCTGCTAAGTTACCTGTCTGATCATCTGTTGCCAAGACCCAGCCTGGACTCTGACTACTCTCTGCCTGCCGTTTATGCTGTTTACCCTGATGTGAAAGACCTGGCTTGTCTGACTGCGCTGCTCTGCATACCTACACCTGCTGACCTGCATCCGCGGTCCTGCACACCTACACCTGCTGACCTGCATCCACGGTCCTGCACACCTGCACCTGCTGACCTGCATCCGCTGCTCTGCATACCTGCACCTGCTGACCTGCATCCGCTGCTCTGCATACCTGCACCTGCTGACCTGCATCCGCTGCTCTGCATACCTGCACCTGCTGACCTGCATCCGCTGCTCCCAGTTCCAGCTGTTCCAGCTTTCGCTTGGCTTTACTACACCCAGCCAAGAGGACCAAGCAGGCACCCTTACCTCACCGCGCTCTTACCACCACTGTCCCCACTCCAGTGGTCTCCGAGCCGGGGTTGTACGGGAGGTCTCCCTCTGCACGTCAGGCTCACACCAAAGGTACGTGACAGGAGGTTTTTTCCTCAGCTCTGGGAGGATTAGAAGAGAGATTGACAACATTGATCGCTGCCTCCCTGTCACAGGGAAAGCACGCCCGATCTCCGTCTCCTCCTTCAGAGTACCTGTTAGCGGAGCAACAGTCCCATACAGGGATCGACCTGCCTGAAGCGGATCAGGATGAGGTTGATTCTGTTATAGAGGAATCAACAGTGGAGGAACCTTTCTCAGCATTTCAAGCTGAAAGATTATGGGTTCAGTCCCTGACTAACATGGTCCGATCAGCATTTAAAATGCACCTTGCGGAACCATCAACCACTACTGTCTCCTCGCTGGGGTCGCTAAAAGCTCCCCAGACTGTCTGTTCCTTTCCACTTCACCCTTTACTGGAAGGGCTCATTTACCAGGATTGGGAACATCCTGATAAAATATTTACTCCCCCCAAGAGATTTCCGGTGGTCTATCCCATGGAGGATAAGTTCATCAAAAAATGGAGGGTCCCTACAGTGGACGCAGCCATCTCTTGTGTGAATAAATCACTGACATGTCCAGTAGATAATGTCCAAATGTTCAAGGACCCAATAGATAAAAAATTGGAGTCCTTATTAAAATCTGCTTTCTCTACAGCAGGCTTGGTGACACAACCAGCAGTGGCAGCTATTGGGGTCTGCCAAGCAGTGAAGGATCAGTTGAAACAGGTCTTAAGGGACTTGCCAGATCAGCAGGCTCTTGCCCTAGCTGATCTACCTAGAGCCTTATGCTTTGCGGTTGACGCCATAAAGGATTCAATCCATCAGGCCTCCCGCCTTACGCTGTCTGTAGTTCATATGCGCAGGCTTCTATGGCTCAAAAACTGGTCTGCTGAAGCTCCCTGTAAAAAATTGCTGGTTAGCTTCCCATTTCATGGTGAACGCTTATTCGGGGAAGACCTGGACAAATATATCCAGAAAATTTCCAGCGGTAAAAGTACACTCTTGCCGGTTAAAAATAGAGTTAGAGGTCCCTCTTTTAAGAGGCCTGCTTCTCCAGTCCCTGGGGCATCGGCTGTGAAACAGTTCCGACGGCCTCCTCGGTCAAATCCCGGGGGTAAAAATCAGGGACAATCGCAGGGTAATAAGAAACCCTGGGTCAGGAGAGGTATAAAACCTCCCCCAAAGTCAAATTCATGAAGGGTTGCCCCCACTCAATCGGGTGGGGGGAAGACTCAAGTTGTTCGCAGAGACCTGGCGGGACACGATCAGAGACAGATGGGTGCTCTCCGCAGTAAGTCTGGGATACAGATTGGAGTTAAAAAACTCTCCTCCTTCCCATTTTATGAGGTCAAACGTGCCAAGGGATCCTCGGAAGAGAGAGTCCCTCCTGTTGGCACTAGAACAACTATTGCTCCAAGGAGTAATTATGGAGGTTCCCCTGGAAGAATGGGGGTTCGGGTTTTACTCAAACCTCTTTACAGTCCCGAAGCCAAACGGGGACGTGAGGCCCATAATAAATCTAAAAGGGCTAAATAAATTCCTACATATCAGGACTTTCCGGATGGAGTCGATCCGATCGGTGGCCACTGCCCTACAAGGGGAGGAATGGTTAGCCTCGATCGACATCAAAGATGCTTATTTGCACATTCCCATCTTTCCAGTCCACCAAAAATTTCTACGCTTTGCAGTAGAAGGGCGCCATTTTCAGTTCAGAGCCTTACCCTTCGGTCTGGCCACAGCACCACGAGTGTTTACAAAAATTCTGGCCCCATTATTGGCCAATCTAAGAACACAAGGTGTAACGATAATGGCATATCTAGACGACTTGTTGCTGATAGACCACTCAGTGAAAAAACTAGAAGTGGTCGTTCACAAGACAATCAAGTATCTGGAATCTCACGGTTTGATTATCAACTGAGACAAGTCAGCCCTAAAACCAGTCAAAAGTCTGGAATACTTGGGGCTAAGGCTGGATTCAGACCAGAGAAAATGTTTCTTGCCTCAAGAAAAGGGGTCGTCTTTGAGAGATTTGATCCACTTAGTGGATACAAAAAGACACCCGTCCATACGCCTGTGCATGAGGCTGCTGGGAAAAATGGTGGCATCTTTCGAAGCAGTACCCTACGGTCAATTCCATTCAAGGAATTTGCAAAGGGCCATACTGTCAGCCTGGAACAAAAAAGTTCAGGCCCTAGACTTACCAATGTCCTTGTCCCCTTCCGTTCGCAAGAGCCTCCGTTGGTGGTTGGTTCCCCAGAATCTGGAAAAAGGAAAATCCTTCAGTCCGATTTCTTGGAAGGTGGTCACTACAGATGCCAGCCTTATAGGCTGGGGAGCAGTACTGGAGCAATGGTCTCTCCAGGGCAGATGGTCAGATGCAGAAAAGGCCCTGCCCATCAATCTCTTAGAGATACGAGCAGCCCGGTATGCCCTAGTAGCATGGACATCCAAACTCCAAGGGTCCCCTGTCAGAATTCAATCAGACAATGCCACGGTAGTGGCATATATCAATCATCAGGGTGGCACCAGGAGTCGTGCAGCCCAGAGGGAAGTAAATTACATCCTGAAATGGGCAGAAAGATATGTCCCAGCCATATCCGCGGTATTCATTCCAGGAGTGGAGAATTGGAAGGCGGACTTTCTAAGTCGCCAACAATTATGCCCAGGGGAATGGTCCCTTCACCCCGAGGTTTTCCGGACAATATGTCAGCGGTGGGGAACACCGGATGTAGATCTGCTAGCATCCAGATTCAACGCAAAGGTGGACAGGTTTGTCTCTCGGACAAGGGATCCCCTAGCTTGCGGCTCGGATGCCCTAGTGTTCCCTTGGGATCAGTTCAAGCTGATATATGCATTTCCACCGCCACAATTGTTACCTCGATTACTCCGCAGAATCAGGGTAGAAAAGAAACCAGTGATTCTGGTGGCTCCAGCTTGGCACCGAAGAGCATGGTACGCGGAGATTGTAAAAATGTCAGTGGGGAGTCCTTGGACTCTCCCACATCGTCCGGACCTGCTTTCGCAAGGACCGATATACCACCCTTCCTTACCAGCCCTAGGTTTGACGGCCTGGCTATTGAAGCCCACATTCTAAAAAAGAGAGGTCTCTCTAATCCTGTGGTATCTACCATGATCAATGCCAGGAAGCCGGTATCCAGGCAGATCTACTATAGAATCTGGAAGGCGTACATCGCCTGGTGTGAGGCCAAGAAATGGCATCCACGTAAGTACGTAATAGGTAGGATTCTGGACTTCCTACAGTGGGCTGTAGATAGGAAGCTTGCCTTGAGTACTATCAAGGGTCAGATTTCGGCCTTGTCAATATTTTTTCAAAGGCCCTTGGCTTCGCATTCACTAGTCAAAGCTTTTATACAAGGAGTGATGCGTATTAGCCCTCCGGTTAATATTCCCATATGTCCATGGGACTTAAACCTGGTTCTGTCGGTTCTACAGAAACAACCATTTGAACCATTACAGCATATTTCCTTGGTCCTTCTCACCAGGAAATAGATTTTTCTAGTAGCCATTTGTTCGGCTAAAAGAGTGTCGGAATTAGCAGCTATGTCCTGTAAAGAACCATATCTGGTTATCCATAAGGACAGAGTAGTGTTACGTCCTCATCCAGCTTTTCTTCCTAAGGTGGTATCGAGGTTTCATTTGAACCAAGATGTGGTTCTTCCTTCTTTTTTCCCCAAACCTAGTTCGGTAGAGGAAAAGTTATTGCATTCTTTGGATGTAGTAATAGCAGTTAAAGCTTATCTAAAAGCCACTGCTCAGATTCGCAGAACGGATACTTTGTTTATTCTGCCGGAAGGCCCCAGAAAGGGTCAGGCAGCGTCAAAATCTACTTTAGCCAAGTAGATTCGACAGGTCATAATGCAAGCCTATGGCTTGAGAAGGAGACCGCCTCCGTTCAAAGTTAGGGCGCACTCCACGAGAGCAGTTGGAACTTCATGGGCAGTGCATCACCAGGCCTCCCTGGCTCAGATCTGTAAGGCCGCAACATGGTCTTCAGTACACACGTTTACTAGGTTCTACCAGGTGGACGTTAGAAGTCAGGAGGATGTCGCCTTTGGGCGCAGTGTGTTGCAAGCCGCAAAAGATCCTCATGTCTGATAGCGCTCAGCTTATGTATGGTGTATCCCTCCCCCCTCATTGGGCATTGCTTTGGGACGTCCCACATAGTAATGACTATGTTGCTCTGTGTCCCGAGATGTACGAGAAAGAAAATAGGATTTTTATAACAGCTTACCTGTAAAATCCTTTTCTTGGAGTACATCACGGGACACAGAGCTCCCACCCCTCTTTTGGGGACACTTATTGCTTTGCTACAAAACTGAGGTACTCCCGGATGGGAGGGACATATATAGGGGAGGGTACTTCCGGTTTTGGAAGTTGCCAGTGCCAGCACCTGAAGGTATCTATATAACCCACATAGTAATGACTATGTCGCTCTGTGTCCCGTGATGTACTCCAAGAAAAGGATTTTACAGGTAAGCTGTTATAAAAATCCTATTTTATGTCCCCCCACTCTGCCACTGAGCAGTAGCTGTCTAGGTTCAAGCCTCTCCCAGTGCGAAGTCTCAGTACTTGGGCTGCTAACATCGCGCTAAAAAGTCTGAGAAACCCTCGTCTGTGTGGTCTTGGAGGGGTCCCTGCAGTGTTTCCTCTTTAGGAATGAAGTCTGCCATTTGTCAGCATGACTTGGTTACAGAGCTTTGGGGGGGGGGGGGCAGCATGCCATTTTCTCTCTATGGTCAGCAGACTATGTCTTTAACTTGCCTTTTTCTTTCTTTTCTCAAGCATTTCCTTCTCGGGGGGAGCGGGTCACGCTGTGCTGTGGGTGTTTTTTGTCTTCCTATAGGTGTGGGGCGGTCGCCCAGCGCTGTATTTACCGGCCTAGGACACCTAGGACACATGATGTCATAGGGCTGCGCCTGGTTCTCACTGTGCACTGGCCGACGGAGGCTCAGGACGCCATGTTTGTTTTGGGTAAAATAATTCATTTTTCCCACAGCAGCAAGGAGGAGCCTGGGGGGGGGGGTTTGTCACTCCTGGGATAGTTTAAAATAATCAGTAGGCTGCTGTAGAGTGGCCAACATACAGCCTCCCGACTGTGGCTCCTGACTTTGAAGTCCTTTCTGGATCCAGACTCAGCAACCTTCTGTGGCATCATCTACTGGTAAGAAAGTTTTCTGTTTTTATAAAAAAAAAAAAGAAAAAGAAAAAAGGTTTTATATAATGTTGTAATATTATATAATTTTATATAAAGGAATTTATTATTTTGGTTGTGATCTGTTCGTCTGATTATAGTTAGATTCTTGTTTTTTTGGGGTTTTGTATCATGTAAAAAAAAAAAAAGGGGAAAAATTTTAGCGATCTCCACTTTTCTGTCTTTCTTTCAACTGTCTCTTTTGTACGCTGGCCGTCCCTTATTCTCTATTGCCATGGGTCAGTCACCACTTATGCAAGATCCTCAATACTTAAGGTAGGGGGACTACCAGTTGGTAAGTTTTCAGGTGACCCTAAAAAGAGTACCCTCTATTGCGGTTTGCTTTGATTAATTTTAGCCCCGCACACTCACGCTCTCGGAGTTCAAGAACAAGAGAGGACAGACGCTCTTCAAAAGAGCATAGCTCTAGGCATCGCTCCCGCTCAAAGAAAAAATCCAAGAGAGCGCGTCGCTCCTCCTCTTCTCCAGAGCAATACAGGCGTCCCAACAAGAAATCATGCTGGGCCTGTGGCGCAGTTCCCCTGTCCAACAAGTTGGTGTGCAAAGACTGTCTTGAAGAGTTTGCAGGGGACAGGAAACAGAACACTGCGCAGGTCTCGTCATTACTAAAAAATGTAGTACGAGATTCCATGTCTGAGTTTACATCAGCCCAACCACCCACACAAGGGGTCCCATTGGAAGACCAACCAGGGACTTCAGCAAGCAGTATGACTATACCCAGAGGGGTGTCCTTACAGTCTACTCAGCCTGCAGAGAAGGACAGTTCCTCCTCATCAGAGCAGGACCCAGAGCAACTCGGGTTCAGTTTTTCCCTTGAAGAACCCTTCATTCTGGCCATAAAGCAGGCGATCGCATAGGAAGAGGAGGCAGTGCCAAAGAAGGCAAAATCCTATTACCCTTTTCTACAAAAAAGACAAACCTAATTTCCATTCATGGACGAAATCAAAGGCATGAAAAAAAACGAAAAAAGGTTTTCCCTAAACCGTATGCAGAAATTATATCCTCTACAGGAAATAGAAGGAATCTCACTTGACTCACCACCTACGGTCGATGCGGCAGTTGTCTGCTTGGCAAAAAACGTGACTTTACCTATGGAAGATTCGTCCTCTTTCAAGGACTTGATGGACAGGAAAATAGACTTAGACCTTAGGAAAGCCTATCAAGCAGCAGGGGCAGCCTGCCGTCCAGCTGTAACCCTCACTTCAGTAGCTAGTGCTCTGAAAGTTTGGACTCAGAACATCAAGTCAGCAGTGAAGGAGGGAGCGCCAAGGGCAGATATTGTCCGATCCCTGGAGGAACTGAAGGTGTCAGCCGATTTTATGGGGGAAGCAGCAATAGACACGGTCAAATGCTCTGCCAGGGCTATGTTGCACACAGTAACAGCAAAGAGGGCCCTATGGCTAAAACCATGGTCGGCAGATCCTTCCTCGAAACAGTCCTGGTCTAGGATACCTTATGATGGCAAATTCCTCTTTGGTTCCAAGATGGAGGTGGCTATCTCGAGAATGTCAGGGGGCAAGTCTGGTCTACTCCAACAAGACCAGAAGCAACGAAGATCAAAGACTTTTTTCAATAGGTTTCACTCCTAAAGATCCAGAGACTCAAGATTCTCACGGCAGTCCAGGGCCCCGACTGGCGGCTGGAGGGGGACACAATCATCTTTCCCCAGAGCTCACAAGCAGAAGACACCGAGTGTCCCGCAGGAGCCTAGTAAGTCCTTTTGACGGTGCGCAGCCCTGGATGCTTCCAGTAGGGGCCAGACTGGCGCACTTTGCAGACATCTGGGAAAAAAACTCTACAGACGCACGGGTAAGATCCACGGTCTCACAGGGCCATTCATGGAGGTTTCTCAGCACACCCCCCCAGATCGTTTCTCACCCACCAAAATTCCAGACATGCAACAGAAAGCGTCTGTTCTTCTGCAATACGTTAATTCCCTCCAAGAACAGAAAGCAGTGATACCGGTTCCCTTCTCAGAAAGGTACTCAGGGTTTTACTCCACCCTATTCATGGTACGCAAGAAGGACGGAGGGTGGCGCCCAGTCATCGACTTGAAGGGCCTAAATCGCTTTTTTCTGTTGGAAAATTTCAAAATGGAGTCCATTCACACCATCATTCAAACCATACAGCTGGGCGACTGGATGCTCTCTATAGACTTGCAAGACGCGTACCCCCATATCCCAATCTTACCAGCCGTCCAGAGGTATCTGAGATTTTCAGTCGGTCAGACGCATTTACAGTTTACAAGCCTTCCTTTTGGTCTGTGCACGTCCCTGAGGACCTTCACGAATGTCCTCCTTGCCATACTAGCCCCACTCAGGGTGCAGAGGCTTCGAGTCCACCACTACTTGGACGATGTCCTACTACTGGCAAGAAGTCAGGAAGAGTTATTAACACACAGAGAGATCCTCGTCCACACTCTGCAGAAGTTCGGGTGGATCATCAACTTCAAAAAGAGCCATCTCATCCCAACTCAACAGTTGGTGTATCTGGGGGCACTGTTCGACACAGAGAAGGCATCCGTGTTTGTTCCACCAGAGAAAGTGAAGGTGATCAGGAAGAGAATTCTAGATGCAGCAACTTCCACTCGCCTTTCAGCCTCTCGATGCCTCAGTCTTCTAGGCACCATGTCATTGTGCATTCCAATGGTTCCATGGGCCCACTGGCATCCTCGCCAATTTCAGCTAGGCTTCCTGTCACAGTGGAGGAAGCAGAGCTTAATACAACTGATAACGGTATCTGTCGTTATGAGGAGGAGCCTTCAGTGATGGCTGAGGGCGAAATCCTTAAAGAAGTCACGACCCTTGGGTCCTCAAAGTTGGACCATTGTTACGACCGATGCCAGCGAGGCAGGCTGGGGGGCGCAATGCGAAGTTCAGTCAGTCCAAGGCAGGTGGAGCGTCCTCTCCAGAGGGTTGGTCTCCAACGTGCTGGAGATTCGAGCAGCATTTATGGCTCTCCGGGCCTTACGCCACAGGATCAGGAATCACCCAGTCACCTTACAAAGGACAACAGGGCCGCAGTGGCCTATATTCAACACCAAGGAGGAACTCGCAGCAACACGCTGATGATGGAAGTAGAGGTCATAATGACCTGGGCAGAAATACACCTTCAGTCTCTCAGAGCAGTCTACCTCCCCGGGAGGTTGAACATACAAGCAGATCATCTCTCACGGAAGTTCAGTCGGAATGGGCATTACATCCCAGAGTATTTTCTCATCTGGCCCACAAGTGGGGTCTTCCGAAAATCAACCTCTTTGCTTCTCACAACAACAGCTAATTTCAGAGATTCCTATCCAGATTTCCGCATCCCCAGGCGGAGGGAACAGATGCACTGGTCACACCCTGGAATTGCAGCCTGGCTTACGCCTTTCCTCCAACAGCCCTAATCATGATGTTCCTCCTGAGACTGTTGAGAGAGCAGTTGACAGTCTCAGCCATACTCCCGTTCTGGCCACGGAGGCCTTGGTTCCCTTTAGCGATACACCTCAGAAAACAACACCCAATTCCCGTGCCAGTATTTCCACACCTACTAGTACAAGACAGGTTCCTGCATCTGAACATACGCAGGCTGGATCTTCGGGCTTGGCTATTGAGAGGGGGAAGCTGGAGAACTTAGGATACTCCTCTGGAGTTATTGCCACGTTACTGAAGGCCAGAAAATCCACTACTAATAAAGTCTACAACAAAATCTGGGACAGATTCACACTCTTACTAACTGAGAGAGGTCTCGATCCTGCAACCCCACCTCTATCAGCGGTGTTGGATTTTCTTCAGTCAGGCCTAGACATGGGCCTAAGCCTCAGTTCATTAAAGGTGCAAATATCTGCGATCTCAGCAATAACAAAGCTAAACAGGGCGGAGGAACCGCTAATCAAACAGTTCTTGAAAGCAGTTGTCAAAATTCGCCCTCCAAGTAAAAGAATCTTTCCTCAATGGGATCTGTCCGTTCTACTGGATTTTCTTTCAACCCATCCCTTTGCTCCAACTGAGAGTTGTTCCCTTTGGGACATAACATACAAGGCAGTTTTCTTAACAGCAATTACCTCTGGTAGGAGAGTGTCGGAGCTTCAGGCCCTGGGAGCCTCAGAGCGGCATATAAGATTCTTCCCAGATCGGGTCGAACTAAGACCGGTCGACCATTTTGTTCCGAAGGTGGCAACACCCTTCCACCAGACTGGTATTTGGGCCTTACCCAACTTTCCAGAAGAAAGTTCAGGAATCCTGCACGAATTAGATGTCTCCAGAACATTAAAGAAATACTTTTCTGTTACTGCACCATTTAGGTCTTCGGAGAAACTCTTTATAATCCCAACCGGAAGGTTCAGGGGGAAAGAGGCCACTGCAAGAACCTTGGCAGCATGGATCGTCAAACTCGTACACAGAGCATACAGAGCGAGGGGTGGCGATCTTCCTACAGTGGTGACTGCACACTCCACCAGGGCGGTGGCAGCATCCTGGGCAGCACTAATGTGTCTATGGAAACCATCTGTAGTGCAGCATCTTGGTCTTTACGAAATACGTTCTTAAGACATTATAGAATCGATCCAGGCGCTTTATCGTCTGTAGATTTCGGAAGGCGGACTATCCAGTCTTCTGTCATGATTTAAAATAAATTTGGTTTGTCAAGCATTACCCACCCTGTCAGCTAGTTATTTATCATAGTATGCTGCCATGTTGGCGTCAGGAAAACGGAAAATTGTATCAAATACTTACGGTAATTTTCCTTTCCTGACGCCAAACCATGGCAGCATATGAGCCCACCCATGTGAGTTATGGTATGTGGCTTGTTACAAAGAATGAGGTGGTGGCTAACCACGCCTTCATTTATGCTATTCACTGGTCCTGGGGGAGGGGTCAAGAGGCAGAGCTTTATCACTAGTATGCTGCCATGGTTTGGCATCAGGAAAGGAAAATTACGGTAAGTATTTGATACAATTTTCCGTTTTACTTACAAAGCAGCACAAGGAGCCAATTGGTTGTGTTGCAACGCAAGGAGCATGCTGATGAGAGGAGAGAGCAAAATGATAGGGTTGAGGAGGGACAAGACCTGTAAGTGTTTCTTGCCAGAGCTGTGTGATTTTCAGAACTGGATGGATAAAAATACAAATCCTTTTAAGTTTATATATACTGTAAGCTTTCTTGAATGTATTTTATTTCTAGGCAATATACACAGACTATATATATTCTGCAAAAGGACAGCTTTGATCCCACCATCGGGTTTACTAAGCACGGTTGGGTTGGAGACATCTCTTACTCTAAAAACTATGAAGCCTCATGGACACAGGATTTCAAAAATGTCGCCTTTGTAGGCGTTTGATCTTTTTTTAACCTCTAAATGCCCCTCTAGGAGGAAAAAAAGTCCCATGTGCGTGAGGCCTTTTTGTTTTGTTTCGATTCGATATTTACATTATTTTGTTTACTTCGTTTTTGGAATTAATTTTGTTTATTCACATTCGAATCGATTTGAATTTTCTGCCTTTGGAAAATGTGAATTCCATTTGAAATTGAATTTATTCTATTCAAAATTCGAATTTTGGAAGATGGGTATATTCCATTCTATTTTATTGTTTTTTTTCTATTCTATTCTTTTATTTTCTGTTCTATTTTATTTTCTATTCTTCTCTATTCTATTCAAATTTATTCGATTCTATTTTTTATTCTATTCTATTTTTTTCTATTTTATTTTCTATTCTACTTAAATTCTAATTTATTCTATTTTATTTTTTTATTCTATTCTATTGTTTTCTATGATTTTGTTTTCTAATCTATTCTTTTTTATTCTATTCGAATTAGAATTTTTTCTATTCAAAATTCAAATTTCGACAGAAGGTTATATTCTTTCTATTTTATTCTATTCTATTCTTTTCTATTCTATTCAAAGTCAAATGTATTCTATTTGAAAATATTTCAGAAGATGGTTATATTCTTCCTATTTTATTTTATTCAATTCCTTTATTTTCTGTTTTATTCTGTTCTTTTATTTTCTATTCTATTTTGTTCTGTTTTACTCTATTCTTTTATTTTCTATTCTATACTTTTAGTTTCAATTCCATTCTTTTCTATTCTATTATATTCTTTTGTATTCTATCCCTTTATTTTCTATTCAATTTTTTTCTATTCTATTCTTTTATTTTCTATTCTTTACGATTCTATTCTATTCTTTTCTATTCTATGCCTTTATTTTCTATGCTATTTTATACTTTTCAGAAATTTGAATTAGACTCAAAAATAATTGGAGTTCGAAAACTATTCAAATTTCGTCCGAAATTTTGTTTTGTTATTTCAGATTCATTTAAATTTGTAATTCCAAAATTCGGATACATCCGAATTTCCGAATAAGGAAAAATTTGTCAGAATTTCAATGCGGAACAAATTGAACCGCACATGTCTAGAAATGTCTATTAGGCTCATGTATGGAGCACTGGTGCGGTTATTTCTTGTACTGACTATTACAATTCTATTTTATTTCTAGACGTTTTTGGAGGGAAAGAATGGCAGGGTGACGGACAATGCCTTTAAAAAGGTTTCTCCCATTTACACCACAGCCAAGTCCTTCTTACGGCTGCAGCCAATCAATGAAGTTATCAAATGTGGTGCTAGAGAAGTGGTCCAGGCTCAGTACATTATAAACCCCCAGGACCTGGAATGGCGTACCAAAAGCGTGAACTTCTATTATATAGTAAGACTTTCCACTCGTGGCTCTTCTTTCTGCTGATTTCTATCACAGGCCTCTAGGGGTAGCTTTAGCTTAGGCTTGGTTTACACTTATGCAGTTTGCTTTTGATCCATTTCTGCAGTGCTTTTTATGGTACGTTTTTGCACACACGTTTTTCATGCTTTTTTGAGGCGTTTTGCATTTTTTCAGCTTTTTTTTTGCTTTTGGCCAAGTTGTTGTTGGGCAGAGGACTGCCCACTGTATATATACATCATTATTTTGATGATATATACCATGGTTGTGGCAGCAGGCAGCTTTTATACAGTCGGTGATCCTCTTTCAGATAAAAGTGGTTCCGGCGGCGGTTTCACCACAGAATCACTTTTACAGGCGGCAGGAGAGGTGTTTACATTCCTTATAATAGGAATAACCGTAATCAAAACAATTAATTTTAAAGAGACAGTGTAAAAATAAAAAGTAAAATACAATCGGCAGGGTTGACACCCATGGCCTGTAGGATAACTAAAGGCAAAACTTTTCCTTCTAGTTTTGGATAGAGTGGAGAGGGATTACAACCCCTGTCAGTTTTTATTGCTGTCTGTGCTCCCGTTAGGGAGATTCCCCGTCTCTATTGGTCCTGTTTACCATTATCGTTGAAAGTAAAAGAAAATCCCAAATTTTGGGTTGTCCCAAGAAAAGTAAGAAGGGAAATCTACTTTGGGGACACTACTTTTGGTAAACTGGGGGAGGGGGCCCAGGGCATTTCCTTAATTTGCAGGGATGTCGCCTCACTTCCTGTTTGGCTTTGAGACAGGAAGTGAAGGAAAATCTCTGCAATCGGACACAGATGGTGAAAAATCTGGCAGGGGTTATAACCCTCCCTTACTCTATCCATAATGAATAAGGACAAACAGACAATGCATGCACAGCATATTTATTGTGTTTGGGTGTACTAAAAATACCTTTATTACCTTAATAAATACTATTTATTTTTTACTGACATTTTTCATTTCCTAAACCTTTGAGCTAATATCGTGTGACATAAAAAGAAAAAAAATTGGAACTACCACCATTTTATTCTCTAGGGCAGGGGGTTCTCCAAACTCTCTAAACAAAGGGCCAGTTTACTGTTCTTCAGACTTGGGTAAGACTGTGGCTGTTGGGGGTGGAAAATGTCCCGACATCAGTGGGGAAAAAAATAATGTTTATCATTTGAGTGGGAGAAATTGTGCCCCATCATTGGTGTCATTAGGAGGAATTGTGCCACATCATTAGTGTCATTGGGCGGAGTTGTGCCTCATCATTGGGAGGAATTGTGCCCCATTGTTGGAATAAATTACTAAAATAGTGCCTCAAGGGCCAGATAAAAGCAAGCAAAGGGCCGCAGTTTGGAGACCACAGCACTAGGGCAAAGGTCTCCAAACCCTTTGCTTGTCTTTATCTGGCCCTTGGGGCATTATTCCTCCAACTGACACCATTTATGGGGCACATTTTCTCCCACTGATAACAACAATGGGGCACTATTCCTCCACCTGACACCATTAATAGGGTACCATTTCTTCCACTTACACCATTGATGGGGCACCGTTCCTTCCTCTGATATCAACAATGGGGCACTAAACCTCACATTTAAACCAACAATGAGGCATTTGTTTACTCCAACTGATCATGGGTATATTCTACTCCACTGGCCACAGTCCGGCCCCCCTAAAGCCTGAAGGGCAGTAAACTGGCCCTTTGCTTAGAAATTTTGGAGACCCCTGCTCTAGGACCTCTGCTTTCAGAAAAAAATATATCATGTTTGGGGGATTTTGTTAGTCTTCAGGCCTAAAATTATTTTTTTAAACATGTTTTCAGAAAAATGCTAAAAACAGGTCTGGCAGTGAAAGGGACAACGATGGTGATGTGTGCTTTTACCTGATTTTTTTTTTATTATATTTTTTAGGTTGTTGGCAAAGGTGGGATTATGGTACATGGAACTGAAACAATTATACTGAAAGACAACTTTGGTAAGAACAATCAATGGACCCAATATGACCCAAACTTGGGTCAAACATGTGGGGCTTTCATGAGCTCCCTTATGTACCCCCCACAGACCTGTTGTGTGTAGCGGTAGAATCCTTTTTAGTTCATGGGGGCCAACTCATTATTGAACCCTACAGACTAAGACTGGGATGCCATCAACCGTGTAAGGACTGCCCCAGGCACATATACTGCAGCAGGGCGGCCCTTTAGCGCAAAATCACGTACCTATACGTGATTATTTCCTTCGGCTCTGGGACGAGCACGTGCATCACTGGAGCCCCGCTCCCTCTGTGTTTGGACACAGCGGGTGCCAATCAGCGGGTCCAGTGGCACAAATGTCTGCTGGATACTCAGCGATTGTTCCAAGAGAGGCAGAACTGTGGTCTGCCTATGTAAACAAGGTAGATCGCTGTTCTGCTTGTAAGGAAGATAGAGATCTTGTGTTTCTGCTAAGCAGGAACACATATCTCTGTCTTCCTTCAGCTCAACCAGGGATCTTCAAACTACGGCCCTGCAGCTGTTACGGAACTACAAATCCCATGAGGCATTATAAAACTCTGACATTCACAGACATGACTAGGCATGATGGAAATTGTAGTTCCTGAACACCTGGATGGCCATAGTTTGAAGACCCCTGAGCTAAACCATCCCCCACACAGTAAGAAATCACTCCCAGGGAACACCCATCCATGCCGGTGTCATTAGTACAGTGACAGTGCATTTTTTTTTTAGCACTGATATCTGTATTGGTGTCACTGGTCCCCAAAAAGTGGCACGTAGTGTCCGATTTGTCCGCCGCAATGTCGCAGTCCCGCTAAAAATCACTGATCATCGCCATTACTAGTAAAAAAAATAATAATAATAATCTATCCCAGTGGTTGTAGACATTTTAACTTTTGCGCAAACCAATCAATATACATTTATTGGGATTTTTTTTAAATAAAAAATATGTAGCAGAATACATTTTGAATCAAAAATATGTCTAAATAAATAATAATTTAAACAGTAGCGCTAAAAGGATTGAATTGGTGCACAGTCCATAGAAAATGTGCTTGCATAATCACTCATAAATAAATAGTCCATATGAACTCTACTATCAGAGTAAATTCATAAAAAAGTTTATATCAATGGCGATGAACCATATGAGATCCCAAAAATAGATGAAATCCCAAGAAGAGATAGTCTTCCTCTGCATACTGCTTGTCTGCTTATCCCCAAAGGAAAAACACTTACCAGATGTAAGCGAGTTCAGAGCATATTATTGCATCTCAGATGTCATCCAGCTGGAGTGTGTCAGCTATGTTGATCTTAAGCTGATGAATGGATCCCATATACTCGTTGTCAGTGGTCTCCACAAGCCTCCATCTATATGTGTCTCGTTATAAAAAAAAAAAAAAGGGTGCACATAGCGTGATCCAGTAGAGAATTCTTTATTTAGACAATTCAATTTGGTGTACACTTACAATGTGTCAGCCTTGTTAAAAACAGTATCAAGAGTAAAGTCGTTCTGTCCTGCAATACCTTCCACCGCCACAGCGGTGTTCCCGGGTGGGCAGAGCAGGAGATACGACGGCGATGGTTGCTGCGTGGTCTCGCCCTGACACGCGTTTCCTCAATGCTTTCGTCAGAGGGCGTGGCCACGCAGCGCAGCTCCAGCCTAATATACTCGCACAGCTGCAGGAGGATTAACCCACTGCTGCTTGCTTAAAGGGGTTGTAAAGGTAAAAGTTTTTTCACCTTAATGCATCCTATGCATTAAGGGTAAAAAAACATCTGACAATACCGCCCCCGAGCCCCTGTTTTACTTACCTGAGCCCTCGAAAGTCCTGCGCTCGCCCCTGTCATTCTCCTTGTTTCTGAGCCTGGCTGTTGATTGGCTACACTGGATGGATTGAAAGCAGCGCAGCCATAAGCTCACGCTGCTGTCAATCACATCCGATGATGCGGTGCGCCGGGGGCGGGGCCGAGTTATAAAGTGAGCGGCTATAGCCACCGGCTGTATCACTGGAGCGCGCCCGCAATCACTCACCACCATGCAAGCTCGCATATAGGTAGGGTTGCCACCTCATCCCTTTAAGCCCGAACACATATGAATTGCACAGGATCTGAGGCTAATTTAATGCAGATAAGGCACCAAGTGAGTTTAATTACCACCTTAATCAGCCACAGAACCTGTGTAATTAATATGTGTTCGGGTTTAAAGGGATGAGGTGGCAACCCTACATATAGGTGGTGAGTTCTTGCGGGGAGGAGCCGAGACAGCCGCCGAGGGACCCCAGAAGACCAGGTTCGGGGCCACTCTGTGCAAAACGAGCTGCACAGTGGAGGTAAGTATAACATGTTTGTTATTTATTTTTAGAAATTTTTATTTTATTTACAACCCCTTTAATTAGTTAAAAACCAACACACCACCGGCATCCGTCACTTGGTTTGCCAGTATTGTGTAGCCTAATATTCATATTCACCTTGTAACGGTGAGATACGTGCTGTAACAAATTGCTGCTAATTGGTGTTAACTCACATTTACTCAGCGCAATGTTATTAACGATCGATCTGCGCATCACTCCATAATGGAATTGGCACGCTTGACAATCGCAACAAATCGTCCAATGTGTGGTGTCCATTGTCAACCAATTGGATAATTACCAGCAAAGGTACATAGCACTATAAGGGCAAATGGTGTATATATTGGACATTACATTCGCAAATAACCACCCTTATGAAAACTCATTATCCAAAGCAGTTGACAACTGTCACTCTTTGAATAAATATACACAATTTAATCATCTACATTAGATTCCTCTATCACAAGCGGCTATGAATACCTTTAACATATATATCCTACAAATAACTAAACATATAAATGGATGTAGATCAAAAAGGGTCATAGATATTATGATAACGTTATGCATGGTTAATTAATATCCGGCAAAAATAGGAAGGTGTTTTGGTCACAGATAAACTTCACTATCAATATTCCACATGCATATCCTATAAATGACCGACCATATAAATGGATATAGAAAAGGGGAGGTCATATATATTAATTTATCGTTAAGCATAATAAATGAATATTCAGCCAAAATCAGGAAGTGTTGTGTCACACATGAATACCACTCTGAATAATCTATTACTAACTACCTTGGGACACACATTAGAAAAGCAAATCCGTACTTGGTGGGATATATGTACTTTTGAACAGTACCTAAAAGAAAAAATTATTATGAGGAGCCTTTAGTTATTCCACAAGATGGTCTAAATGACAAGGGGTCTATGAGCGAGTGGTTAGACTTCTTTAACTACTTGAGGACCGCCGCACGTCAATGTACGTTGGCAGAAAGGCACGGCTGGGCACAAGGGTGTACAGGCACGTCCCCTTTAAAAAGCCCAGCCATGGGTCGCGAGCGCGCCACCAGTGGCGCGCTTGCGACCTGGTCCTCTTCTCCGTAACCGTCCCCGCGGGAACAGCGGACCCAATCGTCACTGGTGTCCCACGATCGGGTCACAGAGAGGAAGAACGGGGAGAGGTAAGTGTAAACAAACCTCTCCCTGTGCTTCGTAGTGAGCCTGTCACTGATCGTCTGTTTCCTGTCATAGGGAACGACAATCAGTGACATCACACGCTAAGCCACGCCCCCCACAGTAAGAAACACACATCAGGGCACACTTAACCCCTACAGCGCCCCCTCCTGGTTAACCCCTTCACTGCCAGTGTCATTTTTACAGTAATCAGTGCATTTTTATAGCACTGTTCGCTGTAAAAATGACAATGGTCCCAAAATAGTGTCAAAGGTGTCCGATGTGTCCGCTATAATGTCGCAGTCACGATAAAAATCGCTGATCGCCGCCATTACTAGAAAAAAAAATGCAATAAAACTATCCCCTATTTGATAGACGCTATAAATTTTGCGCAAACCAATCAATAAACGCTTATTGCAATTTTTTTTACCAAAAATATGTAGAAGAATACGTATCGGCCTAAACCGAGGAAAAAAAAATGATTTTTTTATATATTTTTTGGGGATATTTATTATAGCAAAAAGTAAAACATATTGCATTTTTTTCAAAATTGTCGCTCTATTTTTGTTTTTAGCGCAAAAACTAAAAACCGCAAAGGTGATCAAATACCACCAAAAGAAAGCTCTATTTGTGGGAAAAAAGGACGCCAATTTTTTTGGGGAGCCACGTCGCACGACGCGCAATTGTCAGTTAAAGCGACGCAGTGCCGAATCGCAAAAAGTGGCCTGGTCTTTAAGCTGCATAATGGTCCGGGTCTTAAGTGGTTAATGGGGTCGGCTATAAATTACAACAATTAGTGTTGAAGAGGAAACAACACAAAATGAGGCTATTAGAAACTAAAATAGCAGATCTACAAAGGAAACGTGATCCAATCAAAGACACTCAGCAAGGTTTGAATTTTAATGCCGATATGAAAAAGAAATTTGAGAAATTAGACAGAGATACACAAAAAAAGAAAATTAAAAAGTTCCATAGAGATATGGGTGACTTTAAAAATAATACCATTTATACATGGCAAACCACTATCAATGCAACTAATGATGTGGATGAGAAGGCCAAACCAGCCCAGCCACCAATAAGGGTAAGTTCAGCTGCAGTTGAACCACAGACACCCAAATGGACATATGTACCTCAAAATCCTACACAGAGAGGAAGAGGAGGTCAATGAGGAAGAAGAGGCAGAAAAAATGGGGGTAGTGGGAATAATGATCAGAACCCACAACCATATTACCAATACCCACATAACACTGCAGATGTTCCACAAAGACTATTACCTTTTAGAAACAATGATGATTACAGTCTAAAATTCTGATAGGGAACATCATTTTTAACGAATGGTCTACTCAACAACATTATGATGATAGAAACCAGTGGAGTCCATATCCAATACCAACCTCCAATCGGTATGAAAGATTAAATGACTACAATCATGCAAGCCCTAAAACAAGCAAGCCTTTTTTAGGCCGAGGAGGGAGAGAAGGACAAAGAGGATGGAGAGGCAACCAATGGAAGATGAGGCCTCCAGCAAATGCCCAATACCTGAAGGAGCAGGGATGGTGGAACCCCCCACAACACGCACAACAAATAAATCAACTAGTAACCAACCAAACACCAAATTCAGAGGTTGTAGAGGGGGACGCCGAATCCAGAAAAAGAAGAAGAGTAAAAGACTAGATGGCATTTTTAATTTAACGAATATCCAACTCAACCACAAAGAAATTAATATTTTAAATGCAGGTCTTAAATGTGCTGCGAATAAACCAATTATTAAATTTAGTGTTTATATTGATGATATATAAGAAAAATCAATATAAAAAGATATTTTTTGGGCCTGAATTCAGCACTATCCAAGATGGTGAACAAGATTGCTAACACAACGCTCGGGTGGACAGTGGTTTAAGGAACAAATCATTTTTCAATCCCCCACAACCTTCAAACAAACATGTTGAAGTGTTCAAACAAATGGTATTGAAGGATGTAAAAAAATGAATCCCTCAAAAAAATGTTAATCCGAAATATATTGAAGAAGGGTTAAAATATTTAGAAAAAAATAAAAACGTTATCATTAGACCCACAGATAAAGGGGGAGGAGTGGTGATCTTGGATAGCGATTTTTTACCACTCACAATTAAACAACATGTTATCTGACACCAATACCTACAAACAACTTATGAGTGATCAAACTATAAGCTATAGAAAAAATCTAACATGTTTGATTAAACATGGTTATGACATGAGAGTTTTAAGTCAAAAAGAAAAGAGATTTTTAACCCCTAGTTTTAACCGTGTACCAACTATCTATACATTACCCAAAATACATAAAGACCCCATAATCCTCCCGCAAGACCAATTGTAAACAGCATCAATTCAGTGTCTGCCGGAGTGGGTCAATACTAGGACAATTTTCTACAGAGTAGTGTGACTAAAGCCTCGTACACACGGTCGGACTTCCATCGGACTTTTCCGTGGATTTTCGTCCGAACGGAGTTGGCCGGGCACACCCATAGCATACACATGGCAGGACTTTTCTGCAAACTTTCCCAAAACTTTTTCCAACATCACATAGTTTTTCTGCTCTTTACCGCCACCCTTTGGTCAACTTCTGCTATTGTTGGTTGATTTTAACATTATTTGTTTTGTCCGTCGGACAAAAGACCGATGGTTTTCTGTACACACGGTCGGACTTTGCTCCATCCGACTTTGGTTGGCCAAAAGTTTGTCCGTTTGCAGACCGAACTTTTGTCCGATGAAAACCAAAGAAGTTTGTCCGATTGAGCGTACACACGGTCGGATTTTTTGTCAAACTTGCTCAAAATGAAGTTTGTTGGCAAAAAGTCTGACCGTGTGTACGGGACTTTACACTAAAGCCTACCTGAAAGACACCCGACAGTTTTTACAACTTTTAAATAACATTGTTATTCCCAATGAACATGGTGTATTTTTAGTCACCGCAGATGTCGCCTCATTATATACAATAATACAACATGAGGACGCACTTTTAGCAATAAATTGGGCACTAAGTAAAAGGGACAATTTGCCTTTTATCTAAAATAAGTTTTTAGGCATGGCTCTTGATTATTGTTTAAGCCACAATTATTTTTGGTATTCTGGACAATTTTACACACAAATAAAAGGTGTTGCAATGGGCGCTAAATTTGCTCCATCATTAGCAAACCTATTCATGAGTGCATGGGAGGACAAATTCATATACTGTCAACGCAGAAAGGAGCTTTTATTCTACAAACGCTTCATTGATGACCTCTTCTTTATATGGATTGTTACAGAATCCTCCTTAATATCGTTTGTGAGCGATCTTAATAAAAATTAGAATAATATTAGATTGGAATGCCAGTGGAGTCGTGAGATGATCAGTTATCTAGATCTGACAGTAATGCTTATTACCCGCCAATTAATGACCAAATGCTTTTCTTTTTCGTACATCACGGGACACAGAGCGACTTAGTCATTACTAATGGGTTATATAGATACCTTCAGGTGCTGGCACTGGCAACTTCCAAAACCGGAAGTACCCTCCCCTATATAAGCCCCTCCCATCCGGGAGCACCTCAGTTTTTTGCCAGTGTCTAAGGTGTTGGCCAAAGAGTAACATGTGTTTTCACTGGGCTTGCGTACAGGTTCTTTTACGGGCCTTAGTAAGCTGTTCCGGATCCGACCAAAAAAGCTTCATAGCTAAACGGTCGGTACCCGGGCCTTGCAACAGAAGAGCAAGGTTTTGCCTGTAATGCCTCTCTTAGGAGGGCTGGACCCTGGGATCCAGAGCTCTGGTCATACCCACGACCAAGATGTTGTCTGTGCAGGGTGCTATACAGGTCCAGGGGAGTGGAATCCTTGGGAACCCGGTCCCTGAAGGTTTAAATACAATGCCTGCCGTGATAGGTGAAGTTTGGGCTTCTGTGGACCAAACAAAGTCCTGCGGCGGGGAACAGGTAAGTGGGGGCCCCCAGGAACTTGGTTCTATTGGGGGACCCCCAAGCCTAATTTGTCTTTCTGTCTGTTACCTAACGGTATTCCCGCTGATATCTGTGTATGCCTGTAACTACTGGAAAATGTAAAATTTTAATAGTAGTCAAGAAAAAAAAAAAAAAAAGGAGACCGCGGTACCTGTGTTAAACCATTAGAGGCCGCTGTGGTCCATTTTTCTTGTCATGTGGATCTTTGGCTTTTTCAAGTCAAAAGATCCAGGCAGTTGGTAAGTTTCTCTGCCCTGTTGCTGCGCTCATCCACCGCACAGGCCCTCCGGCAAAAAGGGCCCTGGCTCCTAGTCCCTGCTTGTTTTCAAAAAAGGCGCACGGGCGCGCGCGCGGGTGCGTGCACGCGCCTCCTATGAAAGGAAAGGGGCGGGGCGGGTGGATGACGCTCGATGCGCGCCGCGGCGCTTCTGCGCATGTGCAGGTGTCCCAGCATGGATAAAAGACACAGTACAAGTGTCAGCTGGATGCAAGCAGAGCTAGCAACAAACGGTGGCACACAGAGGCGGTTGATGCAGGCATCCCCATAGAAAGACACTTTAGTGGACACCAGCTGGTATATAGCAGCAACTGTGTTAGACTATTACCAGCAAAATTGGTGTATGACGACGGGAATACCTCAGCTTTGTGCTTAAAGGATATGTCGTCCAGACGCTCCGGAAATAAGTCTTCCAGGAAGCCAAAGGGGTCTCCATCGGGCTCTGAGGATTTTGGGCATGCTTGTGTTGACCAATCTCCCCTGAAAATTCAGAGGTCAGTAGCCGTAGGAACCCCGCAGGAGTACCTGGTGCTGCGGCTGTCCCCAGTCCACCTGCTCCTGTATATATAACAGGAGGTTTTTTCCTCAACTCTGGGAGGATTGGAAGAGAGATTAACAGCATTGATCGCTGCTTCCCTGTCACAGGGAAAGCGCGTCCGATCTCCGTCTCCTCCTTCAGAGTGCCTGTTAGTGGAGGAACAGTCCCACACAGAGATCGACCTACCTGAAGGGGATCAGGATGAGGTTGATTCGGTTATAGAGGAAACAGTGGAAGAACATTTCTCAGCATCTCAGGCTGAAAGATTATGGGTTCAGTCTCTGACTAACATGGTCCGATCAGCATTTAAAATGCCTCTGGCGGAACCATCAACCACTACTGTTTCCTCGCTGGGGTCGCTGAAAGCTCCCCAGACTGTCTGTTCCTTCCCAATCCACCCTTTATTGGAAGGGCTTATTTACCAGGATTGGGAGCATCCTGATAAAATATTTACTCCCCCCAAGAGATTTCCAGTGATCTATCCCATGGAGGATAAGTTCATAAAAAAATGGAGGGTCCCTACAGTGGACGCAGCCATCTCTTGTGTGAATAAATCACTGACATGTCCAGTAGATAATGTTCCAATGTTCAAAGACCCAATAGATAAAAAATTGGAGTCTTTACTAAAATCTGCTTTCTCTACAGCAAGCATGGTGACGCAACCTGCAGTAGCAGCGATTGGAGTCTGCCAAGCGGTGAAAGATCAGTTGAAACAAGTCTTAAGGGACTTACCAGATCAGCAGGCTCTTGCCCTAGCTGACCTACCTAGAGCCTTGTGTTTTGCGGTGGACGCCATAAAGGATACAATCCAACAGGCCTCCCGCTTTACGCTGTCTGTAGTACATATGCGTAGGCTTCTATGGCTCAAAAACTGGTCTGCTGAAGCTCCCTGTAAGAAATTGCTGATTAGCTTCCCATTTCATGGAGAACGCTTATTTGGAGAAGATCTGGACAAGTATATCCAGAAAATTTCTGCCGGTAAAAGTACACTCTTGCCGGTTAAGAACAAGGGTAGAAGTCCTTCTTTTAAGAGGCCTACTTCTCCAGTCCCTGGCACATCGGCTGTGAAACAGTTCCGACGGCCTCCGCGGTCAAATCCAGGGGGCAGAAATCAGGGACAATCACAGGGTAACAAGAAACCCTGGGTCAAGAGAGGTACAAAACCTCCCCCCAAGTCATGAAGGGTTGCCCCCACTCAATCGGGAGGGGGGAAGACTTCAGTTGTTCACAGAGACCTGGCGGGACACCATCAGAGACAGATGGGTGATCTCCGCAGTAAGTCTGGGATACAAGCTGGAGTTAAAAGACACTCCTCCTGCCCATTTTATGAGGTCAAACGTGCCAAGCGATCCCCAGAAGAGAGGATCCCTCCTTCTGGCACTAGAACAACTATTGCTCCAAGGTGTAATCATGAAGGTTCCCTTGGAAGAAAACGGGTTCGGGTTTTACTCGAACCTTTTCACAGTCCCCAAACCAAATGGGGACGTGAGGCCCATATTAAATCTAAAAGGGCTAAACAAGTTCCTACATATCAGGACTTTTCGGATGGAGTCGATCCGATCGGTGGCCACCGCCCTACAAGGGCAGGAATGGTTAGCCTTGATCGACAAAAAGGATGCTTATCTGCATATTCCCATCTTTCCGGCCCACCAGAAATTTCTACGCTTTGTAGTAGAAGGGCGCCATTTTCAGTTCAGAGCCTTACCTTTCGGTCTGGCCACAGCACCACGAGTGTTCACAAAAATTCTGGCCCCACTATTGGCCAATCTAAGAACACGGGGTGTAACGATAATGGCATATTTAGACGACCTGCTACTAATAGACCACTCAGTGGAAAAACTGGAAGTAGCTATTCACGAGACAATCAAGTATCTGGAATATCACGGTTGGATTATCAACCGAGACAAGTCAGCTCTAAGACCAGTCAAAAGTCTGGAATACTTGGGGCTAAGGCTGGATTCAAATCAGAGAAAGATTTTCTTACCTCCAGAGAAGGTGTCGTCTTTGAAAGATTTGACCCACTTAGTGGGTACAAAAAGAAAACCATCCATACGCCTGTGCATGAGGCTGCTGGGAAAAATGGTGGCTTCATTCGAAGCAGTACCCTACGGTCAATTCCATTCAAGGAACTTGCAGAGGGCCATACTGTCAGCCTGGAACAAAAAAGTTCAGGCTTTAGACTTACCAATGTCCCTGTCCCCTTCCGTTCGCAAGAGCCTCCATTGGTGGTTGGTGCCCCAGAATCTGGAAAAAGGGAAACCCTTCAGTCCGGTTTCTTGGAAGGTGGTCACTACAGATGCCAGCCTCATAGGCTGGGGGGCAGTACTGGAGCAATGGTCTCTCCAGGGCAAGTGGTCAGAAGCAGAGAAGGCCCTGCCCATCAATCTCTTAGAGATACGAGCAGCCCGGTATGCCCTAGTAGCATGGACATCCAAACTCCAAGGGTCCCCTGTCAGAATTCAATCAGACAATGCCACAGCAGTGGCATATATCAATCACCAGGGTGGCACCAGGAGTCGTGCAGCCCAGAGGGAAGCGAATTGCATCCTGGAATGGGCAGAAAGATATGTCCCAGCCATATCCGCGGTTTTCATCACAGGAGTGGAAAATTGGAGAGCGGACTTTTTAAGTCGCCAGCAATTATGCCCGGGGGAATGGTCTCTTCACCCGAAGGTTTTCCAGGCAATATGCCAGCGGTGGGGAACACCGGATGTAGATCTGCTAGCATCCAGATTCAACGCAAAGGTGGACAGATTTGTGTCTCGCATAAGGGATCCCCTAGCTTGCGGCTCGGATGCCCTAGTGTTCCCTTGGGATCAGTTCAAGCTGATATATGCATTCCCACCGCCACAATTGTTACCGCGATTAATCCGCAGAATCCGGGTAGAAAAGAAACCGGTGATTCTGGTGGCTCCAGCGTGGCCCCGAAGGGCATGGTACGCGGAGATTGTAAAAATGTCAGTGGGGAGTCCTTGGACCCTCCCACATCGTCCGGACCTGCTTTCGCAAGGACCGATATACCACCCTTCCTTACCAGCCCTAGGTTTGACGGCCTGGCTATTGAAGCCCACATTCTAAAAAAGAGAGGTCTCTCTAATCCTGTGGTATCTACCATGATCAATGCCAGGAAGCCGGTATCCAGGCAGATCTATTATAGGATCTGGAAGGCGTACATCGCGTGGTGTGAGGCCAAGAAATGGCATCCACGTAAGTACGTAATAGGTAGGATTCTGGACTTCCTACAGTGGGCTGTGGATAGGAAGCTTGCCTTGAGTACTATCAAGGGTCAGATTTCGGCCTTGTCAATATTTTTTCAAAGGCCCTTGGCTTCGCATTCACTAGTCAAAGCTTTCATACAAGGAGTGATGCGTATTAGCCCTCCGGTTAGTATTCCCATATGTCCATGGGACTTAAACCTGGTTCTGTCGGTTCTACAGAAACAACCATTTGAACCATTGCAGCACATTTCCTTGGTTCTTCTCACCAGGAAATTGATTTTCTTAGTAGCCATTTGTTCGGCTAAAAGAGTATCGGAATTAGCCGCCTTGTCCTGTAAGGAGCCATATCTGGTTGTCCATAAGGACAGAGTAGTATTACGTCCTCATCCAGCCTTTCTTCCTAAGGTGGTATCGAGGTTTCATTTGAACCAAGATGTGGTTCTTCCTTCCTTTTTTCCCCCAAACCTAGTTCGGTAGAGGAAAAGTTATTGCATTCTTTGGATGTAGTAAGAGCAGTGAAAGCTTATCTAAAAGCCACTGCTCAGATTCGTAGAATGGATACTTTGTTTGTTCTGACGGAAGGCCCCAGAAAGGGTCAGGCAGCATCAAAATCTACTTTAGCCAAGTGGATTCGACAGGTCATAATACAAGCCTATGGCTTGAGAAGGAGACCGCCTCCGTTCAAAGTTAGGGCGCACTCCACGAGAGCAGTTGGAACTTCATGGGCAGTGCATCACCAGGCCTCCCTGGCTCAAGTCTGTAAGGCCGCAACATGGTCTTCAGTACACACGTTTACTAGATTCTACCAGGTAGACGTTAGAAATCAGGAGGATGTCGCCTTTGGGCGCAGTGTGTTGCAGGCCGCAAAAGATCCTCATGTCTGATGGCGCCCAGTTTATGTATAGTGTATCCCTCCCCTCATTTGGCATTGCTTTGGGACGTCCCATTAGTAATGACTAAGTCGCTCTGTGTCCCGTGATGTACGAAAAAGAAAAAGGGATTTTTATAACAGCTCACCTGTAAAATCCTTTTCTTGGAGTACATCACGGGACACAGAGCTTCCACCCCTCTTTTTGGGACACTTATTGCTTTGCTACAAAACTGAGGTGCTCCCGGATGGGAGGGGCTTATATAGGGGAGGGTACTTCCGGTTTTGGAAGTTGCCAGTGCCAGCACCTGAAGGTATCTATATAACCCATTAGTAATGACTAAGTCGCTCTGTGTCCCGTGATGTACTCCAAGAAAAGGATTTTACAGGTAAGCTGTTATAAAAATCCCTTTTTTTAGGTCGACCGATCGGAATAGCTACCTGTCAATCCACAGTGGACATCATCCAACATGGCTGAAAAATATTCCTAAAGCCCTGTACACACGATCGGATTTCCTATGGATTCTAATCTAATGGATTTTTCCATCGGAAATCCGATGAAGCTGACTTCCATCAGTCTTGCCTACACACCATCAGTCAAAAATCCGACCGCCCCAAACGCCGTGACGTAAAACACTCTGACGAGCCGAGAAAAATGAAGTTTAATGCTTCTGAGCATGCGTCGACTTGATTCTGAGCATGCGTGGGTTTTTTCTCCGATGGAGTTCCACACAGACGATCGGAGTTTCCTATCGTTTTTTTTCCCATCGGATAAATTTTAAAACATGTTCTATTTTTTCTCACCGATGGAAAAAAGACCGATGGGGCCCATACACGATCGGTTTGTCCGATGAGAAAAGTCCATCGGACTGTTTTCATCGGTAAAACCGATCGTGTGTACACGGCATAAGGGACAGTTCACAAGAGTGAGGAGGAACTGCACCCGAGAAGAAGATTATACCGTCCAAGCACAAATTTTGAACAAACGTTTCATTGAGAAAGGTTACGATCAAACAACACTCGATAAAACTATGGACGAGTTGCAACAAATACCGCAAAGTATGTGTCTACAGGATAGAACTAAACAAAGTGACACTCGACATGAATGGGGCTTTTTCTTTCTCGTACATCACGGGACACAGAGCGACATAGTCATTACTAATGGGTTATATAGATACCGTCAGGTGCTGGCACTGGCAACTTCCAAAACCGGAAGTACCCTCCCCTATATAAGCCCCTCCCATCCGGGAGCACCTCAGTTTTTTGCCAGTGTCTAAGGTGTTGGCCAAGAAGAAACATGTGTTTTTCACTGAGCTTGCGTACAGGTTCTTTTGGGCCTCAGTAAGCTATTCCGGATCCGACCAAAAAAGCTTCATAGCTAAACGGTCGGTACCCGGGCCTTGCAGAGAAGAGCAAGGTTTTGCCTGTAATGCTTCTCTTAGGAGAGCTGGACCCTGGGATCCAGAGCTTTGGTCATACCCACGACCAAGATGTTTTCTGTGCAGGGTGCTATACAGGTCCAGGGGAGTGGAATCCTTGGGAACCCGGTCCCTGAAGGTTTGATTACAATGCCTGCCGTGATAGGTGAAGTTTGGGCTTTTGTGGACCAAACAAAGTCCTGCGGCGGGGAACAGGTAAGTGGGGGCCCCCAGGAACTTGGTTCTATTGGGGGACCCCCAAGCCTAATTTGTCTTTCTGTCTGTTACCTAATGGTATTCCCGCAAAATTCTGTGCATGCCTGTAACTACTAAAAAAATGTAATAATTTTTAATGGTGGTCAAGAAAAAAAAAAAAAAAAATTATATATATATTTAATATATTAGACTGCGGTACCTGTGTTTGTCCACTAGAGGCCGCTGTGGAATGTTTTCTTGTCATGTGGACTAGCTTCTTCTCAGCAGAGCAAAGTCCAGGCAGATGGTGAGTTCTCTTATAGGAAACTGCTTCCTCTGCCATGTTGCAGTGCTCGTCCATCCCCCGGCCTGCGGCAAAGAGGGGCCCTGGCTCCTGTCCCTTGTTACCATATTTGAAATTAGCGCCGAAGGCGCACGTGGCCGCGCGCGTGCGCGTGCACGCGCCTCTATATATAGAGTTGAGCCGGGAAAGGGGGCGGAGCCTGGGGGATGACGCTCTGTGCGCGCCGCAGCGCTTCTGCGCATGTGCGGGCGTCCCAGCAGTTTAAAAAAAAAAAAAAAAAACCACAATATTGTAGTGAGCTGGCTATGAAGTACAGAGACAGAGCTGGCAACATTTAAAGGCATACAGCAAGCGGTTGATACAGGCATCCCCTAGAAAGGCACATTAGTAGACACCAACTGTGATATAGCAGCAATTGTGCTAGACTATTCTCAGTAAAAGTGGTGTATTACGGCTGGAATACCTCAGCTTTAGGCTTAGGAATATGCCGTCCAGAAGCTCCGGAACTGAATCTTCCAGGAAGCGAAGGGGGTCTCATCGGGCTCGGAGGATCTTGGGCATACTCCTGCTGCACCAGTCTCCCCTGAAGTTCAGAGGTAAGTGACCGTAGAGACCCCGCAGGGGTACTTGGTACTGTGGCTGTCCTCAGTTCACCTGCTCCTGTGTATGTAACAGAGGAGGTTTTTTCCTCAGCTCTGGGAGGATTAGAGGCTGCCTCCCTGTCAGGGAAAGCACGCCCGATCTCCGTCTCCTCCTTCAGAGTGCCTGTTAGCAGAGCAACAGTCCCATACAGGGATCGACCTGCCTGAAGGGGATCAGGATGAGGTTGATTCTGTTATAGAGGAATCAACAGTGGGGGAACCTTTTCTCAGCATCTCAAGCTGAAAGATTATGGGCTCAGTCTCTGACTAACATGGTCCGATCAGCATTTAAAAATGCACCTTGCGGAACCATCAACCACTACTGTATCCTCGTTGGGGTCGCTAGAAGCCCCCAGACTGTTTGTTCTTTTCCACTTCACCCTTTACTGAAAGGGCTCATTTACCAGGATTGGGAACGTCCTGAGAAAATATTTATTCCCCCAAGAGATTTCCGGTGGTCTATCCCATGGAGGATAAGTTCATCAAAAAAATAATAATGGAAGGTCCCTACAGTGGACGCAGCCATCTCTTGTATGTATAAATCACTGACATGTCCAGTGGATAATGTCCAAATGTTCAAGAACCCAATAGATAAAAGATTGGAGTCCTTATGAAAATCTGCTTGGTGATACAACCAGCAGTAGCAGCTATTGGGGTCTGCTAAGCAGTGAAGGATCAGTTGAAACAGGTCTTGAGGGACTTGACAGATCAGCAGGCTTTGCCCTAGCTGATCTACTTAGAGCCTTAGGCTTTGCGGTTGACGCCATAGAGGATTCAGTCCATCAGGCCTCCCGCCTTACGCTGTCTATAGTACATATGCGTAGGCTCCTATGGCTCAAAAACTGGTCTGCTGAAGCTCCCTGTAAAGAATGGCGGGTTAGCGTCCCATTTCATGGTGAACGCTTATTCAGGGAAAACCTGGACAAATATATCCAGAAAATTTCCAGCGGTAAAAATACGCTCTTGCCGGTTAAAAGCAGAGTTAGAGGTCCCTCTTCAAGAGGCCTGCTTCTCCAGTCCCTGGGGCATCGGCTGTGTAACAGTTCCGACGGCCTCCTCGGTCAAATCCCGGGGGTAAAAAACAGGGACAGTACCAGGGTAATGAGAAACCCTGGGTCAGGGGAGGTACAAAACCTCCCCCAAAGTTAAATTCATTGAAGCCCCCACTCAGTCGGGTGGGGGGAGGACTCCAGTTGTTCGCAAGAGACCTGGCGGGACACGATCAAGACAGATAGGTGCTCTCCGCAGTAGGTTTGGGATACAGTTTGGAGTTAAAAGACTCTCCTCCTTCCCATTTTTGAGGTCAAACGTGCCAAGGGATCCCCGGAAGAGAGAGTCCCTCCTGTTGGCACTAGAACAACTATTGCTCCAAGGAGTAATTATGGAGGTTCCCCTGGAAGAATGAGGGTTCGGGTTTTACTCAAACCTCTTTACAGTCCCGAAGCAAACGCGGACGGGAGGCCCATATTAATTCTAAAAGGGCTATACAAATTCCTGTATATCAGGACTTTCCGATGGAGTCGATCCGATCGGTGGCCACTGCCCTACAAGGGGAGGATTGGTTAGCTACGATCGACATCAAAGATGCTTATTTGCACATTCCCATCTTTCCAGTCCACCAAAAATTTCTACGCTTTGCAGTAGAAGGGCGCCATTTTCAGTTCAGAGCCTTACCCTTCGGTTTGGCCACAGCACCACGAGTGTTTACAAAAATTCTGGCCCTTTATTGGCCAATCTAAGAACACAAGGTGTAATGATAATGGCATATCTGGATGACTTGTTGCTGATAGACCACTCAGTGAAAAAACTAGACGTGGTCGTTCACAAGACGATCGAGTATCTGGAATCTCACGGTTGGATTATCAACCGAGACAAGTCAGCCCTAAAAACCAGTCAAAAGTCTGGAATACTTGGGGCTAAGGTTGGATTCAGGCCAGAGAAAAATATTCTTGCCTCGAGGAAAGGTGTTGTCTTTGAAAGATTTGATCCACTTAGTGGGTACAAAAAAGACAGCCGTCCATACGCCTGTATATGAGGCTGCTGGGAAAAATGGTGGCATCATTCGAAGCAGTACCCTACGGTCAATTCCATTCAAGGAATTTGCAAAGGGCCATACTGTCAGCCTGGAACAAGAAAGTTCAGGCCCTGGACTTACCAATGTCCTTGTCCCCTTCCGTTCGCAAGAGCCTCCGTTGGTGGTTGGTTCCCCAGAATCTGGAAAAAAGGAAATCCTTCAGTCCGATTTCTTGGAAGGTGGTCACTACAGATGCCAGCCTTATAGGCTGGGGAGCAGTACTGGAGCAATAGTCTCTCCAGGGCAGATGGTCGGATGCAGAAAAGGCCCTGCCCATCAATCTCTTAGAGATACGAGCAGCCCGGTATGCCCTAGTAGCATGGACATCCAAACTCCAAGGGTCCCCTGTCAGAATTCAATCAGACAATGCCACAGCAGTGGCATATATCAATCATCAGGGGGGCACCAGGAGTCGTGCAGCCCAGAGGGAAGTAAATTACATCCTGAAATGGGCAGAAAAATATGTCCCAGCCATATCTGCGGTATTCATTCTAGGAGTGGAGAATTGGAAGGCGGACTTTCTAAGTTGCCAGCAATTAGACCCAGAGGAAGGGTCCCTTCACCCCGAGGTTTTCTGGACAATATGTCAGCGGTGGGGAACATCGGATGTAGATCTTCTAGCATCCAGATTCAACGCAAAGGGGGACAGGTTTGTCTCTCGGACAAGGGATCCCCTAGCTTGCGGCTCGGATGCCCTAGTGTTCCCTTGGGATCAGTTCAAGCTGATATATGCATTCACACCGCCACAATGGTTACCTCGATTACTCCACAGAATCAGGGTAGAAAAGAAACCAGTGATTCCGGTGGCTCCAGCGTGGCCCCGAAGAGCGTGGTACGCGGAGATTGTAAAAATGTCAGTGAGGAGTCCTTGGACTCTCCCACGTCGTCCGGCTTTCGCAAGGACCGATATACCACCCTTCCTTACCAGCCCTAGGTTTGACGGCCTGGCTATTGAAGCCCACATTCTAAAAAAGAGAGGGCTCTCTAATGCTGTGGTATCTACCATGATCAATGCCAGGAAGCCGGTATCCAGGCAGATCTACTATAGAATCTGGAAGGCGTACATCGCGTGGTGTGAGGCCAAGAAATGGCATCCACATAAGTACGTAATAGGTAGGATTCTGGACTTCCTACAGTGGGCTGTAGATAGGAAGCTTGCCTTGAGTACTATCAAGGGTCAGATTTCGGCCTTGTCAATATTTTTTCAAAGGCCCTTGGCTTCGCATTCACTAGTCAAAGCCTTTATACAAGGAGTGATGCGTATTAGTCCTCCGGTTAATATTCCCATATGTCCATGGGATCTAAACTTGGTTCTGTCGGTTCTACAGAAACAACCATTTGAACCATTACAGCATATTTCCTTGGTGCTTCTCACCAGGAAATTGTTTTTTCTAGTAGCCATTTGTTCGGCTAAAAGAGTATCGGAATTAGCAGCTATGTCCTGTAAGGAGCCATATCTGGTTATCCATAAAGACAGAGTAGTGTTACGTCCTCATCCAGCCTTTCTTCCTAAGGTGGTATCGAGGTTTCATTTGAACCAAGATGTGGTTCTTCCTTCTTTTTTCCCCAAACCTACTTCGGTGGAGGAAAAGTTATTGCATTCTTTGGATGTAGTAAGAGCAGTTAAAGCTTATCTAAAAGCCACTGCTCAGATTCGCAGAACGGATACTTTGTTTATTCTGCCGGAAGGCCCCAGAAAGGGTCAGGCAGCGTCAAAATCTACTTTAGCCAAGTGGATTCGACAGGTCATAATACAAGCCTATGGCTTGAGAAGTAGACCGCCTCCGTTCAAAGTTAGGGCGCACTCCACGAGAGCAGTTGGAACTTCATGGGCAGTGCATCACCAGGCCTCCCTGGCTCAAATCTGTAAGGCCGCAACATGGTCTTCGGTACACACGTTTACTAGGTTCTACCAGGTGGACGTTAGAAGTCAGGAGGATGTCGCCTTTGGGCGCAGTGTGTTGCAGGCCGCAAAAGATCCTCATGTCTGATAGCGCTCAGCTTATATATGGTGTATCCCCCCCCCTCATTTGGCATTGCTTTAGGACATCCCATTAGTAATGACTATGTCGCTCTGTGTCCCGTGATGTACGAGAAAGAAAATAGGATTTTTATAACAGCTTACCTGTAAAATCCTTTTCTTGGAGTACATCACGGGACACAGAGCTCCCGCCCCTCTTTAGGGACACTTATTGCTTTGCTACAAAACTGAGGTGCTCCCGGATGGGAGGGGCTTATATAGGGGAGGGTACTTCCGGTTTTGGAAGTTGCCAGTGCCAGCACCTGACGGTATCTATATAACCCATTAGTAATGACTATGTCGCTCTGTGTCCCGTGATGTACTCCAAGAAAAGGATTTTACAGGTAAGCTGTTATAAAAATCCTATTATTAGTGGCTATCATACACAATACAAGGAGGTGGAAGCGATTTTTAAAAAATATTGGGCACTGTTGAGTACAGACAAGATTTTAACTAAAACACTTTGCCTAATCCTATATTTCTTTATAGAAAAGGCCAATCATTCGGATACAAAATGGTCAAAAAAATATTAGCGTATTATTTTTTTCCCCTGAAAACAGAGGGTAAACAGTGCCTGCGTGTTATACGCCGATATCATGTTCTACCAACAGGAGGCGGGGATTGAGCGGTCTGCCCAAGAAGCCACCCATTGGAGGGGGGGGGGGGTGTCAGGCTGGTCGTCCCGCCTCCCCTGGCCCTGGAACAGCGCTCCCTGCATAGTCTGAAGTTGAGAAAAAAAAAAGTCACTTGTCAGCCCCTTCTACACCGCTCCTCCTGTGTCAGTGTCATTGTGTAAAACTAAGCTTTTAAACATCTCTATAGCTCAGTTTTTTCTGGCTGCTCTCCTCCTCCTCCGAGTGTAGCTTTGATTGGAGGAGGAGAGCGGTCACATGACCATCTGTGTAACATCAGAGGAGAGCAGTCATGTGACCAGGTCAGTGGAAAAAACTGAGCTATTGAGGTATATGGAAGCTTTGTTTTGCAATAGGAGTGACACAGGAGAAGCTGTGGAAGGGGCTGACAGTGATTTTTTTTTACTTAACTGTAGAAAATGCTGGCAGCGCTGTCCCAGGAAACTGGGGGTCTCCTGGGAGTGCAGAGGGGCTGTGTACTATATGGGGGATGTATAATGAGGAGGGGGGCTGTATAATGTATGGGGGGATGTATAATGTATGGGGTTGCTCTGTACTGGATGGGGGGATATATAATGGATGGGGGGGTGTATAATGTATGGGGGTGGGCTGTGTAATGGGTGGGGGGATGTATAATGGATGGGGGGCTGTGTACTGGATAGGGGGGATGTGTACTGGGGAGGGGGGCTGTATAATGTATAGGGGGCTTTTTAATGTATGGGGGGGCTGTGTAATGGATGGGGGCATGTATAATGGATGGGGGGCTGTGTACTGGATAGGGTTGGATGTGTACTGGATAGGGGGATGTATAATGGATGGGGGGGCTGTGTACTGTAAAGGGGGCTGTGAAGTTTTTTTCCCTTTAAACTACCCTCTTAAAATTGGGGTGCGTGTTCTACGCCTGTGCGTGTTATACGCCGATAAATACGGTAAATCCTCCCATAAGACCAACTATGTTTTTTGAGAATCCAGGTTTTTATGCATGCCGCAGATGTATATCATGTCGACAGGTCCATACAAGATTAAGAGGATTAACAGAGTTCCAATCGACCAGTATCATGAAGACTTTTAAAATTAAAGATTTTATCACATGCATGTCAACGCATATCGTTTATGCACTCCAGTGCCCATGTAATTTATTATACATTGGTTGCACAAAACGCACTTTAAGTAAGCGGGTGTCAGAACACATTACTAATATCTGCAATGGCTATAAGGAACACAGAGGGGCTGATTTACGAAACGTTAGAGCCATGAGTATCGGCGCATCTGCGCGCGCAATGGCAGTTTTGGTATTTACGAAACATTAGTGCCGGTAACGCAGCGCTATTCCCCATTTACTATAGTGTTCTCTGCGCACGGGAGGAGGCGCTCAGTGCGCTACTATGGACCTGGCGCACAGCATTTTTAAATAAAAATATAAAGAAGCTGGAAGTGCCAATATAATGGGAGTGATGTGGGGTGATGTGAGGAAGTGTAGTGACACCTGCCCAAGTAACAAATATGCCCAAAATAGAATGAGAAAGTAATGCCGCGTACACACGATCATTTTTCCCGTCGGGAAAAATTACATTTTTTCCTTTGGACGGGAAAAACGATCGTCTGTGGGCTTTTTGTCGTTTTTCTCGACGGGAAAAACGCCATTAATCACGACGAGAAAAATTAGAACATGCTCTAATTTTTCTCGTCGTGATTCCCGTCGTTTTTTTCCGCGGCAGTTTTCCCATAGGGAAACACTGCCGCGGAGCCCACACACGGTCGTTTTTTTCGACCAAAAAAAAAATGTCATTTAAAATGGCCGTGTGTGAATGTCATTTAAAACGGTCGTCGAAAAAATCGATCGTGTGTACGCGGCATCACTTTTTCTGAACCAGCCTGCTGCGCCGGCAATTACGTTTAGAACTGTGAGAGGTTTTTTTATGCTCTGCGTGGCAATTTCACTCGTTCAAATGCGCTGGCAAAATCTTAGTAAATGTCAAGTCACGTAAATCAATTTACATAAGTTGAACAGGCGCTCCTTTAACTTGCCATTATATAACAGTCCGACAGCAAAATTACATTTCTAAAGGAAAAAAAAAGGCATTTAAAAGCACTCGCGGCTATAATGAATTGTCGGCTCCCGTCAATACAGAGAAAAGTCATTGAAAGTCTTTGAAAAAAAATAATGCGTGGGGGTTCCCCCAAATTCCATTACCAGGCCCTTCAGGTCTGGTACGAATATTAAGGGGAACCCCCGCGCCAAACTTAAAAAAAAATAGCGTGGGGGTCCCCCTAAAAATCCACACCAGACCCTTATCCGAGCACGCAACCTGGCAGGCCGCAGGAAAAGAGAGGGGGGCGAGAGAGCGCCCCCCCTCCCTCCTGAACCATACCAGGCCACATGCCCTCAACAAGGGGAGGGTGCTTTGGGGGTCTGTGACGGGGACAAGGGCCTCATCCCCACAACCCTTGCCCGGTGGTTGTGGGGGTCTGCGGGTGGGGGGCCTATCGGAATCCGGGAGCCCCTTTAATAAGGGGGCCCCCAGATCCTGGCCCACCCACCCTATGTGAATGAGTATGGGGTACATCGTACCCCTACCCATTCACCTGGTGGCAAAAAAATTCAATAAAAAACACAACACAGGTTTTTAAAGTAATTTATTAGGCAGCTCCGGGGGTCTTCTTCCGACGAGGCAACATCAGGCGGAGAGAAGAGGGAAGAAGACGACGATGAAGACCGGGACCCCGCTAGCAAAAGAGCTGGAAGAAGATAGCTGGGCGCCCGGCAGAAGGCAGAAAGAACCGGAGATCGTGGAGAAGGCACCTGAGAGCGGGAGAAGAACCAGAGAGCGCGGAGACGACATCGGAGAGCAGAACAAGAGACCCCCGAAGTTGGAAGCAGATGACGATGAAGACCGGGACCCCACTAGCAAAAGACTTGGAAGAAGATAGCGGGGCACCCGGCAGAAGGCAGAAAGAACCGGAGAGCGGGAGAAGAACCAGAGAGCGCGGAGACAACACCGGAGAGCAGAACAAGAGACCCCGAAGTCGGAAGAAGACCCCCGGAGCTGCCTAATAAATTACTTTAAAAACCTGTGTTGTGTTTTTTTATTGACATTTTTTTGCCACCAGGTGAATGGGTAGGGGTACGATGTACCCCATACTCATTAACATAGGGTGGGGGGCTGGGATCTGGGGGCCCCCTTATTAAAGGGGGCTCCCGGATTCCGATAAGCCCCCCCCTGCAGACCCCGACAACCAACGGCCAGGGTTGTCGGGAAGAGGCCCTTGTCCCCATCAACATGGGGGCAGGTTCTTTGGGGTGGGGGAGCGCAGGGCGCCCCGCTGCCCCAAAGCACCCACCCCCCCATGTTGAGGGCATGCAGCCTGGTACGGTTCAGGAGGGGGCGCGCGCTCGCTCGCCCCCCTCTCCTGACCTGCTGGGCTGCGTGCTCGGATAAAGGTCTGGTATGGATTTTGGGGGGATCCCCATGCCATTTTTTTGGCGTAGGGGTTTTTCCTTAAAATACATACCAGACCTAAGGGCCTGGTATGCTCCTGGAGGGGAACCCATGCCGTTTTTTTTATTTAAAATTTGGCGTGAAGTTCCCCTTCATGATTCATACCAAACACAGGGGACAGCGAGTGTGAGGCTTGCAGTACCCTGTCGCCGAGAACCAGCGCGATAGCATCGCGCTGGAGACATTCTCGGGCAGGTAGTCGCCTCCAGGACACGACTTGAGCGTCTGCTTCACGCTCAAGTCGTGTCCAAGTTGCCTCGCAAAGTCGCGCTGCCCCTGTGTCAACCAGCACACGAGTCGCCCCGCAAGTCGGATCGTCTTGATCCGACTTCACGGGCGACCTCCTATTCAAATCAATGGGCTCCCATAGGGAACCATTCATTTTGAATAGAGCGCCGATTACATTTTTATTTACTATAACAGTGCGCCAATGGTTCACGCACCCAATTAAGGATTTATCCGGCGCACCTATTAAGGTATGAACCAGCGCAGCGCACTGTTGTTAGTAAATCACCCCCAGTGTCTCCATGCACTTTAAAATTAAACACAAAAGTGACCCCTCGAGTCTCAAATTCTAGGGAGTGGAGAAAATGCACCCAGATTGGAGGGGAAGCAATAGAGTAAGAGAATTGTCTAAGTGTGAGACAAAATGGATTTATTTGACTGATTCTCTTACTCCCAGGGGAATGTACGTTGAGTTGGATTTAAATTGTTTTATAAGTGATTATTGATTTTATATCATTTTAATCACATATGGAATTTTAACACGCCGTTTAATTTATTAGGATCCGGTTTTAATGTCTGGTATAAGCGGCAATATATTAGGCACATGCACTTTAATCGATTATTCAGAGTGGTATTCATGTGTGAGACAACACTTCCAGATTTTGGCTGAATATTCATTAATTATGCTTAACGATAAAATTATATATATGACCTCCCCTTTTCTATATCCATTTATATGGTCGGTCATTTATAGGATATGCATGTGGAATATTGATAGTGAAGTTTATCTGTGACCAAAACACCTTCCTATTTTTGCCGGATATTAATTAACCATGCATAACGTTATGATAATATCTATGACCCTTTTTGATCGACATCCATTTATATGTTTGGTTATTTATAGGATATGTATGTTAAAGGTATTCATAGCCTCTTGTGATAGAGGAATCTAATGTAGATGATTAAATTGTGTATATTTATTCACAGAGTGACAGTTGTCAACTGCTTTAAATAATTAATTTTCATAAGGGTGGTTATTTGCGGATGTAATGTCCAATATATACACCATTTGCCCTTATAGTGCTATGTACCTTTGCTGGTAATTATCCAATTGGTTGACAATGGACACCACACATTGGACGATTTGTTGCGATCGTCAAGCGTGCCAATTCCATTATGGAGTGATGCGCAGATCGATCGTTAATAACATTGCGCTGAGTAAATGTGAGCTAACACCAATTAGCAGCAATTTGTTATAGCACGTATCTCACTATTACAAGGTGAATATGAATATTAGGCTACACAATACTGGCAAACCAAGTGACGGATGCCGGTGGTGTATTGGTTTTTAACTAACTAAGCAAGCAGCAGTGGGTTAATCCTCCTGCAGCTGTGCGAGTATATTAGGCTGGAGCTGCCCTGCGTGGCCACGCCGTCTGATGAAAGCATTGAGGAAAAGCGCGTCAGGGCGAGACCACGCAGCAACTATCACCGTCGTATCTCCTGCTCTGTTTTTAACAAGGCTGACACATTGTAAGTGTACACCAAATTTAATTTTCTAAATAAAGAATTCTCTACTGGATCACGCTATGTGCACCCTTTTTATTTTTTTATAACGAGTCACATATAGGTGGAGGCTTTTGGAGACCACTGACAACTAGTACTGTAATTACTCGAGTATAAGCCTGAGTTTTTCAGCACATTTTTTTGTGCTGAAAATGCCCCCCTCGGCTTATACTCGAGTAACCTTTTTGTGCCTGATCTCCCAGACTTTGGGACCCGTTACTGGCCGGCCGTATGTCCCCTGGACTCCAAACTTGGCACACATGTAGCCCCACTCTTCCTCTAAAAGTTTGCAAAGTTTGTTGTCCGGGAAACCTAAGGCCGGGAAGCACCAATTTTTCAAACCCGGGCACCCCTTCCATAGACTCCCATGTTAAACGGTCATTTCTCTGGTGATTTTGGGGACCCGGTACCAGCCGTAGTAGGTCCTCTGGACCCGAAACTTGGCACACATGTAGCCCCATTTACCCTCTACAAGTGTCCAAAGTTTGTTGTCTGGGGGACCTATGGCCCCGGAGCACCGATTTTTCAAAGCCGGGCACCCCTTCCATAGACTCCCGTGTTAAACGTCAGTCTAGTCATGGACACAGTGAGGCATGGACACAGTGAGGCATGGACACAGTGAGGCATGGACACAGTGAGGCATGGACACAGTGAGGCATGGACACAGTGAGGCATGGACACAGTGAGGCATGGGCACAGTGAGGCATGGACACAGTGAGGTATGGGCACAGTGAGGCATGGACACAGTGAGGCATGCACATGGACACAGTGAGGCATGCAGATGGACACCCTAGGCTTATACTCGAGTCAATACATTTTCCCATTTTTTTGTGGTAAAATTAGGTGCCTCGGCTTATATTCGGGTCGGCTTATACTCGAGTATATACGGCAGGGATATGCAATTAGTGGACCTCCAGCTGTTGCAAAACTACAAGTCCCATCATGCCTCTGCCTCTGGGTGTAATGCTTGTAGCTGTCAGAGTCTTGCTATGCCTCATGGGATTTGTAGTTCTGCAACAGCTGGAGGTCCGCTAATTGCATATCCCTGATATATGGTATATAGGATCCATTCATCAGCTTAAGATCAACATAGCTGACACACTCCAGCTGGATGACATCTGAGATGCAATGATATGCTCTGAACTCGCTTACATCTGGTAAGTGTTTTTCCTTTGGGGATTAGCAGACAAGCAGTGTGCGGAGGAAGACCATTTCTTCTTGGGATTTCATCTCTTTTTGGGATTTCATATGGTTCATCGCCATTGATATAAACTTTTTTATGAATTTACTCTGATAGTAGAGTTCATATGGACTATTTATTTATGAGTGATTATGCAAGCACATTTTCTATGGACTGTGCACCCATTCAATCCTTTTTGCGCTACTAATGTTTAAATGATTATTTATTTATTTATTTAGACATATTTTTGATTCAATTTTTAACTTTATAGTAGCTGCTTTACTACTATTATTCCCATGAGCGCTGAGGGAGAGGTATTTCAATTTTAATTATTTCTCATTTCTGTTTATATACAGAATACATATTGGCCTACATTTTTTTAATTTATTGGATATGTTTTATAGCAAAAAGTAAAAGAATATATATATTTTTTAAAATGTCTGTATTTTTTTGTTTATAGCGCAAAAAATTAAAACCACAGAGGTGTTTAAATATCACCAAAAGAAAGCTCTATTTGTGGGAAAAAAAGGACATCAATTTTGTTTGGGTACAACGTTGCACGACCGCGCAATTGTCAGTGCCGTATCAAAAAAATGGCCTGATCATGAAGGGGGTTAAACCTTCCGGGGCTGAATGGGTTAAAGTTTATGTGCGTGTAAAGGCAGGTCTCCCAATACTTTGACAATATAGTAAATCGTATTAGGAGCAACTGCAGTGTGCTAACTTGCCACTCTATGTCAGTGTTGTCCAGAATTACAGACCGCAAATGATTTTGACAAGAGACCTGCAAATGGGAAAAAAAAGCATCACAAAAAAAGCATCACTTATGCCGCGTACACACGGCCGTTTTTCTCGTGTAAAAAAACGACATTTTTCCCATTTGACGAGAAAAACGATAGTCTGTGGGCTTTCTGTCGTTTTTTTCGACGAGAAAAACGACATTAAAAACGACGAGAAAAATTAGAACATGTTCTAATTTTTCTCGTCTTTTTTTCGACATGTTTTCCGCGGCAGTGTTTCCCATAGGGAAACACTGCCGCGGAGCCCAGACGGTCGTTTTTCTCGTCAAAAGAAAAAATAACGTGAAAAACGACCGTGTGTGGGGAACAAGCTGTTCCCCCGTTTTAAATGACATTATTCACGGCGTTTTTTTAACCGCCGTGAATAATGATTGTGTGTATGCGGCATGAGAAGGAATATCAGAATTGCTTTAGGCTGGGTTCACATCTAAGACAAATTCGTCTCTCAGCAGTTGTCCGGTGCGTCCCTGTTCTCTGTTTCAGGGAAGAATCAGGGCCGAATTTTTGCCAGAGCCAGTCACAATCTCCTGTCATTTGAATTGGATGCAGAGAAACCCTCATCCAATTTGCACTAGTGTGAACCCAGGCTTAATGCTCCAGCTCTGCAAACATTATACCCCCTATACATAGCTCTCAACTGTCCCTGATTTTGAGGGATTGTCCCTGATTTGGAACAATGTCCCTCTGTCCCTCCTTCCTCCTCATTTTGGTCTGATCTATATAGTTATATATAAAATGCACTTTTTATCTTTCAAAAAGTGTTTCCTAGTGCTAGACCTTCATCCAATTTCAACATTTCTACATTTGTAAATTTTAAAAGCCAATATAAAGGAATAGTAGTGGTAAAAAAAAAGCACTTGTGGGTTTAACTAATAATTGTTTTCTGTATAATTCTCCTTTAAAGAGGCGTGGCAGGGGGCGTGTCCTATGCCTATGTAGCGCTACCCCCAGTTAAGAGAGCCGCTGGTTTGATTTCGGGCCCTGTATACAGTACCGCCAACCCCCGGCAATCTTACTCGACCCACTCTGGCACAGTTAGTCTAGGGTTATACTTGTACCACATTCAATTGTATGCATGAAGTAATCTCTAAACAGTAAGACAACACACTCAGATATAACAGCTTTACTCCTATAGTAAATAGCATAGGTATAACATCACACATGCAACTGGCTTGCAGAGCCCTGCAGCAATCAATTCAGCACACTATAATGGCGCTGCGCGGTACTCCACCACACGTAGCTATTATGGTATGCGCGCCCTATGGCGCACTAAACAATATACTATCTCCCCACCCCGGTCAGGCCTGACATGTAATAAAGCTCAGTCACCTCCTTAAGGGATTTCTTCGCATGCCAGCTTTCGGTGGTGCACTTGATGAAACAAAAGTATTTGTAATCCACAACAGCCAATAACTTGGAACACTATACTGGGGGGACACCTCAACTCTGTCCTGCTACCGGTCCCCCCCGGGAACAGCAGATAAAACGAACTGTGGGCCTATGCAGTCTATAGGCCTGAACACGGCACAGTCTATTGGTTTGGGCAGGTGCCCGCTCACTGCTCCGGACGCGATCCCAGTCCGGGACTTCCACCTGCTGTGTATCCACACACAGCGCCTGCAACGATCAGGTCCCCGATCCAGCTGATGTCCTCATTTGGCAGGTCAGGTGCCACCCAGGCTCCGCAGTAGGGGTGGAAGGCTCTTCGGAAGTTACGCAAGGCCCCAGGCTCCAGGCCTTGCACCACAGCAGATCCGCACAGGAAGAAGCTGTTGCTTGCAGCGCGGTGTCCAAAGAGGCCGAGCTCCGCCTCGCCTCCTCCTTAAATAGCCCCTATCATGAGTCTCTGCGGTGGCAGTTGGCACCCTGGGTGCCGAACGGGGTTCTGGGTAACGTAGTCCCAGGGCCTTAAAGGAGACCCCGCTACACACTCCCCCCACTTAAACTCTTTGGTCCCCAAAGATAACATAACATTAAATTACAGAACGTACAACATCAATCAAAGTCTCGTATGATGTTGGCAGGGGAAATTCCCACCAAAAACGAGGTGGTGAACTCCCCTGCCCACAGGACACACTATCATTAGCATCCTGCCTGACTGTGCCAGAGAGTGAGTTGGGGTTGCCTCCCACCAAATGAACAGTGGGAGGATCAGGGTCTTCCATACTCCTTCTGGCAGTGACCACGGTGTCTTCAGCACTCCTCCCCATCTGTGGGTAAGTCAATCTCCTGGGAGGCTTTATGGCCCTTCGCTTCCTCTGTCCTCTTGGACTTTCTGCTGGAATAGGCTCCTCTTCTAAAACTGACTTAGGAATTTCCTCTGGTTCGGGAGCACTGGGCTCCGGGGCAGGGAGGTACATGGATTCCCTTGGATCTTCCTCTGGGAGTAAGTCACAGGCACTCTCCCAAGCATCTGACCAAGGACTGGACGGGATGAACTCAGTAGCTTCTACATTCAGTGTCTGATCTTCAGTATCTTCTTCAGGTGGAAGATCAATAGCAGAAGTTGTCGGGGCCTGGGAAGGCCAAAGCCAATCAAGTTCTTCTCCCTCCTCTTCACTCATCTCCGAGGCCCCTGTATCCCCAGGCCGAGGGGTCTGGAACCGAGTGTTTGGTCTGGGAGTATCCAGGATGGACGTCAGGCCCAGGGGAATCTATCACAGGGGGCATCCGAACTGCCTCAGCTAGTGGGAGTAGGTGGTTCCGATGCCAGGTCTTCAAAGGCCCCACCTTCCCTTCTGGTTTAAGTCTGTAAACGGGTAGGCCCGGCAGTCTTTTGCAAACAACATAAGGTTCAGGTCTCCACCTGTCTGCAAGCTTGTGTTTTCCAGGGATCCCCAAGTTTCGCAGCAACACTCTGTCTCCTGGTTGTAGATCTTGGATCCTAACCTTTAAATCAAAATTGTTGCGTGCTCCCCTTTGCTCTGAGGCCGCCTGGGCCTGTTCATAGGCCACTTTCAAATTACGTCTGAGTCTATCGACATATCCCTTGTGGGAAGCAGCAGAACAATGGTCTATGGAAGTGCCAAAGGCCAGATCGACTGGCAGTCTTGCTTCTCTCCCGAACATGAGTCTATAGGGTGAGTATCCTGTAGCGTCGCTGGTAGTGCTATTGTATGCATGCACAACGGCCGCTATGTGGTTGCTCCAATGTTGCTTCTTCTCGCTGCTTAAGGTTCCCAGCATGTTGAGCAAGGTTCGGTTAAACCTCTCCAGCTGAGCATCACCTTGTGGATGGTAGGGGTAGTCCTTGTCTTCTTAATCCCCAAGGAATCCAGGAGCTTCCGGATCAGTCGACTTTCAAAATCCCTTCCCTGGTCTGAATGGAGCCGTTGTGGTAGCCCATAGTGTGCAAAGTATTTCTCCATAAGTACCTTGGCCACGGTGGAGGCCTTCTGATCTTTGGTTGGGAAGGCCTGGGCATACCGGGTGAAATGGTCGGTTACTACCAGAACATTTCCTAGTCCACTCAGGTCGGGTTTGAGGCAGAGAAAATCAATGCATACCAGATCAAGCGGGCTTTGGCTTTGCAGATGACCCATTGGGGCAGCTTGATGGGGCAAAGTCTTTCTCTGGATGCATCGTGCACATGAATGGCAGTATTCCTTAACTTCAGCCCTCATGCAGGGCCAATAGAAATGGTCCCTAACAACTTGGAAAGTCCTTTCCGCCCCTAGGTGGCCATGGTTGTCATGCAGAGCAATCATGACAGTCTCTCTGTGTTTCTCGGGCAGGAACAACTGCCATTTGTCTTCCAGGTCATCAGAGGGGCCCCTTCGGTAGACCACTCCCTGACGCACCTGCAGCCTGTCCCACTCCTTCTTCAACAGGCGAGCTTCCTTTGAGGGGTGACGTAGGAGCCTGTTCGGATCCTGGTTCTCCAGGGCCTCTAGGACCAATTTTCCCATAGGGTCTTCCAATTGGTCGGATCTCAAATCCTTTTTTGACAGTTTTGGTAAGTTATCTTATCTTCCCCCAGTTGGGTTACCCCGCAGTATTGCTTGGGAACTCCTACTACGGTAACCCCTATCTCTTCTGCTCTTGAGCCTCCACTGGCTTGGAGTTTAGCCCCCTGACAGAGGGCCTGCACCCTGTCGGGTGCCACTTGGGTCCAGTCTTCTGTACTGTAGGTGGGGACATGAGATCTTCTGGACAAGGCGTCCGCATCTCGATTTCCCGCCCAAGGTCTGTATTTCAGGCTGGAATTGAAGGCAGACAGCGCCGCCAGCCATCTATGTCCTGTGGCATCCAGCTTTGCTGTGGTGAAAAGATAGGTGAGGGGATTGTTGTCCGTTTTCACAGTGAAGTCTGCCCCATACAGATAATCTCGGAGCTTGTCAACTACGGCCCACTTAAGGGCCAGGAACTCCAACTTATGAGTGGGATAGTTCTTCTCGGAGGGGGTCAGACTTCTACTCACATACGCAACAGGTCTCAGTTGCCCTTCATGCTCCTGGTAGAGCACTCCTCCCAGACCATCGTGACTGGCATCTACATGGAGTTCGTAAGGCTTCCTTGGGTCTGCATAGGCCAGGACAGGGGCAGTGGTTAAGTTATTTTTCAACATCTGGAAGGCATCTTCACACTTCTCATTCCACTGGTCTTTGACTGACTCTCCTGGCTTCCTAGAGCCCGAGCCATCCTCTTCCCCCTCCGTCTTGAGCAGCTCATTCAGGGGCCTAGCTATCCGAGCAAACCCCTCCACAAACCTCCTGTAATAGGAACAGAATCCCAGGAAGGACCTGAGTTCTGTCACCGTGGTGGGCCTGGGCCAGGAGGTGACTGCCTCCAACTTTTCAGGGTCTGTGGCCACTCCCTCTTCAGACACTATGTGTCCCAGATAGTTGACTGAAGAATGATAGAATTGGCATTTTTCAGGTGAGAGCTTGAGTCCTTCCTCACTCAGTCTCTTCAAAACTTTCTCCAGCCTCTCTTCATGTTCCTCCAAGGTTCTTCCGAAGACAATGATGTCATCCAAGTATACAAGGACTTCAATGAGGTTCATGTCTCCCACAGTCTTCTCCATGAGTCTTTGGAAGGTGGCTGGAGCTCCAGACAGGCCTTGAGGTATCCGGTCGAATTTGAAGAACCCTACCGGGGTTATGAAAGCCGTCTTTTCTTTGTCTTCTGGATGCATCGGGATCTGATAGTACCCGCTCTTAAGGTCCATAACACTGAACCACTTGGCTCCAGACAAACTCTGTAGGGCATCCTCTATCCTCGGAGTGGTATACTGGTCCGGTATGGTTCTCCTGTTGAGGGTCCTATAGTCTATGCACAGCCTCAATGACCCATTCTTCTTCCGGACCACCACTATGGGGGAGGCATAGGGACTTCTAGATTCTTCTAAGGCCTGAGTGGCACCGTCTAACCACTCCTCACACCCCTCTTCGCCTGAAGGTACAGGTTTTCTCCCTGAAAACATCCTGAGTTTTCTGTATCCTGACATTTGGTAGTCTGTAGGATCTTTCTTACACTGAGCTATGATCTCACCTAGGACCGCGCATAATTCGGTGCTGAGGGTGGCCTGCGGCGACCCCGGACTCTCTTTCTTTTCCCTTCTTTCTGTTTTTAGGGTGGGTGGCGATAGTTTTGATGTCTGAAGCCATCCTCCTTGTTTAAGCAGCAGCGCGTGTATTAGGCTATAGGTTTGATCATCTATCGCTTTTATACTCGGATTCCTGAAGTCCTCAGGGACTCCATCCTTCCACTCCATCAGTGCGTGCGTCAGTGAAGAATTCGACCTGACATCCACCATCCATACCTTCTGGTGCGGGGACAGTGACATCACTAGCTGCTTCACCGCTTCTTCTTGCCAGATCCCTGGGAGTTCTATAACTACTACCCTGGCTGGATCTGTGCCGACCGTCTTGCACCACTGCTCTACTTCTAGTGGGTCCATGCTGGTACTTTGTGGTGCGTTACTTGCTGTAACAGGATCCCGGACTCGAGAGCCCCCACGTGTAGCGCTACCCCCAGTTAAGAGAGCCGCTGGTTTGATTTCGGGCCCTGTATACAGTACCGCCAACCCCCGGCAATCTTACTCGACCCACTCTGGCACAGTTAGTCTAGGGTTATACTTGTACCACATTCAATTGTATGCATGAAATAATCTCTAAACAGTAAGACAACACACTGAGGCGAGAAATCAGATATAACAGCTTTACTCTTATAGTAAATAGCATAGGTATAACATCACACATGCAACTGGCTTGCAGAGCCCTGCAGCAATCAATTCAGCACACTATAATGGCGATGCGCGGTACTCCACCACGTGTAGCTATTATGGTATGCGCGCCCTATGGCGCACTAAACAATATACTATCTCCCCACCCCGGTCAGGCCTGACATGGAATAAAGCTCAGTCACCACCTTAAGGGATTTCTTTGCATGCCAGCTTTCGGTGGTGCACTTGATGAAACAAAAGTATTTGTAATCCACAACAGCCAATAACTTGGAACACTATACTGGGGGGACACTTCAACTCTGTACTGCTACCGGTCCCCCCCGGGAACAGCAGATAAAACGAACTGTGGGCCTATGCAGTCTATAGGCCTGAACACGGCACATTCTATTGGTTTGGGCAGGTGCCCGCTCACCGCTCCGGACGCGATCCCAGTCCGGGACTTCCACCTGCTGTGTATCCGCACACAGCGCCTGCAACGATCGAGTCCCCGATCCAGCTGATGTCCTCACTTGGCAGGTCAGGTGCCACCCAGGCTCCGCAGTAGGGGTGGAAGGCTCTTCGGAAGTTACGCAAGGCCCCAGGCTTCAGGCCTTGCACCGCAGCAGATCCGCACAGGAATAAGCTGTTGCTTGCAGCGCGGTGTCCAAAGAGGCCGAGCTCCGCCTCGCCTCCTCCTTAAATAGCCCCTCCCATGAGTCTCTGCGGTGGCAGTTGGCACCCTGGGTGCCGAACGGGGTTCTGGGTAACGTAGTCCCGGGGCCTTAAAGGAGACCCCGCTACACCTACATACTTTTGCTAATAGGTGTCCCTTGTTCCCATCTCAAAAAGTTGGGAGGTTTGCCTGTGGACAGTTTTTCCTGTTCTACCAGGGGCCTGCTTATTCAGTAATAACTTTGTCATTACTTAAAGTAACAGACTAGAACTCCTTTTGACAATTTTGTCATGCAGAAAATACTTGATTTTCTATGTAATCTAAATACAAAAAATTATATATTTTGACAAAAATGAAAATAAAGTGGTTATTACATATGCCTTGCAGCACCTGGGTCCCTGGTTTAAGCTCCCACACTACAAAGACATGCTGGTAGGTTAATTGGCTCCTGTTTAAATTGGGCTTGGTATGCATGTGATGTAGGAGAATTATATTGTAAGCTCCTTGAGGGCAGAAACTGATGTGAAAAATGGTAAAGTTAAAATAAATAAACACACAAATAAATAAATAAACATACAAATCCTGGTTCTTTCAGGGGAGTAGAGACAGATCGTGTGTTCATACGAATATGAACACCGATGTATCTCTCCTCCTAGACAGTCCCATCCCCCTAAAGTTAGAACACACCTAGGTAACACGTTTAACCCCTTGAGTGCTCCCTAGCGTTAACCCCTTCCCTGCCAGTGACATTTATACAGTAATCAGTGCATTTTTATAGCACTGATCGTTCTATAAATTTTAATGGTTCCAAAAATGTGTCAAAAGTGTCCAATTTGTCCGCCGCAATATCGAAAAAATCACTGATCGCTGCCATTACTAGTAAAAAAATAAATAATAAAAATGGCATAAATCTATCCCCTATTTTGTAGACACTTTAACTTTTGCGCAAACCAATCAATATACGCTTATTGCGATTTTTTTTTATACCAAAAATATGTAGAAGAATACATATCGGCCTAAACTGAGGAATTTTTTTTTTTAAATTGGGATATTTATTATAGCAAAAAGTAAAAGATATTGTGTTTTTTCGCTTTTCTTTTGTTTATAGCGCAAAAAATGAAAACCACAGAGGTGATCAAATACCAACAAAAGAAAGCTCTATTTGTGGGACAAAAAGGATGTCAATTTTGTTTGGATACAACGTCGCACGACCGCGCAATTGTTAGTTAAAGCGTCGCAGTGCCGTATCGCAAGAAATGGCCTGGTCATAGAGCAGCCAAATCTTCCGGGGCTGAAGTGGTTAAAAATCCTTTTTTTTTATTGGTCTTGTGTAATATAAAAATTTTCTGTAAGCCTTAATTATCAAAATTAAAAGAAAGAAATGCTTGAAATATATCACTCTGTGTGTAAAGCATCCATATAAAATATATTTTTTCCTTTTTCTTCTTAAATTGAATTTCTGAAAAAAAGTTCACTTTTTGATGATATTCAAATTTTATGAGATGCGCCTGTATGTGCGACTTAAAGTTGCAGGGACTTCAAAGAAGTTCATGCACTACTTTGGTCCAACTTTCATGCAACTTAAGGGCCATAGACTTTTGCATATTATTTTATATATACTGTGATTCTGTACTTGCCAAATATGCTGCAGAAATCTCCCTCCACCGAGTCTGGCTGCAGCTATTTTAACTGTGGGCAGCTGAAGCTGCTGCTTGTTCACTTCCTGGATTTACATAGACACACACCTCCAGCTCTGCAGCTCTCATTGGCCCTCTTAGGACTCATCCCCCCTCCCTTCCTGGTAAACTCTCATCAGAGAGAGAGCTGTGCATGATGTCATAAGCCTAGGCTAATGACAAGACAAGAACCAGGAAGTGAGCTGTATAAGGAATTTACTGGCAGAAAAAAAAGTTAGACAATTGTGCAGAATGAATTTTTTTTTTTTTTTTTTTTGTCGTTTCCATTCGTTATTTACATAAATTGGTTTAGTTAAAATTGTTTCATTCGTTTTCAGGATTAGTTTAGTTCATTTATTTTTTTTGAATCGATTCGAAAGGTTTTCAAATCAATTAAGAAAAGTTTTCGAATTTAAAAAGCTTTCGAATTTGAATATTTTTCCAATTTCCAAAAATAATAAAATAGAATAAAAAAAAAAGAATAGAATAGAAAAATATATATATTTTTTCCTGTTCTATACCTTTATTTTCTATTCTAATTTATTCTCTTTGGAAATTCGTAAACTATTTGAAAACTATTCGAATTCGAAAACTAATTGAATTTCCAAAAATATTAAAATAGAATAGAAATAAAGGGATAGAATAGAAAAAAAAATTCTGTTCTACTCCTTTATTTTCTATTCTATTTTATTCTCTTTCGAAATTCGAAAACTATTCGAATTCGAAAACTTTTTGAATCAATTTCGAAAAGTTTTAGTATTTGAAAAGTTTTCGAATCTAAATAGTTTTCGAATTTCCAAAAATAATAAAATAGAATAAAAAATAAAGGAATAGAATAAAAAAAATATATATATTTTCTGTTCTATTCCTTTATTTTCTATTCTATTTTATTCTCTTTGGAAATTCGAAAACTATTCGAATTTGAAAAGTTTTCGAATTCGAAAACTATTCGAATTTCGTTCGGATTTAGTTATTTCAGATACGTTTAAATTCGATACTATTTCTAATTCGCAAGTTCAGATACATCTGAATTTCCGAATAACGGAAATTCATCCAAATTTTGATTCGGAACTAAATGAACCGCACATGTCTACTTCAATGGTAACCCTCAAAAGTTGCATGAAAGTTGTACCTGAATGTTATATAATGCAACAGTTGTCCACTATCACTGGTAGAGTTGAGCGGACACCTGGATGTTCGGGTTCGACGGGTTCGGCCGAACTTCGGAAAAAAGTTCGGGTTCGGGACCGAACTTTAACCCGAACCCGAACCCTAACCCCATTGAAGTCAATGGGGGACCCGGACTTCTAAGGACTAAAAAGGCTCTAAAAAGGTAATGGAAAGGGCTAGAGGGCTGCAAATGGCAGCAAAATGTTGTTAAGAGCATGTCAAGTGCTCTGCAAACAAATGTGGATAGGGAAATAACTTAAAAAAACATAAAAAAAATAAAAAAATATGCTGGAGGCCCCCTTTTCAGCAGAAGAGGTACGGGAAGTCATTAAGAACCTCAGAAACTCAACGGCACGATGCCACACATATGGTGGGAATGCCCCAGAATACGCCCTTTCTGGAATAAATTATTCAATCTAATGGATAAGCTAGTGGGAAAATAAAATACTTTGAAATAAAAATGTAGCGGGGTGCTAAATTTAAGGGAAGTGTTTGAGTGGTAAATAGGCTCAAACACCCTAATTCTGTAGGATTCATGGACCATTTTGTCCTCGGGACAGTATTGGTGTGCAGTTCCCTGCGGCCTACAGGTGGCGCTGCCATGGTAGGCTAGGGTTGAACCGCCGATACAGTGCTGTGCCTTTTGTGTCCCCTCTTGGCAGTAGTACAGCGGGGCGGGGAACCTGCTGTGCATGCCGGGAGAGCATATAAAAGGGGCAGACCTTTGGCCTGGGGGCTGATGTCCAGTGGGGTCCACGCCCAGGTGCCTTCGGCCTGGGTGCATGTGTTCCTGTTCCATCTCGGGTACCTTTAGCCCGAGGTGAGGTACTATCCTGGAGTTCCTGCTGCCCTGGGTATGGAGGCCTAGGTGCGGGAGTAAAGCCTGGAGTCCAGAGCCTTCGTCTGGAGTCCGCTAAGGGTCGAGGAGTCTTAGGGTGCCGCCTCGTGTAGGGGACCATGTTCCAGAGAAGGGAGGATCATTCTGATGGACCGATGCGGGAGTCGCGGTGAAGGAAGGGTCTGTTGACTCCCTGGAGAGATGTCTTCCCCTTGATATGGGCTAGGTTCGTAGAAGGAGAAGCTCAAGGTCATCTTGACTGTATCAGAGGCCTTATTCACCAGGTCCGTGGCAGGGGCCTTATACACCCTGGTCTGTGGCAGAGACCAACCTCAAGGTCTGTGGCAGAGACCGTGCACCTAAAACTGTTTGAGAAACCTAAGCAGTGAAGTGAATGTGCTACGTTTGTGCCTGGACCTCCTCCACACCTTAAGCTGTCCTGTTTCTTTGCTCTAACCTTTTCTATCCGAGTAGAGTTTATTTTGCCATGAGAGAATAAGAGTTGTAATTTCAGCTGGTGTGGACATTGACTTTACTGGGAATTAAAGGACTTGCCTCTACCTACAGTAGAGGTGAGAATCATCCTCTGGAGGAGTTTTGACTCCGGCTGTGGACACGGCCCGTCAAGTACACCGCTCAACCTCTTTATATAGGAGGGTACGGGCTGGTAGTGCGGTGTGCCTTTCTCCCTCCTGTGAGGAGCCAACAACATAAAGGCAGGTAAGGGGGAAAGAATCTGTGCGCTACAAAAAAAAAAAATTATAATCTTGATCTAGGAGGACGAGGTCCATATGGAGTAGGAGGTTGAGGTGGCGGTGGATGTGGCTGTGAAGGTGGAAGCGGCGGTGGAGGAGGACGAGGTAGCCAACACTGGTTCAAAAATACAACAATGACTGGGTAAGGCCGGTGATGTGTCGAATTCTGTCCCCCGTCAAATAGTGTCCACCCTGTACTGCGCTTGCTCAGTATGTAGGACAAGGGGATTTCGAAAATCTCCCAAGACGAACGGCGCCTGCGTGGTGAGTTCAGGTGAAGGCCACACCATCCGTGGTTCAAGCCGAGCCAAGTGAGGCCGTGCCCGAAGCGTGGCGATCGAACCGAGCCCGTGAGGGGCCCTGTTACTATGTGCTACCGTATGTCCACTTGGATGGTGGGGCTTGAACCTGCACTCACTGCGCAGGCGCCGTTCATCTTCGGAGATTTTGTGAATCTCCTTGTCCTCTGTACTGCGCAAGCGTTGCGCCTTCGCAGTATGGGCCGGACACAATCCGATGGCCGGACAGTTTTTGTTACAACACCGGTATACATGGCTATTCTGCAGAAGGTACGGACAAGTCCTGTGGGATCCATGCCTGGTTCATTTTAATGAACGTGAGCTTGTCCACATTGGCTCTGGACAGGCGGCTGCGCTTGTCTGTGATAACGCCCCCTGCCGTGCTAAATACACGTTCAGATAATACACTGGCTGCAGGGCAGGCCAGCACCTCCAAGGCATAAAGGGCAAGCTCAGGCCATGTGCCCAATTTGGAGACCCAGAAGTTAAAGGGGACAGACCCGTCATCCAGTACGTGTAGGCCTGTGGACACATACTGCTCAACCATGTTGGTGAAATGCTGCCTCCTGCTAAGACGTTCCATCTCAGCTGGTGTTGCTGGTTGTTGTGACGTGCTGACAAAGCAAACTATTTTTTGTGCCCCTAAATGGCGTTTTTTGGAAGAGCAGAACACACCCACAGTACGTAACCGCTGAATCGCACAGCTACAGAACTGCAGAAAATGCTATTCAAAAAAAATGTTTTTTTTTTAGTATAGCACAGTAGGAGAAAACTATATAGAAATTGTTTATTTCACACACCTCCACATATGTATAACACACTGCAAAATATTTTTTGTGGCCCTGAATGGCTCTTTTTGCAAGCGTACATTAAAGTGAATTTTTTTTTTTTTTGCCCTAAACGGGTCTTTTTTTGCACGAGCAAAATAAAATGCAAATTTTTTATTTTTTTTGCCCTATGGGTCTTTTGGAAAAGAGCACAATAAAGTGCCTTTTTTTTACCCCTAAATGGATCTTTTTCAAAGAGCAGAATACACCCACAGTATGGAAACGGTGTATCTCTCAATGTAATATATGCAGTGCTGGTGCACTGAGCTTGCAGATAAAAGGTAGATTTTCTCTGACACTGGGCTCATGGCAGTGTAAAAAGACTGTGCACTGCAACACAAACAGGTAAACCTATGCAGATCGCTGATTTTAATTTCTGAATCTGGACTCCTATATAATAAATCTCTCTCCCTGAAAGCACCAACAGGAACCTGGCCCTACACTACACTATCTCTCTATCTTTTCCCTCAGATTGCAGAATCAGGACTACCTCATGTATTTTACAATCTCTCCCTATTAGCAACAGCAGCAGCCAAGATCCTCTCCCTATCTATTCTGAAGCAGAGTGACGTGTGTGCTGTGTGCCTCTAGCTTATATAGAAGCTGGGTCACATGTTGCATTGACCAATCACAGCCATGCCATTAGTAGGCATGGCTATGATGGCTTCTAAGGGCACACCAGCTAATCAAAAGGTGATTGGCTGGCCCCTGAAGCATTTCTAACTGCGTAATTAGATTGCCGAACCCGAACCCGGACTTTTGCGCAAAGTCCGGGTTCGGGTTCGGGAAAAAGCTAAAGTTCGGTACGGACCCGAACTTTACAGTTCGGGTTCGCTCAACACTAATCACTGGTCAAAGTCAAAGTGAATGGAGCTTGGTTTAATACTGCTTAATACAAATATTTGACCACTGTAGTTTTAGTAACCACATTTTTTTCTTTCTGATGAGTAGAAATGGAAGTCATTGCTTGGATCTTTTCATTTTATAATAGCTCTGAACGGCAATTACAAAATCGGGATTACCTTCACACCCAAGTTTGGGCCGAAACCCAAAATGATCGGTTTCCTTTTACTGAAGAATCAAGTTGTGGTTGCAGATAGAATCTTTTTAAACCTGGAAATGTGTTTTCCCAACATGGTAAGGCATGATTGCTATATGTATTGCATCTAACGAAAGAACTGTCTGTGTTTACCCCATCGACCAATGGCATTTCCATTTGCTGTAGAGTTTCTAGGTCAGTGTGCAAGGTCTGGGTTCAATCAGAGCTGTATTAAACTCTGTGAAGGCTCCTAGGCAGTTGAAATCATAGGGCCCCCCTTGCAGATTTCTAGGAAGTTTCTTGTGCTAATGCTCTAGTGCCCGGGTCGGCAACCCGTCGATCGCGAGCTACCTGTCTACTGCCGTCAGGTAGCTCACGAACATATCCCTGTGTTGCCGACCCAATCTTTTCCTGAGTTTCATTGAGCGGCACAGACGCACACTCACTCAGTCCTAGGGTGCAGAAGCAGCACCCCCCACTTGCATACGTGCGGCTGTGGGGCGGGGAAAGGCTCCGGAATAGCTCAGGTGGGTTTGGCTCGTCTCTGAACATGCCCGGGCTCTTTCTTCTCCGTTCTCCTCCCCACCGGCCCTCCTTCCCGATCCAAATGGGCAGGGCTTGTGAGTGATACCTGGTGGAAAGGCGGGATTGCCAGCAGCAATCAGAGCCAGGACATGTGGGTTTTCCATTGCATCTTCCCTGCGCCACTCGACATTAACCACTTCCCGCCCAGTCAATAGCAAATTGACATTCGGGAAGTGGTTCTGTTATCCACACTGGACGTCATTTGACGTCCTGCGGGATAACAGCCGCCGCGCGCCCGGGGGGGCGCGCATCGCGGCGATCGGTGGAGCGGTGGGTCAGTCTGACCCACCGCTACACTGATCTCGGTAAAAAGCCTCCGTCGGAGGCTTTTTACCATGTGATCAGCCATGTCGAATCACGGCTGATCAGGAAGTAAACAGGAAGAGCCATTGATTGGCTCTTCCTCACTCGCGTCTGACAGACGCGAGTAGAGGAGAGCCGATTGGCGGCTCTCCTGACAGGGGGGGTTTGCGCTGATTGTTTATCAGCGCAGCCCCCCCTCGGATACCCACACTGGACCACCAGGGAAGCCCCCAAGGACCACCAGGGAATCCCTAAGCATGTGGATGGCCCCCATGGCCATCCACATGTAGTAAAAAAAAAAAATATATAAAAAAAACATAAAAAAATATGCCAATCAGTGCCCACAAATGGGCACTGACTGGCACTATCATGCCAAGAAAATAATGTGTGGTGGCTGGCATTGCTAGGCAGCAGTGTCACCAGTGCCACCTACTAGTGTCCATCAGTGCCACCTATCAGTGCCCATCCGTGCCCATCTGTGCCCACCTATCAGTGCCCGTCCGTGCCACCTATCAGTGCCACCCATAAGTGCCCATCAGTGCCGCCTAAAAGTGCCCATTAGTGCCGCCTATGAGTGCCCATCAGTGCCGCCTATGAGTGCCAATCAGTGCCGCCTATGAGTGCCAATCAGTGCCGCCTATGAGTGCCCATCAGTGCCGCATACCAGTGCCACATATCAGTGCCGCCTATCAGTGCCCATCATCAGTGCCCATCAGTGCCACCTCATCAGTGCCACCTCATTGGTGCCACCTCATCGGTGCCCATCAGTGTCGCCTTATCAGTGCCCTTCAGTGCCGCCTTATCAGTGCCCGTCATTGATGTAGAAAAGGTACTTATTTACAAAAAAAATTAACAGAAACAAAGAAAAACATAGTTTTTTTTTAAATTTTCGCTCTTTTTTTATTTGTTGCGCAAAAAATAAAAATCGCAGAGGCGATCAAATACCACCGAAAGAAAGCTCTATTTGTGGGAACAAAATGATAAAAAATTTGTTTGGGTACAGTGTTGCATGACCGCGCAATTGTCATTCAAATTTCGACAGCGCTGAAAGCTCAAAATTGGCTTGGGCAGGAAGCTGTATAAGTGCATGGTATTGAAGTGGTTAAAAAAAACAACAACTTCTGTGCCCTCCTAACACCCAGCACTGACCCCCAGCTCCATGCCCTCCTGACATCCAGCACCAACCGCCAGCACCATGCCCTCCTGACCCTCAGCACCAACCCTCAGCACCATGCCCATCTGACCCCCAGCATCATGGTCTCCTGACCCCCTGCACCATGCATTTCTGACACCCAGTAACAATCAGATTCTTATCCAGGCATGCAACCTAATATCCCAACCAGACTCATAAGCTGGATACACACTATACAATTTGTTTTAAGGCCCGTACACATGATACGCAAATCGGAAGTAAAATTTTGTCCGACGAACGATCTGGCGATTTTCGGATCGTTAGTTTGGTGCTTTCGACAGCCGATTACGGTTTTTCGGCAGACAAAAGCTGGATGTGCAGACTATAAAATTTTTGTCGTACGTGAACTCAACGTCCGATTTTCGTTTAGATAGTATGGTTTTCGTACGAAAAAAATCCTAAGCGCAAGACTAGGCATGCTCAGACACGAAAGAATACGTACAAAACAATTTCACACATTACGTCACTTCTGAAGTTGAATTCTGTCGTACGAGAATTTTCGTATGGTGAGTAACCTCTTCACTTTCGATATGAGACTAGCATGCAACGAAAACCAGACGAACGGTCGTCCGAAAATCTGATCGTGTGTACGAGGCTTTAGACTTTTTCATTTAGATTTACCAAACCCATATAATATAAGGTCACACCTAAACACTTTCAATTTGTATGCAATCAGGCCGGGCCATGCACTACATAGTTGAAGGCAAATCTAAAGGAAATCTAACAACAAAAGTTGTATAGTGTGTATCCAGCTTTATCCAGACATGCAACCTACTTTTCCAACCAGACTCTTATCCAGGCATGCAATCTAAAGGCCCGTACACACGATCCAATTTTATGGCCATAATTGTCTGATGGACGTGTTGTGTCGGATGATCCGACCATATGTATGCTCCATCAGACAATTGTTGGCCAAATTAACGACAACAAATGTTGGCTGTTCATGCTCACCAACTGCTTGACAATAAATCTGTTACGTCGGTTTATCCGATCGTGTGTACGCAAGTCCGTCCAACTAAAATCCAAAGTACAAACACGCATGCTCAGAACAAATGATAAACATCAGACAACAATAGCAGAAGTTGCCCAAAGGGTGGCGGTAAAGAGCTGAAAAACCACGTGGTTTGGTAAATGTTGGCTGAAAATGTTGTGCCGTGTGCATGCAGATCAAGTTCACAGCCAACACCCTTCGGACCAAAATCCACGGAAAAGTCAGATGGAAATCCGATCGTGTGTACGAGGCTTAATATTCCAACCAGATCCTTATCCAGGCATCCAGCCTAATATTACAACCAGATCCTTATTCAGACATGCAACCTAATATTCTATCTAACCAGACCCTAAAGCCTCATACACACGATCGGACTTCCAGCTGACTTTTCCATGGATTTTGGTTCGAAGGGCGTTGGCAGTGAACTTGTTCTGCATACACACGGCACAACATTTTCAGCCAACATTTACCAAACCACGGTGTTTTTCAGCTCTTTAACGCCACCCTTTGGGCAACTTCTGCTATTGTTGTCTGATGTTTAGCATTGGTTCCGAGCATGCGTGTTTGTACTTTGGATTTTAGTTGGACGGACTTGCATACACATGATCGGATACACCGACGTAACAGATTTATTGCCAGACAGTTGGTGAGCATGAACAGCCAACATTTGTTGTCTTTAATTCAGCCAACAATTGTCTGATGGAGCATACATACGGTCGGATTATTCGACACAACACATCCATCAGACAATTATGGCCATAAAATTGGATCGTGTGTACGGGCCTTTATCCATGCATGCAACCTAATATTCCCACCAGGCCCTTAAGCCTCATACACACGATCAGACTTTCATCTGACTTTTCTGTGGATTTTGGTCCGAAGTGCGTTGGCCGTGAACTTGTTCTGCATACACACGGCAGAACATTTTTAGCCAACATTCACCAAATCACGTGGTTTTTCAGCTCTTTACCGCCACCCTTTGGGCAACTTCTGCTATTGTTGTCTGATGTTTAGCATTGGTTCTGAGCATGCGCGTTTGTACTTTGGACTTGTGTACACACGATCAGATGATCCTCCATCGGACATTTGTTGTCGAAAAGTTTGAGAGCGTGCATAGCGAACATTTGTCTGTTGAAAAACCGAAAACAATCGTCTGATGGAGCATACAGACGGTCGGATTGTCCGATAAAACACGTCCGTCGGACCGTTGTTGTCGAAAAGTCTGATTGTGTGTCTGGGCCTTTATCCAGGCATGCTACCTGATATTCCAACCAGACTCTTATCCAGTGTGACAGCAGGAAGGTAAAGTCACCTGGTTGCATCCAGGGGGGTAGATATATTTCTCCCAGATTCAGGCTTTATGCCGACTTATACAACTAGGGAGTTGATGAAGCCCAGCTGAGGCTAGTGGGCTCATGGATGACTCATACCTCTAGGGAGAGGGCTGGGCGTCGTGCAGGCAGGGAGTTGATGAGACCAGCTGAAGCTTGTCAGCTCGTTTAAGGCCTCTATAAAAACTCCCAGATTCATTAGGTGTTTGCTCATGCCTGGACCCAGACCTGTGTGGACTGTCTAGGGAGAGTGAACCCCTGTGCGGTGAGAAAAAGCCTGTGTGGCTATTTGTTTGGACATTTACTAAACCAGGGACTTAGGGACTAGGACAGCACCAGGCTGATCCCAGTTGTTAGTTTAGGAAACCTGCATGTTTAGTCAGAGGTCAAACTGACCAGGATTTATTTTGTTTATGTTTCTTTTTGGCTTTGCTGTGTTTTTGTCACTGTACATAGAGAAATAAACCGCACCTTTTGATTTTGAAAACCACAACCTCCGTCTGCTGGCCCTGTTTTTGTGTGGGGAGCCCAACCAGGGGGTCACACACACCCGCTACCGAGTTAACCCCCTCACAGTTGGTGGAGAACCAGTGGCAGTTTTTTTTAAGCCAGCATGGAGGAGATACTGAAACAGCTGGCTCTAGCAAATGCCAATCAACAGCAGACAAATGCAGGTTTGCAAAGGAGCCTTGCAGCCCAGCAGCAAGCTCATCAACAAGCCCAGCAGCAATCTGAGGCCCGCTTCATAGACCTGTTACAGAAGCAAGAGCAGAGACTACAACAAATGGAAGCAGTAATGCAGCAACGTCCGCAGACCAGTGAGGAAAGCCGTCCCACTAATACCGCGTCCTTTGGGGTGAGTCGTTTATTGACAAAAATGACTGGAGAGGATGATCCAGAGGTATTTTTGACCACATTTGAAAGGACTGCTGAAAGAGAAAAGTGGCCTGAGGAGCAGTGGGCTGGACTGGTGGCTCCTCTGTTAACTGGTGAATCGCAGAAGGCTTACTATGACCTAGAGCAGGGTTTCTCAACTCCAGTCCTCAAGGCGCCCCAACAGGTCATGTTTTCAGGCTTTCCATTATTTTGCACAGGGGATGTAATCAGTTTCACTGCCTTAGTAATTACCACAGCTGTTTCATCTGAGGGAAATCCTGAAAACATGACCTGTTGGTGCGCCTTGAGGACTGGAGTTGAGAAACACTGACCTAGAGCCTGACCAAGCAAAAGACTATGTGATGCTAAAAGCTGAAATATTGGCAAGGCTGGGTGTCACCCTGGCTGTCCGGGCTCAGCGTGTGCATAACTGGACTTTCCAGCTTGGAAAACCCCCCAGGTCTCAAATGTATGATCTCATTCACCTGAGCAGGAAGTGGCTACAGCCAGAGACTTTGTCCGCACCAGAGATTGTGGAACGTGTTGTAATGGATCGGTTTTTGAGAGCTCTTCCTACTGCCATCCAAAAGTGGGTAAGCCATGGAGACCCAGAGACGGCCGGTGGTCTTGTGGATCGTGTAGAGAAATACTTGGCTACAGAGAACCTGACGGCCTCTTCCAGAGACTCTCGGACTTTCCACCCTAAGACCAGACCATCCCCAGGGGCGGATAAGAGGATTCCAAGGGGTGAGGGTGGAGAGAGTGAGAGGGTGGGAGCTCTACCCAAAGTTTGGCCAGAACAGCCTGGGAAGTCAGGGGCTCAAGAGGCAGCCAAATGGATTGTTTGCTACCGCTGCCGGCAAGCGGGACATATTGCAGCAAATTGCCCGGTTGTGGAGGAACCCATGCAATGTGACTTTCTGATGGACAGACGTCAGTCGCTGTGTGCGACAGTCGCATGCACTGCCATTCGGGGAACTGAGAAACATTTATGCAAAATGTGTATTAATGGTAGAAATGTTGTGGTATTACTGGATTCAGGTAGCCTTGTGACCCTGATAAAGGCTGAATTAGTTAAAACAGAGGTCTCTGGGAATAGCAAGGTAGCTGTTATTTGTGTGCATGGGGACACCCGAGAGTATCCAGTGACTACAGTGTGTTTCGAGACCCCCAAAGGTACCCTCTCTCATCCAGTGGGGTTAGTATCTCAATTACCGCATGATGCCATTGTGGGAAGGGATTTTCCGAAGTTCTGGGAACTGTGGGATGATCCTGAGCCCCCCACTGGTGCCCCTATGTACCAGGAATGTGATAGCCAGAACTCCTCTGAGAGTGGTGAGGACTCTCCAGAATTTCCCTTGTCAGTATTGGCAGGGGAGACTCAAGAAACTGGAGAGGAGCCCACCTCCTCAGACGAAAACCTACCGTCTGTGGAGTTTTCTGATCTGGAGGTTCACAGGGAAAATTTTGCCACAGAACAGTTAAAAGACCCCGCCCTAATAAAGGCACGGGAAAACGTAGTGGAAATAGATGGCGAGTTAGTGAACCCAGATAATACCTGCACTTACCCATACTTCAGCGTAGAGAAGGACCTACTGTATCGGGTGGCAAAAAGGGCAGAAGAAACCGTTGAGCAGCTTGTGGTGCCCAAACCTTACAGGAAGTTGGTGTTGGAGTTGGCCCATGGGCACATTCTTGGAGGTCATCTGGGGACAGAGAAAACCCGAGAGAGGGTATTACAGAGATTCTATTGGCCTGGGGTGATGAAGGACATAGAAAATTATTGTTCCTCCTGCCCTGTGTGTCAGAGGTCGGCCCCGATGCCACATTTCCGTAGCCCGCTGGTCCCTCTACCCATCATTGAGGTCCCGTTTGAGAGAATCGCAATGGATTTGGTAGGTCCTATAATCAAGTCCGCTAGGGGGCACCAGTACATATTGGTTATAATGGACTATGCCACCCGTTATCCAGAAGCGATCCCTCTCAGAAATACCTCGGCCAAAACCATAGCCAAAGAGCTATCTCTTGTTTTTAGCCGGGTGGGTATTTGTAAAGAACTGCTTACGGACCAAGGTACACCCTTTATGTCCCGGGTTATGAAAGAGCTGTGTAAATTGCTCAAAGTGACGCAATTGCGTACATCTGTGTATCACCCCCAAACCGATGGGCTGGTTGAAAGATTCAACAAAACCCTAAAACAAATGTTGAAGAAAGTGGTGGATAGAGATGGAAAGGATTGGGACTGTCTACTTCCTTATTTGATGTTTGCTATTAGGGAGGTGCCCCAATCCTCTACGGGATTCTCCCCCTTTGAGTTACTGTATGGGAGACACCCAAGAGGGCTGTTGGATATTGCCAAGGAAACTTGGGAAAGTGAGAGTTCTCCCCACAGGAGTGTGATTGAGCATGTCGCCCTGATGCAAGATCGAATTGCACAGGTAATGCCCATCGTGAAGGAACATTTGGCCCAAGCGCAGTTGGCACAGCAGAGAGTGTACAACCGTGGAGCAAAGACCCGTACCTTTTCCCCGGGGGATAGGATATTGGTACTTGTCCCTACGGTTGAAAGTAAATTCCTTGCCAAATGGCAAGGCCCCTACGAGATAATGGAAAAAGTGAGCGAAGTGAATTACAAGGTCAGACAACCAGGAAGGCGAAAGCCCGAACAGATATATCACGTTAATCTGTTGAAAGCCTGGAGGGATAGAGAGTCCCTAGTCGCAGAAACTTGGTCACCAGCTCAAACTGGTTGCGTGATTCCGGAGGTTGGAATAGCAGCCACCTTGTCACAACCCCAACAACAGGAGTTTGTGCTTCGCAACAAGGAGGTGTTCTCTGAGCTGCCGGGACAAACATCTGGGGTAGAGCATGATATTATTACCCCGCCCGGTGAAAGGGTGAAGTTAAAACCCTATCGGATCCCAGAGGCCCGACGGGAGGCAATACGGGAGGAAGTACAGAAAATGCTGAACTTAGGGGTGATAGAGGAGTCCCAAAGTGATTGGTCTAGTCCCATTGTGTTGGTGCCTAAACCGGATGGGAGCTGGCGATTTTGTACCGATTTTCGTCAGTTGAACAAAGTTACAAAATTTGACACCTACCCCATGCCACGTATAGATGAGTTGATCGACCGGCTGGGAACAGCCCGATACATGACGACTCTTGACCTCACAAAAGGGTATTGGCAAATTCCCCTGGCCAAGTCGGCCAAAGAGAAAACCGCATTTGTAACCCCAGACGGGGCGTTCCAATATAAGAGAATGCCGTTCGGGTTACAGAATGCGCCGGCCACATTCCAGCGGAAAATGGACCAGATACTGAGGCCCCATCGGAAGTATGCTGCGGCTTACCTGGATGACGTAATTGTCCATAGCACAGATTGGGCCTCACATCTGCCAAAAGTGCAAGCAGTCCTAGACTCTATCCGGGAAGCGGGGTTTACGGCTAACCCCAAGAAGTGTACCATTGGGCAGGAGGAGGCCAAATATCTTGGGTACACCATTGGCAGGGGAGTGATAAAACCCCAACTCAACAAAGTCGAGGCCATCCAGAGTTGGCCACGTCCCAACAGCAAGAAGCAGGTACGGGCCTTTCTGGGAATCGCGGGTTATTATCGGCGCTTCATTCCCCACTTTGCTTCTAAGGCTGTGCCCCTAACCAACCTGACGAAAGGGAAAGGGTCGGTCATGATTAAATGGACCCCCGAGGCTGAGGCAGCATTCCAATTCTTGAAACAAGCCTTATGTAGCCAGCCAGTGTTGTACTCACCCGACTTCTCTAAAGACTTTGTCGTACAAAGTGATGCGTCAGATGTGGGGTTAGGAGCAGTATTGTACCAGGTCTGGAACGGGGAAGAGCACCCAGTCATTTACCTCAGCAGGAAGTTGAAGTCCCATGAGGTAAATTACGCCACGGTTGAAAAGGAGTGTTTAGCGGTGAAGTGGGCTCTAGATTCCCTTCGGTACTATCTGCTAGGTAGGCACTTTGACATGGTTACGGATCACGCTCCGTTAAAGTGGATGGCTCAAAACAAGGAGACAAATAGAAGAGTGAATAGGTGGTTCCTGGCCCTACAGGAATTCAACTTCACAGTAAAGCATCGCCCTGGCGTTCAAATGGGGAATGTGGATGCTTTGTCTCGAGTACATGAATGCCTGATTGCTGGTGTTCCAACCCCAAGGTTAAAACAAGAGGGGGGGGTATGTGACAGCAGGAAGGTAAAGTCACCTGGTTGCATCCAGGGGGGTAGATATATTTCTCCCAGATTCAGGCTTTATGCCGACTTATACAACTAGGGAGTTGATGAAGCCCAGCTGAGGCTAGTGGGCTCATGGATGACTCATACCTCTAGGGAGAGGGCTGGGCGTCGTGCAGGCAGGGAGTTGATGAGACCAGCTGAAGCTTGTCAGCTCGTTTAAGGCCTCTATAAAAACTCCCAGATTCATTAGGTGTTTGCTCATGCCTGGACCCAGACCTGTGTGGACTGTCTAGGGAGAGTGAACCCCTGTGCGGTGAGAAAAAGCCTGTGTGGCTATTTGTTTGGACATTTACTAAACCAGGGACTTAGGGACTAGGACAGCACCAGGCTGATCCCAGTTGTTAGTTTAGGAAACCTGCATGTTTAGTCAGAGGTCAAACTGACCAGGATTTATTTTGTTTATGTTTCTTTTTGGCTTTGCTGTGTTTTTGTCACTGTACATAGAGAAATAAACCGCACCTTTTGATTTTGAAAACCACAACCTCCGTCTGCTGGCCCTGTTTTTGTGTGGGGAGCCCAACCAGGGGGTCACACACACCCGCTACCGAGTTAACCCCCTCACACCAGGTATGCAACCTAATATTCCAACCAGATCCTTTTCCAGGCATACAACCTAATATTTCAACAAGACTTGTATCCAAGCTTGCAGCCTGGGTGGCCAGCAAGCAGGCATTTTCCCTACATTCATTGCCCCGCAAGAATGTTGGAGTTTGTGGGGAGAGGACTTCCTTTTATAATAAGGGGGCTCCCAAATATCCCCCCTTCCCATGAGTACAGAGGTCCATTAGTATCCTTTACCCATTCCCACAAAGAGTAAATCCACTGCAAATCATGTTGTCCAGTGATGTAGAACCATTGTCAATCAATAGGACCAACTGAAGGAAAAACGATTCCCTGCCATCTACCACCACCAAGAAAGATTCAGCAGCACCAATGCAATGCAAACAGTCCCTGGGATTCCTAACTGATTTTTATTGACAGATATGGTCTTGACCATATTTGGACAAGGATGGTGCCTGGGATCCCTGGCTCGCTGCTTTTACAATATAGCAGCTGATGATTCGGGTGGGCAAACTGTCCAAATATGGCGAGTGTGTCATCAATTTGCTGAACCGCAAACAGGCTAGGTATGGGTCAAGCGCATGTGTGACACGATCCAGAATCTGAGGCCTCGTACACACGACCAATTTTCTCGTCGTAAAAAACACGTCGTTTTTTTCGACGAGATTCTTGTTAAGCTTGTCGATTTTCTCGTCACGCTTTCCATGCGTACACACTGACAATTTCCAATTTCGTCATTGTTCTCCGCGCTCATGTCCAGCACGTACGACGGCACTATAAAGGGGAAGATCTTTTTTCTTGGCGCCACCCCTTGGGCTGCTTTTGCTGATCTCGTGTTACCGCGTGTGAAGTAAAAGTTTGGGAAGAGACGATTCGCGCTTTTCAGTCTTCGTACTTTTCAGATCGTTTTCTGCGGTTCAGTTTGTGCTTGTGGGTTCATATCTTGACTTTCAGGGCGTCTAGGCAGGTCGTATCTGTTTTACAGTGCGTTCTTGCCTGTTCGTTTCTGTTTTTCATTTCGTTATTCATAGGCCTTGCTGTTCTAAAGTGCGTTCTGTTCTGTACGTTCTGATAAGACGACCGTTTCTTAGCCATGTCGCCTGGACGTTCTCGTCGTCGAGTTCGTGCTGTGCGTGCGCTTGGTGTTGGTCTGCTTGTTTTGGACCAAGACCAGTCCATGAATGGTGTGAGGAGGAGTTCATGGACCAAGAATTGGTTGCTCCAGCGGGACCAATTCTGCCATATGCCTCTGCTGCGGGAGATCGTCGAGAATAATCCTGAGGACTACAGGAATTTTCTGCGGATGTCTGACCCCGTTTTTCAGGAACTGTTGGCTTTGGTGTCCCCCTATATTACCAGGAAGGACACCGTTATGCGGGAAGCCATCAGTGCTGAGCAGAGGCTCATCGCCACGTTACGTTATCTGGCGACAGGGAGAAGTCTTCAGGACTTGAAGTTCACCACAGGCATCTCCCCCCAGGCTCTGGGCCTCATAATCCCAGACACCTGTTCTGCCATTATACAAGTCCTGCAGGAGGACTATATTAGGGTAAGTTTTCTCCCTTAACATCACATTTTATGTATTACATGTATGCTAATGTATTGTATTTCTTTCATCCTTCCCTAATTACCATGATTGTAATATGCTGAGAATGTCCCCTTTGTCCCCATGCATGCTGGAAGCTTTAGATTGCCCCTTTTTTCTCCTCCATAAATATTTCCCTTCACTAACTTTTCCAGCAGGGGCGCCTGTTGCTCCAAATGTTTGGGGGTTCAAACCCCAATTTAGGAAATAAACTTCCTCCTTTTTTGCTCTGGTGCCTATTAAACGCCCCCAGTTGTCCCCTCTAATGCAGCCATTTTGTTCCCTCCAATGCAGCCATTTAGTCCCCTCTAATGCAGCCAGTTTCCCCCCAGCCCTGCACTTACCTTCTTGTGGTCAGCGCCATCCTTCTTCTGCCCTTGATGTCTTCTCCTTCCCTTGATGTTGCATCAGCCAATCATGTTACCATTAAACAGACTTGGTGAACATGATTGGCAGAGCAGCCTGCCAGTGTTTCCCCAAGGAATGCCCCCCCCCCCCCCTGCGTCCCCTATTTTACTTTTAGGAAGCCAATTACATCCCTCAGGTTGTAATGTGCAAGACTATTTTACTACCTGTTTCTGCTATGCAATTAGAACCCCCTAAATGCCGCAATTATTCATATGTCGGTCGCTTTACAAGAGGCCATCCACCTGAATAGTGGGCGGCATAGACAATACATAGGTTCATGCAAAGCATGAACCTATGTATTGTTCTGAGTGATGGGCACAGGAGAAAGGGGGCAGTGCTCCAGTGCCCACTCTGGACGCACCGCCACTGCAATGCTATCCTGTGGCCAAACACATCTCCCCCCCCCCCCAAAATAATTTAGTAATGGCCCATCAGAGGGGGTGATGAATATGATAAATGAGCCTTCCATTATACTTATTTTAAACACCTTAATAAACGTAGAATTTGATTGATGTTGGCCTCTAATGTTTTTTCAGAGAATTTCCTTGTAATGTATGACTTTTGTATTCTAATATTATTTCATCTTGTTTCACTCCACAGCTTCCTTCCACGCCACAGGAATGGCAGACTGTGGCATCGGAGTTTGCCACGCGGTGGGACTTCCCCAACTGCGGTGGTGCCATAGACGGGAAGCACGTCCGCATCGTGCCGCCACCCCATTCTGGGTCCTACTACTACAATTACAAGGGGCTTCATAGCATTGTGCTGATGGCGGTGGTGTCAGCACGGTATGAATTCCTCTATGTTGATGTAGGGAAGAATGTCCGGATGTCCGATGGGGGATCCTTCATCCAGACGGAGTTTGCCCTCCGTCTCCAGAGTGACGACCTTGCATTGCCACCGGATGCAGGGAATATTGAAGGACTCCCCTTTGTTTTTTTGGCTGATGAAGCCTTCGGACTCGGACGGCATCTTATGAGGCCATTTCCACAGAGGACCCTGACCCCAGACAAGAGGGTGTTCAATTACCGGCTGGCCAGGGGCCGAAGAGTTGTCGAAAATGCCTTTGGCATAATGGCCAGCCGGTTCCGCCTTTTTATGACTTCAATACACTTGGCGGACTACAAAATAAACTATGTCGTATTATGCTGCTGTGTGCTACACAACTTTCTGAGCCAAAAATCTAATTCCTATATAGCCTCAGTTTTGCCAGAGGCTGGACTTTCCCCTGCAAATCCCCTGCCGGGCCTGGAATCTGCCCGTCCTGGCTTGCCCTCCCAAAATGCCCGTGAGGTTCGGGACAAATACATGGAGTATTTCACGGGTAGGGGGGCAATTCCTATGCCAGCCTATGTCTAAGGATCCAAATAAAAAGCTTGTTTAAACTTTTAATTATTTGTTCTTTCCTGTCTCCTAGTTTGTCTTAGTGCATTTGTAGTGCCAAGTGTATTTTACTTTAGTAACTAACAACCATTTCACTATGTAACCTAACAAAATAACCAAATAAGCTTAGAGGGTATTATAAAAAGAAGCTACACGTTGTTTGTGGTCAAATATTTTACTCTGTGCACATTCTCACCATTTTTAGTTCTTTCTTCATTTTTGGGTTGGCCTGGCCCCAACCCGGCAATTTTTTGCTTATGAAAATACAAAAATAACAGTTGCATTCCAAAAATTACAACATTGGATACCTCTGAGCAATCTGAGACATTCACTTACACAAACTATGTCTCTATGTGCCCATCCTAATATGGGGTCCTGCCACCCCTTGCCCAGCCAAAAATTGAATATGCACACATTTGGGATTTTTTTCATCTAGGAAGTTTACAATCCTGATCCCTATTGTCAACATGTGCTATCTGCCATCAGGGGTGATCAATGGACGTGTTTTGGGGGTGCAACCCCTTCCTCAGTTCACCGACTTTAGATACGAGGAAGGAGTTGCACCCCCAAAAGACGTACATGGATATCCCCTGATGGCAGATAGCACATGTTGACACACTGTGTGCAGATTCAATTTTTGGCTGGTTTGATTGTCAAAAATATTCGAAAATGTGCAAAAACAAACATGTAAAAACAAATGTGTTTGGATGGCTTATTGAATTCTCCCCAAAACATCGAGAATGTCTTTAAATGTTTGTTCCATCACATGGATTCTTTGTTTAATTAGGTCCAGTTCCGTGCTACATTCCACCACTTGCTGGATGAGGCGGAGGGCACTGTCAGCAGAGAACCATGTACTATCCTTCACAACATTTATATCCCCAAAAAACAAAAAACAAAAGGTATTATAACTCTGCAGGCCTACATCTCTTACCTGAAGCTGTGGTGACAGATACTGACCTGTTGTGGTGACCAGATCCACAACGTCATCCACCTCTCCTTCCTGCACTTCTCCTTCCTCCACCTCAACTTCCTGCACATCTTTCGGTTGTGGGTCTTTGGGAGTTTGGGGTTGCTTGGAAGTTGTGGGGTGCATGTGCTCCCTGGAGTGTTCTCCTCCCAGTCTTCTCTCCCCTATGAGAATCAAACAAAAGGTCTATTTATCACACTGTAAATCTCAATGTTAAAATAAAAACAGGCTAAATTGCTTGGAAGTGGGGTACAAGTGTGTGTTTGGGCGGAATTTAAAGAAGAATGCATTATTTATGACCAAGAATATGTTTAGTATTCACCTTTGGATGTAATTTATTTGACATTGAGGCACCACAAAAATTCTATGATGCACCTGTGTGGGACACCCAAAAAAGGCGGGTCTGGTGGCCCACACTATAGTGCTCCAAAGTACAGATGTGGAAGCAGCTGCTGAGTGTCCTCTCCTTTACACTGATAAAAGTTTGCATTTCATTCTCTTTATAAACACATCATCTAGCCTAAAAATTTCGCCACAATATTTGAGCAAAAATGGCAGATGTCTAATTAATTTTGTGGCTCTAAAATAAGCCAAAACCGCGGATAGTGGCCGAACGAAGTGTCGGTAACGTAACAAACGATTACTGTGCCCAACCAAGTTCAAAATATTACATTTTGGAAGGGAGTCCAATATGAGAAACCAAAATAAAGAGCAACATGTCAGTTTAGAAAAGGATTAATAGCATAAAAGTCTACATTTTACTTACTTTTAGCGAGCATTCTCTTTATGCTCCTCAACTGCTCTGGCTCCCTCAGTTTGAGGTCTGACCACCTCTTTCTAAACTGCTCATTTGAGCGTTTCACCCCGAAATTCGCCTTCAGACTCTTCACGACTTTAGTGAGGATTTTGGCCTTCCTTCTATTTGGTTTGCTATACGGCCCATGCTTTGCATCATAATCAGACTTGAGCAAGATGTCCACCATCTCCGCCATCTCCGCCAAAGACATATTCGATGCCTTGAATCTCCTCCTTGATCGTGACGTTTCCTCGGTCTCCGGGCTTGTCTCCTCCTCGTTAGTTGCGGAATTTTAGACACCTGCTGTAACTCCGCCATATCTGTCTGCGCGCCGAAAGCGAAGGGGCAGGGAAAAGATGTTAGTTAGAACGTCATGGGCGGGCGACGTGTGCGGAGCGACGTGTTCGTATTTTGACGCATGCGTGGTGTGTATATAGCAAACACACATGTGACTATAGTACGTTCGGTGTGCGGAGAGAAGAGTTCAAGTGACGGACGTGCGAACGAAGGTATGTGATTTTGTGACTTGTACAAATTGTTGGCCTATACTGTCTTGAGAATGTTGGAGGATATATATGGTGACTAGGATGTTAAGGAGGTTAGACTGTTTGCCTCACATTAGTTATATATAATTTATTTAACTTGCAGATACAATATGAATGTCTTTATAAGCGACAAGGATTTCCTGGCGGAATTTATTGACCGGGTAAGGGAGCTGCCGGCTCTGTGGGAGACGAAAAACCCCATCCACAAAAAAAAAAGGGTGAGAAAAGCAGCGCTGGAGAAGCTGCTCCCATTTGTGCATACCAAGGTGCCCACAGCCACAGCAAAACAAGTGGACACTAAAATTGGGAGCTTGAGAGGTACCTACAGGACTGAACGCTCTAAGGTGCTGGCTTCTCAGAGGTCAGGAGCAGCAGCAGGTGATGTTTATGTCCCGATTTTGTGGTACTACAACAGGATGTCCTTTCTGGATGACCACATTGAGACAAGGCCATCACTCTCCACTCTTCCCCCCAGACTTCCCTGCAGCCAACCTGAGCCTTCTCTGGAGCAAGAGGAGGCAGCCATCCTGGATGATCCTGATTTGGCCATCTGGAGCCAGGTATAGTATTAACTGAAAATGTATTGGGATAAACTTAATGTTTGACAAATATGTCAAGATGACAAACATAAAATATTTTGGATTCCACAAGTGAAATCAAGATCTGTAGACATTAGTCTGCACTTAATTGGGTGCTAAATAGTCAATCTGATGTAGTGGTAAATTTAAAGCAAGGATTTATGAATTTACATTCTAATTGCTTCAATCAGGATTACAAAGTTTGATGCAAAGATTAAACCAACATATTAAACTATGTCCCTTTTTCATACACAGGATGAAATCAGCCAGGAGGAGGGTCTGGAAACTGTCAGGCAGGAGGAGGAAGGGCCCAGTGGCAGCCAGGAGGTGGCAGGGCCCAGTGGCAGCCAGGAGGTGGCAGGGCCCAGTGGCAGACAGGAGGTGGCAGGGCCCAGTGGCAGACAGGAGGTGGCAGGGCAAAGGAGAAGCACCAGATCCCAGGTGCCTCCCATCCGGCTTCCCAAAAGAGGCAGGAGGGACAGGAGCATGAGTGAGGCAGCAATGGCCCTTATTCGTGAGGCCCATGCCAGCCTCCAGGAGCCCACATCCCCTGAAGAGGCCATTGCCGGCCTAGTGGAGGCTAAGTTCAAGGTGATGAGCATGGAGCAACGCCTCCTATGCGAGCCCCTGCTCATCACCTTGCTCAACAAGGGGGTGATGGAGAAAATTACCCCCAATACCGCCATATGTGAGGTGGCACAACTGACCCAACCTCAACCTCCACCTCCCCCTTCTTCTTCTGCCCCACCCCTTTCTGCTACACCTCCACCTTCTTCTTCTGCCCCACCCCCTTCTGCTACACCTCCACCTTCTTCTTCTGCCCCACCCCCTTCTGCTACACCTCCCCCTTCTTCTTCTGCCCCACCCCCTTCTGCTACACCTCCACCTTCTTCTTCTGCCCCACCCCCTTCTGCTACACCTCCACCTTCTTCTTCTGCCCCACCCCCTTCTGCTACACCTCCACCTTCTTCTTCTGCCCCACCCCCTTCTGCTACACCTCCACCTTCTTCTTCTGCCCCACCCCCTTCCGCTACACCTCCACCTTCTTCTTCTGCCCCACCCCCTTCTGCTACATCTCCACCTCCTCCTCCTGACAGGAGTACCCCTCCAGTGGCCCAGCCTCCAGCCAAATGAAGAAGGAAGGCTTCAGGGAAGGTTGCAGGGAAGGTTGCCAGGAAGAAGAGGAAGTGATGGCCTTGCTTCATTGTGGTCGGACAGAAGGCAGCCTGTTGTAGTATCACACACTTGGGACATATATATCACCTGCTGCTGTTCCTGACCTCTGGGAGGCCAGCATCAGATTGTGTTCAGAAATGTTGGCCTTCTCAAGCTCCCAATTTTAGGGTCCACACAGGGTTGCTGTGTGCTCTGGGGTCCGTGGGATGCACAAATGGCAGCAGGTTCTCCAGCGCTGTCTTCTCTTTATTTTATTTCGAAACATGAATAAATGTGATTTTTGTTTAAGTTCATACTTGACTATGTGTATTTGTAAAAATTCAAAATCTAGCTTTGGAGTAAGCAGATACATTTGACTGAAAAAAAAAGGGACAGATATCAACCCCCCAAAAGAATAACTAAATCTGATTTGCAAAAAAACATGGTGGGAAATTTAACTAATATAGATTCCAAAATTAAATGGGAGATCACTATCAAAACATTGCGAAATTATAATTAACATCATTTCGAAAAATATAACCATTTAAATTATTCCTAAAAACTTGCACAATATAATACACATATATCTTCTTAAGAGCAGCATGAAAAAGGTTAAAAAAAAAAAGTCATAACTCTGTGTGAATATCAGCAGCAAAAGAAGGTCACTCGTTTTGATTAATGTAACATTCTAACGAAGATTTCAATGCAGAACATTTAAACGATGCAATATTTTTGAGCGTGACGAATGTGCTCTCTCCATTACGAAGGCTTGTTTTACCAGAAGATGCGCTCCCGTCTCATAGTTGCTTGTGAGCATGCGCGCTTTTGGAAGAGTCGTAAAAGCATACACACGAACCATTTTCTCGTCACAAAACAGCCTGACGAGAAACACGACGAGGAAATCTGGAATCCTGACGAGAAAATAGAGAGCAGGTTCTCTATTTTCTCGTCGAGATTCTCTGCAATTTTCTCGTCGTAAAACCATACACACGAACGTTTTTCTCGACAAAAAAGCTCTCGCGGCACTTTTCTTGACGGTTTTGGACGAGAAAATCGGTCGTGTGTACGAGGCTTGATACCTAGTTAGCATCACTTGGTTATGAAACATCTTGTTTTTGTTTTTGTTCATAGCATTGACAATCTATTGCTCCCCTTGCAGGCAACGTTGAAGTTTTCAACCTCGGAGTCCATCCCAAAAGCTAAAGTCAACCTCCGCATTGTATCCTCTGCCAGGTCTTTGTGTGCACTACGTGCCGTAGATAAAAGCGCCCAGATCGGTTTTGAAGATAAGGAATTAACCAATGAAATGGTAAGGAAAAATATCAGTTTGGGGTTTAGAAAAAGGACTAATACAGCGGGCAGTAACTGTATGTACTGTATACTATATAGGAAATACTGCGTTAATAGCCTATAAGAAAAGCTGCTAGCGCCACAATTGACATATGTTGTATAAAAGCAAAATAGTAAAGAAGTGCTATCCTGAAAGCGATACAAAAATATTGTATGATACACACAAGTATGAAAGTGCTATTGTGTACCAAATAAAGTGCTAAAAATACAAATCAATTGAAACAAACAAGTCTAAAAATGTATAAGGATAAAAAATATCAATGATCAATGGTAGGAGAAATCAATGTATATGAAATATTAAAATAACAAGGTGCACCATATAATGCAATAAAGTGCCAATGTGCAAAGCAAAATAAATAATAATAAAGTCCAGACAATGAATGGATGTAAGTGCTATCCGGGTCACTGTGATAATTATCTGGATTAATATGGATAACCACCAAGAGTGTCCATGTGTTCCCTGAATTACATCAAAGTGCAGAGATCCACCACCAGAAAAATTGAACAACCTTACCAAAAAAGTGGATTTGAATACCATACGGTACCAAATCACATGAGCTGGTAGATCACCAAGGGTATATTTCATCTGTACAGTAGCAAAGAGCTACTCCAGATCTTCAACAGGGGCTCAATAGGAAGGCACACCGCTTGCTCAATCCAATCTCCCATTCCCTGAATACCTGTGAAGACACATCAAGCATCCACACATAGTGTAAAACTGTAATATAAAAATGTATTGAAAATGTATAGAACACTTACACAAACCAAGAGAATACAGCACTGTTCTATTAATCCAACAAAGATTTTATCACAGGAGATAAGCATGTAGCACAGAATGACCTTGATGGGAACTTGATCCGACGCGTTTTGTCAAATCTGACATCATCAGGGTTTGGAGTCCCTTCTGGTCATTGCGTTTAAATAGAAAAGGTGTCCAATGAAAATTCATGTGGGAATAAGTTTAAAACTAAAATGATCATTACGGCCGCGTAACGCATGTAAGCAGTACCATCACGAGATGATGTACATGCCGCAGTGATGGGCACCAGTAGGAAATCTCTCCTTAAAAATTTGGAGCTATTGTTGTATTTATATAAAACAAAAATAAAGAACAAAATATATACAAATTTATACAACGGGCAGTACCTGTACGTACTTACAGAGATGCACCTTGGTACTTGTTGCACTAATGTCTATTCATGCATGAATGACAGCCCCCTTTAAAATTAGCACAGGACCAGTGAAAGTTCTCATTTATGTAGGTCATGCTAGAGATAGTAGTAATTAGTCAAATTCAACTGGTCTTGTTCTGTAATGCTGAAGATGTTTCGTAGCTCAATGTTTCTTGACCAGGGTGCAGAGAATTTTGAACACAGTTTGCCCAGGACCAGCCACATGCGCTGCCATGGTGCGGACACCATAACAGCCAATGAAGATCTAGGGCCAGGGTGCACAGTGTCTGGCCTACCAATGCTTGACGCTGATACAGGGCAGGTGGCGTGCAGGCCTGCTCCACCTACTGCCCACTGCAATAGTAAGGTAAAGCTCTGATGGGATGGGGGGTGACTCTGATATATTGGGGGCACCCTGATGTATTAGGGGGTACTCTGAGTTATAGGGAGGACTCTGACGGAAAGGGTGGGACTTCTGATGTGATGAGAGATTTGTATGATGGGGGGATACTGCGGATGTGATGGGGGGCGAAATCTAACGTGATGGGGAGGGGGCTCTGATATGATGAAGAGAGAGGCTCTGATGTGATGTTGGGTACTGTGAAGTGATAGATGGACTTCTGATGTGAAGGAGGACTTCAGATTAGAACTCAATTTCCCGAAGGCAGTTGTCTGCATTGTTTGAGGCTCAGGTCCCCCATCGATGGTAAGTAACACGCCAGCGGGTTGACCACAACTAAAACTGTCAGCTCCGGTCGGAGCCGCTGTACTAACTGTGCAAATTTTGTACAGCAGACCCCCCTGCTGAGCTGTTGTGTTCTGATACAGGCACAACCCCTGCAAGAACACTCTGAGCAGTGCTCTCTGCCATTGGCTGAAATGGCTGGCTTCTGTTGGACAGGGTGGCTTACACACGGGCAGAATAAGTTTGTTTGTTTTTGTACCGTCCGATGTCTCCATACATACGGCACCTGTGTACGGGGCTTTGGTGTCAGGAAGCCTACATAGGTGTTGGCTCCTCAATTTACTTGGCTGAAGGTGTAAATTGTTGTCAAATCACTGGGGTAGAGACATTACAGTAAATGTGAAAAACAAATAGTGTTGAAGGCTCCCACCATTGTTTAGGGATGGTTATTCCATTTTCATGTAAATAGCCTCTCTAAGGCCTCTTGTGAGCCGGTTGTCCGCTCTGTCCGACATGTGCACTTTTCTGCCCTCAAAGGAATTTCCCTTTAAAAATTGTCCTGCTATGCTGGGCTTGTTTGTTGAGAACACTGGGATCTCACCATCCATTTTAATAATGGACAATTGACATCTACTGTACCATAGAGATTGGACTATGGTGTCTTGTGTCCGGGGCTTTTTTTTTCTCAGAGAATAGGTTCAGGAACTCCCCCTTTCAGTCACCACTTGTCTCCACCTTCGAGCACCATCCCTTGGTTCCTACCCCTACCCACCTCCCAGTATCGCCCCTTTTAGAGAATAGAAAACCAAGTAACATTTGTGATGCCAAGTCATTTATATGTAATTTGTGAATAACAAGAAAAGCAGTAAAATAGATCCCTTGCAGCCAGCAACAATAGACCCCCCCCCCCTCCAAGCAACAATGGACCACTTCCAACAATATACCTCCCCAGCAACAATAGATCCCTTCCAGCAACAATAGATCCCCCCCAGCAGCCAGGGTCAATAGACCTAGCAGCACACCTTGCCATTAAATACATTCAGTGCTGGAGGTGCCAGGAAAGGCGTTCCCCTACATTCCCGCTGAAAAAAAGCCCTGCTTATGTCTAGTACACACAGGCCGAATGTCTTCAACATTATAGAAGTCCAGTTGAAAGAGACTAACTACTACTAGCCACAGGATCAATTGTATGCAGAAGCTTACCTGCTAAAATAAGTTAGAATATACCTACCTTTCCAGTGACTCCGTTCATCACTCGACTGATGCAAGCATTTGACTAGTCAAAAACCTATTTCCCTTACCGCATGCAGTGGTTCCTCCTGCAGTGGCATATAAGTCAAGAGGACAAACCACAGGGTGGGGTGGGGCAGCAGGTATTCCACACACCCAAACGTGTTGATGACTTACAGGGATGGGGTGCAGAAAAATGGTGGCATTTTAACAAATAAGCCCCTCTGCTGCACCTGTGGCACTACCCCCCCATCTCCACACCCACCTTGTTTAGCAGTCGGCAGCAGAGAGGATAAAATTCCTCTTACAGATCCTGCACCTCTCTGTGCACCTGCAGAACTCCCTAGTTTCAGCATTCAGCAGACTTTGTCAACTTACTCCAGCCCTCCTTTGGTCCTCCTCCACACCCTGTATATTCTGCTTCCCAGCTCTGCCCCCAGCTTCTTCCCAGCAGCAGCACAAGGGGGGCACACTGTGATGTAAGGGAGGGTGGAGGACTCTTGACTTCTGATGATGGGGGCACTTGACATCTGATGTAAGGGGGGATGGGATGCTCTGGACACAACGCTTATAATTATTGTGATAATAATACAATTCTACTTCAGTTAAAAAAGAGGGTTGCACACCACTGGCATCATCCACAAGAAACTATATTGGAGACTGCTTAGATAAAACACCATGGAAGAACTAGTTTCTTGTGGATGATATCAGCGGTATGCAACCCTCCTTTTCAGACTTGCATCATCTGCTGCAGGAGTGTGAGTGGGCTCCCTGCCAGTCTGCCCCTGCCCTTCACAGCTTAAGTCTTAAGTTATTACTAAAAACAGTAATAATCAGATGCAGAGGCAAAAATGTAATATGATAAAGAGTAGATACATTTATATAGTTTACAGATAAAACCAGCACGTTGAGGGCAACCATAATGCTGATGCAGGCCAAACAGCCCTAGAGGAACCTTTGCAATCGTTTTCAGGTCTCAGGGACACCCTGCTAAAACCAGTTTATCAGAGGTGCTGGTCCCTTAGCTGTGAAAATTTACAAAAATGGCTCCTGGGCCCAGAAGCAAGGGCATCCAATAAGATAAAATGGAAGGGGAAAAGGGAAACAACTTGGATGGGGAACTGTACAAATAAATTACGTACAAAAATATATGTATACATTTCTGATGAGTATTTACAGCCCTCAAATTTTCCACTCGCCTACTCGCATTTTGCGAGTGGAAAAGGAGGGTTGGCGAGGAGCTGGGCTGCCTGGGAGTGGGAGGGCAATCACCGCCCGTGGGCGGGTTTGATCGGGAGCCATTCTGCCTAGGGAAGAGGACATGGAGTTAGTGGAGAGCCGCGGGATCACCAAGCGGTAAAACACGCCGTAACAGCATTACATTGAAACTGTCTCCGTTCTGCTCATTGATCTCACACAGCCCCGCCTCCTCCTAACCCCACGCCTGTGATAGACAGAACGCGTGTCTAATGCTGGGATGCGTTCTGTCTATCACAGGCGCAGGGTTAGGAGGAGGCGGGGCTGTGTGAGATCAGTGAGCAGAGTGGAGACTGTTTCAGTGTAATGCTGTTACGGCGTGTTTTACCGCTCAGTGATCCTGTGGCTCTCCTCTAACCCCAGTCATGATCCGGCCACCCTTTTCACTTCCTCCACCCTGGCAAGGCTGCATTGGGTGCACGGTAATGCTGCAATTTGGTGCACAGTGATGCTGCAATGTGGGGCACAGTGATGCTGCAATTTGGTGCACAGTGATGCTGCTATTTGGGGCACGGTGATGCTGCAATTTGGGCCACAGTGATGCTGCAATTTGGTGCACAGTGATGCTGCAATTTGGGCCACAGTGATGCTGCAGTTTGGTGCACAGTGATGCTGCAATTTGGGGCACGGTGAGGCTGCAATTTGGGGCACGGTGAGGCTGCAATTTGGGGCACGGTGAGGCTGCAATTTGGGGCACGGTGAGGCTGCAATGTGGGGCACGGTGAGGCTGCAATGTGGGGCACGGTGAGGCTGCATTGATGGGCACAGGTTACGCTGCATTGATGGGCACAGGTCACGCTGCATTGATGGGCACTGGTGAGGCTGTGCTGAGGGGAACTGATAAAGTTGTTGTTAATATTTATTTTTGTAACTTAATTCTGCATAAAACATTTAAGTGTCATTTCATGAGATAATTTATGATGGCGTGATTAGGGGCGGGGCAAGGTAAGGGTTGGGTGGGGCAACTGGTGGCGAGTAACTCTTGAGACCTGGCTAGTAGCTCAGGACTTGAAATTTGAGCCCTGGTATTTACATCTGTACAGAATGTATAAGGCACTCCTAACTACAGGCCCCTGCAGCTAACAGTATATACACATCTGGACCAGAGCATCTCTCCCTCAAGAGACACTCCGTCCGCAATAATTCTTGTCTCCAGCCAGAGGGGATCCTCTAAGAGAAGACAAAACAACACATCCTACACTTACACCTAACTACGTACTGTACATTATTTCTGTTGGGAGGGAGTTAGCATCCTACCCACAGAAATATAAAACAAAAGCACACACATTTTTTTTCTCTGTCTTGTTCTGTCAGAAGGGGGTTATAACCTGCTAACAGAACAATAGGGAAGAAAAACATATATACAATGTGGACGGTCCTCTTCTGGAGTTCCTGAAAGGAGGGGCCCCTCCCTGAACAAACAGGCTCCTTAAAAGAGTTAGTGTAAGAACAAACCTCACCCAGTTGTCCTTGCAATGGGAAGTCCTTCCATCAGGCACTCAGAGTGGCAGGCTGGTTTATTCCTGGAAATCAGAGAAAGAAAGAAACACACGCTGAAACTCTCCAGCAGTCTATGTGGCTCACTTCATGCACACTATGGCTCCTCACAGTCCTTTCAAGTATAGAAGTGAGGATCAGGCAGCCTCTTCCAGCCCCTCCTTTTTTCTCTCTAGAAATGGAGTAACTCTGTGTGGGCCGACCTGCCCTGGTGACGAGCACCCGGTCTCCATAGATAGATTTTCCAAGCCACCATTCTCCCCGAATGTCTTAAAAACTGGCCCAGACCTCACTTTCTGGCCCCTGTAACATGTAGAAAGTCCCAGACTAGGTCATCCCCCACTCTCCCCAGGAGTTCTCCACGATGTCCATAATCTGGGCAGAGACTTATGGGAAGTCCAGGCCCCACTCCAGGGCTATCCTCCTCTGCACTTCACAATGGAAACGGGAGAATCTCGGCAGCTCCCTGGGATTCCCCCTTCCATGCAGAACACAGGCAACTTGGGCCCTCATGACCCACTGACGGTAGCTAGGCGCTCTGGTCTGGGTGGTGTAAAGCCTGTTCAAAAAGAGCTGCCTGCTACTAATCAGGGTTCCTGCGGCTATCAGATCTCACTGCTGGCTCTGGCCCATCTCCACTTTCAAGGACTTGGAATTCCCCCGGTCTCCCACTCCTCTTCAGAACTGTCACTGGGTGATGACCACTCCGTCAACCTCTCTAGAGACCCAAACACGGCCTGCACTCTGGGGGAACCCCAATCAATGACCCGGCCCTCGCCTTCCCTGTGCAGCTTACCTGAAGGTGCGCCTTCCTCTGGCAAAGGCTCCCTCTGGACTGGGATGGCAAGGGACTTAGAATTGGCCGGCTCTACAGGGGTTGAATCTGGCTCCTGCGCGGCAGTACTCAGTCGCCAGGTCCCTGGCCTTTCCACAGGTCCTGGCAGTCTCTTCTCCACTGATGTCCTCTTCCTTTACGGAGTATTCGCCAGGCCGCAACTCCACTCCGCCTTTATTGGATGATTCTAGGCCCCTTTCGGCCTTCCGATACCTCAGCGGCTGCAGACTACAAAATCCTGATAGCAGGTGTAGTATTGCGGCTTCTGCTGGATGGGCCCCAGTCGGGTAAGTGGCGACCCACAATGGCGCACCGGGCCCAGGCAGTGACCACCACGGTCAGAACCCTGCACTCTGGACAGAGCAGGCAAAGTCGCTCTGCTCCATCAATCACCCCGAGGGCGAATCTGTCCATCAGTGTCCACTCCTGCATATCAGGCAACCACGTCAAGATGGGTAGCAGCTGGCTACCTTCCACCATCTTCCTCTGCCTCGTAGTGTCTGCTGCTAGCAAAGAAACTTTAGTCTCCTCCAAGGCGTGGCACCACCCCCTCACTTCCAGACAGGCTGGCGTCTGTGGAACTGATAGGCAGACTCTTTCCTGGGCATGCTGCTGAAACCCCTTGTTATACAAACTGAAGTTTGCAGGCATGCTAATGGTAGCAGGACTTGTCCAGGCATGTTGCACAGCAGACTGTGCCCGAACAACCAAAAACAGATGACTGCTGACTTTCCCGGTGGCAACAATAACGATTTTAGCCAATGTCCTACTGAAGGGCACCATCTCAACACAGTCTCACCCGCAGGCACCCGCCAGTATACCGCAATCACCACGGGCAACAGTAGACACTTCCAGGCAAGCCAAGTACACACGGCCGAGAATCTCGTCAGGAAAAACAACGGGTTTTTTCCTCACGAGAATCTTGTCTCGGCCGAGTGTACACACGCTCTATTCAAAAGAACTGCCGTTCTTTTGAATGGAGCGAACGCGGTGACGTCATCGACTACGACGAGCGTGCGCTTGTCACATTCGATGCCGTCGCCGCCATCTTGCTACACCCTACCTATGCCTAGGAAGCTACCGCGCATGCGTCAAAGTCATTTCGAGCATGCACGGGTTTCCACGGCGACAGGTGAGTGTACACACTCTCGGGTTTCTCATCGAGAAACATGTCGACAAGAATCCTGACTAGAAAAAAGAAAGCAGGTTTCCTTTTATTCTCGTCGAGATTCTGGCCAGTTTTCTTGACGAGAAACCTGAAAGCCTCGTACACACGCACGGTTTACTCGGCAAGAAAGCTCTGCAAGCAGTTTTCTTGTCGTTTCTTGACGACGGGTTGCTACGGGTGACAGGACATGGTAAAAAGTCACTGAATTGCAGGATTTAGTGTAAGTGTCCGCCCCAGCGCTGGTTGAGGCCACTGGATAGCAGGCAGCAATAATTAACAATGAATCACTCTGTTTGCTATGGGCAACGACACTTATTATCACAGTTCTGAATAGCAGGCAGAGCACACAAGTCCTTCCCCAGGGTTCAATTCCTCAATACTGGTGGAACAAACACAGTTCCCCGGCTTGCTTCCTCAGTTGCTAGGGGGTAATGGTTGGCAGGTCACACGAGATCTGGTGGTCCCAGAACAAGCCCCCAAATGTAGCGGTACCCCAGTAGAGGCTGCTGAAAGTTGTGGTCCACCTGTCACCCTGCCCAGCCCGCCATTCACTTCCCAATTACCTTGGAGACAATGAACTGTCCATGTACTTTTGTATTTTTATTGAGGGATTTAAACTTGTATAGTAATAGGAATATATGAGATGCCCAGTAGAATTTCAGAACAGTCAATTTGGGACACTTTTTGTACAAGACACTTTTCCAAACTCCTGCTCCACAACACTTGCTTGCAGACTATCACTCTCTCTCTCCTGCACAACGATTGCTTCCAGGTACAGCTAGCACATGGTTAGGCCCAACTCTGACCCAGTCAGGCCTTAGAAATTGAAATTTGTAAGCAGGGACCGCAGGTCTTTTTTGGTGTAGCAAAAATAGAATAGAAAGTCTTTAGTGCTAGCTGTCTTATGGTGGACTACTGCTCCCAGTAATCCCTCTTCAGGCCCTGCCAGCCCTCCTGGCTGCAGCTGCCTGACTCCACTGCCTGTGACATCAGTCCTGAACGCTGGCTGTGCACCCATCCCAGACGGCACACTCCCAGAGGCGGCGGGGCACAGACGCAGTATCGGACCAATGCTGCATCCACCTAGGCAAGCATAAAAGGTGGAAAAAAAATATCATACTTCTCTTTTAATTAGCACTACTGAAGTCGCTCCGACTTTAGAAAGTTTTTGTACTACATTCTATCCGACTTTTATTCTTTTCTATTCTATACTTCTATCAAAATAGTACTCAAGTCGCCCGGAAAAATCGCACCGCAATTTGCGCAACTTTCAGGACGCGGCAGTTTGAACCGCGAGCCTCAGAGTGAAATAGAAACTAGCATAGTTCTGCACCTGATTAACAGAGGGAATATGGCAGTTTTCCCATATAGAGAATTGCCACAGATCCTCACCAGGTGCAACCTTGTTGTATGGGATGTCAGTTCACATCTCTCTCTCTGCCTGTGTAGTGATCGCATTACACAAGCAGAGACTGCTCTGGGTTAACACCCCTCCTCCAGCTCCAGCTCTCTTTTCTTTGTGCTGTATGCCGTGCCTGCCACAGCCATAGAACAGAGAACGGATTGCTCCTAGGGATAAGCCGAACACCCCCCGGTTCGGTTCGCACCAGAACCTGCGAACAGTTCGCGCAAACTTTAGAACCCTATTAAATACAATGGACTCGAATGTTCGAAATCAAAAGTGCTAATTATAAAGGCTGATATGCAAGTTATTGTCCTAAAAAGGGTTTGGGGACTCGGGTCCTGCCCCAGGGGATATGTATCAATGCAAAAGGAAATTTTAAAAACTGACGTTTTTTCGGGAGCAGTGATTTTAATGATGCATAAAGTGAAAAATAAAAGTGAAATATTCCTTTAAATATCACACATGGGGGGTGTCTAAAGTATGCCTGTGAAGTGGCACGTGTTTCCGATGTTTAGAACTGTCCCTGCACAAAATTACATTTCTAAAGGAAAACAAGTCATTTAAAACTGCTTGCGGCTTTAATGTAATTTTTGGTCCCGGCAATATGGATGAAAATCATTGAGTAAAATGGCATGGGTACCCCCCCAGCCCACTACCAACCCCTTTGGGTCTTGTATGGATATTAAGGGGAACCCCGCACCCAAATTAAAAAAAGGCCCTATATACTCTGAACAGCAGTATACAGGCGGTGCAAACAAGACAGGGACTGTAGGTTTGTTCTTAAGTAGAATCTGTTTGTAATTTGGAACAGGTACATTTTTTAAGTGTAGCTCCAGCCAAAAAATAAATTTTAAAGCTTTTTGGAAAACATAGGGAAGGGTTATCACCCCTGTATTTGTTTTGCTGTCTGTGCAGTGTGCACCTGTTCAGAACATTTCACCTCACTTTTCGTCCCAATGACAAATGTTTTTTGAAAATTTGTTTTTTTTTATTGAAACAAGGATTGGTGATAAAGCATCAGTGGAGAGGAGACACTTTTTCCCATATTAACTCTTACAGGAGAGAATTTCCCTTCCTAGGGGTAGATTTACTCTCACTTCCTGTTGTCTCCTTCCGTTTGCAAGTGTAGCGACCTCACCCCTCTCACCCCTTCTTGTTCTCGGCTTGTTTGTCTCGTCTAGGGGTTAGTACTGGGGGGAGGGATGCGATACACCACGGCCCATGTCCTCCAATGTGTAAAGGTGAAAGCCAGAACTATCGGGCTTTGTGTGTATGTCCCAGAGTCAAATCCTTTAACTCTATGACCCCCTTTGCTTCCAGTAACTGAAGTTCCACACACTGAAAACGGTCCAACTCGTCTTTATTCCTCTAAGGTGATAAACAGTCATACAGCACAGACAGGTTGAGGCCCAACAGTTCAGTATAGGTGGGGAGTAGGTCAAGGTACAATCCTTTAAGATAGAGCTAACCACTGTGTTGTCACCAATGGCGCATAGTCACTGCCACTGACTATATAGAACAGAACATGGATTACCTTCGCTAACGTAGCCCCTATCAGAGGGAAGACATCCGTCCAAGACAGTTACCGGAGGCCTCTCCGTCACCAGCAATGCTGCGCCGGACTCTCCGGAGAAGTTCCGCTCACCGGCCTCCTCGTCTCAGACACGGGCACCCAAGGAGTTAGGGCCCCCTCGGATTCCTCCACCCTTGCGGAACTCAGTCAAAGGTACTGAGCTCCAGGCTTCCGCCATAGTACCTCACCCCAGGCTAAAGGTGCCTGGGATGGACTCTATCACTCGCTCCGGCCAGGTCAAGGGAACTCCGGGAACGCCAGCACCCAGGCTGAAGGTGCCTGGGCGCGGCCGCGTCCTTCGACTCTGAACCCCAAGTTCAGGGCGTCCGTTCCTTTTATCTCCTCTCCCTTTGCGTCACAGCAGGTTCCCCGCCCCGCTGTACCAGCGCCAGGAAAGGACAAAAAGGGATGCAGTCTTGCGGTGAGTGCTCAGCTCCGGCCCAGGGCGCCACCGCCACCTGCAGGCCGCAGGGAACCCCACACCACCAGAGTCCTCCAAGAACCATAAAAAGGTCTCAGATTCCCTAACAATCAGTGCATCTGGGTTACACTACCACCCAGATGCCTCCCTTAAATTCAAATACCCGCTACACAAGTAAGAGTCGTTTGTAAGTTGGATGTTTGAAAGTAGGGGCCTGCCGTATATACTCTGCAGAAATTTGGCTCTTAGGTGTTGGTATTGCCACAACACTGTAAGCCCTCATAGTTACTCTTGGTGGGCGCTGGAACGCCCTGCTGTGAACTATTATATCAAGAATTGTAATTACAAGCCATTGTTGAACAGTGGTAGGAAAAATTGGGCCTTTGGTGGTGGTGCTGGTGCCACAACACTGTAAGTCCTCACATTCAGGGCTGTCTTTACCGCAGGGCAAATGGGGGCAGCTGCCCAGGGCCCTGTCACTGTTAGGGGCCCAAAGCAGAGCCGCCCGTTAAGCCTGCGTGCTGCCCACAAATCAGCGCTGAAATTCATCAGCGGCGCGCAGCCAGGGCCAGTACTGCTTCCCTTCCCAGTGTTATAAAATGTACAGCACCCCTGGCTTCCCTCTAGACGTGCACTTCTCTCTTCCTGCCACTGGGTGCTGCTTGTATATAAAGGTGAATTAGAATGTGATTTTAGAGCATCCCCAGTTGCTGTACCCGAGGCTGACTTCCTCTTCATGTCCTGCACCCCAAGGTATGCCACTGTTTGCTAATGTATATTGCAAATATAAGTTTTCAGTAGAGTATTTCCAAAGTCTTTATAATATTTGATGTTACAATGGCAGTCCTAGCATATTCCTATGTGAAGAGCTGAGTGCTGGGGATATGGCAGGAGAACTTGCCATAATAGGACATTATACATTTTATTGCAAATTTAACTTAAAGTTTCCATGTTCCAGCACTCACAGTTTTGCACTCTCCCTTCTCTCTGAAGCAGACAGTACTCATTCAAAAAACATTTACTAGTATAAAAAAATAAAAAATAAGAGACACAGAATGCCTATGTATGTCAAAAACTGCAAACATTAAAAAGTTTTTTCACCTTAATGCATCCTATGCATTAAGATGAAAAAATATCCGACAATACTGCCCCCCCCCCCCCGAGCCCCCGCTTCACTTACCTGAGACCTCGAAAGTCCCGCGCTCGTCCCCGTCATCCTCCTCGCCGTTCAGCCTGGCCGTTGATTGGCTACAGTGGATGGATTGAAAACAGCGCAGCCATCGGCTGGCGCTGCTGTTGATCACATCCTCTGACGCAGCGCGCCGGGTGGGCAGGGCCGAGTGATACAGCCAGCGGCTATTGCCGCTCACTGTATCACTGGAGCGCGCTCGCAATCACTCACCACCATGCTTGCTCGCATATAGGTGGTGAGTTATTGCGGGCAGGAGCCGAGACAGCCGCCGAGGGACCCCAGAAGACCAGGTTCGGGGCCACTCTGTGCAAAACGAGCTGCACAGTGGAGGTAAGTATAACATGTTTGTTATTTTTTTTTATTTAAATTTTTTCTTTACAAACCCTTTAATTGCCGCTGATCAGGCTGCATTTAATTGGGGGGGTGCCGGCGTGGAGCGTCACCTCCCTGAAACAAGTTTTTGCAGGTTGGGATGTCTGTATTTTACACATGGCATGCGGTCTGGTCAGTGTTTTAAAAAGTTCTTCTATTTTACACATGCCATGCCATGTGTAAAATAGAGGAACTTTTTAAAACACTGACCAGACCTGCAGTCCAGGCTGAGTGAGGCCTCAGAGGACACAGCATAATTTACAGCACATGGCATTACTGTCTATTTAACTGCTTGATGGGCTTATTTTGGGCCTGGCTGGTTCACATGTATGCATTTTGGCGGCCCACATTTGCTCAGGCACAGCAGCCCATTCATTTGAATGGGCTTCCATGCCTGCGTTTCCTGCAAAAAAAAAGCGCATGCATCATGTAATAGGCTGCGCACACGGCACACCTATGCCCATCAAGCAATGAAATACAGCACTGTCTGTCCATTCTGCTTTAGCACCATGTGACTTATCTGCAGTTCCTGCACCGGCAAACTTGCTGCATTTTTAGATGCTTAGGTCAAGCTTTTAAAAACATGTATTTGTGTGTGCAGGAACTGCAGGTAAGTTGCAAAAAAAAGCAGAATGGATTTCAAGGCAACTGCATTTTTAAAATGATGCATGCACCTTTTCTTTCTGCAGGAAACAAAGGCATGGCAGCCCATTCAAATTAATGGGCTGCTGTGTCTGCGCAAATGAGGGCCGCAAAAACACATACATGTGAACCAGCCAGGCCCAAAATAAGCTGGAGTGGGGGGGGGGGGGGGGCCCAAAAAAAAATGTTTGCCCAGGGCCCAAACCATATTAAAGACGGCCCTGCTCACAGTTACTCTTGGTGGGCGCTGGAAAGCCCTGCTGTGAACTATTATATCAAGAATTGTAATTACATGCCATTGTTGAACAGTGGTAGGAAAAATTTGGCCTTTGGTGGTGGTGCTGGTGCCACAACACTGTAAGTCCTCACAGTTACTCTTGGTGGGCGCAGGAATGGGCCCTGCTGTGAATTATTAGATCAAGAATTGTAATTACATGCCCCTGTTGAACAGGGGTAGAAAAATTGGGCCTTTGGCACTGGTGCCACAACACTGCAACCCCTCACAGATACTGTACTTGGAGCGCAGCAATGAGCCCTGCTGCAAAGTATTGCATCAAAAATTGTAATTACACGCCCCTGTTAAACAGGGGCAGAAAACTTGGGCCTTAGGCACTGGTGCTGGTGCCACAACACTGCAACCCCTCACAGATACTCTATTAGGAGCGCAGGAATGAGCCCTGCTGCAAAGTATTGCATCAAAAATTGTAATTACACGCCCCTGTTAAACAGGGGCAGAAAACTTGGGCCTTAGGCACTGGTGCTGGTGCCACAACACTGCAACCCCTCACAGATACTCTATTAGGAGCGCAGGAATGAGCCCTGCTGCAAAGTATTGCATCAAAAATTGTAAATACACGCCCCTGTTAAACAGGGGCTGAAAAATTGAGCCTTAGCCACTGGTGGCGGTGCCCAGAACCAAAAATGTTCTTACAAGCTATCAGCTTGATCATTGAGGAGGAAGAGGATAGTCACTCAGCATAACAGGATACTCACTCAGCATCAGCATAGGAGATCTTGAAGGGATCTGACATTTAAAAAATAAAATATTCAGTTACATCAGCATCAGGTGCTTGGTAGCTGGTGGTGATCCAAGACTGATTCATTTTTATGAAGGTCCGTCGATCGACCGAGTCGGTGGCCAGGCACACCCTGTGATCGGTGATCGGTGGGAAAGGTGTCCAAGTCTAATCTTGCCCCTAGGTATTCCTGCACCGTGTAAACCAGACGCTGGCGATGGTTGATGGAACCAATCATACCTTGGGGCTGCATTCTAAAAAATTGTCTGAACGCATCGGTCAGACGGCTACCTTCTCCACCGCTCCTTCTTTGACTGACCGAAGCCTCAGCAACACGTTGTCTAGGACCAGGAATTTGTAACCTCCCAGTCTCTGGGAATGCGTTGCACAGACCTTTCTGCAAGGCCTCCCGAAGATGCTTCATCCTCTGCTCCCTCTGCGACGGCAAGATAAGATCCGCAACCTTACCCTTGTAAAGTGGATCAAGGAGGGTTGCCAGCCAGAAATGATCCCTCTCCTTGATCACATGAATATGAGGATCCTTCCGCAAGCTTTGCAGGATCAGGGAGCCCATGCAGCATTGGTTTGCTGAGGCATTTGGTCCGGAGTCCTCTGGGTCACTCAGGACGACATGTTTCGCAGCCTACTCCTCCCAGCCACATACAAGTCCATTGGTGTTTTGGGACTGTAATTGATCCCTGGAAGACTGCTGCTGATGCTTAGTGCTAGGCTCCACCTCCATGCTGACACAATAATCCTCCTCCTCCTCGTCCTCTTCCTGTGTGATAGCCGGGGCAGCAGGAACACTGTCTGGATAAAGGGGGCCTTGAGAGGTAAGGAAGTCCTCATCTTCCTGCCTCTGTTCTGCCTCAAGTGCCCTGTCCATTATTCCACGCAGCATGTGCTCCAACAGGTGGACAAGAGGGACAGTGTCACTGATGCATGCACTGTCACTGCTCACCATCCTCGTGGCCTCCTCAAATGGTGCCAGGACAGTGCATGCATCCCTGATCATGGCTCACTGGCGTGGGAAAAAAAATCCAAGCTCCCCTGACCCTGTCCTGGTGCCATATTGCAACAGATACTCATTGATGGCCCTCTGCTGCGTGTGCAGCCGCTGCAGCATGGCCAACGTAGAGTTCCACCTGGTGGGCATGTAACAGATTAGGCAGTTCTTGGGCAGGTTGTAATCCTTTTGCAGGTCAGCCAGCCGAGCACTGGCATTATATGACCGGGGGAAATGCCCACAGAGTTTCCTGGCCTGCTTCAGGACCTCCTGTAAGCCCAGGTACCTGCCCAAGAACCGCTGCACCACCAAGTTAAGGATGTGAGCCAAACAGGGCACATGGGTCAGTTGTCCCTGTCGGAGGGCGGAGAAGAGGTTGGTGCCATTGTCGCAAACCACCTTTCCTGGCTTAAGCTGGCGTGGCGTCAACCACCTCTGAGCCTGCCCCTGAAGAGCTGACAGAATCTCTGCTCCAGTGTGGCTCCTGTCCCCCAAGCACACCAGCTCAAGCACTGCATGGCATCTTTTTGCCTGCGTACTTGCGTAGCCTCTTGAATGCCTACGGAACACCGCTGGTCCAGAGGAAAAAGCACAGGTAGAGGCCACAGAGGAAGAAGAAGAGGAGGGGGTGGAGGAGAGAGGTGTGTCAGAATCACCACTAGTAACATTTTGGAGGCGTGGTGGTGGAACTACCTCGAACACTACTGCACCTTGTCCTGCATCCTTCCCAGCTGCCAGCAGAGTCACCCAATGCGCCGTGAAAGATAGGTAACGTCCCTGTCCATGCCTGCTGGACCATGAGTCAGCGGTAATATGCACCTTACCGTTGACTGCCCTGTCCAGTGAGGCCAAGACATTGCTTTCCACATGCCGGTAGAGAGCCGGAATCGCCTTCCCTGAGAAAAGGTGGCGTTTGGGAAACCTGCCACTGAGGAAACGCACATTCCACAAACTCACGAAAGGGGGCAAAGTCTACCAACTGAAAAGGCAGCAGTTGAAGTGCTAGCAATTTAGCCAAGCTAGCATTTAACCACTGGGCATGTGGATGGCTGGGAGCGAACTTCTTTCGGCGGTGCAGCAGCTGGGGCAGGGAAATTTGCCTGGTACAATCTGACGTCGGTGTACCAATAGCAGATTCAATAATAAAAGGTAATACTGCGCTAATGTGAACAGATGAAAATATCGTGCTTATTAGCAGCTAGGCTGCGACATAAAAAATATGTGAAACCATATCAAGTAAATAGGAATTAGAAAATGTCGCGCACAGACATGTGAAAAGAGTAAAACACTGATGAGAGTTCCTCTAAAAAAGTGAAAAATATATATGAGTGAAGGTGAATAAATTAATATGTATATAAACACCAAAAAATAAATAAGCAAAACAGGGACTCAACCCCTACTCAGAATACTAAAATAGTGATCAACTTAATATGTGATATTAAAATGAAACATATAAGGCACAATACTGTTGTCAAGTATTACTGCAATAGTGCTCTAAATATTGAAAAGACAGAAGAGGGAATAGTCTATTCCTTGATAGTTCAAATGAGGTCCAATATAGCAAACATTTCCAATGCGACAAACAGTTGCTTCAGATGAAAAAACAGGGGGTTGTGAGGAGATGTTTGGAAAAAGATAGAGCCCAAGATGAATCCACAGAAAGCATAGAAGAACTGCATCCACCACGGTGTGTAGGGAATCAAGATGGGTACCTTACCACAAAAGGTGGACCTCCACTGTGGCAAGGTCAGAAGAGCCTGCAGATATCACCCTCTGTGGGGTATTGGTACTGATCCTGGGGGTGTCACGACTCCGGAGTCATTATATTCCCTCTGCCTCTCATTGTACTGTTTTCTCCACTGGTGGCTGGTATAATCCAAATCATTTAAAAAGAACCAACAGACCTTCCTGCAGTGTGCTCTGCCTCCTGATTCTCCCAGCACACGGCACCGCTGATGGGAGTGGGCGGGGGATGTGAAGCAGCAGAGATCACACATCTCTGCTGTAGGGATGAGCTTCGTGTTCGAGTCGAACATACGTTCGACTCGAACATCGGCTGTTCGATCGTTCGACGAAGATCGAACGATTTGGGCCGTTCGCGCCAAATTCGAGTGACGCGAACGGCCCACAATGCACTACGCCATCGCAGTGTCATCCAGGCGCTGTGATTGGCCAAGCATGCACTGTGACCCCGCATGCTTGGCCAATCACAGCGCCGGCAGCGAGGAGAGCAATGATTGGCCACAGGCAGGATGCCTGTGGCCAATTATTGCTGAGGGGGTTTAGTACACGCCCCACACTATAAAAGGCCGCCAGCGCGGCGGCCTTGTGTAGTGTGTTCCGGAGCAGGGAAAGAGAAGCATAGGCAGGGACAGTGTCATTATTTTTCCTTTACTAATCCTGGATTCCTTGTGTTTAGGGACAAATAAGGATAGGTAGGGAGAGTGTCAGTGACAGTGTGCTATTTTGTGCTAATCCTTGTTTGTAGGGACAGAGAGGTACAGTGAGGGAAAGTGTCAGTGTGTTCCATCTCTGTGCTAATCCTTGTTTGTAGGGACAGAGAGGTACAGTGAGGGAAAGTGTCAGTGTGCTATTCTGTGCTAATCCTTGTTTGTAGGGACAGAGAGGGACAGTGAGGGAAAGTGTCAGTGTGTTCCTTCTCTGTGCTAATCCTTGTTTGTAGGGACAGAGAGGTACAGTGAGGGAAAGTGTCAGTGTGCTATTCTGTGCTAATCCTTGTTTGTAGGGACAGAGAGGGACAGTGAGGGAAAGTGTCAGTGTGTTCCTTCTCTGTGCTAATCCTTGTTTGTAGGGACAGAGAGGTACAGTGAGGGAAAGTGTCAGTGTGCTATTCTGTGCTAATCCTTGTTTGTAGGGACAGAGAGGGACAGTGAGGGAAAGTGTCAGTGTGCTATTCTGTTCTAAACCTATTTTGCTGAACCATATTTTCAATCCTTGAGTTTAGGGACAGAGAGGTACAGTGAGTGAAACTGTCATTGTGCTATTCTGTTCTAAACCTATTTTGCTGAACCATATTTTCAATCCTTGAGTTTAGGGACAGAGAGGTACAGTGAGTGAAACTGTCAGTGTGCTATTCTGTTCTAAACCTATTTTGCTGAACCATATTTTCAATCCTTGAGTTTAGGGACAGAGAGGTACAGTGAGTGAAACTGACAGTGTGCTATTCTGTTCTAAACCTATTTTGCTGAACCATATTTTCAATCCTTGAGTTTAGGGACAGAGAGGTACAGTGAGTGAAACTGTCAGTGTGCTATTCTGTTCTAAACCTATTTTGCTGAACCATATTTTCAATCCTTGAGTTTAGGGACAGAGAGGTACAGTGAGTGAAACTGTCAGTGTGCTATTCTGTTCTAAACCTATTTTGCTGAACCATATTTTCAATCCTTGAGTTTAGGGACAGAGAGGTACAGTGAGTGAAACTGACAGTGTGCTATTCTGTTCTAAACCAATTTTGCTGTTCCATATTTTCAATCCTTGAGTTTAGGGATAGAGAAGGACACTCATAGAAATTATCAGTGTGCTATTCTGTGCTAAATCTTGTTTGTAGGGAGGGACAGAGTAGGACAGTGAGGGAAAGTGTCAGTGTGCTATTCTGTTCTAAACCAATTTTGCTGTTCCATATTTTCAATCCTTGAGTTTAGGGACAGAGAAGGACACTCGTGGAAATTATCAGTGTGCTATTCTGTGCTAAATCTTGTTTGTAGGGAGGGACAGAGTAGGACAGTGAGGGAAAGTGTCAGTGTGCTATTCTGTTCTAAACCAATTTTGCTGTTCCATATTTTCAATCCTTGTGTTTAGGGACAGAGAAGGATAGGCAGGGGACAGTGTCAGTGTCATTGTTGCTAAGCCTCCTGCACAGTATACAGCTGAAGGTAGCCCTTATTGCTCTTTTTCCCATCTCCCTGCAGGCCATCCATTAAAATGTCTGGAAGGCAAACAAGGAGTGGCAGACAGTCAGGAGGCAAAAAAAGAGGGCAAGCAGGCTCTGTGTCTGGGGGCAACAGTGCTGGTCGTGGACGCGGTGCATTGTCATCAGCACATGGCCATGGGACACGCTTGTCCTTCTTTTCGGCAGCTGGACATGTTGAGCCACATCATGCCGAAGACTTGGTAGAGTGGATGACCAAGCCCACCTCATCCTCCTCATCCTCTCTCACCCAGGCTCAGGGTACTGGCAAAGCAGCTGCCAAAGCGTCCTCTTCTCTGGTATCATTATCTTCATTAGTCAATCCTTCCCTAGACCCACCATGTCCTCCTCCTGAGGAGTCCCCCGAACTGTTTGAGCACAGTGTTGGGTACATGCTCCAGGAGGATGCCCAGCGTTTGGAAGGATCTGATGATGATACCCAGCTAGAGGAAGGCAGCAGCGTGAGAGCAGAGAGAGGGGATGCTCAAGAAGGACACCAATCTGGCAGTCATGCTCCAACAGCTGCAGCATACTGCCAGATTGGCTCCAGTGATGAGGAGGGAGGGGATGATGAGGTCACTGACTCCACGTGGGTGCCTAATAGGAGAGAGGAGGAGGAGGAGGAGGATGAGGAGGAGGCACATCTCCAACGAGGCAGGATGCCCTTGAGTGGCCAGCGTATGGGCAGCACACTGACGGAATCACACCGCAGAGCTCTGTGCAGGGCGCTGCCTCTGCCCGTCATTCAAAAAGTTCTTTGGTGTGGGCCTTTTTTGAGGCGAGTGCATCAGATCGCACAGCTGCTGTTTGCAACATATGTCTCAAGCGTATATCGCGTGGCCAAAACATCAGCCGCTTGGGCACCACATGCTTGATCAGACATATGTTGACCTGCCATGCAGCTCGTTGGCAAGCCTACCTTAAAGACCCACACCAAAGAACAAAGCTGACCTCTTCTTGCACCGCATCAGCTGGGATCTCAAACCCCACTATACCTTCACTCCTCTCTGAAACCTGCTCTGAGAGGAATGAAGGTGTAGAATTAGGTGTGTCACAGGCAAGTACTTGCGGGCACTCTGCTAGCAGTACACCAACGTCCGATTCTAGCAGGCAAATTTCCCTGCCCCAGCTGCTGGACCGTCGAAAGAAGTTCACTCCCAGCCATCCACATGCCCAGCGGTTGAATGCTAGCTTGGCTAAATTGCTAGCGCTTCAACTGCTGCCTTTTCAGTTGGTAGACTCGCCCCCCTTCCGTGAGTTTGTGCAATGTGCGGTTCCTCAGTGGCAGGTTCCCAAACGCCACTTTTTCGCACGGAAGGCGATTCCGGCTCTCTACAGGCATGTGGAAGGCAATGTGTTGGCCTCGCTGGACAGGGCGGTCAGCGGTAAGGTGCATATTACCGCTGACTCATGGTCCAGCAGGCATGGACAGGGACGTTACCTTTCTTTCACGGCCCATTGGGTCACTCTTTTGGCAGCTGGGAAGGATGCAGGACAAGGTGCAGTAGTGTTGGAGGTTGTTCCACCGCCACGCCTCCAAAATGCTACTACTGGTTGTGACACACCTCTCTCCTCCACCCCCTCCTCTTCTTCTTCCTCCATGGCCTCTTCCTGTGGTTTGTCCTCGGAACCAGCGGTGCTCCGTAGGCGTTCAAGGGGCTACGCAAGTACGCAGGCAAAAAGATGCCATGCCGTGCTTGCGCTGGTGTGTTTGGGTGACAGGAGCCACACTGGGGCAGAGGTCCTGTCTGCTCTGCAGGGGCAGGCCGAGAGGTGGTTGACGCCACGCCAGCTTAAGCCAGGAATGGTGGTTTGCGACAATGGCACCAACCTCCTCTCCGCCCTCCGACAGGGACAACTGACCCATGTGCCCTGTATGGCTCACGTCCTTAACCTGGTGGTGCAGCGGTTCTTGGGCAGGTACCCGGGCTTACAGGATGTCCTGAGGCAGGCCAGGAAAGTCAGTGTGCATTTCCGCAGATCTTATAATGCCAGTGCTCGCCTGGCTGAGCTGCAAAAGGAGTTGAACCTGCCCAAGAACCGCCTTATATGTGACATGCCCACCAGGTGGAACTCAACGTTGGCCATGCTGCAGCGGCTGCACACGCAGCAGAGGACCATCAATGAGTACCTGTGCGACTACGGCACCAGGACAGGGTCAGGGGAGCTCGGGTTTTTTTCACCACGCCAGTGGGGCATGATCAGGGATGCATGCACTGTCCTGGCACCATTTGAGGAGGCCACGAGGATGGTGAGCAGTGACAGTGCATGCATCAGTGACACTGTACCTCTTGTCCACCTGTTGGAGCACACGCTGCGTGGAATAATGGACAGGGCACTTGAGGCAGAACAGAGGCAGGAAGAGGAGGACTTCCTTGCCTCTCAAGGCCCCCTTTACCCAGACAGTGTTCCTTCTGTCCCACCCATCGCACAGGAAGAGGAGGAGGAGGAGGAGGAGGAGGAGGAGGAGGAGAAGGATTGTGTCAGCATGGAGGTGGAGGCTGGCACTCAGCATCATCAGAAGCAGTCTTTTAGGGATGATTTACAGTCCCAAGAAACCAGTGGACTTGTACGTGGCTGGGAGGAGGTGGCTGCGGATCATGTAGTCCTTAGTGACCCAGAGGACTCCGGACTGAATGCCTCAGCTAACCTACGCTGCATGGCCTCCCTGATCCTGCAAAGTCTGCGGAAGGATCCTCGTATTCTTCGGATCAAGGAGAGGGACCATTACTGGCTGGCCACTCTCCTTGATCCACGGTACAAGGGTAAGGTTGCGGACCATATGTTACCGTCGCAGAGGGAGCAGAGGATGAGACAACTCCGGGAGGCCTTGCAGAAAGGTCTGTGCAACGCGTTCCCAGAGACTGGGAGGTTACAAACTCCTGGTCCTGGACAACGAGTTGCTGAGGCTTCGGGCAGTCAAAGAAGGAGCGGTGGGGAAGGTGGCCGTCTGACCGATGCGTTCAGACAATTCTTTAGTCCGCAGCCCCAAAGTATGATCGGTTCCAGCAACCATCGCCAGCGTCTGATATACATGGTGCAGGAATACCTAGGGGCAAGGTCAGACTTGGACACCTTCCCCACCGAAAATCCGCTGGCTTACTGGGTCTTGAGGATGGATCACTGGCCAGAGCTTGCACAGTATGCAATTGAGCTACTGGCCTGTCCTGCATCCAGCGTTCTTTCAGAACGCACATTCAGTGCTGCTGGAGGATTTGTCACGGATCACAGGGTGCGCCTGTCCACCGACTCGGTTGATCGACTGACTTTCATCAAGATGAACCAGTCTTGGATCACCACCAGCTACCACACACCAGATGCTGATATAACAGACTAATTGATTTTAAAATGTCACATCCCTTCAACACTGATGCTGATGCAGAGTGCCTGTGCTGTTAAGTTGACTGGCTATCCTCCTCCTCCTCCTCAATGATACGATTAACGATGATCGCTTGGAAGATCATTTTGGTTTATGGGTGACGCCACCAGTGGCTAAGGCCCAATTTTTCAGCCCCTGTTTAACAGGGGCGTGTAATTAAAATTTTTGATGCAATACTTTGCAACAGGCCTCATTGCTGTGCTCCAAGTACAGTATCTGTGAGGGGTTGCAGTGTTGTGCCACCATTGCCTAAGGCCCAATTTTTCAGCCCCTGTTCAACAGGGGCATGCAATTCTAATTATTGATCTGATAATTCACAGCAGGGACCATTGCTGCGCCCACCAAGAGTAACTGTCAGGCCTTACCGTGTTGTGGCACCAGCACCACCATCACCACCACCACCACCAAAGGCCCAATTTTTCAGCCCCTGTTCAACAGGGGCATGCAATTATAATTATTGATCTAATAATTCACAGCAGGGCCCATTGCTGCGCCCACTAAGAGTAACTGTCAGGCCTTACAGTGTTGTGGCACCAGCACCACCATCACCACCACCACCACCACCACCAAAGGCCCAATTTTTCAGCCCCTGTTCAACAGGGGCATGCAATTCTAATTATTGATCTAATAATTCACAGCAGGGACCATTGCTGCGCCCACCAAGAGTAACTGTCAGGCCTTACAGTGTTGTGGCACCAGCACCACCATCAAAGGCCCAATTTTTACTACCACTGATCAACAATTATATGTTATTACAGTTCCTGATATAATAGTTGACAGCAGGGCATTCCAGCACCCACCAAGAATAACTGTGAGTGCTTTCAGTGTTGTGCCAACACCAACACCTAAGGGGCCAATTTCTGCAGAGTATATACGGCAGGTCCCTACTTTCAAACATCCAACTTACAAACTACTTCTACTTGCAAACGGAAGAAGACAACAGGAAGTGAGAGGAAATCTACCCCTTGGAAGGAAAATTCTCTCCTGTAAGAATTAATATGGGAGAAAGGTGTCTCCTCTCTACTGATGCTTTATCACCAATCCTTGTTTCAATAAAAACACCACATTTCAAAAACAGTTGTCATTGGGACGCAAAGTGAGGTGAAATGTTCTGAACAGGGGCACAGACAGCAAAAAAAATGTGACAGGGGTGATAACCGTTCCCTATGTTTTCCAAAAAGCTAAAAAAAAAGGAATTTGGCATGGAGCTACACTTAAACAATGCAGCTGTTCAAAATTACAAACAGATTCTACATAAGAACAAACCTACAGTCCCTGTCTTATATGCACCGCCTGTATACGGCTGTTCAGAGTATATAGGGCCTTTTTTATTTTGTGTGCGGGGTTCCCCTTAATATCCATACAAGACCCAAAGGGGCTGGTAATGGGCTGGGGTAGGGGGGGGGGTTGATGGGGTAGCTATGCCATTTTTCCTAAAGATTTTCATCCATATTACCGGGACCAGACATTGCATTAAAGCCGCAAGCAGTTTTAAATGGCTTTTTTTCCTTTAGAAATGTTATTTTGTGCAGGGACAGTTCTAAACACGGGAAACACGTGGCACTTCACAGGCATACTTTAGACACCCCCCAGGTACAATATTTAAAGGAATATTTGACTTTTTTTTTTTCACTTTATGCATCATTAAAATGACTGCTCCCGGAAAACGTCCGTTTTTAAAACTTCTTTTTGCATTGATACATGTCCCCTGGTGCAGAACCCGGGTTCCCAAACTCTGTTTCGGACAATAACATGGATAATAGTCATTATAATTAGCACTTTAGAATCCGAACGTTCGCATCCATTGTATTTAATAGGGTTCTAATGTTCGTGCAAACTTTCGGTCCGTTCGCGGGTTCTGGTGCGAACCGAACCCGGGGGTGTTCGGCTCATCACTACTCTGCTGCTTCACATCCCCCGCCCACTCCCATCAGCGTTGCCGTGTGCTGGGAGAATCAGGAGGCAGAGCACACTGCAGGAAGGTCTGTTGGTTCTTTTTAAATGATTGGATTATACCAGCCACCAGTGGAGGAAACAGTACAACGAGAGGCAGAGGGAATATAATGACTCCGGAGTCGTGACACCCCCAGGATCAGTACCAATACCCCGCAGAGGGTGATATCTGCAGGCTCTTCTGACCTTGCCACAGTGGAGGTCCACCTTTTGTGGTAAGGTACCCATCTTGATTCCCTACACACCGTGGTGGATGCAGTTCTTCTATGCTTTCTGTGGATTCATCTTGGGCTCTATCTTTTTCCAAACATCTCCTCACAACCCCCTGTTTTTTCATCTGAAGCAACTGTTTGTCGCATTGGAACTGTTTGCTATATTGGACCTCATTTGAACTATCAAGGAATAGACTATTCCCTCTTCTGTCTTTTCAATATTTAGAGCACTATTGCAGTAATACTTGACAACAGTATTGTGCCTTATATGTTTCATTTTAATATCACATATTAAGTTGATCACTATTTTAGTATTCTGAGTAGGGGTTGAGTCCCTGTTTTGCTTATTTATTTTTTGGTGTTTATATACATATTAATTTATTCACCTTCACTCATATATATTTTTCACTTTTTTAGAGGAACTCTCATCAGTGTTTTACTCTTTTCACATGTCTGTGCGCGACATTTTCTAATTACCAATAGCAGATTGCCCGCAAGTACTTGGCTGTGAGACACCTAATTCTACACCTTCATTCCTCTCAGTGCAGGTTTCAGAGAGGACTGAAAGTATAGTGGGGTTAGAGATCCCAGCTGATGAGGAGCAAGGAGAGGTCCGCTTTGTTCTTTGGTGTGGGTCTCTTGGGTACGCATGCCAACGAACTGCATGGCAGGTCGACATATGTCTGGTCAAGCACTTGGTGCCCAAGCGGCTGATGTTTTGGCCACGCGAGATACGCTTCAGACATATATTGCATATGGCAACGGTGCGATCTGCTGCACACGTCTGAAAAAAGGCCCACACCAAAGAACTTTTGGAATAACGCGCAGAGACAGCAGCGCCCTGCACATGCGGAGCTCTGCGGTGTGATGCAGTCGGTGTGCTGCCCTTAAGCTGGCCCCTGGAGGGCATCCTGCCTCGTTGGAGATGTGCCTCCTCCTCCTCTCTTCTATCAGGCACCCACGTGGAGTCAGTGACCTCATCATCCCCTCCCTCCTCATCACTGGAGCAAATCTGGCAGTATGCAGCAGCTGGGGGAACATGACTGCCAGATAGCTGTCCTTGTTGGGCACCCCCTCTCTCTGGGCTCACGTTATTGCCTTCCTCTAGCTGGGTTCCATCATCAGAGCCTTCAAAACGCTGGGCATCCTCCTGAAGCATGTACCCAACACTGTGGTCAAACAGTTCAGGGGACTCCTCAGGAGGACATGGTGGGGCTAGGGAAGGAGTGACTGATGCCATTAAGCCGAGGGAAGAGGCCGCTTTGGCAGCTGCTTTGCCAGACAAAGTACCCTGAGCCTGGGTGAGAGAGGATAAGGAGGATGGGGACGTCTTGGTCATCCACTCTACCAAGTCTTGGGCATGTTGCGGCTCAACATGGCCAGCTGCCGAAAAGAAGGACAAGCGTGTCCCACGGCCACGTGCTGATGAGGATGCACCGTGTCCACGACCAGCACTGTTGCCTCTAGACACAGAGCCTGCTTGCCCTCTTTTATTGCCTCGTGACTGTCTGCCTCTCCTTGTTTGCCTTCCAGACATACTAATGGCCTGCAGTGAGATGTAGCTGCACAAAGGTGGGATGTATATAGATTATATATACCGTATTTATCGGTGTATAACACGCACCGGCGTATAACACGCACCCCAAGTTTAGGAGGGAATTTTAGGGAAAAAAACTTTTAGGAGGGAAGTTTAAGGAAAAAAAAACCTTACATTTAAATGCAGCCTTACCAGTGTCCGTTGCAGCCTTGTCAGCAGTGTCCATTGCAGCCTTTGCCCAGTGCAGCTTTGCTCAGTGTCCAGTGCAGCTTTGTCCAGTGCAGCCTTTGCCCAGTGTCCAGTGCAGCTTTGCCCAGTGTCCAGTGCAGCCTTTGCCCAGTGCAGCCTTTGCCCAGTGTCCAGTGCAGCTTTGTCCAGTGCAGCCTTTGCCCAGTGTAGCTTTGCCCAGTGTCCAGTGCAGCCTTTGCTAAGTGCAGCCTTGCCCCAGTTTTCAAAATTGGCGCCGCCGAGATCGCCGCAGAGACTAGGCGGAGCGGGGCGAACGCCGCCGAGAACGCAGGGAACGCAGGGACGCAGAGACGCAGGGACTGGGCGGAGCCGCCGCCGAGATACACATAGCCGAGTGTACTTGGCTATACTCGGCTTTTCTCGGCTCCGCTCACAGTCATGCCGAGTCCCGCCCTATGATGGACATATCACAGGTCCAATGGCGGGACTGGGCGTGACTGTGAGCAGAGCCGAGAAAAGCCGAGTATAGCCGAGTACACTCGGCTATGTGTATCTCGGCGGCGATCGCTGCGCTCCGCTCAGTCAGCGGAGATCGCCGGGATCAGTGGGTATCGGCGTATAACACGCACCCACGATTTTCCCCTGATTTTAAGGGGAAAAAAGTGCGTGTTATACGCCGATAAATACGGTGTATATATATACATATATATGTATATATATACTGATTATAATGCAGCTATCAGAATCAACTGCCTGCTGTGGTATTAGTATGAAAAAAGCAGCAATTGTCTTGAGTTAGTTTTAGGTGAACACTGTGCAGAGGACACAGTACACTAACTGAAAATACTTGCAGCTCTCTGCCTGTGGTTTTATTATGAGAACACCACAAATTTTATTCAGGTTCCTTTAAGTGAATGCTGTGCAAAGGACAGAAGTCCTGCAGTACACTAAATTAAATTAATGCAGCTCCCTGCCTGTGGTTTTATTATGAGAACACCACTATTTGTATTCAGGTAAGCTTTAGGTGAACGCTATGCAAAGCAGACAGTGCACTAAGTGAAACACTGCAGCTAGCACAATCACCTGCCTGCCTGTCACAGTATAGAGAATAACAGGAACGGATCTAGCTAAACTGCATACAGTGTATAAATATTGTGAGGGGGTTAACTCGGCAGCGGGTGTGTGTGACCCCCTGGATGGGTTCACCACACAAAAACTAGGCACAGCAGACAATGGTAGGAGGAAAAACAAAAGGGTGCGGTTTTATTTGCACTATATAGAAAAAGAAAACAGAAAACAAAAGCAACACAAAAAGAAAACCTGGTCAACTTGACCGCTCACTAAACACGTTGGTGTCCCTAACTAACAACTGGGTACAGCCTTGTGCTACCCCAGTCCTTAAGTCCCTGTTTTTAAAGTCCTTAGTAATAGCCACACAGGCTTTGTCTCACCGCACAGAGATCACACTCCCCAGATTATCCACACAGATCTGGTTCCAGTCTTGAGCATCTCCCTTAGCATGCTGGGAGTTCTTGTAGAGGCCTCAATGAGCCACTTGATTCAGCTGGGCTCATTAACTCTTCCCCTGCAAGACTCCCAGCACTCCCCCTAGTGGTATAAATCGGCATAAAGCCTGAATCTAGGACATATATATCTCCCAACCTGGATGCAACCTGGCGACTTTACCTGCCTGCTGTCACATACCCCCCCTCTTGTTTTAACCTTGGGGTTGGAACACAAGCCATCAGGCATGCATGTACTCGAGACAAAGCGTCCACATTCCCCATTTGAACGCCAGGGCGATGCTTTACTGTAAAGTTGAATTACTGTAGGGCCAGGAACCACCTATTTACTCTTCTATTTGTCTCTTTGTTCTGACCCATCCACTTTAAAGGAGCGTGATCAGTAATCATGTCAAAGTGCCTACCTAGCAGATAGTACCGAAGGGAATCTAGGGCCCACTTCACCGCTAAACAATCTTTCTCAATTGTGGCATAATTTACCTCATGGGATTTCAACTTCTTGCTGAGGTAAATGACTGGGTGCTCTTCCCCATTCCAGACCTGGGACAATACTGCTCCTAACCCAACGTCGGATGCATCACTTTGTACAACAAAGTCCCTAGAGAAGTCTGGTGAGTACAACACTGGCTGGCTACATAAGGCTTTTTTAAGAATTGGAATGCTGCCTCAGCCTCTGGGGTCCATTTAACCATGACAGACTCTTTCCCTTTTGTCAGGTTGGTTAGGGGCACAGCCTGAGAAGCAAAGTGGGGAATGAATCGCCGATAATAACCCGCGATTCCCAGAAAGGCTTGTACCTGCTTCTTGCTGTTGGGACGGGGCCAATTCTGTATGGCCTCGACTTAATTGACCTGGGGTTTTATTACTCCTCTCCCAATGGTGTACCCAAGATATTTGGCCTCCTCCTTGTCCAATGGTACACTTCTTGGGGTTGGCCGTAAACCCAGCTTCCCGGATAGAGTCTAGGACTGCTTGCACTTTTTGCAGATGTGAGGCCCAATCTGTGCTATAGATAATGACATCATCCAGGTAAGCCGCGGCACACTTCTGATGGGGCCTCAGTATCTGGTCCATTTTCCGCTGGAATGTTGCCGGTGCGTTCTGTAATCCAAACGGCATTCTCTTATATTGGAACGCCCCGTCTGGGGTTACAAATGCGGTTTTCTCCTTGGCCGACTCGGCTAGGGGAATTTGCCAATACCCTTTTGTGAGATCAAGAGTTGTCATGTATCGGGCTGTTCCCAGCCGGTCGATCAACTCATCTATACGTGGCATGGGGTAGGTGTCAAATTTTGTAACTTTGTTTAATTGTCGAAAATCGTTACAAAATCGCCAGCTCCCATCCGGTTTAGGCACTAACACAATGGGACTTGACCAATCACTTTGGGACTCCTCTATCACCCCTAACCTAAGCATTTTCTGAACTTCCTCACGTATTGCCTCCTGTCGGGCCTCCGGGATCCGATAGAGTTTTAGTTTCACCCTTTTACCGGGCGGGGTAATAATATCATGCTCTACCCCAGACGTTTGTCCCGGCAGCTCAGAGAAAACCTCCTTGTTGCGAAGCACAAACTCCTTAACCTCCTGTTGTTGGGGTTTTGACAAGGTGACTGCTATTCCAACCTCAGGAATCACGCAATCAGAGTGAGCTAGTGACAACGTTTCCGCGACTAGGGATTCCCTATCCCTCCAGGCTTTCAACAGATTAACATGATAGATCTGTTCGGGCTTTCGCCTTCCTGGTTGTCTGACCTTGTAATTCACTTCGCTCACTTTTTCCATTACCTCATAGGGGCCTTGCCATTTAGCGAGGAATTTGCTTTCAACCGTAGGGACAAGTACCAATACCCTATCCCCCGGGGAAAAGGTACAGGTCCTGGCTCCACGGTTGTACACTCTCTGCTGTGCCAACTGCGCTTGGGCCAAATGTTCCTTTACGATTGGCATTACCTGTGCAATTCTATCTTGCATCAGGGCGACATGCTCAATCACACTCCGGTGGGGAGAACTCTCACTCTCCCAGGTTTCCTTGGCGATATCCAACAGCCCTCTGGGGTGTCTCCCATAAAGTAACTCAAAGGGTGAAAAACCCGTAGAGGATTGGGGTACCTCCCTAATAGCAAACATTAAATAGGGAATAAGACAGTCCCAATCCTTTCCATCTCTATCCACCACTTTCTTCAACATTTGTTTTAGAGTTTTGTTGAATCTTTCAACCAACCCATCTGTTTGGGGGTGATACACAGATGTACGCAATTGTGTCACTTTGAACAACTAAAGCCCTGTACACACGATCAGATATCCTATGGATTTTCGTCTGATGGATTTGTCCATCAGAAATCCGATGAAACTGTTTTCCATCAGTCTTGCCCACACACCATCAGTCAAAAAACCGACCGTTCCAAACGTGGTGACGTAAAACACTCCGATGAGCTGAGAAAAATGAAATTCAATGCTACTGAGCATGTGTCGACTTGATTCTGAGCATGCTTGGGTTTTTTATCTGATGGATTTCCCCACAGACGATCGGAAATTGCCATCGGTTTTTTATCCATCAGATAATTTTAAAACATGTTCTATTTTTTTAAAACCGATGGAAAAAAGACTGATGGGTCCCATACACGATCGGTTTGTCTGATGAAAACAATCCATCAGACGGTTTTCATCAGTCAAACTGATCGTGTGTACAGGGCTTTACACAGCTCTTTCATAACCCGGGACATAAAGGGTGTACCTTGGTCCGTAAGCAGTTCTTTACAAATACCCACACGGCTAAAAACAAGAGATAGCTCTTTGGCTATGGTTTTGGCCGAGGTATTTCGGAGAGGAATCGCTTCCGGATAACGGGTGGCATAGTCCATTATAACCAAAATGTACTGGTGCCCCCTAGCGGACTTCATTATCGGACCTACCAAATCCATTGCGATCCTCTCAAAGGGGACCTCAATGATGGGAAGAGGTACCAGCGGGTTACGGAAATGTGGCATCGGTGCCGACCTCTGACACACAGGGCAGGAGGAACAATAATTTTCTGTTTCCTTCATGACCCCAGGCCAATAGAATCTCTGCAACACTCTCTCTCGGGTTTTCTCTGTCCTCAGATGACCTCCAAGAATGTGCCCATGGGCCAACTCTAACACCAACTTCCTGTAAGGTTTGGGCACCACAAGCTGCTCAATGGTTTCTTCTGCCATTTTAGCCACCCGATACAGTAGGTCCTTTTCCACGATGAAGTATGGGTAAGTGCAGGTCTCATCGGGGTTCACTAACTCACCATCTATTCTCACTACGTTTTCCCGTGCCTTTATTAGGGTGGGGTCTTTTAACTGTTCTGTGGCAAAATTTTCCTTGTGAACCTCGAGATCAGAAAACTCCACAGACGGCATGTTTTCGTCTGAGGATGGTGGCTCCTCCCCAGTTTCTCGAGTCTCCCCTGCCAATACCGACAAGGGAAATTCTGGAGAGTCCTCACCAGTCTCAGAGGAATTCTGGCTATCACATTCCTAGTATATAGGGGGGCCAGTGGGGGGCTCAGGGTAATCCCATAGTTCCCAGAACTTTGGAAAATCCCTTCCCACAATGGCATCATGAGGCAAATGAGACACTAACCCCACCCGATGAGAGAGGGTACCTTTGGGGGTCTCAAAACATACTGTAGTCACCGGATACTCTCGGGTGTCCCCATGCACACAAATAACCGCTACCTTGCTATTCCCAGAAACCTCTGTAGTGACTAATTCAGCCTTTACCAGTGTCACAAGGCTACCTGAATCCAGCAATACAACAACATTTCTACCATTAACACACATTTTGCATAAATGTTTCTCAGTTCCCCGAATGGCAGTGCATGCGACTGTCGCAAACAGCGACTGACGTCTATCCGTTAGAAAGTCACATTGCATGGGTTCATCCACAACCGGGCAATTTGCTGCAATATGTCCCTCTTGTCGGCAGAGGTAACAAACAATCCTTCTTGCTGCCTCTTGAGGCCCTAACTTCCCAGGCTGTTCTTGCCAAACCTTGGGTAGAACTCCCACCCTCTCACTCTCTCCACCCTCACCCCTTGGAATCATCTTACCCGCCACTGGGGATGGTCTGGTCTTAGGGTGGAAAGTCAGTGAGTCTCTGGAAGAAGCAGTCAGGTTCTCCGTAGCCAAGTACTTCTCTACACGATCCACAAGATTATCGGCCGTTGCTGGGTCTCCATGGCTTACCCACCTTTGGATGGCAGTAGGAAGAGCTCTCAAGAAACGATCCATCACAACACGTTCCACAATCTTTGGTGCGGACAAAGTCTCTGGCTGTAGCCACTTCCTGCTCAGGTGAATGAGATCATACATTTGAGACCTGGGGGGTTTTCCAAGCTGGAAAGTCCAGTTATGCACACGCTGAGCCTGGACAGCCAGGGTGACACCCAGCCGTGCCAAAATTTCAGTTTTTAGCATCACATAGTCCTTTGCTTGGTCAGGCTCTAGGTCATAGTAAGCTTTCTGCGATTCACCAGTTAACAGAGGAGCCACCAGTCCAGCCCACTGCTCCTTAGGCCACTTTTCTCTTTCAGCAGTCCTTTCAAATGTGGTCAAAAACAGCTCTGGATCATCCTCTCCAGTCATTTTTGTCAATAAATAAACGACTCACCCCAAAGGACGGGGTATTAGTGGAAATATTTGCCTCACCGGTCTGCGGACGTTGCTGCATTACTATTTCCAATTGTTGTTGTAGTCTCTGCTCTTGTTTCTACAACAGGTCTATGAAGCGAGCCTCAGATTGCTGCTGGGCTTGTTGCTGAGCTTCCAGACTCTGTTGCAAAGTTGCATTTGTCTGCTGCTGAGCTTCCAGACTCTGTTGGTGAGCTTGCTGCTGGGCTGCAAGGCTCTGTTGATAAGCTTGCTGGTAGGCTGCAAAGCTCTGTTGTTGAGCTACAAGGCTCTTTTGCAAACCTGCATTTGTCTGCTGCTGATTGGCATTTGCTAGAGCCAGCTGTTTCAATATCTCCTCCATGCTGGCCTTACAAAAAAAACTGCCCGCATTCTCCACCAACTGTGAGGGGGTTAACTCGGCAGCGAGTGTGTGTGACCCCCTGGATGGGGATCATCACACAAAAACTAGGCACAACAGACAATGGTAGGAGGAAAAACAAAAGGGTGCGGTTTTATTTGCACTATATACAAAAATATAACAGAAAACAAAAGCAACACAAAAAGAAAACCTGGTCAGCTTGACCGCTCACTAAACACGTTGGTGTCCCTAACTAACAACTGGGTACAGCCTTGTGCTGCCCCAGTCCTTAAGTCCCTGTTTTTAAAGTCCTTAGTAATAGCCACACAGGCTTTGTCTCACCGCACAGAGATCACACTCCCCAGATTATCCACACAGATCTGGTTCCAGTCTTGAGCATCTCCCTTAGCATGCTGGGAGTTCTTGTAGAGGCCTCAATGAGCCACTTGATTCAGCTGGGCTCATTAACTCTTCCCCTGCAAGACTCCCAGCACTCCCCCTAGTGGTATCAGGGGAAAATCGTGGGTGCGTGTTATACGCCGATACCCACTGATCCCGGCGATCTCCGCTGACTGAGCGGAGCGCAGCGATCGCCGCCGAGATACACATAGCCGAGTGTACTCGGCTATACTCGGCTTTTCTCGGCTCCGCTCACAGTCACGCCGAGTCCCGCCCTATGATGGACATATCACAGGTCCAATGGCGGGACTGGGCGTGACTGTGAGCAGAGCCGAGAAAAGCCGAGTATAGCCGAGTACACTCGGCTATGTGTATCTCGGCGGCGATCGCTGCGCTCCGCTCAGTCAGCGGAGATCGCCGGGATCAGTGGGTATCGGCGTATAACACGCACCCACGATTTTCCCCTGATTTTAAGGGGAAAAAAGTGCGTGTTATACGCCGATAAATACGGTATATATATATATATATATATATATATATATATATATATACTGATTATAATGCAGCTATCAGAATCAACTGCCTGCTGTGGTATTAGTATGAGAAAAGCAGCAATTGTCTTGAGTTAGTTTTAGGTGAACACTGTGCAGAGGACACAGTACACTAACTGAAAATACTTGCAGCTCTCTGCCTGTGGTTTTATTATGAGAACACCACAAATTTTATTCAGGTTCCTTTAAGTGAATGCTGTGCAAAGGACAGAAGTCCTGCAGTACACTAAATTAAATTAATGCAGCTCCCTGCCTGTGGTTTTATTATGAGAACACCACTATTTGTATTCAGGTAAGCTTTAGGTGAACGCTATGCAAAGCAGACAGTACACTAAGTGAAACACTGCAGCTAGCACAATCACCTGCCTGCCTGTCACAGTATAGAGAATAACAGGAACGGATCTAGCTAAACTGCATACAGTGTATAAATATTGTGAGGGGGTTAACTCGGCAGCGGGTGTGTGTGACCCCCTGGATGGGTTCACCACACAAAAACTAGGCACAGCAGACAATGGTAGGAGGAAAAACAAAAGGGTGCGGTTTTATTTGCACTATATACAAAAATAAAACCGAAAACAAAAGCAACACAAAAAGAAAACCTGGTCAACTTGACCGCTCACTAAACACGTTGGTGTCCCTAACTAACAACTGGGTACAGCCTTGTGCTACCCCAGTCCTTAAGTCCCTGTTTTTAAAGTCCTTAGTAATAGCCACACAGGCTTTGTCTCACCGCACAGAGATCACACTCCCCAGATTATCCACACAGATCTGGTTCCAGTCTTGAGCATCTCCCTTAGCATGCTGGGAGTTCTTGTAGAGGCCTCAATGAGCCACTTGATTCAGCTGGGCTCATTAACTCTTCCCCTGCAAGACTCCCAGCACTCCCCCTAGTGGTATAAATCGGCATAAAGCCTGAATCTAGGACATATATATCTCCCATCCTGGATGCAACCTGGCGACTTTACCTGCCTGCTGTCACAATATATATACAACACCTAGGATGCATATATATTCTCTACACACTGTAACTGCAGCTAACTGACTCGTCTGCCTGCTCTATCTAACTCAATATAAATGACACTGTCTCTCTTTCTCTGTAAGCTCTCTCTTTAACCACCGCAACACACTACACAAGGCCGCCACGGAGACGGCCTTATATAGGGTGGGGCGTGTACTAAACCCCCTGAGACATAATTGGCCAAAGCCACCCTAGCTTTGGCCAATTATGGCTCTCCGTTTTTTGCGTGCTGTAATTGGCCAAAGCATGCAGGTCATAGTGCATGCTTGGCCAATCATCAGCCAGCAATGCACTGCGATGCCGCAGTAAATTATGGGCCGTGATGCGCCACTCGAATTTGGCGCGAACGGCCCATAATGTTCGCAATTCCGCGAACGGCCGAACAGACGATGTTCGAGTCGAACATGGGTTTGACTCGAACACGAAGCTCATCCCTAATTGCTCCTAATTAACAAAATGGCTTGCACTCCTTTTGTTAGATAGGAGCAGCATCTGCTCCATGTTCCAAATTTAGAAGAGTTGTGCAAGCAACTCTTTGTTAATTCCCCCCATTGTTTTTTTTTTTTATCAGGGCCTGCTCACACTGCTGGTTTACATTACATTGCAGTCCATTGGAAAAAAAGTCCTAAGAGGCTTAATTCATAAAGCTAAGACACCTGGATAATCATACTTAAAAAAAAGTGACTGTTATTTTTAGCTAAATCCAATGAAATTTGAAAATTAGAGTCAAACGGTTAAATTAACCACTTGCCGACCGCCTCCCGTAGATATACGTCCGCAAAATGGCACGTACAGGCACATCAACGTACCTGTACGTCCCCTTTAACCACTTCAACTCCGGGCCTTTTTTACCACCTCAATACCGGGCCTATTCTGGCACTTCTCTGCTACATGTACAAATCATCATTCTTTTGCTAGAAAATTACTCGGAACCCCCAAAAATTATATATGTTTTTTAGCAGACACCCTAGGGAATAAAATGACGGTCATTGCAACTTTTTTTCTTGCACGGTATTTGCGCAATAATTTTTCAAACGCCTTTTTTTGGAAAAAAAATGGTTTCATGAATTAAAAAATAACAAAACAGTAAAGTTAGCCCAATTTTTTGGGAAAATATGAAAGATGATGTTACGCCGAGTAAATTGATACCTAACATGTCACGCTTTAAAATTGCGCACACTCATGGAATGGCGCCAAACTTCGGTACTTAAAAATCTCCAGGGGCGTTTTAATTTTTTTTTTTTTTTTTATAATTTTTATTATTTTTTTTAATTTTTTTTTTTTTTTTTTTTTTTACACTTATTTTACTTTATTTTTTATCACTTTTATTCCTATTACAAGGAATGTAAACATCCATTGTAATAGGAATGTGTGTGACAGGTCCTCTTTATTGAGAGATGCAGGGTCAATAAGACCCCACATCTCTCCTCCAGGTTGGAAAGCATGAGATTGTGAATTTTTTTTTCACTGATCTCATGTTTACTAGCCGCAATGTCGGCTTTGTTTACATCTGAAGACCCAGGCGTGACGTCATCACATCGCGCCCGGGCCTCCGACGGTCACAGAGATGACTGGTCATCAGTCATCTCTTTGCTCGTCATGTGATCCACCTCCGGCGCCCGACGATTCTCTCCGGGTCCCCGATGGCACGGGAGAGCCCGGAGAAGCACTGGATGGCGGCGGGAGGGGGGGGGGATGTCCCCTCCCGCCGCCTATAAGAACGATCAAGCGTTGGAAACGGCGCTATGATCATTCTTATGGTGCACAGAATCGCCGGCACAACAAAAGGATGTCTCTAGCTGCAGGCATCATTCAGATATCCCCCTACAAAGCCCAGGACGTCATATGACGTCCACCCAGGATGGGAGATCCCATCTGTGGACGTCATTTGACTATGGCTGGGTAGGAAAGTGGTTAACTGCCTGATGTGGGGGTCGCACGCGCAACGGCGGCGGCGCGCTCGCGACCCTGCTGCCTTACCCGTGATATATATTTTTTGGGGATATTTATTATAGCAAAAAGTAAAAAATATTGCATTTTTTTCTAAATTGTCGCTCTATTTTTGTTTATAGCGCAAAAAATAAAAACCGCAGAGGTGATCAAACACCACCAAAAGTAAGCTCTATTTGTGGGAAAAAAAGGACGTCAATTTTGTTTGGGAGCCACGTCGCATGACCGTGCAATTGTCAGTTAAAGCGACGCAGTGCCGAATCGCAAAAAGGGGCCTGGTCTTTAACCAGCCAAAATGGTCCGGGGCTTAAGTGGTTAAAGAGCCTTATCCTTGTTTTAAAACTTTGTGCATTAGGCCTAAAGTCTGTTATTTTGTAACAGCTTAAGTTTAGTAGAATGACCACTACTGAGAAGAAACTCTTGCGCACATACCCTGCAAAAGAGACAGCACAATTTATAACCCAAACTATTTCTTTTTCAGGTCTTCAGTTTGTTTCCATACTCGGTCAGAGGAGGATATCCTGAGAGTGTTAGGGAGGAGAACCAAATCCCTTATTGTCGGTGGTGGTGGTATCAACCTTTGTCTTTTAACCTTGTGGATGTATTCGACTTATTTCAGGTGTGCCAATAAGAATTCAAAAACCCAAAGATCTGCAGGAAATCAGAAGTTAAGCCTCGTACACACGACCGAGTTTCTCGTCCAAAACCGACAAGAAAAGAGCCGAGAGAGCTTTATTGTCGAGAAAACCGTTTGTGTGTATGGTTTTACGACGAGAAAACTGCCGTGAATCTCGACGAGAAAAATAGAGAACCTGCTCTCTATTTTCTCGTCCGGATTCTAGATTTTCTCGTCGTGTTTCTCGTCTGCCTGTTTTGCGACGAGAAAATGGTTCGTGTGTATGCTTTCTTGTTCATACATCACGGGACACAGAGCAGCATAGTCATTACTATGTGGGTTATATAGAATTACCTTCAGGTGCTGGCACTGGCAACTTCCAAAACAGGAAGTACCCTCCCCTATATAAGCCCCTCCCATCCGGGAGTACCTCAGTTTTTTGCCAGTGTCTAAGGTGTTGGCCAAGGTTAACATGTATTCATCTGGGCTTGTGTACAGGTTCTCTGGGCCTTAGCAAGCTATTCCGGATCCGACCAAAAAAGCTTCATAGCTAAACGGTCGGTACCCGGGCCTTGCAGAGAAGAGCAGGGTTTTGCCTGTAATGCCTCTCTTAGGAGGGCTGGACCCTGGGATCCAGAGCTCTGGTCATACCCAAAACCAAGAGGCTATCTGTGCAGGGTGCTATACAGGTCCAGGGGAGTGGAATCCTTGGGAACCCGGTCCCTGAAGGTCTAGTACAATGCCTGCCGTGAGAGGTGAAGTTTGGGCTTCTGTGGACCAAACAAAGTCCTGCGGCGGGGAAAAGGTAAGTGGGGGCCCCTCAGGAACTTGGTTCTATTGAGGGGACCCCCAAGCCTAATATGTCTTTCTGCCTGTTACCTAAAGGGTATTCCCGCTAATAGCTGTATATGCCTAAGAAATCCTAGAAATGTTTTTTCATAAGGGAAGTTTTAAAAAAACTGTAAACCTGGAAATGTTTTTTCATAAAGGAGGTTTAAAAAAAAAAAAAAAAGACAAAGGTGCGGTACCTGTGTTTGTCCACTAGAGGCCGCTGTGGAACGTCTTTTTTTCTTGGGACTATTCCTTCCATGGTGAAAGTCCAGGCAGATGAGTGAGCTCTCTATCAGGGAAGCTGCATTCCTCTGTCATGCTGCCAAGTAGTTTCCTTCCATCCCCGAGTCCTGGTGAAACAGGGACCCTGGCTCCTCTCCCTACATGGCGCCAAGAGCGCACACGTGCACGCGCGCGCGCGCACACATGCTTTCCTTTTATAAAGTTTAGCTTCAAAAAAGGGGGCGGAGCCTGGCGGATGACGCGCTCTGTGCGCCCAGCGCTTCTGCGCATGTGCGGGCGTCCCAGCAAGATAAAAGGACTCAGTCCACGCTGCTTGCTATGGACACAGAGCATGGAAAGGAGCTGGTAGCATGGTATAGGGGCTTACAGCGGGCGGTTGATACAGGCATCCCCAGAAAGACGCATTAGTAGACACCCACTGATGTACATAGCAGCAAATTGCATTAGACTATTTCAGTAAGGGGTGTATTGCGGCTGGAATACCTCAGCTTTGAACTAAGGAATATGCCGCCTAAAAAACTCCGAGATATACCTCTCAGGAAGTGTAGGGGGTCTCCATCGGGCTCTGAGGATCTGGAGCAGTCATCTGCACCCTCCTCCCCTGAGAAATCAGAGGTTAATACCCATAAGGAACCCCCGGGAGTGCCAGGTACTGCGGCTGTCCTCAGTCCACCTGCTCCTGCATATATAACAGAGGAGGTTTTTTCCTCAACTCTGGAGGGATTGGAGCAGAGATTGGCAGCATTGATCGCTTCTTCTCTACAGGAAAGAAAGCGCGCCAGATCTCCATCACCTCCATTAGAGTGCCTGTTGGCAGAGCAACAGTCCCAGGAAGGGACCGACCTACCTGAAGGGGATCAGGAGGAGGTTAGCTCTGTTTTTGAGGAATCGACAGTAGATGAACCATTTTCAGCATCGCAGACTGAAAGATTGTGGGTCCAGACCCTAACTGACATGGTTCGATCTGCATTTAAAATGCCTCTTGTTGAACCATCAACTACTGCTGTCTCCTCATTGGGGTCGCTAAAAGCTCCCCAGGTTAATTGCTCCTTTCCAATACATCCATTATTGGAAGGACTTATATACCAGGACTAGGAACATCCTGATAAACTATTTGTTCCGCCTAAAAGGTTTCCGGTGATCTATCCCATGGAGGAAAAGTTCACCCAGAGATGGAATGTTCCTACGGTGGATGCAGCCATCTCTTCTGTGAACAAATCACTGACATGTCCAGTAGATAATGTTCAAATGTTCAAAGATCCAGTGGATAAAAAATTGGAATCTTTATTAAAATCTGCTTTTTCCACAGCAGGGGCTGTTACACAGCCAGCAGTGGCAGCTATTGGGGTCTGCCAAGCTTTAAAGGATCAAATGAAAATGGTCCTGAGGGATTTGCCAGACCAGCAGGCCCAGGCTCTGGCTGATCTGCCTAGAGCATTATGCTTTGCGGTTGACGCCATCAAGGATTCTATCCATCAGGCCTCCCGCCTCACGCTGTCTTTGGTACATATGCGTAGGCTTCTGTGGCTCAAAAACTGGTCTGCTGAAGCTCCCTGTAAGAAGCTCTTAGTTAGCTTCCCATTTCATGGGGAACGCCTTTTTGGCGAAGACCTGGATAAGTATATCCAGAAGATTTCCAGTGGTAAAAGTACTCTCTTACCGAGTAAAAAGAGGTCTAGGGGTCCATCTTTTAAGAGGACTACCTCTCCTATCCCTGCGACGTCTGCTACTAAGCAGTTCCGACGGCCTCCTCGGTCAAACTCAGGAGGTAAAAATCAGGGACAGCCACAGGGTAATAAAAAGCCCTGGATCCGAAGAGGTACTAAACCAGCCTCCAAGTCAAGCCTATGAAGGGCTGCCCCCACTCAAACGGGTGGGGGGAAGACTTCAGTTGTTCGCAGAGACCTGGCGGGAGACGATCAAAGACAGATGGGTGCTCTCCGCAGTAACTCTGGGATACAAGTTGGAGTTAAAAGAGTCTCCTCCGTCCCATTTTATGTGGTCAGGCATGCCAAGAGACCCTCTGAAAAGAGGGTCTCTCCTATTGGCGTTAGAACAACTATTGCTCCAAGGAGTAATTATGGAGTTTCCTATGGAAGAGTGGGGGTTGGGTTTCTACTCAAACCTTTTCACAGTCCCGAAGCCAAACGGGGACATAAGACCCATATTGGACCTAAAGAGTCTAAACAAATTTCTAAACGTCCGGTCTTTCCGGATGGAGTCGATCCGATCGGTCACCGCTGCCCTACAAGGGGAGGAATGGTTAGCCTCGATCGACATCAAAGATGCTTACTTGCATGTTCCCATCTTTCCAGGTCATCAAAAATTCCTACGCTTTGCAGTAGAAGGGCGCCATTTTCAGTTCAGAGCGTTACCATTCGGTCTGGCCACAGCACCACGAGTGTTCACAAAAATTCTGGCCCCACTGTTGGCCGATCTAAGAACACGGGGTGTAACGATAATGGCATACCTAGACGACCTGTTGTTGATGGACCACTCAGTTGCCAAGCTAGAAGTGGTAATTGTCGATACAATCAAGTATCTAGAGTCTCACGGTTGGGTCATCAACCTGGACAAGTCAGCCCTACAGCCAGTAAAAAACCTGGTATATCTAGGGCTATGGCTGGATTCAGACCAGAGGAAGATTTTCTTACCTCTAGACAAGGTATCCTCTTTGAGGGCCTTGGTCCGTCTGCTTTGTGCAAAAAGACAGCCGTCCATACGCCTGTGCATGAGGCTGCTAGGAAAGATGGTAGCATCATTCGAAGCTGTACCATACGCCCAATTCCACTCAAGGAATTTACAAAGGGCCATATTGTCAGCCTGGAACGGAAAAGTTCAGGCTCTAGACTTCCCGATGGCTTTGTCCCCTTCCGTTCGGAAGAGTCTCTGCTGGTGGTTGATCCCCCAGAATCTCCAGAAGGGAAAACCCTTCAGCCCGATATCTTGGAAGGTGGTCACTACATCTGCCAGCCTTATAGGCTGGGGGGCAGTACTGGAGCAATGGTCTCTCCAGGGCAGATGGTCAAATGTAGTAAAAACCCTGCCCATCAATCTCTTAGAGATACGAGCAGCCCGGTACGCCCTAGTAGCCTGGACATCCAGACTCCAAGGGTCCCCTGTCAGAATTCAATCAGACAATGCCACAGCAGTGGCATATATCAATCATCAGGGAGGCACCAGGAGTCGTGCAGCCCAGAGGGAAGTAAGTCACATCCTGGAATGGGCAGAAAAGCATGTCCCATGTATATCAGCTGTCTTCATTCCAGGGGTGGAGAATTGGAAGGCGGACTTTCTGAGTCGCCAACAGTTATGCCCAGAGGAATGGTCCCTTCATCCCGAGGTCTTCCGAGCAATATGTCAGCGGTGGGGAACACCGGATGTAGATCTGCTAGCATCCAGATTCTACGCAAAGGTGGACAGATTTGTCTCCCGGACAAGGGATCCCCTCGCTTGCGGCTCGGATGCTCTGGTGTTCCCTTGGGATCAGTTCAGACTGATATATGCATTCCCTCCGCTACAATTGTTGCCTCGACTCCTTCGCAGAGTCAGGTTGGAGAAGAAGCCGGTGATCCTGGTGGCTCCAGCGTGGCCCCGAAGGGCCTGGTACGCGGAGATCATCAAAATGTCTGTGGGGAGTCCTTGGACCCTTCCACGTCGTCCGGACCTGCTTTCGCAAGGACCGATATACCACCCTTCCTTACTAACTCTAAGTTTAACGGCCTGGCTATTGAATCCCACATCCTAAAGAAGAGAGGTCTCTCTAACTCTGTGGTATCAACTATAATCAATGCCAGGAAGCCTGTATCCAGGCAGATCTACTATAGAGTTTGGAAGGCGTACATCACTTGGTGTGAGGCCAGAAAATGGCATCCACGTAAGTACGTTATAGGCAGAATTCTGGACTTCCTGCAGTGGGCTGTAGACAGGAAGTTTGCCTTAAGTACTATCAAGGGCCAGGTTTCGGCCTTGTCAATACTATTTCAAAGGCCCCTGGCTATGCATTCACTTGTCAAATCCTTTATGCAAGGTGTGACTCGTATTATTCCACCGATTAAGGCTCCCATATGCCCATGGGATCTAAATTTGGTTCTGTCGGTTCTGCAGAAGCAGCCATTTGAACCTTTGCGGCACATTTCCTTGGTTCTACTCACCAGGAAATTGAAATTTTTAGTAGCCATATGCTCGGCTAGAAGAGTGTCGGAATTAGCCGCCATGTCCTGTAAAGAGCCATATCTGGTTATCCATAAGGACAGAGTAGTATTACGTCCTCACCCAGCCTTTCTTCCTAAGGTGGTATCGAGGTTTCACTTGAACCAGGATGTGGTTCTTCCTTCTTTTTTCCCCAAACCAAGCTCGGTAGAGGAAAAGTTATTGCATTCTTTGGATGTAGTAAGAGCAGTTAAAGCTTATCTAAAAGCCACTGCTCAGATTCGTAGAACGGATTCTCTGTTTGTTCTGCCGGAAGGCCCCAGAAAGGGTCAGGCAGCATCAAAATCTACTTTAGCCAAGTGGATTCGACAGGTCATAATACAAGCCTATGGCTTGAGAAGTAGACCGCCTCCGTTCAAAGTTAGGGCGCACTCCACGAGAGCAGTTGGAACTTCATGGGCAGTACATCACCAGGCCTCCCCTGGCGCAAATTTGTAAGGCCGCAACATGGTCTTCAGTACACACGTTTACTAGGTTCTACCAGGTGGACGTTAGAAGTCAGGAGGATGTCGCCTTTGGGCGCAGTGTGTTGCAGGCCGCAAAAGATCCTCATGCCTAATGGCGCCCAGCTTATGTATGGTGTATCCCCCCCCTCATGTGGCATTGCTTTGGGACGTCCCACATAGTAATGACTATGCTGCTCTGTGTCCCGTGATGTATGAACAAGAAAGTAGGATTTTTAAAACAGCTTACCTGTAAAATCCTTTTCTTGGAGTACATCACGGGACACAGAGCTCCCACCCCTCTTTTGGGGACACGTATTGCTTTGCTACAAAACTGAGGTACTCCCGGATGGGAGGGGCTTATATAGGGGAGGGTACTTCCTGTTTTGGAAGTTGCCACTGCCAGCACCTGAAGGTAATTCTATATAACCCACATAGTAATGACTATGCTGCTCTGTGTCCCGTGATGTACTCCAAGAAAAGGATTTTACAGGTAAGCTGTTTTAAAAATCCTACTTTTACGACTCTTCAAAAAGCGCGCATGCTCAGAATCAAGAATGAGACGGGAGCGCATCTTCTGGTAAAACTAGCGTTCGTAATGGAGATAGCACATTCGTCACGCTGTAACGGACTGAAGATCACAAAGACTGAAAAGCGCGAATCGTCTCTTCCCAAACTTTTACTTCACACGCGGTAACACAAGATCAGCAAAAGCAGCCCAGGGGGTGGCGCCAGGGAAATCGATCTTCCCCTTTATACTGCCGTCGTACGTGACCGCGCAGAACAACTACGAGATTTGGAATTGTCAGTGTGTACGCATGGAAAGCTTGACGAGAAACTCGTCAAGGTTAGGAAAAAATCTCGCCGAGAAAAACAACGTGTTTTTTACGTCGAGAAACTCGGTCGTGTGTACGAGGCTTTAGAGTTTGATTGTCAATATGTGTATAGTTTGTATAAAGCGCAAAGTGCGCTATATAAATCCTGTATAATAATATAGTTTGCAAATAATTGTTACATACCGTAATGCTGAACTCCGGGCCAAACACTTAAAGAGGAACATCAGTCACTGTAATGCTGACTCCACCCCTCATGTTTGAAAATCTGGCAATGTGTGGATGATCTGAAAGGCTCTGCAAGGACTTCGGAGCCTGGCAGAGACCTGCAGTGCGGTTCTGAGGTTCCCCCTGCTTGTGCAGACAACCTGTGATCTGTGACCTCTATAACTGTAGTGTCTTTGCGCATGTGCAGAGGAACCCCCTGCATGTGCACAGATGTGCCAAAGGTCTCATCCGAGTCTCAAAGGCTGGGCAGAGCCCTTTGGCACATCTGCGCACATGTGGAATCTGTGTGGTGAGGCACCAGGAGTGCAAAGTCATTCTCACCTAGGCAAGAAAGATGAAAGCACAAAAACATCAACATACACTAAACCTCAACCTAAACCTTTAAGTGTATCTAAACGCAGAGACAAACATTTTATATATTGCAGCTTACCAGGCCTTAGATGTTGTGGACACATTTGTTTTCATCTTTTTAGACTGAAAACAACAGCAAATACCTGTTGCTCCTACTAGAAATGCAAAGTCCTTTTCACTTCTTGTGAGATTAAAGTGGTTGTAAAGCCTCAAGGTTTTCCACCTTAATGCATTCTATGCATTAAGGTGAAAAACCTTCTGTGCTGCAGCTCCCCCCAGACCCCCCCCTTTTCTAACCAGAGCCCATCCGACCCAGTGATATGCATAAGTGCAGCGGCTCCAGCTGCTGTCAATCAAATCCAGTGACACAGGAGCGGAGGGCAGGGCTGAGTCCCGCTGTCTGTGTCACTGGACGCAGTAGCAGGACTCGGAAGTGAGCCCACATGAGTGCCCCTATAGAAAGTGGCTTTCTGTGGGGGCACCCAATTAAAAGGAGTGCCAGGGGGGAAACCCCAGAAGAAGAGGATCGGGGCTGCTCTGTGCAAATCAATATCAATAAAATACATTTACGTTTTTGGTTGTAACATGACAAAATTTCAATGGGTATGAATACTTTTTCAAGGCACTGCAGATTCTGGAGCTCAAGTGGTTAAGTAGTTAGTGAACCTGCTCTTGAGGCCAACCCCAAATGTAACCCCCTAACTCTCTAATGCCTAATCTTCATCCAATGTACTATAATGCCGCGTACACACGATCATTATTGACGGCGGTTAAAAAAAACGCAGTAAATAATGTCATTAAAAACGGGAGAACGGCTTGTTCCCCACACACGGTTGTTTTTCATGTAATTTTTTCTCTTGACGAGAAAAACGACCGTCTGTGGGCTCCGCGGCAGTGTTTCCCTATGGGAAAACTGCAGCGGAAAACATGTCGAAAAAAACGACGAGAAAAATTAGAACATGTTCTAATTTTTCTCGTCGTTTTTAATGCCGTTTTTCTCATCGAAAAAAACGACAGAAAGCACACAGACTATCGTTTTTCTCGTTGAATGGTAAAAATGTAGTTTTTCTCGACGAGAAAAATGGCCGTGTGTACGCGGCATCACACTCTCACTAACACTGGTACTGGGCATCCAAGTACAGCACACTAAAAAAATCTTCACCAGATACTGTTGATTCTTTTTTATATTTGTGGACTTTTTAATTAATCATGATAATTTTGTAGTTCCTTCTCACATGCTTGTCTTTGTATCCTCAACAGGATGTTGGTTTGAAGGTCCTGACAAATTTGCAAATCAAGAGGCCTCCGCCAACTTGCCCTCCAGCTCCAACAGCCTTTTTCTTAGATGGAGAGTTTTTAGCACAACCATTGCTAGGTGTGTTGTAAAGATTGCTATATTGTGTTTGAGATTGTTATGTAGCAGTGCCAAGAATAGGTTGGTTGTACCCAACAGAGATGGACAACACAGACTATAAAGATTTTAAAAAAGCTGCTTGTGCCATAAGACACTTTTCACACTGCATTTGCAGATTGTAGCGCCACCTTATGGTGTGTTGTTTATACATCTCCTGCCACACTGCCTACAGCACATTTTCAGTGATGGTAGGTTTGGGACCCTGTAATGAAACCACCAGTCCACTTTGCTATTCCTAGGCTTTCAAGCCACGTTTGGAAAAACTTGTTTACAAACACAAGATGGGCCCCTCAGCCTATTGTAGCTACAGGCCCAGTCTGCAGGGGTTAAATGAACACTCAGGTCCATGTGACATGAGGTTCCAGGTTACCAGGTACATGGCACTACAATGTGACCCTTCTTACCACTACCAGCAGGCTGACCTTATTAAGCCATCACCAATTTTCCGACCAGAACTGGTCTCAAGTCTTTGTTTCTCGGGTATAGGCTTACCCTCTGTTTCTGTAATAATAAGAAAAGATGAAGCGCTTTCAACTTGAGCATTTTCTTTACTTAAAGTCCAATTCTGGGATAATATTAATCCCCTTCCTACCCCTCCCTCCCACTCCTTTCTCACTGATCGCTGGGATAAAAAAAAAAAAACACTTTAAATATTTAAGTCCATGTCGGCATGCTATTGGCCATCCAGACTCCAGTAATTGTATCAGGCGAGCCTGGCAGGGTGGACCAGGCCTAAACTGATCTTTCTTCTCTTCCCCTTGACTTCTCTCCGCACCTTCTCTCTCTCTCTCTCTCTGAATCCAGATCTCTTATATCACACAGGACCAGGGGTCAGACTCAGCAAAACCCAGGAATAACAGTTAACTCCTAATTTTTCCCACTGGGGCAACATTAACCACTATCTGCCTACAATTCCAATTGGATGTCCTTTGGAGGGGTTCTCTCAGGATCCAGAAGACTACTGCTGTCACCCCAATGGCAGTCACAAGGACCGGGCGGTGAACGTTAATCTGAGGCTCTGGGTTTAGGAAATGGCTGAAGCAAAGGGCACGGATGGGGGGGACTTAGATGAAATTTATTTGGTAGGTAAGAAAATCTAAACACCTGGGGTGGAGGAACAAATGGTAGCGAGAGTTGAGATTTAATGGAAAGTTATATGTAATAGTTCAATTTTACCTTTACCAAACCTTACTCAATCTTTTGTGGCTGATCCAGTCTAGATCTATTGTCCACTACAAAGGGTTGTTTATTCCAAGCCTTTCCTCGCTAGGTGGCATCTAGCTACCCTGGAGGGCATGGTATAGGAGAACAGGTTCTGGTTGACCCTAGAGGGGAAGCCACAAGCCACGCTGATTCTTTTTACATTGCCTGAAGCCAGGCTCAGACTTGACTATTGTATAACAGATGTATTCCTGGTCTGCCCACCACGTTCTACCCCATACCTTACTTATACTTAATCAATGAGACCACACCTTATTGTTTGGAGTAAAACATGGCCGTAGCAGCCTCCTTTATTTTAACTGTTACATCAGTTATCAAAAACTTCAACCATCAAAACATAAACAGAACGTATCAGAAATATTGCCTCCTAGTGTTGGTCTTTGCAGGAACCTCAAAATTACCATAATAATATTAACCCCTTGCTTACTGGGCACATAAATCCCCTTCCTGCCCAGGCGAAATTTCAGCTTTCGGCACTGTCACACTTTGAATGACAATTGCGCGGTCGTGCGACGTGGCTCCCAAACAAAATTGACGTCCTTATTTCCCCACAAATAGAGCTTTTTTTTAGTGGTATTTGATCATCTCTGCGGTTTTTATTTTTTGCGTTATAAACAAAGAAAAGCGTAAATTTTGAAAAAAACACAATATTTTTTGATTTTTGCTATAATAAATATCCCAATTTTTTTAAAAAAAATAATAATTTTTTCCTCAGTTTAGGCCGATACGTATTCTTCTACATATTTTTGGTAAAAAAAAAAAATCGCAATCGCCGTTTATTGATTGGTTTGCGCAAAAGTTATAGTGTTTACAAAATAGGGGGTAGTTTTATAACATTTTTATTATTTTTTTATTTTTTTTACTAGGCGGCGATCAGCGATTTTTTTTTTGTGACTGCGACATTATGGCGGACACAGCGGACACTTTTGACACCATTTTGGGACCATTCACATTTATACAGCAAACAGTGCTATAAATAAATAGATACTAATTATCCGCGCAAATTGGAGTGCGTAAGCTGCTGCCCCCCCTTGTGTTGATCTGTACTAGACAAATCAAATAAGTAATATTGGTAGTTGTAGGGGGATTGGCGCTGCTTCTCCGCTGTAGTGTATTAGTTGGCCCAAAAGGCCTATCCTCAGTGGTATGACCCTTAATCAGGGTTGTATCTCCTTAGTACAGATAACTGAGATTGACGTTTGTACTGAATATTGTGAGCAGATGTGTAAAATTTGATAGTAACCCTCAACCGATAGGAAACTAGTTGCTAAGTGTTTCACCCAACAGTGCAATATTACAAGTGTAGATAACAGCTAGGTTCCTATCAAGTGAGAATTACCAGTTATTACAGTCAGCAAAAAATAGTGAAAATACAATAAATAAAATTGAAAATGGTATCCTACTATGTGATCTCTACTATTATTAACGTGATGGCCTCATGCATACACAATCTATGGATATAAACCTTATATGTATCTCAACATTAAGTTGCTTGTGCCAACAATGAAGTTATGTGTCACTGCTCCAGGTGGGAGCTGCCACATAACTTTTCAAGTAGCAAACAAAACTTTTCAAGTAGCAAACAAAGTGACGGTGGTTATTGTTCCTTGCAGTGAATAAACCCCAGTGGGGGGTGTTCTGAAATTAATACAAAATTGGATAAACCAAACGTATATAATGTTCATTATGCCCGAAGGCAGTGAATGGTGATATTTGTGAAGAGACTGTTTTCAAAGACACAGTCTAATGTGACAGTTCAAGTGACTCCGTGACTTCTGTGATGCCTGTTTGTCCTCAGGCAGACATATGCTGTGACTTTGGTGCTCCCCTCTCCTTTAGGACCCCACTCACCAGATTGAAGCTCCCCTGCAGGGGTATAAGGCACATCTGGTGATGTCCTCTATGCGATCTGTGCACTCCTCTTTGTAGCTGTGCTGTTCTTCAGGGGTATCCGATTTTTCGCTACTCCCCACTTCCTCCCAACTTGGGGAAAATCCGTGTGGTTCCTCAGGAATAATGCTGTAAATATGCACTGATTACTGTATAAATGTGACTGGCAGGGAAGGGGTTAACACTAAGGGGGCGAGGAAGTGGTTAAATGTATGCCCTGGGAGTGATTACTACTGTGGGGGGAGGGGAGTGACTGGGGGAGGTGACCGATCTGTGTCCCTATGTACAAGGGACACAGCATCGGTCTCCTCTCTCCCTGACAGGACATGGATCCCTGTGTTTACACACAGAGATCCACGTCCTGCCTCTGTAACAGCCGATCGCGGGTGCCTGGCGGACATCGCGGCCGCCAGGCACGCGCATCGGCATTGCAGTGCCGGGCACGTGCGCGCCGCCGGCGGCGCTCGCGCGCCCCCCAGTGGCCAAAGTAGCGGAGGCCGTATAAAGACGGCCTCCCGGCATTTAACAACCACCTTGCGGCCGTACATAGTCATACGGCGGGCGCGAGGTGGTTAATCAATATATTAATCATAATAATATTAATCATATCAATCTTAAACTTATCAATAACAATCCACGTGACACACTGGTACCTTAAAAGGTCATAGGCCTCAAGCCGACCAGCTGCTCAGAGACAACCACTGACCGCAGTGCCCCCATTATCAAACTCTTCCAGCTAAACTCTTGTTAGCTGGAATACACCCTCAGAACCCATACCACCGATAGGTCCTGACTTGCTTTTTGAGGTACTTCATTCTCCCGCAAAGACCAAAACACCCACCACAGCACCCAAGGGAAAACACCTTTACCCTTTGGTGCCCCTCCAAACCCTAAGGGCTCATTGGATCCCATCCTGAAGACCCAACGCCCACCAATCAGTCCCCACGTCATTCAGATGGACACCATCACTCCGCAGATACCGCCACGTATCCACCTCCAGTTCCAAGTGTCGTACCACCAACCGTACCACAAACCTACCCATGTCCCTATTGATTTTCCTGCGAGCCTGATTGATGCTGTCCACGGACCTCGCCCCTCTCCACGCTGTCCGGGCCACCATATCAGACCAGACAATGATCATGTCCGGGAATGACATCCTGAGCCGCAGGAAATCAAATTTCATGTCCCTTGTCACCTCTAACATGGACCTAACTGCCCAGATCATTGCCACCTACGTGCAGTACTAAAACGTCAGGTGGCCTGTCCAAACTAGCAAAACGGTGCACCTCCGGAACCATCCTGCTCCACAACATTCCTGGAACTTCCAGCCAGCGGACACACACCTCAGGTCTTGGGAACCCCAGCTGCCGACCCTCATGTCGAACGTCAGCCCTCTTAGCCCCCAGAACACAAACGAATGGCCCAGTATCCAGACCAAAGCTTGCATCCCATCTGAAAATAGAAGAACAATACCCGTGAGAACCTCAAAAACCCAACCTGTACACCTCAGCAGCCTGAAAAACAACACCCCCAGGCATGTACCCAAACATTATTCTAGCCCAACCAGTAGCTGGGGGCGCACGTATAGCCGGAACCTCCTGGATTCCCACCGGCCTATCTTCCTGACAGCTTCCTCATCCATCCCACATCTGGCCGCCTCCGTAGCTGCCCCGATCTTGAATGAGTGAGAGGAGAACTCCTTATTATGGAGTCCCAAAGCCCGAAGGCACTTTCGGAACACAGCAATAAACTGATACCTTGAAAATGGGGTACCGTCCTCATGCATCAAATAGGAACCCACACCAGACGGGCGAACCTCCAAGTACGCTTTAACCGCCTTTACTGGGCACAACAGTGAACCTGGGACCGGAAAAACCTGTACCAACTTACCTCTGCCCATCTAGTCCGTCTTAGACTTCCTAAGCACCAGTGACATCCCTTCCTCCGTCCAACCCACCTCGCTAGCCAGCAACCCCTCGTGCACTGCTTTGGACGGGCTGACCAACTCACCTATCCGGAATGCTCCAAAGAATGCCAGTGAAAAAGGCCACCGTGAACAGCAAAACCTCATATCCGTACGAGCATAGGCCCTGTAACTGCCCCATGATCCCAGCCAATAGAGTAAACGATACCGGCCGCCTGCCATCCATTTTCTGACCCCCCCGACCATAACCCTTGAATGCCTGCCGCACCCAAAAGTCTGCACCTTCCTCAGCCCCATCATACAATTCAGCTCCCTCTTGAGAGCCTCCAACTTGTCCAATGGTAGGCGGCACCCCATGGCCTCCGAAGCCAGGACAATGCCCAAAAACGTGATAACCGTGCGAGGTCCCTCAGTTTTTCAGGCGCCAAAGGGATCCCAAACCGCTCTGCAATGTGCTCCAAGGTGGCCAGGAGCACCGCGCAGATCCTGGTTGAGGCCGGACCCACACAAAGGAAATCGTCTAAGTAGTCAATGATTGAATTTACCCCCGACACATCCCTGACAACCCATTCCACAAACGAGCTGAACTGTTCAAACAATGCGCACGATATGGAGCATCCCATAGGTAAACACTTAACCACATAGAACGCATTGTCCCACTGACATCCCAGGAGGTGAAAGCTATCAGGGTGAACCGGCAACAATCTAAACGCCGCCTCTATGTCGGCTTTTGTCATCAACGCTCCCTGCCCGTACCGGCGAACCCAGCCCACGGCAGCAGCCAATTTGCAAACGTCGGTGGGATAAGCCTATATCTCCTCTTCTCCTCATCCTCCTTTTTAGAATCATCTGGCTTAAAGGGGTTGTAAAGGTTTGTTTTTTATTTTCTAAATAGGTTCCTTTAAGCTAGTGCATTGTTGGTTCACTTACCTTTTCCTTTGTTTTACCTTCTAAATGTTTTTTTTCTTTGTCTGAATTTCTCACTTCCTGTTTCTCCTCACTAAACTTCACACCATCATCCGAGCCGTGTGGAGTCACCCAGAACAGCTTACTGAACAGCTTACTGAGGAGGAACAGGAAGTGAGAAATTCAGACAAAGAAAACAAAGAAAAAAAATATTTTGAAGGGAAATCTAAGGAAAAGGTAAGTGAACCAACAATGCACTAGCTTAAAGGAACCTATTTAGAAAATAAAAAACAAACCTTTACAACCCCTTTAACCCTGTCCAGGTGAAACTTTTCCAATGGTAAAAAGTGAAAACATCTCCACATTAGGGATGAGCTTCGAGTTCGAGTCGAACTCATGTTCGACTCGAACATTGCCTGTTCGCCCGTTCGCCGAACAGCGAACAAATTGGGGTGTTCGCGGCAAATTCGAAAAATCTATGGGAGAAATCTAAAGTGCTAATTATAAAGGCTTATATGCAAGTTATTGTCCTAAAAAGTGTTTGGGGACCCGGGTCCTGCCCCAGGGGACATGTATCAATGCAAAAAGAAGTTTTAAAAACTGCCATTTTTTCGGGAGCAGTGATTTTAATAATGCTTAAAATGAAAAAATAAAAGTGAAATATTCCTTTAAATTTCGTACCTGGGGGGTGTGTATGATATGCATGTAAAGTGGCGCATGTTTCCCGTGCTTAGAACTGTCCCTGTCAAAAAATGTCAAAGTGTAATTTAAATTTACATAGTGAAGGAAGTTCCCCGCTCAAGCCAATGACGTAGGCGGGTCCGACATACCGAGGGGGCGGACCTGATGGGGAACTGCTCTCACTTTGGTAATACATGTATAGACCCGCCCCTTCTCATGTTCCGCATCTGGTCCGCTGAGCGGACCTGATGGGGAACTTTAGAAGGGGCGGGTCTATACATTTAAAACACTGAGAGGGAGTTCCCCATCAGGTCCGCTCAGGCACAACCAATGAAGGACAGCGCTGGACATCGGGATCGCCGCGGGACACTGGATTTCACCGCTGGAATGTTTTTTTTTTTTAAATAAAGGACTTTTTCAAGGTGTTTGTGTGTTTTTTTTAAACATTTTTTTACGCTTTCTTCGTGAAATGGTAGGGGTACAATGTACCCCTTACCAATTCACATGGGGGGGCCGGGATCTGGGGTGTCCCCTTTGTTAAAGGGGTCTTCCAGATTCCGATAAGCCCCCCGCCCGCAGACCCCCACAACCACCGGGCAAGGGTTGTGGGGATGAGGCCCTTTGTCCCCATCAACATGGGGACATCCTCCCCATGTTGAGGGCATGTGGCCTGGTACGGTTCAGGAGGGAGGGGGGCCGCTCTCTCGTCCCCCCTTTTCCCCTGCGGCCAGCCAGGTTGCGTGCTCGGATAAGGGGTCTGGTATGGATTTTTAGGGGGACTCCACGCCATTTTTTTTTAATTTGGGGTGGAGTTCCCCTTAAAATCCATGCCAGATCTGAAGGGCCTGGAATGGATATTTGGGGGAACCCCACGTCAATTTTTTTTTAAATTTGCGGCGGGGTTCCCCTTAATATTCATTCCAGACCTGAAGGGCCTGGTAATTGAATTCTGGGGCACTCCTACGCTTTTTTTTTTTATTTTTATCAATGACTTTTGAATGTATTGCCGGGAGCCGACAATTCATTAATAGGCGCGACTTTTTTTCTTTCAAAAATGACATTTTCTCTTATCATCCATGGACTGACACGGTGTCTCTTTACACTTTACACGTGGGTTATGTCCCTGCTTGCAGGAGAAGACCTAGGCAGAATGTGAGATGTTATACATACATTCTAAAAGCCAGAGCTGAACAGCCCCCAGGGGGCGGTCCCTCCGGGCATAACCCTCCCACTACAGTCAGCAGACTTCAGTTTTTTTCTGCCTAGCAGAAGGAAAAGACGTGGCTCTCTCAGGAGCCAGTCTCCTGACCTATTTTTTATTCCTTTTCTGGAATTCTTTTTTATTTTATATTTGAGAATCTTCTATCAACTGTCGGCTGGGCAACAGGTTGGATACAAGATATCCTCGTAGTCTTCCCTGTCCGAACATCGAGCGTGCTGATCCTCGCCTTGTGTGCGTGAGACTCAGTTCACGACAGGCCCCATGACTCCAGGGGTGGCCGGGTTTGCTTTCATGCTCCCACGGTCCTCTCAAGACTGAACAGTTCCTGACTGACTGTATCTTTCGCGGTGGACCGGGCCGACAGCTACTCAGTACTGCACTGTGATAGTTCTGTCAGAAACACACCAGTGGGTCCCTCAGGGGATGGGTAAGTAGTCTCTCCTGCCTGCAGGTGAGTACAAAAAGCTGTGTGTTTCTCTGTGGGGGATTTTCCCTGTCTCCCCCTGTATTTCATTGTCACTCTCTGTCACCATTGCTGGCGCTGTGCTGTGTGGGGTGCCTGGGGGTCACACTGTTCTTGGAGGGGCTCATGCTGGTCTGCAGACATGCTTGGGGCCTTTTTTTGTGAGTTTTGGGGCCTGAGCGCCGAGTGGCGCTGTGTGTGTGCTGTTGTTTCACTCTAGCTGCGTCATGGCGGCCATCTTGCCGCGGATCGCCTTAGTGAAGTGCGGAAGCCATTTTCTTGTAGCCCGCGCGCTCTTCAGCACTAGTTTTGGCTTCTAGCGCTGCTGTAACAGCGCGAATATCCTCACAATCTCCTCACAGCTCACCAGCGCTGACACTGCGCGGTACAGACAGCGGAACTGAGCGGTCCCTGGTTCGGTTTGGTGAGTCCCCTGGGCGCCCCCTCCTCAGTCAGCACAGCCTGTGGGTGGACTTTTTATCTGAGGAGTCTCAGAGGGGGGCAATGTGGAGTCTCGGTCACCAGCTTCCCCTAAATGTCAGTGGACAACAGGCAGTGCTTCAGCACCTGCGGTCCCTAGGGACCAGTTGTGGGCAGTCCTGGAATCATTTCTGACCAGGATGGGAGCTGTGTGCAAGCGCAAGGGAGCAAAAAGCGCCCTCTCCCCACTTTACTACATGAGGGCAGTGCGCTGATTCAGATATGGGCCTAGTCACTACCGCTCAGGACTAGGGATGAGCTCGGTGTTCGAGTCGAACATACGTTCGACTCGAACATCGGCTGTTCGATCGTTCGACGAAGATCGAACGATTTGGGCAGTTTGCGCCTAATTCGAGTGACGCGAACGGCCCACAATGCACTACGCCATCGCAGTGTCATCCAGGCGCTGTGATTGGCCAAGCATGCACTGTGACCCCGCATGCTTGGCCAATCACAGCGCCGGCAGCGAGGAGAGCAATGATTGGCCACAGGCAGGATGCCTGTGGCCAATTATTGCTGAGGGTGTTTAGTACACGCCCCACACTATAAAAGGCCGCCAGCACGGCGGCCTAGTGTAGTGTGTTCCGGAGCAGGGAAAGAGAAGCATAGGCAGGGACAGTGACATTTTTTTTTCTTGCTTAACCTGGATTCCTTTAGTTTAGGGAAAGAGAAGGATAGGTAGGGAGAGTGTCAGTGTGTTTTACTGTGCGAATCCTTGTTTCTAGGGACAGGGAAGGACAGTGAGGGAAATTCTCCTTGTGCTATAGTGTGCTAAAGCATTGATCATCAACCATCTTTAAAAAATCATTTTTTCTAGGGACAGAAAACTATAGGTAGGGAGAGTGTCAGTGTGTTTTACTGTGCGAATCCTTGTTTCTAGGGACAGGAAAGGACAGTGAGGGAAATTCTCCTTGTGCTATAGTGTGCTAAAGCATTGATCATCAACCATCTTTAAAAAATAATTTTTTCTAGGGACAGAAAACTATAGGTAGGGAGAGTGTCAGTGTGTTTTACTGTGATAATCCTTGTTTCTAGGGACAGGGAAGGACAGTGAGGGAAATTCTCCTTGTGCTATAGTGTGCTAAAGCATTGATCATCAACCATCTTTAAAAAAACATTTTTTCTAGGGACAGAAAACTATAGGTAGGAAGAGTGTCAGTTTCTTTCACTGTGATAATCCTTGTTTCTAGGGACAGGGAAGGACAGTGAGGGAAATTCTCCTTGTGCTATAGTGTGCTAAAGCATTGATCATCAACCATCTTTAAAAAAACATTTTTTCTAGGGACAGAAAACTATAGGTAGGAAGAGTGTCAGTTTCTTTCACTGTGATAATCCTTGTTTCTAGGGACAGGGAAGGACAGTGAGGGAAATTCTCCTTGTGCTATAGTGTGCTAAAGCATTGATCATCAACCATCTTTAAAAAATCATTTTTTCTAGGGACAGAAAACTATAGGTAGGGAGAGTGTCAGTGTGTTTTACTGTGATAATCCTTGTTTCTAGGGACAGGGAAGGACAGTGAGGGAAATTCTCCTTGTGCTATAGTGTGCTAAAGCATTGATCATCAACCATCTTTAAAAAAACATTTTTTCTAGGGACAGAAAACTATAGGTAGGAAGAGTGTCAGTTTCTTTCACTGTGATAATCCTTGTTTCTAGGGACAGGGAAGGACAGTGAGGGAAATTCTCCTTGTGCTATAGTGTGCTAAAGCATTGATCATCAACCATCTTTAAAAAAACATTTTTTCTAGGGACAGAAAACTATAGGTAGGAAGAGTGTCAGTTTCTTTCACTGTGATAATCCTTGTTTCTAGGGACAGGGAAGGACAGTGAGGGAAATTCTCCTTGTGCTATAGTGTGCTAAAGCATTGATCATCAACCATCTTTAAAAAAACATTTTTTCTAGGGACAGAAAACTATAGGTAGGAAGAGTGTCAGTTTCTTTCACTGTGATAATCCTTGTTTCTAGGGACAGGGAAGGACAGTGAGGGAAATTCTCCTTGTGCTATAGTGTGCTAAAGCATTGATCATCAACCATCTTTAAAAAAACATTTTTTCTAGGGACAGAAAACTATAGGTAGGAAGAGTGTCAGTTTCTTTCACTGTGATAATCCTTGTTTCTAGGGACAGGGAAGGACAGTGAGGGAAATTCTCCTTGTGCTATAGTGTGCTAAAGCATTGATCATCAACCATCTTTAAAAAAACATTTTTCTAGGGACAGAAAACTATAGGTAGGAAGAGTGTCAGTTTCTTTCACTGTGATAATCCTTGTTTCTAGGGACAGGGAAGGACAGTGAGGGAAATTCTCCTTGTGCTATAGTGTGCTAAAGCATTCCTCATCAACCATCTTTGAAATCCTTGTTTTTTGGACAGTCAGGGAAATTGTCGTTGTGCTATTCTGTGCGAAAGCAATCATCCTCAACCATATTTAGAAATCCTTAAGTAAAGGGACAGAGAAGGACATCTGAAGGTAGCCCTTATTGCTTTTTTCCCATCTCCCTGCAGGCCATCTATTAGAATGTCTGGAAGGCAAACAAGGAGAGGCAGACAGTCAGGAGGCAATAAAAGAGGGCAAGCAGGCTCTGTGTCTGGGGGCAACAGTGCTGGTCGTGGACGCGGTGCATTGTCATCAGCACATGGCCATGGGACACGCTTGTCCTTCTTTTCGGCAGCTGGACATGTTGAGCCACATCATGCCGAAGACTTGGTAGAGTGGATGACCAAGCCCCCCTCCTCCTCCTCATCCTCTCTCACCCAGGCTCAGGGTACTGGCAAAGCAGCTGCCAAAGCGTCCTCTTCCCTGGTATCAATGTCAGACTCATCATCAGTCACTCCTTCCCTAGACCCACCATGTCCTCCTCCTGAGGAGTCCCCCGAACTGTTTGAGCACAGTGTTGGGTACATGCTCCAGGAGGATGCCCAGCGTTTCGAAGGGTCTGATGATGAAACCCAGCTACAGGAAGGCAGTAGCGTGTGAGCAAACAGAGGGGATGCTCAAGAAGGACACCAATCTGGCAGTCATGTTCCAGCAGCTGCAGCATACTGCCAGATTGGCTCCAGTGATGAGGAGGGAGGGGATGATGAGGTCAGTGACTCCACGTGGGTGCCTAATAGGAGAGAGGAGGAGGATGAGGAGGAGGCACATCTCCAACGAGGCAGGATGCCCTTTGGTGGCCAGCGTAAGGGCAGTACACCGACGGAATCACACCGCAGAGCTCCGCCTGTGCAGGGCGCTGCCTCTGCCCGTCATTCAAAAAGTTCTTTGGTGTGGGCCTTTTTTGAGGCTAGTGCATCAGATCGCACAGCTGCTGTTTGCAACATATGTCTCAAGCGTATATCGCGTGGCCAAAACATCAGCCGCTTGGGTACCACATGCCTGACCAGACATATGTTGACCTGCCATGCAGCTCGTTGGCAAGCCTACCTCAAAGACCCACACCAAAGAACAAAGCGGACCTCTCCTTGCACCGCATCAGCTGGGATCTCCAACCCCACTATAACTTCAGTCCTCTCTGAAACATGCACTGAGAGGAATGAAGGTGTAGAATTAGGTGTGTCACAGCCAAGTACTTGCAGCCACTCTGCTAGCAGTACACCGACGTCCGATTCTAGCAGGCAAATTTCCCTGCCCCAGCTGCTGGACCGTCGAAAGAAGTTCACTCCCAGCCATCCACATGCCCAGCGGTTGAATGCTAGCTTGGCTAAATTGCTAGCGCTTCAACTGCTGCCTTTTCAGTTGGTAGACTCGGCCCCCTTCCGTGAGTTTGTGCAATGTGCGGTTCCTCAGTGGCAGGTTCCCAAACGCCACTTTTTCTCACGGAAGGCTATTCCGCTTCTCTACCGGCATGTGGAAGGCAATGTCTTGGCCTCGCTGGACAGGGCGGTCAGCGGTAAGGTGCATATTACCGCTGACTCATGGTCCAGCAGGCATGGACAGGGACGTTACCTTTCTTTCACGGCCCATTGGGTCACTCTTTTGGCAGCTGGGAAGGATGCAGGACAAGGTGCAGTAGTGTTGGAGGTTGTTCCACCGCCACGCCTCCAAAATGCTACTACTGGTTGTGACACACCTCTCTCCTCCACCCCCTCCTCTTCTTCTTCCTCCATGGCCTCTTCCTGTGCTTTGTCCTCTGAACCAGCGGTGCTCCGTAGCCGTTCAAGGGGCTACGCAAGTACGCAGGCAAAAAGATGCCATGCCGTGCTTGCGCTGGTGTGTTTGGGGGACAGAAGCCACACTGGGGCAGAGGTCCTGTCTGCTCTGCAGGGCCAGGCCGAGAGGTGGTTGACGCCACGCCAGCTTAAGCCAGGAATGGTGGTTTGCGACAATGGCACCAACCTCCTCTCCGCCCTCCGACAGGGACAACTGACCCATGTGCCCTGTGTGGCTCACGTCCTTAACCTGGTGGTGCAGCGGTTCTTGGGCAGGTACCCGGGCTTACAGGATGTCCTGAGGCAGGCCAGGAAAGTCTGTGTGCATTTCCGCAGATCTTATAATGCCAGTGCTCGCCTGGCTGAGCTGCAAAAGGAGTTGAACCTGTCCAAGAACCGCCTTATATGTGACATGCCCACCAGGTGGAACTCAACGTTGGCCATGCTGCAGCGGCTGCACACGCAGCAGAGGGCCATCAACGAGTACCTGTGCGACTGCGGCACCAGGACAGGGTCAGGGGAGCTTGTTTTTTTTTCTCCACGCCAGTGGGGCATGATCAGGGATGCATGCACTGTCCTGGCACCATTTGAGGAGGCCACGAGGATGGTGAGCAGTGACAGTGCATGCATTAGTGACACTGTACCTCTTGTCCACCTGTTGGAGCACACGCTGCGTGGAATAATGGACAGGGCACTTGAGGCAGAACAGAGGTAGGAAGAGGAGGACTTCCTTGCCTCTCAAGGCCCCCTTTACCCAGACAGTGTTCCTTCTGTCCCACCCATCGCACAGGAAGAGGAGGAGGAGGAGGAGGATTGTGTCAGCATGGAGGTGGAGGCTGGCACTCAGCATCATCAGCAGCAGTCTTTTAGGGATGATTTACAGTCCCAAGAAACCAGTGGACTTGTACGTGGCTGGGAGGAGGTGGCTGCGGATCATGTCGTCCTTAGTGACCCAGAGGACTCTGGACCGAATGCCTCAGCAAACCTACGCTGCATGGCCTCCCTGATCCTGCAAAGTCTGCGGAAGGATCCTCGTATTCTTCGGATCAAGGAGAGGGACCATTACTGGCTGGCCACTCTCCTTGATCCACGGTACAAGGGTAAGGTTGCGGACCTTATGTTACCGTTGAAGAGGGAGCAGAGGATGAGACAACTCCGGGAGGCCTTGCAGAAAGGTCTGTGCAACGCGTTCCCAGAGACTGGGAGGTTACAAACTCCTGGTCCTGGACAACGAGTTGCTGAGGCTTCGGCCAGTCAAAGAAGGAGCGGTGGGGAAGGTGGCCGTCTGACCGATGCATTCAGACAATTCTTTAGTCCGCAGCCCCAAAGTATGATCGGTTCCAGCAACCATCGCCAGCGTCTGATAAACATGGTGCAGGAATATCTAGGGGCAAGGTCAGACTTGGACACCTTCCCCACCGAAAATCCTCTGGCTTACTGGGTCTTGAGGATGGATCACTGGTCAGAGCTTGCACAGTATGCAATTGAGCTACTGGCCTGTCCTGCATCCAGCGTTCTTTCGGAACGCACATTCAGTGCTGCTGGAGGATTTGTCACGGATCACAGGGTGCGCCTGTCCACCGACTCGGTTGATCGACTGACTTTCATCAAGATGAACCAGTCTTGGATCACCTTCAGCTACCACACACCTGATGCTGATATAACAGACTAATTGATTTTAACATGTCACATCCCTTCAAGACTGATGCTGATGCTGAGTGCCTGTGCTGTTATGTTGACAGGCTATCCTCCTCCTCCGAGTCCTCAATGATACGATTGATGATGATAGCTTGGAAGATCATTTTTGTTTATGGGTGCCACCACCAGTGGCTAAGGCCCAATTTTTCAGCCCCTGTTTAACAGGGGCGTGTAATTAAAATTTTTGAAGCAATACTTTGCAACAGGGCTCATTGCTGTGCTCCAAGTACAGTATCTGTGAGGGGTTGGAGTGTTGTGCCACCAGTGCCTAAGGCCCAATTTTTCAGCCCCTGTTTAACAGGGGCGTGTCATTACAATTTTTGAAGCAATACTTTGCAACAGGGCTCATTGCTGTGCTCCAAGTACAGTATCTGTGAGGGGTTGCAGTGTTGTGCCACCAGTGCCTAAGGCCCAATTTTTCAGCCCCTGTTCAACAGGGGCATGTAATTACAATTCTTGATCTAAAAATTCACAGCAGGGCCCATTGCTGCACCCACCAAGAGTAACTCTGAGGGCTTACAGTGTTGTGGCAACGCCACCACCACCACCACCATGAAAGGCCCAATTTTTCAGCCCCTGTTCAAAAGGGGCATGTAATTACAATTCTTGATCTAATAATTCACAGCAGGGCCCATTCCTGCACCCACCAAGAGTAACTCTGAGGGCTTACAGTGTTGTGGCAACACCACCACCACCACCACCACCACCACGAAAGGCCCAATTTTTCAGCCCCTGTTCAACAGGGGCATGCAATTACAATTCTTGATCTAATAATTCACAGCAGGGCCCATTGCTGCACCCACCAAGAGTAACTGTCAGGGCTTACAGTGTTGTGGCACCAGCACCACCATCAAAGGCCCAATTTTTACTACCACTGTTCAACAATTATATGTAATTACAATTCCTGATATAATAGTTGACAGCAGGGCGTTCCAGCACCAACCAAGAGTAACTGTGAGTGCTTACAGTGTTGTGCCAACACCAACAACTAAGGGGCCTATTTCTGCAGAGTATATACGGCAGGTCCCTACTTTCAAACATCCAACTTACAAACGACTCCTACTTGCAAACGCAAGAAGACAACAGGAAGTGAGAGGAAATCTACCCCTAGGAAGGAAAATTCTCTCCTGTAAGAATTAATATGGGAGAAAGGTGTCTCCTCTGTACTGATGCTTTATCACCAATCCTTGTTTCAAGAAAAACACCACATTTCAAAAACAGTTGTCATTGGGACGGAAAGTGAGGTGAAATGTTCTGAACAGGGGCACAGACAGCAAAACAAATGTTACAGGGGTGATAACCCTTACCTATGTTTTCCAAAAAGTTTAAAAATAGATTTTTGGGCTGGAGCTACACTTAAACAATGTACCTGTCAAAATTACAAACACATTCTACATAAGAACAAACCTACAGTCCCTGTCTTGTATGCACCGCCTGTATACGGCTGTTCAGAGTATATAGGGCCTTTTTTATTTTGTGTGCGGTGTTCTCCTTAATATCCATACAAGACCCAAAGGGGCTGGTAATGGGCTGGGGTAGGGGGGGGGGGTCATGGGGTAGCTATGCCATTTTTCTTAAAGATTTTCATCCATATTACCGGGACCAGACATTACATTAAAGCCTCAAGCAGTTTTAAATGGCTTTTTTTTCCTTTAGAAGTGTCATTTTGTGCAGGGACAGTTCTAAACACGGGAAACACGTGGCACTTCACAGGCATACTTTAGACACCCCCCAGGTACGATATTTAAAGGAATATTTGACTTTTTTTTTTTCACTTTATGCATCATTAAAATGACTGCTCCCGAAAAACGACAGTTTTTAAAACTTCTTTTTGCATTGATACATGTCCCCTGGTGCAGAACCCGGGTTCCCAAACCCTTTTTAGGACAATAACATGCATAATAGTCGTTATAATTAGCACTTTAGAATTCAAACGTTCGCATCCATTGTATTTAATAGGGTTCTAATGTTCGTACGAACTTTCGGTCCGTTCGCGGGTTCTGGTGCGAACCGAACCCGGGGGTGTTCGGCTCATCACTACTCAGGACCCTAGTTCTGAATGTATTGGATGGTTTTGAACAGGACATTCCTTATGTGGAAAACTCCAGTTCTGAGTCAGTAAATGACAGGGCGCTTGTTAGTGTACTCATGACTGCGGTGAGGGACACTCTCAGGCTAAAATGCTGCGGATGCAGAACCTCAGGCTGATACAGTCTCCTTTTGGTTCTTTTAAGGCCAGGCCTTCTAAAGAGGTTTTTCCATATGTACTTTCTTTGACCAGCTCATTGATAAGGTCTGGTAAAAGCCGCGGAAGAATTTTTTTATGGTCCCGCAGCGTTTGTCTATCAGATACCCCTTGAAGATGCCCTACTTAAAAAGTGGGCTTCTCCCCCAGTGGTCGACCCTCCAGTCGCCCGGTTGAACAAGGCCATCACTCTCCCGATGGAGGGGACTCCTGCATTTGAGGACCCCACTGACAGGAGGTCAGAAGTGGTGAGCAGAGCCATGTTTGCCTTGTTGGGATCCGCCCTACGACCTGTGGTAGCGGCGACCCTTGTGTCTTAAACACTTACAGGTTGGGCAAAAATGTTGCACCTAGCTGTACAGGAGCATATTCTTCCTCCAGACACAGTTGCTCTGGCCCACCAACTGGTTCAGGGCCTGGTTTCTGTGTGCGACGCCACGCTGAACGCGGCCCCTTTAATATCCAGGGCCTCTGTCTCGGTGGTGGTATTGCGTCGTCTTATCTGGTTGAAATGCTGGTCTGCTGACCTAGCCTTAGGAAGCTCCTGACGGATCTACCATTTAAAGGCGGTAGACCTTTCGGTGCTGCTCTGGATGACATCGTCATGGTTGTCACGGGAGGTAAACGCACTCTTCTTCCTTAGACTAGCAAGGGTGAGGAGGCCCGCCGCAAACAGGGGCCTTCCTTTCCAGCAAAACGGTTTTTTTTCGTCAGGCAGAGTCCACAGGTAGGCCCTCTCAGACTGACGGCAGTGCGGCTGGTGGGCACAAGTGCCCCTGGGTGCGTAAGCCAAACAAGCGGCTCCCAAGCCCGCCTCCGCGTGAAGTCTTGCCTCCGCCCGACTCTGGGGTGGGGGGACGACTTCGCAGGTTCACGGATCGGTGGACCTCCCGAATCTCCGACTGGTGGGTGTGCGAGGTGGTCACCTCAGGATATAGGTATTCCGATCCTGGCCCCCACACAGATTCTTTCCCTTGAATCTTTCTCTCCTTCCTACCTGTCGGGCAGCCCTCTTGGGGGCTGTACAGGATTTGATCAGGTCCGGAGTGATTGTGCCGGTTCCGTCACAGGAGAGTTTTCAAGGATTCTACTCGAATCTGTTTGTCGTCCCAAAAATAGGACGTGGTTCGACCTATCCTGGACCTCAAGGCCCTGAATGCCTTCGAGAAGGTGCAGAAATTCCGCATGGAATCCATTCGCACGGTGATCGCTACACTCCACCAAAGGGATTTTCTTCTGGAGTCCTTGGACTTCAAGGACGCCTACTTGCATGTTCCGATCTGCGCAAGTCACCAGAAGTTTCTGCGCCTTGCGATCAGCGAAGTCCACTATCGATTGTGGCTCTTCCTTTCGTCCTTGCCTCGGCACCAAGGGTGTTCACCAAGGTGCTTACTTCGGTTCTAGCCTTCTGTTACAGCGAGGTATTGCTGTCGTGGGTTATCTGGACGGTCTTCTGCTATGAGCAAAAAGTGGCTCAGACTTAGAGGAAAGGTGACTATCGTCAATTAAACCCTCAGGGACTTCGGGTGGTTCCTGAACATTCAGGAGTCAGTCCTGGTCCCGACTCAGTGTCTGGAGTATCTAGTTCTGGTTCTGGACTCCTTGGAGGCAAAGGTATCCTACCTCTGGAGAAGTTGCTGACACTTCAGTCTGCGGTGCGGGTGCTGACATCCCGAAAATGGTTGTCAATCCGTTTTTTGCATGAGAGTCCCGGGACTCGTGGTGGCCTCCTTCGCGGCCATTCCATATGCCCAATCACACACCAGGGCATTGCAGAAGGAGATCTTGTCCACCTGGGACAAATCCCCGTTGTCCTTGGATCTTCGGATCCAGGTGATTCACCTGGTCAGGGCGTCCCTGACTTGGGGGTTGAGACCCTCGGCTCTTCGGTCCGGAAAGTCGTTCCCCTCCCATCCAATGGACGGTACTCATGACGGACACCAGCCTGACGGGCTGGGGTGGAGTCTGGGGAGTCCTGTCGGCTCAAGGCCTTGGACTCCGGACGGGCCCGTTTACCAATCACTGTTCTGGAAATACGGGCCATCAGACTGTGTCTCTCCTCAGGTCGGAGAGAGTACGGGGTCGCTCCATCAGGAGCCAGTCGGACAACGCCACGGCGGTGGCGTATGTAAACCGTCACGGGGGGACTCGGAGCTCAGCTGTGGCTTACGGGGTAGTCCGTATCCTGAAGTGGGCCGGAAGAAACGTGCCGGCTCTGTAGGGGCGGACTATCTGAGTCGCCAATTGCCAGACGCCGGACCAGGAAGAGTGGTCCTTGCATATTTCAACTCCTTTGCCGATGGTGGGGCACGCCGGATGTGGACCTGATGGCCTCTCGACTCCGTCGCAAGGGTCGAGGTTGTGGCCAGATCCAGGGATCCTTGGGCGATGCGTTGGTGGCCCCATAGGGTCCTTATCGCCTGATATAAACTCCGGTGATCCTAATTGTTCCGGATTGGCCTCAGCGTCACTGGTATGCTGATCTGGTACGTCTCGTTGCGGACGTTCCCTGGCGGTTGCCGATGAGGGAGGACCTTCAGTCTCAAGGTCCTATGTTTCATCCGGCTTACAGTCTCTGGCTTTAGCGGCAGGGCTGTTAAAAGCCAGGTGTTGAGGGACCGAGGTCTCTCGGACTCTGTCATTTTGACCATGTTAAGGACACGGAAGTCTTCCTCCAGGCAGATCTATTACCGTGCCTGGAATGCTTATATCGCCATATGCAAAGCGCTGGACTGGCTTCCTCGGACGTATTCCGTCCCCAGAATCCTGCGTCCTCTGCAGTGTGGAGTGACCCAAAAGCTTGCTTTGAGTACCATCAAGGATCAGATTTCGGCCTTGGCCGTCTTCTTTCAACGACCTCTAGCGGGTCATTTCTTGGTTAGCACCTTGTGTTGGGGGTTCGCCATGTGCTCCCTCCTGTCAAGCCTTCTCTCCCACCGTGGGATCTGAATTTGGTGCTCTCGGTCCTCCAGGAACCTCCTTTTGGGAATATACGGGATATTCCTCTCTTGTCTTGTCTCAGAAGGTGGCCTTTTAGTGGCAATCACTTCTGTTTGACGAGTGTCTGAGTTGGCGGCTTTGTCCTGCAAGTCGCCATATTTAGTCATCCATAAAGATAAGGCGGTGTTGCATCCGCGACCTTCCTTTTTGCCAAAGGTGGTGTCTACCTTTCACCTACATGAGGACATTGTCCTCCCGTCCTTGTGTCCTTACCCATCGCATCCCAGAGGGTTTGCGCTGCACATATTGGATGTGGTACGAGCCTTACGGGTGTACCTGTCTGCTACTGCTTCTATTCGGAAGTCCGACTCACTGTTTGTGACTGTCCCTGGTCCATAACAGGGCCAAGTGGTTTTGTCTGCCATCATTTCTAGGGGAATCAGACAAACCGTCATTCAAGCCTATGCTCTCAAAGGGCGGGCGCCTCCCTTTCCGGTAACGGCGCATTCCACCAGGGCAATTGGTGCTTCCTGGGTTTTCCGACATCAAGCGTCGGTTGCACAAGTGTGCAAGGCGGCGACCTGGTCGTCTGTTCATGCCTTTTAAGTTTTTTATAAGGTTGATGTGGCTGCATCTTCGGATGCTTCCTTCGGCCGCAGGGTGCTGCAGGCCGCTGTTTAAAGTTGCGACTCCTCCGTTGAGGAGATCTGCCTTCTTGGAGTGAAAGTTTGGTTTTTCCATTTATACTGCTCCCATCCCTCTTGACACTGCTTTGGGACATCCCACGTGTAAAGTGTAAAGAGACACCGTGTCAGTCCATGAATGATAAGAGAAAATAGGATTTTTTGTACTCACCGTAAAATCCTTTTTTCTGACATCCATGGACTGACACGGCACCCACCCTTCCTTTTAAGTTTGTACTGCTTTGTTACGAACTGAAGTCTGCTGACTGTAGTGGGAGGGTTATGCCCGGAGGGACCGCCCCCTGGGTGGGGCTGTTCAGCTCTGGCTTTTAGAATGTATGTATAACATCTCACATTCTGCCTAGGTCTTCTCCTGCAAGCAGGGACATAACCCACGTGTAAAGTGTAAAGAGACACCGTGTCAGTCCATGGATGTCAGAGAAAAGGATTTTACGGTGAGTACAAAAAATCCTATTTTTTGCAGGGACAGTTCTAAGCACGGGAAACATGCGCCACTTTACATGCATATCATACACACCCTCCAGGTACGAAATTTAAAGGAATATTTCACTTTTATTTTTTCATTTTAAGCATTATTAAAATCACTGCTCCCGAAAAAATGTCAGTTTTTAAAACTTCTTTTTGCATTGATACATGTCCCATGGGGCAGGACCCAGGTCCCCAAACACTTTTTAGGACAATAACTTGCATATTAGCCTTTATAATTAACACTTTAGATTTCGAACGTTCGAGTCCATTGTATTTAATAGGGTTCTAAAGTTCACACGAACATTTTGTATGTTCGCAGGTTCTGGTGCGAACCGAACAGGGGGGTGTTCGGCTCATCCCTGCTCCACATACTCACCCTTCCATATCTTCTCCCTCACTTCAGGTTTCAGATGAGATCCCAGCAGTGCCTCATAACACACATACACCTCACATTTTTCAGCATCAGCCAACCTAATAATATCTTGCCATGTCGCCTGTTCCACCGCACCACCCACCTGTGGGGCCACAACCACGGAAGCCACCCTTGCAGATTCCCCCACCCCAGTAGTCGCTGCAGGTGGAACCGGCGCCACCACCGCAGCCGTGGGCCCCACCGCCCCTGCCTGCGAAACCCACGCTACTGCCGGGCCGACCTGCCCACCAACCCCCTTTTCAAATTGGCTGACCAAGGACTTGATACCCTCAAGAAACCCCTGCAGCCCACCCAGCCGCACACCTCCCCCATCAGGGACCGTAACCCCCCCTGCCTGCCCACTACCTGGATCCAGCACCTGCACAGATAAACCCCCACCCACAGCAGGCCTAACCACCTGGCCACTATCCCCAGTATGGCCCCCATAATGATTAATTGAAAATGACTTACCGGGCTGCCTGGAAGAACTCCCACCAGCCGATCGTCTCGATTCCACCTCTGCCACCAACCGTCCGGGTCTCCTATCCTCCTCCGAGCTGCACACTTCTCCCTCCGACAGCACACCAGACTGCTCCTCACCTCCAGAAGAAAGCTCACCAGGTGACTTTTACCTGGAAGCCGAGGGTCCAGCACACGATCGATCCAACCTCCGCGCACCAGACCCGTACACCGATCGTTCAGCCGACTTGCCACCACGCTGTCTCCGTTCCCCAGCACCGCCGTCATCTCTCCCTGGCTCCATCACTCCTTCAGCCACCTGCACCAGCCCTTGATGTCCGGCCGAGGGGGGAGCCAATCCTCGCCACGTGTCGCAGCCTCTGCCCGAAGCTGGGCCAGAAGTTTTTCTACAGATGACATGCTGCTGGTCACCAGAACTTTCCCCCGCGCTGTGTTGTCTTAGAGGGGCGGGGACTCCCTTTTATCTAGCCTTATCCCCTCCCCTCCATATTTCCTTTATCCAATCATTAATCCCCTCACATCTCATACCCTGTTCACTCAGTCATGCCAGCCCTCCGCCTATGGCATTCTGTCTTTCTGCTCCGGGCTTTTCTTTCTACTCATCTCCCTATAGCTCTCTTATCCCTTTCGTTTCCACTCTGATTCCACTCAAAAACCATACCGATCCCTAGAAAAGGCTAAACCTGCCTACTCTTAATAGGCCTTACAAGCTGCTTACACACAGAAACTTTAACGTGCTAAGATGCATCAAATTTGGTTTTCGGGTATTTTTAAAAAGTTTGTAAACTCAGTGAACCACTGAGTTATGTTAATTTGTTGTAAGTAAGGTTAAAAAGTCTACAGTTGTTTCTAAACATATATACATTGGGTTCGCCCTGGGACTTTAAATGGCCAAAAAACATATCAAGATAGTAAAAAAGTAAATTTATTACAGTTTGTTGCGCATGTAAGACAAAACAGCAATAAATATGGGCCAATGAAGTATGCATACAGTGTGAATATGGGCCCGTCCACATACATGGTAAACAGTATATACCAATTAAAAACATCAGAGAAATGTGCAAGCATCAGTAGTACCCAACGACGTTTTGCGAGACCGCGCTCGCTCTTCAGGGGTAAATGCTTTGCTATATCAATGGGCTGGGGCAGGTCATCAATCGCTGATTCCACCGGCGGCGGCAGCAACAAACATCCAGCACGGGAGCTGAGGAGGCAGACGAAAGGTAACCCTCCTGTGTCCCTCCTGCCTTGGTGGCCTCTCCGGGGTGTGCAGGGCAGAAATCAATCTGCCGCGATCCTGGGAAAAGGCCGCAAGGCCGAACGCCGTGGACTAGGCCTCGCGGCTTTTTCCCAGGATCGCGGCTAATTGACTTCTCCCCTGCACACACTAGGTGAAGCCGTGGCCTCACCTTAAAACTCCTGCCTGCAGCTCCTCAGGACCGGTGCGGTGTCCATCAAAAAAACAAAAACGATTTGAATCGTAAATCGAGTTTTTTATATAAAAAAAAAAACATCGCAGATTTTTTTAGAGAAAAAAAATCGCCCAGCTCTAATTGATAGGGCCCTTTCACATCCCGTGAGGATCCGTTCCTTATACACCTGCTTGCTCAGCGGGGATCGCTCCGTCGATCCCCGCTGAGCCGGCAGATGACAGGGCGGTGCCTACACACTGTGCAGGGACTGCCCTGTCAGATCTCCGCTGTCCTCTATGGGGGGGATCGGATGAACACGGACCCGTCTGTCCGTGTTCATCCGATCCGATCCGCAGATGGATGGAAACATAGGATTTTCCTCTGTCTGCAGAAACGGAGCATAGCAGACACTGATGAGATCAGATGTCAGCGGATGTTCATCCGCTGACACCTGCTATCCCTTAGGGATACATGTATGTCCGTTTTTCATCTGAAAACAGATGGATGAAAAACGGACATACGGTCTGCAGGTGTGAAAGGGGCCATAGGTGTAAGTACGAATGTCCCTAGAGGTCCCCCCTTGTCCATGATCATGAATTGAGTGTAATGTGAAACCTTCCCCTCCTGGAGGTGCAGCTGGTGTGTGCAGACTCATGATGTGCTTTTTCACTCCACACTAAATTTGCTGGAGCAATTTTCCACCAATAGTTAGTAGCAATCTACCTCTAGGTTTAGGAGAACTTTCAAAAATCTAGAAAATAGATTTCAGCTCAGCTGGTTACAGTTCAACCATATCACACTACATTGAGCTGCTGTCCAAGCCAAGGTAAGGCTACAATTGAAATCCAGATTGCGAACCAAGTCTTTTAATTTAAAGTGGAGCGCCACCCTAAATAGCAACTTTTGCTATTTGGAACCCTCCCCCCCTCCGGTGTCACAATTGACACCTTTCAGGGGGGAGGGGGGTGAAGATACCTGTCTAAGACAGGTATTTTCACCCACATCCGGGAGTCCTGTCTCCGGGAATCTGCGGGAGTTACGTCACTTCCCGCAGACTTCCCTTGGTGTTCTGGGAGACACTCGGCTCCCAGAACACAGGAGCACCAATCAGAACGGCGCAGCGCGACTCGCGCATGCGCCGTAGGGAACCGGGCATGAAGCCGCAGGGCTTCACTTCCTGGTTCCCTCAGCGAGGATGGCGGAGGGAGCAGCAGAGCGACGAGCGGTCGCTCGTCCTCTGCTGCGGACGTCGCTGGACTCCAGGACAGGTAAGTGTCCAAATATTAAAAGCCAGCAGCTGCTGTAGCTGTAGCTGCTGGCTTGAATTTTTTTTTTCCGGTGGAGCAACCCCTTTAAAATCAGTACCTGATCTTATAAGTGCTTCTTTGTGTGAATGGGCAACATTTTCCACAAACACGCGACGAAAAGTTTGCGTAAAGCCTTCTCAGAAGAGTGCAGGCTGTTATAGCTACAAAAGGGATAAGGAGGGATGTACACTTCATATTAATGCACATGGTTTTGGAATGGGATAACAAACAAGGTCTGATGGTCTGGTGTTCACAAATAGTTGTCAATAGTGTAATCCAGGGGTCTCAGTAAACTTGCAGGTTGTTTAGAAAGATTGTCTTTTAGACTTTAGGGGGCGAGGCTGTGACAAGTGCGAGTAGAAAATGCACCGCTGTCAGTGGGAGTAAATTATGCCCCATCATTGGTATTAGTGGGAGGAATAATGCGCCATCATTGTGTAGCGGGTGGTTGCTACTAGTGATGAGCCGAACACCCCCGGGTTCGGTTCGCACCAGAACCCGCGAACGGACCGAAAGTTCGTACGAACATTAGAACCCTATTAAATACAATGGATGCGAACGTTCGAATTCTAAAGTGCTAATTATAACAACTATTATGCATGTTATTGTCCTAAAAAGGGTTTGGGAACCCGGGTTCTGCACCAGGGGACATGTATCAATGCAAAAAGAAGTTTTAAAAACGGTCGTTTTTCGGGAGCAGTCATTTTAATGATGCATAAAGTGAAAAAAAAAAAGTCAAATATTCCTTTAAATATCGTACCTGGGGGGTGTCTAAAGTATGCCTGTGAAGTGCCACGTGTTTCCCGTGTTTAGAACTGTCCCTGCACAAAATGACACTTCTAAAGGAAAAAAAAGCCATTTAAAACTGCTTGCGGGTTTAATATAATGTCTGGTCCCGGTAATATGGATGAAAATCTTTAAGAAAAATGGCATAGCTACCCCATGACCCCCCCCCCCCCCTACCCCAGCCCATTACCAGCCCCTTTGGGTCTTGTATGGATATTAAGGGGAACCCCGCACATAAAATAAAAAAGGCCCTATATACTCTGAACAGCCGTATACAGGCGGTGCATACAAGACAGGGACTGTAGGTTTGTTCTTATGTAGAATCTGTTTGTAATTTTGAACAGGTACATTGTTGAAGTGTAGCTCCAGCCCAAAAATCTATTTTTAAACTTTTTGGAAAACATAGGTAAGGGTTATCACCCCTGTAACATTTGTTTTGCTGTCTGAGCCCCTGTTCAGAACATTTCACCTCACTTTCCGTCCCAATGACAACTGTTTTTGAAATGTGGTGTTTTTCTTGAAACAAGGATTGCTGATAAAGCATCAGTACAGAGGAGACACCTTTCTCCCATATTTATTCTTACAGGAGAGAATTTTCCTTCCTAGTGGTAGATTTCCTCTCACTTCCTGTTGTCTTCTTGCGTTTGCAAGTAGGAGTCGTTTGTAAGTTGGATGTTTGAAAGTAGGGACCTGCCGTATATACTCTGCAGAAATAGGCCCCTTAGTTGTTGGTGTTGGCACAACACTGTAAGCACTCACAGTTACTCTTGGTTGGTGCTGGAACGCCCTGCTGTCAACTATTATATCAGGAATTTTAATTACATATAATTGTTGAACAGTGGTAGTAAAAATTGGGCCTTTGATGGTGGTGCTGGTGCCACAACACTGTAAGCCCTGACAGTTACTCTTGGTGGGTGCAGCAATGGGCCCTGCTGTGAATTATTAGATCAAGAATTGTAATTGCATGCCCCTGTTGAACAGGGGCTGAAAAATTGGGCCTTTCGTGGTGGTGGTGGTGGTGGTGGTGTTGCCACAACACTGTAAGCCCTCAGAGTTACTCTTGGTGGGTGCAGGAATGGGCCCTGCTGTGAATTATTAGATCAAGAATTGTAATTACATGCCCCTTTTGAACAGGGGCTGAAAAATTGGGCCTTTCGTGGTGGTGGTGGTGGTGGCGTTGCCACAACACTGTAAGCCCTCAGAGTTACTCTTGGTGGGTGCAGCAATGGGCCCTGCTGTGAATTATTAGATCAAGAATTGTAATTACATGCCCCTTTTGAACAGGGGCTGAAAAATTGGGCCTTTCGTGGTGGTGGTGGTGGTGGCGTTGCCACAACACTGTAAGCCCTCAGAGTTACTCTTGGTGGGTGCAGCAATGGGCCCTGCTGTGAATTATTAGATCAAGAATTGTAATTACATGCCCCTTTTGAACAGGGGCTGAAAAATTGGGCCTTTCGTGGTGGTGGTGGTGGTGGCGTTGCCACAACACTGTAAGCCCTCAGAGTTACTCTTGGTGGGTGCAGGAATGGGCCCTGCTGTGAATTATTAGATCAAGAATTGTAATTACATGCCCCTTTTGAACAGGGGCTGAAAAATTGGGCCTTTCGTGGTGGTGGTGGTGGTGGCGTTGCCACAACACTGTAAGCCCTCAGAGTTACTCTTGGTGGGTGCAGCAATGGGCCCTGCTGTGAATTATTAGATCAAGAATTGTAATTGCATGCCCCTGTTGAACAGGGGCTGAAAAATTGGGCCTTAGGCACTGGTGGCACAACACTACAACCCCTCACAGATACTGTACTTGGAGCACAGCAATGAGCCCTGTTGCAAAGTATTGCTTCAAAAATTGTAATGACACGCCCCTGTTAAACAGGGGCTGAAAAATTGGGCCTTAGGCACTGGTGGCACAACACTACAACCCCTCACAGATACTGTACTTGGAGCACAGCAATGAGCCCTGTTGCAAAGTATTGCTTCAAAAATTGTAATGACACGCTCCTTTTAAACAGGGGCTGAAAAATTGGGCCTTAGGCACTGGTGCCACAACACTCCAACCCCTCACAGATACTGTACTTGGAGCACAGCAATGAGCCCTATGGCAAATTATTGCTAAAAAAATTGTAATTACACGCCCCTGTAAAACAGGGGCTGAAAAATTGGGCCTTAGCCACTGGTGGCGGCACCCATTAACAAAAATGATCTTCCAAGCTATCATCATCAATCGTATCATTGAGGACTCGGAGGAGGAGGATAGCCAGTCAACATAACAGCACAGGCACTCAGCATCAGCATCAGTCTTGAAGGGATGTGACATGTTAAAATCAATTAGTCTGTTATATCAGCATCAGGTGTGTGGTAGCTGGTGGTGATCCAAGACTGGTTCATCTTGATGAAAGTCAGTCGATCAACCGAGTCGGTGGACAGGCGCACCCTGTGATCCGTGACAAATCCTCCAGCAGCACTGAATGTGCGTTCCGAAAGAACGCTGGATGCAGGACAGGCCAGTAGCTCAATTGCATACTGTGCAAGCTCTGGCCAGTGATCCATCCTCAAGACCCAGTAAGCCAGAGGATTTTCGGTGGGGAAGGTGTCCAAGTCTGACCTTGCCCCTAGATATTCCTGCACCATGTTTATCAGACGCTGGCGATGGTTGCTGGAACCGATCATACTTTGGGGCTGCGGACTAAAGAATTGTCTGAACGCATCGGTCAGACGGCCACCTTCCCCACCGCTCCTTCTTTGACTGGCCGAAGCCTCAGCAACTCGTTGTCCAGGACCAGGAGTTTGTAACCTCCCAGTCTCTGGGAACGCGTTGCACAGACCTTTCTGCAAGGCCTCCCGGAGTTGTCTCATCCTCTGCTCCCTCTGCGACGGTAACATAAGGTCCGCAACCTTACCCTTGTACCGTAGATCAAGGAGAGTGGCCAGCCAGTAATGGTCCCTCTCCTTGATCCGAAGAATACGAGGATCCTTCCGCAGACTTTGCAGGATCAGGGAGGCCATGCAGCGTAGGTTTGCTGAGGCATTCGCTCCGGAGTCCTCTGGGTCACTAAGGACGACATGATCCGCAGCCACCTCCTCCCAGCCACGTACAAGTCCACTGGTTTCTTGGGACTGTAAATCATCCCTAAAAGACTGCTGCTGATGATGCTGAGTGCCAGCCTCCACCTCCATGCTGACACAATCCTCCTCCTCCTCCTCCTCCTCCTCCTCCTCTTCCTGTGCGATGGGTGGGACAGAAGGAACACTGTCTGGGTAAAGGGGGCCTTGAGAGGCAAGGAAGTCCTCCTCTTCCTGCCTCTGTTCTGCCTCAAGTGCCCTGTCCATTATTCCACGCAGCGTGTGCTCCAACAGGTGGACAAGAGGTACAGTGTCACTGATGCATGCACTGTCACTGCTCACCATCCTCGTGGCCTCCTCAAATGGTGCCAGGACAGTGCATGCATCCCTGATCATGCCCCACTGGCGTGGAGAAAAAAAACCAAGCTCCCCTGACCCTGTCCTGGTGCCGTAGTCGCACAGGTACTCATTGATGGCCCTCTGCTGCGTGTGCAGCCGCTGCAGCATGGCCAACGTTGAGTTCCACCTGGTGGGCATGTCACATATAAGGCGGTTCTTGGGCAGGTTCAACTCCTTTTGCAGCTCAGCCAGGCGAGCACTGGCATTATAAGATCTGCGGAAATGCACACAGACTTTCCTGGCCTGCCTCAGGACATCCTGTAAGCCCGGGTACCTGCCCAAGAACCGCTGCACCACCAGGTTAAGGACGTGAGCCACACAGGGCACATGGGTCAGTTGTCCCTGTCGGAGGGCGGAGAGGAGGTTGGTGCCATTGTCGCAAACCACCATTCCTGGCTTAAGCTGGCGTGGCGTCAACCACCTCTCAGCCTGGCCCTGCAGAGCAGACAGGACCTCTGCCCCAGTGTGGCTTCTGTCCCCCAAACACACCAGCGCAAGCACGGCATGGCATCTTTTTGCCTGCGTACTTGCGTAGCCCCGTGAACGGCTACGGAGCACCGCTGGTTCATAGGACAAACCACAGGAAGAGGCCATGGAGGAAGAAGAAGAGGAGGGGGTGGAGGAGAGAGGTGTGTCACAACCAGTAGTAGCATTTTGGAGGCGTGGCGGTGGAACAACCTCCAACACTACTGCACCTTGTCCTGCATCCTTCCCAGCTGCCAAAAGAGTGACCCAATGGGCCGTGAAAGAAAGGTAACGTCCCTGTCCATGCCTGCTGGACCATGAGTCAGCGGTAATATGCACCTTACCGCTGACCGCCCTGTCCAGCGAGGCCAAGACATTGCCTTCCACATGCCGGTAGAGAGCCGGAATAGCCTTCCGTGAGAAAAAGTGGCGTTTGGGAACCTGCCACTGAGGAACCGCACATTGCACAAACTCACGGAAGGGGGCCGAGTCTACCAACTGAAAAGGCAGCAGTTGAAGCGCTAGCAATTTAGCCAAGCTAGCATTCAACCGCTGGGCATGTGGATGGCTGGGAGTGAACTTCTTTCGACGGTCCAGCAGCTGGGGCAGGGAAATTTGCCTGCTAGAATCGGACGTCGGTGTACTGCTAGCAGAGTGGCCGCAAGTACTTGGCTGTGACACACCTAATTCTACACCTTCATTCCTCTCAGTGCATGTTTCAGAGAGGACTGAAGTTATAGTGGGGTTGGAGATCCCAGCTGATGCGGTGCAAGGAGAGGTCCGCTTTGTTCTTTGGTGTGGGTCTTTGAGGTAGGCTTGCCAACGAGCTGCATGGCAGGTCAACATATATCTGGTCAGGCATGTGGTACCCAAGCGGCTGATGTTTTGGCCACGCGATATACGCTTGAGACATATGTTGCAAACAGCAGCTGTGCGATCTGATGCACTAGCCTCAAAAAAGGCCCACACCAAGGAACTTTTTGAATGACGGGCAGAGGCAGCGCCCTGCACAGGCGGAGCTCTGCGGTGTGATTCCGTCGGTGTACTGCCCTTACGCTGGCCACCAAAGGGCATCCTGCCTCGTTGGAGATGTGCCTCCTCCTCATCCTCCTCCTCTCTCCTATTAGGCACCCACGTGGAGTCAGTGACCTCATCATCCCCTCCCTCCCCATCACTGGAGCCAATCTGGCAGTATGCTGCAGCTGCTGGAACATGACTGCCAGATTGGTGTCCTTCTTGAGCATCCCCTCTGTCTGCTCTCACGCTACTGCCTTCCTGTAGCTGGGTTTCATCATCAGACCCTTCGAAACGCTGGGCATCCTCCTGGAGCATGTACCCAACACTGTGCTCAAACAGTTCGGGGGACTCCTCAGGAGGAGGACATGGTGGGTCTAGGGAAGGAGTGACTGATGATGAGTCTGACATTGATACCAGGGAAGAGGACGCTTTGGCAGCTGCTTTGCCAGTACCCTGAGCCTGGGTGAGAGAGGATGAGGAGGAGGAGGAGGGCTTGGTCATCCACTCTACCAAGTCTTCGGCATGATGTGGCTCAACATGTCCAGCTGCCGAAAAGAAGGACAAGCGTGTCCCATGGCCATGTGCTGATGACAATGCACCGCGTCCACGACCAGCACAGTTGCCCCCAGACACAGAGCCTGCTTGCCCTCTTTTATTGCCTCCTGACTGTCTGCCTCTCCTTGTTTGCCTTCCAGACATTCTAATAGATGGCCTGCAGGGAGATGGGAAAAAAGCAATAAGGGCTACCTTCAGGTGTCCTTCTCTGTCCCTTTACTTAAGGATTTCTAAATATGGTTGAGGATGATTGCTTTTGCACAGAATAGCACAACGACAATTTCCCTGACTGTCCAAAAAACAAGGATTTCAAAGATGGTTGATGAGGAATGCTTTAGCACACTATAGCACAAGGAGAATTCCCCTCACTTTCCTTCTTTGTCACTAGAAACAAGGACTCGCACAGTAAAAGACACTGACACTCTCCCTACCTAGAGTTTTCTGTCCCTAGAAAAAATGTTTTTTTAAAGCACACTATAGCACAAGGAGAATTCCCCTCACTTTCCTTCTTTGTCCCTAGAAACAAGGACTCGCACAGTGAAAGAAACTGACACTCTCCCTACCTAGAGTTTTCTGTCCCTAGAAAAAATGTTTTTTTAAAGCACACTATAGCACAAGGAGAATTCCCCTCACTTTCCTTCTTTGTCCCTAGAAACAAGGACTCGCACAGTGAAAGAAACTGACACTCTCCCTACCAAGAGTTTTCTGTCCCTAGAAAAAATGTTTTTTTAAAGCACACTATAGCACAAGGAGAATTCCCCTCACTTTCCTTCTTTGTCCCTAGAAACAAGGACTCGCACAGTGAAAGACACTGACACTCTCCCTACCTAGAGTTTTCTGTCCCTAGAAAAAATGTTTTTTTAAAGCACACTATAGCACAAGGAGAATTCCCCTCACTTTCCTTCTTTGTCCCTAGAAACAAGGACTCGCACAGTGAAAGAAACTGACACTCTCCCTACCAAGAGTTTTCTGTCCCTAGAAAAAATGTTTTTTTAAAGCACACTATAGCACAAGGAGAATTCCCCTCACTTTCCTTCTTTGTCCCTAGAAACAAGGACTCGCACAGTAAAAGACACTGACACTCTCCCTACCTAGAGTTTTCTGTCCCTAGAAAAAATGTTTTTTTAAAGCACACTATACCACAAGGAGAATTCCCCTCACTTTCCTTCTTTGTCCCTAGAAACAAGGACTCGCACAGTAAAAGACACTGACACTCTCCCTACCTAGAGTTTTCTGTCCCTAGAAAAAATGTTTTTTTAAAGCACACTATAGCACAAGGAGAATTCCCCTCACTTTCCTTCTTTGTCCCTAGAAACAAGGACTCGCACAGTGAAAGACACTGACACTCTCCCTACCTAGAGTTTTCTGTCCCTAGAAAAAATGTTTTTTTTAAAGCACACTATAGCACAAGGAGAATTCCCCTCACTTTCCTTCTTTGTCCCTAGAAACAAGGACTCGCACAGTAAATGACACTGACACTCTCCCTACCTAGAGTTTTCTGTCCCTAGAAAAAATGTTTTTTTAAAGCACACTATAGCACAAGGAGAATTCCCCTCACTTTCCTTCTTTGTCCCTAGAAACAAGGACTCGCACAGTAAAAGACACTGACACTCTCCCTACCTAGAGTTTTCTGTCCCTAGAAAAAAAGTTTTTTTAAAGCACACTATAGCACAAGGAGAATTCCCCTCACTTTCCTTCTTTGTCCCTAGAAACAAGGACTCGCACAGTGAAAGAAACTGACACTCTCCCTACCTAGAGTTTTCTGTCCCTAGAAAAAATGTTTTTTTAAAGCACACTATAGCACAAGGAGAATTCCCCTCACTTTCCTTCTTTGTCCCTAGAAACAAGGACTCGCACAGTGAAAGAAACTGACACTCTCCCTACCTAGAGTTTTCTGTCCCTAGAAAAAATGTTTTTTTAAAGCACACTATAGCACAAGGAGAATTCCCCTCACTTTCCTTCTTTGTCCCTAGAAACAAGGACTCGCACAGTGAAAGAAACTGACACTCTCCCTACCTAGAGTTTTCTGTCCCTAGAAAAAATGTTTTTTTAAAGCACACTATAGCACAAGGAGAATTCCCCTCACTTTCCTTCTTTGTCCCTAGAAACAAGGACTCGCACAGTGAAAGAAACTGACACTCTCCCTACCTAGAGTTTTCTGTCCCTAGAAAAAATGTTTTTTTAAAGCACACTATAGCACAAGGAGAATTCCCCTCACTTTCCTTCTTTGTCCCTAGAAACAAGGACTCGCACAGTAAAAGACACTGACACTCTCCCTACCTAGAGTTTTCTGTCCCTAGAAAAAATGTTTTTTTAAAGCACACTATAGCACAAGGAGAATTCCCCTCACTTTCCTTCTTTGTCCCTAGAAACAAGGACTCGCACAGTAAAAGACACTGACACTCTCCCTACCTAGAGTTTTCTGTCCCTAGAAAAAATGTTTTTTTAAAGCACACTATAGCACAAGGAGAATTCCCCTCACTTTCCTTCTTTGTCCCTAGAAACAAGGACTCGCACAGTGAAAGAAACTGACACTCTCCCTACCTAGAGTTTTCTGTCCCTAGAAAAAAAGGATTTTACGGTGAGTAAAAAATCCTATTTACTCTTTCGTCCATGGACCGACACAGCTTCTCTATTGACAAAGTGGGACGTCCCAAAGCAGTGTCAGAGAAAAAACGAGGGGTGGTAACAGCATAAAAACAAACTTCACCCCAAAACACAAAACAGCACTCCTCCAACGGAGGAGTTGCAACTCTAAACAGCCGCCTGCAAAACCTTGCGGCCGAAAGAGGCATCCGAAGGGTCCACTATAGGGGGAGAGGTCCATATCTTCAGAAAACTCTCCTCAAAGGGGTACCGTACTGCAAACCTCTTTGGGGCTGTAAAGACCCTCAGTGGGTTCTCCCATTCCTTGTATAAGAGTTTGTCAAAATAAGACACACAAGGGAACACCTTAGCAGTGCGGGCAGGTTTACGAAACCCAAAGGGGACTGGAGTATCTGCTACTTCTTCAGTCCTTTCCAACTTTAGCGTATCCCGCACTGCAGTAATAAGGTCAGATACCAAAGCCGTCTCGCGTACTGACCTGGACTTGGAGTCCTCCTCACTGTCCGATCGGTCACGGTCTGCAGTCTCTGATGCATCAGAATCTGGGCCATGAGCCGTAGCTGGACCTGGTTCTGCATCAGAAATATCCCCAGAAGATTGCAGGGGACGGGGGCGTTTATTACCCCCTGTATTCCCGTGTGCTGCTTCCACCCTGGCAGCAAACGCCTCTAGGATTGCCGACATAGCGTCCATAGACACCTCAGGGACACCAGCTGCTAAATCTGGTGTTTCAGGGGAGAAGACATCTGGCTCAGATGCCATGCTGACCACACGCTGACACTCACAGGGCTCCAGGCAAGATATCACTAGGCCACCCTCCTGCGCTGCAGAGATGCTGGGTTACCCAGAGGACTCACCACCCTGGATAGGTACTGCTATGCTGCGCCTATGATGCTGTCCCCTTGCTGCTGTGTCAGTCTGCTTCTTTTATCAGCACTTCCTGTGTGAATTTTCGCGCCAGTGTAATGCACCCTAGAGGCCGGAGGCTCTCGCAAAATGGTTGCCAAAACCGTCTGTATGGAAGATAATGTGGGCTCTAAGAAAATGGCCGCCGACAGAAGATAGAGGTCAGGCAGCCATAGCCCACAAAAAAGATGGCCGCCGAACGGCAATATCTGCATACAGGGTGGACAAACATGGCCGCCGATCACCTGATAGGGGCCAGTGGGTGTGGCCGAACTACAGGAAGATGGCCGCCAGGCAGTTACAAGAGGCCAAACTTGGCATGGACCACCTCAAAATGGCCGCCGACAGCATGGAGACACAGAAACACAGGTAAGCAAAAATGACATTTCTTTTAAATGTTAGTTACAGCCAGCCCCGCTCCAGTGGGACCCCCTAGGTGACCCCCAGCACCCAGCAACCTTTAGCTAGAAGCCCAGGGAGGAGGGAAAGGCAGGGAGAGAGGGAAGAAAGGGGCCACAACCACTTACTTGATCTCTCCAGGAATGTCCAGCTAAATCACCCAGCCGAGGCAGGGGAGTTTTACTTACCTATCCTGCATGTATTCTGCTGGAAGACATTCCAAACAGATCATCGTCCGCGCACGGAAGGTGACTGTTGGCCAGGCATGCTGTGATTGGACCCAGAAGGGACGATCATATGTATGCCCTGGAGCATGACGCTCACTGGACAGGCTGCTGCGACTCGGCCGTAAGGTCAGCCGAAGCTGAGCGGTCCGATGCAAGCCTTGGAGCGTAAGCTCACCGGCCAGGCTGCTGCGACTCGGCCGTAAGGTCAGCCGAAGCTGAGCGGTCCGATGCAGGCCCTGGAGCGTAGGCTCACCGGCCACCCGTGGAGCGACGGGCATGTCGTGGAAAACCCAGCGCGTAGCTAGGGTCGGCACACGCTCGATGGCCGAAACTGGGGAGACTACAAGGATCGAGGATCCAGCCTGTCACCCAGTCGGCAGTTGATCGAAGATCGCAGGAAACAACAAATGTAGCAAAAAAATAAAAAATATATATATCTTTTTTCCCCGGACCAATGAGCCCGAAGGGAGCCATGTCCTACTCCTTGCTAGACAGAAAAAAACTGATCTGCGATGTGCAGACTGAGAGGGTATACCCAGAGGGTCCGCCCCCTGGGCGGTACTGTAGAAGGTGTGATGCAACACTTTTTACAAGTTTTTCTGCCTAGTCACTCCTAATTAACGGATAATACCCACTTTGTCAATAGAGAAGCTGTGTCGGTCCATGGACGAAAGAGTAAATGTTTTTTAAAGCACACTATAGCACAAGGAGAATTCCCCTCACTTTCCTTCTTTGTCCCTAGAAACAAGGACTCGCACAATAAAAGACACTGACACTCTCCCTACCTAGAGTTTTCTGTCCCTAGAAAAAACGTTTTTTTAAAGCACACTATAGCACAAGGAGAATTCCCCTCACTTTCCTTCTTTGTCCCTAGAAACAAGGATTCGCACAGTAAAACACACTGACACTCTCCCTACCTATCCTTCTCTTTCCCTAAACTAAAGGAATCCAGGTTAAGCAAGAAAGAAATAAATGTCACTGTCCCTGCCTATGCTTCTCTTTCCCTGCTCCGGAACACACTACACTAGGCCGCCGTGCTGGCGGCCTTTTATAGTGTGGGGCGTGTACTAAACACCCTCAGCAATAATTGGCCACAGGCATCCTGCCTGTGGCCAATCATTGCTCTCCTCGCTGCCGGCGCTGTGATTGGCCAAGCATGCGGGGTCACAGTGCATGCTTGGCCAATCACAGCGCCTGGATGACACTGCGATGGCGTAGTGCATTGTGGGCCGTTCGCGTCACTCGAATTTGGCGCGAACGGCCCAAATCGTTCGATCTTCGTCGAACGATCGAACAGCCGATGTTCGAGTCGAACGTATGTTCGACTCGAACACGAAGCTCATCCCTAGTTGCTACTAGTTACTACATCCACTGATATCACCCTGCTGCCAGACATCCATTAGACACACTCAGACAGTAGACAATGAAAAGTCTTTTGCTTTGTTTTGTTATTTTATTTGGGGAATTGAACTTGGTTGGGGAAGGGACATGGGATGCCCATAGTAACAATGAATAGATGCGTCACACTTCTGAGATAGAACAAAAATGGCTGACACTAAACTTGACAGTGTTCTGCATCACAGCACTTCTCTTCCTCCTGCACACAGCTTGACCACTTTTACCTCCGACCACTCTCCCTGTCACAGTCTTAGTATTCCCATAGATATGACTAGGCCTTACTCTGAATAAGCCCTAGCATGAGTAGAAAATGAAACCGTTGAATGCCTGGGGCCTGCAATACTCCCTCCTGGCTGTTTCTGGTTAGTAGATATTACTTTAGAGATGATGTACTACTGATCCCAGCAAGTCCGACTTGCAAATCCTGCCCGCCCTCATGGCTTTGCATAGACTTGACACAACTTCCACAGTCTCTCCCGCTAGCTCTACACTCAGCTCCCCTGGCATGCCTCTTCCAGATCGCTACTGTGATTCACTCACCGACTCCTGTCCTAGGTCCTTCCTGAAGGACTTACCCTGGACTGTGCAGACCAACTGCCTCTCCTAGCTCCTGTTCCAGGACATCTCTTCATGACCGTGTAAGGAAAGGCTCCCTCCCAGCTCCTCCGCCGGATCCACACCCCCCCCCCAGATGGGGGTGTTCCTCCAGCACAAGTCTAGCACTACATCTTTCAGTTCACCCAGCCAACAACTCCTCCCTCAGCAGGCTGACCATAAGTATATGTAGGAGGCCTGCCCCCTGCCATTTCTAGTTGGGGATTGGTCAGAGCTCCTCACATGTACTCCATGTCACTCCAACTCTCAGCCCTGCCCCTCTTCCAGAACATTCTTACTGGAAGTAGGGGAGGCGCCCAAAAGCTGAAGTACATGTCGGTCACCTACTGCTATGCTAAAACCACTTCCCTCCCCCCAGATCAAAAACAAACAGGCCTAGCTCGCAGCATAGGCCTGTTTAAATTTACCTGCACTGGCAGCTTTGCTTAAAAACCTCACATCTAGCACCTAGCTATGGTAGAGGGTGCTACACTTGGTATTAGTGGGAGGAATAGTGCCCCATCATTGGTATTGGTGAGACGAATAGTGCCCCATCATTGGTATTAGTGGGAGGAATAGTGCCCCATCATTGGTATTAGTGCCTCATCATTGGCATTAGTGGGAGGAATAGTGCTCCATCATTGGTATTAGTTGGAGGAATAGTGTCCCATTATTGGTATTAGTTGGAGGAATAGTGTCCCATTATTGGTATTAGTTGGAGGAATAGTGTCCCATTATTGGTATTAGTTGGAGGAATAGTGCCCCATCCTTGGCATTAGTGGGAGGAATAGTGCCCCATCCTTGACATTAGTGGGAGGAATAGTGCCCCATCATTAATATTAGTTGGAGGAATGGTGCCCCATTATTGGTATTAGTGGGAGGAACAGTGCCCCATCATTGGTATAAGTGGGGGGAACAGCGCCCCATTATTGGTATCCATGGGAGGAACAATACCCCATTATTGGTATCAGGGGGGCGGAATATTGCCCCATTATTAGTATCAGTGGGAGGATTAGTGCCCCATTATTGGTATTAGTTGGAGGAATAGTGTCCCATTATTGGTATTAGTGGGAGGAATAGTGTTCCATTATTGGTATTAGTGGGAGGAATAGTGCCCCATCATTGGTATTAGTGGGAGGAATAGTGTCCCATCATTGGTATTAGTGGGGTGTATTTTTTTCTATTATCTGTGCCCCTTTCTGATGATCATGTGCTGGTCGGAGCGGAGGGAATATTTCTTCAGTTTCGGGTGCCCATTCTGCTCCGCTCGCATGTTCTTCTGCCTTGGCTCAAGTCCCGACCAGCCGCCTGCCTGTTTATCTCCTTGCCTTCCCTGGTGGAGTGATCTTCCTCCTCTCCCCACCCAGTAGTAGCTGGGGCCCGGAGAGTAAGACTTGACAGGCTGTGAGGGGGATGGCCGCGGGCAGAGAGTCGCTGATTGCCGCCATTACTAGTAAAAAAAAAAAAAATGTCCCCGGATTTAATTTTAAAAATCTGGTCACCTTAATCTATAGCAGTAAAGACTCAGTGGACTTTGTATCTTCAAGACATTAGCCAGTGTCTCATTCAGCTAACACACCCAGTATGCTGACTTCTAGGACCAGAGGGAGATTTCAGTAACAAACTCAGTCTCAAGGATCCCTTCAGGGTCTGTACTCACAAAATGTCCAGAGACAGCTGGTAGCCTCCTTCCAACTTCCAAGCAACACTCTATACCAGTGACACACGACCAGATCCATAGACTTTCTCCCTCAGTCAGCTTGCACAGGAACCCTAGGTTATCGCTTGCAGACTTCATGCCCTCAGATCTGCAATCTTTGGCCTCATGCCCTTCCATGCTGGGGAGAGGCAGCCGCCTCCTCCCCACCTGAACCTCTCTCTTCAGAGGTGGCCTGGACTGGAACCCTGAGCCCATATGCTCCTCAGTAGGGATGAGCCGAACACCCCCGGGTTCGGTTCGCACCAGAACCTTCGAACGGACCGAAAGTTCGCGCAAATTTTCGAACCCTATTCGTTATAATGGACGCGAACGTTCGAAATCAAAATTGCTAATTACAACGGCCAATATGCATGTTAATGTCATAAAACAGGTTTGGGGACCCGGGTCCTGCCCCAGGGGACATATATCAATGCAAAAAGAAATTTTAAAAACTAACGTTTTTTCGGGAGCAGTCATTTTAATGATGCATAAAGTGAAAAAAAAAAAGTGAAATTTTCCTTTAAATATGGTACCTGGGGGGTGTCTAAAGTATGCCTGTGAAGTGGCATGTGTTTCCCGTGTTTGGAACTGTCCTTGCACAAAATGACATTTGTAAAGGAAAAAAAGAAGCCATTTAAAACCACTTGCGGCTTTAATGTCATGTCTTGTCCTGGCCGCCATATGGCTGAAAATCCTTGAGAAAAATGGCATGGCTACCCCATCACCCCCCCCCCCCCCACCCCAGCCCCTTTGGGTCTTGTATGGATATTAAGGGGGACCCCGCACCCAAAATAAAACCCTATACCTACAACCCTATATACTCTGAACAGCAGTATATAGGTGGTGCAAACAAGACACGGACTGTAGGTTTGTTCTTAAGTAGAATCTGAACAGGTACATTATGAAGTGTAGCTCCATCCCAAAAAAATCTATTTTTAAGCTTTTTGGAGAACATAGGGAGGGGTTATCACCCCTGTAACATTTGCTGTCTTTGCACATCTGTTCAGAACATGTCACCTCACTTTCCGTCCCAATGGCAAATGTTTTTGGAAAAGTGGGGTTTTAATTGAAACAACGATTGGTGATAAAGCATCAGTAGAGAGGAGATACCTTTTTCCCAAATTAAATCTAACAGGATAGAATTTCCCTTCCTAGGGGTAGATTTCCTCTCACTTCCTGTTTTCTCTTGCCGTTTGCAAGTAGGAGTCGTTTGTAAGTTGGATGTTTGAAAGTAGGGGCCTGCCGTATATACTCTGCAGAAATTTGCCCTATTAGATGTTGGTGTAGCCACAAGACTGGTGGGCACAGGAATGGGCCCTGCTGTGAGTTAATAGATCAAGATTTGTACTTGCATGCACCTGTTGAACCGGGCAGAAAAATTGGGCCTTTGGTGGTGGTGGTGGTGGTGGTGGACGGTGTTGCCACAAGACTGTAAGCCCTCACAGTTACTCTTGGTGGGTGCAGGAATGGGCCCTGCTGTGAGTTATTAGATCAAGATTTGTAATTGCATACACCTGTTGAACAGGGCAGAAAAATTGGGCCTTTGGTGGTGGTGGTGGTGGACGGTGTTGCCACAAGACTGTAAGCCCTCACAGTTACTCTTGGTGGTTGCAGGAATGGGCCCTGCTGTGAGTTATTAGATCAAGATTTGTAATTGCATGCACCTGTTGAACAGGGCAGAAAAATTGGGCCTTTGGTGGTGGTGGTGGTGGTGGACGGTGTTGCCACAAGACTGTAGGCCCTCATAGTTACTCTTGGTGGGCGCAGGAATGGGCCCTGCTGTGAACTATTAGATCAAGATTTGTAATTACACGCCCCTGTTAAACAGGGGCTGAAAAATTGTGCCTTAGGCATTGGTGCTGGTGCCACAACACTGCAACCCCTCACAGATACTGTACTTGGAGCACAGCAGTCACACCTGTTGCGAAGCATCTTTTTTAAAAATTTTAATTACACGCCCCTGTTATACAGGGGCTGAAAAATTGTGCCTTAGGCACTGGTGCTGGTGCCACAACACTGCAACCCCTCACAGATACTGTACTCTGAGCACAGCAATGAGACCTGTTGCAAAGCATTGCCTAAAAATTGTAATTACACGCCCCAACAGGGGCTGAAAAATTGTGCCTTAGGCACTGGTGCTGGTGCCACAACACTGCAACCCCTCACAGATACTGTACTTGGAGCACAGCAGTCACACCTGTTGCGAAGCATCTTTTTTAAAAATTTTAATTACACGCCCCTGTTATACAGGGGCTGAAAAATTGTGCCTTAGGCACTGGTGCTGGTGCCACAACACTGCAACCCCTCACAGATACTGTACTCTGAGCACAGCAATGAGACCTGTTGCAAAGCATTGCCTAAAAATTGTAATTACACGCCCCAACAGGGGCTGAAAAATTGTGCCTTAGGCACTGGTGCTGGTGCCACAACACTGCAACCCCTCACAGATACTGTACTTGGAGCACAGCAGTCACACCTGTTGCGAAGCATCTTTTTAAAAAATTGTAATTACACGCCCCTGTTATACAGGGGCTGAAAAATTGTGCCTTAGGCACTGGTGCTGGTGCCACAACACTGCAACCCCTCACAGATACTGTACTCTGAGCACAGCAATGAGACCTGTTGCAAAGCATTGCCTAAAAATTGTAATTACACGCCCCAACAGGGGCTGAAAAATTGTGCCTTAGGCACTGGTGCTGGTGCCACAACACTGCAACCCCTCACAGATACTGTACTTGGAGCACAGCAGTCACACCTGTTGTGAAGCATCTTTTTAAAAAATTGTAATTACACGCCCCTGTTATACAGGGGCTGAAAAATTGTGCCTTAGGCACTGGTGTGGTGGCATGGATCATTGAGGAGGAGGAAGAGGATAGTCAGTGAACATAACAGGACAGTCACTCAGCATCAGCATAGGCAGTCTTGAAGGGATGTGACATTATAAATTATTCCGTTATATCCGCTTCAGGTGTCTGGTAGCTGGTGGTGATCCAAGACTGATTCATTTTTATGAAGGTCAGTCGATCAACCGAGTCGGTGGACAGGCGCACCCTATGATCGGTGACAAATCCTCCAGCAGCACTGAATGTGCGTTCGGAAAGAACGCTGGATGCAGGACAGGCCAGTAGCTCAATTGTATACTGTGCAAGCTCTGGCCAGTGATCCATCCTCAGGACCCAGTAAGCCAGAGGATTTTCGGTGGGAAAGGTGTCTAAGTCTGACCTTGCCCCTAGGTATTCCTGCACCATGTATATCAGACGCTGGCGATGGTTGCTGGAACCGATCATACCTTGGGGCTGCGGACTAAAAAATTGTCTGAACGCATCGGTCAGACGTCCACCTTCCCCACCGCTCCTTCTGCTACTGACCGAAGCCTCAGCAACTCGTCGTCCAGGACCAGGAGTTTGTAACCTCCCAGTTTCTGGGAACGCGTTGCACAGACCTTTCTGCAAGGCCTCCCTGAGATGTCTCATCCTCTGCTCCCTCTGCGACGGCAAGATAAGGTCCACAACCTTACCCTTGTACCGTGGATCAAGGAGAGTGGCCAGCCAGTAATGGTCCCTCTCCTTGATCCGAAGAACACGAGGATCCTTCCGCAGGCTTTGCAGGATCAGGGAGGCCATGCAGCGTAGGTTAGCTGAGGCATTCGGTCCGGAGTCTTCTGGGTCACTGAGGATGACATGATCGCCAGCCACCTCCTCCCAGCCACGTACAAGTCCACTGGTTTGTTGGGACTGTACATCATCCCTAAAAGACTGCTGCTGCTGATGCTGAGTGCCAGGCTCCACCTCCATGCTCACACAATCCTCCTCCTCCTCCTCCTCCTCATCCTCATCCTCTTCCTGTGTGATGGGTGGGACAGAAGGAACACTGTCTGGATAAAGGGGGCCTTGAGAGGCAAGGAAGTCCTCCTCTTCCTGCCTCTGTTCTGCCTCAAGTGCCCTGTCCATTATCCCACGCAGCGTATGCTCCAACAGGTGGACAAGAGGTACAGTGTCACTGATGCATGCACTGTCACTGCTCACCATCCTCGTGGCCTCCTCAAATGGTGAGAGGACAGGGCATGCATCCCTGATCATGCTCCACTGGCGTGGGGGAAAAAAGCCAAGCTCCCCTGACCCTGTCCTGGTGCCGTAGTCGCAAAGGTACTCATTGATGGCCCTCTGTTGCGTGTGCAGTCGCTGCAGCATGGCCAACGTTGAGTTCCACCTGGTGGGCATGTCACATATTAGGCGGTTCTTGGGCAGGTTCAGCTCCTTTTGCAGCTCAGTCAGCCGAGCACTGGCATTATAAGATCGGCGGAAATGCACACAGACTTTCCTGGCCTGCTTCAGGACATCCTGTAAGCCTGGGAACCTGCCCAAGAACCGCTGCACCAACAGGTTGAGGACGTGAGCCATACAGGGCACATGGGTGAGCTGCCCCTGTCGCAGGGCGGAGAGGAGGTTGGTGCCATTGTCAGAAACGACCATTCCTGGCTTAAGCTGGCGTGGCGTCAACCACCTCTCGGCCTGCCCCTGCAGAGCTGCCAGAACCTCTGGCCCAGTGTGGCTCCTGTCCCCCAAACACACCAGCGCAAGCACGGCATGGCATCTTTTTGCCTGCGTACTCGCGTAGCCCCTTGTACGCCTACAAAGCACCACTGGTTCCGAGGACAGAGCACTCGAAGAGGACATGGAGGAAGAAGAAGAGGAGGGGGTGGAGGAGAGAGGTGTGTCACAACCAGTAGTAGCATTTTGGAGGCGTGGTGGCGGAACAACCTCCAACACTACTGCACCTTGTCCTGCATCCCTCCCAGCTGCCAATAGAGTGACCCAATGGGCCGTGAAAGAAAGATAACGTCCCTGTCCATGCCTGCTGGACCATGAGTCAGCGGTAATATGCACCTTACCGCTGACCGCCCTGTCCAGCGAGGCATGGACATTGCCTTCCACATGCCGGTAGAGAGACGGAATTGCCTTCCGTGAGAAAAAGTGGCGTTTGGGAACCTGCCACTGAGGAACCGCACATTGAACAAACTCACGGAAGGGGGCCGAGTCTACCAACTGAAAAGGCAGCAGTTGAAGTGCTAGCAATTTAGCCAAGCTAGCATTCAACCGCTGGGCATGTGGATGGCTGGGAGTATACTTCTTTCGACGGTCCAGCAGCTGGGGCAGGGAAATTTGCCTGCTACAATCGGACGTCGGTGTACTGCAAGTACTTGGTTGTGACACACCTAATTCTACACCTTCAGTCCTCTCAGAGCAGCTTTCAGAGAGGACTGAAGATATAGTGGGGATGGAGATCCCAGCTGATGAGGAGCAAGGAGAGGTCCGCTTTGTTCTTTAGTGTGGGTCTTTTATGTGTGCTTGCCAACGAGCTGCATGGCAGGTCGACATATGTCTGCTCATGCTTGTGGTGCCCAAGCGGCTGATGTTTTGGCCACGCGAGATACGCTTGAGACAAATATTGCAAATAGCAGTGGTGCGATCTGATGCACTCATCTCAAAAAAGGCCCACACCAAAGAACTTTTGTGATAACGTGCAGAGGCAGCGCCCTGCACAGGCGGAGCTCTGCGGTGTGGTACAGTTGCTGTGCTGGCCTCTAGCTGGCCTCCAGGGGGCATCCTGCCTCGTTGGACATGTGACGCCGCATCCTCCTCCTCCTCCTCCTCCTCCTCCTCCTCTCTCCCTTCAGGCACTCACGTGGAGTCAGTGACCTCATCATCCCCTCCCTCTTCACCACTAGAGCAAACCTGGCAGTAAGCTGCAGCTGGTGGAACAGTACTGCCAGATTGCTGTCCTTCAGCATCCCCTTTCTCTGCGCGCACACTACTGACTTCCTCAAGCTGGGTATCATCATCCGAGCCTTCGAATCGTTGGGCATCCTCCTGGAGCATGTACCCAACACTGTGCTCAAACAGTTCGGGGGACTCCTCAGGAGGACATGGTGGGTCTAGGGAAGGGGTGGCTGATGATGCCATTGAGTACGCGTTGGCAGCTGCTCTGCCAGTACCCTGAGCCTGGGTGAGAGAGGATGAGGAGGATGAGGAGGGCTTGGTCATCCATTCTACCAAGCCTTCGGCATGATGCGGCTCCACATGTCCAGCTGCCGAAAACAAAGACAAGCGTGTCCCATGGCCACGTGCTGATGACGATGCACGACCACGTCCACGGCCAGCACTGTTGTCTCTAGAAACAGAGCCTGCCTGCCCTGTGTTCTTGCCTCGGCACGCTCTGCCTCTCCTTGGCGGTCTTCCAGCCATTGTAGTCGGTAGTGTATATAGTATAAAAAATAGAGCTCCTATGTGTGCTCACAACACACTGTAGGTCCTATGGGTGCTGACACTAACACACTATAGGTACTATGTGTGCTGCTGACAAGAAAATATAGGAGCTCTGTTTGCTGCCACTAACACACTAGAAGTCCTATGGGTGCTGCTGAGAAGAAAATATAGGAGCTCTGTGTGATGCCACTAACACACTAGAAGTCCTATGGGTGCTGCTGAGAAGAAAATATAGGAGCTCTGTGTGATGCCACTAACACACTAGAAGTCCTATTGGTGCTTCTGAGATGAAAATATAGGAGCTCTGTGTGATGCCACTAACACACTAGAAGTCCTATGGGTGCTGCTGAGAAGAAAATATATAGGAGCTCTGTGTGATGCCACTAACACACTAGAAGTCCTATTGGTGCTTCTGAGATGAAAATATAGGAGCTCTGTGTGATGCCACTAACACACTAGAAGTCCTATGGGTGCTGCTGAGAAGAAAATATAGGAGCTCTGTGTGATGCCACTAACACACTAGAAGTCCTATGGGTGCTGCTGAGAAGAAAATATAGGAGCTCTGTGTGATGCCACTAACACACTAGAAGTCCTATGGGTGCTTCTGAGAAGAAAATATAGGAGCTCTGTGTGATGCCACTAACACACTAGAAGTCCTATGGGTGCTGCTGAGAAGAAAATATAGGAGCTCTGTGTGATGCCACTAACACACTAGAAGTCCTATGGGTGCTTCTGAGATGAAAATATAGGAGCTCTGTGTGATGCCACTAACACACTAGAAGTCCTATGGGTGCTTCTGAGATGAAAATATAGGAGCTCTGTTTGCTGCCACTAACACACTAGAAGTCCTATGGGTGCTGCTGAGAAGAAAATATAGGAGCTCTGTGTGATGCCACTAACACACTAGAAGTCCTATGGGTGCTGCTGAGAAGAAAATATAGGAGCTCTGTGTGATGCCACTAACACACTAGAAGTCCTATTGGTGCTTCTGAGATGAAAATATAGGAGCTCTGTGTGATGCCACTAACACACTAGAAGTCCTATGGGTGCTGCTGAGAAGAAAATATAGGAGCTCTGTGTGAAGCCACTAACACACTAGAAGTCCTATGGGTGCTGCTGAGAAGAAAATATAGGAGCTCTGTTTGCTGCCACTAACACACTAGAAGTCCTATGGGTGCTGCTGAGAAGAAAATATAGGAGCTCTGCTTGCTGCCACTAACACACTAGAAGTCCTATGGGTGCTGCTGAGAAGAAAATATAGGAGCTCTGCTTGCTGCCACTAACACACTAGAAGTCCTATGGGTGCTGCTGAGAAGAAAATATAGGAGCTCTGTTTGCTGCCACTAACACACTAGAAGTCCTATGGGTGCTGTTGGGGTGCAATGCTGTGCTAACAGCACTGCGGTTGGTACTACTGCAATACTGTACTAACAGTAAGCACGCACCAGACTAATCCCCAGCAGCAGCTAATAACACACTAACTGTGCAATCGGCAGCAATGAACGTTCAATGACTTAGGTAGCAATGGTTTAGCAAAGAAATAGCCAATGGTTTAGCAAAGAAGAGCAAATCTTTCAGTATCAAGCAAAGACAGAATCAGCAGACTGATCTCTCCTAAAGCCGGAACTCATGTGACCGGGGCCGACGGCGTGGCGGCCTTTTAAATGGTGGGGCGTGTACTAAAGCCCCTGAGCTGTAATTGGCTACAGGCGTCCTGCCTGTAGCCAATTATTGCTCTCCGAGTTTCGGGCGCTGTGATTGGCCAAGCATGCGGGGTCACAGTGCATGCTTGGCCAATCATCAGCCAGCAATGCACTGCGCCGGCCGCAATGCATTGCGGGGCCGCTCGCATCACACGAATGTGATGCGAACGGCCCAAATAGTTCTGGGCTCGCCGAGCGAGCGAACGCCCGGTGCTCGATTCGAACGTGGGTTCGAATCGAGCACCGGGCCCATCCCTACTCCTCAGACTTAAATACAGGCACCCAGCATTCCATGGGGCACATCCCCTTCTAATTGGCCAGGGCTGTATTTGCATCCATGCTCTCATCTGCTAAGTTTCCTCCCACTAGTCAATATTGCCTTCTTGCTATTGGATCAGTGTAAAACATCAAGCCAGCATGAGCCGAACTCAGAGCACACTGAGCACACCTTACTCATCAATCACTGCTCTCTGTTAAGCAGACATCACATAGATTTGCCTATGTAGCGGGTATGTACTTTTCAGAGTGTTTAATTCTGGTGAAGACATCAGTGATGTCTAGTTCCCTGCGGCCCAGCAGGTGGTGCTGTCACTTTGGGCCGGGGTTGAACCATCACTGCAGTGCCGTACCCTTTGTGACCTCTCGCAGCAGTTGTACTGCGGGGCGGGGAACCCGCTGTGCTTGCTGGGAGAGGGTATAAAGGGGGCGGACATCTTCGCCACGAGGTCCGAGTCCCAGGCACCTTCAGCCTGAGGGCTGCTGTCCACGGTCGGTGTCAAGGCGGCCTAGGCCTGGACACTTGGAGTTTGTGTTCCATCCCAGACACCCTTAGTCTGGGGTGAGGTACTCAGCCGGAGGCCTGGGGCCTAGTGCCTTCCGCTGGGTCCCACAAGGGAGGGATTGTCATAGGGGGACCCGAGTGTTGAGCACCCGAATCCAGAGGCGTAAGGGACCGGAGGAGAGACTCACCCGAAGATCTGGTGCAGCATATTGCCAGTGCCGGGTGAACCTCTGGATACTGCCCGGATGGATATCTTTCCCGAACAGGGGCCAAGTTCAGAGAGGAAGGTGGTTATGTTCTATGAGCCGTGGCAGCGGTCCAACTAGTCAACTCAGGTCAGTGGCAGAGACCTGCTATTAGGCCTGTGGCAGGGGCCTCAACAGTTCATCCGGTCGGTGGCAGCGACCAATCTCACGGTCGGTGGCAGAGACTGTGCCCCAGGCCTATTCGCACGAAAAAAGGAGTAGGAGAGTTCATTTGTGCCTGGGCCTACTCGTATCCACACCCCTGTCTGTCTGTTACTAAAGTTCAACTGATTATGTTCACCCTGCGATGGAAAAATAAAAGAGTGTTGGACTTTTAATGGTGTGGGGCTCTATTACTGGCAGACACATCTCCACGGAGCAAGCAGAGGCTTTTTATGCAGTGAACAGACCCGAAGGTAATTCAAGTGACTTTGCTCAACCCTCATATACATATGAGGGGAGAGCTTGGCGTAGTGTTCCTGCACTCTCCTCTCCCAGGTACCCCTAGACACAAGCCAAGTAAGCGATAAAGCAGAGAGGGAGAGTGAGGCCGCTACACCTATCTACTTATCTGTTAAGCAGAAAAGCCCAAAACTATAGACCCCTTTCACACTGGGGTCGTGCGGGTGTTAGCGCTTTTTGGCCGCTAGCGGGGTGCTTTTAACCCCCCGCTAGCAGCGGAAGAAAGGGTTAATAGCGCCCGTGTTGCGGCGCTGCTAAAGCGATTTGCAGGTGCTTCGGCAGTGCTGCCTATTCATTTCAGTGGGCAGGGCGTTTTGGGAACACTGTATACATCGCTCCCGCACCGCCCCAAAGATGCTGCTTGCAGGACTTTTTTTCCCGTCCCGCAAGCGCACCGCCCCAGTGTGAAAGCACTCGGCTCTCACACTGGGGTGGCTTGAGAGGCGCTTTTTAGGTGCTATTTTCAGCGCTAAAACATCTGAAAAGTGCCCCAGTCTAGGAGGGTGCTACATCAAGATAAAAGGAATGTTGACTTACCTGTACATTGCACATCTTGGAGTACAGTACAAACCACAGACCACACTCCCCTCTGTTCCTGTGTTATTCTGCATTGCTTGCAGAAAAAGTGAGGACTCATGGAATGGAGAAAAGGGTAATAGGGGTATCCAAATTGTCCAGCAAAGCCTTACCAGTGTCTAATCACCTAAAGCTACAACCATCCTAGGGTAAGGTGACCAGATTTTTAAAATGAAATCCGGGGACATATTTTTTTTTTACTAGTAATGGCGGCAATCAGCGACTCTCTGCCCGTCGCCGCCCGCCTCACAGCCTGTCAAGTCTTACTCTCCAGGCTACTACTGGGTGGGGAGTGGAGGAAGATCACTCTGCCAGGGAAGGTAAGGAGATAAGCAGGCAGGCGGCTGGCCGGGACTTGGGCCAAGGCGAGGCAGAAGAACATGTGAGTGGAGCTGAATGGGCATGAACCCGAAACTGAAGAAACATTCCCTCCGCTCCGACCAGCACATGATCATCAGAGAGGGGCACAGATAATGGAAAAAATACACCCTCCTAAGCTAGTAGGAGCGGTGGTGCAGGGGTGTGTAATTCAGAATTCTTTTTTTTTTTTATTCTGCACTGACTGTCTTTGAAATTGCCCCAGTCCCTGTTCAAATCCAATCCGGGGACAAAACAGGGGACAGACTTGGTCCGGGGACAGTGTCCTCAATCCGGGGACTGTCCCCTGAAACTGGGGATGTCTGGTCACCCTATCCTAGGGTCTATGAATACTCAGCCTCTGTCCTGTACTGTACTCCAAGATGTGACATTTACAGGTAAGCCAGATGCATTTTATTTCCATCCTGGCAAATTCCTTTTTACGATTATTGTTCTTGTCTCCCAGAAGCAAAAGGACCAGAAGTAATGCCTGAAGTAATGCCTGAATCTGTCAGAAAGCAAGAGATTCGCAAGTATTTTCCTGAAACTTGGCTCTGGAGTCTGGTGGAGATCAGGTGAGTGGACTGTTAGAGATTTTGAGTTTATTACTATTTTAAGTGATAAAAGTTTCTGAAATATATATAAAACACATGAATGTTATAATGTAATAGTAATGTTAGTTTCTGAAGGTTACTGACAGAGGACAGAGAAGAGTAATTTTCTGTGTATGTACTTCTATTCTGAGTTACTATGTCAGGACAATGGGTGGAGTTATGTTGCTTAATTATAGACTGAAGCCATATAAGCATATATGCAAGAATGAGCGTTACTTTTGTGAAATGCTGACATAACTTTATGAAACCGTATAAGAATCCAAGAGGGTTGAATGGCGAGTAAAGCCTCGTACACACGATCGGATTTTCCGACGGGAATTGTGTGTTGACAGCCTATTGCCGGAAAATCCGACTGTTTGTACGCTCCATCAGACAATTGTCGGATTTTCCGCAGACAAATGTTGGATGGCTGGCTTTAAAATTTTCCACGGACAACGGTCTGTTGTCGGATTTTCCGATCGTGTGTACACAAGTCCGTCGGACAAATGTCCAAAGTACAAACACGCATGCTCGGAAGCAATGCTCACCAAACACAACATTAGCAGAAGGTGCCCAAAGGGTGGTGCTAAAAAGCTGAAAAACCACGTAGTATGTAACTATGTTCGTGTTTGTTGGCCGACAATTGTGTGCCATTTGTATGCAAGACAAGTTCCTAGCCAATGCCCTTCGGACAAATTAAAAATGATGTGGGTGTGGCGCTGTTCTGTCAAGGTGCTGTAATTAAATAAGAAAAATTGGGGATATATATAGGGATAACTCCTAACTTCCTTATCACCCGATGAAAGGTTGGGACTATTGCGACACCCATGCACAGCATAGATATAAGGTTTAAAACATTTTATTTAAGAACAATACAAATCAAAACAACAACAATGATTAATACAAAAAAGAACATTTACATGATACATAAGAAAAGGGGGTTATTCTACAGGTGTGCAGAAATGCGGTACTAATGCGATAGACAATTCCCTGACATGTTTTGCGGTGTATACCGCTTCTTCTGGAGGCATCACATAACAGTACAGTCTATAATGTAATCAATAAACTTGGTGTAAATACACTGTCATAATTGTTTGAAGAACAATATATAGGAGTAAAGGGTAATGAACACATACAGACCTGGCTAACCAGTTTGATCAGTAAAGACCAAAAAATGTGTGGTGAGCTGGAGCACCTTAAGGGGGTGCTACCCCCTGGGACGGGCACGAGAGGATTGGGATGGCACTGAAAGATTAATAACACAACATGAGTTGGAACCTGATTGTGTGAAAAGGGGAGAAAAGGGAGGAAAAAACATGGTGGAGAGACAAAAGAAGAAGGGAGGGGGGGGGAGGGGAAAGGGTGAGGGAAAAGGGAAAGGGAGAAGGGTAAGGGAAGAGAAAGGGGAAAGGGAAAAGGGTAAGAGAAAAGAGAAAAAAGGGAGGCGGGAAAGGGAAAGGGGGGGGAGGGAAAAGTTGTGACGAAGTAGAACGAAGACACGTGAAAAATATGAAGGAAGGTGATGTGAAGGGATAAGACATGGTGAAACAAGGAGAAAAGTGTAATATATATATATATATATATATATATATATATATACATACATATATATATATATGTGCCATGGTCGGCCGAAAGGGCCATGCAAGTAGGAAAGATAATGAAAGGGAGGGGACAAAAAGAATGGGAGAAGTGTTGGGAGGGAGGGGGAAAAAAGGGGGGGAAATGGGGGGGGGAAGGAGGTCAGTGAACAAGGGAGTGAATCATGGGAAAGAAGTGAGGTAATTGTGGGTGGAGAACAGTGATGATATAACTACAAAATGCATGTGCTCAGGGGGGAGAGAAAATCAAGCGAACCAACCCTGTGGTGTACAAGAACCTCAAAAAGCCGGGACAGATTTGCAACAAGTGAATGGGTCACTATTGGTACAAGAGGCACCGATTTGAGGGATCGGGATGGCCTGGTAAGCTCTTAATGTGCAGGCATTGTCCGTCTGTAGCCCTAAATGAAACCAAGCAGAGGGCAAACAAGCCTTGCAGTACTGAGAGTTGCAGTGACAGATCTATAGAAGGCAAGGTAAACAGAATTGTTAGGTTGCTAAATAACACTGGAGTTAAATACTCTCAAGGGTCCCCCCCTATGCAGGAGTATTAGGGGGGCAGGTGCACATAAATAAATGAACCTGAGGGTAAAGTCCCTAATCTATAGTTATGGATATCAGTCTTACCTTAATACAAAGGCATGTAAGCGTGTCCCGGGCGATGGCCGTCCATAGCATGAGACGAGTCTCACTCGCCTCTTGTATCCTCCAAACAATAGGCGTCATCACGCCGCCGGCTGACGTCGGCATAGGGCGCTTTGACCCCTGCTCATGGGCTGAAGGCTCAATGCGGGGAAGAAGACAGGGGCGGTGCGAGAGGACCAGAGCGCACCCGCCCCTGGCTGGAGCGGCGCGTGTCCGTCACAGGGGGAGGGAATTAACCCTATACAGCGCCACGCAATCTAGTTAGCCAGGCTGGTCAAATAAACCAATTAGAAACAGTTTAAAAAAGGGATGTTAAATGTGTGTAACAAATGAGTAGTCCGGGTAGGTTGTGGGATATCCCCAGACCCGCGACTAAGCCATAAGACACCCATGTTACTAAATTATTATATATATAAAAATAATATACAAGCATGGAGATTAGCGACTACTTTCTCGTATGCACAAAAAAAGAAAGTTTTATGCATAATTCATCTTGTTACAAATAATATTCTGCAAAAAAGATTTATTTACAAACAACATTGAAATCGGCAGTATATATATACAGAGTCAACTTCTAAACATACACTGATAAATCAGGAAACCCTGGGGAGGGGGTGGGCAACCAGGACAAGGAAGGAAGGGAAAAGGGGGGGGGAAAGGATGAGAGGAGGACAGGAAAGGATGGGAGGGGGAAGGGAAAATGGGGAAACAAATGACTGGGCCTAAGAATACTGAAACAGGGGAGATGTCAATCAAGAAGTAAAGCGACTGGCAAGGTCCGAGCCCGTGAATAGTGGCGGGCCGAGTCAGTCGCTAATTTTTAGAAAATATTTATAAGTATGCGCCTCGTTGAGACCTGGGGGTGTGAGCGCATTGAGCCTCTCTATCCAGAGAGTCTCACGTCTTCGGATTTCCCGGTCCCAATCACCCCCTCTAGGATTTTCATGGACAACCTCCAGTACATAAAAAGTAACCACATCAAAACAGTACCTATGATAAATGCCAACATGGCGACCCACCGTGGTTAGTTTACCATTTGTAGAATGATACAGGTGGTCGCCCAATCTCTGACGGAGCTCTCTAATGGTCTTCCCTACATAGAAGGCCCCACATGTACAGGTCATAAGGTATATGACTCCTCTAGTACCACAGTTGTCATACTGCCGAGGTGAGAATATCTCACCAGTGGGGAGTCAGCATGTGGGGCCTTCTAAAATCCAAGGGCAACGATCGCATTGACCACAGCGATAAGTTCCTCAAAGTGTCATTAAGTTGGTAGATTAAGATCTATAATGGCTGCTGGTTAGTTTGTCCCGAAGGGAGGCAGCCCTTCTGAATACTAATTCGGGGGTAGACTTGACATGTTTGTTGAGTATGTGATGGTCGGTGAGTAAATGCCAATGTTGAGCAAGGATACTGCGAAGATGGTTATGATGGTTATGATGCACAGAGAATGTTGTCACTATCCTAGCTGTAGGAGGTTTGGTGGAATGACCTGAACCATATATTAATGATTGTCTCGTTTTTGAAAAGGCCTTGTTAAAGGCCTTTCTGAGGTTAGTGGGTCTATAGCCTCTGCTCAAGAGACTTTTTTGAAGCGCATCTGCTTGTTTAAAGAAATCCCCGTCCTCTGAGCAGTTCCGTCTCAATCTCAGGTACTGAGCATACGGAATACTGCGTACCAGAGGGCGGAGATAGGAACTGGAAGCATGAAGCAGGGAGTTCCCATCCCTTTCCCCCTTTCCCCTCTCCCCCCCCCTTTCCTTTTTACCCCGACCTTTTTTCTCTTTTCTCTTACCCTTTTCCCTTTCCCCTTTCTCTTCCCTTACCCTTCTCCCTTTCCCTTTTTCTTTTCCCTCACCCTTTCCCCTCTCCCCCCCCCCTTCTTCTTTTGTCTCTCCACCATGTTTTTTCCTCCCTTTTCTCCCCTTTTCACACAATCAGGTTCCAACTCATGTTGTGTTATTAATCTTTCAGTGCCATCCCAATCCTCTCGTGCCCGTCCCAGGGGGTAGCACCCCCTTAAGGTGCTCCAGCTCACCACACATTTTTTGGTCTTTACTGATCAAACTGGTTAGCCATGTCTGTATGTGTTCATTACCCTTTACTCCTATATATTGTTCTTCAAACAATTATGACAGTGTATTTACACCAAGTTTATTGATTACATTATAGACTGTACTGTTATGTGACGCCTCCAGAAGAAGCGGTATACACCGCGAAACATGTCGGGGAATCGTCTATTGCATCAGTACCGCATTTCTGCACACCTGTAGAATAACCCCCCTTTCTTATGTATCATGTAAATGTTATTTTTTGTATTAATCATTGTTGTTGTTTTGATTTGTATTGTTCTTAAATAAAATGTTTTAAACCTTATATCTATGCTGTGCATGGGTGTCGCAATAGTCCCAACCTTTCATCGGGTGATAAGGGAGTTAGGAGTTATCCCTATATATATCCCCAATTTTTCTTATTTAGTCCATTCGGGATAATGGCACCCTCTCCTACTTCAATATTTACTGTAGAGGCAATTCTCAATACTCAAGGTGCTGTAATTGATTTAAAATGATGGATGCTACTTGTTCCTGTGCATAAATAGGTAAATAAAGTGCTAGCGAAGTGTTGCACCCTCGGCCGGGTGTTGGCTAAATTAAGATGTGCTAAAAATGCTGTATCCAATAAAAACACATATGCAATAATACATCAGATGATGGAAAAAACATAAACATAATAGATTTTGAATCTTACAATTGGTGATAAAATAGTGATTTGTGCTCATAAAAAAAAATATATATATATACAAATATAAATAAAAATATATAAATAAAGTCCAGTGATGGTGAGCAAATGCTTAATCTTGCTTTCTTGCGGTGTGCGTGACTATCCCTGCTCGTTCTATACTGTATATGCACTCACCAGAAACTTCTTACCTTCCTGGGGTATGACGCAGCCACAGTATTTGCCACTGTGTAGCAACCTGGGAAATAGTCAGCTCCGGATGTCTTTAGCGTTCCTCCAAAAATTATTATGCAGAAGAGAAAAGGATGCCCATAGTGTAATACCGTTTGAAACTCTTTATTTTGTAAAATTATGTGGAAAAATACTCACATTCTGACATAATGTTTAAAGACAAAACAAAGCAAACACTGGCGCCGAAAAAAGCTTGTTTACGGCCCAGACCGGAAATGTGATGTACCGACGTGCTTAAACTCCGGCCTATGCGTTTCGTCACTCTGACATCATCTGGAGCGTAACGTCTAGCCTCACTTCCCTTTCTTTTATAGTAAACTAAAGACCCATGTGCGCCTGCGCGAATTACCGCGGTGGCCATTTTGGGAGAGATATTGAGGACCAAAGTCCTCATAGCTCTCTATATATCCATCTAATACGTGTTTAGACCGGAAAAACAGTTATAATACCCTCGTATGTGCGGTGGCCATTAATGATGTGGTTGATATGCCCTTAGTATATACCTGCCTATAGATCAAATATAGTTACATACGGGAATGGGAAAAAACTGTAAATTACTGCGGCTCAATGCCTCGCTAACATCCATTGTAAAAAAACGCAACTGCTCAAATTCCAGTCTGTATCCATTCCAGAAGTCGGGCTATTGGCTGCACAGGGTCACTATATACCAAACAATATACAATAATTGAATATAGGAGAACTGTGATATCGTACTATACACTTGATAAGTACATTATATATAACAGTAAATTACTGAAAAAAAAGGTAAAATGTATAAAAATGTTAAAATTACAATAAAATTAGAATTAAACATTCCTAATAATCCAGTTCTAATTAAAATTAAAATATAAATTTAAACAATAGGGTGCTTAGAGGGAATAATGAATTAGTTAGGATGGATTTAATTTTACATCGTAGTGGTATGATCAACTGGTATTATGTAGCTAATTGCTACATAAAGGAGGAGAAAAAAATAAGTGTCATACTCTATGTTAATTAGGTGGAAATGGAAAAGGAAATAAATATCATACTTTATATTAATAAGGTGGAATTAGAAAACAGTAGATTAGTATCCCATTTTAAAATAATAAAAATGAAAAAAAAAGAAAAGGAAAAATTAGGGACGGTGTGAAGTTCCAAAAATAGGATTAAAAATTAGTAAGGAAACAGTTCAAGTCTAGGTCGATGTTCATTCCTGCTGGCTGGAGAGTTTCTAACTGAAATATCCATTTAGTTTCATTTTGTGAAATCTTTATTCTTTTGTTTTTACCTCTCCAGTGACCTTTGATTTTGTGAATAGCGTAGAAAGTCATGCAAGTGGGATCTCGTCTGTGGTGGTCTCTAAAATGTCTCGAGACACTGTGCTTATGGAAGCCATTTTTGATATTGTTTACATGTTCTCTAATTCTGACTAGGGATGAGCTCGGTGTTCAAGTCGAACATACGTTCGACTCGAACATCGGCTGTTCGATCGTTCGGCGAACAACGAACGATTTGGACCGTTCGCGCCAAATTCGAGTGACACGAACGACCCACAATACACTGCGCCATCGCAGTGCAATCCCGGCGCTGTGATTGGCCAAGCATGCACTGTGACCCCGCATGCTTGGCCAATCACAGCGCCGGCAGCGAGGAGAGCAATGATTGTCCACAGGCAGGATGCCTGTGGCCAATTATAGCTGAGGGGGTTTAGTACACGCCCCACACTATAAAAGGCCGCCAGCGAGGTGGCCTTGTGTAGTGTGTTCCAGCACAGGGAAAGAGAAGGATAGGCAGGGACAGTGTCATATCTATTCTTTGCTAAACCTTGTGTGTAGGGACAGAGAAGGATAGGCAGGGAGAGTGTCAGTGTCATATTCTTTGCTAAACCTTGTGTGTAGGGAGAGAGAAGGATAGGCAGGGAGAGTGTCAGTGTCATATTCTTTGCTAAACTTTGTGTGTAGGGAGAGAGAAAGATAGGCAGGGAGAGTGTCAGTATCATATTCTTTGCTAAACCTTGTGTGTAGGGAGAGAGAAGGATAGGCAGGGAGAGTGTCAGTGTCATATTCTTTGCTAAACCTTGTGTGTAGGGAGAGAGAAGGATAGGCAGGGAGAGTGTCAGTGTCATATTCTTTGCTAAACCTTGTGTGTAGGGGGAGAGAAGGATAGGCAGGGAGAGTGTCAGTGTCATATTCTTTGCTAAACCTTGTGTGTAGTGAGAGAGAAGGATAGGCAGGGAGAGTCTCAGTGTCATATTCTTTGCTAAACCTTGTGTGCAGGGAGAGAGAAGGATAGGCGGGGGACAGTGACAGTGTCGTTGTTGCTAAGCCTCCTGCACATTATACACCTGAAGCTAGACCGTATTGCTGTGTTTTCCTGGTGTGTTACACCAACAGGCATTTGCAGCACTTACAGCAGGCGTACTGTGATTCCTGCAAAATATACTCCTGAAGCTAGGCCGTATTGCTGTGTTTTCCTAGTGTGTTACACCAACAGGCATTTGCAGCACTTACAGCAGGCGTACTGTGATTCCTGCAAAATATACTCCTGAAGCTAGGCCGTATTGCTGTGTTTTCCTAGTGTGTTACACCAACAGGCATTTGCAGCACTTACAGCAGGCGTAGTGTGATTTCTGCAAAATATACTCCTGAAGCTAGGCCGTATTGCTGTGTTTTCCTAGTGTGTTGCACCAACAGGCATTTGCAGCACTTACAGCAGGCATAGTGTGATTTCTGCAAATTATACTCCTGAAGCTAGCCCGTATTGCTGTGTTTTCCTAGTGTGTTACACCAACAGGCATTTGCAGCACTTACAGCAGGCGTAGTGTGATTCCTGCAAAATATACTCCTGAAGCTAGGCCGTATTGCTGTGTTTTCCTAGTGTGTTACACCAACAGGCATTTGCAGCACTTACAGCAGGCGTAGTGTGATTCCTGCAAAATATACTCCTGAAGCTAGCCCGTATTGCTGTGTTCTGCTAGTGTTACACCAACAGGCATTTGCAGCACTTACAGCAGGCGTAATGTGATTCCTGCAAAATATACTCCTGAAGCTAGCCCGTATTGCTGTGTTTTCCTAGTGTGTTACACCAACAGGCATTTGCAGCACTTACAGCAGGCGTAGTGTGATTCCTGCAAAATATACTCCTGAAGCTAGACCGTATTGCTGTGTTTTCCTAGTGTGTTACACCAACAGGCATTTGCAGCACTTACAGCATGCGTAGTGTGATTCCTGCAAAATATACTCCTGAAGCTAGCCCGTATTGCTGTGTTTTCCTAGTGTGTTACACCAACAAGCATTTGCAGCACTTACAGCAGGCGTAGTGTGATTCCTGCAAAATATACTTCTGAAGCTACGCCTTATTGCTGTGTTTTCCTAGTGTGTTACACCAACAGGCATTTGCAGCATTTGCAGCACTTACAATAGGCGTAGTGTGATTCCTGCAAAATATACTCCTGAAGCTAGGCCGTATTGCTGTGTTTTCCTAGTGTGTTACACCAACAGGCATTTGCAGCATTTGCAGCACTTACAGCAGGCGTAGTGTGATTCCTGCAAAATATACTCCTGAAGCTAGGCCATATTGCTGTGTTTTCCTAGTGTGTTACACTAACAGGCATTTGCAGCACTTACAGCGGGCGTACTGTGCTTCGTGCAAAATATACTACTGAAGCTAGGCCTTATTGCTGGTTTTCCCATCTCCCTGCAGGCCATTAGAATGTCTGGAAGGCAAACAAGGAGAGGCAGATAGTCAGGAGCCAATAAAAGAGGGCAAGCAGGCTCTGTGTCTAGAGACAACAGTGCTGGTCGTGGACGCGGTGCATCGCCATTAGCACGTGGCCATGGGACACGCTTGTCCTTCTTTTCGGCAGCTGGACGTGTTGAGCCGCATCATGCCGAAGAATTGGTAGAGTGGATGACCAAGCCCTCCTCATCCTCTCTCACCCAGGCTCAGGGTACTGGCAAAGCAGCTGCCAAAGCGTCCTCTTCCCTGGTATCAATGTCATCATCAGTCACTCCTTCCCTAGACCCACCATGTCCTCCTGAGGAGCCCCCTGAACTGTTTGAGCACAGTGTTGGGTACCTTCTCCAGGAGGACGCCCAGCAATTCGAAGGGTCTGATGATGATACCCAGCTAGAGGAAGGCAGTAGCGTGAGAGCAGAGAGAGGGGATGCTCAAGAAGGACACCAATCTGGCAGTCATGTTCCAGCAGCTGCAGCATACTGCCAGATTGGCTCCAGTGATGAGGAGGGAGGGGATGATGAGGTCACTGACTCCACGTGGGTGCCTAATAGGAGAGAGGATGAGGAGGAGGCACATCTCCAACGAGGCAGGATGCCCTCGGGGGGCCAGCGTAAGGGCAGCACACCGACGGAATCACACCGCAGAGCTCTGCCTGTGCAGGGCGCTGCCTCTGCCCGTTATTCATAAAGTTCTTTGGTGTGGGCCTTTTTTGAGGCTAGTGCATCAGATCGCACAGCTGCTGTTTGCAACATATGTCTCAAGCGTATATCACGTGGCCAAAACATCAGCCGCTTGGGCACCACATGCTTGACCAGACATATGTTGACCTGCCATGCAGCTCGTTGGCAAGCCTACCTTAAAGACCCACACCAAAGAACAAAGCGGACCTCTCCTTGCACTGCATCAGCTGGGATCTCCAACCCCACTATACCTTCAGTCCTCTCTGAAACATGCACTGAGAGGAATGAAGGTGTAGAATTAGGTGTGTCACAGCCAAGTACTTGCGGGCACTCTGCTAGCAGTACACCAACGTCCGATTCTAGCAGGCAAATTTCCCTGCCCCAGCTGCTGGACCGTCGAAAGAAGTTCACTCCCAGCCATCCACATGCCCAGCGGTTGAATGCTAGCTTGGCTAAATTGCTAGCGCTTCAACTGCTGCCTTTTCAGTTGGTAGACTCGGCCCCCTTCTGTGAGTTTGTGCAATGTGCGGTTCCTCAGTGGCAGGTTCCCAAACGCCACTTTTTCTCACAGAAGGCGATTCCGGCTCTCTACCGGCATGTGGAAGGCAATGTCTCGCTGGACAGGGCGGTCAGCGGTAAGGTGCATATTACCGCTGACTCATGGTCCAGCAGGCATGGACAGGGACGTTACCTTTCTTTCACGGCCCATTGGGTCACTGTTTTGGCAGCTGGGAAGGATGCAGGACAAGGTGCAGTAGTGTTGGAGGTTGTTCCGCTGCCACGCCTCCAAAATGCCACTACTGGTTGTGACACACCTCTCTCCTCCACCCCCTCCTCTTCTTCTTCCTCCATGGCCTCTTCCTGTGCTTTGTCCTCGGAACCAGCGGTGCTCCGTAGGCGTTCAAGGGGCTACGCAAGTACGCAGGCAAAAAGATGCCATGCCGTGCTTGCGCTGGTGTGTTTGGGGGACAGGAGCCACACTGGGGCAGAGGTTCTGTCTGCTCTGCAGGGGCAGGCCGAGAGGTGGTTGACGCCACGCCAGCTTAAGCCAGGAATGGTGGTTTGCGACAATGGCACCAACCTCCTCTCCGCCCTCCGACAGGGACAACTGACCCATGTGCCCTGTGTGGCTCACGTCCTTAACCTGGTGGTGCAGCGGTTCTTGGGCAGGTACCCGGGCTTACAGGATGTCCTGAGGCAGGCCAGGAAAGTCTGTGTGCATTTCCGCAGATCTTATAATGCCAGTGCTCGCCTGGCTGAGCTGCAAAAGGAGTTGAACCTGCCCAAGAACCGCCTTATATGTGACATGCCCACCAGGTGGAACTCAACGTTGGCCATGCTGCAGCGGCTGCACACACAGCAGAGGGCCATCAATGAGTACCTGTGCGACTACGGCACCAGGACAGGGTCAGGGGAGCTCGGGTTTTTTTCACCACGCCAGTGGGGCATGATCAGGGATGCATGCACTGTCCTGGCACAATTTGAGGAGGCCACGAGGATAGTGAGCAGTGACAGTGCATGCATCAGTGACACTGTACCTCTTGTCCACCTGTTGGAACATACGCTGCGTGGAATAATGGACAGGGCACTTGAGGCAGAACAGAGGCAGGAAGAGGAGGACTTCCTTGCCTCTTAAGGCCCCCTTTACCCAGACAGTGTTCCTTCTATCCCACCCATCGCACAGGAAGAGGAGGAGGAGGAGGAGGATTGTGTCAGCATGGAGGTGGAGCCTGGCACTCAGCATTATCAGCAGCAGTCTTTTAGGGATGATTTACAGTCCCAAGAAACCGGTGGACTTGTACGTGGCTGGGAGGAGGTGGCTGCGGATCATGTTGTCCTTAGTGACCCAGAGGACTCCGGACCAAATGTCTCAGCTAACCTATGCTGCATGGCCTCCCTGATCCTGCAAAGTCTGCGGAAGGATCCTCGTATTCTTCGGATCAAGGAGAGGGACCATTACTGGCTGGCCACTCTCCTTGATCCACGGTACAAGGGTAAGGTTGCGGACCTTATGTTACCGTCGCAGAGGGAGCAGAGGATGAGACAACTCCGGGAGGCCTTGCAGAAAGGTCTGTGCAACACGTTCCCAGAGACTGGGAGGTTACAAACTCCTGGTCCTGGACAACGAGTTGCTGAGGCTTCGGTCAGTCAAAGAAGGAGTGGTGGGGAAGGTGGCCGTCTGACCGATGCATTCAGACAATTCTTTAGTCCCCAGCCCCAAGATATGATCGGTTCCAGCAACCATCGCCAGCGTCTGATATACATGGTGAAGGAATACCTAGGGGCAAGGTCAGACTTGGACACCTTCCCCACCAAAAATCCTCTGGCTTACTGGGTCTTGAGGATGGATCACTGGCCAGAGCTTGCACAGTATGCAATTGAGCTACTGGCCTGTCCTGCATCCAGCGTTCTTTCAGAACGCACATTCAGTGCTGCTGGAGGATTTGTCACGGATCACAGGGTGCGCCTGTTCACCGACTCGGTTGATCGACTGACTTTCATAAAGATGAACCAGTCTTGGATCACCACCAGCTACCACACACCTGAAGCTGATATAACAGACTAATTTATTTTCAAATGTCACATCCCTTCAAGACTGATGCTGATGCTGAGTGACTGTCCTGTTATGTTGACTGGCTATCCTCCTCCTCCTCAATGATCCGATTGATGATGATAGCTTGGAAGAACATTTTTGTTTCTGGGTGCCGCCACCAGTGCCTAAGGCCCAATTTTTCAGCCCCTGTTAAACAGGGGCATGTAATTACAATTTTTTATGCAATGCTTTGCAGCAGGGCTCATTCCTGCACTCCAACTAGAGTATCTGGGAGAGGTTGCAGTGTCGTGGCACCAGCACCAGTGCCTAAGGCCCAATTTTTCAGCCCCTGTTTAACAGGGGCATGTAATTACAATTTTTTATGCAATGCTTTGCAGCAGGGCTCATTCCTGCACTCCAACTAGAGTATCTGGGAGAGGTTGCAGTGTCGTGGCACCAGCACCAGTGCCCAAGGCCCAATTTTTCAGCCCCTGTTTAACAGGGGCATGTAATTACAATTTTTTATGCAATGCTTTGCAGCAGGGCTCATTCCTGCACTCCAACTAGAGTATCTGGGAGAGGTTGCAGTGTCGTGGCACCAGCACCAGTGCCTAAGGCCCAATTTTTCAGCCCCTGTTTAACAGGGGCATGTAATTACAATTCTTGATCTAATAATTCACAGCAGGGCCCATTACTGCACCCAACAAGAGTAACTGTGAGGCCTTACAGTGTTGTGTCAACACCACCACCACCACCACCACCAAAGGCCCAATTTTTCAGCCCCTGTTCAACAGGGGCATGCAATTACAATTCTTGATCTAATAATTCACAGCAGGGCCCATTCATGCGCCCACCAAGAGTAACTGTGAGGGCTTACAGTGTTGTGGCAACACCAACATGTAAGGGGCAAATTTCAGCAGAGTATATAGGGCAGGCCCCTAATTTCAAACATCCAACTTACAAACGACTCCTACTTGCAAACGGAAGGAGACAACAGCAAGTGAGAGGAAATCTACCCCTAGGAAGTGAAATTCTCTCCTGTAAGAGTTAATATGGGAAAAAGGTGTCTCCTCTCTACTGATGCTTTATCACCAATCCTTGTTTCAATAAAAACCCCACTTTTCAAAAACATTTGTCATTGGGACGGAAAGTGAGGTGAAATGTTCTGAACAGGGGCACAGACAGCAAAACAAATGTTACAGGGGTGATAACCTATCCCTATGTTTTCCAAAAAGCTTAAAAATAGATTTTTTGGCTGGAGCTACACTTAAACAATGTACCTGTTCAAAATTACAAACAGATTCTACATAAGAACAAACCTACAGTCCCTGTTTTGTATGCACCGCCTGTATACGGCTGTTCAGAGTATATAGGGCCTTTTTTATTTTGTGTGCGGGGTTCCCCTTAATATCCATACAAGACCCAAAGGGGCTGGTAATGGGCTGGGGTAGGGGGGGGGGGGGGGGTGATGGGGTAGCTATGCAATTTTTCTTAAAGATTTTCATCCATATTACCGGGACCAGACATTACATTAAAGCCGCAAGCAGTTTTAAATGGCTTTTTTTTCCTTTAGAAATGTCATTTTGTGCAGGGACAGTTCTAAACACGGGAAACACGTGGCACTTCACAGGCATACTTTAGACATCCCCCAGGTACGATATTTAAAGGAATATTTGACTTTTTTTTTTTCACTTTATGCATCATTAAATGACTGCTGCAGAAAAACGGCCGTTTTTAAAACTTCTTTTTGCATTGATACATGTCCCCTGGTGCAGAACCCGGGTTCCCAAACCCTTTTTAGGACAATAACATGCATAATAGTCGTTATAATTAGCACTTTAGATTTCGAACGTTCGCATCCATTGTATTTAATAGGGTTCTAACGTTCGTGCGAACTTTCGGTCCGTTCGCGGGTTCTGGTGCGAACTGAACCCGGGGGTGTTCGGCTCATCCCTAATTCTGACATGTAGTTCTCTTGTTGTTCTTCCTACATATTGTTTGTGGCATGGGCATTCTATAATGTAAGTCACATGTGTTCTGTTGCGGGTTATTAGTTCATTAATGCTGTGTTTAGAGCCATTGGCTGTCGAGATAAAATTTGATGTCTTTTTGTTGTTTTTTTTTACTAACCCTGCATGGAAGACATTTCCCACATTTAAAAAATCCTTTTAGATTCTTGAATATTTTAATTTGTTTGGGTGGGTCCAAGACATTGGGGGTGATTTACTATAAACAGTGCGCTGCGCCGGTTCATACCTTAATTGGTGCGCCGGATAAATCCTTAATTGAGCGCAGGAACCGGCGGCGCACTGCTATAGTAAATAAAAATTTGAGCGGCACTCTATTCAAAATGAATGTTTCCCTATGGGAGCCCATTGATTTGAATAGAGGTCGCCCGGGAAGTCAGATGAAGCCGATCCGACTCGCGGGGCGACTCGTGTGGTGGCTGACACAGGGACAGCGCGCCTTTGCGAGGCAACTTGGACACGACTTGAGTGTGAAGCAGCCGCTCAAGTCATGTCGCGACTACCTGGCCGAGAATGTCTCCAGCGCGATGCCATCACGCTGGTTCTCGGCAGCCTCGCGCTCGCTGTCCCGTGTTTGGTATGAATCATGAAGGGGAACTCCACGCCAAATTTTAATAAAAAAACCGGCATGTTTTCCCCTCCAGGAGCATACCAGGCCCTTAGGTCTGGTATGGATTTTAAGGGAAACCCCCTACGCCGAAAAACGGCGTGGCGGTCCCCCCAAAATCCAAACCAGACCCTTATCCGAGCACGCAGCCCGGCAGGTCAGGTCGCTCGCCCCCCTCTTGAACCGTACCAGGCCGCATGCCCTCAAAATGGGGGGTGGGTGCTTTGGGGCAGGGGGCGCCCTGCGCTCCCCCACCCCAAAGCACCTGCCCCCATGTTGATGGGGACAAGGGCCTCTTCCCGACAACCCTGGCCGTTGGTTGTCGGGGTCTGCCGGGGGGGGGCTTTTCGGAATCCGGGAGCCCCCTTTAATAAGGGGGCCCCCAGATGCCGGCACCCCCACCCTATGTGAATGAGTATGGGGTACATCGTACCCCTACCCATTCACCTGGTGGCAAAAAAATCAATAAAAAACACAACACAGGTTTTTAAAGTAATTTATTAGGCAGCTCCGGGGGTCTTCTTCCGACTTCGGGGGTCTTTCTGCCGGGCGCCCCGCTATCTTCTTCCAGCTCTTTTGCTAGCGGGGTCCCGGTCTTCCTCATCGTCTTCTTCTGACTTCGGGGGTCTTTCTGCCCGGCGCCCCGATATCTTCTTCCAGCTCTTTTGCTAGCGGGGTCCTGGACTTCCTCGTCGTCTTCTTCCGAATTCGGGGGGTCTCTTGTTCTGTTCTCCGGTGTCGTCTCCGCGCTCTCCGGTTCTTCTCCAGCTCTCCGGTGCCTTCTCCATGATCTCCGGTTCTTTCTGCCTTCTGCCAGGCGCCCCGCTATCTTCTTCCAGCTCTTTTGCTAGCGGGGTCCAGGTCTTCATCGTCGTCTTCTTCCCTCTTCTCTCCGCCCGATGTTGCCTCGTCGCTGTCTGCCGCTACAATGCTCTGTCCGCGGAGCGCACCCACTTATATTGGCATGGGGCGTGGTCACCGGGTGATGCCACCCGCTGACCCCGCCCCCGTATCACGTCACAGTCCCGGGGAATGATGGGACTGTGACTGTTATTTTAAGTTTGGCGCGGGGTTCCCCTTAAAATCCATACCAGACCTAAAGGGCCTGGTATGGATTTTGAGGGGACCCCCAAGCCATTTTTTTTTTCATTTTGTTGGGGGGGGGGTCCCCTTTGAATCCATACTAGACCCAAGGGCCTGGAATGGACCTTTTCTAGATTTTTTTTTTAGAGCCGGCAATGTTTATTTTTTTTTACATTTCCTTTAACAACCAGCTATAAACAGGTAAAAAAAAAAAACGCAAATCGCCGCAAAATCGCGGGTACTTGCGTTTTGGATGCAGGTCCACCACTGTTTTTGGCCTGGAAAAAAAAATCTGCAGTTGCGTTTAACCTCGTTTTTCACAAAGCCAAAAAATGCCTTCAGACGCCAAAGATTTCCACGTTTCAGACGCGGGGTACCGGCGTTTAGTGGTTGCAGAATCCTGACAGGACGTCATATGACGTCCTCAGGATTTTGAGCCGCTGCGTGCCCCCGGGGGCGGGCATCGCGGCGATTCTTGCTGCGGGGTGTCAGTCTGACACCCCACAACACCGATCAAGGTAAAGAGTCTCCGACGGAGACTCTTTACCACGTAATCAGCCGTGTCCAATCACGGCTGATCACAGTGTAAACAGGAAAAGCCGGTCATCGTCTTTTCCTCACTCGCGTCTGTCAGACGCGAGTAGAGGAGAGCCGATCGGCTGCTCCTCTGACAGGGGGGGGTTTGTGCTGATCGATTATCAGCACAGCCCCCCCGAGGATGCCCACTGGACCACCAGGGATGCCACTAGACCACCAGGGATGCCACTAGACCACCAGGGAAGCACACCATAAAGATATATAAGGTATGCCACCCTAGACCACCAGGGATAATGGATGCCAATCAGTGCCACAATGGATGCCAATCACTAGCCACAATGGGCACCACTGATTGGCAGGCATTATTGTTTGGCACTGATTGGCATCCATTAGTACAGTACAGTGCCACCTATCAGTGCCCACCCATGCCACCTATCAGTGCCCACCCATGCCCACCCGTGCCACCTATCAGTGCCCATCCATGCCGCCTATCCGTGCCCATCTGTGCCCACCTGTGCCGCCTATCTGTGCCCACCCGTGCCACCTATCTGTGCCCACCCGTGCCGCCTATCTGTGCCCACCCGTCCTGCCGATCTGTGCCCACCCGTGCCGCTGATCGTTGCCCATCCATGCCGCCGATCGTTGCCCATCTGTGCCGCCGATCGTTGCCCATCCGTGCCACCTCATCGGTGCCCATCCGTGCCGCCTTATCCGTGCCTGTCAGTGCAGCCCCATCAGTGCCCATCAGTGAAGGAGAAAACTAACTTATTTACAAAGTTTTGTAACTGAAACCAAAAAAAAACTTATTTTTTTCAAAATTTTCGGTCTTTTTTTTATTTTTTAGCAGAAAATAAAAATCGCAGAGGTGATCAAATACCACCAAAAGAAAGCTCTATTTGTGGGAACAAAATGATAAAAATTTAGTTTGGGTACAGTGTACCATGACCGCGCAATGGTCATTCAAAGTGCAACAGCGCAGAAAGCTGAAAATTGGTCTGGGCAGGAAGGTGTTTAAGTGCCCAGTATAGAAGTGGTTAAAAATCTCCCTAGGCGATGCTTTAATTTTTTTTACACGTTACCATTTTTGCAAGACAGAGGAGGTCTAGTGCTAGAATTGTTGCACTCGTTCTATCGCACGCAGCAATACCTCACATGTGTGGTTTGAACGGCGTTTACATATGTGGGCGGAACTTACGTGTGTGTTCGCTTCTGAGCACGAGCTACCGGGAACATGGGCGTTTTTTTTTTATTATTATTATTAATTTTTTTGGGTTTTTTCCTTTTTTGTACTTCTTACTCTTTTTTTAACTTTTTATTTTTTTTGATCACTTTTATTGCTATTAGAAGGAATGTAAACATCCCTTGTAATAGGAATCTATTGTGACAGGTCCTCTTTATGGAGAGATGCAGGGTCAATAAGACCCCACATCTCTCCTCCAGGCTGGAAAGCATGAGATCGGTCAAAAAAATTCACTGATCTCATGCTGACAGCCGAGATCACGGCTTTGTTTACATACGGGAACCCGGCGTGATGTCATAACGTCGCGCCCGGGCTTCCGACGGTCATAGAGATGACTGGTGACCATCTGGTCACCAGTCATCTCTATGCTTCCCATCCGGCGCTGGCCAATTCGTTCTCCGAGCCCCAGATGGCACGGGAGAGCCCGGAGAAGCACCGGATGGTGGTGGGAGGGGGGGGGGACGTCCCCTCCCGCTGCCTATAAGAACGATCAAGCGGCTGAACTGCCGATACGATCATTTTTATCGTGCACAGAATCACCGGCTGAAAAGAATGATATCTGATTGATGCCTGCAACTGCAGGCTTAATTCAGATGTCACGGCACAAAGCCAAGGACGTCATTTGACGGTGGGCGGTAGGAAAGTGGTTAATATTTAGAAAATTTAGAAAAAAGGTAATTTTTCTCCTTCATTGATGTACACTGATGAGACTGCACTGATGGGCTGCACTGATGGGCACTGATAAGGTGGCAAGGGTGGGCACTGAGAGGTGGCATTGCTAGTTGGCACTGGTGGGCATTGAGAAGTGGCACTGCTAGGTGGCAATGATAGTTGGCAGTGATGGGCACTGATAGGCAGCACTGCTAGGTGCCACTGATTGGCACCAGTGGTGGGCATTGATAGGTGGCACTGGCAGGGGCTACTGATTGTCACAGATGACGCAGAATTGCCTCTTTCTCTTCAGGCCCGATGTCCCTTGCACATAAGCCAGTGATTGCCTTTTTTTATGCTCACGCTGTCAGCACAAGGAGAAAACAAAAACCATTACCCAGCTTTTGTTTACATCACGTGATCAGCTGTCATTGGCTGACAGCTGATCACATGGTAAGGGGCAGGGATCGGCCCCTTACTCGGATCTGTTATCACCCGAGTCTCAGTGACTCGGTGACCACAGCACGCGTGCGAAGGGGAGGGCGTCTATTGATGGACTCCCGGCAATTGAGGACCGTGCTGTGGCCGTCGATCAGATATTGCGCTGATCTCAAGTGATTAAAGAAGGTCTAAATGGGCCATTGACATGCATCACAATTCAACTTAGGAATGTGTCTTTGCAAAGTTAAACTAAATGAAATCCTTTCTTATTTTTGCTTGAAGATAGAGTGCAGAGGGATTACAAGTCTAGACAGTTTTTGGGGATGTCTGCACCCCTGATAGGGTGAAGACAACTCCCAAATTTGGCCACTTTATCCTTCCAAATAATTCACTTCCTGTCACATAGCCACACAGGAAGTGAGGGTAAATCCCTACCAATGTCTTTCCTTGGGGGACACACAGGTCAATCTAAATACTTTCCCCATTATGTACATTGCATTCTAGCATTTTGCGGGGTACACCCCAAATTATTAGGTATTTTGGACTTTGGGGTTTATTTACTAAAGGCAAATCTACTTTGCACTACAAGTGCACTTGCTGGATATCCGAGGGGGACATGCAAGCAAACAAAAAAAACACCATCTTTGCTTTTACATGATTGGATGTTACAATCAACAGTGCTTCCCCCTCAGATTTTCAGCAGCTACACTTTTACTGCAGAGTGGATTTGTCTTTACTAAACCCCAAACTACCCAATGATTTGGGGTGTACACAACAAAGTGCTAGAGTGCAATTTGCTTAACGGGGACACTAGTTAGATTGATCTGTGTGTCTCCAAGAAAAGACATTGGTAGGGTTTTACCTTCACTTCCTGTTTAGCTGTGTGACAGGAAGTGAAGCCAATTTTACTAAAAGGGGACACAAAGCCCAACCTAAAGAAAAAAAAAACAAGCAGGGGTTCTAACACTTACTTTGTTTCCCTCAAAATGCCCACAATTAGAATCGTATTGCCTTGAGCTATTTTTAAGTGCAGTGCTCTAAATCAGTGCTTCTCAAGTACCCCCAGCAGGCCATGTTTGCAGGTTTTCCCTCATCTTGCACATGTGCTTTAAATCACAGTCAATGGTTTTGTATTTTGGACAGCAATTCTCAATAAGATAAATTCACAAAACATGTCCTGTTGGGGGTACTTGAGGACAGAGGCTGAGAACCACTGCAGTAAAAAGGAAAATTGAATACTTACCGCTCTGTATTTCTTTATCGTACACCACGGGACACAGAGCTAGTCATAACATAATGGGTTAAGGGTCACCAGCGGTGATTGGACACTGGCACAACCAATGGAAGACAGTTCCCCTCCATATAACCCCTCCCATCAGGGGAGTACCTCAGTTTTTTCGCCAGTGTCGAAAGGTGTTGGACGCGTTAGGAGGTGCTAAAGGAAAGCTCTACCAAAGAGACCCTCTGGGGGTAAAAGAGCTATGCTTTCGGACCCATCCAAGACGCCTACAAGTTAAGCCAAAACTGGATGGGATCCGGGCCTCATCCATGAGGCAGCGCCTGTAATGTCTCTCTTCGGAGGACTGGGCTCTAAGATCCAGCACTTTCGCTATTTCGCTAAAAGTCCTGGTAAGAGTCTTGTACAAGGCCCAGGGGAGAGGTATCCTTTAAATAGGAACCCATATCCCTGAAGGTTGGCACACATAGCCCGCCGTGAGGGGTGAAGTTTGGTATCTGTCTGAAAATTTTCAGCAGAAAAAACCTGCGGCGTGGATAAGGTAAGATTAGAGGGTCCAAAACTAGGTTTAGGACCTTTTCAAGAAAAAAGTGGATGTCTTCTCTTTGTCCGCCACTGGGGGGAGTAAAGAGCTGAATGTATCTCACCTCACTCTGTTCAGTGTCGGCTTTGGCGAAGTACACTGCTCGTCCCTCCGCTGCTGAGCTTGCTTGGGCACCCCGCTCCTCCTTTCAGTGGCCGACCAGACACCTGCAGATGCAGGTAAGTGGGAACAGGGGCTGGTGAGAGTCCTCCCTCACTATGGCCACCGCCATATCGCTAAGAGCCGCGCGCGCGCGTGGGAGCGCGCTTTATCGGAGGGGGGGGGGGGCGAAGGCGTGCGCGGGCACGTGGGCGCGCGCAGGCACAGAAACGGCGCCAAATTTAAAGATCTGTCAGTGTGAGAGCACTGCAGCAGCAAGCAAGCTCGTTTGTTCTCTTGTTCCTGGAAGAGAAACACAGCAGCTATACAGGGACGTAAGACTCCATGTGGTTGGATTGGGTACTTCCTGGAAGACATCCATGTTATGCATAGCTATGTGTTAAAAGTTGCATACTTAATGTAAATTGCTAAACTAAGCACGGTAGTATATGCATTTAGGTACCTTGTATTTTGTCTAAACAGTAAGCCTTCCAGGGGAAGTAATACGGACAAAAAGAGATAAGAAAGCACCGCCGCCTGAGACAGGAGGCTCTAGCTGTGCTGACTCGGTACCTTCCTCTCCTGTGTTGCCAAATGCACCTGTACAGGATGAGCCATTACCTCTGTCAGGTATGGCGGCTTCCCCAGTGAAGCCTGGGCCTGCATATGTCACTGAGGACACTTTATCAGCAGCCCTAAATAATCTGGAGGAGAGAATTGCTACCTTAATCGCTAAGTCCTCTAAAAAGGACAATAAGCGAAGCAGATCTCCTCCAGTATTGGACCTCCCTTCAGAAGTACCTGAGGAGGAGGAGGATGAGGAGGAGGCTACATCAGCAGAAGATGAGGAGTCAGACGGATCAGGGATATCGGATGAGCCTTTTTCGGTATCCCAGATTTTAAAGTCACAGGTACAATGCTATGCAGGAGCAGTGCGATCTGCATTTAAGTTACCCTCTTCGGAGGTAACGGAATCACCTGTCTCCTCCCTAGGATCATTAAGATCCCTGCAAGGTGCATGCTCCTTCCCGGTTCATCCGTTACTAGAGGATCTAATGTACGCAGACTGGCAACATCCAGATAAGCGTTTCTCACCTCCAAAAAAGTTTAACATTCTTTATCCTATGGAGGAATTTTTTTTAAAGAAATGGAGCCTGCCTGCGGTAGAGGCGGCTATTTCTTGTGTAAATAAAAACCTGACATGTCCTCCTCCTGACATGAGTATACCTCCTGAGGCACAGCCTCCAGCCAGGCGGACAAGGAAGGCTGCAGAGTGCAGAGAAGGCTGCAGAGAAGGCTGCAGGCAAGCCTACCCAGAAGGCTGCAGGGAAGCGGAGCAAGAAGACCAGGAAGTGATTTCCTTGCTGCAATGTGGTCAGACAGAAGGCAGCCTGTTGTAGTTCCACAGACTTGGGACATGTATCTAACCTGCTGCTGTTCCTGACCTCTGGGAGTCCAAGACCAGATTGTGCCCACTAATGTATGTGCTTCTCAAGGTCCCAAATTTTGGTGTCAACACAGTCGCACAAATTGCAGCAGGCTCTCCAGCGCTGCCTTCTAGTTTGGTTATTATTATTTTGTATACCAGAATAAATGTTTTTTTGTGTTACAGTTAATACTTGCCTATGTGTTTTTGTTAAAGCTACATATTTAGCTGGTGAGTAGGCAGGTAATTTACTAAAACTACAAAGCTAGAGTTTAAATGCAACAGAACACCAAAAAAACGCCTTGAAGGACAAAAAATAGAGGATAATTTTATACAATTTATGTCAAATTTACACCGGATAAAAAAAAAGGAGAACACTAGAAATTAAAGAAGATTTTAAAATGCATATCTGAAAAAAATAATACAAATTAAAAAAAAAAAAAAAAACATCTTGCTCGATCAAATAAAATAACATATTCATGAGATCTGCATTCAGAAATGTTGCTAAAAAATTGTCATAAATATGCGTGAATATCTGCAGCCCAAAAAGTTCCTAATTGCGCATCATTGTACCATTCTAAAGAAGATTTAAATGTGCAGCATTTAAACATGGCTAAAACTGGTAACGCGTGACGAATGTGCTATCTCCATTCAAAAAGCTTGTTTTACAAGAAGGTGCGCTCCCGTCTCATATTGAGTCTGACCATGTGCGTTTTTTGAAGACTCGGAAAAAGGGATTTTTATAACAGCTTACCTGTAAAATCCTTTTCTTGGAGTACATCACGGGACACAGAGCGACTTAGTCATTACTAATGGGTTATATAGTTTACCTTCAGGTGCTGGCACTGGCAACTTCCAAACCGGAAGTACCCTCCCCTATATAAGCCCCTCCCATCCGGGAGCACCTCAGTTTTGTAGCAAAGCAATAAGTGTCCCAAAAAGAGGGGTGGGAGCTCTGTGTCCCGTGATGTACTCCAAGAAAAGGATTTTACAGGTAAGCTGTTATAAAAATCCCTTTTTCTTTTTCGTACATCACGGGACACAGAGCGACTTAGTCATTACTAATGGGACGTCCCAAAGCAATGCCAAATGAGGGGAGGGATACATAAGCTGGGCGCCATCAGGCATGAGGATCTTTTGCGGCCTGCAACACACTGCGCCCAAAGGCGACATCCTCCTGACTTCTAACGTCTACCTGGTAGAATCTAGTAAACGTGTGTACCGAAGACCATGTTGCGGCCTTACATACTTGAGCCAGGGAGGCCTGGTGATGCACTGCCCATGAAGTTCCAACTGCTCTTGTGGAGTGCGCCCTAACTTTGAACGGAGGCGGTCTCTTTCTCAAGCCATAGGCTTGTATTATGACCTGTCGAATCCACTTGGCTAAAGTAGATTTTGATGCTGCCTGACCCTTTCTAGGGCCTTCCGGCAGAATAAACAAAGTATCCGTTCTGCGAATCTGAGCAGTGGCTTTTAGATAAGCTTTAACTGCTCTTACTACATCCAAAGAATGTAATAACTTTTCCTCTACCGAGCTAGGTTTGGGGAAAAAAGAAGGAAAAACCACATCTTGGTTCAAATGAAACCTCGATACCACCTTGGGAAGAAAGGCTGGATGAGGACATAATACTACTCTGTCCTTATGGACAACCAGATATGGCTCCTTACAGGACAAGGCGGCTAATTCCGATACTCTTTTAGCCAAACAAATGGCTACTAAGAAAATCAATTTCCTGGTGAGAAGAACCAAGGAAATATGTTGCAATGGTTCAAACGGTTGTTTCTGTAGAACCGACAGAACCAGGTTTAAGTCCCATGGACATATGGGAATACTAACCGGAGGGCTAATGCGCATCACTCCTTGTATGAAAGCTTTGACTAGTGAATGCGAAGCCAAGGGCCTTTGAAAAAATATTGACAAGGCCGAAATCTGACCCTTGATAGTACTCAAGGCCAGCTTCCTATCTACAGCCCACTGTAGGAAGTCCAAAATCCTACCTATCACGTACTTACGTGGATGCCATTTCTTGGCCTCACACCACGTAATGTACGCCTTCCAGATCCTATAATAGATCTGCCTGGATACCGGCTTCCTGGCATTGATCATGGTAGATACCACAGAATTAGAGAGCCCTCTCTTTTTTTAGAATGTGGGCTTCAATAGCCAGGCCGTCAAACCTAGGGCTGGTAAGGAAGGGTGGTATATCGGTCCTTGCGACAGCAGGTCCGGACGATGTGGGAGGGTCCAAGGACTCCTCACTGACATTTTTACAATCTCCGCGTACCATGCCCTTCGGGGCCACGCTGGAGCCACCAGAATCACTGGTTTCTTTTCTACCCTGATTCTGCGGATTAATCGCGGTGGGAATGCATATATCAGCTTGAACTGATCCCAAGGGAACACTAGGGCAACCGAACCGCAAGCCAAGGGATCCTTTGTGCGAGACACAAATCTGTCCACCTTTGCGTTGAATCTGGATGCTAGCAGATCTACATCCGGTGTTCCCCACCGCTGGCATATTGCCTGGAAAACCTCGGGGTGAAGAGACCATTCCCCCGGGCATAATTGCTGGCGACTTAAAAAGTCCGCTCTCCAATTTTCCACTCCTGGGATGAAAACCATGGATATGGCTGTGACATATCTTTCTGCCCATTCCAGGATGCAATTCGCTTCCCTCTGGGCTGCACGACTCCTGGTGCCACCCTGGTGATTGATATATGCGACTGCTGTGGCATTGTCTGATTGAATTCTGACAGGTGACCCTTGGAGTTTGGATGTCCATGCTACTAGGGCATACCGGGCTGCTCGTATCTCTAAGAGATTGGTGGGCAGGGCCTTCTCTGCTTCTGACCACTTGCCCTGGAGAGACCATTGCTCCAGTACTGCCCCCCCAGCCTATGAGGCTGGCATCTGTAGTGACCACCTTCCAAGAAACCGGACTGAAGGGTTTCCCTTTTTCCAGATTCTGGGGCACCAACCACCAATGGAGGCTCTTGCGAACGGAAGGGGACAGGGACATTGGTAAGTCTAAAGCCTGAACTTTTTTGTTCCAGGCTGACAGTATGGCCCTCTGCAAGTTCCTTGAATGGAATTGACCGTAGGGTACTGCTTCGAATGAAGCCACCATTTTTCCCAGCAGCCTCATACACAGGCGTATGGATGGTTTTCTTTTTTGTACCCACTAAGTGGGTCAAATCTTTCAAAGACGACACCTTCTCTGGAGGTAAGAAAATCTTTCTCTGATTTGAATCCAGTCTTAGCCCCCAAGTATTCCAAACTTTTGACTGGTTTTAGGGCTGACTTGTCTCGGTTGATAATGCAACCGTGAGATTCCAGATACTTGATTATCTTGTGAACGACCACTTCTAGTTTTTTTCACTGAGTGGTCTATCAGCAACAAGTCGTCTAGATATGCCATTATCGTTACACCTTGTGTTCCTAGTTTGGCCAATCGTAGGGCCAGAATTTTTGTGAACACTCGTGGTGCTGTGGCCAGACCGAAAGGTAAGGCTCTGAACTGAAAATGGCGCCCTTCTACTGCAAAGCGTAGAAATTTCTGGTGGGCCGGACAGATGGGAATATGCAAATAAGCATCCCTTATGTCGATCGAGGCTAACCATTCCTGCCCTTGTAGGGCGGTGGCCACCGATCGGATCGACTCCATCCGAAAAAGTCCTGATATGTAGGAACTTGTTTAGCCCTTTTATATTTAATATGGGCCTCACGTCCCCATTTGGTTTGGGGACTGTGACAAGGTTTGAGTAAAAACCCGAACCCGCTTTCTTCCAAGGGAACCTTCATGATTACCCTTGGAGCAATAGTTGTTCTAGTGCCAGAAGGAGGGATCCACTCTTCTGGGGATCGCTTGGCACGTTTGACCTTATAAAATGGGCAGGAGGAATGTCTTTTAACTCCAGCCTGTATCCCAGACTTACTGCGGAGATCACCCATCTGTCTCTGATGGTGTCCCGCCAGGTCTCTGTGAACAACTGAAATCTTCCCCTCACCCGATTGAGTGGGGGCAACCCTTCATGACTTGGGGGGAGGTTTTGTACCTCTCTTGACCCAGGGTTCCTTGTTACCCTGTGATTGTCCCTGATTTCTGCCCCCTGGATTTGACCGCGGAGGCCGTCGGAACTGTTTCACAGCCGATGTGCCAGGGACTGGAGAAGTAGGCCTCTTAAAAGAAGGACTTCTACCCTTGTTCTTAACCGGCAAGAGTGTACTTTTACCGGCAGAAGTTTTCTGGATATATTTGTCCAGATCATCTCCAGATAAGCGTTCTCCATGGAATGGGAAGCTAATCAGCAATTTCTTACAGGGAGTTTCAGCAGACCAGTTTTTGAGCCATAGAAGCCTACGCATATGTCTACAGACATCCCGTCTCCGGTCTTCACCTGCTATACAATACCCATTATCATAAGTGTAAACATCACACATTTTAGCACAGAGGACAGACAGATGGCTGGAGGTGATTGTATTCGCATATCCTTAGTGTGAAGGTGTGAACGTCCCAACAGTATGAATTAGTCACTCTAATATGGCATATTCAGGGTCCCCAGAGTCTGTGTGTCTTGGGGGGACATGGACCTGAATCCAAAGTAACACCCCCCCAAGGGTCCCCAGGCATACAGCTCACAAAGAGCACCGTTCCCCCAAATGCCAGGGCCCATGGTCGCAGGGCAAGAGGCTTGCATTCAGTCCCCTCCAAAAGCCCCTGTCCCGGCCAGGTCCGTCACAGGTACCGATACTTATTTTAGTACTCGCCTATACCAATTACCGATACTTACTGCAACTGTTTTGTTTACACTTCAGCTGTCAGCAATGGTACAAAGCACTGAAAAGTTATTAACGAATGAAATACATTTTTTATTTATTTTTTTACATTTTGTGCTTTTTTCAATGTGAAACGTGAAAATATATGTTAACCACTTCAGCCCCGCAAGGTCATTTTTTGCGATACGGCACTGCATCGATTTAACTGACAATTGCACGGTCGTGCGCCGCTGTACCCAAAAAAAAATTACATCCTTTTTTTACCCACAAATAGAGCTTTCTTTTGGTGGTATTTGATTACCTTCGTGTTTTTTTTTTTTTTTGCGCTATAAACAAAAAAAGAGCGACAATTTTGAGAAAAAAAATAATAATCATAAAGCTCTGGTTCACATTGGAGCGATTTTGGCATGCGATTTGACATGTCAAATCGCATACCAAATCGGGGGCAATTGCCGGCAATGGCACTGTCCGAATCGGTGCTACGCCGCAAAAGTTTCTGTACTACTTTTGGCGATTTCGAGGTGCGATTTCCATTGACATCTGTGCAGAAACCCACACAGATGTCTGTGAAATCTCCCGCGAAGTCAGGACTGACCTGCGGGAAAGAAATTGTGTGAGTTTAGCTGAACTCGCACGACTTAATTCCCGCAGTCAGTGTGAACCAGGGCTTAACCACTAGCTGACCTGCCGCTGTCATTATACTGCGGTAGGTCGGCACGATCCTGCGAGCCGTCGTAGCCAGTGGCGGAATTATAGGCAGTGTTGCCAACCGTCCGTATTTTTACGGACAGTCTGTAAAAATGGGCACCCCCCCCGTATGTAAATGTCCGTTGTTGCAGGAATGTGCCAGTAAAAATAGCCAAGATCGGTTCGCCTTGGAACTGCACATGCGCAGTTCCGGAGCTTGCCGAGCCGAGCATATGCTGTATTCGGCCGGCGGATTTCACAGAGGCTGTGCCGCGCGGCACCGGCGAGTGATGTATTAGGAAATCCCGCCAGGCGTGCGCACCAGAATTTTAAATCTGTAACTAACCAGGAGGACAGAGGAGCACAGCACTGGAGCAGGAGTCAGGACTCGGAGGCTGAGTAGCACGTGGCAGCAACGGAATGGAGAATCCTGCTGCATCCAGGCAATACGAAGTTCACAGGGGAGTCGGGGATGGACAGAGCGACAGACAGCCCAGCCGACAGTGACATCAGGTGATGGTGGCAGAAGGGGGATCCGATGGAGGCAGGGGGTGATGGTGGCACCGCAGAGGGGGACGATGGAGGCAGGGGGTAAATGGAGGCAGGGGGAGATTGGAGGCAGGGGGTGATGGTGGCACCGCAGAGGGGGATGGAGGCAGGGGGCAATGGAGGCAGGGGAAGATTGGAGGCAGGGGGTGATGGTGGCACCGCAGAGGGGGATAGAGGTAGGGGGCAATAGAGGCAGGGGGAGATTGGAGGCAGGGGGTGTTGGTGGCACCACAGAGGGGGATGGTGGCACCGCAGAGGGTGGGGGATGAAAACAGGGGTTGTTGGTGGCACCGCAGGGGGGGATGGAGGCAGGGGAAGATGGAGGCAGGAGGTGATTGGAGGCAGGGGGAGATTGTGGCACTGCAGAGGGGGGTGAAGGCAGCGGGTGTTGGTGGCAGAGGGGGATGGAGGCAGGGGGATGATGTAACTAAATAATTTGCCCTTATTATATCGAAAATAACAAAAATATGTTTTTTTACCTTAATATCTACCTTAAATCATATTGCAATTTGCCTAGCGTACTTGTTTGTAGCCTAAATACTGAAATTTGCACCTAAAAAAAGGGATTTTTATAACAGCTTACCTGTAAAATCCTTTTCTTGGAGTACATCACGGGACACAGAGCGACTTAGTCATTACTAATGGGTTATATAGATTACCTTCAGGTGTTGGCACTGGCCAATTCCAAACCGGAAGTACCCTCCCCTATATAAGCCCCTCCCATCCGGGAGCACCTCAGTTTTGTAGCCAAGCAATAAGTGTCCCAAAAAGAGGGGTGGGAGCTCTGTGTCCCGTGATGTACTCCAAGAAAAGGATTTTACAGGTAAGCTGTTATAAAAATCCCTTTTTCTTTTTCGTACATCACGGGACACAGAGCGACTTAGTCATTACTAATGGGACGTCCCAAAGCAATGCCAAATGAGGGGAGGGATACATAAGCTGGGCGCCATCAGGCATGAGGATCTTTTGCAGCCTGCAACACACTGCGCCCAAAGGCGACATCCTCCTGACTTCTAACGTCTACCTGGTAGAATCTAGTAAACGTGTGTACCGAAGACCATGTTGCGGCCTTACATACTTGAGCCAGGGAGGCCTGGTGATGCACTGCCCATGAAGTTCCAACTGCTCTTGTGGAGTGCGCCCTAACTTTGAACGGAGGCGGTCTCTTTCTCAAGCCATAGGCTTGTATTATGACCTGTCGAATCCACTTGGCTAAAGTGGATTTTGATGCTGCCTGACCCTTTTTAGGGCCTTCCGGCAGAATAAACAAAGTATCCGTTCTGCGAATCTGAGCAGTGGCTTTTAGATAAGCTTTAACTGCTCTTACTACATCCAAAGAATGTAATAACTTTTCCTCTACCGAGCTAGGTTTGGGGAAAAAAGAAGGAAAAACCACATCTTGGTTCAAATGAAACCTCGATACCACCTTGGGAAGAAAGGCTGGATGAGGACATAATACTACTCTGTCCTTATGGACAACCAGATATGGCTCCTTACAGGACAAGGCGGCTAATTCCGATACTCTTTTAGCCAAACAAATGGCTACTAAGAAAATCAATTTCCTGGTGAGAAGAACCAAGGAAATATGTTGCAATGGTTCAAACGGTTGTTTCTGTAGAACCGACAGAACCAGGTTTAAGTCCCATGGACATATGGGAATACTAACCGGAGGGCTAATACGCATCACTCCTTGTATGAAAGCTTTGACTAGTGAATGCGAAGCCAAGGGCCTTTGAAAAAATATTGACAAGGCCGAAATCTGACCCTTGATAGTACTCAAGGCCAGCTTCCTATCTACAGCCCACTGTAGGAAGTCCAAAATCCTCCCTATCACGTACTTACGTGGAAGCCATTTCTTGGCCTCACACCACGTAATGTACGCTTTCCAGATCCTATAATAGATCTGCCTGGATACCGGCTTCCTGGCATTGATCATGGTAGATACCACAGAATTAGAGAGCCCTCTCTTTTTCAGAATGTGGGCTTCAATAGCCAGGCCGTCAAACCTAGGGCTGGTAAGGAAGGGTGGTATATCGGTCCTTGCGAAAGCAGGTCCGGACGATGTGGGAGGGTCCAAGGACTCCTCACTGACATTTTTACAATCTCCGCGTACCATGCCCTTCAGGGCCACGCTGGAGCCACCAGAATCACTGGTTTCTTTTCTACCCTGATTCTGCGGAGTAATCGCGGTAACAATTGTGGCGGTGGGAATGCATATATCAGCTTGAACTGATCCCAAGGGAACACTAGGGCATCCGAGCCGCAAGCTAGAGGATCCCTTGTGCGAGACACAAATCTGTCCACCTTTGCGTTGAATCTGGATGCTAGCAGATCTACATCCGGTGTTCCCCACCGCTGGCATATTGCCTGGAAAACCTCGGGGTGAAGAGACCATTCCCCCGGGCATAATTGTTGGCGACTTAAAAAGTCCGCTCTCCAATTTTCCACTCCTGGGATGAAAACCGCGGATATGGCTGGGACATATTTTTCTGCCCACTCCAGGATGCAATTTGCTTCCCTCTGGGCTGCACGACTTCTGGTGCCACCCTGGTGATTGATATATGCCACTGCTGTGGCATTGTCTGATTGAATTCTGACAGGGGACCCTTGGAGTTTGGATGTCCATGCTACTAGGGCATACCGGGCTGCTCGTATCTCTAAGAGATTGATGGGCAGGGCCTTTTCTGCTTCTGACCACTTGCCCTGGAGAGACCATTGCTCCAGTACTGCCCCCCAGCCTATGAGGCTGGCATCTGTAGTGACTACCTTCCAAGAAACCGGACTGAAGGGTTTCCCTTTTTCCAGATTCTGGGGGCACCAACCACCAATGGAGGCTCTTGCGAAGGGGACAGGGACATTGGTAAGTCTAAAGCCTGAACTTTTTTGTTCCAGGCTGACAGTATGGCCCTTTGCAAATTCCTTGAATGGAATTGACCGTAGGGTACCGCTTCGAATGAAGCCACCATTTTTCCCAGCAGCCTCATGCAGAGGCGTATGGATGGTTTTCTTTTTGTACCCACTAAGTGGGTCAAATCTTTTAAAGACGACACCTTCTCTGGAGGTAAGAAAATCTTTCTCTGATTTGAATCCAGCCTTAGCCCTAAGTATTCCAGACTTTTGACTGGTCTTAGAGCTGACTTGTCCCGGTTGATAATCCAACCGTGATATTCCAGATACTTGATTGTCTTGTGAATAGCTACTTCCAGCTTTTCCACTGAGTGGTCTATTAGTAGCAGGTCGTCTAGATATGCCATTATCGTTACACCCTGTGTTCTTAGATTGGCCAATAATGGGGCCAGAATTTTTGTGAACACTCGTGGTGCTGTGGCCAGACCGAAAGGTAAGGCTCTGAACTGAAAATGGCGCCCTTCTACTGCAAAGCGTAGAAATTTCTGGTGGGCCGGAAAGATGGGAATATGCAGATAAGCATCCTTTATGTCGATCGAGGCTAACCATTCCTGCCCTTGTAGGGCGGTGGCCACCGATCGGATCGACTCCATCCGAAAAGTCCTGATATTTAGGAACTTGTTTAGCCCTTTTAGATTTAATATGGGCCTCACGTCCCCATTTGGTTTGGGGACTGTGAAAAGGTTCGAGTAAAACCCGAATCCGCTTTCTTCCAGGGGAACCTTCATGATTACACCTTGGAGCAATAGTTGTTCTAGTGCCAGAAGGAGGGATCCTCTCTTCTGGGGATCTCTTGGCACGTTTGACCTCATAAATTGGGCAGGAGGAGTGCCTTTTAACTCCAGCTTGTATCCCAGACTTACTGCGGAGAGCACCCATCTGTCTCTGATGGTGTCCCGCCAGGTCTCTGTGAACAACTGAAGTCTTCCCCCCACCCGAATGAGTGGGGGCAACGCTTCATGCCTTGGGGGGAGGTTTTGTACCTCTCTTGATCCAGGGCTTCTTGTTACCCTGTGATTGTCCCTGATTTCTGCCCCCTGAATTTGACCGCGGAGGCCGTCGGAACTGCTTCACAGCCGATGTGCCCGGGACTGGAGAAGTAGGCCTCTTAAAAGAAGGACTTCTACCCTTGTTCTTAACCGGTAAGAGTGAACTTTTACCGGCAGAAATTTTCTGGATATATTTGTCCAGATCTTCTCCAAATAAGCGTTCTCCATGAAATGGGAAGCTAACCAGCAGTTTTTTACAGGGAGCTTCAGCAGACCAGTTTTTGAGCCACAGAAGCCTACGCATATGTACTATAGACAGCGTAAAGCGGGAGGCCTGTTGGATTGTATCCTTTATGGCGTCCACCGCAAAACACAAGGCTCTAGGCAGGTCAGCTAGGGCAAGAGCCTGCTGATCTGGTAAGTCCCTTAAGACTTGTTTCAACTGATCTTTCACTGCTTGGCAGACTCCAATCGCTGCTACCGCAGGTTGTGTCACCATGCTTGCTGTAGAGAAAGCAGATTTTAGTAAAGACTCCAATTTTTTATCTATTGGGTCTTTGAACATTGGAACATTATCTACTGGACATGTCAGTGATTTGTTAACAGAAGAGATGGCTGCGTCCACTGTAGGGACCCTCCATTTTTTTATGAACTTATCCTCCATGGGATAGATCACCGGAAATCTTTTGGGGGGAGCAAATATTTTATCAGGATGCTCCCAATCCTGGTAAATAAGCCCTTCTAATAAAGGGTGGATTGGGAAGGAACAGACAGCCTGGGGAGCTTTTAGCGACCCCAGCGAGGAAACCGTAGTGGATGGTGGTTCCGCCAGAGGCATTTTAAATGCTGATCGGACCATGTTAGTCAGAGACTGAACCCATAATCTTTCAGCCTGAGATGCTGAGAAAGGTTCTTCCACTGTTGATTCCTCCATAACTGAATCAACCTCATCCTGATCCCCTTCAGGTAGGTCGATCTCTGTGTGGGGCTGTTCCTCCACTAACAGGCACTCTGAAGGAGGAGACGGAGATCGGACGCGCTTTTCCTGTGACAGGGAAGCAGCGATCAATGCTGTTAATCTCTCTTCCAATCCTCCCAGAGTTGAGGATAAAACCTCCTCTGTTATATATACAGGAGCAGGTGGACTGGGGACAGCCGCAGCACCAGGCACTCCTGCGGGGTTTCTACGGCTACTGACCTCTGAATTCTCAGGGGAGATTGGTGCAGTACAAGCATGCCCAATATCCTCAGAGCCCGATGGAGACCCCTTTGGCTTCCTGGAAGACCTATTTCCGGAGCGTCTGGACGACATATCCTTTAAGCACAAAGCTGAGGTATTCCCGTCGTCATACACCAATTTTTGCTGGTAATAGTCTAACACAGTTGCTGCTATATACCAGCTGGTGTCCACTAAAGTGCCTTTCTATGGGGATGCCTGCATCAACCGCCTCTGTGTGCCACTGTTTGTTGCTAGCTCTGTTTGCATCCAGCTGACACTTGTACTGTGTCTTTTATCCATGCTGGGACGCCTGCACATGCGCAGAAGCGCCGCGGCGCGCATCGAGCGTCATCCACCCGCCCCGCCCCTTTTTTTTCATAGGAGGCGCGTGCACGCGCCCGCGCCCGTGCGCCATTGCCTTTTCGAAATCAAACAGGGACTAGGAGCCAGGGCCCTTTTTGCCGGAGGGCCTGTGCGGTGGATGAGCGCAGCAACAGGGCAGAGGAAGTGGATTCCCACAGAGAAACTTACCAACTGCCTGGATCTTTTGACTTGAGAAAACCAAAGATCCACATGACAAGAAAAATGGACTACAGCGGCCTCTAGCGGTTTAACACAGGTACCGCGGTCCCTTTTTTTTTTTTTTCTTGACTACTATTAAAATTTTACATTTTCAGTAGTTACAAGCATACACAGATATTAGCGGGAATACCGTTAGGTAACAGACAGAAAGACAAATTAGGCTTGGGGGTCCCCCAATAGAACCAAGTTCCTGGGGGCCCCCACTTACCTGATCCCCGCCGCAGGACTTTGTTTGGTCCACAGAAGTCCAAACTTCACCTATCACGGCAGGCATTGTAATTAAACCTTCAGGGACCGGGTTCCCAAGGATTCCACTCCCCTGGACCTGTATAGCACCCTGCACAGACAACATCTTGGTCGTGGGTATGACCAGAGCTCTGGATCCCAGGGTCCAGCCCTCCTAAGAGAGGCATTACAGGCAAAACCTTGCTCTTCTGCTGCAAGGCCCGGGTACCGACCGTTTAGCTATGAAGCTTTTTTGGTGGGATCCGGAACAGCTTACTAAGGCCCAAAAGAACCTGTACGCAAGCCCAGTGAAAACACATGTTACTCTTTGGCCAACACCTTAGACACTGGCAAAAAACTGAGGTGCTCCCGGATGGGAGGGGCTTATATAGGGGAGGGTACTTCCGGTTTGGAATTGGCCAGTGCCAACACCTGAAGGTAATCTATATAACCCATTAGTAATGACTAAGTCGCTCTGCGTCCCGTGATGTACGAAAAAGAAACTTAATTTAGTAACTTTTGTGAAATGGCAGTAAAAACGTGGCTGTGCCAGTAAATTTTGAGTGTCATGCCAGTAAATTTCAATCTGGTAGGTTGGCAACACTGATTATAGGGGTCGCTGAGGTCGCCATGGCGACTGGGCCCCTTGCTGCAGGGGGCCCTTGAGGACCCCCTGTATACTTTGATCGAAGGAGCAGCATCCCTGATCCTCAGCCAAACTGTACTCGGCACTGTGCAGTGTGCAGGGAGCTGGTCGCACTGATTAGACCTAAAGTGAAAGCAGTGCTCTTTATCTCCCCCTACAGTGTAGTACCCAGCAAGAAGAGGTAAAGTAAATGTTTGCTGTTTTTTTAAGACTATCTATCTACAGTGGCTGCGTTTGATGGGCACAGTGGCTGGGTTTGATGGCACAGTGGCTGAATTTGATGGCACAGTGGCTGCGTTTGATGGTACAGTGAGGCTGCATTTTTTTTTTCAGAATTTTTCAGTTTACTTGTGCCCCCCTAAACATTTTGGACAGCAGCCACCACTAGTTTATATGTGTGTGCACATGTGCATTTATATATATGTAGCGATACCCCCAGCTAAGAGGGCTGCCTGTATTATTTTGGGCCCTGTAGTGCACTGCTGTCAACCCCTGGCAATCAGCTCTAACCTCCCTTGGCACAGTTAGTAGGGGATGATAGGATTGTGAGGCCTGTAACTCACGGCGGCACAATCCTATGACAAGAACACACAGCAATATATCAAAACTTCCTTTAAAGGAACACTAAAGGTTCCCGTTTAAAAAAAAACAAAAAACAACAAACATGTTATACTTGCCTCCACTGTGTAGCTCGTTTTGCACACAGTGGCCCCGATCCTGGTCTTCTGGGGTCCCTCGGCGGCTGTCTCAGCTCCTCCCCGCAAGGACTCCACACCTTCATGCGAGCAAGCTCGCATGGTGTGGAGTTATTGTGGGCGCGCTCCTGTGATACAGCCGGCGGCCATAGCTGCCGACTGTATCACTCGGCCCCACCCCCCGGCGCGCCGCGTCATTGGATGTGATTGACAGCAGCGCCAGCCAATGGCTGCGCTGCTTTCAATCCATCCACTGTAGCCAATCAACAGCCAGGCTCAGGAACACGGAGGATGACGGGAGCGAGCACAGTACTTTCGAGGGGTCAGGTAAGTAAAACGGGGGCTCGGGGGGGGGGGGGCGGTATTATCGGACGTTTTTTCACCTTAATGCATAGGATGCATTAGGGTGAAAAAACACAAGGGTTTAAACCCCTTTTAACTGTCTTTTCTGCAAAGTAAAGGAAACAGACACCAATGTACTTAACCCTTATATGTTTACTTAGACTAGTGGGTAAGCAATAAAACAGTAATGTACATGTCATGTGCAGAGCCCTGCAATAAAACAGTGTTTAAATGAGCAGACAAGTATACAATGCTATGCAAATCTAACAGTCCCCTTTGCAGCTATTTCCCCTCGTTGACAAGATGGCGCCCAGGAATGTCTATGCTACGCAGTCAGGCCTGACTGAACTAAATGGAAGTCTTATAGGGGAAATCTTCGCTAGCAATGGTGGTGCACTTGAAGAATAGGAATTGTAATCCACAATGTAACAGGCATACTGTATCTGTCTCTGAGCAGGTGCTCTCTCACCCAACTGGAACAGTCCGTGTCCGTTTCTTCCGCTGCTGTGTTTAGGCACACAGGTCTCTCGACATCCGGGTCTTCGGTCCTCCTGGCAACAATGCAGCAGCAATGGAGAGACATCCCTCTGGTTCCTCGGATGAGAGCGGAAGGCTCTTTGGAAAAAAGCCCAGGCTTCAGGCTTAAAGTCACGGCAACTCAGCAGCAGTTCCACGTGTCCAAAGAGAAAGAAATGGGCTCCGCCTCTCCCTTATAAAGTCCACCCCAGCAGTCCTTGCGTGGGGCAATGCACCCTGGGTGCCTTAAGGTGTACTGGGAACTGTAGTCTCTTGGGGATTAAAGGGCAATACCCTGCTACACACTCCCCCCACTTAGAATCTTAGGTCCCCAAAGACAGCATTAACAGTATGTACAAATAAGGTAATTACAGGTTGCAAAGGAGCCTGGCAGGGGAAGCTCCCACCAAGCATGGGGAGGGAGTTTGTCCTGCCCACAGGTCACATCAGTGTGGGTGGCCTGCCTAACTGTGCCAGAAAGTGAGCTGGGGTTGCCCTCCACCAAATGTACAGTGGAGGGATCAGGCTTTTGTATTTTGTATTGTCCTTCTGGCAGTAGTTACTGTGTCCTCAGAGCTTTCTCCCATCTGAGTGTATGTCAGCTTCCGAGGAGGGCGGATAACTCTCTTTACTCTTTGCTCCCTGGGAGTAACTGGCTCTGGTACTGTGGGTGTTTCTACTAAGGCAGGTGTGGAAGGATTCTCTGCTTCCAGGACTTCTGACTCAGGTGCAGGGAGGTACAGAGAGTTCCTTGTATCTTCATCCGGGACTGATTCTAGTGCATCTTCTCATTCATCACTCTGGACATTAGATGGAATGAACTCTGCAGCTTCTGCATTCAAAGTGTCCCTTATGGGGAAGTCAGAGGGCGAAGGATCCACTATCAGGGATTCAGGGGCCTGTGACGGCCACATCAAACCTAGCTCTACTTCCTCTTCTTCGCTTTGATCTGAAGACTCTTCCTCCCTTGATAGAGTTGTTTGAGACCTGGTGTTGGGCCTAGGAGTACGGGGAGTGGAAGGTTGCTCAGGGGAATCCAAAGTAGGGGGCATCCTGACTGCTTCAGAAAGGGGCAGCAGATGATTTCTGTGCCAGATCTTCAGGGGCCACACTTTTCCTTCAGGCTTCAACTGGTACACGGGTAAACCAGGCAGTTTCTTACAAATTAAATAAGGTTCTGACTTCCATCTGTCTGCCAGCTTGTGCTTCCCTGGAACACCTAAATTCCTCAGCAACATTCTGTCTCCAGGCTGCAAATCTTGAATTCTGACCCTAAGGTCAAAGTTCCGTTTGTTCCGGGCTCCTCTCTGATCAGAAGTTGATTGGGCCTTCTCATAAGCCAGCCTTAAGCTCCTCCGCAGTCTGTCCACGTATCCTTTGTGTGAGGCAGCAGATGTATGGTCCATGGAGGTGCCAAAGGCCAAGTCCACTGGTAGTCTGGCCTCTCTTCCAAACATAAGTCTGTAAGGGGAATACCCTGTGGCATCACTGGTCGTGCTGTTGTAAACTTGCACTATGGCGGCTATGTGCTTGCCCCAATGTTGCTTCTCCTCACTGTTCAGAGTCCCCAACATATTTAACAGAGTCCTGTTGAATCTTTCTGGTTGGGCATCACCTTGGGGGTGGTAAGGGGTGGTACGAGTTTTTTTTATGCCCAAAGAGTCAGTCGGCTCTCAAAGTCTCTCCCTTGGTCTGAGTGAAGGCGTTGAGGTAACCCGTAATGCACAAAGTACTTCTCCACCAGGATTTTGGCTACAGTGGAGGCCTTCTGGTCTTTAGTTGGAAAGGCCTGGGCATAATGGGTGAAATGGTTGGTTATCACCAGAACATTTCCATGTCCACTCAAGTCACGTTCCAGACAGAGAAAGTCGATGCATACCAAGTCCAAGGGCCCTTGACTCTGCAGGTGGCCCATTGGGGCAGCTTGACGTGGCAATGTCTTCCTCTGTATGCAGCGAGCACATGAGAGACAGTACTCCCCCGCTCAGCTCGCATACAAGGCCAGTAGAATCTATTCTTTACAAGCTGGAAGGTTCGTTCAGGCCCCTAAGTGGCCATGGTTGTCATGTAGGGCAGCTAAGACAGCCTTTCTGTGCTTCTCTGGCAGGAACAGCTGCCACTTTTCTTCCAGGTCATCAGAGGGACCCCTTCGGTAGACCACCCGTTGATGCACCTGCAACTTGTCCCATTCTTTATGGATTGATCGAGTTTCTTTTGAGGGATTATGCAAGAGCCTGTCCGGGTCCTGGTCTTCCAGAGCTTCCAAAGCCAATCTTCCCCAGGGGTCTTCCAACTGATCTCTTCTTATGTCCTTCTTTTGGCAAGTCGTCTTCGCCAATCTTCGCCAATCTGGGTTACGTCACAATAGCATTTAGGCACCCCCACTACCGAAACTCCAATTTCTTCAGCCCTTGATCCGCCACTAGCTTGAAGTTGTGCTCCTTGGCACAAGGCCCGCACCCCATCTGGGGTTACCTGGGTCCAGTCTTCTGTATGGTAAGTGGGCGCATGAAACCTTCTGGACAATGCATCTGCATCACGATTCCCAGCTCCAGGCCTATACTTCAGACTGAAGTTGAATCCGGCGAGGGCTGCCAACCAATGGTGGCTGGTGGCATCCAGCTTGGCTGTGGTGAAAAGGTAGGTGAGTGGGTTATTGTCTGTCTTTACTGTAAAGTCAGCTCCATACAAATAGTCTTTGAGTTTATCCACAACTGCCCATTTTAGGGCCAGGAACTCCAACTTGTGGGTGGGGTAATTCTTCTCCGCTGGTGTTAGACTCCTACTTACATAGGTGACTGGCCTTAGCTGTCCTTCATACTCCTGGTACAGCACACCTCCCAGACCATCATGGCTGGCATCCACATGTAGTTCAAATTGTCTCTTGGTGTCAGCATAGGCCAAGACCGGGGCAGTGGTCAGACTTTTCTTCAGCATTTTGAAGGCCTCTTCACACTTCTCTGTCCACTGGTCTTCTACTGACTCTTCCGGGCTTCCTGGGCCCAGTTTCATCCTCCTCTCCTTCCATCTTCAGTAATTCATTCAGAGGTTTGGCAATTTTTGCAAACCCTTCCACAAATCTGCGGTAGTAGGAGCAGAACCCCAGGAAGGATCTGAGCTCAGTCACTGTAGTTGGTCGGGGCCAGGAGGTAACTGCTTCCAGTTTGTCAGTGTCAGTCGACACTCCTTCTTCAGACACTATGTGTCCAAGATAGTGGACTGAGGACCGGTAAAACTGACACTTCTCCCTGGAGAGTTTAAGTCCCTCTTCACTGAGTCTCTTCAGGACTTTCTCCAGCCTTTCTTCGTGCTCCTCCAGAGTCTTCCCGAAGACAATGATGTCGTCTAGGTACACCAGGACTTCAATAAGATTCATGTCCCCCACTGTCTTCTCCATCAATCTCTGGAAAGTAGCAGGGGCCCCTGACAGGCCCTGAGGCATCCTGTTGAACTCATAGAATCCCACTGGGGTGATGAATGCTGTCTTCTCTCTGTCATCAGGGTGCATTGGGATTTGGTAATACCCACTCTTCAGGTCCATGACACTGAACTACTTGGCTCCAGACAGGCTCTGTAAGGCATCTTCTATCCTGTGGGTGGTATACTGGTCAGGGATGGTTCTCCTATTGAGAGTCCTGTAGTCTATGCAAAGTCTCAGCGACCCATTCTTTTTCCTGACTACCACGATAGGGGAGGCATATGGGCCTCTGGACTCCCGGATAACCCCAGTTCTCTTAAGCTCCGTCAACTGTTCACGGAAGTCTTCTAAGTCAGCCAGGGGGACTCGCCGGACCCTCTCCCAGAAGGGCTTGTCTTCCTGCAGACGAATCTTAAAAGGGATTAAAGGGAAATACCCCTCTACACACACACACACACACACACACACATTATATATATATATGTATATATATATATATATATATATATATATGTGTGTGTGTGTGTGTGTTTACATGTATGTATTGTGGGAGAATAGCTTGTGGGGATCAACTTTCTGAATCACAGTCCGCAAACAGGCACTTTCTTAAAAATCTGGCGGATGCCAGGTTTTATTTATAAGAGGTTTGCAGGTATAAACAAACAAAACAGTAAATAAATCCTTGCCGTCCGGCGCTAAACTAAACAAAATAGTATCCTCTCTATACAGTGCGGGGCTGGTCCCCGTCACCCACAAAATATGCGATAAAGCAAACCTTCACTTTTAGTCCACTCCCACAGAGCTCTCACTCAGGTTCCCTCCTGAGTCTCCAAAACCAGAGCAATGCTGTGCTCTCTTCCTGGATCTTTAAAGCCCAGCTGACTGTGGATTCTAGTGAACCCGAACAACTGGACCGGAACCCAGCCGACCACAGAGGCTGGAAAAACCTGGGCCGGATTCTAGTAGACATGTGCAAAAGGAAAAAATTTGTTAAGTTTTGTTTCGTTTTAATTCGTTAATTAATTAATTTCGTTTAGTTAGATTCGTTAAATTTGTTAAATTCGTTTTCGGATTTCGTTTTGTTTTCGACCGAATTCGAAAATCGGTCGCATTCGAAAATATTTCAACCGAATTCGAAAATATTTCTACCGGATTCGAAATTATTTCAACATGATTCGAAATTATTTCAACCGCATTTGAAACTATTTCAACCGGATTCGAAAATATTTTGCGACCCGACTTTGGGCCCTTGTATCTCAGGGTCACTTAGTAATAGAAACCCCAAATTAGGAGATGTTATAGTGCTAGTTCTACTGTGTTTGCATACCAAATTTGGGGTTTCTAGCTATAAGTGGCCCCGAGATATGTGGCCCCAAATTCGGGTCGCAAAATGTCATTCTCTGCTGCAGAAATGTGTTTGACATTTTGCGACCCGATTTTGGGTCCACGTATCTCGGGGTCACTTAGTGATAGAAACCCCAAATGTGGTATGCAAACACAGGAGAACTAGCACTACAACATCCTCAAATTTGGGGTTTCTATCGCCAACTAACCCCGAGATACGTGGACCCAAAGTCGGGTCGCAAAATATTTTTGAATCCGGTTGAAATAGTTTCAAATGCGGTTGAAATAGTTTTAAATGTGGTTGAAATAATTTCGAATCATGTTGATACTATTTAAAGCGGATTCGAAAATATTTTGCGACCCGACTTTGAAAAAAAAAATGAAATTGATTCTAACAGTCTGCAGGAGATCTGCAAAAAAAAAAAAGAAGTGAAATGGCTGTTAATAGTCTACAGGAGATCTGCTAAAAAAAGAAATAGATGCTAATAGTCTGCAGGAGACCTGGTGAGAAAACTAAATAGATACTAATAGTCTGCAGGAGATCTGCAAAAAAATAAAATAAATGCTAATAGTCTGCAGGAGATCTTATGTAAAAAATAGTAATCTGCAAAAAAAATTAAACATGAAATAGATAGTATCTATATTCTATTCTATTCTATTGTTTTTCTAGTCTATTCTCTATTTCTATTCTAATCTATTCTATCCAAAGTTAAAATTAATTAATTACATTTTTTTAATTCCTACTATTCAAAATTCAAATTTATTCTATTCGAAATTCGAATTTCATAAGATGGTTGCATATTCTTTCTATTTTATTCTATTAAATTATATTTTTTTTCTATTCTGTTCTAATCTTTTCTATTTGAATTATAAATTTTGGAAGATGGTTAGTTACTTACTTATATACATCTGTCACATAAAAAAAAAGATGTGAAATGGATGTCGATCGCAAGGCAAGTACATATGCTGTATGTCATTGTCCGAGTGCCACGTTACCGGCCACGAGTGCCACGTGACCTGCCACGTGACCAAGTTGTGGATTGTCCACTTGCCACGTCACCTGCCACAAGTTATGGGGTTCCTAGCACCAAGTGACCCCCAGATATGGGCGATATGTCAAGTGCTTTTTTGCAGCAGAGAATGAAATTTTGCGACCCGACTTTGAGACCACGTATCTCGGGGCCACTTATAGCTAGAAACCCCAAAATATTTGGTATGCAAACACATTACAACTAGCACTACAATAACCCCCAATTTTGGGTTTCTATCACCAAGTAACCCCGTTGTAATGCTAGTTCTACTGTGTTTGCATACCAAATTTGGGGTTTCTAGCTATAAGTGGCCCCGAGATACGTGGCCCCAAAGTCGGGTCACAAAATGTCATTCTCTGCTGCAGAAAAGTACTTGACATATCGCCCATATCTGGGGGTCACTTGGTGCTAGGAACCCCATAACTTGTGGCAGGTGACGTGGCAAGTGGACAATCCACAACTTGGTCACGTGGCAGGTCACGTGACACTCGTGGCCTTTCACCTGGCACTCCTGGCCGGTCACGTGGCACTCGTGGCAGGTGTCGTGGCACTCGTGGCAGGTGTTGTGCCAAGTGGACAATGACATACAGCATATGTACTTGCCTTGCGATCGACATCCGTGACAGCCATTTCACATCTTTTTTTTATGTGACAGATGTATATAAGTAAGTAAATAACCTTCTTCCAAAATTTATAATTCAAATAGAAAAGATTAGAACAGAATAGAAAAAAAAATATAATTTAGAAGAATAAAATAGAAAGAATATACAACCATCTTCTGAAATTCGAATTTCGAATAGAATAAATTTGAATTTCGAATAGTATGAATTAAAAAATTTTAATTAATTAATTTTAACTTTGGATAGAAAAGATTATAATAAAATAGAAAATAGACTAGAAAAACAATAACCCCAAATTTGGGGTTTCTATCACCAAGTAACCCCGAGATACATGGACACAAATTCGGGTCACAAAATATTTTCGAATCCGGTTGAAATAGTTTCAAATGCAGTTGAAATAATTTCGAATCATGTTGATACTATTTCAACCAGATTCGAAAATATTTTGCAACCCGACTTTGGGTCCATGTATCTCGGGGTTACTTGGTGATAGAAACCCCAAATTTGGAGATGTTGTAGTGCTAGTTCTACTGTGTTTGCATACCAAATATGGGGTTTCTAGCTACAAGTGGCCTTGAGATATGTGGCCCCAAAATCGGGTCGCAAAATGTCATTCTCTGCTGCAGAAAAGTACTTGACATATCGCCCATATCTGGGGGTCACTTGGGGTTAGGAACCCCATAACTTGTGGCAGGTGACGTGGCAAGTGGACAAATAACCATCTTCCAAAATGTATAATTCAAATAGAAAAGATTAGAACAGAATAGAAAAAATATATAATTTAATAGAATAAAATAGAAAGAATATACAACCATCTTCTGAAATTCGAATTTCGAATAGAATAAATTCAAATTTTTTCATTAATTAATTTTAACTTTGGATAGAAAAAAGATTATAATAAAATAGAAAATAGACTAGAAAAACAATAGAACAGAATAGAATATATTATATTTTATTCTATTCTGTTCTATTGTTTTTCTAGTCTATTCTTTTATAATCTATTAAAATCTTTTCTATTAAAATCGAAATCATTATATACTAAATTCGAATTTCGGAAGATGGTTATATATATTTTTTTTCCGACATTCGAATTTCGTATAGAACGAATTTGAATTTGAATAGAAAAGATTAGAATAGAAATAGAGCATAGACTAGAAAAACAATAGAACAGAATAGAATATAGATACTATCTATTTCATTTTAATTTTTTTTGCAGATTACTATTTGTTTCCATAAGATCTCCTGTGGACTATTAGCATCTATTTAATTTTTTTGCAGATCTCCTGCAGACTATTAGTATCTATTTTGTTTTCTCACCAGATCTCCTGCAGACTATTAGCATCTATTTCTTTTGTTAGCAGATCTCCTGTAGACTATTAACAGCCATTTCACGTCTTTTTTTTTTTTTTGCAGATCTCCTGCAGACTGTTAGAATCAATTTCATTTTTTTTTTGCTGATTACTATTTATTTCCATTAGATCTCCTGCAGTATATTAACATCTATTGTATTTGTTTTGCAGATCTCCTGCAGACTATTAGCATCTATTTCATTTTTCTTTTCTTTTTCTTTTTTTGCATTAGAGCAGCCATTTCCTTTATTTCAGCACATCTCCTGCAGACTATTAGGATCTATTTTTTTTTTTTTTGCAGATTACTATTTATTTCCATCAGATCTCCTGCAGACTATTAGCATTTATATATTTTTTTTTGCAGATCTCCTGCAGACTATTAGTATCTATTTAATTTTCTCATCAGATTTGCAGACTATAACTATAAGCATCTATTTATTTATTTATTTTTTGCTGGTCTCCTGCAAACTATTAGCAACCATTTCCCTGTGAATAGAGATATAAGCGGTGATGATGTCCCTCTTGTTGTCTCTTCCTTAAACCGTTCCTCCATTCATAAATGAAATAGATGCTAATAGTCTGCAGGAGATATGCTGGAAATAAAGGAAATGGATGGTAATCTGCAAAAAATGAAAAAAAAAAAAATGAAATAGCTATTAATAGACTACAGGAGATGTGCTACAATAATGTGAGGGGTATTAGTGAGTGTGGGGGATGGATGGAGATGCTAAGCTCTGATTGGATGGTGTATGGAGGTGATTGTCTCTCGGAGGAGGGGGGAGGTGATGACATCACAAAGTATTTTATATATTTATAAAACCATCTTCCAAAATTAGAATTTCGTATAGAGTGAATTCAAATTCGAATCGAAAAGATTATAATAGAATAGAAAATATTGGAAAGAATCGAATAGAAAAACAATAGAACAGAATAGAATAAATACAATATATATATTATATTTTATTCTATTCTGTTCTATTGTTTTTCTAGTCTATTTTCTATTTATATTCTAATCTTTTCTAATTGGAATTCGAATTCATTCTATACGAAATTCGAGTGTTGGAACATGGTTTTTTATATATATATATATATATATATATATATATATATATATATATTTTTTTTTTTATTGTTCTATTGTTTTTTTTATGATATTTTTTTCTATTATTTTAGAATATTTTCGATTCATTTTCGATTTTATTCTATATGAAATTAGAATTTTGGAAAATGGTTATTTATATGTATGTATATATATGTATATATAACCATCTTCCGGAATTCGAATTTAGTATAGAATAAATCCAAATTCGAATAGAAAAGATTAGAATAGAAAAACAATAGAATATAATAAAATAGAATATATATATATATATATATATATATATATATATATATATATATATATATATATATATATATTATATTTTATTCTATTCTGTTCTATTGTTTTTCTAGTCTATTTTCTATTTCTATTCTAATCTTTTCTATTCGAATTCAAATTCATTCTATACAAAATATTTATACATATAACTATCTTCTGAAATTCGAAATTCATACAGAATGAATTCAAATTCGAATAGAAAAGATTAGAATATAATAACTATAGAAAATAATAGAATAAAAAAAAATATAGACGGTCATATTCTATTGTATTTTATTACATTCTATTCAATTCTATTCTATTCTCTACTATTCTTTTATTTATATTCTATTGCTTTTTATTTTTATATTCTATTTTATTGTATTCTTTTTTTAAAAACGATTTATATTTTTTCTAATTCGATTGAATTTGATTCGAATTCGAGTCGAAAATATTTCGAATTCGATTTGAAAATATTTCGAATTCAATTTGAAAATATTTCGAATTCAATTCGAAAATATTTCGAATTCGATTCGAATTTCGTCCTCGATTTTTCAATTCGAAAAAATTCGTATTCGGTTAAATTCGTTAGTATTGTAATTCGGTAATTCGGATGCATCCGAATGTCCGAATAATGAAAAATTCATCCGAATTTCGATTCGGAACGAAACGAAATGCACATGTCTAGATTCTAGTTCAGTCCCTTACAATGGACCGAATGCGAGGTGAAATGTAGCGATTATCATGAATCTCACCTCGCATACCGTCACATATCCTCCCCCTCTGCTCAAGCCCCTGCGGCTGAGCACTTGACCCAGCCATACAGTGCACGCCGGAGAGGGCATCAGCATTATCCTGGAGTTTGCCCGGCCTGTGCTCAACCGTGAACTTAAAGGGCTGTAAAGCCAGGAACCACCTTGTCACATGGGCATTTTTTTCCCTGTTGTCACACATCCACTTCAAGGGAGCATGGTCAGTGACCAGCCTAAATGACCTCCCGAGTAGATAATACCTCAGGGAGTCTAAGGCCCATTTAATGGCGAGACACTCCTTCTCCACGATGGCATAGTTCCTTTCGTGTTTGTTCAGCTTCCGGCTCAGGTATATAACCGGGTGCTCCTCACCATTCCTGACTTGTTCATAGTACCAGCAAAAAAATGCTGTTCCTCTGAAAAGCGATCCATGCTCAGATTGCTTTTCAGAGGCATTTGAGAGCCGGTAAAGAGGCAATGTGTTGCCTCCTGACCACCTATTTTAACCCCTTATATGCATCATCACTATGCTGCAACTGCATGCAGTTGCAGGGTGGTTGCAGTGCATCCCTATTCCCCTAGGGGCATACTTCAAGGGTGCCCTGACTGGAAAAAGATTGAGAAACACCGACATAGAGGAACCGATCCCTCCATTTTCCTTCTGCAGCCGCTGAATGCCTGCGGGAGGGAGAGGAGGAGAAGCGGGGGGAAATATAGAAATCGGTTTCTTTATATGCAGCCACCCACTTGCGACCGGGCCCTGTTGTTCCACCACCGGGCCCGGAGGAAAGGGCCCTGTCCGGGGCTCAGGGGGCACTTTATGGTTTCTTTCATCGGGGCCCTGAAGGTTCTAGTTACGTCACTGGTCGTAGCTGTACGTCGGCTCCTTTTAAGCATGATAGCAGGCGCGGGCATGTGCTCGCTGCACTGCGGGGGTGCGGATGCACGTGACCGGCGGTCATGATGACCGCCGGCCACGCGCGATCGCGGACACGAGAGCCAGAACAGTTGTGTGAGGAGAGAGAGATTGTGAGTTCCTACTAGCTAGGAACCACGATCTCTCATTTCCTCCAGTCACTCCCATCCCCCTTACAGTTAGAACACACACTAGGGAACACAGTTACCCCCTTGATCACCCCTTAGTGTTAACCCCTTTCCATCCAGTGACATTTATACAGCAATCAGTGCATTTTTATAGCACTAATCGCTGTATAATTGTCAATAGTCCCAAAAATGTGTCAAAAATGTACGATGTGTCCGCCATAATGTCACAGTCCCGATAAAAATGGCAGATCACTGCCATTACTAGTAAAAAATAAAATTATAAAAATGTCATAAATCTATCCCCTATTTTGTAGACACTATAACTTTTGCACAAACCAATCAATATACGTGTAGCGGGGTATTGCCCTTTAATTCCCCAGAGACTACAGTACCCAGTGGGCAGCGGGACACCCAGGGTGCATTGCCCCGCTCAAAGACTGCTGGGGTGGGTTATTTAACTGAAGGGCGGGGCTGAATTCGGCCTCTTTGGACACCGCCCGCCCAGCAAGTGGAACGCTGTATCGAGTCTGCTAAGAGACAAGGCCTGAAGCCTGGGCCTTTTCTCCAAAGAGCCTTCCGCTCTCACTGAAGAACCTGAGGGACGTATCGTCCTACTGTTGCTGCATCGTTGCCAGGAGGACCGAAGACCCGGAGGTCGTGAGATCTGTGTACCAAGACACAGCAGCGGAAGATACGGATGCGGACTGGTCCGGTTGGGTGAGAGAGCACCTGCTCAGAGACAAACACAGGCTCTCTTAGGCCAGCTAACTGTTGTTTGGAACTAACGTGAATGTTGTAGTCGCACGCCGAAGGGACCGTGCTTTGAATACCTGGGAGTCTCTAAGTCTAACTCTGTGTTCACCAAACTACCAAGATCCCGGGTTCTCTTTGTGGATTACAGTTTATTTCTTCAAAAGTGCACCACCGTTTGCTAGCAAAGATTTTCCCTGCAGAACTTCCACGTAGTACAGTCAGGCCTGACTCAGTAGCGTAGACATTGCTGGGCGCCATTTTGTCCACGAGGGAGAATAGCTGCAGCAAGGACCGTTAGCTTTTTACATAGGATTTACAAAAAGTAGTGAAGTTCCAGGCCTTCTTTCACTATCTCGGCGCTATGGGCTCAACGGATTAACAACAGCAGCTATCATTAAATGATCAAGTATTACCATAAATCATTTAAAATTTACAATCAGCTGCCGCTTTTTAAACACAAAGTGCACAGTAATAAAATAATAAGTTAGTAAATCAAAAACAAGTAAAAACTTGCCAGTTACTAAAGCAGCGCTAAATGGTCACAAAAGAAAATTATGACTATTCTAACATATGGAAGTCCATACACAAAAACAATACTGAATTCATAATAGGTGGAAAAGAAAACAATGTTCACTCTGTCAGGTAGAATTGATCGCATCTAATGGGAACTTTTGCTGGTAATGTGTTTCCACAATGTCCATGGCTCGCCCAATACTTCTCCCTTAAAACAGTCGCCCCATTGGGGTTCCTACTCACCAGATCAATAAATAAAGTAGTCACAATCAGCGTGGATCATCCGCTCATCCTCCGCCTCTCGCACAGACAAGGAATGCCGGACACTTCTCCTGGGTATTCGAATGATGGATTTGAACAAACCCTGCAGTTCTGGATCAACAATTAATCCTCCGCCTCTCACGCTGATTCAAAGGCACACTATGATCTTCCTAGTTATCTCCCAATAATAGAAAAACCGGAGATAGTGTAATCCCGTTTTTTTACTTTTTATTAGCAATCTTCATACAGCATTAAAATTTAAATGTCACTAGGACAACTCATTAGATTTAAAAATCGCGCTGTTCCAGGCTTCCTAGCGCCGTAGGGTGTATGCGTGCCGATCACGTCCACCGTGGACCTCCACGCTCACCACTTCCTGGCACTGGAGCGCAGATGGAATGCAAACAAACGTCACTTCGTATTGCCGTGAGGTTACGCCCTGACGTTTCGTCCTTCCGACTTCCTCTGAGGGCGTGTCCTCACGGCACGGCAACTCGATTTAATTAGCTTGCATAGCCAACCCACATGTTAACCCCTCATTAGCCTATTCTTACACCCCGATATATCCGAGAGCAATAGACTATGATTCATTGGAGATATGTAGGTGCTTATGCCGCCTGTCTGTTTATCCACTTGTCCCCCGCCCACTGTCAATTGACGGCGGGCGGAGGATACTCTCGTTCTGGGAGGACGTCATATGACGTCCTTCCTTTAAAACGAGCTAGGAGGCGCGCGCTTGCCGCCAGCGGCGCGCGCGCGCGCCCGCCGCGTTCACAAGGCCCCGGTGCGCGTGCCCGGCGGCTGCGATTGCCGCCGGGCACCCGCGATTGCCCGGGAAACGAGCAGGTAAGTGGATCTCTGTGTGTAAACACAGAGATCCACGTCCTGTGAGGGAGAGGAGACTGATGGTGTGTCCCTTGTACATAGGGACAACCATCGGTCACCTCCCCCAGTCAGTCCCCTCCCCCCACAGTAAGAACACATTGAGGGAACATATTTAACCCCTTCCCGCCCCCTAGTGGTTAACCCCTTCCCTGCCAATCACATTTATACAGTAATCAATGCATTTTTATAGCAGGGATCGCTGTATAAACGTGAATGGTCCCAAAAATGTGTCAAAAGTGTCCGATGTGTCCGCCGCAATATCGCAGTCACAATAAAAAATCGCAGATCGCCGCCATTATTAATAAAAAAATAAAAAAATAAAAATGCTATAAATCTATCCCCTATTTTGTACACGCTATAACTTTTGCGCAAACCAATCAATACGCGCTTATTGCGATTTTTTTTTTTTACCAAAAATATGTAGAAGAATACGTATCGGCCTAAACTGAGGAAAATTTTATTTAAAAAAAAAAATGGGTATTTATTATAGCAAAAAGTAAAAAATAGTGTTTTTTTTCCAAACTGGACGCTCTTCTTTTGTTTATAGCGCAAAAAATAAAAACCGCAGAGGTAATCAAATACCACCAAAAGAAAGCTCTATTTGTGGGAAAAAAAGGACGCAAATTTCGTTTGGGAGCCACGTCGCACGACCGCGCAATTGTCATTCAAAGTGTGACAGTGCTGAAAGCTGAAAAATGGCTTGGGCAGGAAGGGGGTTTTCGTGCACAGTAGAGAAGTGGTTATACTCACTCCCTATATATATATATTAATAAGGATCTCCATCAGATCGCTAATGCGCACATTTTACATGTTCAATCTTAAACTCACAAGAGTACAACGTGAAATGCTAATACATTAAAATTTACATCTGATAATCTTATATTCAAATTTATCAAAATTATATCAATAAAATTCAATATTAAACATACATAAAAGATCCATATTTAAAATAGGTGGAAAAAGTTGTAGGTATAAAATTCCATCTACTCCCACTCAAAAGGTATAATATCAGAAATAATCAAGAGAAGAAGAATTAATTCCAATCCATAGACACCTTGTTCCCCACAAAGGGTCATGGTAGATATAAATATCAATTAAAAAATATTTCATATTTTACCATAAATAAATATGTAAAATAAAAATATATATAAGAATATATATAATGATCAAAATAATAACAAAAATAATAATAAAATAATAATATTCAGGACGTAAATAACTCTAAAATTTATATAAAAATAGCTCTGGTCATATATTCTCCCGTTCACTCTGGGTCTGCAACTACCTAGACACATTTAGATATCCCAAATTGGATCATTATTCAATATTCACTAATCACTCCATAGATTATAAATCTGATAATAATGTTAAAAATCACTTATAAAACAATTAATATCTAATTCTACGTTTAACCCTTTCAAGGTGAGCGTGTCTAATAAATAGATCCACAGGGTTTCGCGTTTAGATAATTCTCTAATAAGGTTACTCCCCCTCCATACTGGTTTAATGTGATCCACACCCCAAAATTTCAGCCCAGTGGGATCTTGATTATGGTGTAACTTAAAGTGAAGAGAGACATTATGATCTTTAAAACCCAGTCTAATGTTTTTAATGTGCTCACCAATTCTCACCTTTAGGCACCGCTTGGTTCGGCCTACGTACATCAACCCACAGGGGCATAATAAAACATATACAACGTGGGTAATGTTGCACGTAATGAATTCTTTAATAGAGAATTCTTTATTATTATTAGTGGATATGAACTTATCTATCCCTCTCACTGGTTCTGTTACTGATCTGCATGCTTTACATTTCCGGCACGCATAAAATCCATTTTTATCCCAAAATGATGGAGGTCTAGCTGGTGGATCTAGCACCTTCTTAACTACTTTATCTCCCACACTTGGTGCCTTGCGATATACAAATTTTGGGATTATTGGGAGTACCGGCTTCAGAGTCTTATCTAGACATAAAACATGCCAATGTTCTTTAAGTACAGTTTCAACTTCTTTATACTGAGAGTGGAAAGACGAGATAAAGCCCCATTGGTGATTTCCGGTGGTGCCCGTTTTGACCACATCCTTCAACACATCCTCACGTGGGATAAGTTTAAACTCTTCAGATATCTTATCCAACTGCTGGGCATTATATCCCTTTTTCTTTGAAACAATCTTTTAATATCTCAGACTGGGACAAGAAACCTTCCATTGAGGAACAGTTCCTTTTTACACAAAGAAGTTGTCCCTTAGGAATATTTTTCAGCCACACTGGATGGTGGCCACTATTTATTGGTAAAAAACTATTCCGGTCTGTTGGTTTAAAAAAGACTTGCGTTTCTAAGACGTCACCCTTTTTAAAAATACTCACGTCCAGGAAATCAATTTGTTCTCTACTCCACTGGCTAGTGAGTTTAATGTTATTCCCGTTATTATTAAGATAGGTTAAAAACGCACCCAATGATGCTTCTGAACCTTCCCATAAAAACATCACGTCATCAATGAACCGTCTATAAAATAATAATTCCACCCTCCTATTGACAAAGACAAATTTGTCCTCCCATTCCCCCAAAAAAAGGTTGGCGATGCTCGGCGCAAATTTAGCGCCCATCGCCACACCCTTTTTCTGTGTATAAAAACAACTGTTGAACCAAAAATAATTATGCGATAAACAAAAATCCAAACAATCCCTTAAAAACACTTTTTGATGATGGGGTAAATCTTCCCTCTGACTAAGAGTCCAATTCAGGGCCAATAGGGCATCATCATGTTGTATCACGGTGTAAAGTGATGTTACATCTGAGGTTACCATGAATACTTCTTCCCGACCTGCTAATTTTATATCTTGGAGTGCTTGTAAAAGATCTTTAGTATCTCGTAAATATGCTTTCGTAGCTTTTACACTCTTCTGCAGAAATTGGTCTAGATATTGGCCTAATCTAGACGTGATGGACCTAATGCCGTTAACGATAGGTCTTGCAGGGGGGTTAAGGGAATTTTTATGGATTTTAGGGAGTGTGTACAGTGGGGCAAAAAAGTATTTAGTCAGCCACCAATTGTGCAAGTTCTCCCACTTAAAAAGATGAGAGAGGCCTGTAATTGTCATCATAGGTATACCTCAACTATGAGAGACAAAATGTGGAAACAAATCCAGACAATCACATTGTCTGATTTGGAAAAAAAATTTTTTTGCAAATTATGGTGGAAAATAAGTATTTGGTCAATATCAAAAGTTCATCTCAATACTTTGTTATATATCCTTTGTTGGCAATGACAGAGGTCAAACGTTTTCTGTAAGTCTTCACAAGGTTGTCACACACTGTTGCTGGTATGTTGGCCTATTCCTCCATGCAGATCTCCTCTAGAGCAGTGATGTTTTGGGGCTGTCGATGGGCAACACAGACCTTCAACTCCCTCCAAAGGTTTTCTATGGGGTTGAGATCTGGAGACTGGCTAGGCCACTCCAGGACCTTGAAATGCCACTCCTTCATTGCCCGGGCGGTGTATTTGGGATCATTGTCATGCTGAAAGACCCAGCCACGTTTCATCTTCAATGCCCTTGCTGCTGGGAGGAGGTTTGCACTCAAAATCTCACGATACATGGCCCCATTCATTCTTTCATGTACACGAATAAGTCGTCCTGTTCCCTTTGCAGAGAAACAGCCCCAAAGCATGATGTTGCCACCCCCATGCTTCACAGTAGGTATGGTGTTCTTTGGTTGCAACTCAGCATTCTCTCTCCTCCAAACACGACGAGTTGTGTTTCTACCAAAACAGTTCTACTTTGGTTTCATCTGACCATATGACATTCTCCTAATCCTCTTCTGGATCATCCAAATGCTCTCTAGCAAACCTCAGACGGGCCCGAACATGTACTGGCTTAAGCAAGGGGACACGTCTGGCACTGCAGGATCTGAGTCCCTGGCGACGTAGTGTGTTACTGATGGTAGCCTTTGTTATGTTGGTCCCAGCTCTCTGCGGGTCATTCACTAGGTCCCCCCGTGTGGTTCTGGGATTTTTACTCACCGTTCTTGTGATCAATTTGACCCCACAGGGTGAGATCTTGCGTGGAGCCCCAGATCGAGGGAGATTATCAGTGGTCTTGTATGTCTTCCATTTTCTAATTATTGCTCCCAAAGTTGAATTCTTCACACCAAGCTGCTTGCCTATTGCAGATTCAGTCTTCCCAGCCTGGTGCAGGTCTACAATTTTGTTTCTGGTGTCCTTCGACAGCTCTTTGGTCTTCACCATAGTGGAGTTTGGAGTGTGACTGTTTGAGGTTGTGGACAGGTGTCTTTTATACTGATAACAAGTTCAAACAGGTGCCATTAATATAGGTAATGAGTGGAGGACAGAGGAGCCTCTTAAAGAAGAAGATACAGGTCTGTGAAAGCCAGAAATCTTGCTTGTTGGTAGGTGACCAAATACTTATTTTCCACCATAATTTGCAAATAAATTATTTCCAAATCAGACAATGTGATTGTCTGGATTTGTTTCCCCATTTTGTCTCTCAAGCCCCGTACACACGACCTGTTTTCTCGTCAAACGACAAGAAAACTGCTGGGAGAGCTTTCTTGCCGAGAAAACCGTTCGTGTGTATGGTTTTTCGCCTAGAAAACTGCCTGCTGTTGAGAAATCCGATCGCATCCATTGCAAGCCTGAGATTAAAAACACAAAATATACAAAAAGTAGTGAAGTTCCAGGCTTTCTTTCACTATCTCGGTGCTATGGGTTCAACGCATTAACAGCAGCTATCACTAAATGATCAAGTATTACCATAAATCATTTAAAATTTACAATCAGCTGCTGCTTTTAAAACACAAAGTGCACAGTAATAAAATAATAAGTTAGTAAATCAAAAACAAGTAAAAACTTGCCAGTTACTAAAGCAGCGCTAAATGGTCACAAAAGAAAATTATGACTATTCTAACATATGGAAGTCCATACACAAAAACAATACTGAATTCATAATAGGTGGAAAAGAAAACAATGTTCACTCTGTCAGGTAGAATTGATCGCATCTAATGGGATCTTTTGCTGGTAATGTGTTTCCACAATGTCCGTGGCTCGCCCAATACTTCTCCCTTAAAACAGTCGCCCCATTGGGGTTCCTACTCACCAGATCAATAAATAAAGTAGTCACAATCAGCGTGGATCATCCACTCATCCTCCGCCTCTCGCACAGACAAGAAATGCCGGACACTTCTCCTGGTTATTCGAATGATGGATTGGAACAAACCCTGCAGTTCTGGATCATCAATTAATCCTCCGCTTCTCACGCTGATTCAAAGGCACACTATGATCTTCCTAGTTATCTCCCAATAATAGAAAAACCGGAGATAGTGTAATCCCGTTTTTTTTACTTTTTATTAGCAATCTTCATACAGCATTAAAATTTAAATGTCACTAGGACAACTCATTAGATTTAAAAATCGCGCTGTTCCAGGCTCCCTAGCGCCGTAGGGTGTATGCGTGCTGATCACGTCCACCGTGGACCTCCACGCTCGCCACTTCCTGGCACTGGAGCGCAGATGGAACGCAAACAAACGTTGCTTCGTATTGCCGTGAGGTTACGCCCTGAGGTTTCGTCCTTCTGACTTCCTCTGAGGGCGTGTCCTCACGGCGCGGCAACTTGATTTAAATAGCTTGCATAGCCAACCCACATGTTAACCCCTCATTAGCCTATTCTTACACCCCGATATATCTGGGAGCAATAGACTATGATTCATTGGAGATATGTAGGTGCTTATGCCGCCTGTCTGTTTATACTCACTCCCTATATATATAATAATAAGGATCTCCATCAGATCGCTAATGCGCACATTTTACATGTTCAATCTTAAACTCACAAGAGTACAACGTGAAATGCTAATACATTATAATTTACATCTGATAATCTTATATTCAAATTCATCAAAATGATATCAATAAAATTCAATATTAAACATACATAAAAGATCCATATTTAAACTAGGTGGAAAAAGTTGTAGGTATAAAATTCCATCTACTCCCACTCAAAAGGTATAATATCAGAAATAATCAAGAGAAGAAGAATTAATTCCAATCCATAGACACCTTGTTCCCCACAAAGGGTCATGGTAGATATAAATATCAATTAAAAAATATTTCATATTTTACCATAAATAAATATGTAAAATAAAAATAAAAATATATATAAGAATATATATAATGATCAAAATAATAACAAAAATAATAATAAAATAATAATATTCAGGATGTAAATAACTCTAAAATTTATATAAAAATAGCTCTGGTCATATATTCATTAAAATTATATCAATAAAATTCAATATTAAACCTACATAAAAGATGAGCAGGCGAGGCTAGAGGAGAATTATAATGGCATCATTACAGCATTAGGCAACACATTAGAGAAACAAATCCTGCATGTGGTGGGACATCTGTACCATAGAGCACTATTTAAAAGAGAAAATTATAGTTCGTAGTCTGAGGTGGGAAGTCGCACCTCAGGACGCTCTTGATGATCCCGAATCGATGGCAGAGAGGTTGAAGTTTTTTTATGGTGTGGGACTCCAATTACAAGATTTAATCTTACAAAGGAAAAAGAGGAAAATGATTAAATTAGAAAATAAGATTAATCAATTCCAAGCCCAATTAGAACCTATTAAAGACTCTCAACAAATTATAGATTTTAATAATAGGATTAAGAAGAAGCTTGAGAAGGTAGATAAGGATACTCAAAAAAAGAAGATTAAGAAATTTTATTGTGACTTTAATGATTTTAAAAATAATTCAATATATTATTGGCAGGACTCAATTAATATGGGTAGTACACAGAATGGTACAACACCAATTGAAGTAGACCCTATTCCTAGTCAGATGGAAACGCCTGTTTCTAATATACCCAGACCCCAACAATTACCCCAGAGAAATGATAACCACATCAGAATTAAAAATACCCATACCCAACCTGATTATCTCACGCCGAGGAGAGATGGTCAGGTAAGGGGAAAGGGCCAGAGGGGACGTGGAAATGCTAATGTGAATCAACAAAGTGGACCATATGAAGATTCATACCATATACCGGTAACAAATAGGTATGAGCCCCTCCTCAATTATGGAAATGGGAATGGTTCTCAAACACCACGTTCTTTTTTCTGAAGAGGAAGAGGGAACAGGAGGAGAGGAAGAGATCACCCCCCACAGAGAGGGAGACCATCATTACCGTACCCTCAATCAGTTCCCCCATATTACCAACCAGTTCCCGATTACAGAGACCAACAGTGGAGAGACCAGCAAAACTGGGAGAGGGATTGAGTACAACAACGACATCCAAGGAATGAAGAATCCGGGGCTGTGGGGCAGGATCAAGAGTTCAGCAAAAAAAGGAGGTTGGAAGAAGATTAACAGGGATTTATAACTTGAGTGGACATGAACTAACACATCAAGAGACTAATATTTTACAACTTGGATTAAAGTGTGGTCTTAAACGACCGATTAATAAATTTGATGTGTATGTGGACATCCACCGCTATATGAGAAAACTTAGTATCAAAAAATACTTTTTAAATAAAGTCTCCAACCCCATAGGAGGAAATACTACCTCATCGGTAGCTGTGGACAGCGGCCTAAAAAATAAATCTTTATTTAATCTGCCCAATACAGCAATCCATCACTTGGAAGTCTTCAAAGGTCTGGTATTAAGAGATATGGAGAAAATAATACCCAAGAAAGGGGTGAACCCTAGCATTATATCTGAAGGTATTAAAAAGCTCGAAACCAGAAAATAGGTAATTGTTAGACCAGCCGATAAGGGAGGAGGTGTAGTGGTCCTATCCAAAGATTTTTATGAAAATCAACTTACGGATATGTTGGCTGATGCTGACACTTATAAGAAATTGGATAGTGACCCTACACCCCAATTTAACTATGAACTTGAGGCTTTGGTCAACTATGGTTACAAAAGACATGTACTTACTATTAAGGAGAAAAGGTTTCTAACACCGAGCAGTATACGGGTTCCCACAATATACACACTCCCTAAAATCCATAAAAATTCCCTTAACCCCCCTGCAAGACCTATCGTTAACGACATTGGGTCCGTCACGTCTAGATTAGGCCAATATCTAGACCAATTTCTGCAGAAGAGTGTAAAAGCTACGAAAGCATATTTACGAGATACTAAAGATCTTTTACAAGCACTCCAAGATATAAAATTAGCAGGTCGGGAAGAAGTATTCATGGTAACCTCAGATGTAACATCACTTTACACCGTGATACAACATGATGATGCCCTATTGGCCCTGAATTGGACTCTTAGTCAGAGGGAAGATTTACCCCATCATCAAAAAGTGTTTTTAAGGGATTGTTTGGATTTTTGTTTATCGCATAATTATTTTTGGTTCAACAGTTGTTTTTATACACAGAAAAAGGGTGTGGCGATGGGCGCTAAATTTGCGCCGAGCATCGCCAACCTTTTTATGGGGGAGTGGGAGGACAAATTTGTCTTTGCAAATAGGAGGGTGGAATTATTATTTTATAGACGGTTCATTGATGACGTGATGTTTTTATGGGAAGGTTCAGAAGCATCATTGGGTGCGTTTTTAACCTATCTTAATAATAACGGGAATAACATTAAACTCACTAGCCAGTGGAGTAGAGAACAAATTGATTTCCTGGACGTGAGTATTTTTAGAAAGGGTGACGTCTTAGAAACGCAAGTCTTTTTTAAACCAACAGACCGGAATAGTTTTTTATCAATAAATAGTGGCCACCATCCAGTGTGGCTGAAAAATATTCCTAATGGACAACTTCTTTGTGTAAAAAGGAACTGTTCCTCAATGGAAGGTTTCTTGTCCCAGTCTGAGATTTTAAAAGATTGTTTCAAAGAAAAGGGATATAATGCCCAGCAGTTGGATAAGATATCTGAAGAGATTAAACGTATCCCACGTGAGGATGTGTTGACGGATGTGGTCAAAACGGGCACCACCGGAAATCACCAATGGGGCTTTATCTCGTCTTTCCACTCTCAGTATAAAGAAGTTGAAACTGTACTTAAAGAACATTGGCATGTTTTATGTCTAGATAAGACTCTGAAGCCGGTACTCCCAATAATCCCAAAATTTATATATCGCAAGGCACCAAGTGTGGGAGATAAAGTAGTTAAGAAGGTGCTAGATCCACCAGCTAGACCTCCATCATTTTGGGATAAAAAGGGATTTTATGCGTGCCGGAAATGTAAAGCATGCAGATCAGTAACAAAACCAGTGAGAGGGATAGATACGTTCATATCCACTGTTAATAATAAAGAATTCTCTATTAAAGAATTCATTACGTGCAACATTACCCACAGTGTATATGTTTTATTATGCCCCTGTGGGTTGATGTACGTAGGCCGAACCAAGCGGTGCCTAAAGGTGAGAATTGGTGAGCACATTAAAAACATTAGACTGGGTTTTAAAGATCATAATGTCTCTCTTCACTTTAAGTTACACCATAATCAAGATCCCACTGGGCTGAAATTTTGGAGTGTGGATCACATTAAGCCAGTATGGAGGGGGAGTAACCTTATTAGAGAACTATCTAAACTCGAAACCCTGTGGATCTATTTATTAGACACGCTCACCCCGAAAGGGTTAAACGTAGAATTAGATATTAATTGTTTTATAAGTAATTTTTAACATTATTATCAGATTTATTATCTATGGAGTGATTAGTGAATATTGAATAATGATCCAATTTGGGATATCTAAATGTGTCTAGGTAGTTGCAGACCCAGAGCGAACGGGAGAATATATGACCAGAGCTATTTTTATATACATTTTAGAGTTATTTACGTCCTGAATATTATTATTTTATTATTATTTTTGTTATTATTTTGATCATTATATATATTCTTATATATATTTTTATTTTTATTTTACATATTTATTTATGGTAAAATATGAAATATTTTTTAATTGATATTTATATCTACCATGACCCTTTGTGGGGAACAAGGTGTCAATGGATTGGAATTAATTCTTCTTCTCTTGATTATTTCTGATATTATACCTTTTGAGTGGGAGTAGATGGAATTTTATACCTACAACTTTTTCCACCTATTTTAAATATGGATCTTTTATGTATGTTTATTATTGAATTTTATTGATATAATTTTGATGAATTTGAATATAAGATTATCAGATGTAAATTATAATGTATTAGCATTTCACGTTGTACTCTTGTGAGTTTAAGATTGAACATGTAAAATGTGCGCATTAGCGATCTGATGGAGATCCTTATTATTATATATATATAGGGAGTGAGTATAAACAGACAGGCGGCATAAGCACCTACATATCTCCAATGAATCATAGTCTATTGCTCCCAGATATATCAGGGTGTAAGAATAGGCTAATGAGGGGTTAACATGTGGGTTGGCTATGCAAGCTATTTAAATCAAGTTGCCGCGCCGTGAGGACACGCCCTCAGAGGAAGTCAGAAGGACGAAACCTCAGGGTGTAACCTCACGGCAATACGAAGTGACGTTTGTTTGCGTTCCATCTGCGCTCCAGTGCCAGGAAGTGGTGAGCGTGGAGGTCCACGGTGGACGTGATCAGCACGCATACACCCTACGGCGCTAGGAAGCCTGGAACAGCGCAATTTTTAAATCTAATGAGTTGTCCTAGTGACATTTAAATTTTAATGCTGTATGAAGATTGCTAATAAAAAGTAAAAAAACGGGATTACACTATCTCCGGTTTTTCTATTATTGGGAGATAACTAGGAAGATCATAGTGTGCCTTTGAATCAGCGTGAGAGGCGGAGGATTAATTGATGATCCAAAACTGCAGGGTTTGTTCCAATCTATCATTCGAATAACCAGGAGAAGTGTCCGGCATTTCTTGTCTGTGCGAGAGGCGGAGGATGAGCGGATGATCCACGCTGATTGTGACTACTTTATTCATTGATCTGGTGAGTAGGAATCTCAATGGGGCGACTGTTTTAAGGGAGAAGTATTGGGCGAGCCACAGACATTGTGGAAACACATTACCAGCAAAAGATCCCATTAGATGCGATCAATTCTACCTGACAGAGTGAACATTGTTTTCTTTTCCACCTATTAAGAGAGTCCTGGAGCAGAGACAGAAGAAAATGAGCGGAGGGACGGCATGACAGGTGGGGCAGGCAGCAGCCTAATAGGGCTGTGGTCCCTTTAAGAAAAGGGGAGTGGTCGGGGGTGAGAGAGGAAAGGAGCTCAGTCAGGCAGGGAGGAAGTGATGTTTTCTCACCATTCCTCCATTAGTCACGAGGAGAAAAGCTTCACTGACTGTGCCATGGCTGCTGTTTCAGAGCTGGTGGAGCAATTGCGGGCCGCGGTGGCCACGCAAGGGGCAGAGTGGCTGCGGGATCAAGTGGCTGCAGTGTTAGAGGAGCTGGCGGCGGTGCCCGCCGGGGGGGGATCGCTCAAGCGCACGCTAGACGGTCTAGGCCGCCTGAGCGGTACAGTCCGGACGCATCCCCGAGTATGGCAAGTTCCGTCCGGAGACCCGACAGGGGCCCTCCGGCTGCATCCCCTTCCTGCACGCAGCCGACGCTGGCAGGGGGGGCCAGGAGGAATCCGCGCCGTGGACGGAGTTCGGCAGTGGGGGAGACGAGTGGCCCTCTTGCCCCTCCCCTGCCCGCGCGTCGGAGATGCGGTGACGTCGCGGCCGAGGCTGCGGATGATGCCCGGAGCAGCTGTGCGGCCCAGCGTGGAGGACCCAGTTTGCGGGCCAGTGGCCGGGAGTCGGAGGCGGTCAGGTGTCCGGCAGAGTCAGCGGGACGATCGGCGAGGAGTTCGGCGCCAAGGGTGAATGACGGGGGACGAGCGGATGACACCCGTGCCAGGGGGCGGACCCGCAGTCCGTCAGTGGAGGTCGCGAGTGGGTCGGGTGTGCTAGGATCGAGAGGGCGTGTTGCACAGCCACGACAGCCCTTACCACGCGGGTCGCGTCCGCACGGTGTGCAGCCAGCGCTTGTGCCGGCAGAATCGGATGACGACAGGTCGGAGGGTGAGCTGTCCGGGTCAGACGGTGGCGAGGACTCGGGACAACGGGCTTCGATGGAGACCAGTTCTGCGGCTCGTGGACCCAGTCCAAGGCCGCCCGGTAAGTATAACTCTTCTGCTGTTATTTGTTCACTATTACAAGATTTACTGGGTCAAGGTTGTGTTGGGGGGGGTTTAAGCACGGGGGGGGGTCACCCGGGGTGCGTTCTTCCCCGCCGAGGCAGAGGGCAGCAGGGGAGATGCAGGATTTGTGGTCTGGGTTGGAGGATTTGGTCAGGCGTTTTAAGCCGGGCGGGGGCGAAACGGCATCTCCCGCGGTGGCGTGGGGGTAAACGGGGGGTTCGTCTCAGGCAGCGGGCCTTCTGGGGCAACGTTAGCCCCGGGCGAAAAAGTGGTGGAGGTGTCAGGGGAGGTGCAGGCCCCATTAGAAGGGGGGCTGCCACGGCAGGTGGGCAGGTGGTTGCGGGGGAGAAGAACAAGGAGGCGGTCAGGCTGGCGGATGCCGCTAAGAACGAGATGTATATTTGTTTTGAGGCACCTATAGGAGCTCACCTCAAGCCGGAAGTCAGAGAGAAGCTTTGGAAGGGTGAGTATGTGGAGATCTTCACGTTGCTCCCCTTGGACAAATTCAACCTGGATAGGGTGAGGCCGGAAGAGAGCAAGAAGGAGGATAAGGAAAAGAGGCGTTATCGTCTTATACCCCGTACATTCACCAATTGGTTGCAAGCATTTGCGATCATGGCCTGTGTGATAGGGGAGAAGGCCCCGGAACATTGTTCTGGGCTGTTCATTTACTTGGAGGCGGTTAGCGAAGCATACAGGACGTATGGTGGCGTAGCTTGGTTAAGGTATGAGGAACAGTTGTGGCAAAGGATGGCCATGAGACCGGGAATGCGATGGGATTACAAGGACATCAACTTGTGGATGCGGCTGATGACAGCGTCGCGGGCCTCCAATCAGTTTTTTCAGGGGGGGGGTCGGAGGTGCTGCGGCCTCAGGACGACTGACCAAAAAAAGTTGGGGCTACTGTTGGCAGTTCAATGAGGGCACGTGCAAGTACGGGACAAGCTGTCGCTTCAAGCACGTGTGTTCAGGATGTGGGGGTAGCCACGCTTTTTCAAAATGCTTTAAGCGAGGCAAGGGTCGCCCCGGAGATTCTGCGGGAAAAGGGAATGACGCCAATTCAGGTGGAAAGGATGCTTCCCTTTCTCAATAGGTATCCCAACAGGGGTGTCGCTAAGTTGTTAGAGGAGGGTTTCGCCAGTGGTTTTAGGATTTCTTGTGTGCCGTTTGCAGTCCCCTCGGCAGCCAAGAACCTCCGGTCCGCCTTGCTCCAACCCTTGGTGGTTTCTGAGAAGCTGGCTAAGGAAGTACAGTTGGGGCGCATGGCTGGACCGTTTACGGGGGCGCCTATGCCTGATTTGGTGGTTTCTCCCTTGGGGGTTCTGCCCAAGAGGGAACCTCAAAAATTTCGATTAATTCACCACCTTTTCTTTCCTAAGGGTGGGTCGGTTAATGATGCTCTTGCGCCAGAGGACTGCACGGTATCGTACACCTCCTTCGACGCGGCAGTGGCATGGGTCCGCAGGTGTGGGCGGGGAGCTTTGTTGGCAAAGGCTGATGTTCAATCGGCTTTTCGGTTGCTACCGGTACACCCGGACAGTTTTCGCTTCTTGGGCTGCATGTGGGAGGGGGCTTACTACGTGGACCGTTGTTTGCCCATGGGTTGCTCCATCTCTTGCGCGCTATTTGAGACTTTTAGTTCGTTCCTAGAATGGGTGGTCCGGGACGTGTCGGGGATCAGTTCGATCATCCATTATCTGGATGATTTTTTGTGTGTGGGCCCTCCGGGGTCTAACGTTTGCAATGTCTTGCTTGGGACGTTGCAATACGTGGCCGATGGTTTTGGGGTCCCTTTGGCCCCCGAGAAGACGGAGGGCCCCATGTCGTCCTTAGTTTTTCTGGGCATAGAGCTGGATTCTGTGAAGATGGAATGCCGACTGCCGGAGGATAAGCTGGAAGCGTTGAAGGCGGAAGTGCGTGGTGTTATTGGCCGGCGGAAGATTCAGCTGCGCCAGATGCAGTCCCTATTGGGTAAGTTGTGTTTCGCCTGCAGGATAATGCCTATTGGCAGGGTCTTTAGCCGCAGGCTGTCGGCTGCGACAGCTGGGGTGCGGGTTCCTACTCATTTTGTAAGCCTAACTAGAGAGCTTCGGGAGGATTTGGAAGTGTGGCATGGATTCTTGGAATCTTTCAACGGGCGGGCTTTATGGATGGCTGGGCCCGTTAGTAATTTCGATCTGGACTTATTTACAGATGCGGCAGGCTCCACGGGGTATAGGGCGTTCTGTCGGGGCAAATGGAGCGCGGCTCCGTGGCCAAAAGAGTGGGCGGAAGCGGGGTTCTTGAAGAACCTGGTACTATTGGAACTTTTCCCAATTGTGGTGGCGTTTGAACTTTGGGGGGATTCCTTCCGGAATCTCAAGGTACGCTTAAACTGGGACAACATGGGAGTGGTTCAGGTAGTAAATCGTGTGTCGGCTGCATCACAGCCAGTGGTGCGTTTGCTGAGACATTTGGTTTTGCGCTGCTTGCATTTGAATGTATTTGTTTATGCAGTACATCTTCCTGGCGTGGATAACACTCTGGCTGATGCGTTGTCTCGTTTTCAGTGGGACAGGTTCCGGGAGTTGGCACCAGCAGCGGAGCAACGCGGGGTTACCTGTCCCGACTGGATGTGGGACATTGCTTTGACAGCGCAGCGCAGTGGATTAAACGGTCGGTGAGTGGGGTCACGTGGAAAGCCTATGCTAAGGTTTGGCAGGAGTGGAGATCATTTGTTCGGGGGCTGGGAGTTTCCCCGGTGGGGGGTGAAGCGGGAGTGGCCCTGCTTTATTTTCTTACATTGAAAATGGAGCAAGGCGTTTCGGTGTCCGCAGTGGACCGTACACTAGCGGGTTTGGCTTTTCTTTTCAAATGGCATTGTTGCAGGGACTATACGAAATAATTTTGGGTAAAACAGGCAGTGAAGGGGTACAGGAAAGGCCAGAAGGCGGCTGATAGCCACAGGCCGGTCTCGTTCGTAATGTTGCAGAAATTGTTCCTGCATTTACATTCCGTGTGCAATTCGGAATATGAGTGTCAGTTGTTCCAGACAGCATTTGCGCTTGCCTTTTTTGGAGCCCTGAGGGTTAGAGAGCTGGTTAGTTCTTCCAGACGGGCGCCGGGGGGCTTGTTGGCCCAGGATGTGGAGTGTTCGGGAGACTCGGTGGGGATATGGGTGAGCAGGTCCAAAACGGATCAAGTTGGAAAGGGTATGCGGCTTCAGTTGTTTCGCATCCCTGATGCGTCAATCTGTCCTGTACGGGCGGTGGAATCCTTTTGTTCCATGCGTCCGGGACTTGAAGGTTCTTTTCTGATGCATCGGGATGGGTCAGCGCTGTCTAAGTTTCAATTTATAGCGGTGTTTAAAAAATGTTTGGTGGCAGCGGGGTATGATCCGAAGGGTTATGCCTCTCACTCCTTCCGCATTGGGGCAGCTACAGAGGCGGCTCGGGCGGGACTGAAGGCGGACGCGGTGAGGAGGATTGAGAGGTGGGAGTCTGATAGGTTTCGACTTTATATTCGCCCACATCTGATACAGGAGTAAGGTGCATTGGGCAGGGGTTGTGGGAGGACTGTGTGGTGGACTGACTGTACGTGCCAATAAATCGTTGGTTTTTTTTGTTATTATTTTCATGTTTTTCAGGTGGTGAACCCAGACTAGTTTGGATCCTGGGTCACTCGTACGTGTTCTGGGGGGCAAGGCGGGCCGATGTTCGGCCCAATGGAAGGCAGTTGGGGATTCCCCTACGAGAAGCCCAGGTCCGTTGGATCGGGGTGCCGGGCATGGTATGGAGTGGGGTTATGCCTGAAGTACAGAGGTTCGCAGGTTGGGAGAGGGCTCCGGATATCCTGGTGCTACATGCGGGAGGTAACGACATGGGGGCCAGATCTATGCACCAGCTTTTTCGGGATATCAAACATAATTTTTTAAGATTGCGCACAGCATTCCCGGGTATGGTTGTTATTTGGTCGGATATGGTGGGCAGAACGTCTTGGCTTTGGGCATGGTCGGTGGAGAAAGTTAACAAGGCCCGGATAAAAGTGAACAAAGAAGTGGGGAGATTTTTTATAAGGAATGGTGGCCTCGTGGTGCGTCACCGGGAGTTGGAAGTTGATACTTGGAGGTACCTAAGGGGAGACGGGGTCCACCTGAATGCCGTGGGCATTGATCTGTGGAACCTGGGTTTGCAGGAGGGAATTCAGGGTGTTGGGGTGCACGCAAGGGTAAGGCTTTACCCTTTGCGAGCTGTGGCGGTGTTTGGTTGCTGGAGGAGGAGGTAAAAGTGGAAGTTCTGGAGAAAAAGGTGGTACCCATAGGTGGTATGGGGTTATTGAGTACCTTCCGGTCAACAAGGGTTAACCAGGAAGGGGGGAAAATGGTAGGGCACTGTGGCCAGGTGTACCGCCTCCGAGTCGGTGTCTTGCGACTGGAGGCCTAAGGGATATGTTAGTCCCAGTGCCCAAGTTGGGAGTTGGTGGTCTATAAGACTACCAGGGGTATTGTAAGTGTTAAAATGTTATTTAAACGGTTATTTAAATGGTTATTTATTTCATATAAGAAGTTGTTAAATAAATAGGCCGGAAGGCCAATTTTACTCCACAACCTTGTCAGTCGTTATTTATTAGGATTGGTATAAGGGGTGGGGAAGGTATATAGAGGGTAAGTCAGAGCAGAGGATCGGTCCTTAACATGTCATGAATTCAGTATTGTTTTTGTGTATGGACTTCCATATGTTAGAATAGTCATAATTTTCTTTTGTGACCATTTAGCGCTGCTTTAGTAACTGGCAAGTTTTTATTTGTTTTTGATTTACTAATTTATTATTTTATACATAGGATTGTATACCTGTCTGTTTGCTGAGATATTCTTTCATTGCAGGGCTCTGCACATGTTATGTATACTGTTGTTTATATGCTTACCCAACATTCTCAGTAAAAGTGCAAGGGTTAAGTATACTGGTGTTTGTGTCATTTACTGTGTAGAAGAGACGGTTAATGATAGCTATACTTTATTGCTGTGTGAGGTTATTATAGGAATGTGTCTCCGTGAGTTACAGGCCACACAATCCTATCATCCCCTACTAACTGTGCCAAGCGAGGTTAGAGCCAATTGCTGGGGGTTGACAGCGGTGCATTGCAGGCCCGATAATTATAATAGCGGCCCTCTTAGCTGGGGGTATCGCTACATGTGGGGGCTCGAGTCCGGGATGTGTCTGCAGTTGGAAAGTGTTGAAAACCCCCCAGAGTTTGAACTTTATTTCCCAGTGAAGTTCCGTGGAGGTTACAAGGGAAAAGGGAAACCATGCCCCTCCCAAAATACTCAACACCACTTGTCAGGAGTTAAAACCCCAAAACCTACAGAAAATCAATGCATACCAGGCCCAACAGGGATTAAGATCCAGAAAGAGATGGAAGAAGAAGAAAGCCCCGAAAGGAAAGTCAATGAGTCCAAAGAAAGAGGCCTCCCTGAGGAGGTTTCCAGCCAAGTTGGTGGGACCCTCCCCTGTGGTCCCTATTCAAGTGGAGGGAGTCTACACGAGGGCCATCCTGGACACAGGGGCCCAAGTAACCCTTCTATACCGAGACTTTTATCAAAGACACCTGAGTAATTTGCCCCTACAAAAACTGGAAGACCTAGAAATATGGGGAATTGGCACCAAAGCTTCCCCTACGACGGTTATATTTCAATCAGACTGGCCTTCGAGCCCTCTGTGGCAGGAAAGACAGAGGTCTTTGACACCCTGGCAGTAGTTTGCCCTCGCCCACCAGGAGCCAACAAGAGTTCCCTGATTATAGGGACCAATACTGACCTGGTCAGGAGACTACTGGCTCCCCTAGCCCAGGAGCAGGGTACTTCAGCAGCCAGGATCCACCCAATGTGGCAGTTAGCCTACCGGCGATAGGTCCTGGAACAGAAGGCCCCAGAAGAGGGGGTAGGGAAAGTCTGGAGACTGTCCAAAAAGGAGAGAGGGTTGCAGCCTGGTGAAATGACCTGTCTGAAGGCTACTGTGAAACTCTCGTTGGAGCAACCTGGCCCATTTGTGGTTCTGGAACCAGACCCCCTGGACACCCACCCGGGGTTGGAAGTGATCCCTGAGGTGGTCCCGCTGAGGGCGTTGAAGAAGTCGAATGGGCGGATACCAGTGAGCATCAGGAATATCACTGGCTCACCTGTGAAGATTCCAGCCCGGATGTTGCTGGGCAAAGTAAACCCTGCTACCCCAGTGGCCCTGTCTGACCTAGAGAAGACGGAAGGAGGGGAACCCATGCTGGAGAAGCTCTGCCTGGAGAACACGACCCTACCACCAGTGTGGAAAGAGAGAGCCAGGGCCCAGTTGACCAGATGGAGGAAGATCTTCTCAAAAGACGAATTTGACGTAGGGTGTGCGAGGAGTGCCACCCACAAGATCCGTCTGCAAGAAGACAAGCCTTTCCGGGAAAGTGAGTCCCACTGGCTGACCTGGAGGACTTGCGTGAGCAACTGGCAGAGCTCAAGAGAATTGGAGTTATTCGAGAGTCCAGAAGCCCATATGCCTCCCCTATTGTAGTAGTCAGGAAGAAGAATGGGTCACTGAGACTCTGTATAGACTACAGGACTCTCAATAGGAGGACCATACCTGACCAGTACACCACCCCTAGGATAGAGGATGCTCTACAGAGTCTGTCTGGAGCCAAGTGGTTCAGCGTAATGGACCTGAAGAGTGGGTATTACCAAATCCCAATGCATCCAGATGACAGAGAAAAGACGGCATTCATCACCCCAGTGGGATTCTACGAATTTAACCGGATGCCTCAAGGTCTGTCAGGGGCTCCTGCCACTTTCCAGTGACTGATGGAGAAGACAGTGGGGGACATGAATCTCATTGAAGTCCTGGTGAACCTAGACGACATCATTGTCTCTGGGAAGACTCTGGAGGAACACGAGGAAAGGCTGGAGAAAGTCCTGAAGAGACTCAGTGATGAGGGACTTAAACTCTCCAGGGAGAAGTGTCAGTTCTACCAATCCTCAGTCCATTACCTGGGACACATAGTGTCTGAAGAGGGAGTATCTACAGATCCTGACAAACTGGAGGCAGTTACCTCCTGGCCCCGGCCAACTACAGTGACTGAGCTCAGATCCTTCCTGGGGTTCTGCTCCTACTACCACAGGTTTGTGTAAGAATTTGCAAGAATTGCCAAACCTCTGAATGAGTTACTGAAGACAGAAGGAGAGGAAGATGACTCTGGCCCCAGGAAGCCAGGAGAGTCTGTGGAAGACCAGTGGACGGAGAAGTGTGAGGAGTAGTGATGAGCCGAACACCCCCGGGTTCGGTTCGCACCAGAACCCGCGAACGGACCGAAAGTTCGAACGAACATTAGAACCCTATTAAATACAATGGATGCGAACGTTCGAATTCTAAAGTGCTAATTATAACAACTATTATGCATGTTATTGTCCTAAAAAGGGTTTGGGAACCCGGGTTCTGCACCAGGGGACATGTATCAATGCAAAAAGAAGTTTTAAAAACGGTCGTTTTTCGGGAGCAGTCATTTTAATGATGCATAAAGTGAAAAAAAAAAAGTCAAATATTCCTTTAAATATCGTACCTGGGGGGTGTCTAAAGTATGCCTGTGAAGTGCCACGTGTTTCCCGTGTTTAGAACTGTCCCTGCACAAAATGACACTTCTAAAGGAAAAAAAAGCCATTTAAAACTGCTTGCGGCTTTAATGTAATGTCTGGTCCCGGTAATATGGATGAAATTCTTTAAGAAAAATGGCATAGCTACCCCATGACCCCCCCCCCTACCCCAGCCCATTACCAGCCCCTTTGGGTCTTGTATGGATATTAAGGGGAACCCCGCACATAAAATAAAAAAGGCCCTATATACTCTGAACAGCCCTATACAGGCGGTGCATACAAGACAGGGACTGTAGGTTTGTTCTTATGTAGAGTCTGTTTGTAATTTTGAACAGGTACATTGTTGAAGTGTAGCTCCAGACCAAAAATCTATTTTTAAACTTTTTGGAAAACATAGGTAAGGGTTATCACCCCTGTAACATTTGTTTTGCTGTCTGTGCCCCTGTTCAGAACATTTCACCTCACTTTCCGTCCCAATGACAACTGTTTTTGAAATGTGGTGTTTTTCTTGAAACAAGGATTGCTGATAAAGCATCAGTACAGAGGAGACACCTTTCTCCCATATTTATTCTTACAGGAGAGAATTTTCCTTCCTAGTGGTAGATTTCCTCTCACTTCCTGTTGTCTTCTTGCGTTTGCAAGTAGGAGTCGTTTGTAAGTTGGATGTTTGAAAGTAGGGACCTGCCGTATATACTCTGCAGAAATAGGCCCCTTAGTTGTTGGTGTTGGCACAACACTGTAAGCACTCACAGTTACTCTTGGTTGGTGCTGGAACGCCCTGCTGTCAACTATTATATCAGGAATTTTAATTACATATAATTGTTGAACAGTGGTAGTAAAAATTGGGCCTTTGATGGTGGTGCTGGTGCCACAACACTGTAAGCCCTGACAGTTACTCTTGGTGGGTGCAGCAATGGGCCCTGCTGTGAATTATTAGATCAAGAATTGTAATTACATGCCCCTGTTGAACAGGGGCTGAAAAATTGGGCCTTAGGCACTGGTGGCACAACACTGCAACCCCTCACAGCAACTGTACTTGGAGCACAGCAATGAGCCCTGTTGCAAAGTATTGCTTCAAAAATTGTAATGACACGCCCCTGTTAAACAGGGGCTGAAAAATTGGGCCTTAGGCACTGGTGGCACAACACTGCAACTCCTCACAGATACTGTACTTGGAGCACACCAATGAGCCCTGTTGCAAAGTATTGCTTCAAAAATTGTAATGACACGCCCCTGTTAAACAGGGGCTGAAAAATTGGGCCTTAGGCACTGGTGGCACAACACTGCAACTCCTCACAGATACTGTACTTGGAGCACAGCAATGAGCCCTGTTGCAAAGTATTGCTTCAAAAATTGTAATTACACGCCCCTGTTAAACAGGGGCTGAAAAATTGGCCGTTAGGCACTGGTGGCACAACACTGCAACTCCTCACAGATACTGTACTTGGAGCACAGCAATGAGCCCTGTTGCAAAGTATTGCTTCAAAAATTGTAATTACACGCCCCTGTTAAACAGGGGCTGAAAAATTGGGCGTTAGGCACTGGTGGCGGCACCCATAAACAAAAATGATCTTACAAGCTATCATCATCAATCGTATCATTGAGGACTCGGAGGAGGAGGATAGCCAGTCAACATAACAGCACAGGCACTCAGCATCAGCATCAGTCTTGAAGGGATGTGACATGTTAAAATCAATTAGTCTGTTATATCAGCATCAGGTGTGTGGTAGCTGGTGGTGATCCAAGACTGGTTCATCTTGATGAAAGTCAGTCGATCAACCGAGTCGGTGGACAGGCGCACCCTGTGATCCGTGACAAATCCTCCAGCAGCACTGAATGTGCGTTCCGAAAGAACGCTGGATGCAGGACAGGCCAGTAGCTCAATTGCATACTGTGCAAGCTCTGGCCAGTGATCCATCCTCAAGACCCAGTAAGCCAGAGGATTTTCGGTGGGGAAGGTGTCCAAGTCTGACCTTGCCCCTAGATATTCCTGCACCATGTTTATCAGACGCTGGCGATGGTTGCTGGAACCGATCATACTTTGGGGCTGCGGACTAAAGAATTGTCTGAACGCATCGGTCAGACGGCCACCTTCCCCACCGCTCCTTCTTTGACTGGCCGAAGCCTCAGCAACTCGTTGTCCAGGACCAGGAGTTTGCAACCTCCCAGTCTCTGGGAACGCGTTGCACAGACCTTTCTGCAAGGCCTCCCGGAGTTGTCTCATCCTCTGCTCCCTCTGCGACGGTAACATAAGGTCCGCAACCTTACCCTTGTACCGTGGATCAAGGAGAGTGGCCAGCCAGTAATGGTCCCTCTCCTTGATCCGAAGAATACGAGGATCCTTCCGCAGACTTTGCAGGATCAGGGAGGCCATGCAGCGTAGGTTTGCTGAGGCATTCGCTCCGGAGTCCTCTGGGTCACTAAGGACGACATGATCCGCAGCCACCTCCTCCCAGCCACGTACAAGTCCACTGGTTTCTTGGGACTGTAAATCATCCCTAAAAGACTGCTGCTGATGATGCTGAGTGCCAGCCTCCACCTCCATGCTGACACAATCCTCCTCCTCCTCCTCCTCCTCCTCCTCCTCCTCCTCTTCCTGTGCGATGGGTGGGACAGAAGGAACACTGTCTGGGTAAAGGGGGCCTTGAGAGGCAAGGAAGTCCTCCTCTTCCTGCCTCTGTTCTGCCTCAAGTGCCCTGTCCATTATTCCACGCAGCGTGTGCTCCAACAGGTGGACAAGAGGTACAGTGTCACTGATGCATGCACTGTCACTGCTCACCATCCTCGTGGCCTCCTCAAATGGTGCCAGGACAGTGCATGCATCCCTGATCATGCCCCACTGGCGTGGAGAAAAAAAACCAAGCTCCCCTGACCCTGTCCTGGTGCCGTAGTCGCACAGGTACTCATTGATGGCCCTCTGCTGCGTGTGCAGCCGCTGCAGCATGGCCAACGTTGAGTTCCACCTGGTGGGCATGTCACATATAAGGCGGTTCTTGGGCAGGTTCAACTCCTTTTGCAGCTCAGCCAGGCGAGCACTGGCATTATAAGATCTGCGGAAATGCACACAGACTTTCCTGGCCTGCCTCAGGACATCCTGTAAGCCCGGGTACCTGCCCAAGAACCGCTGCACCACCAGGTTAAGGACGTGAGCCACACAGGGCACATGGGTCAGTTGTCCCTGTCGGAGGGCGGAGAGGAGGTTGGTGCCATTGTCGCAAACCACCATTCCTGGCTTAAGCTGGCGTGGCGTCAACCACCTCTCGGCCTGGCCCTGCAGAGCAGACAGGACCTCTGCCCCAGTGTGGCTTCTGTCCCCCAAACACACCAGCGCAAGCACGGCATGGCATCTTTTTGCCTGCGTACTTGCGTAGCCCCGTGAACGGCTACGGAGCACCGCTGGTTCATAGGACAAACCACAGGAAGAGGCCATGGAGGAAGAAGAAGAGGAGGGGGTGGAGGAGAGAGGTGTGTCACAACCAGTAGTAGCATTTTGGAGGCGTGGCGGTGGGACAACCTCCAACACTACTGCACCTTGTCCTGAATCCTTCCCAGCTGCCAAAAGAGTGACCCAATGGGCCGTGAAAGAAAGGTAACGTCCCTGTCCATGCCTGCTGGACCATGAGTCAGCGGTAATATGCACCTTACCGCTGACCGCCCTGTCCAGCGAGGCCAAGACATTGCCTTCCACATGCCGGTAGAGAGCCGGAATAGCCTTCCGTGAGAAAAAGTGGCGTTTGGGAACCTGCCACTGAGGAACTGCACATTGCACAAACTCACGGAAGGGGGCCGAGTCTACCAACTGAAAAGGCAGCAGTTGAAGCGCTAGCAATTTAGCCAAGCTAGCATTCAACCGCTGGGCATGTGGATGGCTGGGAGTGAACTTCTTTCGACGGTCCAGCAGCTGGGGCAGGGAAATTTGCCTGCTAGAATCGGACGTCGGTGTACTGCTAGCAGAGTGGGCGCAAGTACTTGGCTGTGACACACCTAATTCTACACCTTCATTCCTCTCAGTGCATGTTTCAGAGAGGACTGAAGTTATAGTGGGGTTGGAGATCCCAGCTGATGCGGTGCAAGGAGAGGTCCGCTTTGTTCTTTGGTGTGGGTCTTTGAGGTAGGCTTGCCAACGAGCTGCATGGCAGGTCAACATATGTCTGGTCAGGCATGTGGTACCCAAGCGGCTGATGTTTTGGCCACGCGATATACGCTTGAGACATATGTTGCAAACAGCAGCTGTGCGATCTGATGCACTAGCCTCAAAAAAGGCCCACACCAAAGAACTTTTTGAATGACGGGCAGAGGCAGCGCCCTGCACAGGCGGAGCTCTGCGGTGTGATTCCGTCGGTGTACTGCCCTTACGCTGGCCACCAAAGGGCATCCTGCCTCGTTGGAGATGTGCCTCCTCCTCATCCTCCTCCTCCTCCTCTCTCCTATTAGGCACCCACGTGGAGTCAGTGACCTCATCATCCCCTCCCTCCTCATCACTGGAGCCAATCTGGCAGTATGCTGCAGCTGCTGGAACATGACTGCCAGATTGGTGTCCTTCTTGAGCATCCCCTCTGTCTGCTCTCACGCTACTGCCTTCCTCTAGCTGGGTTTCATCATCAGACCCTTCGAAACGCTGGGCATCCTCCTGGAGCATGTACCCAACACTGTGCTGAAACAGTTCGGGGGACTCCTCAGGAGGAGGACATGGTGGGTCTAGGGAAGGAGTGACTGATGATTTGTCTGACATTGATACCAGGGAAGACGACGCTTTGGCAGCTGCTTTTCCAGTACCCTGAGCCTGGGTGAGAGAGGATGAGGAGGAGGAGGAGGGCTTGGTCATCCACTCTACCAAGTCTTCGGCATGATGTGGCTCAACATGTCCAGCTGCCGAAAAGAAGGACAAGCGTGTCCCATGGCCATGTGCTGATGACAATGCACTGCGTCCACGACCAGCACTGTTGCCCCCAGACACAGAGCCTGCTTGCCCTCTTTTATTGCCTCCTGACTGTCTGCCTCTCCTTGTTTGCCTTCCAGACATTCTAATAGATGGCCTGCAGGGAGATGGGAAAAAAGCAATAAGGGCTACCTTCAGGTGTCCTTCTCTGTCCCTTGAAACAAGGACTTGCAGAGTGAAATAAACTGACACTCTCCCTACCTACAGTTTTCTGTCCCTAGAATAAATGTTTTTTTTAAGCACAATATAGCACAAGGACAATTCACTCACTGTCCTTACAGGTCCCTGGAAACAAGGACTTGCAGAGTGAAAGAAAAAAAACACTCTCCCTACCTACAGTTTTCTGTCCCTAGAAAAAATGTTTTTTTTAATCACAATATAACACAAGGACAATTCACTCACTGTCCTTCCAGGTCCCTGGAAACAAGGACTTGCAGAGTGAAATAAACTGACACTCTCCCTACCTACAGTTTTCTGTCCCTAGAATAAATGTTTTTTTTAAGCACAATATAGCACAAGGACAATTCACTCACTGTCCTTACAGGTCCCTGGAAACAAGGACTTGCAGAGTGAAAGAAAAAAAACACTCTCCCTACCTACAGTTTTCTGTCCCTAGAAAAAATGTTTTTTTTAATCACAATATAACACAAGGACAATTCACTCACTGTCCTTCCAGGTCCCTGGAAACAAGGACTTGCAGAGTGAAATAAACTGACACTCTCCCTACCTACAGTTTTCTGTCCCTAGAATAAATGTTTTTTTTAATCACAATATAGCACAAGGACAATTCAGTCACTGTCCTTCCAGGTCCCTGGAAACAAGGACTTGCAGAGTGAAATAAACTGACACTCTCCCTACCTACAGTTTTCTGTCCCTAGAATAAATGTTTTTTTTTAATCACAATATAGCACAAGGACAATTCAGTCACTGTCCTTCCAGGTCCCTGGAAACAAGGACTTGCAGAGTGAAATAAACTGACACTCTCCCTACCTACAGTTTTCTGTCCCTAGAATAAATGTTTTTTTTAATCACAATATAGCACAAGGACAATTCAGTCACTGTCCTTCCAGGTCCCTGGAAACAAGGACTTGCAGAGTGAAATAAACTGACACTCTCCCTACCTACAGTTTTCTGTCCCTAGAATAAATGTTTTTTTTAATCACAATATAGCACAAGGACAATTCAGTCACTGTCCTTCCAGGTCCCTGGAAACAAGGACTTGCAGAGTGAAATAAACTGACACTCTCCCTACCTACAGTTTTCTGTCCCTAGAATAAATGTTTTTTTTAATCACAATATAGCACAAGGACAATTCAGTCACTGTCCTTCCAGGTCCCTGGAAACAAGGACTTGCAGAGTGAAATAAACTGACACTCTCCCTACCTACAGTTTTCTGTCCCTAGAATAAATGTTTTTTTTAATCACAATATAGCACAAGGACAATTCAGTCACTGTCCTTCCAGGTCCCTGGAAACAAGGACTTGCAGAGTGAAATAAACTGACACTCTCCCTACCTACAGTTTTCTGTCCCTAGAATAAATGTTTTTTTTAATCACAATATAGCACAAGGACAATTCAGTCACTGTCCTTCCAGGTCCCTGGAAACAAGGACTTGCAGAGTGAAATAAACTGACACTCTCCCTACCTACAGTTTTCTGTCCCTAGAATAAATGTTTTTTTTAATCACAATATAGCACAAGGACAATTCAGTCACTGTCCTTCCAGGTCCCTGGAAACAAGGACTTGCAGAGTGAAATAAACTGACACTCTCCCTACCTACAGTTTTCTGTCCCTAGAATAAATGTTTTTTTTAATCACAATATAGCACAAGGACAATTCAGTCACTGTCCTTCCAGGTCCCTGGAAACAAGGACTTGCAGAGTGAAATAAACTGACACTCTCCCTACCTACAGTTTTCTGTCCCTAGAATAAATGTTTTTTTTAAGCACAATATAGCACAAGGACAATTCACTCACTGTCCTTACAGGTCCCTGGAAACAAGGACTTGCAGAGTGAAAGAAAAAAAACACTCTCCCTACCTACAGTTTTCTGTCCCTAGAAAAAATGTTTTTTTTAATCACAATATAACACAAGGACAATTCACTCACTGTCCTTCCAGGTCCCTGGAAACAAGGACTTGCAGAGTGAAATAAACTGACACTCTCCCTACCTACAGTTTTCTGTCCCTAGAATAAATGTTTTTTTTAAGCACAATATAGCACAAGGACAATTCACTCACTGTCCTTACAGGTCCCTGGAAACAAGGACTTGCAGAGTGAAAGAAAAAAAACACTCTCCCTACCTACAGTTTTCTGTCCCTAGAAAAAATGTTTTTTTTAATCACAATATAACACAAGGACAATTCACTCACTGTCCTTCCAGGTCCCTGGAAACAAGGACTTGCAGAGTGAAATAAACTGACACTCTCCCTACCTACAGTTTTCTGTCCCTAGAATAAATGTTTTTTTTAATCACAATATAGCACAAGGACAATTCAGTCACTGTCCTTCCAGGTCCCTGGAAACAAGGACTTGCAGAGTGAAATAAACTGACACTCTCCCTACCTACAGTTTTCTGTCCCTAGAATAAATGTTTTTTTTAATCACAATATAGCACAAGGACAATTCAGTCACTGTCCTTCCAGGTCCCTGGAAACAAGGACTTGCAGAGTGAAATAAACTGACACTCTCCCTACCTACAGTTTTCTGTCCCTAGAATAAATGTTTTTTTTAATCACAATATAGCACAAGGACAATTCAGTCACTGTCCTTCCAGGTCCCTGGAAACAAGGACTTGCAGAGTGAAATAAACTGACACTCTCCCTACCTACAGTTTTCTGTCCCTAGAATAAATGTTTTTTTTAATCACAATATAGCACAAGGACAATTCAGTCACTGTCCTTCCAGGTCCCTGGAAACAAGGACTTGCAGAGTGAAATAAACTGACACTCTCCCTACCTACAGTTTTCTGTCCCTAGAATAAATGTTTTTTTTAATCACAATATAGCACAAGGACAATTCAGTCACTGTCCTTCCAGGTCCCTGGAAACAAGGACTTGCAGAGTGAAATAAACTGACACTCTCCCTACCTACAGTTTTCTGTCCCTAGAATAAATGTTTTTTTTAATCACAATATAGCACAAGGACAATTCAGTCACTGTCCTTCCAGGTCCCTGGAAACAAGGACTTGCAGAGTGAAATAAACTGACACTCTCCCTACCTACAGTTTTCTGTCCCTAGAATAAATGTTTTTTTTAATCACAATATAGCACAAGGACAATTCAGTCACTGTCCTTCCAGGTCCCTGGAAACAAGGACTTGCAGAGTGAAATAAACTGACACTCTCCCTACCTACAGTTTTCTGTCCCTAGAATAAATGTTTTTTTTAAGCACAATATAGCACAAGGACAATTCACTCACTGTCCTTACAGGTCCCTGGAAACAAGGACTTGCAGAGTGAAAGAAAAAAAACACTCTCCCTACCTACAGTTTTCTGTCCCTAGAAAAAATGTTTTTTTTAATCACAATATAACACAAGGACAATTCACTCACTGTCCTTCCAGGTCCCTGGAAACAAGGACTTGCAGAGTGAAATAAACTGACACTCTCCCTACCTACAGTTTTCTGTCCCTAGAATAAATGTTTTTTTTAAGCACAATATAGCACAAGGACAATTCACTCACTGTCCTTACAGGTCCCTGGAAACAAGGACTTGCAGAGTGAAAGAAATAAAACACTCTCCCTACCTACAGTTTTCTGTCCCTAGAAAAAATGTTTTTTTTAATCACAATATAACACAAGGACAATTCACTCACTGTCCTTCCAGGTCCCTGGAAACAAGGACTTGCAGAGTGAAATAAACTGACACTCTCCCTACCTACAGTTTTCTGTCCCTAGAATAAATGTTTTTTTTAATCACAATATAGCACAAGGACAATTCAGTCACTGTCCTTCCAGGTCCCTGGAAACAAGGACTTGCAGAGTGAAATAAACTGACACTCTCCCTACCTACAGTTTTCTGTCCCTAGAATAAATGTTTTTTTTAATCACAATATAGCACAAGGACAATTCAGTCACTGTCCTTCCAGGTCCCTGGAAACAAGGACTTGCAGAGTGAAATAAACTGACACTCTCCCTACCTACAGTTTTCTGTCCCTAGAATAAATGTTTTTTTAAGCACAATATAGCACAAGGACAATTCACTCACTGTCCTTCCAGGTCCCTGGAAACAAGGACTTGCAGAGTGAAAGAAACTGACACTCTCCCTACCTACAGTTTTCTGTCCCTAGAATAAATGTTTTTTTAAGCACAATATAGCACAAGGACAATTCACTCACTGTCCTTCCAGGTCCCTGGAAACAAGGACTTGCAGAGTGAAAGAAACTGACACTGTCCCTACCTACAGTTTTCTGTCCCTAGAATAAATGTTTTTTTAAAGCACACTATAGCACAAGCACAAAACACACTGACACTCTCCCTACCTATCCTTCTCTTTCCCTAAACTAAAGGAATCCAGGTTAAGCAAGAAAGAAATAACAGTCACTGTCCCTGCCTATGCTGCTCTATCCCTGCTCCGGAACACACTACACTAGGCCGCCGTGCTGGCGGCCTTTTATAGTGTGGGGCGTGTACTAAACACCCTCAGCAATAATTGGCCACAGGCATCCTGCCTGTGGCCAATCATTGCTCTCCTCGCTGCCGGCGCTGTGATTGGCCAAGCATGCGGGGTCACAGTGCATGCTTGGCCAATCACAGCGCCTGGATGACACTGCGATGGCGTAGTGCATTGTGGGCCGTTCGCGTCACTCGAATTTGGCGCGAACGGCCCAAATCGTTCGATCTTCGTCGAACGATCGAACAGCCGATGTTCGAGTCGAACGTATGTTCGACTCGAACACGAAGCTCATCCCTAGTGAGGAGTACTTGACAATGTTGAAGAAAAGTCTGACTACTGCCCCTGTCTTGGCCTATGCAGACACCAAGAAGCCATATGAATTGCACGTAGATGCCAGCCATGATGGTCTGGGAGGTGTGCTGTACCAGGAGTATGAAGAACAGCTAAGATCGGTTGCCTATGTGAGTAGGAGTTTTTCTGGTGTTTGTGTCATTTACTGTGTAGAAGAGATGGTTAATGATAGCTATACTTTATTGCTGTGTGAGGTTATTATAGGATTGTGTCTCCGTGAGTTACAGGCCACAAAATCCTATCATACCCTACTAACTGTGCCAAGGGAGGTTAGAGCCAATTGCTGGGGGTTGACAGCGGTGCATTGCAGGCCCGAAAATTATACCAGCGGCCCTCTTAGCTGGGGGTATCACTACATACGCTTATTGCGATTTTTATTACCAAAAATATGTAGAAGAATACATATCGGCCTAAACTGAGAAAAAAATTGCTTTTTAAAAAAAAAAAATTGAGAATATTTATTATAGCAAAAAGTACAGAATATTGTGTTTTGTTTTAAAAATTGTCGCTCTTTTTTTGTTTATAGCGCAAAAAATAAAAACCGCAGAGGTGATCAAATACCACCAAAAGAAAGCCCTATTTGTGGGGGAAAAAAAAAACATAAATTTTGTTTGGATACAGTGTCGCACGACAGCGCAATTGTCAGTTACAGCGTCGCAGTGCCGTATCGCAAAAAATGGCCTGGTCATTGAGCAGCCAAATCTTCCGGGGCTGAAGTGGTTAAAGACTGAATGTGGTTAGAGGCATTAAAGCAGTATTATGCAGCGTACACACGATCGTTTTTCATGCCATTTTTTAAACCAACGTTTTTCTCGTCGTTTTTTTTCATGTTTCCTCTCAAGCCTGTCTTGCGTACACACGATCATTTTAAAAAACGTTCAAGCAAAGCGCAGTGACCTACAACATGTACGACGGCACTATAAAGGGGAAGTTCCGTTCGGATGGCGCCACCCCTCATGTTAGTAAAGTTTGTTAAACGATGATTCGCGCTTTTCAGCCTCGTGCTGTTCAGTTCGTTACTGCGTGACGAATGTGCTATCTCCATTACGAACGCTAGTTTTACCAGAACGAGCGCTCCCGTCTCATACTTGATTCTGAGCATGCACGTTTTTTTCACGTCGTTAAAGCATACACACTATCGTTTTTCACGTTGTTAAAAAAAAGACATAAAAAACGACGTGAAAAAAATAGAGCATGTTCGAAATTTTTAATGGCCGTTTTTCACGCCGTTAAAAATGCTCTGGAGCATACACACAATCGGTTTTAATGCCCATTTTTAAAAATGGCATTTTTAACGGCATGAAAAACGATCGTGTGTATGGGGCATTAAACTCAAACGCATTTGTTTTCTTTTTTATACTTGCTTCCCTCTGTTTTCACCTGGTGATCTGGCCAGTAACACATCTCCTGTATAGGGATGAGCTCAGGCGTGTTAGCATTGAACACGTGCAGAGCCCGCCATAGAAGTCGGCACTGTCGGAACCGCGCTGCGCTAATCACAGGCAGGAAGACATTTCCCGATCTCTGCAGCCGAGCATCAGGACAATGTCTCCCTGCCTGTGATTAGCACAGCGCGGTTCCGACGGTGCCGACTTCTTTGGCGGGCTCTACATGTGTTCAATGCGAACACGCCTGAGCTCATCCCTACTCCTGTATTAGAGCGCCCCCTACTCTGGATGAAGGAGCACAGGGGGCACCTTTGGACTGCAGCATTGTCAGTCTGAGGGGGAGGGGAGTGTTAGATTCACTAACAAATTGGAGTCAAACACCATCTAACAATTTATAATCAGTTACAGCATACACTTTTTTTCCTTTTGTAATAAAGGTTTTACATAATAAAATAAAATTGACCATTTTCAGCACCCCAGTGTTCAATGGTTTGTCTCATCCCTGTAAACGTATGGATCTGGAAGAGAGTTTGTTCTTTTGAAAAACAACAGATGCATTGGCTGGATCACCAGGTTAAAATAGAAGAAAAAAAACGTAGAAAAAGAAAACAAATGCAGCCGTCACATCTAAGAATTGGTAAGCTGCAATATAAGAAATGTTTGCTTTAGGGTTCAATACTGCTTCATATAGAATGAGATGGAGAAGTTTGGGAACCCAAATACCGGGAACCTTGAAAATAAGACTCAGCCCTTTTTCCAACATTGTTGGATTCTGGGGCATTCCCGCCATATGTGCCATACCCCATATTTTTACCTGATCCACTCTCATCCCATGTTATTCTGTTTGTCTTTCATAGTCAATCTGGCTTCACAACCATCTCGGTAACTGCCCCCGACACCATCACTACATTTAATGCCAAGACCTTCTGCCTAGGGAACAATGGCTTTGGTCTCTCAGCACAAGTATCCCTGACCGTCTTCAAGCCGTTCTTCGTGGACCTCACCTTACCCTATTCCATCATCCGGGGGGAGATGGTGACAATAAAATCCTTGGTCTTCAATTATCTGAAACAATGCATAAAGGTAACTAAATGATAAGAAGATGAAAGCCAAATTCCATCCTTTTTCTTCAGTCTTGCTTTTTTTGATTCCAGTGCACACTGCGAGCTTCTTACAATGTGCATTAGAAGCTGAAGCATGTCAGATATAGCCTGGCTGGAGAACATCCGGGATCAGCACTTCCACTTAGCAAAACTGGGGTCTTCTGTTTGATTCCCAACCACGACACTACCTGCATGAAGTTTGTATGTTCTCCCTGTGCCAGTGTGGGTTTCCTCCAGGTACTCCGGTTTTCTTCCCACACTCCAAAGACAAGCTGGTAGGTTAATTGGCTTCTGTCTAAATTGGCCCTAATATGTTTATGTATGAATGTGAGTAGGGATGAGCTTTGAGTTCGAGTCTAACCCATGTTCGACTCGAACATCGCCTGTTCGGCTGTTCGCCGAATTTCCAACATTATGGGCCATTCGCGCCAAATTCCAGTGGCGCGTCACGGCCCATAATTCACTGCGGCATCGCAGTGCATTGCTGGCTGATGATTGGCCAAGCATGCACTATGACCCGCATGCTTTGGCCAATCACAGCGCGCAAAAAATGGAGAGCCATAATTGGCCAAAGCCAGGGTGGCTTTGGCCAATTATGTCTCAGGGGGTTTAGTACACGCCCCACACTATATAAGGCCGCCTCCATGGCGGCCTTGTGTAATGTGTTGCGGTGGTTAAAGAGAGAGGTTAAATAGAGAGAGAGACAGTGTCATTTATTTTGAGTTAGATAGAGCAGGCAGGTGAGTCAGTTAGCTGCAGTTACAGTGTGTAGAGGATATATATGCATCCTAGGTGTTGTATATATATTTACACACTGTATTCCGTTTAGCTAGATCCGTTCCTGTTATTCTCTATACTGACAGGCAGGCAGGTGATTGTGCTATTAAAATGGGGGGTAATTGATGCGCAAACCAGGATAAAGACCAAATAAATCTAATAACTAATGAACTAAGCAGCTGCCACAACTAAAAGGTGTTTACACACCAACAAACATGTGAAAATGGGGGGGGGGGGGGGGTGTAATGGCGCTTGCTAAAAACAAATCCCTTTAATTAAAGTGCAACCAAGTGGGTATATAATAAAGTTAAACAATATATATAAAGGCTAAATAGTCCGTAATGTGATAGCATCATACACATTATGTATAAAAGAATAATCCAATAAAGTGCTCCAATTATAAAGGCAAAAAATCCCATGCAATAGATCCCATGCAAAGGTATAAACAACAAATGTGAGTCTCAGTAAAAAATACAAATCTTCTGTGCAAAAATAGATATCTGATACCAATAAAGTGAAAATAGTGAGTCTCTGTGTAGTCAAAAAATAAATTAATCAAGTATCCAAAAATACAATAAAAAATTAGACTCTGTGCAGTATAAAAAATATAAAATCCAAAGTAGTAGTGCAGAACAGATCCACCATCCGCAAGTGGCTAATCACATGCAGGTGCTAATATCCAAGTGCTCTAATCCAAGTGCCCACGTTTCCCCAAGCCTCTCACCTTGGCTGGCTTGTAAACAAGCCTCGTCAGTTGACCCAATGGCAGATGCAGCTCCTCAGCAAGATTGATATTACTCACTGGCTATGGATCCCGGAGTGACCATGTGATTCCTCTGCATCAGTAAACGCTTTGGAGTGAGCCACTAGGTTCTCAGAAGTGAGATAAAACACAGGGGGGCTCCCCTAGTGTGATACCATTCAAAATATTTATTAAAAACAACATGGAAACACTTACGGTATTTATCTGCGTATAACACGCACCTTTTTCCCCTTAAAATCAGGGGAAAATCGTGGGTGCGTGTTATACGTCGATACTCACTCATCCTGGCGATCTCCGCTGACTGAGCGGAGCGCAGCGATCGCCGCCGAGATACACATAGCCGAGTGTACTTGGCTTTTTTCGGCTTCGCTCACAGTAACGCCCAGTCCCGCCATTGGACCTGTGTTATGTCCATCATAGGGCGGGACTCGGCGTGACTGTGAGCGGAGCCGAGAAGAGCCAACTAGAGCCGAGTACACTCGGCTATGTGTATCTCGGCTCCGCCCAGTCCCTGCGTTCTCGGCGGCGTCGTCCCGCTCCGCCCAGTCTCTGCGGCGATCTCGGCTGCGCCATTTTTGAAATGCGGGCAAGGCTGTACTGGGCACTGAGGCAAGGCTGTGCTGGGCACTGAGGCAAGGCTGTACTGGGCACTGAGACAAGGCTGTACTGGGCACTGAGGCAAGGCTGTACTGGGCACTGAGGCAAGGCTGTACTGGGCACTGAGGCAAGGCTGCACTGGGCACTGAGGCAAGGCTGCACTGGGCACTGAGGCAAAGCTGCACTGGACACTGGGGAAAGGCTGCAATAGACAATGCTGGCAAGACTGCACTGCACACTGGGGCAAGGCTGCAATGGACACTGCTGGCAAGGCTGCACTGACAAGGCTGCAATGGACACTGGTAAGGCTGCATTTAAATGTAAGTTTAAATGTAAGTTTTTTTTCCTTATACTTCCCTCCTAAAAGTTATTTTCCCTAAAATTCCCTCCTAAACTTGGGGTGCGTGTTATACGCCGGCGCGTGTTATACGCCGATAAATACGGTACATCAATTACTGTTTAACAGACGTATGTAATCTCATACAAACATAGGCACTTCCGCTCTCGGCTGCTGGGCGGAAGTAATGTCACCACTGTCTCTCCTCCCTGGTCCCTTACGCGTTACGTGGCTGTACACACCACTTAATCCCCTATGATTAATACCCTATGATTAAGTGGTGTGTACAGCCACGTAATGCGTAAGGGACCAGAGAGGAGAGCCAGTGGTGACATTACTTCCGCCCAGCGGCCGAGAGCGGAAGTGCCTATGTTTGTATGAGATTACATGCGTCTGTTGAACAGTAATTGATGCAAGTATTTCCATGTTGTTTTAAATAAATATTTTGAATGGTATCACACTATGGGAGCCCCCCTGTGTTTTATCTCACTTCGGAGAACCTAGTGCCCCACTCCAAAGCATTTACTGATGCAGAGGAATCACATGGTCACTCCGAGATCCATAGCCAGTGAGGGATATCAATCTTGCTGAGGAGCTGCATCTGCCATTGGGTCAACTGAAGAGGCTTGTTTACAAGCCAGCCAAGGTGAGAGGCTGGGGGAAACGTGGGCACTTGGATTAGAGCACTTGCATAGAAGCACCTGCATGTGATTAGCCACTTGCGGATGGTGGATCCGTTCTGCACTACTACTTTGGATTTTATATTTTTTATACTGCACAGAGACTCATTTTTTATTGTATTTTTGGATACTTGATTAATTTATTTTTTGACTACACAGAGACTCACTATTTGCACTTTATTGGTATCAGATATCAATTTTTGCACAGAAGATTTGTATTTTTTACTGAGACTCACATTTATTGTTTATACCTTTGCATGGGATCTATTGCATGGGATTTTTTTGCCTTTATTATTGGAGCACTTTATTGGATTATTCTTTTATACATATTGTGTATGATGCTATCACATCATGGACTATTTAGCCTTTATATATATTTTTTTACTTTATTATATACCCACTTGTTTGCACTTTAATTAAAGGGATTTGTTTTTAGCAAGCACCATTACACCCCCCCCCCCCATTTTCACAGGTGATTGTGCTATTTAGTGTACTTCTGTCCTTTGCACAGAGTGCACTTAAAGGTACCTCAATACAATTAGTGGTGTTCTCATACTAAAACCACCGGCAGGGAGCTGCATTAATTTCATTTAGTGTACTTCTGTCCGGTACCTCAATACAATTAGTGGTGTTCTCATACTAAAACCACAGGCAGGGAGCTCCATTAATTTAATTTAGTGTACTGTGTCCTTTGCACAGCGTTCACCTAAAGGTACCTCAATACAATTAGTGGTGTTCTCATACTAAAACCACAGGCAGGGAGCTGCATTAATTTCATTTAGTGTACTGTGTCCTTTGCACAGCGTTCACCTAAAGGTACCTCAATACAATTAGTGGTGTTCTCATACTAAAACCACAGGCAGGGAGCTGCATTAATTTCATTTAGTGTACTGTGTCCTTTGCACAGCGTTCACCTAAAGGTACCTCAATACAATTAGTGGTGTTCTCATACTAAAACCACAGGCAGGGAGCTGCATTAATTTCATTTAGTGTATTGTGTCCTTTGCACAGCGTTCACCTAAAGGTACCTCAATACAATTAGTGGTGTTCTCATACTAAAACCACAGGCAGGGAGCTGCATTAATTTAATTTAGTGTACTTCTGTCCTTTGCACAGTGTGCACCTAAAGGTACCTCAATACAATTAGTGATGTTCACATACTAAAACCACAGGCAGGGAGCTGCATTAATTTCATTTAGTGTACTGTGTCCTTTGCACAGCATTCTCCTAAAGGTACCTCAATACAATTAGTGGTGTTCTCATACTAAAACCACAGGCAGGGAGCTGCATTATTTCATTTAATGTCCTTTGCACAGCGTGCACCTAAAGGTACCTGAATACAATTGGTGGTGTTCTCAAACTAATACCACAGGCAGGGAGCTGCAAGTATTTTCAGTTAGTGTACTGTGTCCTCTGCACAGTGTGCACCTAAAACTAACTGAAGACAATTGCTGCTTTTCTCATACTAATACCACGGCAGGCAGTTGATTGTGCTAGCTGCAGTATAATCACTATAGATCTATATATATATATATATATATGTAGCGGGGTATCGTTTTACCCGCAGGACTACATTTCCAGGCATGCTTTGCGGCACCCCGCACAAGGACTGCTGGGGTGGACTTTAAAAGGGAGAGGCGGGCTCGTCTCTTTCTCTTGGAACGCCGCCCTTCTTGCGAGAGGATCTCCGGCACTTACCTGTTGCTGCGCGCGCTAGGCCTGAAGCCTGGGCCTTGCGTCCTTTGTTCTAGAGAGCCTTCTGTTCCGCTGAGGAGTCTGTGAAGCATCCAATCCACCGGAGGTGCCATCGTCTGCTGAAGGACCAAAGACTCGGTGCATCATGGAGCCACTGTGACGCCACTCAGAGTAGCGGAGAAACCGGACAGGAGTCGGTCCGGTTTGGGTGAGAGAGCGCCAGCTCGAAATCTTAAAGCAATAACTTTGCCTAGGCCTTCTTTTGAAGATAGTTATACTTTGGAGAGACTGTTGTCCTGAACTGAGTTTGCCAGTCTCTCCAGTTTGCCAAGTTAGCGGTTATCCACAAACCCCTTTTGGATTACAATTGGTTTCTTTTTGTGCACCACCGACAGTTGCTAGCGAAGATTCTTTTACCAACTATACCCACAGTTATAGTCAGGCCTGACTGGATAGTTAGGACATCTCTGGGTGCCATTTCTTTGCTCACGAGGGAGGATAGCTGCAGCTGGGTTGATACTTTATTCACTGCCTAACTGAATGTCACATGTATTTAATGTGTACACCTTTATTGCAGGGATCTGCAAAATATATTGTACTCAAACTACTCTTTTATATTGTTACTTACAGTAAAGTGTTTTAGTTAAGTAACCTGGTTGTGAGAGTCAAATACTGTGCTGGTATACATAAGGGGTTGCACTGTATAACATATATATATATATATATATATATATATATATATATATATATAAATAGATGGTACAGTTATATCACACCTTCTCCTCTTTCTCTAACTGTGTCAAAAGAGAAGTCAGAGCCGATTGCCAGGGGTTGTCAGCGGTGCATTACAGGGGGCCCAAAACAAACAAGCAGCCCTCTTAAGCTGAGGGTATCGCTACACATGGGGGCTTGGTCCGGGACCCGTGTATATCGCACGCTGCGCTCAAGGCGGCCTGAAATACCAGCATGAACTCGCGGGCAGTAATAGAATGGTGTGCAGAGGAGGGCGTGGATCCACTCCGGGCGGTAGCTATTGAACTCCCGGAAGAGATCCAGGAGAAAGAAAAGATAAAGCAAATAATAATGTCAATATCCCCAAAATGGAAGGCATGGCCGGTAGATGTGAAGAAAAATGCCTCGGGGATATATGCACTAATAGAGTGGACAGGAGGAGTCCCAGATGAGTTTAAAGGGCAAAGTATAAAAGACATAGATGACAGAATGTATAACTTAGTGCATACTGGGGCTGTGAAGAAAGAGTCTCCACGGACCTCCCCACAAGTATCTCCGTCACTTATCTCCAACATGAAGGGCAGTAGCGAAACGGAAGCATCAAAGTCACCCCTGACCGCCATATGTCCTGAACTGTTGACTGCTTTGGGGGACTTTGTGATTAAATGCCAAAAGAACAACACACTGCATGTGGAATCTGGGTATCGGAAACTTCGGGTGTTTTCAGGAATACAACCTGTGCCACCCGGAGAGGAAGATTTCGATACCTGGATTGAGCAGACGATGCAGGCAGAAGAAGGTTGGGAAGTTCCAGAAGCGCAGAAGAAGCAGCGCACTGCAGCCACAGGTCATAGATGCTACCAGGATGAAACAGATCCTAAGAGGAGCCTTACGGTCGGATCCAGTCTGGCTTCACCTAAAGACCTCTGACGGAGTCATGGCCCTGAACTACACAGACCTTGTGCGGATCATAAGGGACGAAGAGGCTTTGATGAAGAATCAAGAGGGGTTGGAGAAGACCAACCCACCTGTTTCAGTAGAAGTCAGAACGACAGTGGTCACCGAACGTGACTCAGAAGTAGAAACCTTGAAGTCTCAAATGGCCCAAGTACTGGACTTATTGACCTCTTTATTGGCCAAGAACTCTGGAGTTAAGGAGAAAGAAGAGATCCGGAGGGAGCCGGATCGGAATGTGCCTATTCCAGCCTCCCCAAAGATCAGGAAGGAAATTATCTGCTTAAATTGTGGAGGAGTTGGACACCCTGATAGAAGATGCCCCAGTCCAAGGAAGAACAGAGGCACTCAATACCAGCCGGCGGAAAACTTCAGAGGGCCCCGGTGAAGGAGTCAGCCGGGTGCCCGCTACCTACAGAAAGCTCCAAAAAGGTTCAGAGACAAGCAGAGAAAAAAGAGAAAGGCAACAATGCCCCTCCTAAAAACTCCCATACTGTCTGTCGGGAGTTGCAATTTGACAACCAGAAAAAGATCAATGCATACCAGGTTCAAAAAGGGCAGAGGTCTAGAAAGAAATGGAAAAAGAAAAAAAGAACTTTGGAAAAGTCAAGGAGTCCAAAGGAGAAAATGTCTTCTTAGAAGTTCCCGGATTAACTGGTTGGGCCCTCCCCTCTAGTCTCTGTTTAAGTGGAGGGAGTCTATGCAAAGGCACTCTTAGATACAGGAGCACAAGTGACTCTCTTATACAGAGACTTTTATCAGAAGCATTTGAGTCATGTACCTTTGCAGAAGCTGTAAGACCTGAAGATAGGGGGGATTGGCACTCGCAGTTTCCCCTACGATGGCTATGTTTCGATCAGGTTGGCCTTTGACCCCTCAGTGACCGGGAAGGCCGAAGCTTTTGACACTTTGGCGGTGGTTTGCCCTCGCCTACCAGGAGCCAACACGATGTCCATGTTGATAGGGACCAACACTGACTTGGTACAGAGGCTGCTGACCCCACTAGTACAAGAACAGAGTTCTCCCAAACAGAAGATTCATCCCATGCTACAACAGGTCTACCAGAAGATGATCCTGGAGCAGAAGGCCCCGGAAGAGGGGGTGGGAAGAGTCTGGAGACTGTCTAGAAGAGAAAAGATACTACAGCCTGGTAAGGTGATCTGTCTTCAGGCTACAGTAAAACTCTCCTGGGAGCAGCCGGGTCCCTTTGTGGTCTTGGAACCAGATCCCGTCAACACCCACCAAGGATTGGAAGTACTCCCCGAAGTGGTCCCGTTGAGGGCACTGAAGAAAGCAAAGGGACAGATATCAGTGAGTGTTAGGAATGTCACAAGTTCTCCCGTGAAGATCCCAGCCCGGGTGCTACTGGGCAAGGTGAACCCTGCTACCTCAGTGACCCTGTCTGAATTGAAGCCAAAAGAAGAAGCCACCTTGGAAGAGCTCTGCCTTGAAGATACAGCCTTGCCACAAAAATGGAAGGAGAGAGCCAAGGCTCAGCTGACTCGGTGGAGGAGAATATTCTCTGAAGATGAGTTTGATGTGGGGTGTGCGAGAAGTGCCACCCATAAAATCCGTCTCCATGAAGACAAGCCCTTCCGGGAGAGGTTTCAAAGAGTCCCACTGGCTGATCTGGAAGATTTGCGGGAGCAGTTGGCAGAGCTAAAGAGGACAGGGGTCATTAAAGAGTCCAGAAGTCCATATGCCTCCCCCATTGTGGTGGTAAGGAAGAAAAACGGGTCACTGAGACTCTGCATAGACTATAGGAGTCTGTCTGGGGCCAAGTGGTTCAGCGTCATGGACCTGAAGAGTGAATATTATCAAATCCCCATGCACCCTGAAGATAAGGAGAAGATGGCCTTCATCACCCCAGTGGGATTCTATGAATTCAATAGGATGCCCCAAGGCCTGTCAGGAGCCCCTGCTGCCTTCCAGAGGTTGATGGAGAAGACCGTTGGGGACATGAATCTGATTGAAGTCCTGGTATACCTAGACGACATCATTGTCTTCGGGAAGACTCTGGAGGAGCATAAAGCAAGATTGGAGAAAGTCCTGAAACGACTTAGTGAGGAAGGGCTTAAACTCTCCAGAGAAAAATGCCAGTTCTATCAATCTTCGGTCCACTATCTGGGACACATAGTATCTGCAGAAGGAGTGTCTACAGATCCCGATAAACTGGAAGCAGTCACCTCTTGGCCCCCCAGACCAACCACAGTGACTGAGCTCAGATCCTTCCTAGGTTTCTGTTCCTACTACCGAAGGTTTGTGGAAGGATTCACAAAGATTGCCAGACCCCTAAATGAGCTACTGAAAACGGAAGGAGAAGAGGATGATACTGGTCCCAGGAAGCCTGGAGAGTCGGTGGAAGACCAGTGGACAGGGAAGTGTGAAGAAGCCTTCCAGATGTTAAAGAAGAGTCTTACCACTGCACCAGTACTGGCCTATGCTGATCCAAAGAAGTCCTATGAGCTACATGTAGATGCTAGCCATGATGGTCTAGGAGGGGTGCTGTACCAAGAACATGAAGGGCAGTTACGCCCAGTTGCCTACGTCAGTAGAAGTTTGGCACCCGCTGAAAAGAACTACCCCACCCACAAGTTGGAGTTCCTGGCCCTAAAGTGGGCAGTTGTGGATAAACTCAGAGATTACCTGTATGGAGCGGACTTCACAGTAAGAACTGACAACAATCCACTCACCTATCTCTTCACCACGGCCAAGTTTGATGCCACTGGTCACCTTTGGTTGCCCGCCCTAGCCGGGTTCAACTTCAGCCTGAAGTATAGGCCGGAAGCAGGAAACCGTGATGCGGACGCACTGTCCAGAAGAGGACATGCACCCACCCACCATCCAGAAGATTGGACCCAGGTGACCCCAGATGGGGTACGGGCCCTGTGTCAAGGAGTACAACTTCAAGCTAGTGGTGGGTCGAGAGCTGAAGAGATCGGTATTTCTGCCGTGGGAGTGCCTAAGTGTTACTGCAACGTGACCCAAGTGGGAGAGGATGACCTACCCAAATTGTCCAAGAAGGACTTAAGGAGAGACCAGCTGGAAGATCCTTGGGGAAGATTAGCACTAGAGACATTGAAAGATCAAGATCCAGACAGACTTCTGAAGAACCCCTCGAAGGTGGCCCGGTTGGTTCACAAGGAATGGGACAAGTTGCAGGTTCATCAAGGGGTGGTCTACCGAAGGGGTCCCTCTGATGGCCTGGAAGATAAGTGGCAGCTATTTCTGCCAGAAAAGTACAGAAGAACCGTCTTATCTGCCTTACATGATGATCATGGCCATTTGGGGGCTGAACGAACATTCCACCTTGTAAGGGATAGGTTCTTTTGGCCTTGTATGCGGGCTGAAGTGGAGGAATACTGCCACTCCTGTGCACGCTGTATCCAGAGGAAGACATTGGCACGTCAAGCTGCTCCAATGGGCCATCTGCAGAGTCAAGGGCCCTTGGACTTGGTGTGCATTGACTTTCTCTGTCTTGAACCTGACTTAAGTGGACAAGGAAATGTTCTGGTGGTAACCGACTATTTCACCCGTTATGCCTAAGCTTTTCCAGCCTGTTTCGCTTTGCGTTTATCTATTAAGGTTACTCTGTGGTAAAATCAAGGAAGCTTAAACTTCTGTAGTGTATCAATGCTTTACTAAACAAGGAAAGATCTGCACATACAACTGTAGGATGCACAATACAACACACTTAACTTAATAGCTTACAAAATATATGCCTACAAATATATAAAAGCATGTACAACATGTACCGTACACATTAAGTAAACTAAATAATTACTCAACTTAGGGGTCAAGATGTCCTCCATGGTCCTTTGCTCAGTCCATCTCAAAAAAAGCGTCTCCAAAGTTATCCAGCTCCTTCCTTTGTCCTTCCCACACAACAACTGTTGTTCAAACACACATGTCTCTCCCAAACCCTTTCTAAAGCCCCCCTCCCCATTTCCTGATCAATGGAGAGGGAGGGGCCCCTCCCACCCATTTCCAGCAGTATCAATGGAGGGGGAGGGAAGGGGCTCTTTACACATATCCTGTTACTACCTAAACTCTATATTATTATTATAAAGTCACCATAGACATTGCCATAGCAACACATACCACCTCTTGACTTTATAGAATAATATAGAAAACTTCTTAAAGCCTTTTCTCCAGAAAAGGGCGAAAACCCCCCTAAACGGGAGGAAAAAATTCCCTTTTGACCCCCATCTGGGCGATCAGACTTTTGCTTCGCCCCTGGAAGGCTGCAACATTACTTTTGAGCAGGGTTAATGTCTTTGGCAGTTTGTGTAAAGAAAGTCCCAGATGAAAGTCTGTTGTCCTCTTGGTCATAAGGAAATGCTCAGATGAAAGTCCACTCCAATTCAGCCACCTTTAGCAAATCATCCGCATCTTCATCAAGCTCTCTTCTGGTCTTCCTCCTCCCACCCAGCATGGTCGTCTGCTCTGCCTGCTCCACCTCTCGATGCTCAATATCTGAAAAGAGTAAGAGACAAAAGCAGATTATATGTTCATTTCCAACTGTGCCAAAAACATAGCTCACTGCTCACATTTCTCCATCTGCTCATTTCTAACTGTAAAACTATTGTAGGGTGCCCACTGTTGCCTTGAAACACTTTCACGGAAAGGCATTGACTTCCAACGTAACGAATAAACTTGCATGTCTCTCCGTGCCGTCCTTGGAAGAACAGAGGCCTGCTGCTTCACAGTATGGCACATTTTTGCAAAATGCCCCATTTTGTGGCAACAGAAACACTTAATGTGACTGAATCTACCATTCCCAACCATTTGCTTCCATTTCTTAAACAATGCTGGTGTAGGAATCCCATCTATTTCCTCTCTAGGGACCCCCACTTTAAGTAAATCAATCCACATGTGTCTCCTGGAGATCATAGGCCTTGCCTTCCTTGTATCTGAATCAACTCTGTAATTTGAGCTGATCAAATCCTCAGCTTCCCGGTTATGAGAAGTAACAGTAGCACATGTCCTACTTTTGCTTACAGGCTTTGGGCCTTTGTCCTTTGTTAAACCATCATTAGACTTGGTCATGAGGGCTGCACACCGCTCATTCAAATCTTCAGCTCGGCCTACAGTGGTTTGAACACACTTCGAAGCCACTGCAGGTTTAACTTTAATTACCCTACTTTCTAAATCTTTTGCCTTGCTTGCAGTTTCTTCCAAACACTTGGAGGCTACTGCAAGCTGCTCCTTCATTAAATCTCTTTCTAATTCTGCCTTTTCCCTCTTTTCAGATTCAATATGTAGAGCATGCAGGACATGCAAACCAAACACAGCAACTGCCCGCATCTCTCCCTTACTGAACCCAAAACTTTTGAGACTAAAATCTGAGGAAAGATCAGAGACTCCATCCCCCCAAGCTCTGTTCAAAGGAGAAGCATATCCAGCCAGCTCCTTTGCAACAGACATCCACTGACTATTTCTGGCCCAGATAGGAAGGGTGCACGCCTTCAAGTCCTCCTGGACACCAGAAACCTTTGCAGCTTTACTCTTCCTAAAGTGTACGCAGCATTTTCCCCCCAGTACAAGCAAAAAATACACACCACAGAAAACAGGTCAGCTTCTGTTGAAATTTTAGCACAAATTCCGGCTACGAGCCCCCATTGTTTTGCTTTACGTCTATCTATTAAGGTTACTCTGTGGTAAAATCAAGGAAGCTTAAACTTCTGTAGTGTATCAATGCTTTACTAAACAAGGAAATATCTGCACATAAAACTGTAGGATTCACAATACAACACAACTTATAGCTTACAAAATATATGCCTACAAATATATATAAGCATGTACAACATGTACCGTACACATTAAGTAAACTAAATAATTACTCAACTTAGGGGTCAAGATGTCCTCCATGGTCCTTTGCTCAGTCCATCTCAAAAAAAGCATCTCCAAAGTTATCCAGCTCCTTCCTTTGTCCTTCCCACACAACAACTTGTTCAAACACACATGTCTCTCCCAAACCCTTTCCAAAGCCCCCCTCCCCATTTCCTGATCAATGGAGAGGGAGGGGCCCCTCCCACCCATTTCCAGCAGTATCAATGGAGGGGGAGGGAAGGGGCTCTTTACACATATCCTGTTACTACCTAAACTCTATATTATTATTATAAAGTCACCATAGACATTGCCATAGCAACACACAGCCAAAGACCAGAAGGCCTCCACTGTAGCTAAAATCTTAGTAGAAAAATACTTTGTGCACTACGGACTGCCACAACGCTTACACTCTGACCAAGGGAGAGACTTTGAGAGTCGATTGATCAAGAAATTGTTGGACTCTTTGGGTATCAAGAAAACCCGCACCACCCCTTATCACCCTCAGGGTGATGCTTAGCCGGAGAGGTTCAACAGAACTCTATTAAATATGTTGGGGACTCTGAGTAGTGAGCAGAAGCAACACTGGAGCAAGCATATAGCGGCCATCGTACACGCCTACAACAGTACCACTAGCGATGCCACAGGGTACTCTCCATATCGCCTTATGTTTGGCAGGGAAGCAAGACTGCCTGTGGATCTGGCATTCGGCATATCCACGGATTGCACTTCAGCCAGCTCACACAAGGGCTATGTAGACAGACTTAGGAAGAGTTTGAAGCTGGCTTTTGAACAGGCTCATGTGGCCTCGGAACAAAGAGGAGCTCGGAACAAGAGGAACTTTGACCTCAGGGTTCAAATCCAGGACCTCCAGACAGGAGACCGAGTGCTGCTGCGCAACCTAGGAATTCCAGGGAAGCATAAGTTAGCAGACAGATGGAGACCTGAACCCTATGTGATCTGTAAGAAGTTACCAGACCTGCCGGTATATCAGTTGAAACCAGAAGGAAAGATAGGGCCACTGAAGACATGGCACCAAAACCATTTACTCCAACTTTCAGAAGCGGTTCGGATACCACCTGTGGAAGATTCCCCTGGACCGCCCTCAAGCTTGGAGATGCCTAGGCCAAACACTCGGTCTCAGGTCTCTCAGTCTGGAGAAATGGATGTCTCAGATCAGAGTTTGGAAGAAGAAGAGCTTGGATGGTTGTGGCCTTCTCAGATGCCAGAACCCCTGTCTATAGATCTTCCACCCTCTGAAGGCACTGTGGATAGTACACTGAATGTGGAAGCCACTGAGTTTGTTCCGTCTAGTCCTCTGGTGGAAGAGTGGGAAGATGCCACATGGTCACCGTCTGCTGATCATCAAGAGTAGTGATGAGCCGAACACCCACGGGTTCGGTTCGCACCAGAACCCGCGAACGGACCGAAAGTTCGTACGAACATTAGAACCCTATTAAATACAATGGATGCGAACGTTCGAATTCTAAAGTGCTAATTATAACAACTATTATGCATGTTATTGTCCTAAAAAGGGTTTGGGAACCCGGGTTGTGCACCAGGGGACATGTATCAATGCAAAAAGAAGTTTTAAAAACGGTCGTTTTTCGGGAGCAGTCATTTTAATGATGCATAAAGTGAAAAAAAAAAGTCAAATATTCCTTTAAATATCGTACCTGGGGGGTGTCTAAAGTATGCCTGTGAAGTGCCACGTGTTTCCCGTGTTTAGAACTGTCCCTGCACAAAATGACACTTCTAAAGGAAAAAAAAGCCATTTAAAACTGCTTGCGGCTTTAATGTAATGTCTGGTCCCGGTAATATGGATGAAAATCTTTAAGAAAAATGGCATAGCTACCCCATGACCCCCCCCCCCCCTACCCCAGCCCATTACCAGCCCCTTTGGGTCTTGTATGGATATTAAGGGGAACCCCGCACATAAAATAAAAAAGGCCCTATATACTCTGAACAGCCGTATACAGGCGGTGCATACAAGACAGGGACTGTAGGTTTGTTCTTATGTAGAATCTGTTTGTAATTTTGAACAGGTACATTGTTTAAGTGTAGCTCCAGCCCAAAAATCAATTTTTAAACTTTTTGGAAAACATAGGTAAGGGTTATCACCCCTGTAACATTTGTTTTGCTGTCTGTGCCCCTGTTCAGAACATTTCACCTCACTTTCCGTCCCAATGACAACTGTTTTTGAAATGTGGTGTTTTTCTTGAAACAAGGATTGCTGATAAAGCATCAGTACAGAGGAGACACCTTTCTCCCATATTAATTCTTACAGGAGAGAATTTTCCTTCCAAGGGGTAGATTTCCTCTCACTTCCTGTTGTCTTCTTGCGTTTGCAAGTAGGAGTCGTTTGTAAGTTGGATGTTTGAAAGTAGGGACCTGCCGTATATACTCTGCAGAAATAGGCCCCTTAGTTGTTGGTGTTGGCACAACACTGTAAGCACTCACAGTTACTCTTGGTTGGTGCTGAAACGCCCTGCTGTCAACTATTATATCAGGAATTTTAATTACATATAATTGTTGAACAGTGGTAGTAAAAATTGGGCCTTTCATGGTGGTGCTGGTGCCACAACACTGTAAGCCCTGACAGTTACTCTTGGTGGGTGCAGCAATGGGCCCTGCTGTGAATTATTAGATCAAGAATTGTAATTGCATGCCCCTGTTGAACAGGGGCTGAAAAATTGGGCCTTTCGTGGTGGTGGTGGTGGTGGTGGTGTTGCCACAACACTGTAAGCCCTCAGAGTTACTCTTGGTGGGTGCAGGAATGGGCCCTGCTGTGAATTATTAGATCAAGAATTGTAATTACATGCCCCTTTTGAACAGGGGCTGAAAAATTGGGCCTTTCGTGGTGGTGGTGGTGGTGGCGTTGCCACAACACTGTAAGCCCTCAGAGTTACTCTTGGTGGGTGCAGGAATGGGCCCTGCTGTGAATTATTAGATCAAGAATTGTAATTACATGCCCCTTTTGAACAGGGGCTGAAAAATTGGGCCTTTCATGGTGGTGGTGGTGGTGGCGTTGCCACAACACTGTAAGCCCTCAGAGTTACTCTTGGTGGGTGCAGGAATGGGCCCTGCTGTGAATTATTAGATCAAGAATTGTAATTACATGCCCCTTTTGAACAGGGGCTGAAAAATTGGGCCTTTCGTGGTGGTGGTGGTGGTGGCGTTGCCACAACACTGTAAGCCCTGACAGTTACTCTTGGTGGGTGCAGCAATGGGCCCTGCTGTGAATTATTAGATCAAGAATTGTAATTGCATGCCCCTGTTGAACAGGGGCTGAAAAATTGTGCCTTTCGTGGTGGTGGTGGTGGTGGTGGTGTTGCCACAACACTGTAAGCCCTCAGAGTTACTCTTGGTGGGTGCAGGAATGGGCCCTGCTGTGAATTATTAGATCAAGAATTGTAATTACATGCCCCCTTTGAACAGGGGCTGAAAAATTGGGCCTTTCGTGGTGGTGGTGGTGGTGGCGTTGCCACAACACTGTAAGCCCTCAGAGTTACTCTTGGTGGGTGCAGCAATGGGCCCTGCTGTGAATTATTAGATCAAGAATTGTAATTGCATGCCCCTGTTGAACAGGGGCTGAAAAATTGGGCCTTTCGTGGTGGTGGTGGTGGTGGTGGTGTTGCCACAACACTGTAAGCCCTCAGAGTTACTCTTGGTGGGTGCAGGAATGGGCCCTGCTGTGAATTATTAGATCAAGAATTGTAATTACATGCCCCTTTTGAACAGGGGCTGAAAAATTGGGCCTTTCGTGGTGGTGGTGGTGGTGGCGTTGCCACAACACTGTAAGCCCTCAGAGTTACTCTTGGTGGGTGCAGGAATGGGCCCTGCTGTGAATTATTAGATCAAGAATTGTAATTACATGCCCCTTTTGAACAGGGGCTGAAAAATTGGGCCTTTCGTGGTGGTGGTGGTGGTGGCGTTGCCACAACACTGTAAGCCCTCAGAGTTACTCTTGGTGGGTGCAGGAATGGGCCCTGCTGTGAATTATTAGATCAAGAATTGTAATTTCATGCCCCTTTTGAACAGGGGCTGAAAAATTGGGCCTTTCGTGGTGGTGGTGGTGGTGGCGTTGCCACAACACTGTAAGCCCTGACAGTTACTCTTGGTGGGTGCAGCAATGGGCCCTGCTGTGAATTATTAGATCAAGAATTGTAATTGCATGCCCCTGTTGAACAGGGGCTGAAAAATTGTGCCTTTCGTGGTGGTGGTGGTGGTGGTGGTGTTGCCACAACACTGTAAGCCCTCAGAGTTACTCTTGGTGGGTGCAGGAATGGGCCCTGCTGTGAATTATTAGATCAAGAATTGTAATTACATGCCCCTTTTGAACAGGGGCTGAAAAATTGGGCCTTTCGTGGTGGTGGTGGTGGTGGTGTTGCCACAACACTGTAAGCCCTCAGAGTTACTCTTGGTGGGTGCAGGAATGGGCCCTGCTGTGAATTATTAGATCAAGAATTGTAATTACATGCCCCTTTTGAACAGGGGCTGAAAAATTGGGCCTTTCGTGGTGGTGGTGGTGGTGGCGTTGCCACAACACTGTAAGCCCTCAGAGTTACTCTTGGTGGGTGCAGGAATGGGCCCTGCTGTGAATTATTAGATCAAGAATTGTAATTGCATGCCCCTTTTGAACAGGGGCTGAAAAATTGGGCCTTTCGTGGTGGTGGTGGTGGTGGCGTTGCCACAACACTGTAAGCCCTCAGAGTTACTCTTGGTGGGTGCAGGAATGGGCCCTGCTGTGAATTATTAGATCAAGAATTGTAATTACATGCCCCTTTTGAACAGGGGCTGAAAAATTGGGCCTTTCGTGGTGGTGGTGGTGGTGGCGTTGCCACAACACTGTAAGCCCTCAGAGTTACTCTTGGTGGGTGCAGGAATGGGCCCTGCTGTGAATTATTAGATCAAGAATTGTAATTACATGCCCCTTTTGAACAGGGGCTGAAAAATTGGGCCTTTTGTGGTGGTGGTGGTGGTGGCGTTGCCACAACACTGTAAGCCCTGACAGTTACTCTTGGTGGGTGCAGCAATGGGCCCTGCTGTGAATTATTAGATCAAGAATTGTAATTGCATGCCCCTGTTGAACAGGGGCTGAAAAATTGGGCCTTTCGTGGTGGTGGTGGTGGTGGTGGTGTTGCCACAACACTGTAAGCCCTCAGAGTTACTCTTGGTGGGTGCAGGAATGGGCCCTGCTGTGAATTATAAGATCAAGAATTGTAATTACATGCCCCTTTTGAACAGGGGCTGAAAAATTGGGCCTTTCGTGGTGGTGGTGGTGGTGGCGTTGCCACAACACTGTAAGCCCTCAGAGTTACTCTTGGTGGGTGCAGGAATGGGCCCTGCTGTGAATTATTAGATCAAGAATTGTAATTACATGCCCCTTTTGAACAGGGGCTGAAAAATTGGGCCTTTCGTGGTGGTGGTGGTGGTGGTGGTGGTGGCGTTGCCACAACACTGTAAGCCCTCAGAGTTACTCTTGGTGGGTGCAGGAATGGGCCCTGCTGTGAATTATTAGATCAAGAATTGTAATTACATGCCCCTTTTGAACAGGGGCTGAAAAATTGGGCCTTTCGTGGTGGTGGTGGTGGTGGCGTTGCCACAACACTGTAAGCCCTCAGAGTTACTCTTGATGGGTGCAGCAATGGGCCCTGCTGTGAATTATTAGATCAAGAATTGTAATTACATGCCCCTGTTGAACAGGGGCTGAAAAATTGGGCCTTAGGCACTGGTGGCACAACACTACAACCCCTCACAGATACTGTACTTGGAGCGCAGCAATGAGCCCTATGGCAAATTATTGCTAAAAAAATTGTAATTACACGCCCCTGTAAAACAGGGGCTGAAAAATTGGGCCTTAGCCACTGGTGGCGGCACCCATAAACAAAAATGATCTTCCAAGCTATCATCATCAATCGTATCATTGAGGACTCGGAGGAGGAGGATAGCCAGTCAACATAACAGCACAGGCACTCAGCATCAGCATCAGTCTTGAAGGGATGTGACATGTTAAAATCAATTAGTCTGTTATATCAGCATCAGGTGTGTGGTAGCTGGTGGTGATCCAAGACTGGTTCATCTTGATGAAAGTCAGTCGATCAACCGAGTCGGTGGACAGGCGCACCCTGTGATCCGTGACAAATCCTCCAGCAGCACTGAATGTGCGTTCCGAAAGAACGCTGGATGCAGGACAGGCCAGTAGCTCAATTGCATACTGTGCAAGCTCTGGCCAGTGATCCATCCTCAAGACCCAGTAAGCCAGAGGATTTTCGGTGGGGAAGGTGTCCAAGTCTGACCTTGCCCCTAGATATTCCTGCACCATGTTTATCAGACGCTGGCGATGGTTGCTGGAACCGATCATACTTTGGGGCTGCGGACTAAAGAATTGTCTGAACGCATCGGTCAGACGGCCACCTTCCCCACCGCTCCTTCTTTGACTGGCCGAAGCCTCAGCAACTCGTTGTCCAGGACCAGGAGTTTGTAACCTCCCAGTCTCTGGGAACGTGTTGCACAGACCTTTCTGCAAGGCCTCCCGGAGTTGTCTCATCCTCTGCTCCCTCTGCGACGGTAACATAAGGTCCGCAACCTTACCCTTGTACCGTGGATCAAGGAGAGTGGCCAGCCAGTAATGGTCCCTCTCCTTGATCCGAAGAATACGAGGATCCTTCCGCAGACTTTGCAGGATCAGGGAGGCCATGCAGCGTAGGTTTGCTGAGGCATTCGCTCCGGAGTCCTCTGGGTCACTAAGGACGACATGATCCGCAGCCACCTCCTCCCAGCCACGTACAAGTCCACTGGTTTCTTGGGACTGTAAATCATCCCTAAAAGACTGCTGCTGATGATGCTGAGTGCCAGCCTCCACCTCCATGCTGACACAATCCTCCTCCTCCTCCTCCTCCTCCTCCTCTTCCTGTGCGATGGGTGGGACAGAAGGAACACTGTCTGGGTAAAGGGGGCCTTGAGAGGCAAGGAAGTCCTCCTCTTCCTGCCTCTGTTCTGCCTCAAGTGCCCTGTCCATTATTCCACGCAGCGTGTGCTCCAACAGGTGGACAAGAGGTACAGTGTCACTGATGCATGCACTGTCACTGCTCACCATCCTCGTGGCCTCCTCAAATGGTGCCAGGACAGTGCATGCATCCCTGATCATGCCCCACTGGCGTGGAGAAAAAAAACCAAGCTCCCCTGACCCTGTCCTGGTGCCGTAGTCGCACAGGTACTCATTGATGGCCCTCTGCTGCGTGTGCAGCCGCTGCAGCATGGCCAACGTTGAGTTCCACCTGGTGGGCATGTCACATATAAGGCGGTTCTTGGGCAGGTTCAACTCCTTTTGCAGCTCAGCCAGGCGAGCACTGGCATTATAAGATCTGCGGAAATGCACACAGACTTTCCTGGCCTGCCTCAGGACATCCTGTAAGCCCGGGTACCTGCCCAAGAACCGCTGCACCACCAGGTTAAGGACGTGAGCCACACAGGGCACATGGGTCAGTTGTCCCTGTCGGAGGGCGGAGAGGAGGTTGGTGCCATTGTCGCAAACCACCATTCCTGGCTTAAGCTGGCGTGGCGTCAACCACCTCTCGGCCTGGCCCTGCAGAGCAGACAGGACCTCTGCCCCAGTGTGGCTTCTGTCCCCCAAACACACCAGCGCAAGCACGGCATGGCATCTTTTTGCCTGCGTACTTGCGTAGCCCCTTGAACGGCTACGGAGCACTGCTGGTTCATAGGACAAACCACAGGAAGAGGCCATGGAGGAAGAAGAAGAGGAGGGGGTGGAGGAGAGAGGTGTGTCACAACCAGTAGTAGCATTTTGGAGGCGTGGCGGTGGAACAACCTCCAACACTACTGCACCTTGTCCTGCATCCTTCCCAGCTGCCAAAAGAGTGACCCAATGGGCCGTGAAAGAAAGGTAACGTCCCTGTCCATGCCTGCTGGACCATGAGTCAGCGGTAATATGCACCTTACCGCTGACCGCCCTGTCCAGCGAGGCCAAGACATTGCCTTCCACATGCCGGTAGAGAGCCGGAATAGCCTTCCGTGAGAAAAAGTGGCGTTTGGGAACCTGCCACTGAGGAACCGCACATTGCACAAACTCACGGAAGGGGGCCGAGTCTACCAACTGAAAAGGCAGCAGTTGAAGCGCTAGCAATTTAGCCAAGCTAGCATTCAACCGCTGGGCATGTGGATGGCTGGGAGTGAACTTCTTTCGACGGTCCAGCAGCTGGGGCAGGGAAATTTGCCTGCTAGAATCGGACGTCGGTGTACTGCTAGCAGAGTGGCCGCAAGTACTTGGCTGTGACACACCTCATTCTACACCTTCATTCCTCTCAGTGCATGTTTCAGAGAGGACTGAAGTTATAGTGGGGTTGGAGATCCCAGCTGATGCGGTGCAAGGAGAGGTCCGCTTTGTTCTTTGGTGTGGGTCTTTGAGGTAGGCTTGCCAACGAGCTGCATGGCAGGTCAACATATGTCTGGTCAGGCATGTGGTACCCAAGCGGCTGATGTTTTGGCCACGCGATATACGCTTGAGACATATGTTGCAAACAGCAGCTGTGCGATCTGATGCACTAGCCTCAAAAAAGGCCCACACCAAAGAACTTTTTGAATGACGGGCAGAGGCAGCGCCCTGCACAGGCGGAGCTCTGCGGTGTGATTCCGTCGGTGTACTGCCCTTACGCTGGCCACCAAAGGGCATCCTGCCTCGTTGGAGATGTGCCTCCTCCTCATCCTCCTCCTCCTCCTCTCTCCTATTAGGCACCCACGTGGAGTCAGTGACCTCATCATCCCCTCCCTCCTCATCACTGGAGCCAATCTGGCAGTATGCTGCAGCTGCTGGAACATGACTGCCAGATTGGTGTCCTTCTTGAGCATCCCCTCTGTCTGCTCTCACGCTACTGCCTTCCTGTAGCTGGGTTTCATCATCAGACCCTTCGAAACGCTGGGCATCCTCCTGGAGCATGTACCCAACACTGTGCTCAAACAGTTCGGGGGACTCCTCAGGAGGAGGACATGGTGGGTCTAGGGAAGGAGTGACTGATGATGAGTCTGACATTGATACCAGGGAAGAGGACGCTTTGGCAGCTGCTTTGCCAGTACCCTGAGCCTGGGTGAGAGAGGATGAGGAGGAGGAGGAGGAGGGCTTGGTCATCCACTCTACCAAGTCTTCGGCATGATGTGGCTCAACATGTCCAGCTGCCGAAAAGAAGGACAAGCGTGTCCCATGGCCATGTGCTGATGACAATGCACCGCGTCCACGACCAGCACTGTTGCCCCCAGACACAGAGCCTGCTTGCCCTCTTTTATTGCCTCCTGACTGTCTGCCTCTCCTTGTTTGCCTTCCAGACATTCTAATAGATGGCCTGCAGGGAGATGGGAAAAAAGCAATAAGGGCTACCTTCAGGTGTCCTTCTCTGTCCCTTTACTTAAGGATTTCTAAATATGGTTGAGGATGATTGCTTTTGCACAGAATAGCACAAGGAGAATTTCCCTCACTGTCCTTCCCTGTCCCTAGAAACAAGGATTATCACAGTGAAAGAAACTGACACTCTTCCTACCTATAGTTTTCTGTCCCTAGAAAAAATGTTTTTTTAAAGCACACTATAGCACAAGGAGAATTTCCCTCACTGTCCTTCCCTGTCCCTAGAAACAAGGATTATCACAGTGAAAGAAACTGACACTCTTCCTACCTATAGTTTTCTGTCCCTAGTGTGAGGGGGCTAGCTCGGCAGCGGGTATGTGTGACCCCCGGGATGGGCTCCCCACCCAAAAACAGGCCCAGCAGACGGAGGTTGTGGTTTTCAAAATCAAAAAAGGTGCGGTTTATTTTCTATTTACAGTGACAAAAACACAGCAAGGCAAAAAAAACAAACACAAAATAAATCCTGGTCAACTTGACCTCTGACTAAACTTACAGGTTTCCTAACTAACGACTGGGATCAGCCTAGTGCTGTCCTAGTCCCTGGTTTTAAATGTCCAAGCAAAATATAGCCACACAGGCTTTCTCTCACCGCACAGGGGTTCACTCTCCCTAGACAGTCCACACAGGTCTGCTTCCAGGCATGAGCTAACATCTAATGAAGCTGGGCTTTCTTATAGAGGCCTAAATGAGCTGACAAGGTTCAGCTGGTCTCATCAACTCCCTGTCTGCACGACGCCCAGCCCTCTCCCTAGAGGTATGAGTCATCAATGAGCCCACTAGTCTCAGCTGGGCTTATACAACTCTCCACCTAGCTGTATAAATCGGCGTAAAGCCTGAATCTGGGCGAAATATATCTACCCCCCTGGATGCAACCAGGTGACTTTACCTTCCTGCTGTCACATACCCCCCCCTCTTGTTTTAACCTCGGGGTTGGAACACCAGCAATCAGGCATTCATGTACTCGAGACAAAGCATCCACATTCCCCATTTGAACGCCAGGGCGATGCTTTACTGTGAAGTTGAATTCCTGGAGGGCCAGGAACCACCTATTCACTCTTCTATTTGTTTCCTTGTTTTGAGCCATCCACTTTAACGGAGCGTGATCCGTAACCATGTCAAAGTGCCTACCTAGCAGGTAGTACCGAAGGGAATCTAGAGCCCACTTCACCGCTAAACACTCCTTTTCAACGGTGGCGTAATTTACCTCATGGGACTTCAACTTCCTGCTGAGGTAAATGACTGGGTGCTCTTCCCCGTTCCAGACCTGGGACAATACTGCTCCTAACCCCACATCTGACGCATCACTTTGTACGACAAAGTCTTTAGAGAAGTCGGGTGAGTACAACACTGGCTGGCTACATAAGGCTTGTTTCAAGAATTGGAATGCTGCCTCAGCCTCGGGGGTCCATTTAATCATGACCGACCCTTTCCCCTTCGTCAGGTTGGTTAGGGGCACAGCCTTAGAAGCAAAGTGGGGAATGAATCGCCGATAATACCCAGCGATTCCCAGAAAGGCTCGTACCTGCTTCTTGCTGTTGGGACGTGGCCAACTCTGGATGGCCTCGACTTTGTTGAGTTGGGGTTTTATTACTCCCCTCCCAATGGTGTACCCAAGATATTTGGCCTCCTCCTGCCCAATGGTACACTTCTTGGGGTTAGCCGTAAACCCTGCTTCCCGAACAGAGTCCAGGACTGCTTGCACTTTTGGCAGATGTGAGGCCCAATCTGTGCTATGGACAATTACGTCATCCAGGTAAGCCGCAGCATACTTCCGATGGGGCCTCAGCATCTGGTCCATTTTCCGCTGGAATGTGGCCGGCGCATTCTGTAACCCGAACGGCATTCTTTTATATTGGAACGCCCCGTCTGGGGTTACAAATGCGGTTTTCTCTTTGGCTGACTTGGCCAGGGGGATTTGCCAATACCCTTTTGTGAGGTCAAGAGTCGTCATGTATCGGGCTGTTCCCAGCCGGTCGATCAACTCATCTATACGTGGCATGGGGTAGGTGTCAAATTTTGTAACTTTGTTCAACTGACGAAAATCGTTACAAAATCGCCAGCTCCCATCCGGTTTAGGCACCAACACAATGGGACTAGACCAATCACTTTGGGACTCCTCTATCACCCCTAAGTTCAGCATTTTCTGTACTTCCTCCCGTATTGCCTCCCGTCGGGCCTCTGGGATCCGATAGGGTTTTAACTTCACCCTTTCACCGGGCGGGGTAATAATGTCATGCTCTACCCCAGATGTTTGTCCCGGCAGCTCAGAGAATACCTCCTTGTTGCGAAGCACAAACTCCTTAACCTCCTGTTGTTGGGGTTGTGACAAGGTGGCTGCGATTCCAACCTCAGGAATCACGCAACCAGTTTGAGCTGGTGACCAAGTGTCTGCGACTAGGGACTCTCTATCCCTCCAGGCTTTCAACAGATTAACGTGATAGATCTGTTCGGGCTTTCGCCTTCCTGGTTGTCTGACCTTGTAATTCACTTCGCTCACTTTTTCCATTATCTCGTAGGGGCCTTGCCATTTGGCAAGGAATTTACTTTCAACCGTAGGGACAAGTACCAATATCCTATCCCCCGGGGAAAAGGTACGGGTCTTGGCTCCACGGTTGTACACTCTCTGCTGTGCCAACTGCGCTTGGGCCAAATGTTCCTTCACGATGGGCATTACCTGTGCAATTCGATCTTGCATCAGGGCGACATGCTCAATCACACTCCTGTGGGGAGAACTCTCACTTTCCCAAGTTTCCTTGGCAATATCCAACAGCCCTCTTGGGTGTCTCCCATACAGTAACTCAAAGGGGGAGAATCCCGTAGAGGATTGGGGCACCTCCCTAATAGCAAACATCAAATAAGGAAGTAGACAGTCCCAATCCTTTCCATCCCTATCCACCACTTTCTTCAACATTTGTTTTAGGGTTTTGTTGAATCTTTCAACCAGCCCATCGGTTTGGGGGTGATACACAGATGTACGTAATTGCGTCACTTTGAACAATTTACACAGCTCCTTCATAACCCGGGACATAAAGGGTGTACCTTGGTCCGTAAGCAGTTCTTTACAAATACCCACCCGGCTAAAAACAAGAGATAGCTCTTTGGCTATGGTTTTGGCCGAGGTATTTCTGAGAGGGATCGCTTCTGGATAACGGGTGGCATAGTCCATTATAACCAATATGTACTGGTGCCCCCTAGCGGACTTGATTATAGGACCTACCAAATCCATTGCGATTCTCTCAAACGGGACCTCAATGATGGGTAGAGGGACCAGCGGGCTACGGAAGTGTGGCATCGGGGCCGACCTCTGACACACAGGGCAGGAGGAACAATAATTTTCTATGTCCTTCATCACCCCAGGCCAATAGAATCTCTGTAATACCCTCTCTCGGGTTTTCTCTGTCCCCAGATGACCTCCAAGAATGTGCCCATGGGCCAACTCCAACACCAACTTCCTGTAAGGTTTGGGCACCACCAGCTGCTCAACGGTTTCTTCTGCCCTTTTTGCCACCCGATACAGTAGGTCCTTCTCTACGCTGAAGTATGGGTAAGTGCAGGTATTATCTGGGTTCACTAACTCGCCATCTATTTTCACTACGTTTTCCCGTGCCTTTATTAGGGCGGGGTCTTTCAACTGTTCTGTGGCAAAGTTTTCCCTGTGAACCTCAAGATCAGAAAACTCCACAGACGGTAGGTTTTCGTCTGAGGAGGTGGGCTCCTCTCCAGTTTCTTGAGTCTCCCCTGCCAATACTGACAAGGGAAATTCGGGAGAGTCCTCACCACTCTCAGAGGAGTTCTGGCTATCATATTCCTGGTACATAGGGGCACCAGTGGGGGGCTCATGATCATCCCACAGTTCCCAGAACTTCGGAAAATCCCTTCCCACAATGGCGTCATGCGGTAACTGAGACACTAAGCCCACTGGATGAGAAAGGGTACCTTTGGGGGTCTCGAAACACACTGTAGTCACTGGATACTCTCGGGTGTCCCCATGCACACAAATAACGGCTACCTTGCTATTCCCAGAGACCTCTGTTTTAACTAACTCAGCCTTTATCAGGGTCACAAGGCTACCTGAATCCAGCAATACCACAACATTTCTACCATTAATACACATTTTGCATAAATGTTTCTCAGTTCCCCGAATGGCAGTGCATGCGACTGTCGCACACAGCGACTGACGTCTGCCCGTCAGAAAGTCACACTGCATGGGTTCCTCCAAAACCGGGCAATTTGCTGCAATATGTCCCGCTTGCCGGCAGCGGTAGCAAATGATCCTTCTTGCCGCCTCTTGAGCCGCTGATTTCCCAGGCTGTTCTCGCCAAACTTGGGGTAGAGCTCCCACCCTCTCACTCTCTCCACCCTTACCCCTTGGAATCATCTTATCCGCCCCTGGGGATGGTCTGGTCTTAGGGTGGAAAGTCCGAGTGTCTCTGGAAGAGGCCGTCAGGTTCTCTGTAGCCAAGTATTTCTCCACACGATCCACAAGACCATCGGCCGTCTCTGGGTCTCCATTATCACAGTGAAAGAAACTGACACTCTTCCTACCTATAGTTTTCTGTCCCTAGAAAAAATGTTTTTTTAAAGCACACTATAGCACAAGGAGAATTTCCCTCACTGTCCTTCCCTGTCCCTAGAAACAAGGATTATCACAGTGAAAGAAACTGACACTCTTCCTACCTATAGTTTTCTGTCCCTAGAAAAAATGTTTTTTTAAAGCACACTATAGCACAAGGAGAATTTCCCTCACTGTCCTTCCCTGTCCCTAGAAACAAGGATTCGCACAGTAAAACACACTGACACTCTCCCTACCTATCCTTCTCTTTCCCTAAACTAAAGGAATCCAGGTTAAGCAAGAAAAAATAAATGTCACTGTCCCTGCCTATGCTTCTCTTTCCCTGCTCCGGAACACACTACACTAGGCCACCGTGCTGGCGGCCTTTTATAGTGTGGGGCGTGTACTAAACACCCTCAGCAATAATTGGCCACAGGCATCCTGCCTGTGGCCAATCATTGCTCTCCTCGCTGCTGGCGCTGTGATTGGCCAAGCATGCGGGGTCACAGTGCATGCTTGGCCAATCACAGCGCCTGGATGACACTGCGATGGCGTAGTGCATTGTGGGCCGTTCGCGTCACTCGAATTAGGCGCGAACGGCCCAAATCGTTCGATCTTCGTCGAACGATCGAACAGCCGATGTTCGAGTCGAACGTATGTTCGACTCGAACACCGAGCTCATCCCTAATCAAGAGTACTCCTCACATTTGCCTGCTCCTGATTTGGATGTACCAGAAGTATTGGAGCCCAGTGTACCCACGTTAGAGGGAGATGCGGTGAGATATGTAACAGTCACCCCAAGAGAACAAAGGGCCAAAAGAGTTATTCGTCCTCCTCGGAAGTTGACCTACACCCAGATGGGGGAAAGTTCTGAGGATACCGTAACCACTGCTAGAAGGACTTCACGAGCCACGAGCCAATAAAAGAGGGCAAGCAGGCTCTGTGTCTAGAGGCAACAGTGCTGGTCGTGGACACGGTGCATCCTCATCAGCACGTGTCGGTGGGACACGCTTGTCCTTCTTTTCGGCAGCTGGCCATGTTGAGCCGCAACATGCCGAAGACTCTGTGGATGACCAAGCTGTCCTCATCCTCCTCATCCTCCTCATCCTCCCTCACCCAGGCTCAGGGTACTTTGTTTGGCAAAGCAGCTGCCAAAGCGGCCTCTTCCCTCGGCTCAATGGCATCAGTCACTTCTTCCCTAGCCCCACCATGTCCTCCTGAGGAGTACCCCGAACTGTTTGACCACAGTGTTGGGTACATGCTCCAGGAGGATGCCCAGCGTTTTGAAGGCTCCGATGATGGTACCCAACTAGAGGAAGGCAGTAACGTGAGCCCAGAGAGAGGGGGTGCCCAACAAGGACAGCAATCTGGCAGTCATGTTCCCCCAGCTGCAGCATACTGCCAGATTTGCTCCAGTGATGAGGAGGGAGGGGATGATGAGGTCACTGACTCTACGTGGGTGCCTGATAGGAGAGAGGAGGAGGAGGCACACCTCCAATGAGGCAGGATGCCCTCCAGGGGCCAGCTTAAGGGCAGCCAACCGACTGCATCACACCGCAGTGTTCCGCATGTTCAGGGCACGGCTGTCTGCGCGTTATTCCAAAAGTTCTTTGGTGTGGGCCTTTTTTGAGACGTGTGCAGAAGATCGCACTGTTGCTATTTGCAACATATGTCTGAAGCGTATCTCGCGTGGCCAAAACATGAGCTGCTTGGGCACCACGTGCTTGACCAGACATATGTCGACCTGCCATGCAGTCCGTTGGCAAGCATATAAAAAAGACCCACACCAAAGAACAAAGCGGACCTCTCCTTGCTCCTCATCACCTGGGATCTCCAACCCCACTATGCCTTCAGTCCTCTCTGAAACCTGAACTGAGAGGAATGAAGGTGTAGAATTAGGTGTGTCACAGCCAAGTACTTGCGGGCAATCTGCTATCGGTACACTGACGTCAGATTGTACCAGGCAAATTTCCCTGCCCTAGCTGCTGCACCGCCAAAAGAAGTTCGCTCCCAGCCATCCACATGCCCAGCGGTTGAATGCTAGCTTGGCTTAATTGCTAGCATTTCAACTTCTGCATTTTCAGTTGGTAGACTCTGCCCCCTTCCGTGAGTTTGTGGAATGTGCCGTTCCTCAGTGGCAGGTTCCCAAACGCCACTTTTTCTCATGGAAGGCGTTTCCGGCTCTCTACCGGCATGTGGAAGGCAATGTCTTGGCCTCGCTGGACAGGGCGGTCAGCGGTAAGGTGCATATTACCACTGACTCATGGTCCAGCAGGCATGGACAGGGACGGTACCTATCTTTCACGCATTGGGTGACTCTGCTGGCAGCTGGGAAGGATGCAGGACAAGGTGCAGTAGCGTTGGAAGTTGTTCCGCCACCATGCCTCCAAAATGCTACTACTGGTGATTCTGACACACCTCTCTCCTCCACCTCCTCCTCTTCTTCTTCCTCCATGGCCTCTTCCTGTGCTTTGTCCTCGGAACCAGCGGTGCTCTGTAGGCGTTCAAGGGGCTGCGCAAGTACGCAGGCAAAAAGATGCCATGCGGTGCTTGAGCTGGTGTGCTTAAGGGACTGGAGCCACACTGGGGCAGAGATTTCGTCAGCTCTGCAGGGGCAGGCTCAGAGTAGGTTTAGGCAAAGCCAAATTAAGCCAGGAAAGGTGGTTTGCGACAATGGCACCAACCTCCTCTCCGCCCTCCGACAGGGACAACTTACCCATGTGCCCTGTTTTGCTCACGTTTTTAACTTGGTGTTGCAGCGGTTATTGGGCAGGTACCCGGGCTTACAGGAGGTCCTGAAGGAGGCCAGGAAACTCTGTGTGCATTTCCGCCGGTAATATAATGCCAGTGCTCAGCTGGCTGATCTCCAAAAGGAATACAACCTGCCCAAGAACAGCCTAATCTGTGACATGCCCACCAGGTGGAACTCTACGTTGGCCATGCTGCAGTGGCTGAACACGCAGCAGAGGGCCATCAATGAGTATCTGTTGCAATATGGCACCAGGACAGGGTCAGGGGATCTTGGATTTTTTCCCCACGCCAGTGGGCCATGATCAGGGATGCATGCACTGTCCTGTCACCATTTGAGGAGGCCACGAGGATGGTGAGCAGTGACAGTGCATGCATCAGTGACACTGTCCCTCTTGTCCACCTGTTGGAGCACACGCTGCGTGGAATAATGGACAGGGCACTTGAGGCAGAACAGAAGGAGGAAGAGGAGGACTTCCTTACCTCTCAAGGCCCCCTTTATCCAGACAGTGTTCCTACTGGCCTGCCTATCACACAGGAAGAGGAGGAGGAGGAGGAGGAGGAGGAGGATTGTGTCAGCATGGAGGTGGAGCCTAGCACTCAGCATCAGCAGCAGTCTTCAAGGGATCAATTACAGTCCCAAGAAACACATTGACTTGTACGTGGCTGGGAGGAGGTGGCTGCGGATCATGTCGTCCTCAGTGACCCAGAGGACTCCGCACTGAATGCCTCAGCAAACCTGCGCTGCATGGCCTCCCTGATCCTGCAAAGCCTGCGGAAGGATCCTTGTATTCGTGCTATCAAGGAGAGGGATCATTACTGGCTGGCAACCCTCCTTGATCCACGTAACAAGGGTAAGGTTGCGGACTTTATCGTGGCGTCGCAGAGGGAGCAGAGGATGAAACATCTTCGGGAGGCCTGTCCACCAACTTGGTCGATCGACTGACCTTCATAAAAATGAATCGGTCTTGGATCACCACCAGCTACCAAGCACCTGATGCTGATGTAACAGAATAATTTTCTTTGAAATGTCAAATCCCTTGAAGACTGCCTATGCTGATGCAGAGTGACTATCCTGTTATGCTGAGTGACTATCCTCTTCCCCCTCAATGATAATGCTAATAGCATGTAAGAACATTTTTGTTTCTGGGCACCGCCACCAGTGGCTAAGGCCCAATTTTTCAGCCCCTGTTTAACAGGGGAAGGGAGTTACCGCTCAGGTGTGATTGATGAACCTTTTCACTAGATCCAAAGCCACGAGTGCTGGCAATGCATATGGTGATACAGAAAATGGAGAAAGTTTGGACAGCCGCACTCCAAAGAATGTTCCTTTTATTGTAAAATCAAATCACAAAAACAGGGGCTGAAAAATTGGGCCTTAGGCACTGGTGCCACAACACTGCAACCCCTCACAGATACTGTAGTTGGAGCGCAGCAATGAGCCATGCTGCAAAGTATTGCATTACAAATTGTAATTGCAACTGTGAGGGCTTCCAGTGTTGTGGCAACACCACCACCACCAAAGGCACAATTTTTCTGCCCCTGTTCAGCAGGGGCATGTAATTACAATTCTTGATCTAATATTTCACAGCTGGGCCCATTCCTGCGCGCACCAAGAGTAACTGTGAGGACATACAGTGTTGTGGCACCAGCACCACCACCAAAGGCCCAATTTTTCCTACCACTGTTCAACAATGGCATGTAATTACAATTCTTGATATAATAGTTCACAGCAGGGCGTTCCAGCGCCCACCAAAAGTAACTGTCTGGGCTTACAGTGTTTTGGCAACACCAACACCTAAGGGCCAAATTTCTGCAGAGTATATACGGCAGGCCCCTACTTTCAAACATCCAACTTACAAACGCCTCCTACTTGCAAACGGAATGAGACAACATTAAGTGAGAGGAAATCTACCCCCAGGAAGGGAAATTCTCTCCTGTAAGAGTTAATATGGGAAAAAGGTGTCTTCTCTCCACTGATGCTTTATCACCAATCCTTGTTTCAATAAAAACCCCAATTTTTCAAAAAACATTTGTCATTGGGACATAAAGTGAGGTGAAATGTTCTGAACAGGTGCACAGACAGCAAAACAAATGTTACAGAGGTGATAACCCTTACCTATGTTTTCAAAAAAGCTTAAAAATAGATTTTTGGGCTGGAGCTACACTTTAAAAATGTACCTGTTCAAAATACAAAAAGATTCTACGTAACAACAAACCTACAGTCCCTGTCTTGTTTGCACTGCCTGTATACTGCTGTTCAGAGTATATAGGGCCTTTTTTATTTTGTGTGCGGGGTTTCCCTTAATATCCATACAAGACCCAAATGGGCATGTAATGGGCTGGTGCCCGTGCCCATGCCATTTTTCTCAATGATTTTCATCCATATTGCCGGAACCAGACATTACATTAAAGCCGCAAGCTGTTTTAAATTACTTTTTTTCCTTTAGAAATGTCATTTTGTGCAGGGACAGTTCTAAACATGGGAAACACGTGCCACTTCACAGGCATTCTATAGTCACCCCCCAGGTATGATATTTAAAGGAATATTTCACTTTAAGCATCATTAAAATCACTGCTCCCGAAAAAACGTCCATTTTAAAAACTTTTTTTTGCATTGATACATGTACCCTGGGGCAGGACCCGGGTCCCCAAACCCTTTTTAGGACAATAACTTACATATTAGCCTTCATAATTATCACTTTTGATTACAAAGGTTTGAGTCCCATAGACTTTAATAGGGTTCTAAAGTTTGCACGAACTTTCGGTCCGTTCGCAGGTTCTGGTGCAAACCGAACCTGGGGGTGTTCGGCTCATCCCTAAATGTGAGTTAGGGACCTTAGATTGTAAGCTCCTTGAGGACAGGGACTGATGTGAATGTACAATATATATGTAAAGAGCTGTGTAAACTGATGGCGCTATATAAGTACCTGTAATAAATAAATCTAGCACTCCCTCTATAGCAGGGGTCTCCAAACTGTCTAAACAATGGGCCAGTTTACTGTCCTTCAGACTTTATAGGGGCCGGACTGTGGCCAGTGAGAAAAGGAAATGTCCTGGTGTCAGTAACAATGCCCCATCATTGGTGTCATTGGGAGGAATAGTGCCCTACTGTTGGTGTCAGTAAAAGGAATTATGCCCCATTGTTAAAGGGGTTGTAAAGGTTCGTTTTTTATTTTCTAAATAGGTTCCTTTAAGCTCATGCATTGTTGCTTCACTTACCTTTTCCTTTGATTTACCTTCTAAATGTTTGTTTTCTTTGTCTGAATTTCTCACTTCCTGTTTCTCCTCACTAAACTTCACACCATCATCTGAGTAGTGTGGAGTCAGCCAGAACAGCTTACTGAACAGCTTACTGAGGAGGAACAGGAAGTGAGAAATTCAGTCAAAGAAAACAAAGAAAAAAAATATTTAGAAGGGAAATCTAAGGAAAAGGCAAGTGAACCAACAATGCTCTAGCTTAAAGGAACCTATTTAGAAAATAAAAAACAAACCTTTACAACCCCTTTAATGTCAGTGGGAGGAAAATTGCCCCTAGGGCCAGATAAAGGCATGCAAAGGGCCACCGTTTGGAGACCACTTCTATATAGCATTACTGTTTTTGGCCTGACCTTTTCTTTTATTGGATTTCAGTTCTTTTAATCATAGAGGCTCAGCATCCCATGTAAGCGTTACCTGGGGCAGTCTTCTTGCAAATACATTCTGCCTAAGAACTCCCTACCCACTCCTGACTGGCACCTAGGGTTGCCACCTGTTCGGGATTCACCTGGGCAGTCCGGGTTTTGAATCATGTGTCCGGCTTTCACATGTTTCAAAGCCCAGACTGTCTGACATTATTCAGACAGGCATATGGCTTGGAACAGGGCCTATTTAATTCAAGTTGAATATTCAAAGCAAATTTTCCATCCATCCATATCTTCTTGCTTTTTTTTGCTGAGAAATCACTTTGAAAAACACCCCCCAAGCATTTCTGGCTGCGGCCATCTTGAGTAAGGGCAGATAATGCAAGTAGCATTCACTTCCTGGAATCCATCTGCCCTAAGCTCAGGCACGCAAGCAGGAGGGTGTGCTTAGCTGAGAAAACCCCTCCTCCCCTTCAGAAGACTCCTGGGATTAATGACATAATTTGCCTAGGCAGAAAACCAGGAAGTAACTGAAGAAATGTAAAAAAAAAAATGTTTAAAGCACGGAATGTGACATAAGTTCCCATCTATTTACTAATGCCAGCAGGATAAGGATTCAAAATAGTCAATGTTGATTAAGAGAGAGAAGTTCCACTTTTTTTTTTAATCAAAAAGGTTTTTATTGAACACCAGATAAATCACAACAGTTTCCATTGTACAAAAAATAGCAAAGGTTTCCCTCTGCTGGCGAACTGTAAAACAACACATAAGAACATCACCACAATCTTGCATTGATAAGCACATTAGTCCTTGGCCGCTTGGTTTCAAATTTATTGTAAAAGTCGGGACATCACCAGCTCCCTGGGGCTCAGGTCAGGGGTATCAAGCCATTGGGACCAAATTCTCTCAAACCTACCCGGGCTGCCCCTGTGTTGGTATATGTACTTTTCCATTATAAGAGTATTCCCCATGTGTGCTACCCAGGAGGTGGTGGTAGGCGGTTAAACCGACTTCCAACCCATCAAAATAAGCTTCCTGGCCTGAAATAGGGCCCTAGAGACTGCGATCCTGGTCAACTCCCCAGGAATCACTTCCTCCAAGACCCCCAGCAGGCAACACTTAGGATCCACAGGGATCGTAGTTTCAAACACTCTATTCAGTGTACCCACCACCTCAGTCCAATACCTGTGAAGCTTAGGGCATCTCCACAGGAGATGAATGAGATCTCCATTGTGCCTCTGACATCTACCACACACAGGGTCCTCGAGCTTACCCATCTTATGTAATTTTATCGGGGTGTAATGTGCCCTCAATAGTATATATAACTGTGACACTTACTGCGCAACATTTAAAGAGCAAGTGGTGACTGACTGCCACGCCTCCTCCCATTGGTCCCCTGTCGGTGTACCTATGTCCTTCTCCCACATGGATTCCGCCCTGCTCGGGAATGCTTGTAGGTGACTTGCCAGTAACATCTGGTAGCATTGGGAGATAAACCCTTTTGTTTCATTGCTAGTGTGCAACACACGGAACACCGGGGCGGGTGACTGAACCCATTCCACCGCATTCCCGTGTGCAGCAACCGCATGCTGGAGCTGCATATAATAATAATGCATATGAGCTGGGAGGCCAAATCTGGCCTGCAGTTCAGGGAAAGTGAGAAGCCTGCCGTTAGCGAAGATGTGGGACAGCAGAGCCACACCATGGGCGCGCCATCTGGGCCCAGAAGTTCCACTTTAATGTCAAAGCTCTTCCCTACCATACCACTTTTTGGCCACAAGATGTCCTCAGTGTTCCAGGTTGAATGACACTCAACCTGGAAGACTTATGCCTTGTCCCACGATCGGATTTTCCGTTGGGATAAACTCCGACGGATTTTTCCGACGGAATTCAGTTCAAGCTGTCTTGCATACACACTGTCACACCAAATTCCGACCGTCAAGAACGCGGTAACGTACAACACTACAACGAGCCGAGAAAAATTAAGTTCAATGCTTCCTAGAATGCGTCAACTTGATTCTGAGCATGCGTGTTTTTTTCTCCGTTGGAGTTCCATACAGACAAACTTTTTTTTCGTCGGAAAAAAAGAGAACATGTTCTCTTTCTAACTCCATCGGAATTTCCGATGGAAAAAGTCTGATGGGGCACACACACTGTCGGAATATCCGATGAAAAAATTCCGTCTGACTTTTTTCATCGGAAATTCTGACCGTGTGTACAAGGCATTAGGCCTGATTCACACTTATGCATTTTTGGTGCTTTTTGCATTTTGCAAATTTGCACTACAGAACGTGTTCCATAAGAAACCATGTTAAATGGACTGTAGGGCAAATCTGCAAAATGCAAAAAGCACTAAAACTGCATAGGTGTCAATCCAGCCTAAAGAAAAAACTGATATGCCTCGTACACACGGCCGGTTTTCCCGTCGGAAAAACTCAGATGAGAGCTTTTGGCCGGGAATCCCGACCGTGTTTATGCTCCATCTGAGTTTTTCCGACGGGAAAACTGCCAAAAACGGCTGGCAAAAAAAAGAGAACTGGCTCTCTTTTTTCCTGTCGGGATTCCCGGGCCGTGTGTTCGAGGCATGAGTGTTGGGTGACTGCCCACCATTGGAAGAAGACGAAGAGGAGTCAGTGATCACATGATTAGTCAGAAAACTTCAGAAGAAGGTAAAAAAGAGGAGAGCACAAAGTTTGGGTTTTAACTCTGATTTTATCTTTAGGTCCAGGTATCGCTGCTCAATTATTCAAATTTCACCATCAAAGCCTGCAACGATTGTGTGTATACCAAATGCATCTGCGCAGATGAATCCGACACCTTCTACTGGAATATTACTGCTAAAGCAATAGGTAATAATCAATAAAGTGGACCTACCCACAGTCTGTATGTGTAATACATTTGTGGCAAGTCACAGGACACAGCAGCGCTATCATTTTTCCAACCTGTCGCTTTGGAGATATTCAAAACACAACACATTACTTTTTTCAGGTAACCTGCTAACTCTGTGAGAACCAGACACATTTTTACAGCTCTTACAGCAAAGAACCCTACAGCAAAGAAACTTACCAGGTTTTCATTGGTGTCTGTGTGCCTGCGCATCACCCCTCTATTTGTCCTAAAGACCATTGTCACCAAGACAAAAAGTGATAGGAAATCCAAAATTTTAGGGTTGTCAGCAGGACAAGAGGTGAGGGAAAATCTTTCAATGGGGACACCTGTTTCAGCAAGGCATCTCAGGAGCAGGAAGTGAGGGGGAAATCGGACACTAAAATGGAAAATTCAATATTCACCTTTCTGTAATTTTTCTTTCCTGGTGCCTTCATGTCAGCATATTCATGCGTATGTGTATGCTGCCATGGATAGGCACCAGGAAAAGGGGTTTTAACCCTTCCTTACCATAGCCCAAAAAAAGCAAAAAATTTGGGTATGCATGCAGTTTAAAACAGGAAAAAATTATTTTAGGAAACTTCTATTATACGTTGTAAACTATAAACTATTATAAACTGGTTGTTCTGTGTGTTGTCTGTTCGTCCAGGTTTTGTGCCGATCACTGTGAGAGCCGAAGCCATCAGAAGCACTGAACTCTGCAGAGGCAATCCAGTATATATGCCCTCTAGTGGAATGGTGGACACAGTGCAGAAACAACTGCTTGTCAAGGTAAGTCTTTTCTTTGTGTGTATGTTGAGCACCCATACAAGCCGGACTCTTCTTCATTTCAAATAAAAAAATTTTTTTTAACCAGCAGTAAAATATTTGACCTTTTCCAATATATATTCTTTGCCATAAAGAACTGATTTGAGATCTAATTCTTTCCATGGCCAGAGATATAATGACTATTGCGAAGGGTTGAAGCTGTTTTCCTTCCTTATCTCTCAGAGCAAAAAAATGTCCTCTCTGCCATAGAAACATACCCAATTCCACAGCTTTGCTCAAGATCTGCCCCTCCTGCACATAGGCAATTCGGGTGCCGGACAGTGTAGTCCATCTCCACTCCCCAGAATTGGGAAAAAAATGTATCAGGCGCACCCCACTCTTGGCTCCTCTTGCTGTATTTATTAGTCATCAATGAAATTACTGCATCCAGCAATGTCTCCACCTGGGAGCCAACCTTCCTCAATGCGTTTCACCACCCCTGGCTTGCTTCTTTTGAGCAATGTCATCTAGCAATGTCTCCATCTGGGAACCAACCTTCCTCAACGTGTTTCACCAGCCCTGGCTTGCTTCTTATGAGCAATGTCATATAGTAATGTCTCCACCTGAGAACCCACCTTCCTCAATGTGTTTCACCAGCCCTGGCTTGCTTCTTTTGAGCAATGTCATATAGCAATGTCTCCACCTGGGAACCAACTTTCCTTGACGCAATTTCACCACTCCTGGCTTGCTCACAAGAAGCAAGCCAAGGTTGGTGAAACGGATTGAGGAAGGTTGGTTGCAAACCTACCCAGACATGGCCGTCCACCTAAACTGACAGGCCGGGCAAGGAGAGTATTAATCAGGGAAGCAGCCAAGAGGCCCATGGTAACTCTGGAGGAGCTGCAGAGATTCACAGCTTAGGTGGGAGAATCTGTCCACAGGACAACTATTAGTCGTGTACTCCACAAATCTGGTCTTTACGGAAGAGTGGCAAGAAGAAAGCCATTGTTGAAAGAAAGCCAAAAGAAGTCCCGCTTGCAGTTTGTGAGAAACCATGTGGGGGACACAGCAAACATGTGGAAGAAGGGGCTCTGCTCAGATGAGACCAAAACTTAACTTTTTGGCCTAAAAGCAAAATGCTGTGTGGCGGAAAACTAACACTGCACATCACCCTGAACACACCATTCCCACCGTGAAATATGGTGGTGTCAGCATAAGGTTGTGGGGAAGCTTTTCTTCAGCAGGGACAGGGAAGCTGGTCAGAGTTGATGGGGAGACAGGCAAATAGGCAGGCCCGAAAGGAATGGCCATGTGAAAGGGGCCTAGGGCTGCTTTCACACTGATGCATTGCAGTATCTGCAACTCAACTGACCTCAATCTTCACTTCTTCCTCAGGATTCCTGCAGGTATCGCTGGCTGCTGCTGTTCCCCAGGCAGGTATGGCTGGTGGCTGCTGCTGGCTGTCCTCCAGGGCTGGTACTGCTGGTGCGTACTGCTGGTGAGTACTGCTGGCCGGTACTTCTGGTGGGTACTGCTGGCGGGTACTTCTGGCGGGTACTGCTGGCTGGTACTTCTGGTGGGTACTGCTGGTGGATACTGCTGGTGGATACTGTTAGTGGGTATTGCTGGCTGGTTCCCGACCCGCCATCCCTGAGCATCAGTGTGACATGAGCCGGCGCTGGAGAAAGCATGCGACTGCAGTAGAGAGCAGAGCTGATGCTTCCTGTATCTCTCCTGTCACAGGTGGAGTACATTTAGTATCACTCCACCTGTGACAGGAGCCGGCGCTATACAGGAAGCATCGGCTCTGCTCCCTCTAGTGCTGGCTTTGTTCTTCACACTGATGCTCAGGGAAGGCGGGTCGGGAACCCTCATTCTTGGATTGCCAACCCGCCATCCCAGAGAAGGAGGTGGCGGGCCACATCAGAGGGTGCCGGTTGTGCACCCCTGGTTTAGGGCAAAGCATATTCATGTGTTAGAATGGCCCCATCAAAGTCCAGACCTAAATCCAATTGACAATCTGTGGCAAGACTTGAAAATTGCTGTTCACAGACGCTTTCCATCCAATCTGACAGAGCTTGAGCTATTTTGCAAAGAAGAATGGGCAAAAATGTCACTCTCTAGATGTGTAAAGCTGGTAGAGACATCCCCAAAAAGACTTGCAGCTGTAATTGCAGGGAAAGGTGGTTCTACAAAGTATTGAATACAAATGCACGCCACACTTTTCACATATTCATTTGTAGAAAATTTTGAAAACCATTTATCATTTTCCTGCCACTTTGTGTTGGTCTAGCACATAAAATCCCAATAAAATACATTTGCAGTTTTGGTTGTAACATGACAAATTGTGGAAAATTTTAGGGGTATGAATTCTTTTTCAAGGCATTATAGTAAAATGTTGGCATAGCTATCTGCCCAGCAAAACTGCTGTTACGAATAGGGGAAAATCAAATGTTCTCCTTTTATTTTCTCTACAGGTCAAATATTATGGATTTTTAAAAATGTAATTGGTTTGGGAAAATACCAAATTATGGTCACTAGATGGAGCTGAGCATCATAAGAAAAAAATGTCAACCTCAGCTCCATCTAGTGGCATAATAGGGTTATTTATCTGAACCACACTACCGTTTATCAATGTATAACATTGGACCTGTCGAGAAAATAGCAAGAAAACATTTAAAATTTTACTCCATTCACACCAGCAGTGAGTGAATAACTTGTATAGCGCTACAAATGCAAACTAAATCGCCTCAAGGCGCTTTGCATCCAGTGACGTCCTAATCCTTCAGAAGAGGTGGGTCTTAAGTTTTTTCCTGAAGGGTCGATTATTTTCTTCCATACGGATGTCCGTGGGTAGAGCGTTCCATAGCCGTGGTCCTTGGACTGCAAATCTTCGTTTTCCCTTCGATTTGTAGCGGGACTTGGGGATGTGGAGGAGGTTTTGGTTGGTTGATCGGAGAATGTCATTGGGGGTGTAGTGTTTTATCTTCTCGCATAAATATTGAGGAGCGTTTACTTGTGTGCACTTGTGGGTGAGACAGAGGTTCTTGAATGTGACCCGATCCTTTACGGTTAGCCAATGCAGGGTCCTCAGTGAAGGGGTGATGGATTCTCAAGGTTTTTTCCCTGTTACCAGTCTGGCTGCCGTGTTCTGGACGACTTGTAGGCGCAAAATCTGGTATTTAGGTAGTCCTATGTAGAGGGTGTTTGCGTAGTCGAGTCGGGAGTTGATGATTGTTCCAACTGCTACTGCTATGTCCTCTTCTGGGATGAAGGGGATGAGTCTACGCAGCAGGCGGAGGAGATGGTGCGATCCGCTGACTACTGATCCTATTTGTGCATCCATCGACATCTCCAAGTCAAAGATGACTCTGAGAATTTTGACTTTGGTGCTTGGGGTAATGGTCTGTCCAAGAATGGTGGGTGGTGTCCAAGAAGTCTTAGTTTTTGTCTTTCGGTTTGCGTGGAGGAGAAGAAGTTCTGTTTTGGATCCATTGAGTTTGAGGGAACTCTCAGTCATCCAATCATCGATCAATGTGAGGCAATTTTCCAGTCCGTGATATTGGTCTTTTTTTCCCGTGATACGAAAGTAGAGTTGGGTGTTGTCAGCGTATGAGTTGTAGCACAGGTCCTGTTTGCTGATGATTTTGAGGAGTGGACCGAGGTAGATGTTAAAGAGCATGAGTGACAGGGGTGATCCTTGAGGGACTCCGCAAGAAATTGCGCGAGTTTCAGAGGTGAAGGCTCCTAGTTTCACTGTCTGGGAGCAATTTTCTAGGAAGGATGCGAACCAGGGTAGGTCAGGGTCTGCGACTCCTGCTACTTCTTTAAGGCGGATGAGTAGAGTTTTGTGGTCTACTGTGTCGAACGCTGCACTGAGGTCCAGCCGCACCAGAAGACATGATTCTCCGTCATCTGCAGCTTCAAGGGCGTCATCCCATATTTTGAGAAGGGCTGTTTCTGTGCCATGGCCTGGACGGAAGACTGATTGTAGTGGGTCCAAGAGTTTGTGGGAGTCCAAATGGAGTTGTAGCTGTTGTACTACTGCTTTCTCCATGATCTTTGAGATGGTGTTAAGACTTGTTACCGGTCTGCGGTAGTTTGGGTCTTTTGGGTCGAGGTTGGGTTTCTTTAGGAGGGGTTTGACTATGCCTTGCTTGAGGGAGATCGTAACAAAACCTTCTTTGAACGATTGATTTACGAGACGTGTTATGGTGGGTGCCAAGATGTCGGTACATTCTTTTAGGAGTTTTGTAGAAATGATGTCATTTGGTGATGTGCTGTCTCGGAGACTTCTGATGATGTTTTTGGTGGTGTCGATGATGATCGGGACCAGCGAAAAAGGAATCAATTGTATAATGTTTGTATTGATTTCCTCTTCTTGTTTAGGCTGAGTGAGGTTGGTTGTTTTTTTCTGTTGAATTATTTCCTGAATGTTTTCGATTTTGTCGATAAAAAAATCCGATAGTTCATTGCAGAATTCTTGAGTTTTGTTTGCTGGGGACTCTAAACAGGTGGGGTTCATAGTTTGAGCGACTAGTTTGAAAAGTTTGCGAGGTCGGTTTAGGGCTTTTGAGATGGTGTTTGAGAAATGTTCTTTTTTTTTAATTTTATGCTTTGGTTATGACAGGGATGCACTTGAGACCACATGTATTAAACTGATTGTAAACCCTTACATATACTGAGCGAAGTGACTGGCCTCAGGTAGTTCACAGAGATGAAACAAATCCTCCTACGTAGGTTGAAGAAGTTTATCTGCAGTCTTCTCTTTTCTACATCCGTTCAAAGATCAGAATTTATAAAGCTTCTCTGAGCTGTCAAAAAAAGGGTGCAGAGAGCTGGGATTACACTCTGCAGAGCTCAGTGAAAGCTGATTGGAGGGAAGAAACACCCCCCCCCTCCTACACACGCACACATACAGCGCACAGGAACAGAGCTGAGGCTGTCAATCACAGGCTGTGTGCTGGAGCTCCCTCGCCTGTCATCTTGTCATTTACTCATAAAAACTTGTCAGAATTGAGTCATACAAATAACAAAGGAAGGAAGCAGCAGATGGAAATTATACGTGCACAGGATTGAGACAAGTACACACTATAGAGGAATGTGCTTTTGTTCATATTTCATGTCTGAGGTTTACAACCACTTTAGGAAGTTTACCAGTAGGGATGACCAGAACACCCCCCTGTTCGGTTTGCACCAGAACATGAGAACAGGCAAAAAAATTTGTTCGAACACCGTTAAAGTCTATGGGAGACGAACATGAAAAATCAAAAGTGATAATTTTAAAGGATAATATGCAAGTTATTGTCATAAAAAGTGTTTGGGAACCCGGGTCCTGCCTCAGGGGACATGTATCAATGCAAAAAAAAGTTTTGAAAACGGCCATTTTTTCAGGAGCAGTGATTTTAATAATGCCTAAAGTGAAACAATAAAAGTGAAATATTCCTTTAAATTTCGTACCTGGGGGGTGTCTAAAGTATGCCTGTAAAGTCGCCCATGTTTCGCGTGTTTAGAATTGTCCCTGCACAAAATGTAATTTCTGAAGGAAAAAAAGTCATTTAAAACCACTCGCGGCTATTAATGAATTGTCGGCTCCCTGGCCATACAGATCAAAGTCATTGAAAAAAATTACAGGGGTCCCCCCCACAGTCCATTACCAGGCCCTTTGGGTCTGGTATGAATATTAAGGGGAACCTTGAACCAAAAAAAAAGTGGGGGTCCCCCCAAATTCCATATCAGGCCCTTCAGGTTTGGTATGGATATTAAGGGGAACCCCGCACCAAATTAAAAAAAAATGGTGTGGGGCCCCCCAAAAATCCATACCAGACCCTTATCCGAGCACGCAACCTGACAGGCTGCAGGAAAAGAGAGGGGGACGAGAGGGCGGCCCCCCCTCCTGAACCGTACCAGGCAACATGCCCTCAACATGGGGAGGCTGTCCCCATGTTGATGAGGACAAGGGCCTCATCCCCACAACCCTTGCCCGGTGGTTGTGGGGGTCTGCGGGCGGGGGGCTTATCGAAATCTGGAAGCCCCCTTTAACAAAGGGGAACTCCAGATCCCGGCCCCCCCTCTATGTGAATTGATAACGGGTACATTGTACCCCTACCATTTCACAAAGAAAGTGTAAAAATTTGTAAAAAACACACAGACACAGTTGGACAAGTCCTTTATTTAAAAAATAAAAATAAAAATTCTAGCAATGTAATCCCGTCGATGTCCAACGATGATCCATTCTCCAGTGACTCTGCAGTCTCCCCTCTCCAGCAGGAACAAAACCCCCATGACGCGTAAGAGGGGGCGGGGTCATCCATCCTTATCATAGGGAACCCCGGAATGGATTGGATTTTTGGGGGGACCCCACGCCATTTTTTTTCATCTTGGTGCGGGGTTCCCCTTAAAATCCATACCAGACCTGAAGGGTCTGGTATGGATTTTTTGGGGGGCCCTACGCCATTTTTTTTTTAATTTGGTGCGGGGTTCCCCTTAATATCAATACCAAACCTGAAGGGCCTGATATGGAACTTGGGGGGACCCCCACGTTTTTTTTTGGTTCGGGGTTCCCCTTAATATTCATACCAGACCCAAAGGGCCTGGTAATGGACTGTGGGGGGGACCCCTGCTGTTTTTTTTCAATGACTTTGATCTGTATTGCCGGGGAGACGACAATTCATTATAGCCGCGAGCGGTTTTAAATGACTTTTTTTCCTTCAGAAATGACACTTTGTGCAGGGACAGTTCTAAACACGGGAAACATGCGCGACTTTACAGGCATACTATAAACACCCCCCAGGTACAAAATTTAAAGGAATATTTCACTTTTATTGTTTCACTTTAAGCATTAATAAAATCCCTGCTCTCGAAAAAACTGCTGTTTTTAAAACTTTTTTTTGCAATGATACATGTCCCCTGAGGCAGGACCCGGGTCCCCAAACCCTTTTTATGACAATAACTTGCATATTAACCTTTAAAATTAGCACTTTTGATTTCTCCCATAGACTTTTAACGGTGTTCCGCGACTTTTCGAATTTGCCGCAAACACCCCAAATTCTTTGCTGTTCGCCGAACGGGCAAACAGCCAATGTTTGAGTTGAACTCATGTTCGACTCGAACATAAAGCTCATCCCTATTTACCATCACTGTCTATTGTACAGTGATGTATACAGGCACAGAACATCTGGGTTGAAGTTGTTTTGCTGTCATCCTCCTTGTCAATCCTTGTTGTGAGACTCCAGGGCACCAACGTTCCAGCAAGATGGCAGGGCCAAATCTGCAACCCACTTTCCGAGGTGACCCTATACTGTACCCTCTAAGTTTCTATGGAAACTGTGCGATCACCTTGTCTGTGTACTTTACTGTAATCTTGCATCTCTCTTACACTGATCTCCTATTGTCTTGTTTGCAGGCGGAAGGCATCACAAAGGAAATCCCCCAGAACATGTTCCTATGCTTGAAAGGTGAGAAAAGAGAAAAAACAAGGTCATGTGTATTGGGTCAAATTAGCATTTTCATGTAAGAAAAAATGTTTTTGTTTTTTTCAGCAGGGAACACAGTTCTGACACCTCTAACACTGAATGAGGGTGCTGGGGGGTCTATTGATGCCGACTTCTGGGGGGTCTATTGTCGATGGGGGATCATTTGTTGCTGGGGAGATCTATTTTTGCTGGTGGGGAATCTGTTTTTGCTGGGGGGGGGATCTTATGTAGCTGGGGGCTGATTATTGGTGGGATGGATCTACTGTTGAGGGAGGGGTCTATTGTTGCTGCCTTCCATTAGATCTACTGTATTGTTACTGGTGGGGGTTTATTGTTTCTGCAGAGATCTATTGTTTCTGGAGGATCTTTTGTTGCTAGTGGGGATCTTATGTTGCTGGGGGGGTCAATTGTTGCTGAGAGAGATCCACTGTTGAGGGAAGCGTCTGTTGATACTGACTGTTGGGAGATCTACTGTATTGTTATGGTCTATTGTTGCTGGGTGATCTATTGTTGTTGGGGAGGGGTCTATTGTTGCTGGGGGTAATCTGTTGTTGCTAGAGGGGATTTCTTTGTTGCTGGGGGGACCTATTGTTGCTGGTTAATCTATTGTTGGGGAGATCTATTGTGGGGGGATCTATTGTTGCTGGTTAATCTATTGTTGTTGGGGAGGGGATCTATTGTTGCTGGGGGAATCTATTATTGCGAGAGGGGATTTATTGTTGCTGGGGGGGACCTATTGTTGCTGGTTAATCTAGTCCAGACTGGTGCGCGGAAGTGGGTAGAGGATGGAGACAAGGGGGGACTTGGAAGGGGGAAGTAACTGCACCTATTCTCTGAGAAAAAAAGCCCTGGATTACATTGAATCACCGAAGCTGTAAAGTGCAGGATGAAAGAGGTGGGAGGGAGAGGAGGGACCCTTCTGACTTATTTAGCTGTGTGTGTAATCTGAACTTCAGCTATGCAGCTCTGCAACCAACTATTTTGTTGGGGTATATTCACAGCAGATGCACTAGGGTGGGTTTGTGAGTGTGATTCCCAACTCATGGCAACCACAAAATAATGGTTCCCTATGAGTGATCAGTTCACAATAGAGCATTGCATTGCAGTTTCCCAGTGCTGAAAAAAATACAAAAGGCACTACTTTTTTCAGTTTAACGTAATGCATGCAAACGCACACAAATGGGCATAAACGCAACACACTGCAAGGCAAAAAAAAAAATACATAGTTACATAGTTAGTCTGATTGGAAAAGTCCATCTAGTTCAACCAATAGAAGGAGAAAAAAATACCCTCAGTTGATCCAGAGGAAGGCAAAAAAACCCAAGCAGAGCATGATCTTATTTACTACAGCAGGGGAAAAAATCCTTCCTGATCCCCTGAGAGGCAATCGGATATTCCCTGGATCAACTTTATTTGTAAATGTCAGTACCCAATTATATTATGTAAATTTAGGAAAGAATCCAGGCCTTATTTAAAGCAATCTACTGAGCTGGCCAGAACCACCTCTGCAGGGAGTCTATTCCATATTTTCACAGCTCTTACTGTTAAGAAACCTTTCCGTATTTGGAGGTGAAATCTCTTTTCCTCTAGACGCAAAGAGTGCCCCCTTGTCCTCTGTGATGACGTAACACCAACGAATTACAAAAAATGTAATGCAGCACAAAGCAATGTGCATGCGTTAACCGACGCGTTTTGGTGTGAATGAGACCTTGAAGCATATCTCCCATCCCCCCCCCCCCGCAGGATCCGGTCATTTTTGTAAATTCAGAGATCTGTGAATAGAGAGACTCCAGTCCCTTCTGCCACCATGGCAGATCTCAATGGAGCACAAGTAGGATGACATCACCGCTCTTGTAGTGCATTGATGCTTTATCCAGCTGCGTAACTGAAGGTCCATACTACCTGTGGCTGGAGGAATAATCTGCGGGAGAGGGAGCATTACACCTGGGATTCACTTTTCATGGTTGCAGTGCTTTGCCGACTCCAATGCAAAAAGTGAATGTCCTTTTTTTTTAGCATCCATGTGGATGCATTACAATTTTTTTTGCAAAGGGTGGAATATGCCTTTTAAGGTCCTTTTCACACTGGGGCGGCGTGGGCGGTAAAGCGCCGCCATTTTTAGCAACGCTTTACTGTCAATTTCGCTGCGCTATTCGGCCGCTAGCGGGGCGCTTTTACCTCCCCGCTAGCGGCAAAGAAAGGGTTAAAACCACTGCAAAGTGCCTCTGCAGAGGCGCTTTGCCAGCGGTATAGTCGCGGTGCCCCATTGATTTCAATGGGCAGGAACGGTGAAGGAGCGGTATACACACCGCTCCTTCACCGCTCCAAAGATTTTTTTTTACCGTCCTGCTAGCGCACTGAGAGACAGCAGAAGCTGTTTCAGGTCGCTTTGCAGGTGCTATTTTTAGCGTTATAGCGCCTGCAAAGCGACCCAGTGTGAAAGGGGTCTAAAGGAAATGCCTGTGCACACTAAGGCCCCTTTCACACTGTGGCGTATTTCAGGTGTTTTAGCGCTAAAAATAGCGCATAAATATTGCCTGAAATACTCCTGCCCCAGTATTCTCAATGTGAAAGCCTGAGGGCTTTCACACTGAGGCGATGCGCTGGCGGGAGGAAAAAAAATCTCCTGCAAGCCGCATCTTTGGAGCGGTGAAAGGAGCGGTGTGTATACCGCTTCTTTACCGCTCCTTCCCATTGAAATCAATAGGACACCGTGGTAATACCGCCCGCAAACTGCGGCTGTAGCCGCGGTTTGCGGGCGGTATTAATCCTTTTTCGGCCGCTAGCGGGGGTTAAAACCGCACCGCTAGCGGCCGAATATTGCGGTAAATACAATGGTGTAGCGGCGCTGAAAATCGCGCCACTATACCGCCACCGCACCTGCCCGCCCCAGTGTGAAAGGGGCCTTATAATTGTTCAGCTTTTCAGCACATACTCTCCAGAAACACGCAGTGCTGGCCTTCAAATCCTAATGTAACCCATCAACTGCATAGATTTTACTACAGCTTTTTAAGAGTGCTCACTGCCACAACTCTGTCTATCCTGCTGGAGGGGGAAACTGCTCATCAAGAATACGGATGAGCTGAACTGCCCTGGGTTCGGTTTGAGCAGGGTTTGGCACACCTAAAAGAGTTGAGATGCTGAACCCGAACACGTTTGAAATTAATTGGAGCCGAATTTGCCAAATTAAAAATGCCCATTTAATAGACAAGGGGTTTAAAACAAATAGCATGATGGAGGGGTGGGCATTTCCTTGAAGAACATGTAGAAAAAAATAAAAGGGCACTTCTAAGTGCAGCAACAAAATACATTTATTGATAGAATAATATCCACTCACATTTCGTAGAATAGTAAACAAGGCTGTCATCTGTGAACCCTGGAGATGTAGGAATGTACCCGAGGAATATGCATCAACCTGCCCAGCATGAAATATATAAAATAGTGCAGCGCTAAAAAAAAAAAAAGCATAAATCCAAAAATTCATATAGGTAATGTCTGATAATTCATATGACATATAGACAGTCCCAGTCTGTATGATTTGAAAACCAAAGATGATGAAAAGAAAGGCACCCACAAGCAGGGATAAAGCCGCGGATTTATCATTTTGAAAACAAAACATGTTAAGCACACACACTGTGTAATATACATTGTCCCTTCTATTTCTGTATGTGGATAATGGCACTGCAATTATTTTAATTAAAAAAAACATATTTTTGTTTGTATAATTTGTCTGTATTGTCTTAATGTTGTTTCCATATAAAAATAAAAAAAGGATCTGATAAAAAAAAAAAAAACCAACATCTAAGTACCTTCCGAAATTTCGGAAATTTGAAAATTCGGAAATTCTAAATTTCCAAAATTTGAAAATTCGTAAATTTGAAAATTCGAAGTTAGGAAATTCGAAATTTTAGAAATTCAAAATTTCAGAATTCAAAAATCGGAAATTCAAAAATCGAAAATTCGAAAATCGAAAATTCCAAATTCGAAAATCCAAAAAATTGAAAATTCGAAAATCCGAAAATTAGAAATTCCAAAATTAGAAAATAGGAAATTTAAAAATTGAAAATTTGAAAATTGAAAATTAGAAAATTCGGAAATTCGAAGTTAGAAAATTCGGAAATTCGAAGTTAGGAAATTCGAAAATTCGAAGTTAGGAAATTCAAAAATTCGAAGTTAGGAAATTCGAAGTTAGGAAATTCGAAATTTCGATAATTCGAGTTTCGGAATATCAAATTTTCCGAAATTTGGAAATTCAAAAATTCGAAAAAGCGGAAATTCGATAATTTGAAAATTCGAAATTCGGAAATTTGAAAATTCGAAAATCGGAAATTCGAAAAGTGTTCGAAAATTCCAAATTCGAAAATTTGATAAATCAAAACTAGGAAATTCGAAACTAGGGAATTCGAAAATCGGAAATTCCAAAATCCAAAATTCGGAAATTCGAAAATCAGAAATTCGAAAGGTGTTAAAATTTGAAAATTTAAAAAATCGAAATTCAGAAATCTAAAATTCGAAATTTGAAAAATTACAAATTACTAAATTTGAAATTCGAAAGTCTGAAAATTTGGATTTCTGAATTTCCGAATTTTAGAATTTCCGAATTCCGAATTTTTGAATTTTTGAATTTCCGAACTTTCGAATTTCTAGAATTTCCGATAAAGCAAAAAAACGAATGAAACGAAAACAAACAAATTTTTCGGCAGTGCACATGTCTAGTATACGCCCACATGTGTAGTCACATGGGCTGCTCAGGAGGAAATGCTCAGCATAGAAACTCACTAAAAACTGAGTATGTGCAGAGTTGCCAACACTGCTCTGCAAAATCCCCAACTGCAGTGGGGGGACACGGACAGAAGGGGGAGATAGAGAGCAGCAGCATCAACCAGGTTTTGCAGAATACAGAAATTTAATCTCATAGTGACTGAGTGAGTATGAACATTTATTAATGTTTTTTTTATGATGTGGGTTTAGTGTCACTTTAAAACTTCTATGAGATTTTATCGATTTGCTTTAAAGTAAGACCCATTATTATTGTATTGTAAAAGAATGTCATTAATTTGATGTGTATATATAAAACTGATTGTTTCTTTATTTCTAGGTTCCAATCAAACTATTGAGAGAAGTTTCTTGCTGGAGCTACCAAAAAACTTTGTGAAGGACTCTGAGAGCGCATACGTTTCTGTGACGGGTGGGTCTATGAAAAATACATAAACTGTCATTCCTGACCTTGTTCTGAAAATGCCAGGTGCCTGGCTACCATGTGACTGCAATACACCCTGAACCCCACAGACCCGTATCAAGGAGCGGTGCCTTTACTTGACTTGTTGCATGCTTGTTCTGAGTTGGGATAAACTGCCCTGGAATCAGTTCAAGCAGGGTTAGGTAAACTTCAAAAAGGTTGGGTTGCTGAACCCAAACCCCACTCAAATCAAGGGGGTACGTCGCCCCCCCTCCCCAAAAAAAGAAAAAAAACGGGTTTCCCTAAAAATCCATACAGAATGCACTCTCAGGAACCATACCAGGCCATGTTGACGGGGACAAGGGCCTCTTCCCCACAACCTAGGCCGGTGGTAGTGGGGGCCTGAAAGTGAGGTGGCTTTTTGGAGTCTGGAAGCCCCCTTTATAACCACTTGCCAACCGCCTAATTAGGAATGTATATCATGATTTTGATGTTGAATACCATTGTTATGGCAGCAGATAGATGCCATAACCCCGGTATTGTTTTTTTCCGTAGGTGGCCGGCTTTTTGAAAAAAAATTGGTCCCAGTGGCGGATTCACCATATGATCACTCTTATAGGCAGCAGGAAAGGTGCCCTCTCCTGCTGTTTCCCGGTCGTTTCCGAGCTTACCAAAGCTGTCGGTAAGCCTGAAACTGACCCAGTGTGGCCGATCGCTAGGCAGGAAGTCGAGTAATGGCAAGATAGCCCTCACTTGTCTCTATGCCTTTGAAGGACTGGAACGATGTCTGACGTCACTTTCTGTTCTCGGGCAGACAGAAAGAATTTTTTTTCAAAGGCAAAATGTAATTTATTTATTTTTGCTTTTAAAGGTAAATGAGAAATGGTGGGTCTTTTAGACCCCAGATCGCTCAATAAAGAGGACCTGTCATGCATATTTCTATTACAAGGGATGTTTAAATTTCTTTTAATAGGAATAAAAGTGATAAAAAAATATATAAAAAATTAAAGGGACAGTGTAAAAATAAAAAGTAAAATAAATACGATTTTTTTAAAAAGCGTCCCATTCCTCTGAGCTTGCGCGCAGAAGCGAAAGCATACATAAGTCGCTCCCGCATATGTAAACGGTACTCAAACCACACGTGAGGTATCGCCGCGATCATTCAGGGGAGAGCAATAATTCTACCACTGTACCGTGTACACACGATCGGAATTTCCGTCGGAAAAACCTTGGATGAATTCCGCTCAAGCTTGGCTTGCATACACACGGTCACACAAAAGTTCTCTGAACTTTCAACCGTCAAGAACGCGGTGACGTACAACACTACGACGAGCCGAGAAAATTAAGTTCAATGCTGCCGAGCATGCGTCTAATTGTTTCCGAGCATGCGTCAGAATTTTGCGCGTCGGAATTGCTACAGAGGATCGGAATTTCCGATTGGAATTTTTTTCCGTCTGAAAAATTGAGAACCTGCTCTCAACCTTTTGTTGGCGGAAATTCCGACAGCAAAAGTCCGATGGAGCATACACACGGTCTGAATTTCTGACCAAAAGCTCACATCAGACTTTTCTTGTCGGAAATTCGAAATGTGTGTACGGGGCATTAACCACTTCAACACCAGGCTTTTTTTACCCCCTCAATACCGGGCCTATTCTGGCACTTCCCTACTACATGTACAAATCATCATTCTTTTGCTAGAAAATTACTCAGAACCCCCAAACATTATATATGTTTTTTTTAGCAGACACCCTAGGGAATAAAATGACGGTCATTGCAACTTTTTTTCTTGCACGGTATTTGCGCAATAATTTTTCAAACGCCTTTTTTTGGGGAAAAAAAATGTTTTATGAATTAAAAAATAACAAAACAGTAAAGTTGGCCCAATTTTTGTGAAAAATATGAAAGATGATGTTACACCGAGTAAATATATACCTAACATGTCACGCTTTAAAATTGCGCACACTCATGGAATGGCGCCAAACTTCGGTACTTAAAAATCTCCATAGGCGACGCTTTAATTTTTTTTTACAGATTACCAGGTTAGAGTTACAGAGGAGGTCTAGTGCTAGAATTGTTGCACGCGCTCTAACTCACGCGGCGCTACCTCACATATGTGGTTTGAACGGCGTTTACATATGTAGGCGGGACTTACATGTGCGTTCGCTTCTGAGGCGGGACAGGGGCATTTAAAAAAAAATTTTATTATTATTTTTTTTTTTTTTTTTATACTTATTTAACTTTTTTTTTTTGATCAGTTTTATTCCTATTACAAGGAATGTAAACATCCCTTGTAATAGGAATGTGTGTGACAGGTCCTCTTTATTGAGAGATGCGGGGTCAATAGGACCCCACATCTCTCTTCAAGGCTGGAAAGCATGAGATCGTGAAAAAAAATTCACTGATCTCATGTTTCCTAGCCGCAATGGCGGCTTTGTTTACATCTGAGGACCCGGGCGTGACGTCATCACATCGCGCCTGGGCCTCCGACGGTCATAGAGATGACTGGTGATCATCTCTATGCTCGTCACATGACCCACCACCGGCGCCGGATGATTCTCTCCGGGTCCCTGATGGCACGGGAGAGCCCGGAGAAGCACCGGATGGCGGCGGGAGGGGGGGATGTCCCTGCCCGCCGCCTTCAAGAACGATCAAGCGGCGGAACCGCCGCTATGATCATTCTTATGGTGCACAGAATTGCCGGCACAACAAAAGGATATCTGAATGATGCCTCTAGCTGCAGGCATCATTCAGATATCCCCCTTCAAACCAAGGACGTCATATGACGTCCACCCAGGATGGGAGATCCCATCTGTGGACATCATTTGACTATGGCTGGGTAGGGAAGTGGTTAACAGGTAACCTGTAAAAAATGTTAAAGCGTCGCCTATGGAGATTTGTAAGTACTGTAGTTTGTCGCCTATCCACGAGTGTGCACAATTTTAAAGCTTGACATGTTAGGTATCTATTTACTCGGTGTAGCGTCATCTTTCACATTAAAGGGGTTGTAAAGGTACATGTTTTTCACCTTAATGCATTCTATGCATTAGGGTGAAAAAACATCTGAGCATTAACGGCCCCCCTGAGCCCCCGTTTACTTACCTGACCCCTCGAAAATCCCGCACCGTGAACGCGCAGGCTTCTTAGTCGGCTTCTCGGCTCATTCATTGCTTAATTCAAAGGAGGGCAGCCATTGGCTCACGCTGCAGTCAATCATATCCAATGACGCGGCGTGCCAGGGGACGTGGCCAAGTGATATAGTGAGCAGCTATGGCCGCCAGCTGTATCATTTTTTTTTTTGTTTCTTTCCTTTGCGCCGTCATCTGTATTATATTGTATCACAGGAGCACGCCCGCAAAAACTTTCCACCATGCGAGCTCGCTCGCATGAAGGTGGAACGTTCTTGCGGGGGGGGGGGAGCCGAGGCAGCCTCCGAGGAACCCCAGAAGACCAGGTTCGGGGCCACTCTGTGCAAAACGAGCTGCACAGTGGAGGTAAGTATAACATGTTTGTTATAAAAAAAAAAAAAAAAAACGAAGCTTTAGTGTTCCTTTAAACAAAAAAATTGGGATAACATTACTGTTTTGATTTTTTAAATTCATTTAAAGTCTTTTTTTTTTATTGTAAATTGCAATTGAAAGTCTGCTGCACAAATATGGTGTGATATAAAATATTGCAACGACCACCGTTTTATTCTCTAGTGTCTCTGCTAAAAAATATTTATAAAGGAAATTATGGGATGCCCAGAATCAATAATGAAATCAATAAGATGTTCAGTTGGAACCTCTATTTACACGTCTAGAGTTCCAGTCTCCTCCAGCACAACACTTATTTGTAGACTGTTCCTCTCTCTCCTGTATAATACTTGGTTCCTGGTACAGCTAGCACATGGTTAGGCCCAACTCTGAGGCCACGTACACACGACCGGTTTTCTCGGCAAAAAACGACAAGAAAACTGCCGGGAGAGTTTTCTTGCCGAGAAAACCGGCTGTGTGTACGTGGGTTTCAGTTTTCTCGTCGAGAAAACTGCCCAGATTCCCCGACGAGAAAACAGACGACCTGCGGTCTTTTTTCTCGTCGAGAATCTCGACGAGAAACCCAAGCGTGTGTACACTTACCTGTCGCCGGGGAAACCCGCGCATGCTCAAAATGACTTTGACGCATTTGCCGTAGCTTCCTAGGCATAGGCATAGGGTGTAGCAAGATAGCGGCGATGGCATCGAATGTGATGAGCGCACGCTCGTCGTAGTCGATGACGTCACCGTGTGCGTGCTATTCAAAAGAACGGCGGTTCTTTTGAATCGTACGTGTGTACACTCGGCCGGGACAAGTTTCTTGTCAAGATTCTCATCAGGAAAAATGACAGCTTTTTCCTGACGAGAATCTCGGCCGTGTGTACGAGGCTTCACTCTGTCAGGCCTTAGCAACTGCCATTTGCAGGCAGGGACCGCAGGCCCCTTTAGTGTAGCAACAAAAATAGGAAAGTCTTTAGTGCTAACTGACCTTGGTGGACTACTGCTCCCAGTCAGTCCTCTTCAGGCCCTGCCAGCCCTCCCAGCTGCAGCTGCCCGACTTCACTGCCCGTGACATCACAGTCTCTCCTGCTGGCTCTACATCCATCTTGGACTGCGCACTCCCAGTCCACTCCGGCATGCCTCCCCAGCTCTTCCAACTGTGCCTGTCACTCACCAGCCCTCCTGGCTGCACTCCTGTGGATCCCTCCTGGAGACTTGCCTGGCAACACTAGCTCCCGCTGTCTTTCTCGGTTTCTTTTTGTGCCTCCTGTCCAGATCCTTCTTTGTTACTCAGATAGGCTCCAACTTGCACCCAAACCCCTCGGGCCCAAGGTCACCTGCCCCCTCAAAGGCCCCGGCAACCTAGTGCTCCATTTCCAGCTTTTTCCACCCAACAACTCCTCCCCAGCTGGGCTGACCCTGGGTATATCAAGGAGGCCTGCCCCCTGCCAATCCTAGTTGAGGATTGGTCAGGGCTCCCTGAGACACCCCAGAAAGCTCCACCTCTCTTCCCCTCCTTCCTTCTAGAATCCTCTAGAAGAAGAAGGGAGGTAACTAGGGTTGCCACCTGTCCGGGGTTCACTTGGACAGTTCAGGTTTTGAATCATGTGTCCAGGTTTCAGTCCACCTGAAACCCGGACACAATATACAGATATGAATGTGACTCGGAACAGGGCATGATAGGAGGGTGAGGGGGCACTATGCACGCCACATTACTATTCTCTTTTGAGCACCCAAAGGTGTCCCAGGTGTTTTACAATCCTATAGAGTATGCTTTAAAAAATGTTTTTTTTGCTGTGCGCCGCTAAAGTGTTCGGGTTTGGCTTGAAGAAAAAGTAGCAACCCTAGAGGTAACCGAAAGATGATGCTATCTGTAAGTCACCAGCCTACTCTGAGCCACTCCCAGCCCACACAGATGAAAACAAACAGCTTACAGCTAGGCCTGATTAAATGTACCAGCACTACAAAAATCTTACTTCTAGCACCTACCTAAAGTAAGGTGACCAGATTTTTTAAATGAAATCCGTGGACGTATTTTTTTTTTTTACTAGTAATGACGACAATCAGCAACTCTCTGCCCATCGCCACCGCCACCGGCCTCACAGCCTATTAAGTCTTACTCTCCAGGCCCCGGCTACTACTGGGTGGGGAGCAGAGGAAGATCACTCCGCCAAGGAAGGCAAGGAGATAAGCAGGCAGGTGGCTGGTCGGGACTTGAGCCAAGGCAGAAGAACATGCGAGCGGAGCTGAATGGGCATGCGTCCGAAACTGAAGAAATATTCCCTCCGCTCCAACCAGCACATGATCATCAGAAAGGGGCACAGATAATGGAAAAAAATACACCCCCCTAAGCTAGTAGGAGCGGCGGAGCGGGGGGGGGGTGTAATTATTATTTTTTTTTTATTCTGCACTGACTGTCTTTGAAATTGGGGACAGTGTCCTTAACCTGGGTACTGTCCTCGGAAACCGGGGATATCTGGTCACTCTAACTTAAAGTAGAGGGTGCTACATAAGTGATCACATTCTCTCTGTTCTCAGCTGCATAAGAGCTAGGGGGAGAGAAGCAGCAGCACACTGAGATTCCCAGTGAATGGCTGTGCAGTGGGGGAGTGTCAGGAGAAGTCTGATAATTGGAGGAGAGTTCCCAGCTTAGCTAGGAAAACTGACCATTGTGTTCTTCTGCTTAGTGTAGTCAGTTTTTAATAGGGAAAGGGGGGGGGACTAGCGGGAACACCAGGGATTTCTTATATAGGAAGCAATACAAAGAGAACTGGATACTTTTTCATAAGTAAATGGTACAGCGGGCTCATATCAGAAATATGAACTGTTGGGGTAACAAACGCTTTAAGCTTCCAAAGGAACATTGATTGACTTTAGTTCCTGTTGGAATTTGTTTCCATCCACCGACAGTTACGGGACTCCCTATGGCCGTGCTAATAGGAATACTGATGTACACAATGCAGTATTCTACAGTTCAATCAGGTCTCAGTTTACAGAAGTCATATCATTTGAGATAATTTCTTTTTGGTCATATCAGGTTGCTGAACTTTCTATATTAGAATTGCACTTTGTAGCATTTTATTGTATATACTCACCCCCGTATAATTAAAATAAAGGCGTCCTTTATGCAATTTTTCTCAGGTGACATTCTGGGTACAGCGCTGCAGAACCTCAACAGTCTGATCGTAATGCCGTATGGCTGCGGAGAGCAGAACATGCTGACGATGGCCCCTATCGTATATGTGTTGGAATATCTTACAGCCACAGGGCAGCTGAGCTCTTCACTGAGGACAACAGCCCTTTCCTACCTACAGAACGGTAAGATATAAAAATGACAAGGGAGGGGGGGGGGGGTTGGCTCTGGGGGGAAAATAAGTTTAATTTATAGGTAATAACACTGTAGAAGGTGGATCCAGAGATTATCTGATTGCCTTCTAATTTTTATGGGCCACAGCCACATCTTATATTTTACAAAATGTTTGCAGCCCATCAAAGTCTCCCATTATATCAGACCCCCCTTAACATAAGGTTCCCAATTTACATCAGAGTTCCCATCAGAGTGTTCCTTTACTTCAGGGTCCCCATCAGACTCCTCTCTTATATCAGGGTCCCCATCAGAGCTCCCCTTACATCAGTGTCCCCATCAGACTCCTCTCCTATATCAGGGTCCCCATCACACTCCTCTCTTATATCAGGGTCCCCATCAGAGCTCCCCTTACATCAGAGTCCTCATCACACTCCTCTCTTATATCAGGGTCCCCATCAGACTCCTCTCTTATATCAGGGTCCCCATCAGAGCTCCCCTTACATCAGAGTCCTCATCAGACTCTTCTCTTATATCAGGGTCCCCTTTAGACTCCTCTCTTATATCAGGGTCCCCATCAGAGCACTCCTTACATCAGGGTCCCTACTTATATCAGGGTGACCATCAGACCCCCCCTTAGACTGGGTTCACATGTGCAGGGTCAGTTTCAGTGCGATTTGTAAAAAAAAGTCTAGTGCGATTCCGTTCAGTGGTTCAGGTGCCGCGCAGGTGTGAATTTTTAAAGTGTATGACACTGGAAATCTCACCTAAATCGGACTGAAAATCATACCTGACTCTTCTTAAAATTGCACTGCGGCCGGCCCGCACATACTGTATGTGAACGGCTCCATAGAAAACCGGTTTGTCATGCAAATTGGACGAGGTTCAAAATGCATCCATTTCACAAATATTTGAACTCGGACTTACATCAGGGTCCCCACTCACATCAGAGTTCTCATCAGAGTGCCCCTTTATATCAGGGTTCCCATCAGACTCCTCCCTTATATTAGGGTCCCCATCAGAAATCCCTTACATCAGGGTCCCCACTTATATCAGAGTTCCCATCAGAGTGCCCCTTTATATCAGGGTCCCAATCAGACTCCCCCCTTATATCAGGGTTCCCATCAGAGTCATCCCTTACATTAGGGTCCCCATCAGAGCCTCCTCATCTACATCAGGGTCCCCATCAGAGCACCCCTTACATCAGGGTCCCCACTTACATCAGAGTCCCCATTATAGTGCCCCTTCACATCAGGGTCCCCATCAGACTCCCTCCTTATATCAGGGTCCCCATCAGAGCCCTCACTTCCTACTTTATGGTCTCCATCCGATCACCCCTTACATCAGGGACCCCACTTACTGTATATCAGAGTTCCCATCAGAGTGCCCCTTTATATTAGGGTCCCCATCAGACTCCTCAGACTCCTCTCTTATATCAGGGTTCCCATCAGAGTCCCCATTTACATTAGGGTCCTCATCAGAGCCTCCCCACCTACATCAGGGTCCCCATCAGAGCACCCCTTACATCAGGGTCCCCACTTACATCAGAGTCCCCATTAGAGTGCCCTTTCACATCAGGGTCCCTATCAGGGTCCCCACCTAAATCTGGATCCCTATTAGAGTTTCCACTTTCATCAGAGTCCCTTTTGCTGGGGCAAGTACATTAGTGGTTTATAAAGTGCCAGTTGAAAAAGCAGAAACCACAGTCAGCCTTTTTCTGACCTTAATCCTCAATCTTTGCACATTGAGGATACTCCACTGACCCTAGCTGCAGGCCAGATCGAATCTTGTATCGGGTCGGATGTGTCCCACAGGCTATAGTTTTTCCTTTTTTTTGTTCTATCTTGGTAGGGGACAGGCATGGCACCAGCGTGTCCTCTGCTATAAACTCTAGGCACCCTCTTGGGAGAGCTTGTTTCTGATTGGACACAAAGTTAGTTCTTTTGAGATTTGGGCAACATATTTGAGACAGAGGGTTTATACAGTATATAACCCCTGCTGTACCACTTTTTGTGTTGCTGCAGTGTGGGAAGTCTCAGGTAGGGCAGAGACCCGTTTGTGAGGTTTAGCAGGTTCCTGACAGGGAGGGAAAGTTTAGGGACTCTCCCAGCCACCCTTGGAAACTACTTGGCCTCCAGGGTAAGTACGCATACCAATTTTCCAACCAATTGCGTTTCTGTGCACCACATTGTTAGGACAGCATCCCTTTGGGAAGGTCACCTCCATGAAGCCTCATGGGTACACATTTAAAGAAGCATGCTACCTGTATGTAAGCCCTGAATTACTCTGCTGCCTTAAAACTGATATACATAAGTGCCTTGTTGTATAGGAATACATTTTGGAGGAAAAATACTGCATTGTTTTTGATTATTCTGTATAAAAAGGCCTAAAGGAGTTGTGTTGCCTGTTCCCTTAAAGAGGAAAAAAACAATCTCCTCTGGATGATCTATGTACATTGCAGGGATTTTAACAATCTTTGTAGCAGATTGCGACTGTAGCACACCGACCCAACCACTACTGCCATCTCTCACTTGCTTGCAGTCGGGCACACCTGCTACTTGCCCGGTATCGCCCCTTTAGTTAAAGAGGAGCGAGCGGTGTTATTGTATGGGCCTTGCAGCAAATTACCTCTCTCTTGAGTGGATCCCTTTCTCTCCGTTGTCTAGGTAGAAATTTCTCAGAATAACGCCAATGTCCACACAGGAGTAAAACCTAAGCAGTAAGGTTTTATTCTTTTATCTTGTTCAATAACTTAACTAGGGAGTAAGAAGATGAGAGAAGTAGGGGGTAAAAGTTCAGGCACGCAACACTTAAGGCACAGTGTTAAACTTCTGTCGCCACTCAAGCCTGAGTGGGTATTGCTCACCCAGATAGTCCCTTTGAGAGCGGTCCTAGCAGCCGGGATGGAGCACGGATAACAAAGATGTTGAATCCCTCTTTAGGCGAGTTTCCAGGCCTCTTCCCGAGACAGCAGTACCATCGCTAATCTCCTATGGGACTGATCCTCCCCTGGACTCCTTTCCTAAAGGTGGGCTCCCTACAAGTGGGCAGCCTGGGATCCTTCTCTGAAGTCTAGGCCCTTGCCAGCGGAGCTGGGCCTACATTGCAGCAACGGAGCCTCGGGCTGAAGGTGCCCGAGGCCCAAACACACTCGGGCACCTCGTGCCATGCGGGCCACGAGGCACACTCACTGGACCAAAGGTCCCCTGGAACGCCTCACACCTAATGGCGTCTGCCCCTTATGTATCCTCTCCCAGCATGCACAGCGGGTTGACCACGCCCACTGCACGGCTGCCGAGAGAGGACACCCAAGGTGTTGTGATACCCCCCGTAATTCAACCTATGCCGGTGGTGACAGTGCCACCTACAGACAACAGAGAACACTAGTGCTAGGCAGTATCACACCCAGAGCAGAAGCAATATTTAACCATTTATTGGTCTGAGCCCAACTACCGGCTCAGACTACCCCTAAATTTCCACATAGCGCCCCCAAATATTGGGGGGGGGGGCGGTACACGACTTTTTGTTGCTCTGAAGAAATAGCTGTTTGTTTCACCATGTCCTGATTCTGAATGGGAAGGTCTGGTTCATTATAATCACCTAGTACACTCTCAGTGTACTCATGAGTAAAGCTGCAGTGTTTGCATCCCTTTATAAGTATTTACCCCTTGGGGAGTATCTCACAAAAACTGAAAATCCAATTGCAGGTGGTTCCTAAAGTTTTATGTGTATCTTAGTGCAGACCTCCGGAAAAAAAAATCAGTAAGCCAATCACACAAGCAGGAAACGGTGTACTAAATGCCTCCAGGTTGCCATATTGCATTGAATGTTACAGACAATTACAGCAGCTGCAGAGTAAAATGCAAAGGTCATTTTTAATAAGATTAAATTTCAACATAACTTGTTTAGTGACTGTTGCTATAGTTTGGAAACCACACATGCAAAGTCCATAGAGAGCTCCTGACCAATGACCCGAAAGTCCAAAAACATTTAACCACTTCGCATCCGGGCCAATTCTGACACTTCGCTCCTACATGTAAAAAGCCTATTTTTTTTGCTAGAAAATTACATATAACCCCCAAACACTATATATGTTTTTTTAGCAAAGACCCTAGAGAATACAATGGCGGTCATTGCAACTTTTTATCTCGCACGGTATTTGCGCAATAATTTTTCAAACGCATTTTTTTTGGAATAAAAACGGTTTCATGAATTTAAAAATATTAAAACATTAAAGTTAGCCCAATTTTTTTGCATAATGTGAAAGATGAAGTTACGCCGAGTAAATAGATACCTAACATGTCACCCTTCAAAATTGTACACGCTCGTGGAATGGCGCCAAACGTCGGTACTTAAACATCCTCATGGGCGACGCTTTAAATTTTTTTACTGGTCACATGTTTTGAGTTACAGAGGAGGTCTAGGGCTAGAATTATTGCTCTTGCTCTAACGTTCGCTGCGATACCTCACATGTGTGTTCTGAACACCGTTTTCATATGTGGGCGGGACTTGCGTATGCGTTCGCTTCTGCGTACGATCTACCGGGGACAAGGGCACTTTACATTTTTTTTATTTATTGTTAATTTTACTTTTAACTTTTTAATTTGACAGTTAGGAAAAAAAAAATGATCACTTTTATTCCTATTACAAGGAATGTAAACATCCCTTGTAATAGGAATAAGCATGACAGGTCCTCTTTACAGTGAGATATGGGGTCAATAAGACCCCACATCTCACCTCTAGGCTGAGAAGCCTGAAATAAAAAAATAAAAAAAAACGATCACCGCTTTCTACCCGAATCAGCGCCGTTTTTTTGAATGCAGAGGCCGGGCGTGACGTCATAACATCGCGCCCGGCCTCCGAACGATCATAGAGACTCCGGCGACCATCTGGTCCGCCGGAAATCTCTATGGTTAGAAGCCTTGGCCGGCGGATCCTGTCACCGACTCACCGATCGCTCAGGTGAGTCGGTAGAAGCACCGGAGGGCGGCGGGAGGGGGGGGGTGGAGGTCCCCTCTCGCCGCCTGTAAGAACGATCAAGCGGTGGAACAGCCGCTATGATCGTTCTTACAGTACACAGAATCGCCGGCTCTAAAAAACGATATGTGAATGATGCCTGTAGCTGCAGGCATCATTCAGATATCCCGGCTCAAAGTCAAGGACGTCCCACGGACGTCCTTAGGCGCGAAGTGGTTAATATTGGTGTTTGTTTAGCAGGATAATAAAACACGGCTATTGCCTTTCGAGTAGCATAGAGGTATCCAGCTTCATCACTGCTCAGATTTTGCTTAAAAGCATGCTCAGCGGGATGTATGTTTAGCACTAAACACTAGGCCCGTGGGCTGAATCCAGCCTGCCAGACCTTGTCATGTGGCCCCTAGCACCCAGTTTTTCAGCCAAGATGTGGCAGAACGCCATTCTGCCATCTCCGGCTCTCGCCCTCCGCTCTTGCACCCCGGTGTTACTTGTAAACACACAAGCCTTCTGTGCTTACAAGTGTAGCGGCCTCCACTCTCTCTAGTATCAGTTCTTCTGTCTCTGGCTTTTCGTCTAGGGGTACCTTGCAGGAGAGAGTGCGGGGTCACCACGCCAAGTTCCCACCGCAGATGTGTGTGCGGTGTGAGAAAATCCTCTTTACCTTCGGGTCGGTGTTTTGCATTCGGAGCCTCCACCTCCTTTTGAACAGTGTCTGTCAGTAAAATGAGCCCCACACCATTAAAAGTCCGTCACTCCTTTATTCTTCAAATGTCAGAGTGAAACACAATCAGTTGGACTCCCTCAACGAGTAGAACAGACAGGGGGTGTGGATGCGAGTAGGCCCAGGTACAATGAACTCTTCTCTTTCCTTCCTGAAAGTGAATTTTGGCCCCTTGTTCGGGGAGATATCCCTCCGGGCGGACTCCGGAGGCTCACCCGGCACCGGCAATTTGCTGCACCAGGTCTTCGGGTGAGTCGCTCCTCCGGTCCCTTACGCCTCTGGATTCGGGTACCCACTCCCGGGGTCCCCTAGGAAATCCTTCCCTCGCGGAACCCAGTGAAGGACACTGAGCCCCAGACCTCCATCCGAGTACCTCACCCCAGGCCGAAGGTGCCTGGGATGGAACACGACCCCTGGGCGTCCTCTGGGCCTAGGCCGCCTAGACCCCCAACACGAACCACCGCCCTCAGGCTGAAGGTGCCTGGGACTCGACCCCGTGACAAAGATGGCCGGCCCCTTTATACCCTCCCCCAGCAAGCACGGCGGGTTCCCCGCCCCACCATACAACTGCCGAGAGAGGCCAAAAAGGGGTACGGCCCGCAGCAATGGTTCAACCCCAGCCCAAGGCGACAGCGCCACCTGCTGGGCTGCAGGGAACTTCACATCACTGGTGTCTCTGCCAGTTTTAAATATACTTGAAAAGTATATGCCCGCTACACTCTCCCCCTGGTGGTTTGACACTGGTCCCCAGTGTCTGGAATAAACTATGCCCTCAATGGCTGACACAGCCCAATCCAGAAACCAACTATAAATTGTAAAAATTGAAAAAACTTTTGAAAACTAACTAACTAGAGCAGTTGTGCCTGAGCCTCACATGAAAAGGGAGGGAAGGAAAACAACAACACATAACAACAACATTAGAAATCACATTTTCACATAACATCTCTCCCCACCCATCCTGGCTAAGACCCACCCCATTCTCAGTGGTCTTGATGGGATGCTCTCCTGCAGAGGGGAAAAGAAAAATTAAACACACAAATCCCTGACACATATGTTCGTGTGAGAATGAAAAAACTCCTCCGCAGAGAAATCCTTTCCTTCTAAAAAAGTGTGTGTGTGTGAAAAGTGAAATGCCGATGCACGACACTGCCACCTGGTGACAGCGTCGCGGTAACTGCACTTGTGGAGACCTCTTCTTCTTGGGCCCTATCTACCCCAGAGTCCATGATCACTTCCTGAAGAATGAAGAACAAAACAGGAACAGTCCTTCAATTCCTGTGAAAAGCACAAACACCCCTTATCTGGGTAAAGTCACTGAAGTTCCGGGTAACAAGAACAACAACCCCGGAAAGTTCAGTAGTAGAAAGAAAACAAGAACAGAGTCTCTTTTCTCCTACAAATAGAAACGAGGGTGCGGCAGGACAAGTGGTTTCAAATGCTGGTCCATGGTCTCCAGATGGTATTCAACATCCTCCCCTTCCTTGCGTCGAATCAGCACCTTGCTCGCGTGGATATGCCGTCCCAACATCCATTCTGCCTTGCAGTCTTTGAAGCGCTGAGATGCCTTGGGGGAGCACGCAAAGTACCTGCGGGCATGTGGGACCTGAATGTGGGTCCACACGAAGTCATTGTACCAGCGCTCCCGGCAAACTTCCACTTCGTACAGCAGTTCTTTAGACAAGTATGGGTATTGCCACCCATACTCAGCAGCAACCTTCTGGCTAAATAGGCGTTGTAGTCTCGCCAGCGGAGGCATGGTGGCTTTGTCCCCTTCACCTGGCAAGACTATAGAATCGGGGTGACGAGGGACCTTGACCACATCCAATCTGGGCATAGGTGCCCGCAACAACAGTCTCTTCTCCCCGGCACTGGCTGCAGGTGGCACCGGGGATGTGAGAGTAGACTGGGGACGGGATCCCTCCTCTGGCGCTGGTGCCTCCACCCGGGGTGTACTATCCCCTGTAGACATGGGTAGGTCCCTGGTTCTGCGGGACGAGGCGAGAGGCCTTTTGTTCCAGCCCTTTTGAGCAAACAGCTCATCTATGGCGACATCGTCTCCCAGATCGGAGAGCGACTCCAGGTCGGAGGTGTCACACTCCTCCGCGGGCTGGTAGCCTGCAGTAGAAACTGAACTGCCACCTCCGCCCACACACCAAGTCCCTCCGCCCGGCTTACCTCGACCTTTACTTGAGAAGGGATGTCCGGAACTTTTCTCAACGGATCCATCCGGGCCGGGCGTAGGCGGGCGGGATGGTCCACCACAACCGCTGGACGGGGCTACCATGCCGGTCTTTCTCTTCGGCGGTGGACGCTGTGAGACCGTGGTGACCGAGTCAGCATCCTCGGATTTCTCCCGTAATTGAGTAATCATGACCTCCCCCGCGGTCGCTGCAGTGCGCACAGGGATGGCTGTCAAAGCAGTGATTCCTCCAACTTGAGTGGTGCTGCCTGTTGTGCGGCCGGGGTAGATGGTTCTTGGCTTTTCGATGACGGAATCCACCTCGAATAAGAACTCCCCGCAGGCCTCGCATCGCCTGAACGGCTTCAGCTGACACACCAGACCCGAACAACCGGGACAAATCAAACCCAGGGCCTCAACGTCCATGCACGAATACAGGGCGAATCGTCCCCGGGGCTTTACCTGAATTCCCGTATCGGTCACCGGAGCAGCAGCAGTCAAAGTCGTGGCAGAAGGGTGTAGTGGAACCCACGATGTATGTCCGAACATGGTGACTTGCTGCTGATCCATTGCGCACTGCAAGTTTTGCGCCAAAGTCCCCACGTGTAGTCCTTCACACGATTGGACTCCTCCCCTCTTGCACTCCAGTTCGCGGGCTTTCTCCTTTCCTAAATCACGCCCACGAACTGAGCAGGGAGGGTGTGCCTCGTGGCGCAGTGCAATAGAAGCCCCCATGTGTAGTCCCTCACACGGCTGGGCTTCCCCATCTTCTTGCTCTTCTGCGTAGTCCTTTCCCTTCTTATGCGGCGTACACGCGATCGTTTTTCATGACGTTAAAAATGCCATTTTTAAAAATGGTCATTAAAACCAATCGTGTGTATGCTCCAGAGCATTTTTAACGACGTGAAAAACGGCCATTAAAAATTTCGACCATGCTCTATTTTTTCACGCCGTTTTTCATGTCGTTTTTTTTTAACGTCGTGAAAAACGATCGTGTGTAAGCCGCATTAGGGTCATGCCCACGACTTCGAGCAGGGATGCACTTTGGCCAATAATATGGCCGACCTACTCGGAACTCCTCCGGGCAGACACGTTCAAACTCCGTAGTAGCACGAACACCATCCCGGACCCGAGACCCCACGTGTAGCGGCCTCCACTCTCTCTCTCTAGTATCAGGAGAGAGTGCGGGGTCACCACGCCAAGTTCCCACCGCAGATGTGTGTGCGGTGTGAGAAAATCCTCTTTACCTTCGGGTCAGTGTTCTGCATTCGGAGCCTCCACCTCCTTTTGAACAGTGTCTGTCAGTAAAATGAGCCCCACACCATTAAAAGTCCAACACTCCTTTATTCTTCAAATGTCAGAGTGAAACACAATCAGTTGGACTCCCTCAATGAGTAGAACAGACAGGGGGTGTGGATGTGAGTAGGCCCAGGCACAATGAACTCTTCTCTTTCCTTCCTGAAAGTGAATTTTGGCCCCTTGTTCGGGGAGATATCCCTCCGGGCAGTCTCCGGAGTCTCACCCGGCACCGGCAATTTGCTGCACCATGTCTTCGTGTGAGCTGCTTCTCCTCACCCAGTGAAGGACACTAAGCCCCAGACCTCCATCCGAGTACCTCACCTCAGGCCGAAGGTGCCTGGGATGGAACACGACCTCCGGGCGTCCTCTAGGCCTAGGCCGCCTAGACCCCCAACACGAACCACCGCCCTCAGGCTGAAGGTGCCTGGGACTCGACCCCGTGACAAAGATGGCCGGCCCCTTTATACCCTCCCCCAGCAAGCACGGCGGGTTCCCCGCCCCACCATACAACTGCCGAGAGAGGCCAAAAAGTGGTATGGCCCGCAGCAATGGTTCAACCCCAGCCCAAGGCGACAGCGCCACCTGCTGGGCTGCAGGGAACTGCACATCACTGGTGTCTTTGCCAGTTTTAAATATACTTGCAAAGTATATGCCCGCTACACAAGGAACAGCTTTGCTCTCAGCAGCTTCTGAAACAGATCCCTGAACGCACTCATGGCGGGGACAGATCTCAGGAATCTGAGTGAGAGAATGATATCCCTGCAAGGCGAAGCAGAGCAGCCTTTACGAGGGAGGTACTAGAGCTGGGCCAGGTAGAAGAGAAAGATCTGAGTAAGCTTTGGGGGGGGGGGGTTTGGGGTTGCACACTGCATAGCACACCCCTAAACCCTGTACTCTGTAAATGGTACACCACTGAAATCTGCACTCTGTACGCAATGCACTCCTAAACCCTGCAGTCTGTACATAGTGCACTGCTAAATCCTGAACTCTGTACATAGCACACCGCTAAATTCTGCACTCTGTGCGTAGAGCACCCCTGGAACTGCACTCTGTACATAGTGCACTTTTGAACCCTGCACTCTGTACATAACACACTCCTAAACCCTGCACTTTGTACATAATGCACTCCTGAACCCTGCACTCTGTACATATTGCACCTCTAATTCCCACACTTTGTACATAGCACACCCCTGAATTCTGCACTCTGTGCATAAGTCACCCCTGGAACTGAACTCTGTACATAGTGGAACCCTGCATTCTGTACATAACACACTCCTGAACCTTGCATTCTGTACATAATGCACCCCTGAACCCTGCACTCTGTACGTAGTGTAATCCTGAACTCTGCACTCTGTACATAACACACTCCTGAACCTTGCAATCTGTACACAGTGCACCCCTAAATCCCACACTCTGTACATATCACACTCCTGAATTCTGCACTCTGTGCACAGGGCAATCCTGGAACTGCACTTTATACATAGTGTACCCCTGAACCCTGCACTCTGTACAAAACTGAACTCCTGAACCCTGCATTCTGTACATAACACACTCCTGAACCTTGCACTCTGTATGCAACTCACTCCTGTACCCGGCACTCTGTACATAGCGCACCCCTGAACCCTGCACTCTGTGTGTAATGTACTCCTGAACCCTACACTCTGTACATAGCACACCCCAGATACAACCGCCCCTTTGAGGGCAACCATACTTGATGATGCAGCCCATAATAAAATTGAGTTTGACACCCCTGGTTTAGCAGCACACTACAAAACAGCCAACACATTTCAAGGGCTCAGAAGAATTCCTCTTCAGGGCTCAGATATTACATGAACACTTTTTCAAACAAGTTTATTGTGGTAATTCTGCCATTTTGACTCCTTCCAGGCTTCTGAGCCCCAAAACACATTGGCTGTATTATATAGCTATGGCACGAGTGGGTATGGTGAGGACCACATTCCTAAAGATCAGAACAAGAAAAATAAGAAGCAAAAAATTGGACTTTTAAGTATTGTGTTGCTGAATGATAGCCAATATTAAAAATGTTTGGACCCTCGGTTTATTGATCTGGCACTTTCCTTTGACTTTGTATGAAGTTGTTCAATGGCTACTTGAAGTAAACAAGCTCGGTACAAGCAACTAATATGGTAGTTGACATTGTGGGGTTCCAATGGAGATATGGAAAGAGTCTGCAATGTGCTCCAGTACCATAACCATATTTGGGTCCCCAATTCAATTGCCTTCCCAAGTACAAACACTACATAGTGGTAATAGTTAAAGCTGAAGGATAGACTTTAGGATTCTTTGAACTCTTCCACTAGCCATATAATGAAACTGGGATCAGACAGAGAATGTCCTACTTTTTTTTCCTGCCCAAAAGACAAAGGATGTTCTCTGTGCTTGACACCACTTGGCTATCACAGCCATGTTCAAGAGTTAGAGAATTATAAAACATATCCCCAATACTCATCTGTCCTGGAAATAATTCATGGCCAGGTCTACATGACAGCAGGGGAAGTTGTAGCGCTTGCACCAATCACATTTCTTGCAAATGAGCATCTTAATTTTAGAGGGTCCTAGTGCAGCTGCACAGTTTACAAAAAAGGTGTGCCCACCCATGCCTTTATGCATATCCAAATAGTGACTTTCTTCAATGTCAATCTTTGAACCTTCACGTTTTCTGAAGCGACTCTCTCCTTTAAATGAGATGTTATGAGCTTATTAATTCCCACATTGCAACAGCAGGCTCTGAATGTACACAGTAAGTATGAAAACTGTAAAGAAAAATATTTTTTCTAGTAAGGGATAGAAAGGGATAAAAGGAATGATCAGAGGAGGACATAGTTAAGTATCAGGGAACCCATTCCATTATGGTGCCCCCTGAGAGGTGATGCGGGGATCCCCCAAGGTGCCGAGTCTAAGGGGTAGTTGGTCTTCACCAGAGCTCCTGATGGTGGAGATGGGCCGAGAACCCTAGTGGTCCTGGTTTATTTTGCTGCAAACTGGCACAAAGTCATGGCCCTCAGGGTCACCCCACCAAGGGGAGGACTGGAACGGAAAAGCTATGGTGCGAAGATTGTTCACAGGACTTCAGACAAGAGAGTGGCCAGGCAGAGTGCTTGGCAGGCGAGATAGTAGTCAGGTCCCAGGCAGGCGAGATAGTAGTTAGGTCCCAGGCAGGCGAGAGAGTAGGCACGTCCCAGGCAGGTGAGAGAGTAGTCACGTCCCAGGCAGGCGAGAAAGTAGTCAGGTCCCAGGCAGGTGAGAGAGTAGTCAGGTTTCAGGCAGGAGAGAGAGTACTCAGGTACCAGGCAGACGAGAGAGTAGTCAGATCCCAGGCAGATGAGAGAGTAATCAGGTTCCAGGCAGGAGGGAGAGTAGTCAGGTCCCAGACACGTCTTGGTGGGTGGCAAGCAAGAGAGTAGTCGTGTCAATTCGACAACAAACAGGCAAATGGCAGGTAAATATTATAGTGCTTTGGCTCTTAGGTAGCTAATGATCATAGGACAGAGCACCAGCCACTTTAAAGGCTGATGCCTAATACCCTTCTGATCAGCGTTGTTTCTAAAAACTATGAAAGTCCTAGAGGTAGTGAAGGTCCTATGAATTCTCGAAATCACTGGAGGTCCTAGGAGTCCTGAAAATCCTGGAGTACTGTAATATATCCGGGCAGTTTGCTCTGCATGGCATCACAGTATGATGTATAAAGTGTTTCCTTCAGCAGAACTACATTACAATGTTTTTTTATTTAACCTGACATGTCCTTTTTATCACTAGGATATCAGAGAGAGCTCAACTATAAACACTTGGACGGATCATACAGCGCCTTTGGAAATAGTGATAATGAAGGCAGCACATGGTGAGGTTAATACCAATTCTAGATCCACTCTCCATGTGAATATTATCATTATTTTTATACAGGATTTATATAGCAACAATTTGCACAGTGCTTCACAAAATGAGAGAACACACACTAACAATACAAGAGGGATCAGTTGGCCCTACTTGTTAGAGCTTACAATGCAGTGGCAGCTGGTGCTCAAAATGTTGGGGGGTGCTGCACAAACTAACATCACTAACCCCCCCATGCGCTTGGAAGACAAGGACAGCGGCGATCACCCAGCACCCCCCAGGGAGACAGACAGTGAATGCCTTACCTTATAGAGGCAGGGGAAGAGATTCTGCCAGGGAGCACACAGAGACATTCTCCTCCCGGCCGCACAGGAACAGGAAGTGTGTCCTGAGACACAATTGTCTAGGCATATGTTACAATCTAAAACAAAGGGTCAAGTGATACAAAAAGTAATAGGGATTAGGTAATGGACAAGGTAAAAGTACAATTTATTAGTTAGGACAGGATAGGCATCTCTCTGAACAGATGGGTATTTAGGGATCTCCTAAAGGTGGACAGAGTAGAAGATAGTCAGACAGATTGGGGTAGGGAGTTCAAGAGGATGAGAGATGCTTTGAGGATGTCCTGGAGGTGAGCATGGGAGGAGGCAAAAGGGAGATAGAGAGAAGGAGGTCTTGGGAGGAGCATAGAGGACGTTTGGGTAATATGTTGAGCCTAGGTTAGTGATGTAGCTCGGAACAGAGTGAGTTATGGATGGCTTTGTATGCTGTTGTTAGTATTTTGAATTCTATGCGGAATTCTATCAGAAGCCGGTGGAGGGATTGGCAGAGAAGAGTAGCGAACACTGAACAGTTGGTAAGGTTAAAGCGGAGTTCCGCCGATTTTTTTTAATTTTTTTAAAGTCAGCAGCTACAAATACTGCAGCTGCTGACTTTGAAAATAAGGACACTTACCTGTCCTTATTTTCCGATCGATCCCTCGGCTCTCGGATGCTGCCGCCGCCATCTTCGGTAACAGAATCAAGAAGTGAAGCCTGATTCCCTACTGCGCATGCGCGACTCGCGCTGCGTGATCCCACTGGTCCCTGCTGTCTTCTGGGACCTGTGTGTCTCCCAGAAGACAGCGGGGGAGGGGGGGCGGAGAAGGCGCCGGAAGTGGCGTAGATACCGGCGGGTGGCTTGGGTGTCTATGCCCGGAAGTGGGAGCAAAATGCCTGTATTAGATAGGTATCTGCTCCCCCCTGAAAGGTGCCAAATGTGACACCGGAGGGGGGAGGAATCCGAAAAGCGGAAGTTCCATTTTTGGGTGGAACTCGGCTTTAATAAGTCTGGCACCAGCATTCCTGGTGGGCTGAAGAGGGGTTAGCCTATAGAGAGGTAGACCTATGAGAATGGAATTGCAATAGTCAAGATGAGTGATAACAAGGGAGTGAATGAGTAGCTTGGTGGTTTTATTGGTTAAAGCAGAGTCCCAGCCAAAAATGGAACTTCCGCTTTAAGTGAAGGTGACCCCCTGACATGCCACATTTGGCATGTCATTTTTTTGAGGGGGGGGGGAGGAGCGGATGCCCTCTTTTTAGAGGCAACCAGCTCCCACTTCCTCCCGGGGGTCCGCGGTGCCGGAAGGAAGTTAACCTCTCCCCCTCCCTCCGTGCAATCTTCTGGGACACGTCGCGCATGAGCAGTGCATGCCCGGCTGTGCGCCCACAGTCAGAATGCTGGCGCCGCGGAGAGGATGGGGAGAGAAGAGAGGCTTTGTTCGCCAGCATCACTGGCTAGTCTCAGACGATCTTGGAGGTGAAGATGCTGGATGTGGAGGCCCTGGGCTGGTGTGGTTACACCTGGTCTGCGGTTGTGAGGCCAGTTGGATGTACTGCCAAATTCTCTAAAACGCCTTTGGAGGCGGCTTATGGTAGAGAAATTGTGGCCAGCCTAAGGCACACCTGTGCAATAATCATGCTGTCTAATCAGCATCTTGATATGCCACACCTGTGAGGTGGATGCATTATCTCAGCAAAGGAGAAGTGCTCACTAACACAGATTTAGCCCTGGTTCACACTGGTGCGTTTTGACATGCGATTTGGCATCTCAAATCGCATGTCAAAACGGCGATATTTGCCGCAAATTTCCGGCACTGGAACTGTCCTAATCAATGCGACGCCGCATCTGCGGCACTGCACCGATTTCAAAAAGTAGTTTCTGTACTACTTTTTGCGATTTCGGCCCGCGATTTACATTGACATCTGTGCAGCAACCTGCACAGATGTCTTTGTAATCGCGGCTGAAATCAGGACTGCCAGCGAGAGTGAAATTGTGCGAGTTCAGCTGAACTCGCCCGGCTTCACTCCCGCAGCCCAGTGTGAACCTGGGCTTAGACAGATTTGTGAACAATATTGGAGAGAAATAGGCCTTTTGTATACAAAGAAAAAGTCGTATTTTTTTTAAGTTCAGCTCATGATAAATAGGGGCAAACACAAAAGTGTTGCATTTTATAATTTTGCTCAGTGTAATATATATATGTGTATATATATATTAATATATATGTAGCGGCCTCACCCCATCTCTTATGTCTAGGGGTATTTCGCACGACAGGGTGAGATGCGCTACGGCCCATGTCTCCCCCATAGCTGTGGGTGAGGTGAAGGCCAGAATCAGTATTTTCCTCGGCCAGTGTGCATTAGTTATGGATTCAGTCCTGCTGTGCTGTCACCTCCCTTCGCTTCCATTAACCAGAGTCCCACACACCGATCACAGTCCAACTCTTGTTTTTTCTTTCTCGTACATCACGGGACACAGAGCGACATAGTCATTACTAATGGGTTATATAGATACCGTCAGGTGCTGGCACTGGCAACTTCCAAAACCGGAAGTACCCTCCCCTATATAAGCCCCTCCCATCCGGGAGCACCTCAGTTTTTTGCCAGTGTCTAAGGTGTTGGCCAAGAAGAAACATGTGTTTTTCACTGAGCTTGCGTACAGGTTCTTTTGGGCCTCAGTAAGCTATTCCGGATCCGACCAAAAAAGCTTCATAGCTAAACGGTCGGTACCCGGGCCTTGCAGAGAAGAGCAAGGTTTTGCCTGTAATGCTTCTCTTAGGAGAGCTGGACCCTGGGATCCAGAGCTCTGGTCATACCCACGACCAAGATGTTTTCTGTGCAGGGTGCTATACAGGTCCAGGGGAGTGGAATCCTTGGGAACCCGGTCCCTGAAGGTTTGATTACAATGCCTGCCGTGATAGGTGAAGTTTGGGCTTTTGTGGACCAAACAAAGTCCTGCGGCGGGGAACAGGTAAGTGGGGGCCCCCAGGAACTTGGTTCTATTGGGGGACCCCCAAGCCTAATTTGTCTTTCTGTCTGTTACCTAATGGTATTCCCGCAAAATTCTGTGCATGCCTGTAACTACTAAAAAAATTTAATAATTTTTAATGGTGGTCAAGAAAAAAAAAAAAAAAAATTTTTTATATATATATTTAATATATTAGACTGCGGTACCTGTGTTTGTCCACTAGAGGCCGCTGTGGAATGTTTTCTTGTCATGTGGACTAGCTTCTTCTCAGCAGAGCAAAGTCCAGGCAGATGGTGAGTTCTCTTATAGGAAACTGCTTCCTCTGCCATGTTGCAGTGCTTGTCCATCCCCCGGCCTGCGGCAAAGAGGGGCCCTGGCTCCTGTCCCTTGTTACCATATTTGAAATTAGCGCCGAAGGCGCACGTGCCCGCACGCGTGCGCGTGCACGCGCCTCTATATATAGAGGTGAGCCGGGAAAGGGGGCGGAGCCTGGGGGATGACGCTCTGTGCGCGCCGCAGCGCTTCTGCGCATGTGCGGGCGTCCCAGCAGTTTTAAAAAAAACACAATATTGTAGTGAGCTGGCTATGAAGTACAGAGACAGAGCTGGCAACATTTAAAGGCATACAGCAAGCGGTTGATACAGGCATCCCCTAGAAAGGCACATTAGTAGACACCAACTGTGATATAGCAGCAATTGTGCTAGACTATTCTCAGTAAAAGTGGTGTATTACGGCTGGAATACCTCAGCTTTAGGCTTAGGAATATGCCGTCCAGAAGCTCCGGAACTGAATCTTCCAGGAAGCGAAGGGGGTCTCATCGGGCTCGGAGGATCTTGGGCATACTCCTGCTGCACCAGTCTCCCCTGAAGTTCAGAGGTAAGTGACCGTAGAGACCCCGCAGGGGTACTTGGTACTGTGGCTGTCCTCAGTCACCTGCTCCTGTGTATGTAACAGAGGAGGTTTTTTCCTCAGCTCTGGGAGGATTAGAGAGAGATTGTCAACATTTATCGCTGCCTCCCTGTCAGGGAAAGCACGCCCGATCTCCGTCTTCTCCTTCAGAGTGCCTGTTAGCAGAGCAACAGTCCCATACAGGGATCGACCTGCCTGAAGGGGATCAGGATGAGGTTGATTCTGTTATAGAGGAATCAACAGTGGGGGAACCTTTTCTCAGCATCTCAAGCTGAAAGATTATGGGTTCAGTCTCTGACTAACATGGTCCGATCAGCATTTAAAAATGCACCTTGCGGAACCATCAACCACTACTGTATCCTCGTTGGGGTCGCTAGAAGCCCCCAGACTGTTTGTTCTTTTCCACTTCACCCTTTACTGAAAGGGCTCATTTACCAGGATTGGGAACGTCCTGAGAAAATATTTATTCCCCCAAGAGATTTCCGGTGGTCTATCCCATGGAGGATAAGTTCATAAAAAAAAAAAAATGGAAGGTCCCTACAGTGGACGCAGCCATCTCTTGTATGTATAAATCACTGACATGTCCAGTGGATAATGTCCAAATGTTCAAGAACCCAATAAATAAAAGATTGGAGTCCTTATGAAAATCTGCTTGGTGATACAACCAGCAGTAGCAGCTATTGGGGTCTGCTAAGCAGTGAAGGATCAGTTGAAACAGGTCTTGAGGGACTTGACAGATCAGCAGGCTTTGCCCTAGCTGATCTACCTAGAGCCTTAGGCTTTGCGGTTGACGCCATAGAGGATTCAGTCCATCAGGCCTCCCGCCTTACGCTGTCTATAGTACATATGCGTAGGCTCCTATGGCTCAAAAACTGGTCTGCTGAAGCTCCCTGTAAAGAATGGCTGGTTAGCGTCCCATTTCATGGTGAACGCTTATTCAGGGAAAACCTGGACAAATATATCCAGAAAATTTCCAGCGGTAAAAATACGCTCTTGCCGGTTAAAAGCAGAGTTAGAGGTCCCTCTTTAAGAGGCCTGCTTCTCCAGTCCCTGGGGCATCGGCTGTGTAACAGTTCCGACGGCCTCCTCGGTCAAATCCCGGGGGTAAAAAACAGGGACAGTAGCAGGGTAATGAGAAACCCTGGGTCAGGGGAGGTACAAAACCTCCCCCAAAGTTAAATTCATTGAAGCCCCCACTCAGTCGGGTGGGGGGAGGACTCCAGTTGTTCGCAAGAGACCTGGCGGGACACGATCAAGACAGATAGGTGCTCTCCGCAGTAGGTTTGGGATACAGTTTGGAGTTAAAAGACTCTCCTCCTTCCCATTTTTGAGGTCAAACGTGCCAAGGGATCCCCAGAAGAGAGAGTCCCTCCTGTTGGCACTAGAACAACTATTGCTCCAAGGAGTAATTATGGAGGTTCCCCTGGAAGAATGAGGGTTCGGGTTTTACTCAAACCTCTTTACAGTCCCGAAGCAAACGCGGACGGGAGGCCCATATTAATTCTAAAAGGGCTATACAAATTCCTGTATATCAGGTCTTTCCGATGGAGTCGATCCGATCGGTGGCCACTGCCCTACAAGGGGAGGATTGGTTAGCCACGATCGACATCAAAGATGCTTATTTGCACATTCCCATCTTTCCAGTCCACCAAAAATTTCTACGCTTTGCAGTAGAAGGGCGCCATTTTCAGTTCAGAGCCTTACCCTTCGGTTTGGCCACAGCACCACAAGTGTTTACAAAAATTCTGGCCCTTTATTGGCCAATCTAAGAACACAAGGTGTTATGATAATGGCATATCTGGATGACTTGTTGCTGATAGACCACTCAGTGAAAAAACTAGACGTGGTCGTTCACAAGACGATCAAGTATCTGGAATCTCACGGTTGGATTATCAACCGAGACAAGTCAGCCCTAAAAACCAGTCAAAAGTCTGGAATACTTGGGGCTAAGGTTGGATTCAGGCCAGAGAAAAATATTCTTGCCTCGAGGAAAGGTGTTGTCTTTGAAAGATTTGATCCACTTAGTGGGTACAAAAAAGACAGCCGTCCATACGCCTGTATATGAGGCTGCTGGGAAAAATGGTGGCATCATTCGAAGCAGTACCCTACGGTCAATTCCATTCAAGGAATTTGCAAGGGGCCATACTGTCAGCCTGGAACAAAAAAATTCAGGCCCTAGACTTACAATGTCCTTGTCCCCTTCCGTTCCCCAGAATCTGGAAAAAAGGAAATCCTTCAGTCCGATTTCTTGGAAGGTGGTCACTACAGATGCCAGCCTTATAGGCTGGGGAGCAGTACTGGAGCAATAGTCTCTCCAGGGCAGATGGTCGGATGCAGAAAAGGCCCTGCCCATCAATCTCTTAGAGATACGAGCAGCCCGGTATGCCCTAGTAGCATGGACATCCAAACTCCAAGGGTCCCCTGTCAGAATTCAATCAGACAATGCCACAGCAGTGGCATATATCAATCATCAGGGGGGCACCAGGAGTCGTGCAGCCCAGAGGGAAGTAAATTACATCCTGAAATGGGCAGAAAAAATATGTCCCAGCCATATCTGCGGTATTCATTCCAGGAGTGGAGAATTGGAAGGCGGACTTTCTAAGTCGCCAGCAATTAGGCCCAGAGGAAGGGTCCCTTCACCCCGAGGTTTTCTGGACAATATGTCAGCGGTGGGGAACATCGGATGTAGATCTTCTAGCATCCAGATTCAACGCAAAGGGGGACAGGTTTGTCTCTCGGACAAGGGATCCCCTAGCTTGCGGCTCGGATGCCCTAGTGTTCCCTTGGGATCAGTTCAAGCTGATATATGCATTCACACCGCCACAATGGTTTCCTCGATTACTCCGCAGAATCAGGGTAGAAAAGAAACCAGTGATTCTGGTGGCTCCAGCGTGGCCCCGAAAGAGCGTGGTACGTGGAAATTGTAAAATGTCAGTGGGGAGTCCTTGGACTCTCCCACATCGTCCGAACCTGCTTTCGCAAGGACCGATATACCACCCTTCCTTACCAGCCCTAGGTTTGACGGCCTGGCTATTGAAGCCCACATTCTAAAAAAGAGAGGGCTCTCTAATTCTGTGGTATCTACCATGATCAATGCCAGGAAGCCGGTATCCAGGCAGATCTACTATAGAATCTGGAAGGCGTACATCGCCTGGTGTGAAGCCAAGAAATGGCATCCACGTAAGTACGTAATAGGTAGGAGTCTGGACTCCCTACAATGGGCTGTAGATAGGAAGCTTGCCTTGAGTACTATCAAGGGTCAGATTTCGGCCTTGTCAATAATTTTTCAAAGGCCCTTGGCTTCGCATTCACTAGTCAAAGCCTTTATACAAGGAGTGATGCGTATTAGTCCTCCGGTTAATATTCCCATATGTCCATGGGATCTAAACTTGGTTCTGTCGGTTCTACAGAAACAACCATTTGAACCATTACAGCATATTTCTTTGGTTCTTCTCACCAGGAAATTGATTTTTCTAGTAGCCATTTGTTCGGCTAGAAGAGTGTCGGAATTAGCAGCTATGTCCTGTAGGGAGCCATATCTGGTTATCCATAAGGACAGGAGTAGTGTTACGTCCTCATCCAGCCTTTCTTCCTAAGGTGGTATCGAGGTTTCATTTGAACCAAGATGTGGTTCTTCCTTCTTTTTTCCCCAAACCTACTTCGGTAGAGGAAAAGTTATTGCATTCTTTGGATGTAGTAAGAGCAGTTAAAGCTTATCTAAAAGCCACTGCTCAGATTCGCAGAACGGATACTTTGTTTATTCTGCCGGAAGGCCCCAGAAAGGGTCAGGCAGCGTCAAAATCTACTTTAGCCAAGTGGATTCGACAGGTCATTATGCAAGCTTATGGCTTGAGAAGGAGACCGCCTCCGTTCAAAGTTAGAGCGCACTCCACGAGAGCAGTTGGAACTTCATGGGCAGTGCATCACCAGGCCTCCCTGGCTCAAATCTGTAAGGCCGCAACATGGTCTTCGGTACACACGTTTACTAGGTCCTACCAGGTGGACGTTAGAAGTCAGGAGGATGTCGCCTTTGGGCGCAGTGTGTTGCAGGCCGCAAAAGATCCTCATGTCTGATAGCGCTCAGCTTATATATGGTGTATCCCCCCCCTCATTTGGCATTGCTTTAGGACATCCCATTAGTAATGACTATGTCGCTCTGTGTCCCGTGATGTACGAGAAAGAAAATAGGATTTTTATAACAGCTTACCTGTAAAATCCTTTTCTTGGAGTACATCACGGGACACAGAGCTCCCGCCCCTCTTTAGGGACACTTATTGCTTTGCTACAAAACTGAGGTGCTCCCGGATGGGAGGGGCTTATATAGGGGAGGGTACTTCCGGTTTTGGAAGTTGCCAGTGCCAGCACCTGACGGTATCTATATAACCCATTAGTAATGACTATGTCGCTCTGTGTCCCGTGATGTACTCCAAGAAAAGGATTTTACAGGTAAGCTGTTATAAAAATCCTATTATTGCAAGGTTCACAATAAACAGTGCTTTAGTAGCCAACTGGTTGAAACTTTATAACAGCCTGATACAGTGGGATGAGCAGGTCGAGGCACTATCCTGATTGTAATCTAAACCACTGTGGTTTCACCAGTGGTTATCATAGCCTTGATTTGAATAGAACTTAAAACTTGTGAGTCTCTACCAGCAACTCAAGAGAACGTATTTAGGAGTACCTTCGCTGCGCTGTGGTCCCTATCAGAGGAATATGTCCCTCCAAGGGAGTTACCGGAGGCCCATCCGTCACCGGGTTGATGCTGCTCCGGAATCTCCGGACAAGTGACCTCCCCGGCCTCCTCACCTCAGACACGGGCCCCGTCCACCTCAGGGACCCTCGGATCACTTCACCCTTGCGGGACCCAGTCGAAGTCACTGGGCCCCAGGCCTACGATTTAGTACCTCACCCCAGGCTGAAGGTGCCTGGGATGGACTCCAACTCCATTCCGGTCAGGCCTAGGGCGCCTGGACCGGAACTCCGAACCGCCCGCACCCAGGCCTAAGGTGCCTGGGCGCGCAAAGAGAAGATCCCGAAGACCTCGTGGTTAGGGCGTCTCCCCCTTTTATCTCCTCCCATCGATACCACGGCAGGTTCCCCGCCCTCGCCGTACCATCTCCGGAAAGGGACAAAAAGGGTAGCACTGTGGTGGTGATTCTAACTTGAGCCTGCGGGTACCCCGCCACCCACCGGCCAAGGAGAATAATACACCACCCAGTCCTCCACGAATACAAATGGTCCAAATCCTCTCATAATTTACACACTGGGGTGTATCCCAACCAATTTTAAGGACCCCGCTACACACTCCCCTCTGTGATTTGACGCTGGTCCCCAGCGTCTGGTGCAAACCCATGTCTCCCATGAAGTGGTGACATAAGCCTGGCTCCAGAGGCTATCCCTAAAAATTTAAATCCTGTTTGTGCCAAGACCTGCTCAAAGGGGAAGGGAAATATAACATAATAAAACTTTTCCATAAAACCATCTAACATGTACACATATACAATCCCTCCCTTCACTGTCTAAGAACCACCCCATACTCAGCAGTCTTGACGGATGAATCTCCTGCAGAAGGGAAACAAAAAGAAAACACAACATCCTAACATTTTGTGTTAATTAGGAATGAATGGGTCCATCAGCCGATAGACCCATTCGCTCCAATGAGTAAAGTGATGCGAGTGTGAAAAAAAAACAAACAGCCGTTGCACAACACTGCCACCTGGTGACAGTGCCGCGGTAATGACACTTGGTGAAATCTTCATTCTTCCTGCGTCCCTACACTGATTCTACCCCCAAAGTCTCTGTCTTTTCTTTTTATATGAAAGAAGAGAGAACGAACAAAAACTGCTCTCATTCCTCCAAAGAGTTGAAAAAAAACAAACCCAAATAAAAAAAAACAGGGTACAGTTCAGATGTGGCGGCAATAACACTTTCAAAAGGTTGCAGGAAAGAAAAAAACAAACAAGTGAGTCTTTCCTCACAAATAGAACCTCGGGTCAGGCAAGAACAAGGGCTTCAGATGCTTGTCGAAAACCTCAATAGAATAGTCAACATCTTCTCCATCCTTTCTGCAAATAAGCACCTTGTCCGCATGAATATGACGCCCCAGCATCCAGTCTGCTCTGCAGTCCTTGAACTTTTTCGACACAGTGTGCGAACAGGACAAGTATCGCCGGGCATGAGGCACTTTGAGCTTTTCCCAAACGAAGTCGTCATACCATCTCTGCCGCATGACCTCAACTTCAAAAAGTAAGTCCCGAGGCAAATAGGGATATTACCATCCGTACTCACGGGCGACTTTCTGTGAGAAAAGGCGTTGCAATCTGGCCAAAGGAGGCATGACATCTCGCTCACCTTCTCCTGGTTGAACAATGGCCTCCAGGTGCCGAGGTACTTTCACTACCTCTGATGGCTTTGCTTTTGGCGCCCGCAATGAAACGCGTTGCATCCCCACCACCAAAGCGGGTGATGTAGTAGATTGTGGGAAGGTATTTTGAGGACTAAGCTTCCTCGTAAGCTCCGGGGCCTGCACCCGGGGCGTGCTGTCTCCTATTGACATAGGGGAATCTTGCGGTTCACACAACACAGGTAACGGGCGTTTATCCCAGCCCTTTCGGTGAAACAGTTCATCTATTTCTCCCTCATCCCCACAGTCCGACAGCGATTCTAGGTCGGAGGTGTCATACATCTCGGCGGGAAGGTAGTCTCTGGTAGACGTGGAACTACCCTCCCTTGCGGGCTCCACCGACTGTGGACTCCCGACACCTCCAACCACCACCACAGTCCCAGCCCCTGGCTCACCTGGACCTTTTGAAGCACTGGGATGTCCAGGACTCTTCCAACCGGATCCATCCAGGCCCGGCAAGCGACGGGGTGAAGCTCGACCACAACCACAGGAGGCCTGCACCAGGCCAACTTTCCTCTTCGGAGGTGGGAGCAGGGAATCTGTGGTGACCGAAGCAGCATCCTCGGGTTTTTCCTTCTCAGTCTCTGGTTGGGCAGTCACGTCGCCCTGGTCAGTGCGTACGGGAACCTCCTCAAAGGTCTGGATCTCCCCTTCCAGAGTAGCGGTACCTGTGAGGCTGTTGAGGCGAAGGGCCCGGGGCCTTACTGTGGATGATTCCACCTCGAACAGGAATTCTTTACACGCCTCACAACGCCCGAATGGCTTCAGGTGGACCACCAGTCCCGAGCATCCGGGACAGATCACGCCGAGGGCCTCCGTGTCTCTGCATGAGTACAAAGCCAACTGTCCTCGGGGCCTGAGTCTTATCCCCGTGTCTGTAAGGGGAGCAGTAAAAGCAGTTATCTTTGTGGGGTAGGGAACCGGAATCCACGGGGAGCTTGAGGCCATCCCGACTATCTGCTGCTCCATCACGCACTGACCACGCGCCGGAGTCTCCACGTGTATCTCCTCACATGGCCAGACTCCTCCCACGACTTGCACGTTTTCGCGGGCTTCCACCAGCCTCCGCCCACGAATTGCGCAGTCACGGGGTGCCTCATGGCGCAGTGCAGTAAAAGCCCCCACATGTAGTACTTCACACGGCTCGACTCCTCCCTCTTCTCGCTCCTCTGCATGGGCCTTTCCCATCTTGGGGTCATGTCCACGACTTTGAGCAGGGAAGCACTTTGGCCAATCACATGGCCGACCCGCTCGGAACTCCTCCGGGCAGCAAAGTCCAGACACAGCCATTCCAAATTTCAAAGTCAATACACACTTCATCCCGGACTCGCGAGCCCCCACGTGTAGTGGCCTCACCCCATCTCCTATGTCTAGGGGTATTTCGCACGACAGGGTGAGATGCGCTATGGCCCATGTCCTCCCCATAGCTGTGGGTGAGGTGAAGGCCAAAATCAGTATTTTCCTCGGGCCAGTGTGCATTAATTATGGATTCAGTCTTGCTGTGCTGTCATCTCCCTTCGCTTCCATTAACCAGAGTCCCACACACCGATCACAGTCCAACTCTTGTTTTATTGCAAGGTTCACAATAAACAGTACTTTAGTAGCCAACTGGTTGAAACTTTATAACAGCCTGATACGGTGGGATGAGCAGGTCGAGGCACTATCCTGATTGTAATCTAAACCACTGTGGTTTCACCAGCGGTTATCATAGCCTTGATTCGAATAGAACTTAAAACATGTGAGTCTCTACCAGCAACTCAAGAGAACGTATTTAGGAGTACCTTCGCTGCGCTGTGGTCCCTATCAGGGGAAAATGTCCCTCCAAGGGAGTTACCGGAGGCCCATCCGTCACCGGGTTGATGCTGCTCTGGAATCTCCGGACGGGTGACCTCCCCGGCCTCCTCACCTCAGACACGGGCCCCGTCCACCTCAGGGACCCTCGGATCACTTCACCCTTGCGGGACCCAGTCAAAGTCACTGGGCCCCAGGCCTACGATTTAGTACCTCACCCCAGGCTGAAGGTGCCTGGGATGGACTCCAACTCCATTCCGGTTAGGCCTAGGGCGCCTGGACCGGAACTCCAAACCGCCCGCACCCAGGCCTAAGGTTGCTGGGCGCGCGAAGAGAAGATCCCGAAGACCTCGTGGTTAGGGCGTCTCCCCCTTTTATCTCCTCCCATCGATACCACGGCAGGTTCCCTGCCCTCGCCGTACCATCTCCGGAAAGGGACAAAAAGGGTAGCACTGTGATGGTGATTCTACCTTGAGCCTGCAGGTACCCCGCCACCCACTGGCCAAGGAGAATAATACACCACTCAGTCCTCCACTAATACAAATGGTCCAAATCCTCTCATAATTTACACACTGGGGTGTATCCCAACCAATTTTAAGGACCCCACTACATATATATATACACATTGTATGTAGCACCCTCTAATTAGGTAAGTGCTAGAGGTTAGATTTTTCTATAGAGCAGGGAAAATTGAGTACTGTCCGTGATACTTTTTTTATTTATTTGCACCAACATACAATTTTCAATTTTTCAGGACAAGCTTTCGGGGTATGTCCCCTTCTTCAAGGTCCAAGCAGTACTATTTCACAAATTTTTAAGCAGAATGTTAAAAAAAACAAAAAAAAAAAAAACAATCTCTGAAGCCTCATACACACGAACGAGTTTCTCGGCAAGAAACGACAGGAAAACTGCAGAGATAGCTTTCTTGCCGAGAAAATCGTTCGTGTGTATGGTTTCTTGTCAAGAAAACCGACAAGAATCTCGACGAGAAATATAGAGAACCTGCTCTCTATTTTCTCGTCGAGATTCTCGTCAGCCTGTATCTCGACGAGAAAATTGTGTGTGTGTACACTTACCTGTCCTCCAGGAAGCCCGCGCATGCTCGAAATGACTTTGACGCATGCGCGGTAGCTTCCTAGGCATAGATAGGGTGTAGCAAGATGGCGGCGACAGCATCGAATGTGACGAGCGCACGCTCGTCGTAGTCGATGACGTCACCGCGTTCGCTCCATTCAAAGAACCGCGGGTTCTTTGAATCGAGCGTGTGTACATTCGGCCGGGACAAGTTTCTTGTCCAAGAATCTCGTCAAGAAAAACAACGTGTTTTTTCTTAACGAGATTTTCGGCCGTGTGTACGAGGCTTGAGGGAAAGGAAAAAAAAGAAAAACAAACACATACAAATCAATGGTAATAAAGCTAGCAGCAGAATTAGTGAGCTAAGACAGAGGGAGAGCTATAGACTGGAGGGGGATGCTAGTCACAGAGGGGGTCGTAAAACTGTAGTATAATGGGTAAGGAAACCAATGTCTAAATTTAGGCCATTATTTTTTTGTGTCAAAAATAATTATTTTTCTTAGTTAAAACGTTTTCCTTTCCTGGATAGTTCTGAAATTCCATTTCAGAACTAAAACATTGGGGTCTTCTATAGTGTGGTCCGGTTGTGACAAGTGATGTCCCACAGGTGTGCATAAACTATTATAACTGTCTACAGTCAGGTCCATAAATATTGGGACATCGACACAATTCTAATCTTTTTGGCTCTATACACCACCACAATGGATTTGGAATAAAACAAACAAAATGTGCTTTAACTGCAGACTTTCAGCTTTAATTTGAGGGTATTTACATCCAAATCAGGTGAACGGTGTAGGAATTACAACAGTTTGTATATGTGCCTCCCACTTTTTAAGGGACCAAAAGTAATGGGACAATTGGCTGCTCAGCTGTTCCATGGCCAGGTGTGTGTTATTCCCTCATTATCCCATTTACAAGGAGCAGATAAAAGGTCCAGAGTTCATTTCAAGTGTGCTATTTGCATTTGGAATCTGTTGCTGTCAACTCTCAATATGAGATCCAAAGAGCTGTCACCATCAGTGAAGAAAGCCATCATTAGGCTGAAAAAACAAAACAAACCCATCAGAGAGATAGCAAAATCATTAGGTGTGGCCAAATCAACTGTTTGGAACATCCTTAAAAAGAAAGAACGCACCGGTGAGCTCAGCAACACCAAAAGACCCGGAAGACCACGGAAAACAACTGTGGTGGATGACCGAAGAATTCTTTCCCTGGTGAAGAAAACACCCTTCACAACAGTTGGCCAGATCAAGAACACTCTCCAGGAGGTAGGTGTATGTGTGTCAAAGTCAACAATCAAGAGAAGACTTCACCAGAGTGAATACAGAGAGTTCACCACAAGATGTAAACCATTGGTGAGCCTCAAAAACAGGAAGGCCAAATTAGAGTTTGCCAAACAACATCTAAAAAAGCCTTCACAGTTCTGGAACAACATCCTATGGACAGATGAGACCAAGATCAACTTGTACCAGAGTGATGGGAAGAGAAGAGTATGGAGAAGGAAAGGAACTGCTCATGATCCTAAGCATACCACCTCATCAGTGAAGCATGGTGTTGGTAGTGTCATGGTGCGGGCATGCATGGCTGCCAATGGAATTGGTTGCTGTGTGTGTACTAGCAGGGACAGACTCTACTAAAACAAAAGTCCTTCTAAGGACTGGTATATGTGTACAGTCCACAAAAGTCCTTTTACGGACTGGTATAGGTGTACTATTTTGTGTGCATTAAATAGGGGTGTACTACACGCATAAAATACTCTAGGAAGAATAGTATAGTGCGGTTCTGCAGCTGTCTTTAGTCAGTGTAGGAGGGTTGCTGTGTGTGTACTAGCAGGGACAGACTCTACTAAAACAAAAGTCCATCTAAGGACTGGTATAGGTGTACAGTCCACAAAAGTCCTTTTACGGACTGGTATAGGTGTACTATTTTGTGTGCAGTAAATAGGGGTGTACTACACGCATAAAATACTCTAGGAAGAATAGTATAGTGCATTTCTACTGTGCAGCTTCTGAGCGGTTTTGCTGCAGCTTATTTCTCAGTTTAGGTAGAAGTTGCCGCTGTGTGTCGCAGGCACAGACTAGCGACTAAAATCGCTAACCAATAAAGCTCCACAAAAGTTCATTTTAAGGACTGGTATAGGTGTACTATTTGGTATGCAGTATATAGGGGTCTAATACACGCATAAAAAACTTTCAAACATACTATATAATATATACTATATACTATACTATATAATATATAGTGCATTTAAACTGTGCAGCATTTCTACTGTGCAGCTTCTGAGCGGTTCTGCTGCAGCTCTTTTCTCGGTTTAGGTAGAAGTTGCCGCTGTGTGTCGCAGGCACAGTCTAGCGACTAAAATCGCTAACCAATAAAGCTCCACAAAAGTTCATTTTAAGGACTGGTATAGGTGTACAGTCCACAAAAGTCCTTTTACGGACTGGTATAGGTGTACTATTTTGTGTGCAGTAAATAGGGGTGTACTACACGCATAAAATACTCTAGGAAGAATAGTATAGTGCGGTTCTGCAGCTGTCTTTAGTCAGTGTAGGAGGGTTGCTGTGTGTGTACTAGCAGGGACAGACTCTACTAAAACAAAAGTCTATCTAAGGACTGGTATAGGTGTACAGTCCACAAAAGTCCTTTTACGGACTGGTATAGGTGTACTATTTTGTGTGCAGTAAATAGGGGTGTACTACATGCATAAAATACTCTAGGAAGAATAGTATAGTGCATTTCTACTGTGCAGCTTCTGAGCTTTTCTGCTGCAGCTCTTTTCTCGGTTTAGGTAGAAGTTGCCGCTGTGTGTCGCAGGCACAGACTAGCGACTAAAATCGCTAACCATTAAAGCTCCACAAAAGTTCATTTTAAGGACTGGTATAGGTGTACTATTTGGTGTGCAGTATATAGGGGTCTAATACATGCATAAAAAACTTTCAAACATACTATATAATATATACTATATACTATACTATATAATATATAGTGCATTTCAACTGTGCAGCATTTCTACTGTGCAGCTTCTGAGCGGTTCTGCTGCAGCTCTTTTCTCGGTTCAGGTAGAAGTTGCCGCTGTGTGTCGCAGGCACAGTCTAGCGACTAAAATCGCTAACCAATAAAGCTCCAGAAAAGTTCATTTTAAGGACTGGTATAGGTGTACTATTTGGTGTGCAGTATATAGGGGTCTAATACACGCATAAAAAACTTTCAAACATACTATATAATATATACTATACTATATAATATATAGTGCATTTCAACTGTGCAGCCTTTCTACTGTGCAGCTTCTGAGCGGTTCTGCTGCAGCTCTTTTCTCGGTTTAGGTAGAAGTTGCCGCTGTGTGTCGCAGGCACAGACTAGCGACTAAAATCGCTAACCAATAAAGCTCCACAAAAGTTCATTTTAAGGACTGGTATAGGTGTACTATTTGGTGTGCAGTATATAGGGGTCTAATACACGCATAAAAAACTTTCACATATAGGAAGAATAGTATAGTGCATTTCTACTGTGCAGCATTGTGACTGCTGAGAGGTTCTGCAGCGATACTACAAAGAGTGACAAACGCAATTAGAAAAAAGTATTATGCCTGCTGTGATAGACCAGTGGCCCCCAAAAACGACAGTTTGAAGCGGGGTGTTATATACCTTCTTCCACATATACTGCCCTTCTCTACAGCCTTTTGTCACAGGGTCATTTAAAAAGATGACAGGCAGAGGAAGAGGCAGGCCCTTCCGCAGGGGTGGTAGGGGTAGGGCAGGAGCACCAGGCCGGAGCCAAAGTGGGAAGTTGCAGAATGTGCGTTCGATTACGTCAAAGGACGCACCAGACTTGGTTGAGTGGCTCACTCAGCCTACTCTTCTGCACCCTCCTCATCCTCTCTATCTGCACCCTCTTCACTCTCTGCTGTGTGCACCCCCAAAGACACTACCATCAACACCACCGCCACCATATACCCTCCGCTTGAGTCACAGGAATTATTTTTCGATCCATCACAAGACTTCTCTGATGCGCAGGCATTTTTGACATTGGATCAGGAAGAGGAGGTAGCAACAACCGCCACTCAGCAGTCTGACGACAGTACCCAGATTAGCCCAAGGATGTTGGTCCCCGCTGTTGCTGCCTACTCCGAGATCTCTAATGTTAGTGGTGGGGAAGGTGACGTAGATGATGATGTGTCTATGGAAGTCACGTGGGTGCCTACAAGAGAGGACCAGGAGGGGAGTTCAGAGGGAGAGATGGACCAGCAGATAGGGAGGAGAGGCAGGCGGAACTTACATTGCACAGGAGGGACAAACCAGACTGCTAATGTATCAGGACTCAGAGCGAGCCATCAACCATATACGGTCACATCTGGCGCTCCCAGGACGCCGGCACATGGCTCCGCAGTGTGGGCTTTTTTTAACGTGTCCGCTGCTGACAATAGTTTTGCCAAATGCAGCCTTTGCAGTCAACGCATAAGTCGCGGTAAGCCCAACACTCACCTAGGGACGACCGCCTTAAGAAGGCACATGAACTCCCATCACCGAGCCCAGTGGGAGCAACGCCGTCAGAACCCACAAAGCCAAACTCCAGGCTTTCACCGTCCAGCCTCTTCTACTACTTCTCCTCTCTCTTCACAGTTGTCCTCCACTCCACCTTCCATCATCCCGTCCCCAAGTTTATCTGGAAAAAGGCAGGCTTCCGTGGGCCAAATGTTCGAGCGTAAAAGAATGATGACGCCGGATAACCCTCTTGCCCAACGGTTGACCGCTGGCTTGTCAGAACTCCTAGCCCGCCAACTACTGCCATATAAACTGGTGGACTCTGAGGCCTTTCAAAAATTTGTGGCCATTGGAACACCACAATGGAAGGTTCCAGGAAGGAAATATTTCTCCCGGAAGGGCATCCCAGAGCTATATGGCCATGTTCAGCGGCAAGTGAATGTATCTCTGGAACACAGTGTCGGTGCCAAGATACATCTGACCACAGACACGTGGTCTAGCAAACACGGGCAGGGAAGGTATATTACTTTTACTGCCCACTGGGTGAACCTTCTGACGGCCGTCAAGCATGTAACCCGTGGCACCCGTGTAGATTTGGTTTTACCGCCACGGATTGCATGCAGGCCTGCCTCTTCTTCTCCTCCTCCTCCTACTCCATCCTCCCTCTCCTTCTCGGCTGACTCCTCCTCTTCCACTGCTACCGTCTCTTCCGCTGCGCCGCCCAAGATCCCCAGAACCTATTTGACATGCCAGGTGAGACGTTGCCATGCTGTGCTGCGTCTGTTGTGCCTGGAAGCCAAGAGCCACACTGGCCCTGCACTCCTTTCAGCTTTGCGTTCACAGGCAGATCAGTGGCTAACACTGCTCAATTTGACAGTTGGTAAAGTGGTGTGCGACAACGGTGCCAATCTGCTGAGCGCGTTGAAACAGGGCAAAATTACACACGTGCCATGCATGGCACACGTCTTGAACTTGGTCGTGCAGCGATTCGTTGTCAAATACCCTGGGGTCCAGGACGTCTTGCGGCAGGCAAGGAAAATCTCGGCCCATTTCAGAAGATCTTACACGGCCATGGCTCGCCTTGCTGACATTCAGCGGCGACACAATCTGCCGGTCAGACGTCTTATTTGTGACTGCCCGATGAGATGGAACTCAACCTTGTATATGCTTGATAGGCTGCTCCAGCAGAAACGTGCAGTTAACGACTACCTGTACGAACTCTGCGCCAGAACAGGTTCTGGGGATCTTGGTTTTTTTTCACCGCGTCAGTGGCTGCTCATGCGCGACGCATGCAGACTTTTGCGGCCATTTGATGAGATCACCAAACTGGTCAGTCGCAGCCATGGTGCCATCAGTGACATCGTACCTTATGCCTTCTTTATGGAGCGTGCATTGCGTCGTGTCATTGATCAAGCCGTCAAGGAGCAGGAGCAGGAAGATGAGGAAGTCGCAATGCTGGATGAATTCCCAGGGGGGGCTACTCTATCTGAGACAAGTCAACAACAGGAGTCTGAAGAGGAGTCAGAGGAGGATGGTGCCGGGGCGGATGAGGAGGAGCAAGAAGAGCATGCTTTAAACCTTTCTGGGATCCCTGCTGTTGTTGTTCGTGGATGGGGGGAGGAGATCGAAGACGACATTATCCTGGATGATGACGAGCAGGAGCCAGGCCACCACACCGCTTCCAGTTTAGTGCAAATGGGGGCCTTCATGCTCCAGTGTTTTAAGAGGGACCCCGTATAAAAAGCATAAAGGGCAAGGACCATTACTGGGTGGCAACGTACTTGGACCCCTGGTACTAGTGATGAGCCGAACACCCCCGGGTTCGGTTCGCACCAGAACCCGCGAACGGACCGAAAGTTCGCACGAACTTTGGAACCCTATTAAATACAATGGATGCGAACGTTCCAAATCTAAAGTGCTAATTATAACGACTAATGTACATGTTATTGTCCTAAAAAGGGTTTGGGAACCCGGGTTCTGCACCAGGGGACATGTATCAATCCAAAAAAAAGTTTTAAAAACGGCCGTTTTTCGGGAGCAGGCATTTTAACCACTTCGCGCCCGGCCTATCTGCAAAAGACGTCCGCAAAGCGGTCGCCAATTGCTGATAGGACGTCTATGGACGTCCTCCCTTTCACTTCCACGATGCGCGCCGCCGCGGGCGCGCATCGGGGAAAAGCTGTGCCCGCCGTGTCAGGCGGGTGCCGATGCGCGTGCCTGGCGGCCGCGATGTCCGCCAGGTACCCGCGATTGGCTGTCACAGAGCCAGGGACGTGGATCTCTGTGTGTAAACACAGAGATCCACGTCCTGTCAGGGAGAGGAGACGGATGGTGTGTCCCTTGTACATAGGGACAACCATCAGTCACCTCCCCCAGTCAGTCCCCTCCCCCCACAGTTACAATCACTCCCAGGGAACACATTTAACCCCTCGATCGCCCCCTAGTGGTTAACCCCTTCACTGCCAGTCATATTTATACAGTAATCAGTGCATATTTATAGCACTATTCGCTGTATAAATGTGAATGGTCCCAAAAATGTGTCAAAAGTGTCCGATGTGTCCGCCATAATGTCACAGTCACAAAAAAAAAAATCGCAAACCGACGCCATTACTAGTAAAAAAAAAAATAAATAAATTAAAAAAATCATAATTCTTTTCCCTATTTTGTAGGCGCTATAACTTTTGCGCAAACCAATCACTATACGCTTATTGCGTTTTTTTTTTTTTTTTTACCTAAAATATGTAGAATACGTATCGGCCTAAACTGAGGAAAAAAATAGTTTTTTAAAAAAAAAATTGGGATATTAATTATAGCAAAAATGAAAAAATATTGTGTTTTTTTTCAAAATTTTCGCTCTTTTTTTGTTTATAGCGCAAAAAATAAAAACCGCAGAAATGATCAAATACCACCAAAAGAAAGCTCTATTTGTGGGAAAAAAAGGACGTCAATTTTGTTTGGGAGCCACGTCGCACGACCGCGCAATTGTCATTCAAAGCGTGACAGCGCTGAAACCTGAAATTTCGCCTGGGCAGGAAGGGGGTTATGTGCCCAGTTGTCAAGTGGTTAATGATGCATAAAGTGAAAAAAAAAAGTCAAATATTCCTTTAAATATCGTACCTGGGGGGTGTCTAAAGTATGCCTGTGAAGTGCCACGTGTTTCCCATGTTTAGAACTGTCCCTGCACAAAATTACATTTCTAAAGGAAAAAAAGACATTTAAAACTGCTTGCGGCTTTAATGTAATGTCTGGTCCCGGTAATATGGATGAAAATCTTTAAGAAAAATGGCATAGCTACCCCATCACAGCCCCCCCCCCCCTACCCCAGCCCATTACCAGCCCCTTTGGGTCTTGTATGGATATTAAGGGGAACCCCGCACACAAAATAAAAAAGACCCTATATACTTTGAACAGCCGTATACAGGCGGTGCATACAAGACAGGGACTGTAGGTTTGTTCTTATGTAGAATCTGTTTGTAATTTTGAAGAGGTACATTGTTTAAGTGTAGCTCCAGCTTTTTGGAAAACATAGGGAAGGGTTATCACCCCTGTAACATTTGTTTTGCTGTCTGTGCAGTGTGCACCTGTTCAGAACAGTTCACCTCACTTTCCGTCCTAATGACAAATGTTTTTTGAAAATTTGGGGTTTTTATTGAAACAAGAATTGGTGATAAAGCATCAGTGGAGAGGAGACACTTTTTTTCCCATATTAACTCTTACAGGAGAGAATTTGCCTTCCTAGGGGTAGATTTCCTCTCACTTCCTGTTGTATCCTTCCGTTTGCAAGGAGGAGTTGTTTGTAAGTTGGATGTTTGAAAGTAGGGGCCTGCCGTATATACTCAGCTGAAATTTGCCCCTTACATGTTGGTGTTGACACAACACTGTGAGCCCTCACAGTTACTCTTGGTGGGCGCATGAATGGGCCCTGCTGTGAATTATTAGATCAAGAATTGTAATTGCATGCCCCTGTTGAACAGGGGCTGAAAACTTGGGCCTTTGGTGGTGGTGGTGTTGACACAACACTGTAAGGCCTCACAGTTACTCTTGGTGGGCGCAGGAATGGGCCCTGCTGTGAATTATTAGATCAAGAATTGTAATTACATGCCCCTGTTAAACAGGGGCAGAAAAATTGGGCCTTAGGCACTGGTGCCACAACACTGCAACCCCTCACAGATACTGTACTTGGAGCACAGCAATGAGCCCTGTTGCAAAGTATTGTATCAAAAATTGTAATTACACGCCCCTGTTAAACAGGGGCTGAAAAATTGGGCCTTAGCCACTGGTGGCGGCACCCGGAAACAAAAATGTTCTTCCAAGCTATCATCATCAATCGGATCATTGAGGAGGAGGAGGCTAGTCAGTCAACATAACAGGACAGTCTCTCAGCATCAGCATCAGTCTTGAAGGGATGTGACATTTGAAAATAAATTAGTCTGTTATATCAGCTTCAGGTGTTTGGTAGCTGGTGGTGATCCAAGACTGGTTCATCTTTATGAAGGTCAGTCGATCAACAGAGTCAGTGGACAGGCGCACCCTGTGATCCGTGACAAATCCTCCAGCAGCACTGAATGTGCGTTCTAAAAGAACGCTGGATGCAGGACAGGCCAGTAGCTCAATTGCATACTGTGCAAGCTCTGGCCAGTGATCCATCCCCAAGACCCAGTAAGCCAGAGGATTTTCAGTGGGGAAGGTGTCCAAGTCTGACCTTGCCCCTAGGTATTCCTGCACCATGTATATCAGACGCTGGCGATTGTTGCTGGAACCGATCATACCTTGGGGCTGGGGACTAAAGAATTGTCTGAACGCATCGGTCAGACGGCCACCTTCCCCACCGCTCCTTTTTTGACTGACCGAAGCCTCAGCAACTCGTTGTCCAGGACCAGGAGTTTGTAACCTCCCAGTCTCTGGGAACGCGTTGCACAGACCTTTCTGCAAGGCCTCCCGGAGTTGTCTCATCCTCTGCTCCCTCTGCGACGGTAAGATAAGGTCCGCAACCTTAGCCTTGTAACGTGGATCAAGGAGAGTGGCCAGCCAGTAATAGTCCCTCTCCTTGATCCGAAGAATACGAGGATCCTTCCGCAGACTTTGCAGGATCAGGGAGGCCATGCAGCATAGGTTAGCTGAGGCATTCGGTCCGGAGTCCTCTGGGTCACTAAGGACGACATGATCCGCAGCCAACTCCTCCCAGCCACGTACAAGTCCACTGGTTTCTTGGGACTGTAAATCATCCCTAAAAGACTGCTGCTGATGATGCTGAGTGCCAGGCTCCACCTCCATGCTGACACAATCCTCCTCCTCCTCCTCCTCCTCCTCCTCTTCTTCCTGTGCAATGGGTGGGACAGAAGGAACACTGTCTGGGTAAAGGGGGCCTTGAGAGGCAAGGAAGTCCTCCTCTTCCTGCCTCTGTTCTGCCTCAAGTGCCCTGTCCATTATTCCACGCAGCGTATGTTCCAACAGGTGGACAAGAGGTGCAGTGTCACTGATGCATGCACTGTCACTGCTCACCATCCTCGTGGCCTCCTCAAATGGTGCCAGGACAGTGCATGCATCCCTGATCATGCCCCACTGGCGTGGTGAAAAAAACCCGAGCTCCCCTGACCCTGTCCTAGTGCCGTAGTCGCACAGGTACTCATTGATGGCCCTCTGCTGCGTGTGCAGCCACTGCAGCATGGCTAACGTTGAGTTCCACCTGGTGGGCATGTCACATATAAGGCGGTTCTTAGGCAGGTTCAACTCCTTTTGCAGCTCAGCCAGGCGAGCACTGGCATTATAAGATCTGCGGAAATGCACACAGACTTTCTTGGCCTGCCTCAGGACATCCTGTAAGCCCGGGTACCTGCCCAAGAACCGCTGCACCACCAGGTTAAGGACGTGAGCCACACAGGGCACATGGGTCAGCTGTCCCTGTCGGAGAGCGGAGAGGAGGTTGGTGCCATTGTCGCAAACTACCATTCCTGGCTTAAGCTGGCGTGGCGTCAACCACCTCTCGGCCTGCCCCTGCAGAGCAGACAGAACCTCTGCCCCAGTGTGGCTCCTGTCCCCCAAACACACCAGCGCAAGCACGGCATGGCATCTTTTTGCCTGCGTACTTGCGTAGCCCCTTGAACGCCTACGGAGCACCGCTGGTTCCGAGGACAAAGCACAGGAAGAGGCCATGGAGGAAGAAGAAGAGGAGGGGATGGAGGACAGAGGTGTGTCACAACCAGTAGTAGCATTTTGGAGGCGTGGTGGTGGAACAACCTCCAACACTACTGCACCTTGTCCTGCATCCTTCCCAGCTGCCAAAAGAGTGACCCAGTGGGCCGTGAAAGAAAGGTAACGTCCCTGTCCATGCCTGCTGGACCATGAGTCAGCGGTAATATGCACCTTACCGCTGACCACCCTGTCCAGCGAGGCCAAGACATTGCCTTCCACATGCCGGTAGAGAGCCGGAATCGCCTTCCGTGAGAAAAAGTGGCGTTTGGGAACCTGCCACTGAGGAACCGCACATTGCACAAACTCACGGAAGGGGGCCGAGTCTACCAACTGAAAAGGCAGCAGTTAAAGCGCTAGCAATTTAGCCAAGCTAGCATTCAACCGCTGGGTATGTGGATGGCTGGGAGTGAACTTCTTTCGACGGTCCAGCAGCTGGGGCAGGGAATTTTGCCTGCTAGAATCGGACGTCTGTGTACTGCTAGCAGAGTGCCCGCAAGTACTTGGCTGTGACACACCTAATTCTACACCTTCATTCCTCTCAGTAAAGGTTTCAGAGAGGACTGAAGGTATAGTGGGGTTGGAGATCCCAGCTGATGCGGTGCAAGAAGAGGTCCGCTTTGTTCTTTGGTGTGGGTCTTTAAGGTAGGCTTGCCAACGAGCTGCATGGCAGGTCAACATATGTCTGGTCAAGCATGTGGTGCCCAAGCGGGTGATGTTTTGGCCACGCGATATACGCTTGAGACATATGTTGCAAACAGCAGCTGTGCGATCTGATGCACTCGACTCAAAAAAGGCCCACACCAAAGACCTTTTTGAATAACGGGCAGAGGCAGCGCCCTGCACAGGCGGAGCTCTGCGGTGTGATTCCGTCGGTGTGCTGCCCTTACGCTGGCCCCCCGAGGGCATCCTGCCTCGTTGGAGATGTGCCTCCTCCTCATCCTCCTCCTCCACCTCCTCTCTCCTATTAGGCACCCACGTGGAGTCAGTGACCTCATCATCCCCTCCCTCCTCATCACTGGAGCCAATCTGGCAGTATGCTGCAGCTGCTGGAACATGACTGCCAGATTGGTGTCCTTCTTGAGCATCCCCTCTCTCTGCTCTCACGCTACTGCCTTCCTCTAGCTGGGTATCATCATCAGACCCTTGGAAACGCTGGGCATCCTCCTGGAGCATGTACCCAACACTGTGCTCAAACAGTTCGGGGGACTCCTCAGGAGGACATGGTTGGTCTAGGGAAGGAGTGACTGATGATGACATTGATACCAGGGAAGAGGACGCTTTGGCAGCTGCTTTGCCAGTACCCTGAGCCTGGGTGAGAGAGGATGAGGAGGATGAGGTGGGCTTGGTCATCCACTCTACCAAGTCTTCGGCATGATGCGGCTCAACATGTCCAGCTGCCGAAAAGAAGGACAAGCGTGTCCCATGGCCACGTGCTGATGGCAATGCACCGCGTCCACGACCAGCACTGTTGTCTCTAGACACAGAGCCTGCTTGCCCTCTTTTATTGGCTCCTGACTGTCTGCCTCTCCTTGTTTGCCTTTTAGACATTCTAATGGCCTGCAGGGAAATGGGAAAACCAGCAATAAGTCCTAGCTTCAGGAGTATATTTTGCAGGAATCACACTACGCCTGCTGTAGGTGCTGCAAATGCCTGTTGGTGTAACACACCAGGAAAAAGCAGCAATACAGGCTAACTTCAGGTGTAATATGATCAGGAGGCACACTCCGCCCGCTGTAAGTGCTGCAAATGCCTGTTGGTGTAACACACCAGGAAAAAGCAGCAATACAGGCTAACTTCATGTGTAATATGATCAGGAGGCACACTCCGCCCGCTGTAAGTGCTGCAAATGCCTGTTGGTGTAACACACCAGAAAAAAGCAGCAATACAGGCTAACTTCAGGTGTAATATGATCAGGAGGCACACTCCGCCCACTGTAAGTGCCGCAAATGCCTGTTGGTGTAACACACCAGGAAAAAGCAGCAATACAGGCTAACTTCAGGTGTAATATGATCAGGAGGCACACTCCGCCCGCTGTAAGTGCTGCAAATGCCTGTTGGTGTAACACACCAGGAAAAAGCAGCAATACAGGCTAACTTCAGGTGTAATATGATCAGGAGGCACACTCCGCCCGCTGTAAGTGCCACAAATGCCTGTTGGTGTAACACACCAGGAAAAAGCAGCAATACAGGCTAACTTCAGGTGTAATATGATCAGGAGGCACACTCCGCCCGCTGTAAGTGCCGCAAATGCCTGTTGGTGTAACACACCAGGAAAAAGCAGCAATACAGGTTAACTTCAGGTGTAATATGATCAGGAGGTACACTCCGCCCGCTGTAAGTGCCGCAAATGCCTGTTGGTGTAACACACCAGGAAAAAGCAGCAATACAGGCTAACTTCAGGTGTAATATGATCAGGAGGCACACTCCGCCCGCTGTAATTGCTGCAAATGCCTGTTGGTGTAACACACCAGGAAAAAGCAGCAATATAGGCTAACTTCAGGTGTAATATGATCAGGAGGCACACTCCGCCCGCTGTAAGTGCCGCAAATGCCTGTTGGTGTAACACACCAGGAAAAAGCAGCAATACAGGCTAACTTCAGGTGTAATATGATCAGGAGGCACACTCCGCCCGCTGTAAGTGCTGCAAATGCCTGTTGGTGTAACACACCAGGAAAAAGCAGCAATATAGGCTAACTTCAGGTGTAATATGATCAGGAGGCACTCTCCGCCCGCTGTAAGTGCCGCAAATGCCTGTTGGTGTAACACACCAGGAAAAAGCAGCAATACAGGCTAACTTCAGGTGTATAATGTGCAGGAGGCTTAGAAACAATGACACTGACACTGTCCCCTGCCTATCCTTCTCTCTCCCTGCACACAAGGTTTATCAAAGTATATGACACTGACACTCTCCCTGTCTATCCTTCTCTCTCCCTGCACACAAGGTTTAGCAAAGGATATGACACTGACACTGTCCCCTGCCTATCCTTCTCTCCCTGCACACAAGGTTTATCAAAATATATGACAGACACTCTCCCTGCCTATCCTTCTCTCTCCCTGCACACAAGGTTTAGCAAAGAATGTGACACTGACACTGTCCCCTGCCTATCCTTCTCTCTCCCTGCACACAAGGTTTAGCAAAGAATATGACACTGACACTGTCCCCTGCCTATCCTTCTCTCTCCCTGCACACAAGGTTTATCAAAGTATATGACACTGACACTCTCCCTGCCTATCCTTCTCTCTCCCTGCACACAAGGTTTAGCAAAGAATGTGACACTGACACTGTCCCCTGCCTATCCTTCTCTCTCCCTGCACACAAGGTTTAGCAAAGAATATGACACTGACACTCTCCCTGCCTATCCTTCTCTCTCCCTACACATAAGTTTGAGGTACAAATAGCACTGACACTGTCCCTGCCTATGTAACTCTTTCCCTGCGCCGGAACACACTACACAAGGCCGCCGCGCTGGCGGCCTTTTATAGTGTGGGGCGTGTGCTAAACCCCCTGAGCTATAATTGGCCACAGGCAACCTGCCTGTGGCCAATTATGGCTCTCCTAGCTGCCGGCGCTGTGATTGGCCAAGCATGCGGGGTCACAGTGCATGCTTGGCCAATCACAGCGCCGGGATTGCACTGCGATGGCGCAGTGTATTGTGGGCCGTTCGCGTCACTCGAATTTGGCGCGAACGGCCCAAATCGTTCGATGTTCGCCGAACGGTCGAACAGCCGATGTTCGAGTCGAACTTATGTTCGACTCGAACACCGAGCTCATCCCTACCCGGTACAAACAAAAAATGGCAGAAATGTTACCACCATCACAGAGGGCTGTCAGAATGGAGCACTTCCAGGCCTTGCTTCGAGAAATGCTGCATTCTGCTTTTGCGTGCGCTGGCAGAGGAATTTCCACTCCCAGAGGAACAGTTGTGGATACCAATCCAACAGCGCCTGCAAGAAGAGGGCGGTTTGAAGATGTCTTGGTCACTTCTGATATGAGATCATTCTTTCAGCCGACCCATCGACAGGTCTCATTCGGATCCAGCATCAGGGAACGCCTAGACCGACAGGTGTCCGACTACATCGGATTAACGGCCGATGTGGACGCTCTGAGAAGTGATGAACCCCTGGACTACTGGGTGGGCAGGCTTGACCTCTGGCCAGAGCTTGCACAATTTGCAATGGAACTGTTGGCTTGCCCCTCGTCAAGTGTCCTGTCCGAAAAGACGTTCAGCGCAGCAGGGGGGATCGTGACCGATAAGCGCACTCGCCTAGCTCACGACAGTGTTGACTACCTCACATTTATAAAAATGAATGAGGCATGGATCTCTGAGGAATTCAACACATGTGACCAGTAGACCATGTTTCATTCAAATTCCTCATGACAGGCCACAAATATCCACCACCACCTATAACAATTATTCATGGTTCCTGTCTTCTTGGGTAAATACAGCGGCATAAAAGGCCTTTCATGTCCGTTGAATGCCTAATTTTTGGGGCCTGTAGTGCCCGAAACGTATTTATCCTGTGAATGCCTAATGTACCTCCAGCCACAGAATTTAAAGTTTTTTGCTGTCAGATGAATGCCTGTTGGATAATTTTTGGGGCCTGTACTGGCCGACACTTACTTCTTTATCCAGGCTGTGAATGCCTAATTTTTCAGACTGGAATTGAAAATCAATTCTGCTAAATTGTGGAACGGATGCGGACCCATTTTACAGACGTGTGAATGGACCCTATATGTATTTGACATGTATTTACCGGCTGCTGTCAGTTCTGGCTGATTTAGGCCGAGCTATTACAATAAAACCGAGCAATATTACAAAAACCGAAATAAACGTTATAACTGTATAAACGATTTATATAACTTATAAAAAAAAAAAAAAACATTTTTGGCAACTTTTCCAATAGCAGGATCATCTCCTGCACCCCCTTCATAGCCTGACCTTGCGTCTCTTCCATGGCCTTCATGCGCTCCTGATCTGACAAAAAAATTCAGATAAAAAAAGAATGCTTGTCGTTGTCGATCTCAAATTTGCTTAATACTTCTGTTATGTCATTGTCCATGTTGTGGGACTATGTGTGCACAGCTAGTAATTATTTTGTGGCTGCAAATATGACCTGGAGGTTTTTAATGTTCGCCTCCCATTGAAATGAATGGGGCCTGCCGCGAACCCGCGGTTCGCGAACATTTACCCGCGTTCGCGCGATCGCGTTCGCGAACCGTCCCGGGAGATGGTAATCCATCCCTAGTAAATACCCTCAAATTAAAGCTGAACCTATGCAGTTAAAGCACATCTTGTTCGTTTCATTTCAAATCCATTGTGGTGGTGTATAGAGCCAAAAAGATTAGAATTGTGTCGATGTCCCAATATTTATGGACCTGACTGTATAGAGCAGGAAAATTTAGGCAGGCCTGACTGGTGGCTAAGTGGGTTAGGACAGGGCTGGTTGACTCATAGGTAGCATCACTGAGACCTCCCTCTTGTTTCCAGAAGATTCTGGAAAGAGGTGGAGCCGCCTGGGGTATTCTAGGGAGCCTTGACCAATCCCCAACTTGGATCGGTAGGGGGCAGGCCACCATAAATACCAAGGGTCAGCCCACCTGGGGGGGAGTTGTCGGGTGAAAGAGCTGGAGTGAGAGAGTGTGGAGTCTGTTGGGGCCCACAGGTAGCTCCCCAGTCTGGGGGGGGGTGACTTCGGGCCTGGGCTCTGGTACAGCCAGGAGGAGAAGAGATCCTGGAAGAGAGGCACATGAGAGAGCTGAGAGAGGACAGTGGGAGAGAATACTGCTAAGAGACTCCAGAGAGGGCAACTGGTCAGTAGCCAAGTTGAGGAAAATTAGCACCGGAACTATTTCTACATAATAGGGGCTTGAGGTTCCTGCCCGCATAAGGCAATTCACTGAGGCCTGGCTGAGTTAGTGTCAGGCCCAACCATGTGGTGCCTGTTGGTCTTGGAATCTGCAGGAGTAACAGTCTGCAGCAAGTGATGTGCTGGAGGAGTAACGGTCTGCAGAAAGTGGAGTGCTGGAGAAGTAAGGTAAAGGGGTCTTAAGCAAGAGTTGTGCTGGAGAGAAGACAGGAGTGTACATACAGGAGTGTAAATAGAAGTCCCAAGCAAGTTACACTGAATCTTTCTGGGCATCCCATAATTTCCCATTCCCAAAGTTAAATTACCTAAAAAAAAAAAAAAAAAAAAAAAAAAAAAGCTTATGGACTGTTCTATGTCTCTGAGTGCCTGAGAGATGAATGCCGGGCTGGGCAGGGCGACAGGTGAACCACAATATAGAAGCAAACCCTAAGGGGGCTTGGCAACATGTACAGTGGATTTAAAAAGTCTACACGCCCCTGTTAAAATGGCAGGTTTCTGTGATGCAAAAAAAATGAGACAAAGATAAATAATTTCAGAACTTTTTCCACCTTTAAGGTGACCCACAAACTGTACAACTCAATTGAAAAAGAAACTGAAATCTTTTAGGGGTGGGGGGGGGATGTAAAAATAAAGAAATAAAATAATGTGGTTGCATAAGTGTGCACACCCTCTTATTACTGGGGATGTAGCTGTGTTCAGAATTAAGCAATCACATTCAAACTCATGTTAAATAGTAGTCAGTACACACCTGCCATCTTTTAAAGTGTCTCTGAATAACCCCAAATAAAGTTCAGCTGTTCTAGTAGGTCTTTCCTGACATTTTCTAAGTCACATCCTACAGAAAAAGCCATGGTCTGTAGAGAGCTTCCAAAGAATCAGAGGATCTCATTGTTAAAAGGTGTCAGTCAGGAGAAGGGTACAAAAAAATGTCCAAGGCATTAGATATACCATGGAAAACGGTGAAGACAGTCATCGTCAAGTGGAGAAAATATGGCACAACGGTGACATTACCAAGAACTGGACGTCCCTCCAAAATTATTCAGCCTGCTGGGTTGAACGAAAAAAATACGAATAGTGTGTACCAGGCTTTCGAGTCTCTAAGGAACATAAGACATCATTGAAGTTCCTGAGAAACTAAAGACACTATTATGCCCTGTACACACAATAGGAATTTCCTATGGGCTAAAATCTGATGGAATTTTCTGTCAGAATTCCGTTCAAGCTGTCTTTTATCAGTCTTGCATACACACTGTCAGACTAAATTCCGACCGTCCAAAGTACCGTGACGTAAAACACTATGATGAGCTGAGAAAAATTAACTTCAATGCTTCCGAGCATGCGTCGACTTGATTCTGAGCATGCGTGGGTTTTTTCTCAGACGGAGTTCCACACAGACGATCGGAATTTGCCATAGGATTTTTTTCCATCAGAAAAATGTAAAACGTTCTATTTCTAAAATCCTACGGAAAAAAGTCTGATGGGCCCACACACGATAGGAATTTATGCTGAAAAAATTCCGTCAGACTTTTTTCATCAGAAATTCCTATCGTGTGTAAAGCCCTGTACACACGATCGGTTTGACTGATGAAAACCATCCGATGGATGGTTTTCATTAGACCAACCGATCGTGTATGGGACCCATCGGTCTTTTTTCCATCGGTTTTAAAAAATAGAACATGTTTTAAATTTTTCCGATGGATAAAAAACCGATCGAAAACTCTGATCGTCTATGGGCAAGTCCATCGGATCAAAAACCCACGCATGCTCAGAATCAAGTCGACGCATGCTCAGAAGCATTAAACTTAATTTTTCTCGGCTCATCGGAGTGTTTTACGTCACCGCGTTTGGAACGGTCGGTTTTTTGACTGATGGTGTGTGGGCAAGACTGATGAAAAACAGTTTCATCAGATTTCCGATGGACAAATCCATCAGACGAAAATCCATAGGTTATCCGATCGTGTGTATAGGGCTTACAAGGCATAAGAGTCCCTGAGGAACACACCGGAGATGATTCAGCCCAGTGGTTTGGAATGCATTGACCTGTATTCAGCTTGTACTGTACATACGGCGTAATAAGCTCCCCATATGACCGCTGGAACTTGTGTTTCTTCAGGCTTACAGCATTCGTGATTAAGTGTTTCGATCAGGCTAAAGAGTACATATTCATCGATGACCAGATTCTCAGTCAGGCCGTGTCATGGCTAAAAATGGAGCAGAGGCCGGATGGATGTTTTAACAACGGGGGAAGGCTGATTCACACTCCCATGAAGGTAATGCAGGAAAACTCATTGACTGTGGTTGACAGAGTTTAGACAAGTTTTTTTTGAGTAACTAGTAAGCGAATTGGAGATTTTTTTTTGTATTGAATTCTGTGAATTGTCCTGCCCATGTGTGCCATGCTATTCCTAGTAACATTGATTTGAACGAGTGCCATTTTTATGTGCTTGTTGGATTTGATATAGCTATACTGAACTATTTCAACTGCCTCTGTGCAATGCTGGCTTCTGTAGTGTCTTTGTTCCACTTCCAACTTTAAAAAATGCTCAAAAGTATTGAGTATTTTAAATGTTTACTTGCAGCGTTTTTACTTTCCATAAATGATTTTTCATTCACTTGTAATGTGCCTTGAAATTGTTAGTCCACTGTTTCAGAAAAAATTAAAAGGTGAAATAACACCCTTCATCCAGTCCCCCCCCCCCCCCTCACCACAGTTTCACCGTCCATGCAGTCTGGTGCAGTGGTCCATGGGTTTGAAAACCACACTGTTCTTTCTCTTTATTCCCTAGGGCAGGAGTCTCAAACTAGTGGCCCTCCAGCTGTTGCAAAACTTCAAGTCCCATGAGGCATTGCAAGGCTGACAGTTACAAGCATGACTCCCACAGGCAGAGGCATGATGGGACTTGTAGTTTCGCAACAGCTGGAGAGCCGCCAGTTTGAGACCCCTGCCCTAGGGAGATAGGGACACCGGGATAGACCAGAGTGGTTTAGATTGGTCAACACCAGCACGTGAACTGATCTGATCTGATCCATCCCAGCTCCTCCATCACTTCCCTTAGCAGACTTGGAATCACATACAGTACATCTGCAAATGCCTCTAGATTAAAGGGGTTGTAAACCTTCTGCGTTTTTCACCTTAACCTGTTCCCGACCGGCTCATGCAGATATACTGCGGCAGAATGGCTCCCCTGGGCGAATTCCCATACGGGTACGTCCTTCTCTTTTTCGGCCACCAGAGGGCGTGCGTGTGCCGCTGGAGGCGCGTGCGTGCCCGCTGCTCGGAACCCGGTGCGTGTGGCCGGCGGGCACGATCACTGCCGGCCACACGCGATCGCGTGCACAGAGATTTGTGTCTGTCAACACACAAATCCCTGTGCTGTCAGAGAAGAGGAAACATATCATTCCCATACAGTTAGAACACACTGAGGGAACACACAGTTAACCCCTTGATCACCCCCTAGTGTTAACCCCTTCCCTGCCAGTGACATTTACACAGTAATCAGTGCATTTTTTTAGCACTGATCGCTGTATAATCAATAAAAAAGTTTCAAAAGAGTCCGATCTGTCCATCGCAATGTCGCATTGCCGCAAAAAATCGCAGATCACCGCCATTACTAATGAAAAAAAAAATGCCATAAATCTTTCCCATAGTTTATAGATGTTATAGTTTTTACGCAAACCAATCAATATACGCATATTGTTTTTTTTTCTTTTGTATTTTTTTACGAAAAATATGTAGAAGAATATATATTGGCCTAAACTGATGTAGAAATTCGTTTTTAAAAAAAATTGGGTATATTTATTATAGCAAAAAGTAAAAAATATTGTTTTTTAAAAAAAAAAATTGTCGTTCTTTTTTTGTTTATATCGCAAAAAATTAAAACCACAGAGGTGATCAAATACCACCAAAAGAAAGCGCTATTTGTGGGAAAAAAAGGACGCAAATTTAGTTTGGGTACAGCATTGCATGACCGCGCAATTGTCAGTTAAATGGACGCAGTTTCAAATTGTAAAAAGTGCTCTGGTCAGGAAGGGGGTAAAATCTTCTGGGTTTGAAGTGGTTAATGCATTCTATGCATTAAGGTGAAAACCCTTCTTTACTGCAGCAGCCCCCCAAGCCCCCCTTATACTTACCTGAGCCCCATAAATCCCATGACGGGAACGAGCACACCAGCTCCAGTCGGTGTCTCGTGTCCTGTTTGGATAGGTTGATAGCAACACAGCCATTGGCTCCTGCTGATGTCAGTCAAATCCAATGACGCAGGTGCCGGGGGGCGGAGCCGAGTCCTGCTGTCTGTGTCAACAGATGCAGCAGCAGGACAGGGAAGCGCGCCCGCACGGGCGTCCTGTAGGAGAGCGCTTCTCCGACAGGACACTCGAGAAGAGGAGGAGCCAGGACCGGCGCGGAGGGACCCCAGAAGAGGAGGATCAGGGCCACTCTGTGTATAACCAACTGCACAGCGGAGGTAAGTATGACATGTTTGTTTTAAAAAAAAAAACATGAGCCTTTACAACCCCTTTAAGTCTTATGCATTTAGTGTAGCACCAAATTTTGCTCCGCTCTATTGGTGGCACCAGATAAGGCTCTGAATCAGGGCCAGATCTACCCTACCTGTTCTGGTGGTGCATTAAAAAAAATGGGGGCATACCATCACATGACATTGTAACATAGTGTGACAGAGATGCAGGGAACCAGTATTCCTTGTTTACTTGACACGCTTCTTTACCACACGTCACGACCCAGAAGTAACTTCTGACAGGTGGCGCAGAGGTGATGCAGCAGTGAACAGGTAATACCAGTATGTATTGGCTGTCATTGGGTTAGGATTATTAAATAGAACCTGTGCCCCCTTATATCAGGTGTCTCTATCAGAGCCCCCTTCCCCACATCAGGTGTTCTAATCAGAGTTAACATCTGGGTAGAACAGAGACTTAGCAGTTAATGAGCTCTGTCGCTAACAAGATGATATACATGTAGTTACCACCGGATAGTAGGAACACAAGACCAACAACAATAGCGACCACATGTTCGTTATCATGCTATTTACATTATGTCGTATATGATATTTTTCTACCGGACACATTTCTTTGTACTTATGTTTATTGCAGCGGCTGTGTCCGCAATTATGCTTTCGGATGTTATGTCTTTTATATCCAAAATAAAAACTTCATTATAAAAAAAATAAAAAATAAAATCTGGGTCCCCTTTTACACCAGGTGTCCCCTTACATCAACTGTCCCCATCTGAGTGCCCCCATCAGAGTGATCCCTTACATCAACTGTCTCCATCAGAGTGCCCCCTTACATCAACTGTCTCCATCAGAGTGCCCCCTTACATCAACTGTCTCCATCAGAGTGCCCCCTTACATCAACTGTCTCCATCAGAGTGCCCCCTTACATCACGTGTGCCTCTCAGAGTTCTACCTTACATCACTTGCCCCCCTCAGAGTGCCCCTTACATTACTGGTGCCCCTCAGAATTCTATCTTACATCAATTGCCCCTTACATCAACTGCTCCCATCAGTGTGCCCCTTACATCATCTACCCTCATCAGAGTGCCCCATTACACCAATTATCCCTATCAAAGATCCCCCGTACATCATCTGTCCCCATTAGACTGGCTCCTGGATCAGTATATGTATTCTCAGAGACTGGAGGGGGGGGAAGGGGTGCAACATAAATCGAGGGGGGGTGCAGACCAACCCAGCAACCCCCTAGATCTGGGCCTGCATTGAATAACTAACAGGGTTACATAGTTAATGAGGTTGCAAAAAGACACAAGTCCATGTAGTTCAACCAAATGAGAAAAATAATAAATAGAAAACCTCCATATACAGATTCCTATAACCACAGTTTATCATAAAGAAGGAAACTACAACGCCTGATCCCCCAGAAGGAATTTGGATATTCCCTGGATCAACAGTCCCTGGTGTTATTACCTACAAATGTTAATATCCAGTTATATTTTGGACTGTATTTGTACTTGTATATTTAACTCTGGCAATGCTATGTTCTCAGGGTGGAGTGAATGATGACCTGTCACTCTGTGCGTTCATCACATCTGCGCTACTAGAACGTGGACAACCCAATGATGTAAGTATCTTGGAACATACAGTAGAAAAGATGTGAAAGCTAATGTCTTTGATTTAATCTTTTCAAAAACTGACCAAGAGGAACCTTTGTTTGGTTAAGTGCTGTTCATTTTCGTTCAGCAGTGTTGGTATCATCTGCTTGATGAGGTCTATGGCACACTGTGTGTCAAGTTTTTGGGGAAAATGCATAAACTGAACCTGTGCTGTACTCATACAGGACAAAGCAACATGCCAAATTGCTTGCTTCCCTGCCCTGCCCCACCATAACACCCATATGAGTTGGACAGTCCATTCCAAAACCATGGCTATTAATATGGAGTCCCCTTCTCCACTTTGCTGGTATAGCAGCCTCCACTCTTCTGAGCAGGCTGTGTGAGAGCACCTGGCTCGCATTTAGCATTCTAACTCATCCCAAAGTTGTTCAGTAGGGTTGATGTCAGGGCTCTATCCTGGCCACCCAAGTTTCACCACACCAAACTGGTCAGACCATGTCTTTATGGAGCTAGCTTTGTTTACAGGGGCACAGTCATGCTGGAACAGAAAACGATCTTCCCCAAATTGTTGCCACAAGGTTGGAAGAACACAATTGTCTACAATGTTTTTGGATGCTGTAGTATTAACAGTACCCTTTACTGGAAACACCCAAATTTAATCCTTCAAATGTGGGATCCTCATTATTTTGACCATATAGTGTATGTGACAGAACACCTGGCACCCAGCTTGGGTGCTTCCACCAAACTGTGCCCCCTGCTCTCCAAACCCTTCCAGCAGACCGAGCGCTAATACCAGCCCTTTTACCCCAAGCATCATACACAGACAAGATGTTGTGGTAAAACCAAAGGAATTACTGTTTATTGAACAGAAATACATGTTTTTATACACTTCAAAAGTAGGTCAGTCACCACATGAACAATATAAACAAATATTACCCAAAAAATCACACAATGTTTAGATAATGAGGTAAAATTGACATAAGGCTAATCCCATCATGTAGGACCCTCCAATATTTAGCCAAATTAGCCAACAGACAGAAACAATAGGTGAGTCAATTAACTCACTTAACAATGGGAATTCACACCTAATGCCTTGTACACACGGTCAGAATTTCCGATGAAAAAAGTCTGACGGAATTTTTTCATCGGATATTCCGACTGTGTGTGTGCCCCATCGGACTTAATTCTGAGGAATTCCGTTGGAGTTTAGATAGGGAACATGTTCTCTTTTACTCAGATGGAATTCCGTCGCAATTCCGATGTGAGTTTGGCCGGGCAAAAGTCAGACTGTGTGTACGGGGCATTAGAGGCTCACAAAGGGAGAGACACATTTAATAATAAACACATACTAAACAGTGATCCCACTCCACCTCAGACTGGCTGGCACCAGGCTACAACAGTCTATGAGACAAACTCATACGATGTTCCAGCAGTTGGAAAAGGTGTAATTAATTTATCTTCATAGATTTCTTAAGGGAGATTGTTGATAAACATTTCTGTCACAAGTGCAGAGGCTTTTCCAACTCAGTCTGCAGGAAGGACACCATATTCCCTCTGACCATTAGGCCTCATGCCCACGGACTTTTTTACAGCTGCATTTTTTACAGCTTAAAAACGCCTGTGCATGTTATTGTATAATTTTTTTTTGAATAATAAAAAAAAAAAAACGTCGGAGCTGAAAAACGCAATTGCAGCGTTTTTGCGCATTTTTTGACGCTTCGCGTTTTTTTCTGCCTGACGCTGAGAAAGGCACTGGTCCTGGGTTTTTTTTACAGCTTAAAAACGTCTATGCTATTTGCAGCTCAAAAACGTCTAGGTGGGCATGAAGCTATAGACTAACATGGACAGGCGTTTTTAAGCTGTAAAAAACGCTCAAAAACGCGGCTGTAAAAACGTCCGTGGGCATGAGGCCTTAATCTATACAAGATTAATATTACACCTTTCCATCCACTCCAGAAGGGAAGCTTTATTGTCCTTATTCAGAGAGTCAATCCAAGCCTCGCTCTCACCCTTCATCGCGTTGTTGTCCATCATTAGAGAATGATTTTCTCTCTCCATGGGATCAGAGGCTAAACTGAGCTTTTTTACATGCTCTGACCTGAAGAAACAGACAAAATCCCCAGTCACCTCCATGGCCATAATAAGTTGGTAGGAGGCAAGCCCCTAGTCCCCTCCAAAAGCCCCTGTCCCATTTGGGTCTGTCACAGTGTACTCAGCTTCCATTTTTGCCTGCCGGAGTTGATGATCTTCACAGAGCTTACACGGGGCTGATTCCTCCCCATCCCACTCAAATGTCTCCCAGATTGTATTTTTTGCCTTTTTTCTGACCTTTTTTAGATGTTTTTAAACCGCTCATGTGACATACAGGATCCCCTATGCTTCTTCTCCAGCACTGGGAGATCAATGACGCAAAGAGCATTGCTGATTTGATGACATCAGCGCCATTCTCAGCACCATTAAGCTCTGATCACAGATCACTGTGATAAGGGCTCCCAGGGAATGGGTCCATGGTTCAAGTGGATTGAATGAAGTTGGGTGTTACTCAATTTAAGGGGGCCAACCCTGGATCACAAAGTGGTGACTCTGATTTACATCAGCGTTACTGATCTGTATCCCTGTTTCCGGGACAGTGAGGCCAGTAGGGTCAGTACAGCAGTTGGGCAGTTTGCATATTTAGGTTTATTTAAGCAGAGCTTTACCCATAACAACTTGATAACAAGTAATGTTCTTTAGCATGGAACTTTCATTCCACATTAATAATTGTGCTACCAAAATTTGTGTGTGCTGCAAATTGCTTTCAGCATTGCTCCTGTTTCTTATTGCCGGAGGCTTCCATTTTGCCGAAGCCATGGGCCCACGAGAAGCAGTAAATCTTTAGGCTGTCAGAAGATCGGCCTCTACACTGGTTTCAAAAAATAGAGCAACTGAGCATGTGCAGAGCAGGGTGAGACAGTGTTTTACTGGATTTGGAACAGTTATTTTTAATGTTTTTCACAGCTATACCTGCAAAGGGGCCAGCCTGAGGTGATCTATCATGACTTAATTTTCTGACTAAAATTCCACTGTAAAGCTGGGAATCAGACAAAATCTACCCTTGCAGTACCCCCCTCCTCGCACTGCAAGGGGAAAGGCTTGTTTAGTGTAGAGGTGCAGCAATAAGGTGTAATATATCTGATTACATGATCTCTGCTCTTATTCTGCTAGTCAAATACACCAGGGAGGACATATTCTTTTTTCCAAAGCGGTTGAAAACCGCTGGAAATTTTTTACATTTTGTTTTGTACCTGCAAGGTAAAAGTATAATGTGCTAGTATGCATTACATACTAACACATTATGTTAAAACTTCCTTTAAACAAAGCCCTACAGTGAAGAGATATAAGCGATGCAGACGCTCTCATCTTCACCCGTCTTGCTTCCGGGTTCTGTCACTGGCCGAAGCCGCAATGACATCACTCCCATGCATGCGCGTGGGAACCGCAATTCACGGCACAGGGCTCTGAAGAAACGGCATGGGTGGCCGTTCCTTCAGAGCGCATGCGCCCGTGATGTCACTGGCTGAATGTACACGAAATATCTCCTAATTGATGCACATTCAGGAGATATTTACACTACCTATAGGTAAGCCTTATTCTAGGCTTACCTATAGGTAAAAGCAAAAGATGGAAGTTTACTTCCACTTTAAAACCTTCTGCAACGTACTGATCATGCTAAAGCAGTGGTTCTCAACCCTGTCCTCAAGTACCCCCAACAGGCCATGTTTGCAGGTTTTCCTTTATCTTGCACAGGTGCTTTAAATCAGAGTCAATGGCTTGGTATTTTGGACAGCGATTTTATCTTAAGGGAAATTCCCAAAACATGGCCTCTTGGGGGTACTTCAGGACAGGGTTGAGCTAAAGGACCATGAGCTGGAGGATTCATCAGTTTTTGCAGGGCTTTCCCAAGACTTATTTTAACAATTCTTCAAAGGTAAAAAGTTTGAGAGAGGCTGTTATAACCCTTCCCAACCTTATATTGAATAGTAATTGGGTCACTCTAGTGCCACATCCATGTGGATAGAAGGATATATACATAAAAAATGGTCAGACTTTGGAGGCACCAGGGGACAATACAAATATAAAATCAATATTTTTCTTTTATAAGAAAACAATAAAGAAAGCATGTAAAATCATGTGTGAATAAAATCATTCATGGTAAATATATCAATTGCATAAGCAGTATACAAAAGTACATGGCTATTGTACAAGTGCGTCTTCATGAGTCAACGCGTTTCGCTTGTCTGCTTCCTTAGGACCTGCAAAGAAACAAAGTTCACTATGTAAGTAGAGAGAACAGACTACAATTTACATAAATTAACAAAGTAAATATACATATCAATCACTCTCTCTATGGATGTACATCAATAAGTAATACACACTATATTACCAAAAGTATTAGGACACTTGCCTTTACACCCACATAAACTTTAATGGCATCCCAGTCTTAGTCCGTAAGGTTCAATATTGAGTTGGCTCACCCTTTGCAGATATAACAGCTTCAACTCGTCAACAAGGTTTAGGTGTGTGTCTATGGGAATGTTTTACCAATCTTTCAGAAGCACATTTGTGAGGTCATGCACTAATGTGGACGAGAAGGCCATGCAGTCTCCACTCTAATTCATCCCAAAGGTGTTCTATTGGGTAGAGGTCAGGACTCTGTGCAGGCCAGTCAAGTTCCTCCACCCCAAACTCGCTCACCCATGTCTTTATGGACCTTGCTTTGTGCATTGGTCCAAATCATTTGGTGGAGGGGGGATTATGGCGTGGGGTTGTTTTTCAGAGGTTGGGCTTGGCCCCTTAGTTCCAGTGAAGGAAACTCTTAAAGGGGTTGTAAAGGTTCATTTTTTATTTTCTAAATATGTTCCTTTAAGCTAATGCATTGTTGGTTCACTTACCTTTTCCTTCGATTTCCCTTCTAAATGTTTTTTTTTTTCTTTGTTTTCTTTGTCTGAATTTCTCACTTCCTGGTTCTCCAAGTAAGCTGTTTAGTAAGCTGTTCTGGATGACTAAACACCACTCGGATGATGGTGTGAAGTTTACTGAGGAGAAACAGGAAGTGAGAAATTCAGACAAAGAAAAAAAAACATTTAGAAGGGAAATCGAAGGAAAAGGTAAGTGAACCAACAATGCACTAGCTTAAAGGAACCTATTTAGAAAATAAAAAACGAACCTTTACACCCCCTTTAAGACGTGAGCATACCATGACATTTTGAACAAATTTTATGCTCCCAACATTGTGGGAACAGTTTGGGGATGGCCTCTTCCCGTTCCACCATGGCTGCGCACCAGTGCGCAGAGCAAGGTCCATAAAGACATGGATGAGCGAGTTTGGGGTGGAGGAACTTGACTGTCCTGCACAGAGTCCTGACCTCAACTCGATAGAACACTTTTGGGGTGAATTAGAGCGGAGACTGGGAGCCAGACCTTCTTGTCCACATCAGTGCCTGACCTCATAAATGCGCTTCTGAAAGAATGGTCAAATATTCGCATAGACACACTCCTAAACCTTGTGGACAGCCTTTCCAGAAGAGTTTAAGCTGTTATAGCTGCAAAGGCTGGGCCAACTCAATATTGACTACGGACTAAGACTGGGTTGCCATTAAAGTTCATGTGTGTGTAAAGGCAGGCGTCCCAATAATTTTGACAACATAGTGTATGTTCCCACCTTGCCTGTTTAAGCGAGCACGTGCCTCTAAAGTCCAACCATTTTTTATGTACTGTATATATCCAACCTTATACTGTTTAAAACAGTTTGGACTGGAGTTGTTTATAGGAAAATACTTTAACAGATAACTGGATGTTGATTCTTATGTTTGGAAACCAGGACGCCACGTTGGGCCCTGCTCTCTCCTGCCTTAAAGACAACATCAGTGGCACTTCCAACACATACACGCTGGCTCTATTGGTATACACGTTCACCCTGGCCAATGACCTGGAAACACGGCAGACGCTTCTCGACAGGCTCTACCTGCTTGGTCAGTCTACAGGTAATGTGCTAGAAGGGGTAAGATTATATCTCATGTATGTTTGTCATTTGTCACGCCAGGGCTGTATGGCACTCGGGGGCTAGTGCCCAGGGGCAGATCCAAGCATCGATATGTACACATGCTAAAGCAGGCCATACGTGGGTCAAATTCCAAAATATTTTTTTTTCGAAAATCGTAACTAAGAATTTTCCTTCAAATTTCACACCATTTAGTTGGCTGCAACAATGGCCGATTTTTGTGCATCCATTGAATTTGGATGATTGGGCATGTTGGAAATTTTTGGAAAAACAAACAAATTTTTAAGCAATGATGGGAGAATCGTACGAAAAATATAATTGAAAAAGAAATGCGTATGAGCTGTAACCTGGAGAGAAAAGAAGATTCCGGCCACGAAAACTCTTTTCTGTAGCAACATGAGGCGAAATTGAAGGCTTGGTTGGTTAGAATTTTGAAATCAATGATCACAATCAGATCACAAAACGCACAAAAATTCAGATTTCGAAAGAAGATTTTTTGGAATTCGACCCATGTATGACTGGCTTTAGAGTATTCAGAAGCCTCTTTATAGCTTAGGAAACATAAATCCGTCTCTCCTTTCTTTTGTCTGGTCTTGTCTGGTCATTTCCCCTATTGCAAGACCAGGTGTCAGTTGCCAACATCCCATGATAATGTAGACAAAGACCAAAACCCCAATAGGGCTTGGGACTTTAAAGGGCAACTATTACACCACAATCATGTAATTAAAAAATATTATTTATTGTAACAAGATTAAAGTTAAAAAGTCTTCAACAATGAAAAAAACACCAAATTATGCAAACGTTAAAAAAGACACGGCTTTAATGTACAACCAACGTATTCATTGATGCAAACGTTATAAATTTGTTTGCTGTCTAGATGCTACGACTAAGGCTGTGGCCGAAACGCGTCCGTTGTTTTGCTTGTCACTTTTTGTAACCGACTATTAAAATCGCTATATGGACTACAGAGTTGCCGGCTCAATCCTTTTACTTGTGTAGCAGGATGTCCATATGTAAGAAGGAATCCGGCTCCCTCCGGTGGTATAAGTGTTACAATGCAACTAATGCACTTTGGGACAGATATCAGCTAGGAGAAAAGACTTTGTTGCTTTTAGTAAAAGACAGACTACATTACCCAGGGTGCATTGCAACACCGCAAAGCATTCTGGGCAGACTACTTAAACCAGGGGAGGGGCCAGCGTCTCTCTCTCTGGATCCAGCTCTCAATCAAGCAGGAAGTTGGCACGGAGGCCTGCTTCCTAAGGATTAGGCCAGAAGCCTGGGCCTAAATTACGGGAGTGCCTGAGTGATTTCCAGCAGAGGATCGTCCACAGCGTCCTGTGATTGCCCAGCAGAGACCGGAGTCGTCCATCACCATATGCTGTTAGTGACGGAGTCCGGAGACTGCAGCTGAAGCAGAAGCGTGGAGATCGAGTGACCGGGACAAGCCAGAGGAGACTATCTGAAAGTCGGGCCTGTTTGGTGAGAAGGGCACCTGCCCAGAATTGACTACTACCTTAGAGGAAAGTGATTTAGTTAGTGCCAGCCACACTTCACCTATCACGCCACAGCTTGCGGCCTAGTGTATCTCACTGGAGACTATGTGATCAGAGATTGATGCATCCGTCATTAGTGGGTGGCAGGCACACGAGTACTCAGGTATATTGCGGATAATTACAGCATCTTGTTGAAACCCTGTGGATTACAATTTAACTTGTGCACCGACGGTGGCTAGCGAAGATTTCATTGGAGAAAGGAACTTTGAGTAGGACGCAGATAGGCCTTGCTTACCTATTATAGGGAATGAACACGTGCAAGGTATTGCAACAAAGGGGGAGCTCGCCAGCAACCAGTTAGCCGTGCAGAGACACATATATATACATCTACATCTATAAAGCTGATGTTATTTCCTGTTATTACCTAATCTCAGTGATACCTATCCTTATTGGTTTATTGACTCTGCAATGCGCATGCAGAGTCAACTGTGTGTATTAATGTGATTCTTTACCCTTCCCTTTTATACTGAGTAAAGGTACCTTTGATTAAGCATATAACTTGTGTGAAGTATCTCTGTCACTTAGAAGGACTAGTGACCAGCAAAGGTAATAACATTTACAGGTTATTGTGTGATGTATGCAGGATTGTGTCTCCTAATACTCAATAGGTCTCACACTCCTTATTCATATCAGTTGTGCTAAGGGAAGGCTTGAGCCACTTCCAGGGGTTGATAGGCAGGACGTAGACCCAAATCAAACAAACAGCAGCTCCTACGGGGGTAGTGCTACACGTGGGGGCTCGTCCGGGATATTCTACGGTTCTGCAATCAACTTTCCCCCTAGACAGAACCCTTACAGCACAGAAATGGACCCTGCTGCCGTAGCCCGGTGGTGCAGGGATGAAGGCATCCTACCCGGAAATGGCCTGGTGGTTGAAATCCAGAGAGAGGCCTGGGTAGAGGAGCAGCTAACTCCAGTCTTGAGAGCATTGTCCACGGACAGGAAGCCATGGGTGATTGACATAAAGACAGATACTGTAAATCCCCACACCTATGCATTATGTGAGTGGAGGAACGGAATCTCTGACTACTTCAAGGGTGCCAGCATAAAAACTACAAACCAAGTAGAACTCCTCCTGATACACCCAGAAGAGAATAAAGATGGCCCCACATCCACTACTTCAGGAGGCCCCAGCACAGGAGGGAGCGCTCAACAAAAGGGTCCCGGTTCACCACCATTGACCACCCTTAGCTCAGAATTGTGCGCTGTCCTGGGGGAGATTGTGACCAAGTGTAAAAAGGACCCTCCAGACTACCTGATGTCAGGATACAGGAAACTCAGGACCTTTTCTGGGAAGAAACCTGTACCTTCAGTGGAAGATGGATTTGAAGAGTGGCTAGATGGCGCCACTCAGGCCCTAGAAGAATGGGAGGTGCCAGAACAACAAAAAAAAAAACAACGGATTGTGGAAAGCTTAAAGGGGCCTGCTCTGGAGGCCATACATAACCTCAAGTTAAGCAAGAAGGACTGCAATGCACAGGATTATCTGGATATTCTGCAGAATGTGTTCGGCGGGACGGAAAACGTCACTGAACTCACTTACCAGCTGGGGCATTGCTACCAAAAAGAGGGAGAGAAGCTGTCAGAATTCATAGGACGCCTGGATAAGATCCTGCATCGGATCCTACTGAAGAAAGGGATCGATCCAAGAAAAGTGGATGAGGCCCGTGCCCAGCAGGTGTTGAGGGGAGCTCAACCCTTGGACCCCATCGCATTATTGCTACGCACCCGGCGGGACGGGAGCAGCCTGGAATACCCCGACTTGATCCGGATAGTCAGGGAGGAGGAGGCCATGTTGGAAGACAAAAGGAGGAGTCAACACACGGAACCAACTGCCCGAGTCAGAATGTTAGGTGCAGAAGAAGGTGATTCAGAAGTTGAACTCCTAAAGACCCAGGTGTCACAACTAGTAGAAATGGTGTCCATGCTGACTAGCCATGCCTCTGTGCCACACAACAAGAACACGTCAGAGGAACCAAAAAAACCTCCTAGCTCCAATATGGAACTAGTACAGAAGCCTAAGAGATTGATAACATGCTTCAATTGTGGGGGAATCGGGCATGTTAGAGCAGTGTGTCCCAGCCCAGATGAAGTTGCATCCAGATATCGCAAGCCGGCGGAAAACTTCAGAGGGCCCCGGTGAAGGAGTCAGCCGGGCGCCCACCAGTTTCCACGAACTCCTTCAAGAAGTCTAATGATCCAAAACATCAGAGTCAGGGACCTAAACCTCTGCCAATTAGTCCCCGTCCCACAACTCAGGCTGCTGTTGAACAGAAGGCCAGTGCACACCAGACCCAGAAGGGACTGAGACCCACCGGAAACTCAAGAAAAAAAGAAGTGAGGGTACAGGTAACTGAACCCAGCAAGAAGTCTGTGTTGAAGGAGTTCCCTGCCAAGTTAGTGGGGCCTTCTCCAGTAGTCTCCATACAAGTAGAAGGGATCTACACCAAGGCTCTTCTTGACACTGGGGCTCAAGTGACTCTTCTGTATAGGGATTTCTATGATAAACATCTTAAACATCTGCCCCTACAGAAATTAGAGGAACTGGAAATATGGGGAATTGGAACTCAGAGCTTTCCCTATGACGGTTACCTGCCAATCAAGTTGACTTTTGATCCCTCAGTGGCTGGGGAGACAGAGACCTTCGATACTCTGGCAGTAGTGTGCCCTCGCCCACCAGGGGCCAGCAAGAGCTCACTCATCATAGGGACCAACACTGATCTAGTCAGGCGACTGCTGACACCGTTGGCCCAACAGGAAGAAGCCCCGACCACAAGAGTCCACCCCATGTTAAGGCAAGCCTACCAGCGCCTGGTACTGGAGCAGAAGGCCCCAGCTGAGGGAGTTGGCAAGATTTGGAAGCTAGACAAGACGGAGAAGGTATTACAACCGGGAGAGGTGACTTGCCTGAGGGCTTCTGTCAAGCTCACATGGAAACAGCCAGGCCCCTTCATTGTCTTCGAACCAGGCCCACAGGAAAGACAGAAAGGGATTGAAGTAATCCCCAAAGTGATCCCATTGAAGGCCCTACAGAAAAGCCATGGGAGGGTTTCAGTGAGTATAAGGAACACTGCTAATACACCAGTGAAGGTGCCGGCCAGAATGCTGTTGGGCCAGGTGAATCCAGCCACCCCCATTGCCCCGTGTGAATTGAAGAAAGAAGAAAGGGGTGAAGTCACCATAGAGAAGCTCTGTTCTGAAGACACGGCCCTCCCACCAGAATGGAGAAAAAGGGCCAAAGCTCAACTTGCAAGGTGGGAAAAGATCTTCTCTAAAGATGAGTTCGATGTGGGGTGCGCAAGGAGTGCCACTCACAAGATACGCTTACAAGAAGATAAACCCTTTAGAGAGAGAGTTCGACGGGTCCCACTGGGTGACTTAGAAGACTTGCGGGAACAGTTGGCTGAGCTGAAGAGGACGGGGATTATTCGAGAATCCAGGAGCCCTTACGCTTCTCCAACAGTGGTAGTCCGAAAGAAGAACGGGTCGCTGAGACTGTGTATCGACTACAGAACACTAAACAGAAGGACCATCCCAGATCAATACACCACTCCCCGAATTGAAGACGCCCTGCAGAGTCTGTCAGGGGCCAAGTGGTTCAGTGTAATGGATCTAAAAAGTGGATATTACCAAATCCCCATGCACCCTGAGGATCGGGAGAAGACAGCCTTCATCACCCCTGTGGGGTTCTTTGAGTTCAACCGTATGCCTCAAGGGTTATCAGGAGCCCCCGCCACTTTCCAAAGGCTAATGGAGAGAACCGTCGGGGACATGAATCTAATAGAGGTACTGGTATATTTGGACGACGTCATCGTGTTCGGGAGAACCCTAGAAGAGCATGAAGAGAGACTGGAGAAGGTCCTGAAGAGGCTCAGTGAAGAGGGCCTGAAACTCTCCCCAGAGAAGTGTCAATTTTACCAGTCCTCAGTCCATTACCTGGGCCATATCGTTTCTGCAGAAGGGGTGGCCACAGACCCAGAGAAGCTGGATGCCGTCACCTCTTGGCCGAGACCTACCAACGTGACTGAGCTTCGGTCATTCCTGGGGTTCTGTTCTTACTACAGAAGATTTGTAGAAGGATTCGCCAAGATTGCCAGACCCCTGAACGAGTTACTCAGAAACGAAGGGGAAGATGATGTTCCAGAGCTGGTCAAACCAGTGAAACTCACCATGGGACCCCGAAGGCCCAAAGAGTCGATTCAAGACCAGTGGACAGGGGAGTGTGAGGAAGCCTTCCAGATGTTAAAGAAGAGTCTTACCACTGCACCAGTCCTGGCCTATGCTGATCCAAAGAAGCCTTATGAAATGCATGTAGATGCCAGCCGAGATGGGCTGGGTGGGGTGCTGTACCAGGAACATGATGGTTACCTAAGACCCGTCGCATATGTGAGCAGGAGTCTGATACCTGCTGAGAAGAATTACCCCACCCACAAGCTTGAATTCCTGGCCTTGAAATGGGCAGTGGTAGACAAACTGAGAGACTACCTATATGGGGCGGAGTTTGTGGTGAAGACAGATAATAACCCGCTCACCTACCTTCTGACCACTGCCAAGTTGGATGCAACGGGACACCAGTGGTTGGCTGCCCTTTCAAGCTTCACCTTCAGCTTGAAGTACCGACCCGGAGTGGGAAATAGGGATGCAGATGCCCTGTCCAGGAGGTCTCATGCCCCCACCGACCCTACCGAAGAATGGGCCCAACTAGACCCAGAGGGAGTGCGAGCCCTATATCAGGGGACAGAACTTCAAGCCAGAGGTGGGTCAAGAGCCGAAGAAATTGGGGTCTCAGCTGTTGGAGTACCGAAGTGCTATTGCAGTGTGACCCAAGTCGAAGGGGAGGGCTTGCCCAAGCTGACAAAAAAGGATTTGAGAAAGGAGCAAGAAGAAGACTCTTTAGGGAAACTCCTGATAAAGGCCCTGGAAAGCCAGCGTCCCGAGATGCTTGAAACAGACTCCCCAAGAGAAGCCCGATTGTTGCGCAGGGAGTGGGATCGGCTACACATACGTCAAGGGGTGGTCTACCGAAGGGGCCCCTCTGACGACTCAGAAGAGAAGTGGCAGCTGTTTCTACCAGCCAAATATCGAGAAGCGGTCCTAGCTGCCCTCCATGACAACCATGGTCACCTAGGGTCCGAACGGACTTTTCACCTTGTACGGGATAGGTTCTATTGGCCCTGCATGCGGGCTGAAGTGGAAGGATATTGCCATTCCTGTGTCCGATGCATTCAAAGGAAGACCTTGCCACGTCAAGCAGCCCCAATGGGCCATCTGCAAAGTCAGGGACCTATGGAACTGGTGTGCATTGACTTCCTTTGCCTGGAGCCTGATCTGAGTGGTCAAGGGAATGTCTTGGTGATAACAGATCACTTTACCAGATATGCTCAAGCATTCCCAACAAAAGACCAGAAGGCCTCAACAGTAGCCAAAGTACTGGTAGAAAAATTCTTTGTGCACTATGGTCTACCCCAACGCCTTCATTCAGATCAGGGCAGAGACTTTGAAAGCAAATTAATAAAGAAGTTATTAGACCTGTTAGGCATCCAGAAGACCAGGACAACCCCTTATCACCCACAAGGAGATGCTCAGCCTGAACGGTTTAACCGGACTCTCTTGGATATGTTGGGGACTCTGAGTTCAGAGAAAAAGCAGCATTGGAGCAAGCATGTAGCTGCCATAGTGCATGCCTACAATAGCACTGCCAGTGATGTCACCGGGTATTCCCCATACCGTTTGATGTTCGGGCGGGAGGCTCGGTTGCCAGTGGACTTGGCCTTTGGCATATCGCTGGATCATACCTCAGCAGCATCCCACAAGGGGTATGTAGACCGATTGAGAAAGAGTCTGAAGACAGCTTTTGAAAAGGCCCAAGCAGCATCTGACCAACGGGGGCTGAGAAATAAAAGAAACTTTGACCTAAGAGTCAGAATTCAAGATTTACAGCCAGGAGATAGAGTGCTGTTGAGGAACTTGGGAATTCCGGGAAAACATAAGTTGGCTGACCGTTGGAAATCCCAACCTTATGTTATCTGCAAGAAGCTGGAAAACCTTCCTGTGTACCAAATTAGGCCAGAAGGAAGCGTGGGACCGTTAAAGACCTGGCACAGGAATCACTTGTTGCCCCTCTCCGAGGCAGTTCGCATGCCTCCTGCATCTGACTCACAAGAAACCCCTTCATCTTCTCAAGGTTCCAGACCCATCACCCGATCTCAAACAGTGCTTCCAGATGTGAAAGATGGAGACTCTGACAATGAAGGTCAAGAGGATGAAGAAGCAGAATCTGACTGGTTGTGGTCATCCCAATTGCCAGAACCCATGACCACCTCCCAAACCTCACCCAAAACAGTTGGCATGGGGTCTGTTTAATCAGAACTACTTTTCAACTGTACAGACCACCAGACAAGAGAAGACAAGACAGAAACCCCTTATAGGATTTGGGACTTTGAAGGGCAACTATTACACCACAAACATATAATTAAAAAATTATAATCCAGTTTGCAAGATCCTCTTTCAGGTGCTCAGGCTCAGTGTGTCCTTTCACACTACAGCAGAAACAAGTGTAGCACTACCCCCGTAGGAGCTGCTGTTTGTTTGATTTGGGTCTACGTCCTGCCTATCAACCCCTGGAAGTGGCTCAAGCCTTCCCTTAGCACAACTGATATGAATAAGGAGTGTGAGACCTATTGAGTATTAGGAGACACAATCCTGCATACATCACACAATAACCTGTAAATGTTATTACCTTTGCTGGTCACTAGTCAGAAATATATCACTCTTTAACTGTACCTAGGGCAATGCGATCTTGAAACCACGGCCCTGTATCACATACATTATATTAAAGTGGTTGTAAGTGGTTTCCTATATGTAGTGCTTGGTCGCTACTAGTAACTAACATCCACCATATCACCCTGCTGCCAGACCTCCATCTATCACCTCAGAGACGATGAACAGTCATTTGCGTTGTATTGTTTTTGTTTATTGGGGAGAAATAACTTTGTTGGGGAAAGGGGGGATATGGGATGACCATAGAACATGTTGCTTTGATATCATATTAAAGAACTTGTAATTTGGTTGAGCCTTGAAGTACTGATGCACAGATAATATCTACAGTCACTTCCCCAGGCATCCCAACCTGCAAAAGCTCATTTCGGGGAGGTGGCAAACTCATTTCAGGGAGGTGACGCTTTGCGCCGGCTCCGACCCACCCAAATTAAATACAGCCTGATCAGTGCCAATTAAATGCAGCTATACCAGTGCAGACATCTCAAGTCTCCCGCGACTCGCAGGAGTCTCCCGCATTTGACAGCGGGCTCACTGACACCCGTGAGTGCGGCACAATCTCCCGGCTGAGCCTGCCTGCAGTGTCACCCACTGCCACAGGAGGCATTTGAACAGACGAGCCTAGCAACCAATCGCGGCGCACGCACAGGAATTGATTTAATCGCACGGGCCCGCCTCCCTCTTCCCTCCTCTCGCTGACGCAGGCACCGCCCATAGACCAATGAGAGCCGAGCTCGGGAGCTTTGTTCGCAGCCGCTGTTCAAACGCCTCCTGTGACAGTGAGTGACAGTGCAGGCAGGCTCAGCGGGGAGATTGTGCCGCACTCGCGGTTGTCCGTGAGCCTGCTATCAAATGCAGGAGACTCCCACGAGTCACGGGAGACTTGAGATGTCTGCTTCCCCTGCATCACCATGCAGACCATTTATCCTCCTCTGGAAATCTCCTGCAGACTATTGCTTCCAGGACTTCTCCACTCCTGCACAAACTTCACTGTAGGTCCTTATCTTTCCTGTCACATATTCCTCATATGAGCTTAAGAAGCCGCTCTGAACAGTCTCAATAGCTGGCTATCAAAGATGCTGTTACTAGGCCAGAGGTCTGCAGTACCTCTCCCTGGCGGCCTAGTAATTTAGTAGCATGTGTTGCTTGAAGGACGACTACTGTTCCCAGCTAGCCCAGCCTGCAAATCCTGCGCCCTCAGGCTGCATTGATTTGACACTTTCCCCACAGTCTCTACTCGGGCCACACACCCAGCTCCCCTGGCATGCCTCATCCAGTAATCCACTCACCGACCTTCTCCTGCCCCGAGTAGATGATAGAGAACTTTATCTGGACACACGTTCCGACAGCTTCTCCAGACTCTCTGTTCCAGGACATTCCATCCATGACCGTGTATGGATGTAGCTCCCTCCCAGCTCTCCCGGGATCCTCCGCTAGGCCTTGCACCCCCCCCCCCAGATGGGGGTGGGGCCTCTGCTGCTGCCTAATGCTCCATTTTCCATGTCTCCCGGCCGACAACTCCTCCCCAGTGCGCTGAGACCTGAGCGTATATGGGAGGCCTTCCCCCTGCCAATTCCAAGTGGGGATTGGTCAGGGCTCCTCACATGAGCTCCCTGTTACTCCAGTCCTGTGCCCTACCCCTCTTCCAGATCATTCTCCCTGGAAGCAGGGGAGGGGCCCCAGAACTAGAGCACAGGTGGTCACACCCACTGCTACACTAACCACTCCCTGCCCCCAGATCAAAACAAGCAGGCCTAGCCTGAAGCATAGGCCTGCCTAAATTTACCTGCACTGACAGTTTCCCTAGCAAAAATCCTATTCTAGCACCTACCTACAGTAGGGGGTGCTACATATTAAAAAAAAAACATGTTATACTTACTTGCTCTGTTGCAGTGGATTTGCACAGAGCAGTCCAGATCCCCCTCTTCTCGAGTCCCTCTTCTGTGATCCTGGCCCCTCCCTCCAGTTCAGTGTACCCACAGCAAGCAGCTTGCTATGGGGGGAACCCGAGTCACAGCTCCTTGTGTTCATTCAGACACGGAGCCTGACCTGGCCTTGCCCCCTCTCTCCCCTCATTGGCTAGCTGACTTTGATTGACAACAGCGGCAGCCAATGGCGCCGCTGCTGTGTCTTAGCCAATCAGGAGGGAGAATCTCGGATGGCTGAGACCCTCGTGGACATCGCTGGACAGAGGGGGACCTCAGGCAAGTATTAGGTGGGCTGAGGGGGGCTGCTGCACACACAAGGCTTTTTATCTTAATGCATAGAATGCATTAAAATAAAATACTTTCTGCCTTTACAACCACTTTAAGGTTATTCGCCTTAAAGCGGTTGTATACCCGCTGCTGTTTTTTTTTTTCTTCTCATACCTGTAAGGCAAAAGGCATAATGAGCTAGTATGCACCGCATACTAGCTCATTATTAAATACTTACCTTAGAACGAGGCATCAGGAATTTAACTGGTCCACGCCGAGGGAGATGTCATCTTGCCTCGGCGTGTCTTCCGGGTATCGCCGCTCCAGCGCTGTGAGTGGCTGGAGCGGCGATGTCGTCACTCCCGCGCGTCGGCAAGGTCCGGCGGCTGCCGGCCTTTAGCCGAGAATCCCCACTGTGCATGCGCTGCTGCATTCAGCGGCTCATTGCGAGGGGAATATCTCCTAAACCGTACAGGTTTAGGAGATATTCTTTTTACCTACCTTATTTACCTTTTTACCTACCTTATTATAGGCTTACCTGTAGGTAAAAGTAAAAAATGTGGGTATACAACCGCTTTAATGCATTCTATGCATTAAGGTGAAAAACCTTCTGTACTGCAGCGCCCACCCCACCTCCACTTTCTCTTACCTGAGCCCAATCCGATCCAGGGATGTGCATGAGCGCAGCGACTCTAGCTTCTGTCTCTCTCCTCATTGGACAGATAAATAGCAACAGGAGCCATTGGCTTCCACTGCATTCAATCAAATTCTGTGACATGAGAGCGGGGCTGGGGCCGAGTCCCGCTGTCTGTGTCAATGGACGCAGCAGGGGGACTTGGGAGCGAGCACACATGGGTGCCCCCATGGAAAGCGGCTTTCCATGGGGGCACCAGATGAAGAGACGGGGCTTGGAGCGCCAGCGGGGAACCCCAGAAGAAGATGATCGGGGCTGCCCTCTGCAAAAGCATTGCGCAGAACAGGTAATTATAACATGTTTGTTATTTTAATACAAACAAATAAAAAGCTTTACAACCCATTTAAATATTTTTGTGCCATGAATCATATTTTTATGATTTGAGGTTTTAACCTCTTGAGTCCCATGTTCTGTTTTAAAGCAGACCCTAACTGAACAGCTGTGACAAGTCATGGCGGCAATCTATGTGGGACTCACTGGCCATCAATGACTGTCAGGCCTCGTACACACGGCCGAGATTCTCGTTGAAAAAAACATGTCGTTTTTTTCGACGAGATTCTTGGACAAGAAACTTGTCCCGGCCGAGTGTACACACGCTCGTTTCAAAGAACCCGCGGTTCTTTGAATGGAGCGTACGCGGTGACGTCATCGACTACGACGAGCATGCGCTCGTCACATTCGATGCCGTCGCCGCCATCTTGGTATACCCTACGTATGCCTAGGAAGCTACCGCGCATGCGTCGAATTCATTTCGAACATGCGCGGGCTTCCGGGAGGACAGGTAAGTGTACACACACTCACTTTTCTCGTCGAGAAACATGCCGAGGAGAATCTCAACGAGAAAATAGAGAGCAGGTTCTCTATTTTCTCGTCAAGGTTTCTTGTCGGTTTTCTCGACGAGAAACCCGATAGCCGCGTACACACAACCGTTTTACTCGGCAAGATCTCTCTGCCAGCAAGTTTCTTGCTGGTTCTTGCCGAGAAAATCGGTCGTGTGTACGAGGCCTTAGCCCTGGTTCATACTGACTGCAGGAATGAAACTGTGCGAGTTCAGCTGAACTCGCACGATTTCATGCCCGCATGTCAGTCCTGATTTCGGGGGCGATTTAAGAGACAGTCTGAGCCGGTTTCTTCACAGATGTCAATGGAAATCACACACTGAAATCGCCAAAAGTAGTACAGAAACTACTTTTGGAAATCGGTGCAGCGCCACAAATGCGGCAACACACCAATTAGGATGGTGTCTTTGCCAGCACTTGCTGCCGATTTGGCATGCGATTTGACATGTCAAATCGTATGCCAACTTGCACCAATGTGAACCAGGGCCAGGGCCGCTGATAGGGGGGGACCACCAGTCCTCCTGTAGGGGGCCCGGGCACACAGCTGGGCCCAAACAGCAGGGGGAATTAGTGTGGTTTGGCGGAGGGGCAGTTACAGAAGGATGCCCTGTGCAGCTCTCTGCAGCAGCTAAAAGCCAGTTTCTCCACCTCCTGCCGGCTTTCAGCTGCTGAAGGGAGAGACACAGACACGGGGCATCATTCCTGTAATTGCTTCCCCGACACTGATTCCCCTCCCTGTTCTGCCTTATTCTGATCCCCCCCCCCTGTGTGCCCCCTTGTCACTGTGTATATAGTTTTTTTTTTAATGTAAAAAACAAATAAAAAAGGGCTAATTCACACAGGTTCTCTGTTATGTTTGTGTCCACTAATAATGATTTTAGTGTATTTTTTATTTTAAATATGGTCTTAATATATTGGGGGGGCCCTGCCAGGTAGGCTGTATGGGGCCCCGTGATTTCTAACAGCAGCCCTGACCAGGGCTAATGGTCCAGCAATAAGGAGCCCAGAAGATTTGTAAAAATACAAAGATGAATAATTAAAGTCTAAACAGGGGTGTGGAATTTTTAAGAAAACTACTTGTCCAAGGGCCTAAATCGGGGTCCCGATTTACTTGTCCCTCATGACAATCTACTTGTCCTGATAAAAACATATAAAGGGCTAAATTTTTTTTTTTTATTAAGCAGAGGTTCTTTTTGGAATGTCTGGGGCTTTTACCGAAAGGGGCTTAAACTTTTAATGTTTTTACATTGCACTGTTTATCTCCTCCAGTCCTCACCTCCCTGCCTTCTCCAGCACCACACCCAGGGACTGGCAGGGACTGGAGAGACTTTGCAGTGTAAAGGGGAGTGTTGGGCTCTCTTACCACTTAGTAGAAGCACCATCGTTCACACCTTGTTCACAACTGGGTATTTTAGGATCGTAGCAGAATCGCTGCGATTCTGCCCGGGATCACAAAACACACTACAATCACAAAATGCAGGATCGGGTGTCGTTATTTTCAATGGCACCTAAAACGCAAATCCGTTTTGCCACCAAAAAGAAGCATTAACTTCTTTTGGGCGACAAGATTTATGTGATGCGATTTGCAGTGATTGCCGCACGATTAATCGCGGCAAAAGCGCACCATGTTTTAGGTGCCATTGAATGACGCCTAGGTGTGGATGGAGCCTAAGCCCTGGTTCACACATATATTCGATTCTGGATTTAAATGCACAGATTCACATGACAGGCTAGATATTTTTCTATTCAGGTGGTTTGCACTGATGCGTTCCACACGCTTTGCTTTTTAAGTGTGTAGCGGGGTCTTTAAATTTAGTTGGGGTACACCTGGGGGTAGTGTGACCCAGGTGTGTAATTGTGAAGGTTCTGGACCCCTTTTTGTAATTCGTGGAGGATTGGGTGGTGTATTAATCTCCTTGGCCTGTGGGTGGCGGGGTACCTACAGGCCCAAGGTAGAATCACTGCCGCAGTGCTACCCTTTTTGTCCCTTTCCAGAGATGGTACGGCCGGGGCGGGGAACACGCCGTGGTGTTGAAGGGAGGAGATAAATGGGGGAGACGCCCTCGCCACGAGGTCTTCGAGGATTTTCTCTTCACGCACCCAGGCACCTTAGGCCTGGGTGCGGGCGGTTAAAGGTTCCCGGCCCAGGCGCCCTAGGCCTGGCCGGAATGAAGTTGGGGTCCATCCCAGGCACCTTCAGCCTGGGGTGAGGTACTATATCGTAGGCCTGGGGCCCAGTAACTTCGACTGGGTCCCGCGAGGGCGAAGTGATCCGAGGGTGCCGCCTTGCGAGGGGACCCGCATCTGAGGTGAGGAGGCCGGGGAGGTCACCCGTCCGGAGATTCCGGAGCAACATCAACCCGGTGACGGATGGGCCTCTGGTAACTCCCTTAGAGGGACATCTTCCCCTGATAGGGGCCGCAACGCAGCAAAGGTACTCCCATCTGTGTTCTATGGAGTTGCTGGTAGAGACTCACAAGTTCTATGTTCTGTGCTAAGCAAAGCTGCTATAACCCCTGGTGAAACCACAGGGGTTTAGATTGAAATCAGGATAGTGCCTCGGCCTGCTCATCCCATCGTTTGCATTATGTTATGGGTCGCAACTAATCGGCTGTGAAAGAACTGTTTGTTGTGGAGGTATAATAAACAAGTGTTGGACCCTGCATCGGTGTATGGACTCTGGTTAATGGGAGCAAGGGAGGTTTCAGCATAGCAGGACTGAGCTTCATAACTAACACACATTGGCCCGAGGAATGTACTGGCCTTCACCTCACCCACAGCTATGGGAAGGACATGGGCCGTAGCGCATCTCACCCTGTCACGTGACATACCCCTAGAAAAAGGAGATGGGGTGAGGCCGCTACACGTGGGGGCTCGTGAGTCCGGGATAAAATGTGTGTTGACTTTGAAATTTGAAATGGCTGTGTCTGGAATTTGCTGCCCGGAGGAGGTCCGAGCAGGTCGGCCATGTGATTGGCCAAAGTGCGTCCCTGTGCTCGAAGTCGTGGAAATTACCCCAAGACGGGAAAGGCCCATGCAGAAAGAGCGGGAAGAGGGAAAAGCCCAGCCGTGTGACGTACTACATGTGGGGGTGTTTGCTGCACTGCGCCATGAGGCACCCCATGACTGCGCAATTCGTGGGCGGGGACTGTGGGAAGCCCGCAAAAACGTGCAAGTCGTGGGAGGAGTCTGGCCATGTGTGGAGATGCACGTGGAGACTCCGGCGCGTGGTCAGCGCGTGATGGAGCAGCAGGTGGTCGGGATGGCCTCAAGCTCCCCGTGGATGCCGGTATCATACCCCACGAAGATGACTGCTTTTGCTGCTCCCCTTACAGACACGGGAATAAGACTCAGGCCCCGAGGACAGTTGGCTTTGTACTCATGCAGAGACACGGAGGCCCTTGGTGTGATCTGTCCCGGATGCTCGGGACTGGTGGTCCAACTAAAGCCATTTGGGCGTTGTGAAGCGTGTAAAGAATTTCTGTTTGAGGTTGAATCATCCACAGTAAGGCCCCGGGCCCTTCGCCTCAATTGCAGCACAGGTACCGCCACTCCGGAAGGGGAGATCCAGGCCTTTGCGGAGGTCCCCGTACGCGCTGACCAGGGCGACGGGACTGCCCAACCAGAGACTGAGAGAGAAAAATCAGAGGATGCTGCTTCGGTCACCACAGATTCCCTGCTGCCACCTCCGAAGAGGAAGATAGGCCTGGTGCAGGCCTCCTGTGGTCGTGGTCAAGCTTCACCCCGCCACTTGCCGGACCTGGATGGATCCGGTTGGAAGAGTCCTGGACATCCCAGTGCTGAAAAAGGTCCAGGTGAGCCAGGGGCTGGGACTGTGGTGGTGGTTGGAGGTGTCGGGGGTCCGCTGGAGGTGGAGCCCACAAGGGAGGGTAGTTCTCCGTCTACTAAAGACTACCTTCCCGCCGAGATGTATGACACCTCCGACCTGGAATTGCTGTCGGACTGTGGGGATGACGGGGAAATAGATGAACTGTTTCACCAGAAGGGCTGGGACAAACGCCCGCTACCTGTGCTATGCAAACCGCAGGATTCCCCTATGTCTATAGAAGACAGTACGCCCCGGGCGCAGGCCCCGGAGCTCAGGAGGGAGTCTAGTCCTCCGACTGACTTTCCACATTCCACAACATCACCTGCTTTGGTTGTGGGGATGCAGCGCGCTTCATTGCGTGCGCCAAAGGCAAAGCCATCCGAGGTAGTGAAGGTACCTCGGCACCCGGAGGCCATCGTGCAGCCGGAAGAAGGTGAGCGGGATGTCATGCCTCCTTTGGCCAGATTGCAACGACTTTTCTCCCAGAGAGTCGCCCGTGAGTACGGATGGGAGTATCCCTACTTGCCTCGGGACTTACTTTGTGAAGTTGAGGTCCTGCGACAGAGATGGTGTGACGAATTTGTCTGGGAGAAGCTCAAAGTGCCTCAGGCCCGGCGATACTTTTCCTGTTCGCCGCCTGTGTCCAAGAAATTCAAGGACTGCAGAGCGGACTGGAAGTTGGGGCGCCATATTCATGCTGATAAAGTGCTTATCTGCAGAAAGGAGGGAGAGGATGTTGAAAATTCAGTCAAAGTGTTTGATAAGCATCTGAAGTTTTGTTCTTACCTGATCCGAGGTTTTATTTGTGAGGAGAGACTCATGAGTATGTTTTCAGCTACAAATTTTCCTGGAAGAGCCTTTGCTAGAACGTCTGAACAATACCCTGTTTTTTTATTTGTTTTTTTTTTTCTTCCCACTCTCTTTTCCTATGAATCAAGGACAGACTTTGGGGTAGAATTAGTGTAGGGACGCATGAAGAATGAAGGAGCACCAAGTGTCATTACCGCAGCGCTGTCACCAGGTGGCAGTGTTGTGCAACGTTTATTTTTCTGCACACTTTTACACCACACTCGTTGGAGCAAATGGGTCCCTCGGCTGATGGACCCATTCATTCCAAAATTTCACATGATGTTAGAATGTTGTCTGTTTTTTTGTTTCCCTTCTGCAGGAGATTCATCGGTCAAGACTACTGAGTATGGGGTGGTTCTTAGACAGTGACGGGAGGGATTGTGTATGTGTACATGGTAGATGTTTATACAAAAGTTTTATTGTTTTATGGTTCCCTTTCCCCTTGAGCAGGTCTTGGCACACACGGGATTCAAAATTTTTAGGGATAGCCTCTGAGGCTCGCTCCATGTCATCACTCCTTGGGAGACATGGGGTTGCACCAGACGCTGGGGACCAGCGTCAAATCACAGGGGGGAGTACACCTTGGGGTAGTGTGACCCAGGTGTGTAATTGTGAAGGTTCTGGACCCCTTTTTGTAATTCGTGGAGGATTGGGTGGTGTATTATTCTCCTTGGCCTGTGGGTGGCGGGGTACCTACAGGCCCAAGGTAGAATCACTGCCGCAGTGCTACCCTTTTTGTCCCTTTCCAGAGATGGTACAGCCGGGGCGGGGAACCCCCCGTGGTGTTGAAGGGAGGAGATAAAAGGGGGAGACGCCCTCGCCACGAGGTCTTCGAGGATTTTCTCTTCACGCACCCAGGCACCTTAGGCCTGGGTGCGGGCGGTTAAAGGTTCCGGCCCAGGCGCCCTAGGCCTGGCCGGAATGAAGTTGGGGTCCATCCCAGGCACCTTCAGCCTGGGGTGAGGTACTATATCGTAGGCCTGGGGCCCAGTAACTTCGACTGGGTCCCGCGAGGGCGAAGTGATCCGAGGGTGCCGCCTTGCGAGGGGACCCGCATCTGAGATAAGGAGGCCGGGGAGGTCACCCGTCCGGAGATTCCGGAGCAGCATCAACCCGGTGACGGATGGGCCTCTGGTAACTCCCTTAGAGGGACATCTTCCCCTGATAGGGGCCGCAACGCAGCGAAGGTACTCCCATCTGTGTTCTATGGAGTTGCTGGTAGAGACTCACAAGTTCTATGTTCTGTGCTAAGCAAAGCTGCTATAACCCCTGGTGAAACCACAGGGGTTTAGATTGAAATCAGGATAGTGCCTCGGCCTGCATATCCCACCGTTTGCATTATGGTATGGGTCGCAACTAATCGGCTGTGAAAGAACTGTTTGTTGTGGAGGTATAATAAACAAGTGTTGGACCCTGCATCGGTGTATGGACTCTGGTTAATGGGAGCAAGGGAGGTTTCAGCATAGCAGGACTGAGCTTCATAACTAACACACATTGGCCCGAGGAATGTACTGGTACTGGCCTTCACCTCACCCACAGCTATGGGGAGGACATGGGCCGTAGCGCATCTCACCCTGTCACGTGACATACCCCTAGAAAAAGGAGATGGGGTGAGGCCGCTACAAGTGCGATTATGAAAAGGGTTCTGTACGAGTTTGTTTCTACTTTATTTTATTTAAGTTTTCAAATATACTGTATAGAACAAAAAATTATTTACAGTGAGCGAAGAAGGTGCATATGAAATAAAAAACATCTGCAAATATATTCAGGTTACAATGTGCACCTGCCGTAAACCAAGGATGTACTTTCCCTAAACATAAAAAATGAACTTTCTTTCTCGTACATCACGGGACACAGAGCGACATAGTCATTACTATGTGGGTTATATAGATACCTTCAGGTGCTGGCACTGGCAACTTCCAAAACCGGAAGTACCCTCCCCTATATAAGCCCCTCCCATCCGGGAGTACCTCAGTTTTTTGCCAGTGTCTAAGGTGTTGGCCAAGAAGTAACATGTGTTTTTCACTGAGCTTGCGTATAGGTTCTTTTGGGCCTCAGTAAGCTATCCGACCAAAAAAGCTTCATAGCTAAACGGTCGGTACCCGGGCCTTGCAAGAGAAGAGCAAGGTTTTGCCTGTAATGCCTCTCTTAGGAGGGCTGGACCCTGGGATCCAGAGCTCTGGTCATACCCACGACCAAGATGTTTTCTGTGCAGGGTGCTATACAGGTCCAGGAGAGTGGAATCCTTGGGAACCCGGTCCCTGAAGGTTTAATTACAATGCCTGCCGTGATAGGTGAAGTTTGGGCTTCTGTGGACCAAACAGAGTCCTGCGGCGAGGAAAAGGTAAGTGGGGGCCCTCAGGAACTTGGTTCTATTGGGGGACCCCCAAGCCTAATTTGTCTTTCTGCCTGTTACCTAAGGTATTCCCGCTAATATTCTGTGCATGCCTGTTACTACTAAGAAAATGTAAAAAATTTTAATAGTAGGCAAGAAAAAAAAAATGGTAAGACCGCGGTACCTGTGTTAAACACTAGAGGCCGCTATGGTTCTTTTTTCTTGTAATGTGGATTTTTTTCTTCCAAAGTCAAATCCAGGCAGTTGGTAAGTTCTCTGCTGGGAAGCTGTCTCCTCTGCCCTGTTGCTGCGCTCATCCATCCCCGGGCCCTGCGGCAGGGACCCTGGCTCCCATCTAGCTCCTTATTTTTTTTTAAAAGAGCGCCGAAGGCGCACGTGCCCGCGCCTCTATATATAGAGGCGATCTGGAAAAAGGGGCGGAGCTGGTGGATGACGCTCGGTGTGCGCCGCGGCGCTACTGCGCATGTGCGGGCGTCCAGCGTGTTTAAAGGCACAATCACAGCTGGCTATTGAAGTGCACAGACAGAGCTAGCAACAGTAAATAAGGCACACAGAGGCGGTTGATGCAGGCATCCCCTAGAAAGGCACTTTAGTAGACACCAACTGTTATATAGCAGCAATTGTGCTAGACTATTATCAGTAAAAGTGGTGTATTACGGCTGGAATACCTCAGCTTTGGGCTTAGGAATATGCCGTCCAGAAACTCCGGAACTAAATCTTCCAGGAAGCGAAGGGGGTCTCCATCGGGCTCTGAGGATCTTGGGCATGCTTCTGCTGCACCAGTCTCCCCTGAAAATTCAGAGGTTAGTGACCGTAGAGACCCCGCAGGAGTACCTGGTACTGTGGCTGTCCTCAGTTCACCTGCTCCTGTGTATGTAACAGAGGAGGTTTTTTCCTCAGCTCTGGGAGGATTAGAAGAGAGATTGTCAACATTGATCGCTGCCTCCCTGTCACAGGGAAAGCACGCCCGATCTCCGTCTCCTCCTTCAGAGTACCTGTTAGCGGAGCAACAGTCCCATACAGGGATCGACCTGCCTGAAGGGGATCAGGATGAGGTTGATTCTGTTATAGAGGAATCAACAGTGGAGGAACCTTTCTCAGCATCTCAAGCTGAAAGATTATGGGTTCAGTCTCTGACTAACATGGTCCGATCAGCATTTAAAATGCACCTTGCGGAACCATCAACCACTACTGTCTCCTCGCTGGGGTCGCTAAAAGCTCCCCAGACTGTCTGTTCCTTTCCACTTCACCCTTTACTGGAAGGGCTCATTTACCAGGATTGGGAACATCCTGATAAAATATTTACTCCCCCCAAGAGATTTCCGGTGGTCTATCCCATGGAGGATAAGTTCATCAAAAAAAGGGAGGGTCCCTACAGTGGACGCAGCCATCTCTTGTGTGAATAAATCACTGACATGTCCAGTGGATAATGTCCAAATGTTCAAGGACCCAATAGATAAAAAATTGGAGTCCTTATTAAAATCTGCTTTTTCTACAGCAAGCTTGGTGACACAACCAGCAGTGGCAGCTATTGGGGTCTGCCAAGCAGTGAAGGATCAGTTGAAACAGGTCTTAAGGAACTTGCCAGATCAGCAGGCCCTTGCCCTAGCTGATCTACCTAGAGCCTTATGCTTTGCGGTTGACGCCATAAAGGATTCAATCCATCAGGCCTCCCGCCTTACGCTGTCTGTAGTACATATGCGCAGGCTTCTATGGCTCAAAAACTGGTCTGCTGAAGCTCCCTGTAAAAAATTGCTGGTTAGCTTCCCATTTCATGGTGAACGCTTATTCGGGGAAGACCTGGACAAATATATCCAGAAAATTTCCAGCGGTAAAAGTACACTCTTGCCGGTTAAAAACAGAGTTAGAGGTCCCTCTTTTAAGAGGCCTGCCTCTCCAGTCCCTGGGGCATCGGCTGTGAAACAGTTCCGACGGCCTCCTCGGTCAAATCCCGGGGGTAAAAATCAGGGACAATCGCAGGGTAATAAGAAACCCTGGGTCAGGAGAGGTACAAAACCTCCCCCAAAGTCAAATTCATGAAGGGTTGCCCCCACTCAATCGGGTGGGGGGAAGACTCCAGTTGTTCGCAGAGACCTGGCTGGACACGATCAGAGACAGATGGGTGCTCTCCGCAGTAAGTCTGGGATACAGATTGGAGTTAAAAGACTCTCCTCCTTCCCATTTTATGAGGTCAAACGTGCCAAGGGATGCCCGGAAGAGAGGGTCCCTCCTGTTGGCTCTAGAACAACTATTGCTCCAAGGAGTAATTATGGAGGTTCCCCTGGAAGAATGGGGGTTCGGGTTTTACTCAAACCTCTTTACAGTCCCGAAGCCAAACGGGGACGTGAGGCCCATATTAAATCTAAAAGGGCTAAACAAATTCCTGCATATCAGGACTTTCCGGATGGAGTCGATCCGATCGGTGGCCACTGCCCTACAAGGGGAGGAATGGTTAGCCTCGATCGACATCAAAGATGCTTATTTGCACATTCCCATCTTTCCAGTCCACCAAAAATTTCTACGCTTTGCAGTAGACGGGCGCCATTTTCAGTTCAGAGCCTCAGGCCTCGTACACACGACCGATTTCTTTCTCGTACATCACGGGACACAGAGCGACATAGTCATTACTAATGGGTTATATAGATACCGTCAGGTGCTGGCACTGGCAACTTCCAAAACCGGAAGTACCCTCCCCTATATAAGCCCCTCCCATCCGGGAGCACCTCAGTTTTTTGCCAGTGTCTAAGGTGTTGGCCAAGAAGAAACATGTGTTTTTCACTGAGCTTGCGTACAGGTTCTTTTGGGCCTCAGTAAGCTATTCCGGATCCGACCAAAAAAGCTTCATAGCTAAACGGTCGGTACCCGGGCCTTGCAGAGAAGAGCAAGGTTTTGCCTGTAATGCTTCTCTTAGGAGAGCTGGACCCTGGGATCCAGAGCTCTGGTCATACCCACGACCAAGATGTTTTCTGTGCAGGGTGCTATACAGGTCCAGGGGAGTGGAATCCTTGGGAACCCGGTCCCTGAAGGTTTGATTACAATGCCTGCCGTGATAGGTGAAGTTTGGGCTTTTGTGGACCAAACAAAGTCCTGGGGGAACAGGTAAGTGGGGGCCCCCAGGAACTTGGTTCTATTGGGGGACCCCCAAGCCTAATTTGTCTTTCTGTCTGTTACCTAATGGTATTCCCGCAAAATTCTGTGCATGCCTGTAACTACTAAAAAAATGTAATAATTTTTAATGGTGGTCAAGAAGAAAAAAAAAAAAATTTTTTTTTTTTATATATTTAATATATTAGACTGCGGTACCTGTGTTTGTCCACTAGAGGCCGCTGTGGAATGTTTTCTTGTCATGTGGACTAGTTTCTTCTCAGCAGAGCAAGTCCAGGCAGATGGTGAGTTCTCTTATGGGAAACTGCTGCCTCTGCCATGTTGCAATGCTCGTCCATCCCCCGGCCTGCGGCAAAGAGGGGCCCTGGCTCTTGTCCCTAGTTTCCATTTTTCGAAATTAGCGCCAAAGGCGCACGTGGCCGTGCGCATGCACGCGCCTCTATATATAGAGGTGAGCCGGAAAAGGGGGCGGAGCCTGGGGGATGACGCTCTGTGGCGCCGCAGCGCTTCTGCGCATGTGCGGGCGTCCCAGCATGTTAAAAATCACAATTTTGTGTGGTGAGCTGGCTATGAAGTACAGAGACAGAGCTGGCAACATTTAAAAAAGGGCATACAGCAAGCGGTTGATACAGGCATCCCCTAGAAAGGCACATTAGTAGACACCAACTGTTTCTTATAGCAGCATTTATGCTAGACTATTGTCAGTAACTGGTGTATTTCGGCTGGAATACCTCAGCTTTGTGGCTTAGGAATATGCCGTCTAAAAACTCCGGGACTAGAAATTCCAGGAGGAATAGGGGGTCTCCATCGGGCTCTGAGGATCTTGGGCATGCTTTGGCTGCACCAGTCTCCCCTGAAGAATCAGAGGTTAGTGACCGTAGAGCACCCTCAGGAGTACCTGGTACTGTGGCTGTCCTCAGTTCACCTGCTCCTGTGTATGTAACAGAGGAGGTTTTTTCCTCAGCTCTGGGAGGGCTGGAAGAGAGATTGTCAGCATTGATCGCGGCTTCCCTGTCACAGGAGAAAAGCGCCCGATCTCCGTCTCCTCCCTCAGAGTGCCTGTTAACAGAGCAACAGTCCCATACAGGAATCGACCTACCTGAAGGGGATCAGGATGAGGTCGATTCGGTTGTAGAGGAATCAACAGTGGAAGAGCCGTTCTCAGCATCACATGCTGAAAGGTTATGGGTTCAGTCCCTGACTAATATGGTCCGATCAGCATTTAAAATGCCACTTGCGGAGCCATCATCCACTTCTGTCTCCTCGTTGGGGTCGCTAAAAGCTCCCCAGACTGTTTGTTCCTTTCTGATCCATCCTTTACTGGAAGGGCTCATTTACCAGGATTGGGAGCATCCTGACAAAATATTTACTCCCCCTAAGAGATTTCCGGTGGTCTATCCCATGGAGGATAAGTTCATCAGAAAATGGAAGGTCCCTACAGTGGACGCAGCCATCTCGTGTGTGAATAAATCACTGACATGTCCGGTGGATAATGTCCAAATGTTCAAGGACCCAATAGATAAAAAATTGGAGTCCTTATTAAAATCTGTTTTTTCTACAGCAGGATTGGTGACACAACCAGCAGTGGCAGCTATAGGGGTCTGCCAAGCAGTGAAGGATCAGTTGAAACAGGTCTTAAGGGACTTGCCAGATCAGCAGGCTCTTGCCCTAGCTGATCTACCTAGAGCCTTATGCTTTGCGGTGGACGCCATAAAGGATTCAATCCATCAGGCCTCCCGCCTTACGCTGTCTGTAGTACATATGCGCAGGCTTCTATGGCTCAAAAACTGGTCTGCTGAAGCTCCCTGTAAAAAATTGCTGGTCAGCTTCCCATTTCATGGTGAGCGCTTATTCGGGGAGGACCTGGACAAGTATATCCAGAGAATTTCCAGCGGTAAAAGTACACTTTTGCCAGTTAAAAATAGAGTTAGAGGTCCCTCTTTTAAGAGGCCGGCTTCTCCAGTCCCTAGGACATCGGCTGTGAAACAGTTCCGACGGCCTCCTCGGTCAAATCCCGGAGGTAAAAATCAGGGACAGTTGCAGGGTAACAAGAAGCCCTGGAGCAGGAGAGGTACAAAACCTCCCCCAAAGTCAAATGCATGAAGGGTTGCCCCCACTCAATCGGGTGGGGGGAAGACTTCAGTTGTTCACAGAGACCTGGCGGGACACGATCCGAGACAGATGGGTGCTCTCCGCAGTAAATCTGGGATACAAGTTGGAGTTAAAAAACTCCCCTCCTTCCCGCTTTATAAGGTCAAACGTGCCAAGGGATCCCCAGAAGAGAGGATCCCTCCTGTTGGCACTGGAACAATTATTGCTCCAAGCAGTAATTATAGAGGTTCCCCTGGAAGAATGGGGGTTCGGGTTTTACTCAAACCTCTTTACAGTTCCGAAGCCAAACGGGGACGTGAGGCCCATATTAAATCTAAAAGGGCTAAACAAATTCCTACATATCAGGACTTTCCGGATTGAGTCGATCCGATCGGTAGCCACTGCCCTACAAGGGGAGGAATGGTTAGCCTCGATCGACATCAAAGATGCTTATTTGCACATTCCCATCTTTCCAGCCCACCAAAAATTTCTACACTTTGCGGTAGAAGGGCGCCATTTTCAGTTCAGAGCCTTACCCTTCGGTCTGGCCACAGCACCAAGAGTGTTCACAAAAATTCTGGCCCCATTATTGGCCAATCTAAGGACACGAGGTGTAACGATAATGGCATATCTAGACGACTTGTTGCTGATAGACCACTCAGTGGAAAAACTAGAAGTGGTTGTTCACGAGACAATCAAGTTTCTGGAATATCACGGTTGGATTATCAACCGAGACAAGTCAGCCCTAAAACCAGTCAAAAGTCTGGAATACTTGGGGCTAAGGCTGGATTCAGACCAGAGAAAAATTTTCTTGCCTCAAGAAAAGGGGTCGTCTTTGAGAGATCTGATCCACTTAGTGGGTTCAAAAAGACAGCCATCCATACGCCTGTGCATAAGGCTGCTGGGAAAAATGGTGGCATCATTCGAAGCAGTACCCTACGGTCAATTCCATTCAAGGAAATTGCAAAGGGCCATACTGTCAGCCTGGAACAAAAAAGTTCAGGCTCTGGACTTACCAATGTCCTTGTCCCCTTCCGTTCGCAAGAGCCTCCGCTGGTGGTTGGTTCCCCAGAATCTGGAAAGAGGGAAATCCTTCAGTCCGATTTCCTGGAAGGTGGTCACTACAGATGCCAGCCTTATAGGCTGGGGAGCAGTACTGGAGCAATGGTCTCTCCAGGGCAAGTGGTCAGAAGCAGAAAAGGCCCTGCCCATCAATCTCTTAGAGATACGAGCAGCCCGGTATGCCCTAGTAGCATGGACATCCAAACTCCAAGGGTCCCCTGTCAGAGTTCAATGAGACAATGCCACAGCAGTGGCATATATCAATCGTCAGGGGGGCACCAGGAGTCGTGCAGCCCAAAGGGAAGTAAATTACATCCTGAGATGGGCAGAAAGATATGTCCCAGCCATATCTGCGGTATTCATTCCAGGAGTGGAGAATTGGAAGGCGGACTTTCTAAGTCGCCAACAATTATGCCCAGGGGAATGGTCCCTTCATCCCGAGGTTTTCCGGACAATATGTCAGCGGTGGGGAACACCGGATGTAGATCTGCTAGCATCCAGATTCAACACAAAAGTGGACAGGTTTGTCTCTTGGACAAGGGATCCCCTAGCGTGCGGCTCGGATGCCCTAGTGTTCCCTTGGGATCAGTTCAAGCTGATATATGCATTCCCACCGCCACAATTGTTACCTCGATTACTCCGCAGAATCAGGGTAGAAAAGAAACCATGATTCTGGTGGCTCCAGCGTGGCCCCGAAGAGCATGGTACGCGGAGATTGTAAAAATGTCTGTGGGGAGTCCTTGGACCCTCCCACATCGTCCGGACCTGCTTTCGCAAGGACCGATATACCACCCTTCCTTACCAGCCCTAGGTTTGACGGCCTGGCTATTGAAGCCCACATTCTAAAAAAGAGAGGGATCTCTAATTCTGTGGTATCTACCATGATCAATGCCAGGAAGCCGGTATCCAGGCAGATCTACTATAGAATCTGGAAGGCGTACATCGCCTGGTGTGAGGCCAAGAAATGGCATCCACGTAAATACGTAATAGGTAGGATTCTGGACTTCCTACAATGGGCTGTAGATAGGAAGCTTGCCTTGAGTACTATCAAGGGTCAGATTTCGGCCTTGTCAATATTTTTTCAAAGGCCCTTGGCTTCGCATTCACTAGTCAAAGTCTTTATACAAGGAGTGATGCGTATTAGTCCTCCGGTTAATATTCCCATATGTCCATGGGATCTAAACTTGGTTCTGTCGGTTCTACAGAAACAACCATTTGAACCATTACAGCATATTTCCTTGGTGCTTCTCACCAGGAAATTGATTTTTCTAGTAGCCATTTGTTCGGCTAAAAGAGTATCGGAATTAGCAGCTATGTCCTGTAAGGAGCCATATCTGGTTATCCATAAGGACAGAGTAGTGTTACGTCCTCATCCAGCCTTTCTTCCTAAGGTGGTATCGAGTTTTCATTTGAACCAAGATGTGGTTCTTCCTTCTTTTTTCCCCAAACCTACTTCGGTAGAGGAAAAGTTATTGCATTCTTTGGATGTAGTAAGAGCAGTTAAAGCTTATCTAAAAGCCACTGCTCAGATTCGCAGAACGGATACTTTGTTTATTCTGCCGGAAGGCCCCAGAAAGGGTCAGGCAGCGTCAAAATCTACTTTAGCCAAGTGGATTCGACAGGTCATAATACAAGCCTATGGCTTGAGAAGGAGACCGCCTCCGTTCAAAGTTAGAGCGCACTCCACGAGAGCAGTTGGAACTTCATGGGCAGTGCATCACCAGGCCTCCCTGGCTCAAATCTGTAAGGCCGCAACATGGTCTTCAGTACACACGTTCACTAGGTTCTACCAGGTGGACGTTAGAAGTCAGGAGGATGTCGCCTTTGGGCGCAGTGTGTTGCAGGCCGCAAAAGATCCTCATGTCTGATAGCGCTCAGCTTATATATGGTGTATCCCCCCCCTCATTTGGCATTGCTTTAGGACATCCCATTAGTAATGACTATGTCGCTCTGTGTCCCGTGATGTACGAGAAAGAAAATAGGATTTTTATAACAGCTTACCTGTAAAATCCTTTTCTTGGAGTACATCACGGGACACAGAGCTCCCACCCCTCTTTGGGGACACTTATTGCTTTGCTACAAAACTGAGGTGCTCCCGGATGGGAGGGGCTTATATAGGGGAGGGTACTTCCGGTTTTGGAAGTTGCCAGTGCCAGCACCTGACGGTATCTATATAACCCATTAGTAATGACTATGTCGCTCTGTGTCCCGTGATGTACTCCAAGAAAAGGATTTTACAGGTAAGCTGTTATAAAAATCCTATTTTTCTCGTCCAAAACAGTCAAGAAAAGTGGCGCGAGAGTTTTTTTGTCTAGAAAAACGTTCGTGTGTATGGTTTTACGACGAGAAACTTGACGAGAATATCGACGAGAAAATAGAGAACCTGCTCTCTATTTTCTCGTCAGGATTCCAGATTTCCTCGTCGTGTTTCTCGTCGGCCTGTTTTGTGACGAGAAAATGGTTCGTGTGTATGCTTTTACGACTCTTCCAAAAGCGCGCATGCTCACAAGCAACTATGAGACGGGAGCGCATCTTCTGGTAAAACAAGCCTTCATAATGGAGAGAGCACATTCGTCACGCTCATAAATATTTCATCGTTTAAATGTTCTGCATTGAATTCTTCGTTAGAATGTTACATTAATCAAAACGAGTGACCTTCTTTTGCTGCTGATATTCACACAGAGTTCTGCCTTATTTTTAACCTTTTTCATGCTGCTCTTTATAAGATTTATGTGTATTATATCGTGCAAGTTTTTAGGAATAATTTAAATGGTTAGATTTTTCAAAATGATGTTAATTATAATTTCTCAATGTTTTGATAGCGATCTCCCATTTAATTTTCGAATCTATATTTTTAAAATTTCACACCATGTTTTTGTGCTAATCAGATTTAGTTATTCTTTTGGGGGGGTGATATCTGTGCCTTTTATTGTCAGTCAAATGTATCTGCTTACTCCAAAGCTTGTTTTTTTTTATTTAAAAATACACATAGTCAAGTATGAACTTAAACAAAAAACACATTTATTCATGTTTATAAATTAAATAAAGAGAAGGCAGCGCTGGAGAAGCTGCTGCCATTTGTGCATCCCAGGGACCCCAGAGCACACAGCAACCCTGTGTGGACACTAAAATTGGGAGCTTCAGAAGGCCCACATTTCAGAACACAATCTGATGCTGGCCTCCCAGAGGTCAGGAACAGCAGCAGGTGAGATATATGTCCCAAGTGTGTGGTACTACAACAGGCTGCCTTCTGTCCGACCACAACGAAGCAAGGCCATCACTTCCTCTTCTTCCTGGCAACCTTCCCTGCAGCCTTTCCTGAAGCCTTTCCTGCAGCCTTTCCTGCAGCCTTCCTTCTTCGTTTGGCTGGAGGCTGGCCCACTGGAGGGGTACTCCTGTCAGGAGGAGGAGGTGGAGGTGTAGCAGAAGGGGGTGGGGCAGAAGAAGAAGGTGGAGGTGTAGCAGAAGGGGGTGGGGCAGAAGAAGAAGGTGGAGGTGTAGCAGAAGGGGGTGGGGCAGAAGGTGGAGGTGTAGCAGAAGAGGGTGGGGCAGAAGGTGGAGGTGTAGCAGAAGAGGGTGGGGCAGAAGGTGGAGGTGTAGCAGAAGGGGGTGGGGCAGAAGGTGGAGGTGTAGCAGAAGGGGGTGGGGCAGAAGGTGGAGGTGTAGCAGAAGGGGTGGGGCAGAAGGTGGAGGTGTAGCAGAAGGGGGTGGGGCAGAAGGTGGAGGTGTAGCAGAAGGGGGTGGGGCAGAAGAGGAAGGTGGAGGTGGAGGTTGAGGTTGGGTCAGTTGGGCCACCTCACATATGGCGGTATTGGGGGTAATTTGCTCCATCACCCCCTTGTTGAGCAAGGTGATGAGCAGGGGCTCGCATAGGAGGCGTTGCTCCATGCTCATCACCTTGAACTTAGCCTCCACTAGGCCGGCAATGGCCTCTTCAGGGGATGTGGGCTCCTTGAGGGTGGCATGGGCCTCTTTAATAAGGGCCATTGCTGCCTCACTGGTGGTCCTGTCCCTCCTGCCTCTTTTGTGAAGCCGGATGGGAGGCACCTGGGATCTGGTGCTTCTCCTTTGCCCTGCCACCTCCTGTCTGCCACTGGGCCCTGCCACCTCCTGTCTGCCACTGGGCCCTGCCACCTCCTGTCTGCCACTGGGCCCTGCCACCTCCTGGCTGCCACTGGGCCCTGCCACCTCCTGGCTGCCACTGGGCCCTTCCTCCTCCTGCCTGACAGTTTCCAGACCCTCCTCCTGGCTGATTTCATCCTGTGTATGAAAAAGGAACATAGTTTAATATGTTGGTTTAATCTTTGCATCAAACTTTGTAATCCTGATGGAAGCAATTAGAATGTAAATGCATAAATCCTTGCTTTAAATTTACCACTACATCAGCTTGACTATTTACCACACAATTAAGTGCAGAATAATGTCTACAGATCATGATTTCACTTGTGGAATACAAAATAATGTATGTTTCTCATCCTGACATATTTGGGAAACATTAATTTTATCCCACTACATTTTCAGTTAATACTATACCTGGCTCCAGATGGACAAATCAGGATCATCCAGGATGGCTGCCTCCTCTTGCTCCAGAGAAGGCTCAGGTTGGCTGCAGGGAAGTCTGGGGGGAAGAGTGGAGAGTGATGGCCTTGGCTCAATGTGGTCATCCAGGAAGGACATCCTGCTGTAGTACCACAAAATCGGGACATAAACATCATCTGCTGCTGCTCCTGACCTCTGAGAAGCCAGCACCTTAGAGCGTTCAGTCCTGTAGGTACCTCTCAAGCTCCCAATTTTAGTGTCCACTTGTTTTGCTGTGGCTGTGGGCACCTTGGTATGCACAAATGGGAGCAGCTTCTCCAGCGCTGCTTTTCTCACCCCTTTTTTTTTATGGATGGGGTTTTTGGTCTCCCACAGAGCCGGCAGCTCCCTTACCCGGTCAATAAATTCCGCCAGGAACTCTTTGTCGCTAATAAAGACATTCATATTGTATCTGCAAGTAAAATAAATTATATTTAAATAATGTGAGGCAAACAGTCTAACCTCCTTCACATCCTAGTCACCATATATATCCTCCACCAATCTCAAGACAGTATAGGCCAACAATTTTTACAAGTCTCACAAAATCACATACCTTCGTTCGCACGTCCGTCACTTGAACTCCTCTCTCCGCACACCGAACGTACTATAGTCACATGTGTGTTTGCTATATACACACCACGCATGCGTCAAAATTCGAACACGTTGCTCCGCACACGTCGCCCGCCCATGACGTTCTAACTAACATCTTTTCCCCGCCCCTTCTCTTTCGGCGCGCAGACAGATATAGCGGAGTTACAGCAGGTGTCTGATAATTCCGCAACTAGCGAGGAGACAAGCCCGGAGACCGAGGACACGTCACGATCAAGGAGGAGATTCAAGGCATCGAATATGTCTTTGGCGGAGATGGCGGAGATGGTGGACATCTTGGTCAAGGCTGATTATGATGCCAAGCATGGGCCGTATAGCAAACCAAATAGAAGGAAGGCCAAAATCCTCACTAAAGTTGTGAAGAGTCTGAGGGCGAAGTTCGGGGTGAAACGCTCAAATGAGCAGCTCAGAAAGAGGTGGTCAGACCTCAAACTGAGGGAGCCAGACCAGTTGAGGATCATAAAGAGAATGCTCGCTAAAAGTAAGTAAAATGACGACCTTTCTGCTATTAATCTTTTTAGAAACTGACATTTTTTTTTTTTTTTATCATATTGGACTCCCTTCCAAAATGTAATATTTTGAACTAGGTTGGGCACAGTAATCGTTCGTTACGTTACCGACACTTCGTTCGGCCACTATCCGCGGTTTTGGCTTATTTAAGAGCCACAAAAGTAATTAGACATCTGCCATTTTTGATCAAGTATTGTGGATAATTTTTAAGTCTAGATGATGTGTTTGTAAGGAGAATGAAATGCAAACTTTTATCAGTGTAAAGGAGAGGACACTCAGCAGCTGCTTCCACATCTGTACTTTGGAGCACTATAGTGTGGGCCCCCAGACCCGCCTTTTTTGGGTGTCCCACACAGGTGCATCAGAGTTTATTTATGGTGCCTCCATGTCCAAAAAATTACATCCAAATGTGAATACTAAACATATTTGGGGTCATAAATAATGCATTTTTCTTTAAATTCCGCACAAACACACACTTGTACCCCACTTCCAAACAATTTAGCCTGTTTTTAGTTTAACAATGAGATTTTTACAGTGTGATAAATAGACCTTTGGTTTTATTCTCATAGGGGAGAGAAGACTGGGAGGAGGACACTCCAGGGAGCACATGCACCCCACAACTTCCAAGCAACCCCAAACTCCCAAAGATCCACAACCGAAAGATGTGCAGGAAGTTGAGGTGGAGGAAGGAGAAGTGCAGGAAGGAGAGGTGGATGACGTTGTGGATCTGGTCACCACAACAGGTCAGTATCTGACACCACAGCTTAAGGTAAGCGAGGTAGGCCTGCAGAGTTTTATTAATTTTTTTTAATGGTTTTTAGGGGATGGAAATGTTGTGAAGGATAGCACACGGTTCTCTGCTGACAGTGCCCTCCGCCTCATCCAGCAAGTGATGGAATGTAGCACGGAACTGGACCTAATTAAACAAAGAATCCATGTGATGGAACAAACATTTAAAGACATTCTCGATGTTTTGGGGAGAATTCAATAAGCCATCCAAACACATTTGTTTTTACATGTTTGTTTTTATATTTTTTTATAATTTTTTGAGTAACAAACCAGCCAAAAATTGAATATGCACACAGTGTGTGAACATGTGCTATCTGCCATCAGGGGATATCCATGTACGTCTTTTGTGGGTGCAACCCCTTCCTCGTATCAAAAGTCGGTGAACTGAGGAAGGGGATGCACCCCCAAAACACGTCCATTGATCACCCCTGATGGCAGATAGCACATGTTGACAATAGGGATCAGGATTGTAAACTTCCTATTTGCAAAAAAGTAAAAATGTGTGCATATTGAATTTTTGGCTGGGCAAGGGGTGGCAGGACCCCATATTAGGACGGGCACATAGAGACATAGTTTGTGTAACTGAATGTCTCAGATTGCTCAGAGGTATCCAATGTTGTAATTTTAGAAATGCAAGTGGTATTTTTGTATTTTCTTAAGCCAAAATTTGCTGGGTTGTGGCCAGGCCAACCCCAAAGTAAAACAAAAAAAAAGAGAATGTGCAGAGAGTAAAATATTTGACCACAAACAACGTGTAGCTTCTTTTTATAATACTCTCTAAGCTTATTTGGTTCTTTTGTAAGGTAACATAGTGAAATTGGTTGTTATTTACTAAAGTAAAATACACTTGCCACTACAAATGCACAAAGACAAACTAGGAGACAGGAAAGAACAAATAATTAAAGGTTTAAACAAGATTTTTATTGGGATACTTAGACATAGGCTGGCATAGGAATTGCCCCCCTACCCGTGAAATACTCCATGTATTTGTCCCGAACCACACGGGCATTTTGGGGGGGCAAGCCAAGACGGGCAGATTCCAGGCCCGGAAGGGGATTTGCAGGGGAAAGTCCAGCCTCTGGCAAAACTGAGGCCATATAGGAATTAGATTTTTGGCTCAGAAAGTTGTGTAGCACACAGCAGCATAACACTACATAGTTTATTTTGTAGTCCGCCAAGTGGATGGAAGTCATAAAAAGGCGTAACCGGCTGGCCATTATGCCGAAGGCATTTTCAACGACTCTTCGGGCCCTGGCCAGCCGGTAATTGAACACACTCTTCTCTGGGGTCAGGGTCCTCTGTGGAAATGGCCTCATAAGATGCCGTCCGAGTCCGAAGGCTTCATCAGCCAAGAAAACAAAGGGGAGTCCTTCAATATTCCCTGCATCAGGTGGCAATGCAAGGTCGTCACTCTGGAGACGGAGGGCAAACTCCGTCTGGATGAAGGATCCCCCATCGGACATCCGGCCATTCTTCCCTACATCAACATAGAGTAATTCATACCGTGCTGACACCACCGCCATCAGCACAATGCTATGAAACCCCTTGTAATTGTAGTAGTAGGACCCAGAACGGGGGTGGCGGCACGATGCGGACATGCTTCCCGTTTATGGCACCACCGCAGTTGGGGAAGTCCCACCGCGTGGCAAACTCCGATGCCACAGTCTGCCATTCCTGTGGCGTGGAAGGAAGCTGTGGAGTGAAACAAGATGAAATAATATTAGAAAAACAAAGGCATACATTACAAGGAAATTCTATCCCAAAAAATTAGAGACCAACATCAATCTAATTATACGTTTATTAAGGTGTGTAAAAAAAGTATAATGGAAGGCTCATTTATCATATTCATCACCCCCTCTGATGGGCCATTACTAAATTATTTTGGGGGGGGGGAGATGTGTTTGGCCACAGGATAGCATTGCAGTGGCGGTGCGTCCAGAGTGGGCGCTGGAGCACTGTCCCCTCTCTCCTGTGCCCATCACTCAGAACAATACATAGGTTCATGCGTTGCATGAACCTATGTATTGTCTATGCCGCACACTATTCAGGTGGATGGCCTCTTGTAAAGCGACCGACATATGAATAATTGCGGCATTTAGGGGGTTAAAATTGCAGAGCAGAAACAGGTATTAAAATAGTCTTGCAAATTACAACCTGAGGGATGTAATTGGCTTCCTCAAAGAAAAATCGGGGACGCAAGGAGGGGGGCATTCCTTGTGTAAACACTGACAGGCTGCTCTGCCAATCATGTTCACCAAGTCTGTTTAATGGTAACATGATTGGCTGATGCAACATGAAGGGAAGGAGAAGACATCAAGGACAGAAGAAGGATGGCGCTGACCACAAGAAGGTAAGTGCAGGGCTGGGGGGAAACTGGCTGCATTAGAGGGGACTAAATGGCTGCATTGGAGGGGACAACTGGGGGCGTTTATTAGGCAACAGAGCAAAAAAGGAGGAAGTTTATTTCCGAAATTGGGGTTGGAACCCCCCAACATTTGGAGCAACAGGCGCCCCTGCTGGAAAAGATAGTGAGGGGAAATATTTAGGGAGGATAAAAAAGGGGCAATCTAAAGCTTCCAACATGCATGGGGACAAAGGGGACATTCTCAGCATATTACAATCATGGTAATTAGGGAAGGATGAAAGAAATACAATACATTAGCATACATGTAATACATAAAATGTGATGTTAAGGGAGAAAACTTACCCTAATATAGTCCTCCTGCAGGACTTGTATAATAGCAGAACAGGTGTCTGGGATTATGAGGCCCAGAGCCTGGGGGGAGATGCCTGTGGTGAACTTCAAGTCCTGAAGACTTCTCCCTGTCGCCAGGTAACGCAACGTGGCGATGAGCCTCTGCTCAGCACTGATGGCTTCCCGCATAACGGTGTCCTTCCTGGTAATATAGGGGGACACCAAAGCCAACAGTTCCTGAAAAACGGGGTCAGACATCCTCAGAAAATTCCTGTAGTCCTCAGGATTATTCTCGACGATCTCCCGCAGCAGAGGCATGTGGCAGAATTGGTCCCGCTGGAGCAACCAATTCTTGGTCCATGAACTCCTCCTCACACCATTCATGGACTGGTCTTGGTCCAAAACAAGCAGACCAACACCAAGCGCACGCACAGCACGAACTCGACGATGAGAACGTCCAGGCGACATGGCTAGGAAACGGTCGTCTAATCAGAACGTACAGAACAGAACGCACTTTAGAACAGCAAGGCCTATGAATAACGAACTGAAATTCAGAAACGAACAGGCAAGAACGCACTGTAAAACAGATACGACCTGCCTAGACGCCCTGAAAGTCAAGATACGAACCCACAAGCACAAACTGAATGGCAGAAAACGATCTGAAAAGTACGAAGACTGAAAAGCGCGAATCGTCTCTTCCCAAACTTTTACTTCACACGCGGTAACACGAGATCAGCAAAAGCAGCCCAAGGGGTGGCGCCAAGAAAAAAGATCTTCCCCTTTATAGTGCCGTCGTACGTGCTGGACGTGAGCGCAGAGAACCACGAGGAAATTGGAAAATGACAGTGTGTACGCATAGAAAGCTTGACGAGAAAATCGACAAGCTTAACAAGAATCTCGTCGAAAAAAACGACGTGTTTTTTACGACGAGAAAATCGGTCGTGTGTACGAGGCCTTACCCTTCGGTCTGGCCACAGCACCACGAGTGTTCACAAAAGTTCTGGCCCCATTATTGGCCAATCTAAGAACACAAGGTGTAACGATAATGGCATATCTAGATGACTTGTTGCTGATAGACCACTCAGTGAAAAAACTAGAAGTGGTCGTTCACAAGACAATCAAGTATCTGGAATCTCACGGTTGGATTATCAACCGAGACAAGTCAGCCCTAAAACCAGTCAAAAGTCTGGAATACTTGGGGCTAAGGCTGGATTCAGGCCAGAGAAAAATATTCTTGCCTCGAGAAAAGGTGTTGTCTTTGAGAGATTTGATCCACCTAGTGGGTACAAAAAGACAGCCGTCCATACGCCTGTGCATGAGGCTGCTGGGAAAAATGGTGGCATCATTCGAAGCAGTACCCTACGGTCAATTCCATTCAAGGAATTTGCAAAGGGCCATACTGTCAGCCTGGAACAAAAAAGTTCAGGCCCTAGACTTACCAATGTCCTTGTCCCCTTCCGTTCGCAAGAGCCTCCGTTGGTGGTTGGTTCTCCAGAATCTGGAAAAAGGGAAATCCTTCAGTCCGATTTCTTGGAAGGTGGTCACTACAGATGCCAGCCTTATAGGCTGGGGAGCAGTACTGGAGCAATGGTCTCTCCAGGGCAGATGGTCGGATGCAGAAAAGGCCCTGCCCATCAATCTTTTAGAGATACGAGCAGCCCGGTATGCCCTAGTAGCATGGACATCCAAACTCCAAGGGTCCCCTGTCAGAATTCAATCAGACAATGCCACAGCGGTGGCATATATCAATCATCAGGGTGGCACCAGGAGTCGTGCAGCCCAGATGGAAGTAAATTACATCCTGAAATGGGCAGAAAGATATGTCCCAGCCATATCCGCGGTATTCATTCCAGGAGTGGAGAATTGGAAGGCGGACTTTCTAAGTCGCCAACAATTATGCCCAGGGGAATGGTCCCTTCACCCCGAGGTTTTCTGGACAATATGTCAGCGGTGGGGAACACCGGATGTAGATCTGCTAGCATCCAGATTCAACGCAAAGGTGGACAGGTTTGTCTCTCGGACAAGGGATCCCCTAGCTTGCGGCTCGGATGCCCTAGTGTTCCCTTGGGATCAGTTCAAGCTGATATATGCATTTCCACCGCCACAATTGTTACCTCGATTACTCCGCAGAATCAGGGTAGAAAAGAAACCAGTGATTCTGGTGGCTCCAGCGTGGCCCCGAAGAGCATGGTACGCGGAGATTGTAAAAATGTCAGTGGGGAGTCCTTGGACTCTCCCACATCGTCCGGACCTGCTTTCGCAAGGACCGATATACCACCCTTCCTTACCAGCCCTAGGTTTGACGGCCTGGCTATTGAAGCCCACATTCTAAAAAAGAGAGGGCTCTCTAATCCTGTGGTATCTACCATGATCAATGCCAGGAAGTTGGTATCCAGGCAGATCTACTATAGAATCTGGAAGGCGTACATCGCGTGGTGTGAGGCCAAGAAATGGCATCCACGTAAGTACGTAATAGGTAGGATTCTGGACTTCCTACAGTGGGCTGTAGATAGGAAGCTTGCCTTGAGTACTATCAAGGGTCAGATTTCGGCCTTGTCAATATTTTTTCAAAGGCCCTTGGCTTCGCATTCACTAGTCAAAGCCTTTATACAAGGAGTGATGCGTATTAGTCCTCCGGTTAATATTCCCATATGTCCATGGGATCTAAACTTGGTTCTGTCGGTTCTACAGAAACAACCATTTGAAATTGATTTTTCTAGTAGCCATTTGTTCGGCTAAAAGAGTGTCGGAATTAGCAGCTATGTCCTGTAAAGAGCCATATCTGGTTATCCATAAGGACAGAGTAGTGTTACGTCCTCATCCAGCCTTTCTTCCTAAGGTGGTATCGAGGTTTCATTTGAACCAAGATGTGGTTCTTCCTTCCTTTTTCCCCAAACCTAGTTCGGTAGAGGAAAAGTTATTGCATTCTTTGGATGTAGTAAGAGCAGTTAAAGCTTATCTAAAAGCCACTGCTCAGATTCGTAGAACGGATACTTTGTTTATTCTGCCGGAAGGCCCCAGAAGGGGTCAGGCAGCGTCAAAATCTACTTTAGCCAAGTGGATTCGACAGGTCATAATGCAAGCCTATGGCTTGAGAAGGAGACCGCCTCCGTTCAAAGTTAGGGCGCACTCCACGAGAGCAGTTGGAACTTCATGGGCAGTGCATCACCAGGTCTCCCTGGCTCAGATCTGTAAGGCCGCAACATGGTCTTCAGTACACACGTTTACTAGGTTCTACCAGGTGGACGTTAGAAGTCAGGAGGATGTCGCCTTTGGGCGCAGTGTGTTGCAGGCCGCAAAAGATCCTCATGTCTGATAGCGCTCAGCTTATGTATGGTGTATCCCCCCCGTCATTGGGCATTGCTTTGGGACGTCCCACATAGTAATGACTATGTCGCTCTGTGTCCCGTGATGTACGAGAAAGAAAATAGGATTTTTATAACCGCTTACCTGTAAAATCCTTTTCTTGGAGTACATCACGGGACACAGAGCTCCCACCCCTCTTTTGGGGACACTTATTGCTTTGCTACAAAACTGAGGTACTCCCGGATGGGAGGGGCTTATATAGGGGAGGGTACTTCCCGTTTTGGAAGTTGCCAGTGCCAGCACCTGAAGGTATCTATATAACCCACATAGTAATGACTATGTCGCTCTGTGTCCCGTGATGTACTCCAAGAAAAGGATTTTACAGGTAAGCTGTTATAAAAATCCTATTATATCAGCATTTAGTCGAGTTCAAGTGTTAGACCCTTTTCACACTGAGGCCGTGGCCGCGTTCGCGGTAAAGCGCAGTGGTTTTAGCAACACTTTACCGCTGTTTAAGCAGCGCTTTTCGGCCGCTAGCGGGGCACTTTTAACCCCAAAGACGGGGTTAAAAACTGTGTTGTGGCGCTTCCTAATCGCTTTTCAGGCACTTTGGAAGCGCTGCCCATTCATTCCAATGAGCAGGGCAATACATCGCTACCAACCCGCCCCAAAGATGCTGCTTGCAGGACTTTTCGGAACATCCCGCAAGAGCACCGCCCGAGTGTGAAAAGTTACAATTGAATGAATGAGAGGCGTTTTTTAGGCGCTTAGCAGAGGCTATTTCCAGCGCTTAAGCGCATGAAAACCGCCCCAGTGTTTAAATAGTTCAAAAATGATAAATCTTATATTGGAGGGCACATCTACGTGTCAAGCCTCGTACACACGGCCGAGTTTCTCGTCGAAAAAAACACGTCGTTTTTTGAGACGAGATCCTTGGACAAGAAACTTGTCCCGGCCGAGTGTACAGACGCTCGATTCAAAGAACCCGCGGTTCTTTGAATGGAGCGTACGCGGTGACGTCATCGACTACGACGAGCATGCGCTCGTCACATTCGATGCCGTCGCCGCCATCTTGGTATACCCTACCTATGCCTAGGAAGCTACCGCGCATGCGTCAAATTTATTTCGAACATGCGCGGGCTTCCCGGAGGACAGGTAAGTGTACACACACTCACTTTTCTCGTCGAGAAACAGGCTGACGAGAATCTCGACGAGAAAATAGAGAGCAGGTTCTCTATTTTCTCGTCGAGATTACTTGTCGGTTTTCTTGACGAGAAACCATACACACGAACAAATTTCTCAGCAAGACATCTCTGCCAGCAAGTTTCTTGCTGGTTCTTGCCGAGAAACTCGGTCGTGTGTACGAGGCCTAAGTTATTCACATTACACTCACTAAGAAAAAGGACAGGAAAAATGGAAAAAGGTGGTAGGATTTTCTTTAGCGCAGGTCTGGAATTCAGATGAATGTCGAAACTTGGACCAAGCAGTCCAAGTGTGGGAGAACTGTTCTTCCTTTACCATTTCCTGTGCCAACAGCCTTTCCAGGCCTCTAGTGGAGTCTGATTCGGTTGCCCATTCCCCGAGGGAGGGTATAGATGTTGATTTCTAATGATGAGGAATGACTGCTCTAGCTGCAACAAGAAAGCGTCTGAGCACATCGTTTTTCGCTGACTTTAGAAATCCAGGAATCATGGTCAGGAGAATCACTCCGGGTGATGCATGGATAGTTGTGTCCATAGGTTTGCAGTATAAGTCAAAAATATGTTTCCAAAACATCCTCACAGGGGGACAATCCCACCAGATGTTAACCATGTTTCCCTTTGAGGCATGGCATCGCTAACAGGTATTGGCTATATTATGATTAAATTGATGGAGAGAAGAAGGGCACCTATACCATCTGGTTACCAACTTATACCCTTTTTCTTGGGTTTTTGTGGCTAGTGACAGTTTTTGTCAGGATAAAACTTTTTTGCCAATCCGAAGGGGTGAAAGTCTGTTGGAGATCTTTTTCCCATTTCCATGTATATAAAGGGAGGTTTGGGTATGCCGATGCCAGAAAACTGGAATACAGTGGGGAGACCGTGTGTGTTTGTGGATCCACCCCTAGTAGCAAAGATTCAAAGGTAGTTGTTTTGGCAGAGATATGTGAGAGTGAGTGTATAGATTGTATGTAAGACAAAGCTTGTTGCCTCTGCAACCATTGAGAATGTATGAGTTTGAAGCGTGCATTCCAGACTTTAGTGATAGAGTATAGTGGTATGCGGAGATAAGTGTACACATAGGATTGCATTGAAGTCAATGGGAAGCAGTTGTAGAGAGACAGCAAAACATCACCTGTACTGAAAGTGCACAGAAACCGGAATGGTATTCACAAAGAAACTCATTCCTAAATCGCATTGTGATTTCAGCACGCATATGTGTGAACCCAGGCTTGCCCACAGCAAGGCTAAATGTAAAATTAAGCCATGTCATATAAAAACAAAGAATTTCCAAGCTCAACTTCCCAACCAGCCTGCGACCAACCGAATAAACCTGTCTAAGAGTATGCGTTAAAAACAGGGGTTTAGTTGAACACATTTGCAAATACATGCGTAAGCTGCAGGTCCTGCCAAGGCACCCTGTATCCTGCAGACCCTAACTCTAAATTTGGAGAGTCTCCACAGTGGGAGCACATGTATTCTGATGGATGTTTCGTGTTTTTTTGTAAAATTAAGCCAACCTGCCCGGCACCCGGAACTGCATGTCTCCGGAATCGGGCAATATGATTTGCGCACTCCTGCTAAACATTACGATTTTAAGGCTAGGAATATACAAACAAATAATATTAATGTTTCATAGTTCTATATAGAGCCCATTGATGTTCTCCATATATTAATGGTTCACTCCAGCCAAAGCTTATATTTCAGTCTTTGGTGGATGTTTGAAAGATGAACCCTTCTTTTGGGGACTGTATTAGCTTTGTGCTCAGTTCTTGGCTCTGAACACTTGGTGTACCCATTATGAGGGTCTCCTGCCATCCCTACACTGAGTTCTTGGGTCTGCACACCTGCTGTGCCTTTATGAGGGATTCCAACCATCCCTGTGCTGAGTTCTTTGGTCTGCCCGCCTGATGTGTCCATTATAAGGGTCTGCCACCCTCCCTGCAGGGAGTTCTTGTTTCTGCACATCTGCTGTGCCCATTATGAGGGTCTGCCAAATCCATGCACTGAGTTCTTGGGTTTTGCACGCCTACTGTGCCGATAATCATGGGTTCCTACCATTCCTGTGCTTTCTTTCTAGGTCTGCCCACCTGCTGAGCCCATTATAAGGTGCCCCCACTATCTATAATGGCATTTTACTGATGCTATAGTATATAGAGAATGTAACAGGATGAGCTGTAATGCACAAACATGCCCCAAACTCCCAGGCAGACAGGAGCAGAACTAAGAATTATGGCAAAGAGATCTCACTGTTTGAGCAACCAAGATATATTAGAAGCCAGGGGCTGACTCACTGGCCTCCACCTATCACTTTTAGGTAGTCTGATTCTTGCCACAGTTTTTTTTTACCTGTCACTTACGTAAGCCTTCTGTTCTCCAGGAAGTGACTTGCATTGGCCATACTCTTCAAGCTCTTCGGGGGATTCTGTCCTGGTATCAGCCAGTGTAGAACTGACAGCTTACGTCTTGCTGGCATTGGCCTCTGGCCCTCAGCTAAGCACAGAAGAACTAACGACTTGTTCGCGCATTGTCAGCTGGCTGTCTAAACAACAAAATCCTTATGGAGGATTTGCATCCACACAGGTGAGGAAACTGCTGATTTATAGAATTTTTTGCAATTTGATAAAATTTCTTATCTTTACCCATTCCATAATTCTTTACGTTTGTTCTTCTTATCCTATGCACTTGACTGAGGTATTGCAATGTCCTACAGCTGTCATGACCTCAAATATTGCCCACCCTAACCCAGTTTCAGGACAGGGGCATATAGAGCCCAGGGTGAACATGCCAAACTGCCCCCCCCAAGATATGTGAGCATTATGTGTCAGCAAAAATTTCCCCCCTCCCTGATCACTTATCTGCATGCTTTCCCCCTAAGCATAATTTCCCTTTTCTCCCTGTACAAATTCACCCCTGCGGATATCCCCCCTTCCAGCACAAATCTTTGTCTCCCCATCCCCCAAATCCCCCCAGCTCAAATGCCCCTTCTCCCCCAAAAATCATTCCTCCCAGAACAAATCCTCTACCCCTAAAATGTCCCCTCCAATTTTTAGCTCATTCATGCATCCAACTCCTGATGATTGGCAATAGGCCATGAAACGCGTTAAGTGTTCATCCATGGGTGCCATGTATAAGTTTGCCCTGATAACCGTCTCATATTACGACTTTTTATCAATTCTATATCTCTTTTGAATCATGTATTAATTTTTTGTATGTATTTGATTATTATTATGTATATTGTTTGTCACAAATCATGTTCAGCAATTAATCATTCGCTATTAAATGTAGTATTATTATTATTATTATATTTATTGATTCTTTATGACTACATTCTCTATCATAAATGCATTACTGTTATCGGTTTTATTATGTTTATTATTACCCTTAGGGGATTGTGACATTAAACTTACTCATGATTATCACATACATTATTATATACTGTACATCAACATGCCTCATGCAAAGTCCCAAACCCATTTCCTTTTGTTTTTGCATATATTTAGGGATGAAGGTATGCTGATGTTGTCTTAGGTTGAGACGGGTCACATTTGTTTCCATATTTGTGAATATGTAAGACAGCACCCACTCATCCATTGTAAACACACAAAACATAAAATTAAAATGATAGAAAATGCCAGTATGAAAAGAAAGGGAGAAAAAGAACTGCCAGTAGGGCCAAAGGATCAGGGAGGGAGGGTGGGAAAAGCTCACCTGTCACTGTCCAGCTCCAGCTGAATATAAAGGCTCATGAGTCCTCCCCCCATTATGACTCCACTGCGGCCCCAGCCTGCCCCACCCTTGCTTCCTCCAATCAGGTAAGATCCGATAACATGTCGGCCTTCCTTTTATGCTACGCTTCCAGCTCCAGGCCTATTCTTTCTCAGGTTTCTATATTTTGACCATTGTTAGTATACACATAGGACCCCAAAAGGGACAAAAATAGCTGCTAATGATTGTAGTACATTGACCTTAATTTCACTGTTATGCATGGCGTAGTTCACAGCTACACCAAAGCTAAAAAATGCAATACCACTTTATTAAACCCAGAAGACTGAGGTCCATAATGCTCTGCACTTACAGTATATTCTCTGGATCTGTGTTTTCTGGGTTGAAGGTAATAGCAGACATCTGAAAGTAGGGCTTTTACTTTCAGACGTCTTCTCTAGCACTTTCTTCGATATGCAAATACTAGTAGTTTCTAGCCATTTTGATAGCTAATGTGCACCTTAAACCTCCCTTTATTGGCTTATGACTATGATGGGGGACTTCTTTTTACTGGCCAATAGTAAGGTGTAGGAGGCAATAGGGAGCTTCCACATTTAGGCACTCCAAGAAAATATTGGTATTTGCCTAGGGCTTGGGGCTTCTCAGCTACAGGAGGTCACATCTGTATGGGTATGTTTTACTTCTGGTAACAGTTTTTGAAGATAACTGTATTGAGAGATTTAGTTAACTCCATACTTTAATTTATTACAAAGCTAAATGAGCTACATTATGGTTGGTTTGATCTTTACTATTTATTCTCTGCTCACAGGATACAGTTGTGGCCATCCAAGCTCTTGCTAAATACACTGAACTCACATTCAACCCCAACTCAGACATGCTGGTGACGGTCTTTGGAAATAGCGCCTCTCTGAAGCAGTTCCAGGTGGACAAGACCAACCGTCTACTCCTTCAGAAACAACCTCTGCCTAACATTCCTGGGACATACAAACTAGCCGTTAATGGAAATGGTTGCATTTTCACTCAGGTGTCTCTCCTTAACTTTCTATGTTTTACTCTGAGATACTAAGCACAAACAAACGTTCAGCATGGGGTTCCTGTTCCCCAACAGGTAGCCTTGGTTCAAAAACATCATGTACAAATGCCTCCGGTAACAGTCTCTGCAGTGCTGTCCATAAAAGTAACTGCTGTTCTTTGGTGTTACAGGAACCTGAAGAACAACATATTCAACACTAATGTCCATGTAAGGAGGATGCTATTAATCTCCCTTAAAGTGGATGTAAACCCTCACATATACCCAGTGAAGTGAAAAGCCTCACATGATACACAGGGATGGAGCAAATCTCCCTACATAAGTTTTACATGTATATATGCTGTCTTCGGCTTTATATATTCACTAGAAAGAGCACATCCTGTTAGAGATTTTCTCTTCCTGCTTAGCACTGGGAGTGGATTCTTGGCATACAGCCAAGACAGCTGATTGGAGGAAAGGCACACACCCCCTCTCCTCATAGGCAAAGGAACAAAGAAATGTGCAGAGCTGTGCTGTGACAAGACAAGCTCTCTGCTAATCTATTTATAGCAACCTCCCCTGAGGCTGCTTTTTTCTTGGTTGATGGAGAACTTGTCAGAAGTTATTATGCTGATAACAGAGCAACGAAACAGCAGAAACACATGGGACTTAGTGCTTTGGAGAGAGATAAGAAAACACTACAGATATATGTTCTTTAGTCAAATTTCATGAATCAGGTTTACATCCACTTTAAGGAGTACCCCATGTGGCCTGCTGTCTTTGTGACTGGTGGATTTCCCTCAATCAGGTAACAATATATCAGTGTGCATGTCATGGTATGCTGTAGTACCTTGGAGACCTAGAGGGTGGAAGGTCCTATCCCTGGTCTCCCACATGTTGCTAGTGGATGATGGTTGTAGCCCAGTTTTGGGTTTTGGGCACAGGAGAGTATGGCACTATTGGCTGTGCTCCTCCCAGGGGTCACAAGCATCTTGAGTTTAGGTCAGGCTGGGTTCACACTTGTGTGTTGCGTTTTTGAGCTCAGAGTCTTTGCCAAGTTCAGCGGTTCCTTTGCGTTTTTAGCTGCGGACTTGCCGACCTGGGAGAGGAGGGAGAAGTCTTGCCGCTGTTATCATGAGGGGGAACTCAACGCCAAATTTTAAATAAAAAAACAGCATGGGTTCCCCTCCAGGAGCATACCAGGCCCTTAGGTCTGGTATGGACTTTAACGGGAACCCCTACCCCGAAAAAAAACGGTGTGGGGGTCCCCCCAAAATCCATAGCAGACCCTTATCAGAGCATGCAGCCCGGCCGGTCAGGAAAGGGGGCGGGGACGAGCGTGCGCCCCCCTCCTGAACCGTACCAGGCCGCATGCCCTCAACATGGGGGGGTGGGTGCTTTGGAGCAGGGGGGCGCCCTGCGGCCATTTAACCCCAAAGCACCCTGCCCCTGTGTTGATGAGGACAGGGCCTCTTCCCGACAACCCTGGCCGTTGGTTATCGGGGTATGCAGGCGGGAAGGCTATCGGAATCCAGCAGCCCCCTTTAATAAGGGGGCCCCCAGATCCCGGCCCCCCACCCTATGTGAATGAGTATGGGGTACATTGTTCCCCTACCCATTCACCTGGTGGAAAAAAAATGTCAATAAAAACACTACACAGGTTTTTAAAGTAATTTATTAGGCAGCTCCGGGGGTCTTCTTCCGACTTCGGGGGTCTTCTTCCGACTTCGGGGGTCTCCGGAGTTGTCTCCGCGCTCTCCGGTTCTTCTTTCGCTCTCCGGTTCTTTCTTCCTTCTGCCGGGCCTCCGCTATCTTCTTCCAGCTCTTTTGCTAGCAGGGGCCCGGTCTTCTTCGTCACCTTCTTCCCTCTTCTCTCCTGGAGATGTTGACTCATCGCTGTCTCTGGCTGTAATGCCATGTGCGGGGAGCGCATTCACTTATATAGGCATGGCCGTGGTCACCGGGTGATGCCACCCGGTGACCCCGCTCCCATATGACGTCACAGTCCCATCATTCCCCGGGACCCCCCCGCCCAAAAGCACCCACCCCCCCATGTTGAGGGCATGCAGCCTGGTACGGTTCAGGAGGGGGGAGCGCTCGCTTGTCCCCACCCCCTTTCCTGACCGGCTGGGCTGCGTGCTTGGATAAGGGTCTGCTATGGATTTTGGGGGGACCCCCACGCCGTTTTTTTTCGGCGTAGGGGTTCCAGTTAAAGTCCATACCAGACCTAAGGGCCTGGTATGCTCCTGGAGGGGAACCCATGCCGTTTTTTTTATTTAAAATTTGGCGTGGAGTTCCCCCTCAAGATCCCTGTTCAGAACGCAACACATGTGCGAATCAGATGCGTGCCCATAGAATATAATGGGCCTGAATTCGCACCTGAGCCGCACCGCAATGCCTAGAGAACGCACACGTTTTTTCGGCAATGCGCAGTGCGAATGCATCGCACATATGTGAACCAGCCTAATTGAAATCAATGTATTTTATAATGTTATGCTAATTGGATGCGGTGTAAGCCGCAACCAATTCGCATAGGTGTGAACCTCCAAACTTTCTAAACAAAGGGCCAGTTTATTATCCTTCAGACTTTAGAGGGGCCAGAAAGAGTAGAAAATGTCCTGGCATCTGTAACAATGCCCCATCATTGTTGTCAGTGGGAGGAATAGTGCCCCATCATTGGTGTCAGTGGGAGGAATAATCCCCCATCATTGGTGTCAGTGGGGGGAATAGTGCCCCAGAGTTGGTGTCAGTGGCAGGAATTATGCCCATTGCTAAAGTGTTTCTAATGGCTCAAGGTTTTTTACCTTCATGCATTCTATGCATGAAGGTAAAACAAACCCTCTCTGTGCATCAGCCCCCCTAATTTTTACCTGCGCCCCATCGCAATACAGCAATGTGCACGAGAGCCTGGGATTCTCTTTTTTTATTGGCTGAGATTACAGCCAGTGAGCCAATAAGGAGATAGAGGGGGTGGGGCCAAGCTACTGCTCTGTGTGTGAATGTACACGCAGAGCAGCGGCTCGGGAGTGGGTCTGCTGGGGTGCCCCCATTGCAAACTGCTTGTTCTGGGGGCACTCAGCAGGAGGGGGTCCAGGAGCGCTGGCGGTGGACCCAAGAAGTGGATTATCGGGGCTGCTCTGTGCAAAACCTACTGCACAGAGCAGGTATTATGACATGTCTGTTATTTAAAAAAAAAAGTCTGTGGGAAGAATAGTGCCCAAAGGGCCAGATAAAAGCAGGCAAGGGGCCATATCTGGTCCCCAGGACACAGTTTGGAGACCCGTGGTTTAGGTGAAGTCATTGGTCATCCTTATGGAGTTAGCAGCTTGAGAGAAAATGTTACTGTGGAAATAGGCTAGAGAGGCACCAGTAAATGTGTAATGATCGCAAGACCCATTAAGGTCATGCTCATTGTGGAGGAAAGCATCTAAAGTCAGCGAGACCAGAAAGGGAGTGTGGCCCAGAAGCTAATGAACCCATTTAAAGAACTACATTACGAGGTGCTTGCAGAGACACAGATAATTTCTGATCTGTCATAAAGAGTTGGCCACTTGATAAGGTTTTCCTTCTGTTGTAAGGCCATCCAACTGTCAGTCACAGGTAACATGGAGTTGATACCTATAACATACACATAGTATAAATCTGAAGTCACACTATGCTTATATTGTGATTAGCGATGAGCTGGGCGTGTTTGGAACCTAGTTCTGAACCCATGCCCGCCAGGAAGCTGTCACCTGAGCTAATCATCTATGGCCAAGACATTCCCCTTTTGCACTCTCCAGTTTTAGTAAATCTGCCCCCTAGTCTTTCCTTTAAACTCCAGCATGCCATGGCTGGTTTTGGAAAGAAAAACACCCTAGTCTAAAGCCGCGTACATGGCAAAAAACGACAAGAAAACTGTTGGGAGAGCTTTCTTGCCGAGAAAAACGTTCGTGTGTATGCTTTCGCGTCGAGAAAACTGGCCAAAATCTCGACGAGAAAAAAGAAGACCTGCGGTCTTTTTTCTCGTCAAGGTCTAATTTTTTTTTGGCCGTGATTCTCATCAGACTGTATTTGGACGAGAAAAACATTCGTGTGTATGCTTTTCCAAGTCTTCAAAAACCGCGCATGGTCAGACTCAAGTATGAGACGGGAGCGCACCTTCTTGTAAAACTAGCGTTTGTAATGGAGATAGCACATTCGTCACGCTGTAACGAACTGAATGAACGAAGACTGCGAATTGTCTCTCACTAAACTTTTACTAACACGCAGTAACACGAGATTAGCAAAAGCAGCCCAAGGGGTGGCGCCATGAGAATTGAACTTCCCCTTTATACTGCCGTTGTACGTTACCGCGTTTTTAGACCAACGAGATTTTGGATTGACAGTGTGTATGCAAGGAAAGCTTCACAAGAATCTCGTCAAGCTTGACAAGAAACCCGTCGAGAAAAACAAAGTTTTTTTTGCGACGAGAAACTCGGCCGTGTGTACGAGGTATAATAGTAGGGTTACCACTACTTTACTGGTCTGCTCTGCTAATGAATGCCATGCTAAATTAATTAAATGGAAATCAGTTACCAGAGATTGCTGATCCAAAGAAGATCCTATTGCCTTAGAGAATCAGGAAAGAATGCCCCACCACCCCACCCCCCCCCTTTTTTTTTTCTGACCTGCAAGGTAAAGCAATAATGTACTAGTATGCATCGCATTATGTGAAACTTACCTGAAAACGAAGCATTCCATCAATGCAATGTCATGCATGGAGGCCGCTTCTATCTTCACCCGTCTTCCTTCCGGGTCTGTGGACTCCGGCTGTGTGACTGGCCGGAGCCGCAATGACATCACGCTCACTCTATATGACACAGGATTCTGAAGGAATGACCCGGGTGGCCGTTCCTTCAGAGTGCATGCGTCGATGAAGTCATCAGCTGCATATACAGTAAATATCTCCTAGGGTAAGCTTTATTATAGGGTTACCTATAGGTACAATTCAGATATGCGAGTTTACTCCCACTTTAAGGGTTTTTTTTGAATTCTTCTGGATTGACTGTGGGTATAGGGTTCTGTATATGGATATTTTTAATTTATGTACTTTTTTTTCTATTGATTGAAATAGATTGACTTGTGGCTTTTTTCAACCAACCAATTTTGTAACTATGTATCAAGTTCAGTATTTTTTTTTAAAAAGTGACAACTATAACAGGAAGTAAGGGTAAATCCTCCAAACAAGAATAGATGTTCTAAATTTTCTCCACCAAATGTTTTGGCTATAGTTTCAGTTTAAAGCAGGGGTATCTAACCTGCAGCCCAGGGGCCACATGCAGTCCAAGATGGATATAAATGCGGCCCAACACAAAATCGTAAACTTAACTGCTTCCTGCCCGCCGTATTATAAAATGGTGGTCAGGCGGGACCACTCTCGTTCTGGGTGGACGTCATATGATGTCCTCCTATTCTTGCCACGCATTCGTGTCCACGGGGGGCATGCAACGCGGTGATCGGTGGTACGCTGTGTCCATCAGACACAGCGAATCACAGATTGCAGTAAAGAGCCGATGACGTAGGCTCTTTACCATGTGATCAGCTATGTCCAATCACAGCTGATCACATGTAAACAAATGCTGGTTATCGCCACTTTCTTTTCCTCAGTGCTATCAGTGTCTGAGGAAAGGAACGTCGATAACTGGCTTTCTTGTGGTGACAGGGACATTTATACTGATAATCAGGGCACTGATTATCAGTGCCCTGATGATCAGTGCAGCCCCATCAGTATTCAGCAGTGCTGCATATCAGTGTCTATCAGTGCAGAATATCAGTGGCCATCAATGCTGCCTTATTAGTGCCCATCAATGCAGCCTTATCAGTGCCCATCAGTGCTGCCTCATCAGTGCAGAATATCAGTGCCCATCAATGCTGCCTTATAAGTACCCATCAATGCAGCCTATCAGTGCCGCCTCATCAGCACATATCAGTGAAGAAGACGAAGAAAGTTTTTTTTTTCAATTTTTTTTTGTAGTTTTTTCATTTGTTTAGCATAAAATAAAAACCTTAGTGGTGATTAAATACCACCAAAAAAATCATATGTTGCATGACCGCGCTATTGTCATTCAAAATGCGACAGTGCTTTAAGCTTAAAATTGGCCTAGACAGGAAGGGGGTGAAAGTGCCCAGTATTGAAGTGAGTAAATATGTTGGTTTTTGGGTAATATTTTGTAAAAATACACTTATACTTAGCGAACAAATGCGGCCTATTTGACATTGGGGGTTATTTACGAAAGGCAAATTTACTTTGCACTACAAGTGCACTTGAAGTGCACTTGGACGTGCAGTCGCTGCAGATCCAAGGGGGACATGCATGGAAAATAAAAAACAGCATTTTAGCTTGTACATGATTGGATGATAAAATCAGCAGAGCTTCCCCTTAGCTCTACAGCGACTACACTTCCAAGTGCACTTGTAGTGCAAAGTGAATTTGCCTTTCGTAAAAAAAAAACAGTGTCTCTTTACTGGACTTTTAGGCCTCATGCACACAGGGCGTTTTTTTTTGCTGCTTTTAGCAGCGTCAGACGTTTTATTTTTACAGCTTCAAAAACGCCTCTCCATGTTATTCTATGGGGTTGATTTACTAAAGGCAAATAGACTGTGCACTTTGCAAAGTGCAATTGCACTCTGCAAGTGCAGTTGCTCCAGAGCTTAGTAAATGAGGTAAAGCTTCACTTTGCAAAGAATACCCAATCACGTGCAAGGAAAATTTTAAAAACATCCTTTTTGTATGCACATGATTGGATGATGGAATTCAGCAGAGCTTCTTTTCATTTACTAAGCTCTGGAGCAACTGCTCTCGCAGAGTGCACAGTCTATTTTCCTTTAGTAAATCAACCCCTTGGGCTTTTAGGAGCTGTAAGTGGCATAGGCGTTTTGAAGCTGTTAAAAAAACTCAGGGCCAGCGCATTCTGCAGCAGCAGCGTTAAGCTGTAAAAACGCCTGACGTGGCTAAACGCGTGTTAACGCTGTATACAGCGTTAAGCCGCGTCAACCGTTTTTAAGCTGTTGTAATTGGATTTGGAAGTGGAACATAGAAGAGGGCAGAGAAACGCTGCTAAATGCTAACGCGGCTAAACGCGCATTAACGCCAATGCGAAACGCCTCTTAACGCCAATGCGAAAAGCACGTTTTTACGGACACCTTATTCATGTCATGAGTTTTTGGCAGCACCTATATTTGTGAGAAACTATTTTTAAGGATGAAGCACAGAAGGGTAAAATTAGAACCAAAATATCTGATGAGCACCTTGAAAATTCTGAGAATTTTTACTACATCCATCCAACCAGATATTGATGCGTTCGTTTATTAAATTACGCACTTGTTTTATGTTGCCCTCTTATACTTTTATAATAAAAAATATTACAAAAAAATATTTTTTTTTTGCTCAGATATACATTATCTATCTTGTGATCTGGCTGACTTTTTCTGCGTATCAGCTCTCCTTATTGTTAGTGTATTTTATGGGTTTGATTTACTAAAGGCAAACAGACTGTGCATTTTGCAAAGTGCAGTTGCTCCAGAGCTTAGTAAATGAGCAGAAGCTCTGCTGACTTCCATCATCCAACCATGTGCAAGCAAAAATTCATTTTTTTTTTTTTTTGCATATGATTGGATACTCTTTGCAAAGTAAAGCTTTATCTCATTTACTAAGCTCTGGAGCAACTGCACTTGCAGAGGGCAACTGCAAAGTGCAGAGTCTATTTGCCTTTAGTAAATCAACCCCTATGTGTGGCTCAAGACAATTCCTCTTCTTCCAATGTGACCCAGGAAGGTCAAAAGGTTGAACACCCCTGGTTTAATTTATATAATTCATATACAGTTGTGCTCAAAAGTTAACATACCCTGGCATGGTTAGTGTTTGGCTGAAGCCATTTATTATCAATCAACTGTGTTTACTTTTTTTAAATCATAATCAAAACAGAAACTACCCAAATGACCCTGATCAAAAGTTTACATACCATAGTTCTTAATGCCGTGTATTGCCCCCTTTAACATCAATGACAGTTTGAAGTCTTTTGTGGTATTTGTGGATGAGGCTCTTCATCTTCTCAGATGGTAAAGCTGCCTATTCCTCTTGGCAAAAAACCTCCAGTTCCTGTAAATTCTTGGGCTGTCTTGCCTGAACTGTACGTTTGAGATCTCCCCAGAGTGGCTCAATGATTTTGAGGTCAGGAGACTGAGATGGCCACTCCAGAACCTTCACTTTATTCTGCTGTAGTCAATGGCCGGTCGACTTGGCCTTGTGTTTTGGGTCATTTTCATGTTGGAATGTCCAAGTATGTCCCATGTGCAGCTTCCTGGCTGGTGAATGCAAATGTTCCTCCAGTATTTTTTGATAACAAATTTCCTGTGCCTTTGTAGCTCACACATTCCCAAAACATCAGCGATCCACCTCCGTGTTTCACAGTAGGAATGGTGTACATTTCATCATAGGCCTTGTTGACTCCTCCCAAATGTAGCGTTTATGGTTGTGGCCAAAAAGCGAAATTTTGATCTTATCACTCCAAATGACTTTGTGCCAGAAGGTTTGAGGCTTGTCTCTGTGCTGTTTGGCGTGTTGTAAGCGGGATACTTTGTGCCATTTGTGTAGTAATGGCTTTCTTCTGGCGACTCGACCGTGTAGCCCATCTAGATTCAAGTGCCTCCTTATTGTGCATCTTGAAACAGCCACACCACATGTTTTCAGAGTCCTGTATTTCACCTGAAGTTTGTGGGTTTTTATTTGCATCCCAAACAATTTTCCTGGCAGTTGTGGCTGAAATTTTAGTTGGTCTACCTGACTGTGGTTTGGTTTTAATAGAACCCCTCATTTTCCACTTCTTGATTACAGTTTGAACACTGCTGATTGGCATTCTCAATTCGTTGGATATCTTTTTATATCCCTTTTCTGTTTTATACAGTTCAAGTACCTTTTCCTGCAGATCCTTTGGCAATTCTTTTGCTTTCCCTATGACTCAGAATCCAGAAACGTCAGTGCAGCACTGGATGAAAGATGCAAGGGTCTGTCAGGAGTCTAGAAACTCGTTGACCGTTTAGGCCGGGTTTACACTGGTACGACATGACAATCGTACCACTTTGGATCCGACTTTGCCCTGCAACTTGAAGTCCGACATGCGTCCGTCTTAAATGAACAGGGATCCCACTTTGATCCCAGACAATACCAGGCACTGCATCTGGTATGAATCTTTAGGGGGAACTCTATGCCAAATTAAAAAAAAACAGCATGGGTTCCCCCTCTAAAAGCATACCAGACCCTTCAGTCTAGTATGGATTTTAAGGGGAACCCCTACGCCGAAAAAACGATGTGGGGGTCTCCCCCAAAATCCATACCAGACCCTTATCCGGGCACACAGCCTGGCAGGTCAGGAAAGGGGGTTGGGATGAGCGAGCGCCCCCCCCCCTGGCAGTGACATCATAGGGACGGGGGCCTCCAGGTGACGCCACCCGGTGACCCTGTCCCATGCCAATTTAAGTAATGGCACACCGCACACCCAGCATTAGAGCAGGGGAGAGCGTTGAGTCAACATCGGAAGAAGAATAGGAGGGAGAAGACAGCTGAGAAGACCGGGCAAAAGAGCAGAAGACAGCGGAGGAGACCCAGCAGGAGACAGCGAGGAGAGGTGAGAAGATCCGGAGAGAGAGCGGAGAAGAGCTGGAGAGAGCGGAGAAGACATCCGCGGAGGAGGCAGAAGAGGCGGAGAGGGGAGAAGAAGTCTGAAGAGACGCTGGAGCTGCTTAATAAATTACTAATAAAACCTGTGTAGTGTGTTTTCATTTTGACACTTTCTTTTAGGTGAATGGGTAGGGAAACCCCATAGTCATTCACATAGGCTGGGGGGACCCCGTCCGCAGACCCTGACAACCAGTGGCCAGGGTTGTCGGGAAGAGGCCCTTGTCCTCATCAACATGGGCATGTGGCCTGGTACGGTTCAGGAGGGGGGGGGGCGCTCGCTTGTTCCCACCCCCTTTCCTGACCTGCCGGGCTGTGTGCTCGGATAAGGGTCTGGTATGAATTTTGGGGGGACCCCCACTTTGTTTTTTTGGCATTGGGGTTCCCCTTAAAATCCATACCAGACCGAAGGGCCTGGTATGCTCTTGGAGGGGGAACCCGTGCCGTTTTTATTTTATTTTTTATTTGGCGTGGCGTTCCCCTTCAAGATCATCAGAGCACAAGTCGCATGCCAAATTCGGACCAGTCAAGACGGCGATCTGACTTTGATCCTACTTCAGTGATATTCAATGGGCTAAAGTAAGATCAAAGTCAGACCAAAGTAGTACAGGGAGCATTTTCAAAGTCGGACCAGTTAAGACGGCTCTCATAGGGAAACATTGCTTTTCACACGTCATACGACATGAGCTCCCAATGTCGGAGCGTTTGTCGTACTAGCGTGAACCCGGCCTTATACACACACACACACACACTAATTACAAGCAAACAGATCACAGGTGAGGATGGCTACCTTTAATAGCCATTCAAACCCCTTTGTGTCAACTTGTGTGCATGTTATCAGCCCAAAATCACCAGGGTATGTAAACTTTTGATCAGGGTCATTTGGGTAGTTTCATTGGGTGTTGTCATTATGATTTAAAAAGAGTAAACACAGATGATTGATAATAAATGGCTTCAGCCAAAACACTAACCATGAGTGAAAGAAAAGTTTTTGTGTTATTCATATTCTCTGAAAAATGGCCAAGAAATCCTAAATTCTACCAGGGTATGTAAACTTATGAGCACAACTGTATCTACACACCAAGCAAATTCTGTTTCATATTAAAAAAAAAAAATAATTATATTTATTGGTTTCTGTTAACTTGATTTACCCTTCTGAAATCACTACAGACTTGTTTTTGCTATTGCTGTTTGAATAAATGAAGATACATTTTCATAGGTGTGAACTTTTTTTAAGAATTTTTTCTTCTTTGCTTCCTGTGCCATTTTTTTATTTTTGTTTTGGATAGAGTGAAGAGGGATTAGAACACCTGTCAGTTTTTATTGCCGTCTGTGCCTCCGTTAGGAATATTCACCCTCTCTGTTTGTCCTGTTTACCGTTATCATCGAAAGTGAAAAGAAATCCTACGTTGTGGGTTGCCACCAGAACAGGAATAGAGGGTGAGGCCTCATGCACACAAGGCATTTTTACAGCTGCTGTTAGAGGCATCTGATGTTTTTTTTTTTACCCTCTAAATGCCTCTCTATGTTAGCCTATGTGTCCATGCACACAAACTTTTAGGAGGCATTTGGAGGCATAAGCGTTTAGGGGCAGTAGAAAAAAACAACCGCCTGTGCGTCCAGGAGCAGAGGCTGTTGAGCTGTAAAAACGCAAAACGCGGCTAAATGGTGTAACAAGCTTTTAGCCACATTTAGCTGCTTTTGGCGGTCTTAGGCGTTTTTACAATATAGGAAGTGGTTTTACTGTAAAAATGGCCAAAAAGTCAAAAACACGGCTAAAAGCAAGTTTTACAGCTGCTTTTTCCTGGCAGCAGCGCTGGCGTTTTTTAAATTGTCCTGTACGCATGAGCCCTAAATCTTCCAGTGAGGACATTTCTTCTGGTGACACCACAGGATTTCCTCACTTTTGAGAGATTTCCTTTTCCTGTTTTGGTTATGACACAAATGAAGGGAAATCTCCCCAATGGTACATAGATGGCAAAAAACTAACAGGGGTCATAACCCTCCCTTACACTATCCAAAAAAAGAAAAAGAAAAGTTCTACCTTTAGTTCTACTTTAACCCTTTTGCTGCCAGAGCTGTTTATTTAAAAAAAAAAAATTAAGCCTGACAATGAGTGCTGGTTCACACTACCGCGACTTGGGATCCGACTTGTGTCGCTCCAAGTCACGCGACATGAGAATTTACATTGAAATGAATGATAGCCGTCTTAATGTACACTACTGAAGTCGCTCTGACTTCAGAAAAGGTTCCTGTACTACTTCAAGGCAACTTCTAGGCAACTTGTACCCATTGATTTCAATAGAAGTTGCCTCCAAAGTCAGATCACTGTCTTAACTGAAGCAACTTTACAGGAAGAGAAAATAGTTTTCTCAGGCAAACCCCTCCCGCCCACAGAGCTGATTAATCTTTGATTGGCCACTGGCAAAGTCGCCTCTCCTGGAGGCGACTTGAAGTTGCGTTGTAAGTCGCTCCAAGTCGCGCTGAAGTCGCCTTGCAAAGTCACGCTGGAAGTCGTGTTGCCCCTGTGTGAACCGGCACTTACATTAAACTCCCAAAACATTATATTGTTTTCTGAAAGCAGAGACCCTGGAGAATAAAATGGTGGCAGTTGCATGTTTTACCAAGTTTTCATTTTTTCTTTTTTCTTTTAAAAAAACACGACATAACACTTTTTGTAAAATATAAAAGGTGGGGGTTGTGTCAAGTAAATAGATACCAAACATGTCTGACCCTAAAATTGCATGAGCCTGTGAAACAGCGACAAACTAGGTACCCAAAATTGCCCAGTGGCATCACTTTTAAAGCCTTTACAGGTCATCAGTCTAGAGTTAACTGAATTAGCGATACTTAACGTGTATGCATATGTAATTTTTGTACGTAGGCAAATCCGATGTGTGTACTTTTTTTTTTCTTGTATATAGCTACAATAACAGGTGACAAGCCCCCTATGTCTTGGCATGATGAAAGTGACAAAATACTATTAGACCCCTAATGTCTCCCCAGCACCCCATTTATGCTAACCAAGCACAGATAATGCTTGATTAGCTTACACCCCTGCCACAGTGACCAGGAAATGACAGCATTGAAACCGGAAATGACAATGAAGCTGTTTCCGGCTTATGTTGACGTAAGCCTTACATTGGTGCCAGTGAAAAGGCTAAAGCTGAACTCCGGGATAAAACATTATCTAAATGCAACAGTCATGTATATTCTTCCTTGAATCTTGGTGTACTTTGTATCTTTCTTCCAGATCTGTGCAGTAATCCAGTGTGAGACTTTTCCTGTAACAAAGACCGCTCACTGCTGCTCTCTCTCTTTATGCAGGGTGACTGGTCTTGTCTCCGCCCCTTCTATAGTCTTCTTCAGGCTGGTGTGGCTAGTGAAGAAGCTAATACAACGCAATCTGCACTTTATTAGCTTGATTGGAGGGCAGGTGAGACATCAGGGGTCTTTTAAAACCCAGATGTCTGACTGAAGAGCACATATCGAAAAAATTAAAAAATAACTAAATAACTTAGGGGACTTTTTGTTTTCGGGGGGGGGGGGGTGAGACAAGAGAGAGAGAAGAAAGGAGGCAGGAGAAGCAAGTTAGGTCATGTGCAAGGATAAAGCACTAGAATCCGCTTGATCCGTTAGTTAATGTCTAAAACTGTTCCTATTAATTGGACTGAAAGTGCCAGTTGATGTTTTAGTTGAAAAATCACAATATCTGAATTGCCTTCTGTTATTGCTCATGTATAATGGATACTCGATGCAACTTGTATAACATGTTAGAAAAAAAAAGGAAAAATTCAATTTTTTACATTTTTTTATTAGATATGTTTTATAGCAGAAAGTAAAAAATATTGTTTTTGTTTTTAAATTGTCGCTTCTTTTTTTGTTTATAGCGCAAAAAATAAAAATCTCAGAGGTGATTAAATACCACCAAAAGAAAGCTCTGTTTGTGGGGAAAAAAGGAAAATTTATTTGGGTATAGCGTCGCACGACCGCACAATTGTCAGTTAAAGTAATGCAGTGCCGTGTCGCAAAAAATTGTCTGGTCTTTAAGAGGGTAAAACCTTCCGGGGCTGAACAGCTGCTGAAAGCTGGTTTGTGATTTAGTTGTTATAGGTGTTAACACTCCTGCTCCTTTTCTCGTAGTATTAAATAAACTTGGTTGGTAAATCTTCTAATTCCATCTGTTTATTCCTAATAGATTGTCCTAAAGTACAATGAACGCCCTTTGGTGGAAAAGTCGACATTTAGCATCTTTGCAGAGATCATTGGCTGTACAGAGGGAACGTTATACCTTCATGTAGTTGTCAGGTACTGTTCTTCGCCAGGGACACAGGACTAAGGTGGCTATACAGGAGTAGAATTTTGTTTGAAATGGTTTGTTTTAAGAACATTCATTCTATTTTCTAAAGGTTAGTGGGATTAGTTAGGAGTTAGTGGGATTAGTTCGGCTCTCTCCCACTTCATATGCTCAGAGACAGCAGCGGGAGCCAGTGGCAACAAATGTCAATCACAACCAATGAAGAGGGGGGCCTATGAACACACAAAGTGGGCTTGGGAGCGAGCACGCACGAGTGCCCCTCATGCCAAGAAGCTTGCTATGGTGAGTACTTGGCGGAGGGGAGCCAACAGCATCAGCGAGAGACCCAAGAAGAGGAGGATTAAGGCTGCTCTGTGCAAAACGATTACACAGAGCAGGTAAGTATTGTGAGGGGGTTAGCTCGGCAGCGGGTGTGTGTGACCCCCGGGATGGGCTCCCCACACAAAAACAGGCCCAGCAAACGGAGGTTGTGGTTTTCAAAATCAAAAAAAAAGGTGCGGTTTATTTTCTATTTACAGTGACAAAACACAGCAAAGCCAAAAGAAACATAAACAAAATAAATCCTGGTCAACTTGACCTCTGACTAAACATACAGGTTTCCTAACTAACAACTGGGATCAGCCTAGTGCTGTCCTAGTCCCTAAGTCCCTGGTTTTAAATGTCCAAGCAAATAGCCACACAGGCTTTGTCTCACCGCACAGGGGTTCACTCTCCCTAGACAGTCCACACAGGTCTGGGTCCAGGCATGAGCTAACATCTAATGAAGCTGGGAGTTCTTATAGAGGCCTAAATGAGCTGACAAGCTTCAGCTGGTCTCATCAACTCCCTGTCTGCACGACGCCCCACACTCTCCCTAGAGGTATGAGTCATCCATGAGCCCACTAGCCTCAGCTGGGCTTATACAACTCTCCACCTAGTTGTATAAGTCGGCGTAAAGCCTGAATCTGGGCGAAATATATCTACCCCCCTGGATGCAACCAGGTGACTTTACCTTCCTGCTGTCACATACCCCCCCCCTCTTGTTTTAACCTCGGGGTTGGAACACCAGCAATCAGGCATTCATGTACTCGAGACAAAGCATCCACATTCCCCATTTGAACGCCAGGGCGATGCTTTACTGTGAAGTTGAATTCCTGGAGGGCCAGGAACCACCTATTCACTCTTCTATTTGTTTCCTTGTTTTGAGCCATCCACTTTAACGGAGCGTGATCCGTAACCATGTCAAAGTGCCTACCTAGCAGGTAGTACCGAAGGGAATCTAGAGCCCACTTCACCGCTAAACACTCCTTTTCAACGGTGGCGTAATTTACCTCATGGGACTTCAACTTCCTGCTGAGGTAAATGACTGGGTGCTCTTCCCCGTTCCAGACCTGGGACAATACTGCTCCTAACCCCACATCTGACGCATCACTTTGTACGACAAAGTCTTTAGAGAAGTCGGGTGAGTACAACACTGGCTGGCTACATAAGGCTTGTTTCAAGAATTGGAATGCTGCCTCAGCCTCGGGGGTCCATTTAATCATGACCGACCCTTTCCCCTTCGTTAGGTTGGTTAGGGGCACAGCCTTAGAAGCAAAGTGGGGAATGAATCGCCGATAATACCCAGCGATTCCCAGAAAGGCTCGTACCTGCTTCTTGCTGTTGGGACGTGGCCAACTCTGGATGGCCTCGACTTTGTTGAGTTGGGGTTTTATTACTCCCCTCCCAATGTTGTACCCAAGATATTTGGCCTCCTCCTGCCCAATGGTACACTTCTTGGGGTTAGCCGTAAACCCTGCTTCCCGAACAGAGTCCAGGACTGCTTGCACTTTTGGCAGATGTGAGGCCCAATCTGTGCTATGGACAATTACGTCATCCAGGTAAGCCGCAGCATACTTCCGATGGGGCCTCAGCATCTGGTCCATTTTCCGCTGGAATGTGGCCGGCGCATTCTGTAACCCGAACGGCATTCTTTTATATTGGAACGCCCCGTCTGGGGTTACAAATGCGGTTTTCTCTTTGGCCAATTTGGCCAGGGGGATTTGCCAATACCCTTTTGTGAGGTCAAGAGTCGTCATGTATCGGGCTGTTCCCAGCCGGTCGATCAACTCATCTATACGTGGCATGGGGTAGGTGTCAAATTTTGTAACTTTGTTCAACTGACGAAAATCGTTACAAAATCGCCAGCTCCCATCCGGTTTAGGCACCAACACAATGGGACTAGACCAATCACTTTGGGACTCCTCTATCACCCCTAAGTTCAGCATTTTCTGTACTTCCTCCCGTATTGCCTCCCGTCGGGCCTCTGGGATCCGATAGGGTTTTAACTTCACCCTTTTACCGGGCGGGGTAATGATGTCATGCTCTACCCCAGATGTTTGTCCCGGCAGCTCAGAGAATACCTCCTTGTTGCGAAGCACAAACTCCTTAACCTCCTGTTGTTGGGGTTGTGACAAGGTGGCTGCTATTCCAACCTCAGGAATCATGCAACCAGTTTGAGCTGGTGACCAAGTGTCTGCGACTAGGGACTCTCTATCCCTCCAGGCTTTCAACAGATTAACGTGATAGATCTGTTCGGGCTTTCGCCTTCCTGGTTGTCTGACCTTGTAATTCACTTTGCTCACTTTTTCCATTATCTCGTAGGGGCCTTGCCATTTGGCAAGGAATTTACTTTCAACCGTAGGGACAAGTACCAGTATCCTATCCCCCGGGGAAAAGGTACGGGTCTTGGCTCCACGGTTGTACACTCTCTGCTGTGCTAACTGCGCTTGGGCCAAATGTTCCTTCACGATGGGCATTACCTGTGCAATTCGGTCTTGCATCAGGGCGACATGCTCAATCACACTCCTGTGGTGAGAACTCTCACTTTCCCAAGTTTCCTTGGCAATATCCAACAGCCCTCTTGGGTGTCTCCCATACAGTAACTCAAAGGGGGAGAATCCCGTAGAGGATTGGGGCACCTCCCTAATAGCAAACATCAGATAAGGAAGTAGACAGTCCCAATCCTTTCCATCTCTATCCACCACTTTCTTCAACATTTGTTTTAGGGTTTTGTTGAATCTTTCAACCAGCCCATCGGTTTGGGGGTGATACACAGATGTACGTAATTGCGTCACTTTGAACAATTTACACAGCTCCTTCATAACCCGGGACATAAAGGGTGTACCTTGGTCCGTAAGCAGTTCTTTACAAATACCCACCCGGCTAAACACAAGAGATAGCTCTTTGGCTATGGTTTTGGCCGAGGTATTTCGGAGAGGGATCGCTTCTGGATAACGGGTGGCATAGTCCATTATAACTAATATGTACTGGTGCCCCCTAGCGGACTTGATTATAGGACCTACCAAATCCATGGCGATCCTCTCAAACGGGACCTCAATGATGGGTAGAGGGACCAGCGGGCTACGGAAATGTGGCATCGGGGCCGACCTCTGACACACAGGGCCGGAGGAACAATAATTTTCTATGTCCTTCATCACCCCCGGCCAATAGAATCTCTGTAATACCCTCTCTCGGGTTTTCTCTGTCCCCAGATGACCTCCAAGAATGTGCCCATGGGCCAACTCCAACACCAACTTCCTGTAAGGTTTGGGCACCACAAGCTGCTCAACGGTTTCTTCTGCCCTTTTTGCCACCCGATACAGTAGGTCCTTCTCTACGCTGAAGTATGGGTAAGTGCAGGTATTATCTGGGTTCACTAACTCGCCATCTATTTTCACTACGTTTTCCCGTGCCTTTATTAGGGCGGGGTCTTTCAACTGTTCTGTGGCAAAGTTTTCCCTGTGAACCTCAAGATCAGAAAACTCCACAGACGGTAGGTTTTCGTCTGAGGAGGTGGGCTCCTCTCCAGTTTCTTGAGTCTCCCCTGCCAATACTGATAAGGGAAATTCCGGAGAGTCCTCACCACTCTCAGGGGAGTTCTGGCTATCACATTCCTGGTACATAGGGGCACCAGTGGGGGGCTCAGGATCATCCCACAGTTCCCAGAACTTCGGAAAATCCCTTCCCACAATGGCGTCATGCGGTAACTGAGATACTAAGCCCACTGGATGAGAGAGGGTACCTTTGGGGGTCTCGAAACACACTGTAGTCACTGGATACTCTCGGGTGTCCCCATGCACACAAATAACAGCTACCTTGCTATTCCCAGAGACCTCTGTTTTAACTAACTCAGCCTTTATCAGGGTCACAAGGCTACCTGAATCCAGCAATACCACAACATTTCTACCATTAACACACATTTTGCATAAATGTTTCTCAGTTCCTCGAATGGCAGTGCATGCGACTGTCGCACACAGCGACTGACGTCTGCCCGTCAGAAAGTCACACTGCATGGGTTCCTCCACAACCGGGCAATTGGCTGCAATATGTCCCGCTTGCCGGCAGCGGTAGCAAACGGTCCTTCTTGCCGCCTCTTGAGCCGCTGATTTCCCAGGCTGTTCTCGCCAAACTTGGGGTAGAGCTCCCACCCTCTCACTCTCTCCACCCTCACCCCTTGGAATCCTCTTATCCGCCCCTGGGGATGGTCTGATCTTAGGGTGGAAAGTCCGAGTGTCTCTGGAAGAGGCCGTCAGGTTCTCTGTAGCCAAGTATTTCTCCACACGATCCACAAGACCATCAGCCGTCTCTGGGTCTCCATGGCTTACCCACTTTTGGATGGCAGTAGGAAGAGCTCTCAAAAACCGATCCATTACAACACGTTCCACAATCTTTGGTGCGGACAAAGTCTCTGGCTGTAGCCACTTTCTGCTCAGGTGAATGAGATCATACATTTGAGACCTGGGGGGTTTTCCAAGCTGGAAAGTCCAGTTATGCACACGCTGAGCCCGGACAGCCTGGGTGACACCCAGCCTTGCCAATATTTCAGCTTTTAGCATCACATAGTCTTTTGCTTGGTCAGGCTCTAGGTCATAGTAAGCCTTCTGCGATTCACCAGTTAACAGAGGAGCCACCAGTCCAGCCCACTGCTCCTCAGGCCACTTTTCTCTTTCAGCAGTCCTTTCAAATGTGGTCAAAAATACCTCTGGATCATCCTCTCCAGTCATTTTTGTCAATAAACGACTCACCCCAAAGGACGCGGTATTAGTGGGACGGCTTTCCTCACTGGTCTGCGGACGTTGCTGCATTACTGCTTCCATTTGTTGTAGTCTCTGCTCTTGCTTCTGTAACAGGTCTATGAAGCGGGCCTCAGATTGCTGCTGGGCTTGTTGCTGAGCTTCCAGACTCTGTTGGTGAGCTTGCTGCTGGGCTGCAAGGCTCTGTTGATGAGCTTGCTGCTGGGCTGCGAAGTTCTGTTGTTGAGCTGCAAGGCTCTGTTGATGAGCTGCAAGGCTCTTTTGCAAACCTGCATTTGTCTGCTGTTGATTGGCATTTGCTAGAGCCAGCTGCTTCAGTATCTCCTCCATGCTGGCTTAAAAAAAAACTGCCCGCATTCTCCACCAACTGTGAGGGGGTTAGCTCGGCAGCGGGTGTGTGTGACCCCCGGGATGGGCTCCCCACACAAAAACAGGCCCAGCAAACGGAGGTTGTGGTTTTCAAAATCAAAAAAAAAGGTGCGGTTTATTTTCTATTTACAGTGACAAAACACAGCAAAGCCAAAAGAAACATAAACAAAATAAATCCTGGTCAACTTGACCTCTGACTAAACATACAGGTTTCCTAACTAACAACTGGGATCAGCCTAGTGCTGTCCTAGTCCCTAAGTCCCTGGTTTTAAATGTCCAAGCAAATAGCCACACAGGCTTTGTCTCACCGCACAGGGGTTCACTCTCCCTAGACAGTCCACACAGGTCTGGGTCCAGGCATGAGCTAACATCTAATGAAGCTGGGAGTTCTTATAGAGGCCTAAATGAGCTGACAAGCTTCAGCTGGTCTCATCAACTCCCTGTCTGCACGACGCCCCACACTCTCCCTAGAGGTATGAGTCATCCATGAGCCCACTAGCCTCAGCTGGGCTTATACAACTCTCCACCTAGTTGTATAAGTCGGCGTAAAGCCTGAATCTGGGCGAAATATATCTACCCCCCTGGATGCAACCAGGTGACTTTACCTTCCTGCTGTCACAGTATGTATATTTGTTATTTTAAATGGAAAAAATATTATGGGTTTACTATAACTTTGAAGCCTAACTCCATGTTTATTGTGGCCCAAGCTAACTATTTACTGCAGTAAAAGGTGCACTTGCTGGGCGCGCTATATTGAGACCTCATACACACAGCAAATGAAAAACGCCACTTTTACAGAATTTTTTTTTTTTTTTTATGCCTCTTAGCGTTTCTTTGTGTTAGCCTATGGGGTGAAATTACAGTGGGGAAAATAATTATTTGATCCCCTGCAGTTTGCTTACTTACAAAGAAATGAAGAATCTATATTATCATAGGTGTATTTTAAATGATGGAGACAGAATATCAACCAAAAATCCAGAAAAAACACATAAAACAAATCTTATAAAGTGAGTTGCAGTTCAGTGAGTAAAATAAGTATTTGACCCCCAAGCAAAACATGACTTAGTACTTGGAGGGGAAACCCTTGTTGGCGAGCACAGAGGTAAGACGTTTCTTGTATTTGGTTCCCAGGTTTGCACACATCTCAGGAGGGATTTTGGTCCACTTTTTTTTATAGATCTTCTCTAAATCCTTGCGGTTTCTTGGATGTCTCTTGGCAACTCAAAGTATCAGCTCCCTCCATAAATTTTCTATAGGATTAAGGTCTGCAGACTGGCTGAGCCACTCCATGACCTTAATGTGTTTCTTCTTGAGCCACTTCTTTGTTGCCTTGGTGGTATTTTTTGGGTCATTGTCATGCTGGAAGACCCATTCACGACCCATCTTCAGTGTTCTGGATGAGGGAAGAAGGTTCTCATCCAAGGTTTTACAATACATGGACCCATCTATTGGCCCCTCAATGCAGCAAAGTCGGCCTGTACCTTTAGCAGAGAAACAGACCCAAAGCATCATGATTCCACCTCCGTGCTTGACTGTAGGGAGGGTTTTCCTAGGGTCATAGTCATCATTTTTCTTCCTGGGGACAATTCACTTTGCAAAGAGTATTCAATCACATGCAAGAAAAATAAAAAAACAGCATTTTTGCTTGCACATACTTGGATGATGGAAGTCAGCAGAGCTTCCCCTCATTTATTAGGTTCTGGAACAGCTGCACTTGCAAAGTACAATTGCCCTTCCAAAGTGCAGTCTATTTGCCTTCAGTAAATCCACTCGCATGTGTCCATGCACAGGCGTTTAGAGGCAGAAAAAAAATAACACCACATGTATTCAGAAGAGGAGCGTTTGGGAGGAAAAAAGCGGCAAGTACACATTAGCGCTACATGCGTTTTGGCTAAGTCTCGCGTTAACGCATTCTAATGGGCATAATAAATTAACCTCTTAGCGCTGGCCCTTTAAGAGGTTTATGATGCCGGGAGACGGGGCACGGCTTAAGATTGGCTGTCACAACGGTCACGTGATCCGAAAACTCCCGGTCGCAAGGAGTAATCGGGAGCTTTTGGTTAAGTGACTGTGCCAGCACAGGTGCGTTGGGGGCAGTTCACGAAAATATACGGCTCCTTAGTGCTAAGGACCAGGTGCCCAGAAGCCGCATATTTGCGTACAGCCGGCGGGAACAGTTTAATACTCTGGCCAGCAGTATGTATTAAAACCAAATGCACAAAAGCTCATGTCCAGGGAAGGAAAAAAAGTCCTGTGTGTACGAGGCCTCAGCTATATACAGTATACAGCGCTGTGTTTTGGCAGTGCGATGGGGTCTTTGAAACCCCTGATCAGTTGGATCCAATTTGTTTTTGGTTTAAAGGATAAGTTCACTTTTTGTAACATGTTCCATATTACAGCCATATTCAGGGTGTAACATGTGACATATTACAAATGGACTGACCCCGCACCACCCGAATCCCGCGCTCGCTGACACAATCTAGGAAAAATGTGGCCACGTGGGGCTTCGTCCATCCAGCCACATCATTCATTCACAGTGCTCTGTGAATGAATGGGCTACAATTACCGACAGCCCTAGCGTCTTATAAACATCTGCAGCATTAATCGCTCTGGTCAGGGCCGGACTGGCCTACCGGATAGTGGAACATTTCCCGGTAAGCCACCTGCCCTGGGGCCGCTTTGAGCTGTGGCTGCAGCATAGCATACTAGCTCATTATGAATGACTTACCTGAGATCGAAGCCCCCGAAGCGATCCTCGTTCCCCTCCGCCGCCGCCATGTTGCCTACGAGTCCCTTCCATGTATCGCCGATCCGGAGCTGTGACTGGCCAGAGCGGCGATGACGTCACTCCAACGCATGCACGTGGGGCGGCACGATCCCCACGCATGCGTGCGGTTCCGGCATTATCCTATTGATAAAACCGGCACGCTCAGTGCGCCTGCGCCATTGTCGATGGCATGCATGCGCCGCCGACATCGGTGCAGTCCTTTCTGCAAATATCTCCTTAACCGTGTAGGTTAAGGAGATATTTCTTGCACCTACAGGTAAGACTTAATATAGGCTTACCTGTAGGCGCAAGTGGTCAGAGAGGGTTTACAACTACTTTAATGAAATTAATATTTTGATATTTCATAACTTTCCCCAATAATGAGAGAATATCTGTTTAAAACTCAGCTTAAAAAAAAAATCTATTGTTTTATTACCCACCATTTATAACAATGTCTGGCTTGAATAGCCTTGTAATTTTACTGGAAATAACTGATGGATAGACTCGTGAGAACTGATGGTCTGCTGGGTGTTTTTTTGCAGCTACAATGGGCCCCGGACAACCACCAATATGGTCGTTATTCAAGCTGAAATGCTGTCGGGTTTCAGTACGAATGAAGACACAGCGATGCAGGTAAAATATAAGAAAATGTTAACAGTATAACAAATGCCGATAGAACTAAAAAGAAAGAGAAGTAGTTGTATACATCAATGGAGGCTCCTCTACTCCTCAGGGAAAATTCAGAATCAAGACCCCATTGCAACAAATTGCATTCATTTTACAAAAAGACCCAAGGTTATCAGGTTAACCGTATTCTAGCTGTAATAACCTTTTTGGATAGAATCAATCTTTGACAGGAGTCACTTTGGGCGGGGGGCTTGTGGAACCCAGCTTACCTTAGACAGCTCTGGAAACTCCTTGTCCAGTTCCCCCGGCCCCTCCTATGTGTAGGTTACCCTGTGTCTATTAGGGGCACCGGGTGACCGAGAAGAACCCCAGTCAGGTCTGCACTAACCCGACTTATCGTACAACCACACTGGACACAGCATTTCCTTTTACCCCTGTTATCCTGGGTCTTAAATGTGTGGTTTGTGTTGAAAGAATGAAGAGGCTCTTTCACTTGGTACAGTAATATTTCAGAACAATATGCCTCAAGAAATATACGAAGATAAATGAATTCCACCTTTCTGACTGCTGGAATATTGTATGAGCCTGGTCTCATAAACTGTTGTAGACTTTTTACTACTGTAGATCGCTTGAGGTGTGGCTGTATCCCATTGTTCTATTGTTTCTGTCTGCCTTGGGAGCATTCTATTATGGGATGTATATTGTGTTTCTAGCGTGTAGAACAGGGGCAGGGTGGAGGGAGGGGGGAATTCCTCCAGCAGCCCTCCCTGCTGATAAGACGGTCTACAGCTGGAAAGTTGAATACACCTGTGTGTCTCTTGTTACTGAATGTAGTTTACCCTGCCCTGTGTCATTATGTAAAGAAGGGGGGGGGTTGTCCCCTGAGTATATATCTCTTTGTGCCTGTGTCTGAATAAACAGTCTTAAGCTTCTTCACCCTACACTGATGTCTCGACAAGTGACTGGGTGTGCTAAGGGACCTTGGATCGTGCTGGTTACGGACAAAGGAAGCTTGTACGGCGGACATACTCTTGTATAGACGGAGGTCCGTCACACAATCCCACAATCCAGTTACCTTTATGGAATGGAATTTTTGGACAGCTGGTAAACCTGACATTGATTGACCTAACGTTTTTCTGAGAGATTTGGGGATTCATAGTGTAAACCCTTTTGCCACAACAATATATTTCCCTGGCGCCAACATTGATTGATGCCAGAAAAGGAAAATGATGGTAGTATTTGATACAATTTGTAATTTTCCTGGCACCAAAATGGCAGCATACATGTGATAGCATTCTGCCATGGTATAGTGCCAGGAAAAAAAAATTACGGTAAATACAGTGTCTTGAATAGGGATGAGCCAAACACCCCCCCCCCCCCCCCGGTTCGGTTCACGGAAGAACATGCGAACTGACAAAAAGTTTGTGCGAACATTTGAACACCGTTAAAGTCTAGGAGACCTGAATGTGAAAAATCAAAAGTGCTAATTTTAAAGGCTAATATGCAAGTTAATGTCATAAAAAGTGTTTGGGGACCCGGGTCCTGCCCCAGGAGACATGTATCAATGCAAAAAAAAGTTTTAAAAACTACAGTTTTTTCGGGAGCAGTGATTTTAATATTGCTTAAAGTGAAACAATAAAAGTGAAATATTCCTTTAAATGTCGTGCCTGGGGGGTGACTATAGTATGCCTGTAAAGTGGCACATTTTTCCCGTGTTTAGAACAGTCCCTGCACAAAATGACATTTCTAAAGGAAAAAAAGTCATTTGAAACTGCTTGCGGCTGTAATGTATGGTTGGGTCCCAGCAATATAGATGAAAATCAATGAGAAAAACGGCATGGGCCCCCCCCCTCTCAGCCCATTACCAGGCCCATTGGGTCTGGTATGGATATTAAGGGGAACCCCGCACCCAAATAATAAAAAAAAGGAGTTGGGCCCCCAGGCCCTATATACTCTAAACAGCAGTATACAGGCGGTCCCCGGGTTACAAACAAGATGGGGACTGTAGGTTTGTTCTTAAGTTGAATCTGTTTGTAATTTGGAACAGGGACATTTTTTGAATGTAGCTCCATCCAAAAAATCTATTTTTAAGCTTTTTGGATAACATAGGGAAGGGTTATCACCCCTGTAACATTTGTTTTGCTGCCTGTGCCGCTGTTCAGAAGATTTCACCTCACTTTCTGTCCCAATGACAACTGGATTTTGAAAATTTTGGGATATTATGGAAGCAAGGATTGGTGATAAAGCATCAGTGGAGACACTTTTTTTCCATATTAACTCTTACAGGAGAGAATTTCCCTTACTAGGGGTAGATTTCCTCTCACTTCCTGTTGTCTCCCTCCGTTTGTAAGTAGGAGTCGTTTGTAAGTCGGATGTTTGAAAATAGGGGATATTTACTATACGGCCTGCCCTATACACTCTGTGGAAAATTGGGCCTTAGGTGTTGGTGGTACCAGCAGGGCCGTCGGAACAGGACAGGCAAAACAAGCAATTGCCTGGGGCCCCAGCTGGCCTGGGGCCCCAGCCTAGGATGCCTGCCTGCTGCCTGTCACCGTCCTGGATTTCCAATGCCGCCCTGGGTCGATCTAAATCAAATGCACGATCGATCTGACAGTGGCTGTGGACCCCCCTAGCCTAGCTAGCTGGCACTGTCTCTGCTGGTTGCTACGTGAAGCCCGCTTGGCTTGTAGCAACCAGTGACGTCACTAGCAGAGCAGGAGAGAGGCAGAGTTGTGCCTATCACAGGCAGCGGAGGAAAGATCTTCTAGCTAGCTCCGCCTCCGAGTCCACCCTCCTCCTCCTCCTCCTCCTCCTCCCGCTCTGTCCTCGAGGCACACTGTCCAGCCACTCAGGCAGCGACATGCTGCTGTGCTGAAGTCTGAAGAACACAGAAAGACGTGACAGAGTGAGACAGATTTCAGCCAGCTGTAGAAAGCAGGCAAGTAAGAATTGCTCACTCACCATTGTCAGCACAGCACTGACCAACACATCATAAGGGGTGGGCACTGCACTGGGCAGGACTGGAGCAGTAGTCAGCTCTGAGGGGTTCATGCTGGGACCTGTAGTTCTTCACTTTTGGGGGGGGGTCACATGATTTCCAGTCCCAGCATGAACCCTCCCTGCCCTGCCAGGATAGGACACACAAACACATACTAGCAGGGCAGGGAGGGTTCATTGTGGGACTTGAAATCATGTGACCCTGCCCCCAAAAGTGAAGAACTACAGGTCCCAGCTGAACCCCTCAGGACACACAAACACATCCTAGCAGAGCAGGGAGGGTTCATGCTTGGACTTAAAATCATGTGACCCCCCCAAAAATGAAGAACTACAGGTCCCAGCATGAACCCCTCAGAGCTGACTCCTGCTCCAGTCCTGCCCAGTGACCACCCTTATGTGGGCACTGGGCAGGACTGGAGCAGTAGTCAGCTCTGAGGGGTTCATGCTGGGACCTGTAGTTCCTCACTTTTGGGGGGGGGGTTACATGATTTCCAGTCCCAGCATGAACCCTCCCTGCCCTGCTAGGATGTGTTTGTGTGTCCTCTCCTGCCAGGATAAACTGTATCGCTATGCTGTGGTTCCTGTAGGCTTTGCGAGGGGGGGGGCCTCCAAGTTCATTTTGCTTGGGGCCCCCAAATTCCTTCAAACGGCCCTGGGTACCAGAACACTGTAAGTTCTCTTGGTGGGCGCTGGGACGGGCCCTGCTGTGAAATATTATATCAAGAATTGTAATTACATGCCCCTGTTAAACAGGGGCAGAAAAATTGGGCCTTAGGCATTGGTGGTGGTGCCACAACACTGTAACCCCTCACAGATTCTCTAGTTGAGCGCAGGAATGACTCCTGCTGTGAAATATTACAGTAAAAATTTTAATTACACGCCCCTGTTAAACAGGGGTCGAAAAATTGGGCCTTAGGCAGTGTAATGCTTCAGGCAGTGTAACTATAATGGTTGGCGTGGATCACAGCTTCGGAAGTCTATGAATATGATATACTAAACAGTTAACTTCAATTTGACAGACATCAGGAAGGAAGACTCAGATAAATTGGAAAATCAAGTGGTTTTATTTAGTGTGGTAATACACAGCCATAAGGGGGAGCACCAGAGGTAACTTGAGTGTAGTAGCAGTACACAGGAATACAGTGTAGCGGGGTGCTATGTTTAAGGGACGTATATGAGTGGTAATCAGGCTCAGATACACCAATTGTTAGGGTTCATGGACCATTTCTGTCCCTGGGAGATAGTACTGATGTGCAGTTCCCTGGGGCCTATAGGTGGCGCTGTTGCCATATGCCCGGGTTGAACCACAGTACAGGGTTGTGCCTTTTCTTGTCCCCTCTTGACAGCAGTGCGGCGGGGCGGGGAACCTGCTGTGCCTGTCTGGAGAGGGTATAAAAAGCACCTTAGGCTTGGGTGTGGGTGTCGCCTCCGGGTGCCCTAGGCCCGGAGGCCTGGGCGTGTGTTGCCTCCGGGTGCCCTAGGCCCGGAGGCGGAGTTGCTGTTCCATCCCAGACACCTTCAGTCTGGGGTCCGCTAAGGATCCAGAGCTCCCAGGGTACCGCCTTGCGAGGGGACCCGTATCTTGGATCGAGGAGGCCAGGGAGGTGACCCTTTCTGAAGACCCAGCGCAGAGTCGTGGTGACAGTGTGGCCCTCTGGTAACTCTCCGGAGGGATGTTTTTCTCTTTCACATGGGCCAAGTTCTCCAAGAGGGTAGTGCATGTTCTGTAGGTCATAGTGGCAGTGACTCTACACACACCAGGTCAGTGGCAGTGACCAAATAGGGCAAGGCCCTATTCACCCGGTCAGTGGCAGTGACCATCTTCAACAAGTCAGTGGCAGTGACTTCCATATTAGGCCTGTGATAAAGATCGCACGCCAAACCTGTTTGTGCATATCGGAACAGTAAGAGAACCAAGATTTGAGTTTGTGCCTGAACCTCTCTCCCACCTTATCTGACCTGTGTCTCGTCTCAACCTGTCTGCTCTTAAAGGGACTATTTATTATCCATGTGAAATAAATACAGAAGTTGGACTTTCAGTTGGTGTGGACAGTGGCTTTACTGGGGAGAATTAAGGACTTGCTTCTGGCCAAGCCAGAAGTGAGATCAGCTCGGGAGGATTCAAACACCAGCCAAAGGCAGGCCTGAGAAAACTAACACCGCTCAACCTCCCCATCCAGGAGGGTACGGGCATGTAGTGCGGTGTGCCTCAGTCTTTCCTGCAGAGGAGCCAAATAAAGAAAAGCAGGTAAAGCCTGGGATTAGTGCGCTATACAGTTTATAGTAAACAAAAGGATACTTGCTGTGAGTGGACTTCTGGTGTTGGTGTCACCCAGTGGCTCCTGCAGAGATATACTGGTCTCCTATTGTAGTGGTATAGGTATAGCAGAGTGGGCTGACTGAGGGTAGGTCAGTGGAGAGCCTCTAACTACCAGTGAGGAAGGGGCTCTGACCGGCCCAAAAGCTGGAAGTTGGAGGGGCTTTGTCCGGCCCAAAAGCGAGGAGGCAGACGGGGCTCTGTCCGGCCCAAAAAGAGAGCTGGCCATCAGGCTCTGTCCAGCCCAATAGAGAGATGGAAGTCCAGGCTCTGACCGGCCCAATAGTGAGTGAAGACGGCAGTCTTCTGATGGAAGTATTTGCCTGGAGTCAGGTTCCTAGCACGAACGTCAAGCAAATGGCGGCAGCTGTTTAAGTAGGGATAAAAGGAGGAGCCGGGTGATGTCGCTGCGACGTCATCTATCTGCGACGGAGTTGGTGGAGATGTGGGAGCCCCCAGTGGAGAGATAAGAACATTACAGGATAAGAACATTACAGGCAGTGGTGGTGGTGCCCTGAACCAAAAATATTCTTAGAAGCTATCATCATGAAGATTGAGGAGGAATAGGATAGTCATTCTGCATAATAGGATAGTCACTCAGCATAGGCAGTCTTCAAGGGATCCCACATCCATAGAAAAATCAATCGGTTACATCAGCATCAGGTGCTTGGTAGCTGATGATCCAAGACTGATTAATTTTTATGAATGTGAGCCGATCAACAGAGTCTGTGGACAGGCGCGCTCTGTGATTGGTTACAAAGCCTCCAGCAGCACTGAATGTGCATTCAGAAAGAACGGTGGATGCAGGACAGGCCAGTAGCTCAATTGCATATTGTGCAAGCTCTGGCCAGTGGTCCATCCTCAAGACCCAGTAACCCAGTGGATGTTCTGTTGGAAAGGTCTACAAGTCTGATCTTGCCTCTAGATATTCCTGCACCATGTAATTCAGACGCTGGCGATGGTTGCTGGAACCAATCAGGCCTTGGAGCTGCGGACTGAAGAATTGTCTGAAGGCATGGGTCAGCCGGCCACCTTCTCCACCGCTCTTTCTGTGACTGAATGAAGCCTCAGCAACACATTGTCCAGCACCAGGAAATTGTAACCTCCCAGGCTCTGGAAACACATTGCACAAACCTTTCTGCAAGGCCTTCCGAAGATGTTTCATCCTCTGCTCCCTATGCGAAGGCTGGATCTTCAACCTTACCCTTGTAACGTGGATCAAGAAGGGTTGCCAGCCAGTAATGATCCCTCTCCTTGATACCACGAATCCTAGGGTCCTTTCGCAGACTTTGCAGGATCAGAGAGGCCATACAGCACAAGTTTGCAGGGGCATTCGATCCAGAGTCCTTTGGGTCACTAAGGATCACATGATCCGCAACCACCTCCTCCCAGCCACGTACAACTCTGTGGGTTTCTGGGGACTGAAAACGATCCCTTGAAGACTGCTGCTGATGCTGAGTGTTATCCTCCACCTCCATAATGACACAATCCTCCTCCTCCTCCTCTTCCTGTGTGATCGGCGGGCCCGCAGGAATACTATCTGGATAAAGGGGGCCTTGAGAGATAAGGAAGTCCTCTTCCTCCCGCTGTTCTGCCTAAAGTGCCTTGTCCATTATTCCACAAAGCGTGTGCTCCAACAGGAAGACAAGAGGAACAATATCACTGATGCATGCACTGTCACTGCTCACCATCCTCGTGGCCTTCTCAAATGGTAACAGGACAGTGCATGCATCCTTGATCAGTAGCCACTGGGTGGCAAAAAAAAGCCAAGCTCCCCTGACCTTGTCCTGGTGCCCTACTTACACAGGTACTCATTGATGGCCCTCTGCTGTGTGTGCAGCCGCTGCAGCATTGCCAACATTGAGTTCCACCTGATGTGCATGTCACAAATGAGGCGGCTCTTGAGCAGGTTGCATTACTTTTGAATGTCAGCCAGCCGAGCATTGGCATTATATGATCACATACTTTCCTGGCCTGCCTCAGGAGATCCTGTAAGCCCATGTACCTGCTTGAGAACCGCAGCACCACCAAATTTAGGACGTGAGCCAAACAGTGAACATGGGTCAAGTGTCCCTGTCGAAGGGTGGAGAGGAGGTTGGTGCCATTGTCGCATACAACCATTCCTGGCTGAAGCTGGCGTGGCGTCAACCACCTCTGAGTCTGCCCCTGCAGAGCTGACAGTATCTCTGCCCCAGTGTGGCTCCTGTCCCCTAAGCAGACCAACTCAAGCACCACATGGCATCTTTTTGCCTGAGTGCTTGCGTAGCCCCTTGAACGCCTACGGAGCACCACTGGTTCAGAGGACAAATCTGCAGAAGAAGAGGCCTTAGAGGAAAAAGAAGAGATGGGGGTGGAGGAGAGAGCTGTGGCAGAATCACCACTACTAGCATTTTGGAGGCGTGCTGGCGGAACAAGCCCCAACAATACTGAACCCTGTCCTGCATCCTTCCCAGCTGCCAGCAGAGTTACCCAGTGCGCCGTGAAAGATAGGTAACGTCCCTGCTATGCCTGCTGGATCATGAGTCAGCGGTAATATGCACCTTACTGCTGATCGCCCTGTCTAACGAGGCCAAGACATTGCCTTCCACATGCTGGTAGAGAGCCGGAATGGCCTACCTGTGAAAAGAAATGGCGTTTGGGAATCTGCCACTGAGGTACCGCACATTCCACAAATTCACGAAAGGGGGCAGAGTCTACCAGCTGAAAAGGCAGCAGTTGCAGTGCTATCAATTTGGCCAAGCTAGTATTCAGACGCTGAGAATGTGGATGGCTGGGACCGAATTTCTTTTGACGGTTTAGCAACTGGCAGTGGCGGCTGGTGCTCAAAATTTTTGGGTGGGCGCAAACAAACTGAAAAAAAAAACATCAATTGCCGCCACTGTGCCCATTAAACGCAGCCACTGTGCCCAAACGCCACTAGTTTGTCCCCAAATGCAGCCAGTTTGTCCCCATATACAGCCAGTTTGTCCCCATATACAGCCAGTTTGTCCCCCAAATGTAGCCAGTTTGTCCCCCAAATGTAGCCAGTTTGTCCCCCAAATGCAGCCAGTTTGTCCCCCAAATGCAGCCAGTTTGTCCCCCAAATGCAGCCAGTTTGTCCCCCAAATGCAGCCAGTTTGTCCCCAAATGCAGCCAGTTTGTCCCCCATATGCAGCCAGGTTGTCCCCCATATGCAGCCAGGTTGTCCCCCATATGCAGCCAGTTTGTCCCCCATATGCAGCCAGTTTGTCCCCCATATGCAGCCAGTTTGTCCCCCATATGCAGCCAGTTTGTCCCCCATATGCAGCCAGTTTGTCCCCCATATGCAGCCAGTTTGTCCCCCATATACAGCCAGTTTGTCCCCCATATACAGCCAGTTTGTCCCCCAAATGCAGCCAGTTTGTCCCCCCCCAGCCCTGCTCTTACCTTCCTCGGGTCAGCGCCGTCCTTCTTCCGTCCTCGATGTCTTCTCCTGCCCTTGATGTCACTTCACCCAATCATGTTACCGGTAACCAGACCCGGTGAACCTGATTGGCTGAAACGCAACCAGGGAACGCACCCTCCATGCGTCCTCTCGTTAGCTATTTAGAAGCCGATTACAGCCCTCAGGCTCTGATAGGCACTTCTAAAGACCAACCAGACGCTGTTATTCAGATGGCCGGCGCTCAACAGGGGGCCGGCCATCTGAATAGTGGGCGGCAGCGGCGGCGACAATACATAGGTTCATGCAATGCATGAACCTATGTATTGTTGTGGTGAGTGACAGGCGCAGGAGCGAGAGGGGGCGGCGCTCCTGCGCCCACTATGGACGCACCGCCACTGGAAACTGGGGTAGGGAAATTTGCCTGCTAAAATCGGATGTTGGTGTACCGCTAGCAGATTGGCTGCCAGTACTTGGGACACGTATTTCTATACCTTCATTCTTCTCAGTGCAGGTTTCTGAGAGGACTGGAGGTATAGTGGGGTTGGAGATTCCAGCTGATGAGGAGCAAGGAGAGGTCCGCCTTGTTCTTTGATGTGGGTCTTTTAAGTGCTGTTGCCAAAGCACTGCATGGCAGGTCGTCATATGTCTGGTCAAGCATGTGGTGCCCAAGCGGCTGCTGTTTTGGCCATGCTTGATACGCTTCAGACATATGTTGCAAACAGCAACGGTGCGATCTGCTGCACACATGTCAAAAAAGGCCCACACCAAAGCACTTTTCAAAATATGCAAGGAGTCAGCAGCACGCTGCACCTGCTTAGCTCTGCGGTGTGATGCAATAGGGTGGCTGCCCTTAAGCTGCCCCCTGGAGGGCATCCTGCCTCGTTGGAGATATGCCTCCTCCTCCTCTGCTCTTCTATCAGGCACCCAAGTAAAGTCAGTGACCTCATCATCCCCTTCCTCCTCGTCACTGGAGCAAACTTGGCAGTATGCTGCAGCTGGGGGCACATGACTGCCAGTTTCTTGTCCTTCTTAGGCACACCCTCTCTCTAGGCTCACGTCACTCCCTTCCTCAACCTGGGTACCAACATCAGAGCCTTCAAATCGCTGCGCATCCTTCTGCAGCATGTACCCGACACTGTGGTCAAATAGTTCGGGGGACTCCTCCATGCATGATAGTGGGACTAGGGAAGGAGTGACTGTTGACATCCAGCCGATAGAACAGGACGCTTTGGCAGCTGCATTGGCAGGCAAACTACTCTGAGCCTGGGTGACAGAGGATGAGGAGGATGAGGACGGCTTTGTTATCCATTCCACCAACTCTTCTGCATGTTGTGGCTCAATAACACTGCCAGCTGCAGAAAAAAAGGACAAGCGTGCCCCACGGTCACGTGCTGAGGATGCACCGACACGACCAGCACTGTTGACTGTAGACACAGAGCCTGCTTGCCCTCTTGTAGTGGCCTGTGAGCGTCTGCCTCTCCTTGGTGGCCTTCCGGACATGCTGTAAATTTTGTTTAGCAAAACCACACTACACTGTATTGTGTACTGTGTACACCACCAGAAAAGTAGTAGCAACTGCACCAGGGGTGCACGGTATTGTGTACACCACCAGATGTCTAATAGCAACCATGGATGCACTGTATGTATTGTGTACTGTGTACACCACAAGAAAAGTAGTAGCAACTGCATTATGGGTGCACGGTAATGTGTACACCAACAGAAGTGTAATAACAACTATTGGTGCACTGTATTGTGTACTGTTTACACCACCAAAAAAATTGTAGCAACTGCACTAGGGGTGCACGGTATTGTGTACACCACCAAAAGTCTAATAGCAACTATGGGTGCACTGTATGTATTGTGTACACCACCAGAAAAGTAGTAGCAATTGCACTATGGGTGCACGGTATTGTGTACACCACCAGAAGTCTAATAGCAACTATGGGTGCACTGTATGTATTGTGTACACCACCAGAAAAGTAGTAGCAACTGCACTATGGGTGCACGGCCCCGAAGTATATTAGAAAAAGTACCAAAAATAAATATGTGAAAAGTGTGGCATGCATATGTATTCCGCCCCCCTGAGTCAATACTTTGTAGAACCACCTTTCGCTGAAATTACAGCTGCAAGTCTTTTTGGGGATGTCTCTACCAGCTTTGCACATCTAGAAAGTGACATTTTTGCCCATTCTTTTTTACAAAATAGCTCAAGCTCTGTCAGATTGGATGGAGAGCGTCTGTGAACAGCAATTTTCAAGTCTTGCCACAGATTCTCAATTGGATTTAGGTCTGGACTTTGACTGGACCATTCTAACACATGAATATGCTTTGATCTAAACCAGGGGTATTGAATTACAATTCGCAGAGGTCCAGTCAGTAAAATTTTCTTCTAGCAGAGGTCCGAATATCATGTTGGTTCCCTGTCACGTATTTTTGTGTGCCCCAAACCACATGTTGCTGCAGCACCATGCGGCTTGGTGCGGCGCAATTTAAAAAAAAAGGTCAAGGACTTATTTCTCTCTGTTTCTTGTGGGTAGTACAGCCCATTAAAATGGGCTGATCCACCTACGACGTGTGCACCTAATGCACATACACAGATCTGAACCCATTCTTATATCAGCGTCCTCAGTCCCCAGTGCACATCACAATCCCCTCCACCTTCACATCAAGATCCCCTCTTGATGAGTGTCTTCAGCTCCCCTTTTACATCATCCCCCTCCACTCCTTCTAAAGTAGTGTCCTCACACTTCCTTAACATAAACCCCCATTAACAGTACTGTCCTCTGCCCCTTTTTACATCATAGCCCCACATTACTGTCCTCAGTCCCCCCTCCACACATTACAGTCCCCCCCTCTCCACTTAAATGTCCTCAGCCCCCCTCACATGACAGTCCTTGGTCCCCCCAATTTACCTCCCCCCCCATATTCCAGTCCTCAGCTCCCCCACACTCCAGTCCTCGGCTCCCCCACACTCCAGTCCTCGGCTCCCCCACACTCCAGTCCTCGGCTCCCGACATTTCAGTCCTCAGCTCCCCCACACTCCAGTCCTCAGCTCCCCCACACTCCAGTCCTCAGCCCCCCCATCACTGCAATCCTTGGCATCCTCCCCACACATTCCATTGTTAGCTCTTAACTTCTAGAATGAAGGACGGTCCTAGCACCCAATCACCTGTTTGTTAACCTCGGCCAGCTCCCCCCTTCATCGAGAACTGTCCCGCCTCCCGCTGTCGGCTCTGTAAGGATTACAGAGTGACGGCAAGAGGAAGAAAATGAAGGTACCACGGCGGTCGGAATGGCAGAGTGCTGCGGGCCACATTTGGCCCGCGGTCTGCCATTTAGTGATGCCCGATGTAAATCATTCCATTGTAGCTCTGGCTGTATGTTTAGGGTTGTTATCCTGCTGGAAGGTGAACCTCCGCCCCAGTCTGAAGTCTTTTGCAGACTCTAACAGGTTTTCTTCTAAGATTGCCCTGTATTTGGCTTCATCCATCTTCACATCAACTCTGATCAGCTTCCCTGTCCCTGCTGAAGAAAAGCATTCCCACAACATGATGCTGCCACCACCATGTTTCACAGTATAGGTGATGTGTTCAGGGTGATGTGCAGTGTTAGTTTTCCGCCACACATAGGGGTTGATTTACTAAAGGAAAATCCACTTTGCACTTTAAAGTGCACATGGAAGTGCAGATGCTGTAGATCTGAGGGGGACATGCAAGGAAAATAAAAAACAGCATTTTAGCTTGCACATGATTGGATGATAAAATCAGCAGAGCTTCCCCTAATTTCAGAGCTTCCCCTCAGATTTACAGCGATCTACAGCGACTGCACTTCCATGTGCACTTTCAAGTGCAAAGTGGATTTTCCTTTAGTAAATCAACCCCATAGTGTTTTGCTTTTAGGCAAAAAAGTTAAATTTTGGTCTCATCTGGTCAGAGCACTATCTTCCACGTGTTTGCTGTGTCCCCCACATGGCTTCTCGCAAACTGCAAATGGGACTTCTTATCGCTTTCTTTCAACAATGGCTTTCTTCTTGCCACTCTTCTATAAAGGCCAGATTTGTGAAGTGCATGATGAATAGTTGTGAGGAAAAAAAGAAAAGGGAAAAACCGCGCTGCCAATGATGGATAAATGGAAGTAGCTGCCTGCACAACAGATATACTGTAATACAAAAGGAAGTAAAAGTGAAAGAGTGCAGCGCTCAAAGTGATGGTATACTCAAAATGTATATGATATTTATGTGAAATAGGACCTCCGTGTTGTGATATACGGATGAATAAAACCAATATAGATTGGTTTTATAGTACACAAAATTAATGATAAATTTTATGTGAAATGGTAATCAAAGAGGATATGTGAATGAACACCGTCAATATCAATTTACCAAAAGTACTAATAAACGAGTGTAAAATCCAGTATTGAAGTGTAGGTTAAAGTACATAAAATAATTATGAATATCAAATGATATACAAAAACAATATATAAAATTGAACACCATCAAAGGCAATGAACCCAGTGTGCTAGTGAACAAGTGAATATAAAGTCTGAATATTCCAAAGTGATAAAGGTGACTGTATAATTGGTTGTCTGCAGGTAATCCACCACCATGAAGATCAAAGGCTTACCAGACAAGGTGGACCCAGCAAGGCTTACGCCTGATGAGTCAAACAAGCTTGTAACACACCCAGGGAGAGGTACAGCAAGCACAGCTTCCAGTAAAAAACAGGCAGGGATGTATCACAGCAATGACATCAATGAGTATCCACCATAGGTTAGGCAACGGTACTTCGTATACAAATCCTCCCAGAGTGTTTATATAGCGAAAGGAGAAAAATTGGGCCACATAGTGTAATTCTGTTTAAAAGGGGAACATTTTTTGATAAAATATAAAATGGTCACTCACATTTGAGAAGACATATAAAAGCATGTATGATCAAAATGACGCAGTGACATTAGCAGAGCCCTTCCCTGAAATGATGAATAGTTGTCCTGTGGACAGATTCTCCCACCTGAGCTGTGGCTCTCTGAAGCTCCTCCAGAGTTACCATGGGCCTCTTGGCTGCTTCTCTGATTAATTCTCTCCTTACCAGGCCTGTCAGTTTAGGTGGACGGCAATGTCTTGGTAGGTTTGCAGTTGTGCCATACTCTTTCCATTTTCGGATGATGGATTGAACAGTGCTCCGTGAGATGTTCAAAGCTTGGGATATTTTTTTTATAACCTAACCCTGGGAAAGGAAGAAAGGTACAGCTGCACACCACCATCAATCCAACAACGATTTATAATGTCAACATGGACTGCCACTAGGACATAGGACACAGAAAAGAGGTGATGCATTTCACACTAAACTCTTCGTGGTTAACGCGGTTTCTGTGTCCTATGTCCTGATGGCAGTCCATATTGACATAATAAATCGTTGCTGTATTAATGGTGGCGTGCAGCCGTACCTTTCTTCCTTTCCCTCATATCACGGTGGCAAGCCGGGAATAGCACCCAGCCCATCTAATCCATTTGGATTATCATCACCTGGAGCAGAGTTTTTTCTTTGGATTTATAACCTAACCCTGCTTTAAACTTCTCCACAACTTTATCCTTGACCTGTATGGTGTGTTCCTTGGCCTTCATCATGCTGTTTGTTCACTAAGGTTCTCTACAGAACAGCTGAATTTATACTGAGATTAAATTACACACAGGTGGACACTATTTACTAATTAGCCAGCAGCCAGCACCAATAGGCTCACCAGCAACAATAGATTACCCCCCTCCCCTGCCTGTGACAATAGATCACCCAGCACCAATAGACCCTTTTATCAGCCATCAACAATAGATCCCTCTTTCAACAGAAGATCCCTCCCAGTCACATAAGACCCCCTCAGAAACAATAGACCCCGCACCAGCAACAATAGGTTACCCCATTCCCTGCCTGCAACAATAGATCACTCAACACCAATAGACCCTCCAGCACACCCCACCACCGCTTGCCATTACATACAGAAAGTGCTGGAGGTTCTGGAACTGTGCTGCTCTGCTATATACAAATTGTGTGGCTAATTACTCCCAACTCAAGGTACCTAACTTAGGCCTCACCTACATCCTTCTTCAGGCACTTCCTGTTATAGGATGGCACCCTCTGTCCCAATCTTCCAGTAGGAGACTACAACTGGCCATTTCAACACGTTGTTGTCAGCCTACCCTGAAAAATGCCATGCATCCATTGCTGGAGTGCATGTAGACAGAAAGGGGCTGCAAAGAGGCTGCAGAAGATCAGGAGCACTGAGATGCAACTAAAGGGGAAACTCATCATTTTATTAAAAAACAAAAACTGACAATTGTTTATGATACCCATTAATTACTGCATTCCATGCACATTGCCTAAACTTTAATTCTTCTTTCTGTTTCTTTTCAGCTCTCAAATTATCCTTTTGTTAAAAAAGTGGAGTCCAATCTGAATTCCGTCTTCATTTATCTGGATGAGGTTTGTAAATTCTTAAGGTTTGCTCTTAAATCTATAAATAGTTTTATCGTCAGGAGTAGGGATGGGCCCGGTGCTCGATTCGAACCCATGTTCGAATCGAGCATCGGGCGTTCGCTCGCTCGTCGAGCCCAGAACTATTTGGGCCGTTCGCATCACATTCGTGTGATGCGAGCGGCCCCGCAATGCATTGCGGCCGGCGCGGCCGGCGCAGTGCATTGCTGGCTGATGATTGGCCAAGCATGCACTGTGACCCCGCATGCTTGGCCAATCAAAACTCGGAGAGCAATAATTGGCTACAGGCAGGACGCCTGTAGCCAATTACAGCTCAGGGGCTTTAGTACACGCCCCACCATTTAAAAGGCCGCCACGCCATCGGCCCCGGTCACATGAGTTCCGGCTTTAGGAGAGATTAGTCTGCTGATTCTGTCTTTGCTTGATACTGAAAGATTTGCTCTTCTTTGCTAAACCATTGGCTATTTCTTTGCTAAACCATTGCTACCTAAGTCATTGATCGTTCATTGCTGCTGATTGCACAGTTAGTGTGTTATTAGCTGCTGCTGGGGATTAGTCTGGTGCGTGCTTACTGTTAGTACAGTATTGCAGTAGTACCAACCGCAGTGCTGTTAGCACAGCATTGCACCCCAACAGCACCCATAGGACTTCTAGTGTGTTAGTGGCAGCAAACAGAGCTCCTATATTTTCTTCTCAGCAGCACCCATAGGACTTCTAGTGTGTTAGTGGCAGCAAACAGAGCTCCTATATTTTCTTCTCAGCAGCACCCATAGGACTTCTAGTGTGTTAGTAGCATCACACAGAGCTCCTATATTTTCTTCTCAGCAGCACCCATAGGACTTCTAGTGTGTTAGTGGCAGCAAACAGAGCTCCTATATTTTCTTCTCAGCAGCACCCATAGGACTTCTAGTGTGTTAGTGGCAGCAAACAGAGCTCCTATATTTTCTTCTCAGCAGCACCCATAGGACTTCTAGTGTGTTAGTGGCATCACACAGAGCTCCTATATTTTCTTCTCAGCAGCACCCATAGGACTTCTAGTGTGTTAGTGGCAGCAAACAGAGCTCCTATATTTTCTTCTCAGCAGCACCCATAGGACTTCTAATGTGTTAGTGGCATCACACAGAGTTCCTATATTTTCATCTCAGCAGCACCCATAGGACTTCTAGTGTGTTAGTGGCATCACACAGAGCTCCTATATTTTCTTCTCAGCAGCACCCATAGGACTTCTAGTGTGTTAGTGGCAGCAAACAGAGCTCCTATATTTTCTTCTCAGCAGCACCCATAGGACTTCTAGTGTGTTAGTGGCATCACACAGAGCTCCTATATTTTCTTCTCAGCAGCACCCATAGGACTTCTAGTGTGTTAGTGGCAGCAAACAGAGCTCCTATATTTTCTTCTCAGCAGCACCCATAGGACTTCTAGTGTGTTAGTGGCAGCAAACAGAGCTCCTATATTTTCTTCTCAGCAGCACCCATAGGACTTCTAGTGTGTTAGTGGCAGCAAACAGAGCTCCTATATTTTCTTCTCAGCAGCACCCATAGGACTTCTAGTGTGTTAGTGGCATCACACAGAGCTCCTATATTTTCTTCTCAGCAGCACCCATAGGACTTCTAGTGTGTTAGTGGCAGCAAACAGAGCTCCTATATTTTCTTCTCAGCAGCACCCATAGGACTTCTAGTGTGTTAGTGGCATCACACAGAGCTCCTATATTTTCTTCTCAGCAGCACCCATAGGACTTCTAGTGTGTTAGTGGCAGCAAACAGAGCTCCTATATTTTCTTCTCAGCAGCACCCATAGGACTTCTAGTGTGTTAGTGGCAGCAAACAGAGCTCCAATATATTCTTCTCAGCAGCACCTATAGGACTTCTAGTGTGTTAGTGGCATCACACAGAGCTCCAATATTTTCTTCTCAGCAGCACCCATAGGACTTCTAGTGTGTTGGTGGCAGCAAACAGAGCTCCTATATTTTCTTCTCAGCAGCACCCATAGGACTTCTAGTGTGTTAGTGGCAGCAAACAGAGCTCCTATATTTTCTTCTCAGCAGCACCCATAGGACTTCTAGTGTGTTAGTGGCAGCAAACAGAGCTCCTATATTTTCTTCTCAGCAGCACCCATAGGACTTCTAGTGTGTTAGTGGCATCACACAGAGCTCCTATATTTTCTTCTCAGCAGCACCCATAGGACTTCTAGTGTGTTAGTGGCAGCAAACAGAGCTCCTATATTTTCTTCTCAGCAGCACCCATAGGACTTCTAGTGTGTTAGTGGCAGCAAACAGAGCTCCTATATTTTCTTCTCAGCAGCACCCATAGGACTTCTAATGTGTTAGTGGCATCACACAGAGTTCCTATATTTTCATCTCAGCAGCACCCATAGGACTTCTAGTGTGTTAGTGGCAGCAAACAGAGCTCCTATATTTTCTTCTCAGCAGCACCCATAGGACTTCTAATGTGTTAGTGGCATCACACAGAGTTCCTATATTTTCATCTCAGCAGCACCCATAGGACTTCTAGTGTGTTAGTGGCATCACACAGAGCTCCTATATTTTCTTCTCAGCAGAACCCATAGGACTTCTAGTGTGTTAGTGGCAGCAAACAGAGCTCCTATATTTTCTTCTCAGCAGCACCCATAGGACTTCTAGTGTGTTAGTGGCATCACACAGAGCTCCTATATTTTCTTCTCAGCAGCACCCATAGGACTTCTAGTGTGTTAGTGGCAGCAAACAGAGCTCCTATATTTTCTTCTCAGCAGCACCCATAGGACTTCTAGTGTGTTAGTGGCAGCAAACAGAGCTCCTATATTTTCTTCTCAGCAGCACCCATAGGACTTCTAATGTGTTAGTGGCATCACACAGAGTTCCTATATTTTCATCTCAGCAGCACCCATAGGACTTCTAGTGTGTTAGTGGCAGCAAACAGAGCTCCTATATTTTCTTCTCAGCAGCACCCATAGGACTTCTAATGTGTTAGTGGCATCACACAGAGCTCCTATATTTTCTTCTCAGCAGCACCCATAGGACTTCTAGTGTGTTAGTGGCAGCAAACAGAGCTCCTATATTTTCTTGTCAGCAGCACACATAGTACCTATAGTGTGTTAGTGTCAGCACCCATAGGACCTACAGTGTGTTGTGAGCACACATAGGAGTTCTATTTTTTATACTATATACACTACCGACTACAATGGCTGGAAGACCGCCAAGGAGAGGCAGAGCGTGCCGAGGCAAGAACACAGGGCAGGCAGGCTCTGTTTCTAGAGACAACAGTGCTGGCCGTGGACGTGGTCGTGCATCGTCATCAGCACGTGGCCATGGGACACGCTTGTCTTTGTTTTCGGCAGCTGGACATGTGGAGCCGCATCATGCCGAAGGCTTGGTAGAATGGATGACCAAGCCCTCCTCATCCTCCTCATCCTCTCTCACCCAGGCTCAGGGTACTGGCAGAGCAGCTGCCAACGCGTACTCAATGGCATCATCAGCCACCCCTTCCCTAGACCCACCATGTCCTCCTGAGGAGTCCCCCGAACTGTTTGAGCACAGTGTTGGGTACATGCTCCAGGAGGATGCCCAACGATTCGAAGGCTCGGATGATGATACCCAGCTTGAGGAAGTCAGTAGTGTGCGCGCAGAGAGAGGGGATGCTGAAGGACAGCAATCTGGCAGTAGTGTTCCACCAGCTGCAGCTTACTGCCAGGTTTGCTCTAGTGGTGAAGAGGGAGGGGATGATGAGGTCACTGACTCCACGTGGGTGCCTGAAGGGAGAGAGGAGGAGGAGGAGGAGGATGCAGCGTCACATGTCCAACGAGGCAGGATGCCCCCTGGAGGCCAGCTAGAGGCCAGCACAGCAACTGTACCACACCGCAGAGCTCCGCCTGTGCAGGGCGCTGCCTCTGCACGTTATCACAAAAGTTCTTTGGTGTGGGCCTTTTTTGAGACGAGTGCATCAGATCGCACCACTGCTATTTGCAATATTTGTCTCAAGCGTATCTCGCGTGGCCAAAACATCAGCCGCTTGGGCACCACAAGCATGAGCAGACATATGTCGACCTGCCATGCAGCTCGTTGGCAAGCACACATAAAAGACCCACACCAAAGAACAAAGCGGACCTCTCCTTGCTCCTCATCAGCTGGGATCTCCATCCCCACTATATCTTCAGTCCTCTCTGAAAGCTGCTCTGAGAGGACTGAAGGTGTAGAATTAGGTGTGTCACAACCAAGTACTTGCAGTACACCGACGTCCGATTGTAGCAGGCAAATTTCCCTGCCCCAGCTGCTGGACCGTCGAAAGAAGTATACTCCCAGCCATCCACATGCCCAGCGGTTGAATGCTAGCTTGGCTAAATTGCTAGCACTTCAACTGCTGCCTTTTCAGTTGATAGACTCGGCCCCCTTCCGTGAGTTTGTTCAATGTGCGGTTCCTCAGTGGCAGGTTCCCAAACGCCACTTTTTCTCACGGAAGGCGATTCCGTCTCTCTACTGGCATGTGGAAGGCAATGTCCATGCCTCGCTGGACAGGGCGGTCAGCGGTAAGGTGCATATTACCGCTGACTCATGGTCCAGCAGGCATGGACAGGGACGTTATCTTTCTTTCACGGCCCATTGGGTCACTCTATTGGCAGCTGGGAGGGATGCAGGACAAGGTGCAGTAGTGTTGGAGGTTGTTCCGCCACCACGCCTCCAAAATGCTACTACTGGTTGTGACACACCTCTCTCCTCCACCCCCTCCTCTTCTTCTTCCTCCATGTCCTCTTCGAGTGCTCTGTCCTCGGAACCAGCGGTGCTCCGTAGGCGTACAAGGGGCTACGCGAGTACGCAGGCAAAAAGATGCCATGCCGTGCTTGCGCTGGTGTGTTTGGGGGACAGGAGCCACACTGGGCCAGAGGTTCTGGCAGCTCTGCAGGGGCAGGCCGAGAGGTGGTTGACGCCACGCCAGCTTAAGCCAGGAATGGTCGTTTCTGATAATGGCACCAACCTCCTCTCCGCCCTGCGACAGGGGCAGCTCACCCATGTGCCCTGTATGGCTCACGTCCTCAACCTGGTGGTGCAGCGGTTCTTGGGCAGGTTCCCAGGCTTACAGGATGTCCTGAGGCAGGCCAGGAAAGTCTGTGTGCATTTCCGCCGATCTTATAATGCCAGTGCTCGGCTGACTGAGCTGCAAAAGGAGCTGAACCTGCCCAAGAACCGCCTAATATGTGACATGCCCACCAGGTGGAACTCAACGTTGGCCATGCTGCAGCGACTGCACACGCAGCAGAGGGCCATCAATGAGTACCTTTGCGACTACGGCACCAGGACAGGGTCAGGGGAGCTTGGCTTTTTTTCCCCACGCCAGTGGAGCATGATCAGGGATGCATGCACTGTCCTCTCACCATTTGAGGAGGCCACGAGGATGGTGAGCAGTGACAGTGCATGCATCAGTGACACTGTACCTCTTGTCCACCTGTTGGAGCATACGCTGCGTGGGATAATGGACAGGGCACTTGAGGCAGAACAGAGGCAGGAAGAGGAGGACTTCCTTGTCTCTCAAGGCCCCCTTTATCCAGACAATGTTCCTTCTGTCCCACCCATCACACAGGAAGAGGAGGAGGAGGAGGAGGAGGATTGTGTGAGCATGGAGGTGGAGCCTGGCACTCAGCATCAGCAGCAGCAGTCTTTTAGGGATGATGTACAGTCCCAACAAACCAGTGGACTTGTACGTGGCTGGGAGGAGGTGGCTGGCGATCATGTCATCCTCAGTGACCCAGAAGACTCCGGACCGAATGCCTCAGCTAACCTACGCTGCATGGCCTCCCTGATCCTGCAAAGCCTGCGGAAGGATCCTCGTGTTCTTCGGATCAAGGAGAGTGACCATTACTGGCTGGCCACTCTCCTTGATCCACGGTACAAGGGTAAGGTTGCGGACCTTATCTTGCCGTCGCAGAGGGAGCAGAGGATGAGACATCTCAGGGAGGCCTTGCAGAAAGGTCTGTGCAACGCGTTCCCAGAAACTGGGAGGTTACAAACTCCTGGTCCTGGACGACGAGTTGCTGAGGCTTCGGTCAGTAGCAGAAGGAGCGGTGGGGAAGGTGGACGTCTGACCGATGCGTTCAGACAATTTTTTAGTCCGCAGCCCCAAGGTATGATCGGTTCCAGCAACCATCGCCAGCGTCTGATATACATGGTGCAGGAATACCTAGGGGCAAGGTCAGACTTGGACACCTTTCCCACCGAAAATCCTCTGGCTTACTGGGTCCTGAGGATGGATCACTGGCCAGAGCTTGCACAGTATGCAATTGAGCTACTGGCCTGTCCTGCATCCAGCGTTCTTTCCGAACGCACATTCAGTGCTGCTGGAGGATTTGTCACCGATCATAGGGTGCGCCTGTCCACCGACTCGGTTGATCGACTGACCTTCATAAAAATGAATCAGTCTTGGATCACCACCAGCTACCAGACACCTGAAGCGGATATAACGGAATAATTTATAATGTCACATCCCTTCAAGACTGCCTATGCTGATGCTGAGTGACTGTCCTGTTATGTTCACTGACTATCCTCTTCCTCCTCCTCAATGATCCATGCCACCACACCAGTGCCTAAGGCACAATTTTTCAGCCCCTGTATAACAGGGGCGTGTAATTACAATTTTTTAAAAAGATGCTTCGCAACAGGTGTGACTGCTGTGCTCAGAGTACAGTATCTGTGAGGGGTTGCAGTGTTGTGGCACCAGCACCAGTGCCTAAGGCACAATTTTTCAGCCCCTGTTGGGGCGTGTAATTACAATTTTTAGGCAATGCTTTGCAACAGGTCTCATTGCTGTGCTCAGAGTACAGTATCTGTGAGGGGTTGCAGTGTTGTGGCACCAGCACCAGTGCCTAAGGCACAATTTTTCAGCCCCTGTATAACAGGGGCGTGTAATTACAATTTTTTAAAAAGATGCTTCGCAACAGGTGTGACTGCTGTGCTCCAAGTACAGTATCTGTGAGGGGTTGCAGTGTTGTGGCACCAGCACCAATGCCTAAGGCACAATTTTTCAGCCCCTGTTTAACAGGGGCGTGTAATTACAAATCTTGATCTAATAGTTCACAGCAGGGCCCATTCCTGCGCCCACCAAGAGTAACTATGAGGGCCTACAGTCTTGTGGCAACACCGTCCACCACCACCACCACCACCAAAGGCCCAATTTTTCTGCCCTGTTCAACAGGTGCATGCAATTACAAATCTTGATCTAATAACTCACAGCAGGGCCCATTCCTGCACCCACCAAGAGTAACTGTGAGGGCTTACAGTCTTGTGGCAACACCGTCCACCACCACCACCACCACCACCAAAGGCCCAATTTTTCTGCCCGGTTCAACAGGTGCATGCAAGTACAAATCTTGATCTATTAACTCACAGCAGGGCCCATTCCTGTGCCCACCAGTCTTGTGGCTACACCAACATCTAATAGGGCAAATTTCTGCAGAGTATATACGGCAGGCCCCTACTTTCAAACATCCAACTTACAAACGACTCCTACTTGCAAACGGCAAGAGAAAACAGGAAGTGAGAGGAAATCTACCCCTAGGAAGGAAAATTCTATCCTGTTAGATTTAATTTGGGAAAAAGGTATCTCCTCTCTACTGATGCTTTATCACCAATCCTTGTTTCAATTAAAACCCCACTTTTCCAAAAACATTTGTCATTGGGACGGAAAGTGAGGTGACATGTTCTGAACAGATGTGCAAAGACAGCAAATGTTACAGGGGTGATAACCCCTCCCTATGTTCTCCAAAAAGCTTAAAAATTGATTTTTTTGGGATGTAGCTACACTTCATAATGTACCTGTTCAGATTCTACTTAAGAACAAACCTACAGTCCATGTCTTGTTTGCACCACCTATATACTGCTGTTCAGAGTATATAGGGTTGTAGGTATAGGGTTTTATTTTGGGTGCGGGGTCCCCCTTAGTATCCATACAAGACCCAAAGGGGCTGGGGTGGGGGGGGGGGGGTGATGGGGTAGCCATGCCATTTTTCTCAAGGATTTTCAGCCATATGGCGGCCAGGACAAGACATGACATTAAAGCCGCAAGTGGTTTTAAATGGCTTCTTTTTTTCCTTTACAAATGTCATTTTGTGCAAGGACAGTTCTAAACACGGGAAACACATGCCACTTCACAGGCATACTTTAGACACCCCCCAGGTACCGTATTTAAAGGAAAATTTCACTTTTTTTTTTTTCACTTTATGCATCATTAAAATGACTGCTCCCGAAAAAACTTTAGTTTTTAAAATTTCTTTTTGCATTGATATATGTCCCCTGGGGCAGGACCCGGGTCCCCAAACCTGTTTTATAACATTAACATGCATATTGGCCGTTGTAATTAGCAATTTTGATTTCGAACGTTCGCGTCCATTATAACGAATAGGGTTCGAAAATTCGCGCGAACTTTCGGTCCGTTCGAAGGTTCTGGTGCGAACCGAACCCGGGGGTGTTCGGCTCATCCCTAGTCAGGAGATGAACACCAACAGGCCAATTCAGTAAGACTATCTAAACTGCAACAAAGTACAGCCTACTTCATCCAGGGAAGAGGCTTTCTCTGATTGGTTGTCATGTGTTGCTGCAAATCCCACATCACCGCTGTTGTTTGAGCTTCCTTATTGGATAAGCACCAGAGTTTGCTACAGAGCGCACTTCCCAGCACTCAGCATGGCAGGGGGCAGTTCGGGTGTTTGGAGACACTGGAGTTCCCCTTTAACTGATTTATTTTATGTTTTATAGCAGGGACCTCCACATTTTCCAGTAAATGGGCCACATTGTGGGTTTTACAAACATTCACAGGTTGAAAAAAAATCAGCATTATAAAGAGCCCTCCCCTACATCCAGGATTGTCCATCAGAGTCTCACCTTACATCTGGGAGAGCCCATCTAAGTCTTTTTTAAATCTAGAATTGCCCATCAGCGTCCACCTTATACATTCCAGAGTGCCCATTAGAGTCCCCTCAGAACCAGGAGTGTCCCACCTGAGATCCCAGAGTGCACATCAGTGTCATACCTTCATCCCAGAGTGCCCATCAGTGTCCTACCTTCATCCCAGAGTGCCCGTCAGTGTCCCACTTTTATCCCAGAGTGCCCATTAGAGTCCTCTCAGATCCAGGAGTGTCCTCCCTTACATCCAGAAATGCCTAGAAGAGTTCTCCTTACATGCAATAGTGCCCATCAAATTCATCCCATACATCCAGGAGAGCCCATCATTCTCTCTCTTACATCCAAGAATGCCCATCAATGTCCCCTCTGAGATCCCAGAATGCCCATCAGTGCCCCCCCTTCATCCCAGACTGCCCACCAGTTCCCCCTTACATCTAAGAGTGTCCATCTGATTTTCCCATTACATTTTGAAAATGCCCATCAGCATCTTCCCTTACATCCAGGAAAGCTCAACAGAGCCCCCCCCCTCCCCTTAAATCCAAGAGTGCCCATCAGAGTCCCTCCTTACATCCCATAATGCTTAACTGGAGCCCCCCATACATCCAAGAGAGTCCATCAGAGTTTCCCCTTACATCCCAGAGCCCCCAAACGGAGTCCCCCTGTACATCCAAGAGTTTCCCTCAGAGTTTCCCCTTACATCCCAGAGCGCCCATCAGAGTACCCCCTTACATCCATGAGTGTGCATCGGTGTGCCCCCTTACATCCAGGAGAGGTCATTAGAGTCCCCCTGTTACATCCAATAGAGCCCATTAGAGTTTCCCCTTACATTCAGAAGTGCCCATCAAAGTCCCCCCTTACATCTCAGAGTGCCCATCAGAGTCCCCCCTTACATCAGGGAATGCCCATTAGAGTCTCCATATTACCATACACCTACCACTGCCAGCCTGTTGAGGTATTTTCAAGGACAGTTGCTGTGGCCAGACGTGTTTGAATGTAGTTTGGAGACCTTTCAGAAAAGGTTACAGGTCTTTACCACTTATCTTGTGATATTTTTGTTTCATTTTTTCACATGTTAAATCCTGCAATTTTATGCTGGAAACTACCCAAAACCCAAAAATCTATTCTATAGTCTCTGAAAGCAGAGGCCCTGGAGAATAAAGTTGCATTTTCTATATGTATCACGATATCTGCGCAACTGTTTACCAAATACACATTTTTAGGAAAATAATCCAACCCCAATTCCAAATAAGTTGGGGTGCTCTGTAAAATCTACATAAAAACAGGATGACATGATTTACAAATCCCATAAATCCATATTTTATTCACAATATAAACTAGAAAACGTATATATATTTTTATAGCAGAGCCCCTAGAGAATAAATTTGTGGGTTTTGCAAAATTTTATGTCGCACAGTATTTTAATGCAAAAAAACTCAATACATAACCCAATTTAAAAAAATAAATAAAAGATAAAGTTACGCTGAGTATATACATACCAAACATGGCATGCTTAAAAATTGTGCACGCCTGTGCAACGGCGACAAACGACATAAATTTTACTGACCATAGCCTTTACAGGTTAAAACTTTAGATTTACAGAGGAGGTCTGGTGCTAGAATTACTGCCCATGATCTGACGTTGACAGTGATACCTGACATGTGTGGCAAGATCGCTGTTTGCGTGCTGGCGGGACCAAAGCGCATGTTCGCATTTGTGCGCAAGCACATGAGGACAGGGGCGCTTTACATTTTTTTTACACTGTTGCTTTTTTTTTCTTTATCACTTTTATTGCTGTTACAAGGAATGTAAACATCCTTGTGACAGCAATAGGCACACGACAGGTCCTCTTTATGGAGAGATCTGGGGTCTATAAGACCCCCAAATCTCTCCTCTGCACTTAAAAGCTTTCAAAACACCAAGATCCGTGTTTCTGAATGCTTTTGATTTTCAAAAATGGCCCAGATGATCACCGGAAGTGATGTTATGTCGGTGCTTCCAGGTTACTGTTACGAACAGCCGTTCAAAGCCCATTTTCGCTTTATTCGGCTGTCTGGCAAGCTGACAGATGCACCGGCTGGTCGATCGGGTCTCCCGGAGGGACGGAAGAGCCAGAGAGAGCCACTCCCGCTGCTTGTAATAGCAATCGCTATTACAAGAGAGCCGATCGCCGGCTCTAAAAAAAACTATACCTGGGGCGACTTGATGCCTGCAGCTGCACTCCTTATCCTGGTATAACCACCGAAAGTCCAGCAACGTGATGGGAAGTGGAAAAACTAAGAAAATGTACTGTTTTAAGAAAAAAATACGTCATTGGCATCAAGAGGTTTACCGGGGTGATGCTCCGCCAAGCAGACGCTCGGCTGTTATTAGAGGGAGTGGGAGGGTTCCCCCCCCCTCCTGTCACCTTTTGTGGCTCGCCCGGGCTCTCCTGTCCCACCGGGAGACCTGACCCACCAGCTGGCACATCCGCAGGCTTGCCGGAGACCCGAACAAAGCCGGAATCAGCTTTGATCGGGTCTCGGATTTTGTAACCCGGAAGCAACGTCACTTCCAGTTTACTCGGCAGCCAAAAGCACCATTTAAAAAATAATCAAAAGTATTCAAAAACGCAGATCTTGGCGTTTTGAATACTTTCAAGTGCAGAGGAGGGGTTTGGGTTCCCCATATCCCTCCATAAAGAGTACTTGTCACTGCCTGTTACTGTCACAAGTGGTTTACATTCCTTGTGACTAGTGATGAGCCGAACACCCCCGGGTTCGGTTCGCACCAGAACCCGCGAACGGACCGAAAGTTCGCACGAACTTTAGAACCCTATTAAATACAATGGATGCGAACGTTCGAAATCTAAAGTGCTAATTATAACGACTATTATGCATGTTATTGTCCTAAAAAGGGTTTGGGAACCCGGGTTCTGCACCAGGGGACATGTATCAATGCAAAAAGAAGTTTTAAAAACTGCAGTTTTTCTGGAGCAGTCATTTTAATGATGCATAAAGTGAAAAAAAAAAGTCAAATATTCCTTTAAATATCGTACCTGGGGGGTGTCTAAAGTATGCCTGTGAAGTGCCACGTGTTTCCCGTGTTTAGAACTGTCCCTGCACAAAATTACATTTCTAAAGGAAAAAAAGCCATTTAAAACTGCTTGCGGCTTTAATGTAATGTCTGGTACCGGTAATATGGATGAAAATCTTTAAGAAAAATGGCATAGCTACCCCATCACACACACCCCCCCCCCCCCTACCCCAGCCCATTACCAGCCCCTTTGGGTCTTGTATGGATATTAAGGGGAACCCCGCACACAAAATAAAAAAGGCCCTATATACTCTGAACAGCCGTATACAGGAGGTGCATACAAGACAGGGACTGTAGGTTTGTTCTTATGTAGAATCTGTTTGTAATTTTGAACAGGTACATTGTTTAAGTGTAGCTCCAGGCAAAAAATCTATTTTTAAGCTTTTTGGAAAACATAGGGAAGGGTTATCACCCCTGTAACATTTGTTTTGCTGTCTGTGCAGTGTGCACCTGTTCAGAACAGTTCACCTCACTTTCCGTCCTAATGACAAATGTTTTTTGAAAATTTGGGGTTTTTATTGAAACAAGAATTGGTGATAAAGCATCAGTGGAGAGGAGACACTTTTTTTCCCATATTAACTCTTACACTAGAGAATTTGCCTTCCTAGGGGTAGATTTCCTCTCACTTCCTGTTGTATCCTTCCGTTTGCAAGGAGGAGTCGTTTGTAAGTTAAATGTTTGAAAGTAGGGGCCTGCCGTATATACTCAGCTGAAATTTGCCCCTTACATGTTGGTGTTGCCACAACACTGTGAGCCCTCACAGTTACTCTTGGTGGGCGCATGAATGGGCCCTGCTGTGAATTATTAGATCAAGAATTGTAATTGCATGCCCCTGTTGAACAGGGGCTGAAAAATTGGGCCTTTGGTGGTGGTGGTGGTGGTGGTGTTGACACAACACTGTAAGGCCTCACAGTTACTCTTGGTGGGCGCAGGAATGGGCCCTGCTGTGAATTATTAGATCAAGAATTGTAATTACATGCCCCTGTTAAACAGGGGCAGAAAAATTGAGCCTTAGGCACTGGTGCCACAACACTGCAACCCCTCACAGAAACAAAAATGTTCTTCCAAGCTATCATCGTCAATCGGATCATTGAGGAGGAGGAGGATAGTCAGTCAACATAACAGGACAGTCTCTCAGCATCAGCATCAGTCTTGAAGGGATGTGAAGGGATGTGACATTTGAAAATAAATTAGTCTGTTATATCAGCTTCAGGTGTTTGGTAGCTGGTGGTGATCCAAGACTGGTTCATCTTTATGAAGGTCAGTCGATCAACAGAGTCGGTGGACAGGCGCACCCTGTGATCCGTGACAAATCCTCCAGCAGCACTGAATGTGCGTTCTGAAAGAACGCTGGATGCAGGACAGGCCAGTAGCTCAATTGCATACTGTGCAAGCTCTGGCCAGTGATCCATCCTCAAGACCCAGTAAGCCAGAGGATTTTCGGTGGGGAAGGTGTCCAAGTCTGACCTTGCCCCTAGGTATTCCTGCACCATGTATATCAGACGCTGGCGATGGTTGCTGGAACCGATCATACCTTGGGGCTGCGGACTAAAGAATTGTCTGAACGCTTCGGTCAGACGGCCACCTTCCCCACCGCTCCTTCTTTGACTGACCAAAGCCTCAGCAACTCGTTGTCCAGAACCAGGAGTTTGTAACCTCCCAGTCTCTGGGAACGCGTTGCACAGACCTTTCTGCAAGGCCTCCCGGAGTTGTCTCATCCTCTGCTCCCTCTGCGACGGTAAGATAAGGTCCGCAACCTTACCCTTGTACCGTGGATCAAGGAGAGTGGCCAGCCAGTAATGGTCCCTCTCCTTGATCCGAAGAATACGAGGATCCTTCCGCAGACTTTGCAGGATCAGGGAGGCCATGCAGTGTAGGTTAGCTGAGGCATTCGGTCCGGAGTCCTCTGGGTCACTAAGGATGACATGATCCGCAGCCACCTCCTCCCAGCCACGTACAAGTCCACTGGTTTCTTGGGACTGTAAATCATCTCTAAAAGACTGCTGCTGATGATGCTGAGTGCCAGGCTCCACCTCCATGCTGACACAATCCTCCTCCTCCTCCTCCTCCTCCTCCTCTTCTTCCTGTGCGATGGGTGGGACAGAAGGAACACTGTCTGGGTAAAGGGGGCCTTGAGAGGCAAGGAAGTCCTCCTCTTCCTGCCTCTGTTCTGCCTCAAGTGCCCTGTCCATTATTCCACGCAGCGTATGTTCCAACAGGTGGACAAGAGGTACAGTGTCACTGATGAATGCACTGTCACTGCTCACCATCCTCGTGGCCTCCTCAAATGGTGCCAGGACAGTGCATGCATCCCTGATCATGCCCCACTGGCGTGGTGAAAAAAACCCAAGCTCCCCTGACCCTGTCCTGGTGCCGTAGTCGCACAGGTACTCATTGATGGCCCTCTGCTGCGTGTGCAGCCGCTGCAGCATGGCCAACGTTGAGTTCCACCTGATGGGCATGTCACATATAAGGCGGTTCTTGGGCAGGTTCAACTCCTTTTGCAGCTCAGCCAGGCGAGCACTGGCATTATAAGATCTGCGGAAATGCACACAGACTTTCCTGGCCTGCCTCAGGACATCCTGTAAGCCCGGGTACCTGCCCAAGAACCGCTGCACCACCAGGTTAAGGACGTGAGCCACACAGGGCAAATGGGTCAGTTGTCCCTGTCGGAGAGCGGAGAGGAGGTTGGTGCCATTGTCGCAAACTACCATTCCTGGCTTAAGCTGGCGTGGTGTCAACCACCTCTCGGCCTGCCCCTGCAGAGCAGACAGAACCTCTGCCCCAGTGTGGCTCCTGTCCCCCAAACACACCAGCGCAAGCACGGCATGGCATCTTTTTGCCTGTGTACTTGCGTAGCCCCTTGAACGCCTACGGAGCACCGCTGGTTCCGAGGACAAAGCACAGGAAGAGGCCACGGAGGAAGAAGAAGAGGAGGGGGTGGAGGACAGAGGTGTGTCACAACCAGTAGTAGCATTTTGGAGGCGTGGTGGTGGAACAACCTCCACCACTACTGCACCTTGTCCTGCATCCTTCCCAGCTGCCAAAAGAGTGACCCAATGGGCCGTGAAAGAAAGGTAACCTCCCTGTCCATGCCTGCTGGACCATGAGTCAGCGGTAATATGCACCTTACCGCTGACCGCCCTGTCCAGCGAGGCCAAGACATTGCCTTCCACATGCGGGTAGAGAGCCGGAACCTGCCACTGAGGAACCGCACATTGAACAAACTCACGGAAGGGGGCCGAGTCTACCAACTGAAAAGGCAGCAGTTGAAGCGCTAGCAATTTAGCCAAGCTAGCATTCAACCGCTGGGCATGTGGATGGCTGGGAGTGAACTTTTTTCGACGGTCCAGCAGCTGGGGCAGGGAAATTTGCCTGCTAGAATCGGACGTTGGTGTACTGCTAGCAGAGTGCCCGCAAGTACTTGGCTGTGACACACCTAATTCTACACCTTCATTCCTCTCAGAGCAGGTTTCAGAGAGGACTGAAGGTATAGTGGGGTTGGAGATCCCAGCTGATGCGGTGCAAGAAGAGGTCAGCTTTGTTCTTTGATGTGGGTCTTTAAGGTAGGCTTGCCAACGAGCTGCATGGCAGGTCAACATATGTCTGGTCAAGCATGTGGTGCCCAAGCGGGTTATGTTTTGGCCACGCGATATACGCTTGAGACATATGTTGCAAACAGCAGCTGTGCGATCTGATGCACTCGACTCAAAAAAGGCCCACACCAAAGAACTTTTTGAATAACGGGCAGAGGCAGCGCCCTGCACAGGCGGAGCTCTGCGGTGTGATTCCGTCGGTGTGCTGCCCTTACGCTGGCCCCCCGAGGGCATCCTGCCTCGTTGGAGATGTGCCTCCTCCTCATCCTCCTCCTCCTCCTCTCTCCTATTAGGCACCCACGTGGAGTCAGTGACCTCATCATCCCCTCCCTCCTCATCACTGGAGCCAATCTGGCAGTATGCTGCAGCTGCTGGAACATGACTGCCAGATTGGTGTCCTTCTTGAGCATCCCCTCTCTCTGCTCTCACGCTACTGCCTTCCTCTAGCTGGGTATCATCATCAGACCCTTCGAAACGCTGGGCATCCTCCTGGAGCATGTACCCAACACTGTGCTCAAACAGTTCGAGGGACTCCTCAGGAGGACATGGTTGGTCTAGGGAAGGAGTGACTGATGATGACATTGATACCAGGGAAGAGGACGCTTTGGCAGCTTCTTTGCCAGTACCCTGAGCCTGGGTGAGAGAGGATGAGGAGGATGAGGAGGGCTTGGTCATCCACTCTACCAAGTCTTCGGCATGATGCGGCTCAACACGTCCAGCTGCCGAAAAGAAGGACAAGCGTGTCCCATGGCCACGTGCTGATGGCGATGCACCGCGTCCACGACCAGCACTGTTGTCTCTAGACACAGAGCCTGCTTGCCCTCTTTTTTTGGCTCCTGACTGTCTGCCTCTCCTTGTTTGCCTTCCAGACATTCTAATGGCCTGCAGGGAAATGGTAAAAGCAGCAATACAGGCTAAGTTAAGGTGTAATATGGTCAGGAGGCACACTCCGCCCGCTGTAAGTGCCGCAAAATCCTGTTGGTGTAACACACCAGGAAAAAGCAGCAATACAGGCTAAGTTAAGGTGTAATATGGTCAGGAGGCACACTCCGCCCGCTGTAAGTGCCGCAAAATCCTGTTGGTGTAACACACCAGGAAAAAGCAGCAATACAGGCTAAGTTAAGGTGTAATATGGTCAGGAGGTACACTCCGCCCGCTGTAAGTGCCGCAAAATCCTGTTGGTGTAACACACCAGGAAAAAGCAGCAATACAGGCTAAGTTAAGGTGTAATATGGTCAGGAGGCACACTCCGCCCGCTGTAAGTGCCGCAAAATCCTGTTGGTGTAACACACCAGGAAAAAGCAGCAATACAGGCTAACTTCAGGTGTATAATGTGCAGGAGGCTTAGCAACAATGACACTGACACTGTCCCCTGCCTATCCTTCTCTCTCCCTGCACACAAGGTTTATCAAAGTATATGACACTGACACTCTCCCTGCCTATCCTTCTCTCTCCCTGCACACAAGGTTTAGCAAAGAATATGACACTGACACTGTCCCCTGCCTATCCTTCTCTCTCCCTGCACACAAGGTTTATCAAAGTATATGACACTGACACTCTCCCTGCCTATCCTTCTCTCTCCCTACACACAAGGTTTAGCAAAGAATATGACACTGACACTCTCCCTGCCTATCCTTCTCTGTCCCTACACACAAGGTTTAGCAAAGAATAGATTTGACAAGATTTGACACTGTCCCTGCCTATCCTTCACTTTCCCTGCTCCGGAACACACTACACAAGGCCGCCGCGCTGGCGGCCTTTTATAGTGTGGGGCGTGTACTAAACCCCCTCAGCTATAATTGGCCACAGGCATCCTGCCTGTGGCCAATCATTGCTCTCCTCGCTGCCGGCGCTGTGATTGGCCAAGCATGCAGGGTCACAGTGCATGCTTGGCCAATCACAGCGCCGGGATTACACTGCGATGGCGCAGTGTATTGTGGGCCGTTCGCGTCACTCGAATTTGGCGCGAACGGCCCAAATCGTTCGTTGTTCGCCGAACGCGCGAACAGCCGATGTTCGAGTCGAACCTATGTTCGACTCGAACACCGAGCTCATCCCTACTTGTGACAGCAATAAAAGTGATCCGATTTATTTATTTTTTTAAAGGGACAGTGTAAAATAAATAAAGCACCCCATCCCTCCGTGCTCATGCGCCAAAGCATACGTAAGTCACGCCCGAAAATGTAAACAGTGTTCAACCACACATGTGCGGTATTTCCGCAATCATTACAGTGAGAGCAATAATTCTAACACAAGATCTCCTCTGTAACTCTAAACTGTTCAAAAAAAGTGTTGCCTATGGAAATTTTTAAACTAACTTCGTTTGTCGCCATTCCGCGAGTGTGCACAATTTTAAAGCGTGACATGTTAGGTATCTATTTACTCGGCGTAAAATCATCTTTCACATTATACAAAAAAATTGGGCTAACTTTGTTGTTTCACTTTTTTAATTAATTGAGGTGTATTTTTTTTTATTGCGTTTGAAAGACCGCCGCGCAAATACAGTGTGACATAAAATATTACAACGACCGCCATTTTATTCTCTAAGGTCTTGGCTAAAAAATGTATATAATGTTTGGGGGTTCTAAGTAATTTTCTAGCAAAAAATTACTGATTTCAAGTTTAACTGTCAGAAATAGGCCTGGTCATCAAGTGGTTAAACATTTGATATGTTTTCTATTGTGAATAAATTATGGGTTTATGAGATTTGTATTCGGTATCATTTTTAGTGCTCATTTGCACAATATAATACCCCACTTTTTGGTAAAATATAAAATATGGTGTTGCATCAAGTAAATGGATACCAAACATGTCAAGCCTGTGAAATCGCATAAAACGATGGCACCCAAAAGTTTTGTAAGAAGACTCTTAAAAGACTTTACGGCAGGGATATGCAATAAGCGGACCTCCAGCTGTTGCAGAACTTCAAGTCCCATGAGGCATAGCAAGACTCTGACAGCCACAAGCATGACACCCAGAGGCAGAGGCATGATGGGACTTGTAGTTTTGCAACAGCTGGAGGTCCGCTAATTTCATATCCCTGCTTTACGGGTTATCAGCTTGGGGTTAACTGTAAATGTTTGCCTCAATATCATTGCTCTCACACAGGTTCTCAGTGATACGATGAAATGTATGCATACATACCAGTGTGCATCCTACACTGTGTGTTGGCATGTGCGTGAGGGTGGGTTCTTTTTTAATACAATTATTTATTTATTTTTACACTTTTTCCATTTAACTTTATTTCTATTACAAGGGCGCTAACAAGCCCCCTATGTGATAGAATTGGGCAGGTCCTGTTTAAGGAGACATTGGGGGTCCAAATTGTACTTGATTAGCTGCATCCTCCGCTACATTAGCCGAAACAATGACAGCTGTGAACCCAGAAGTGACATAATACGCCTCTGCAGGATCATCTGTTCCTCGATCACCTCTTGCTTCCTTAGTTAAGGCCATTTAGCACAGTTCTGTGCCCCCCTGAAGAACAGGAGAGCCTGAGAACCACTGCGGGTGCCAGTGGAACGGGGAACCTTTGGAGCCCTATAAAAGTGATCACTTTTGCCTTAAAGGCTCCCTGCCCAATGTACCGATTGGCATACCTCCCAACATTTTGAGATGGGAATGAGGGACACCTACTAGCAAACGTATGTAGGCATAAGACATGCCCCCTGCCACACCCCCTTAAAGGAGAATTAGCCCAAAAAAAAAAGGTAAATTAAATCCACAAGACCTTTTTTTTTACCACTACTATTCCTTTATATTGGCTTTTAAAATTTACAAATGCAGCAATTTAGAAATTGGATGAAAGGTTTAGCACTGGGAAACACTTTTTGAAAGATAAAAAGTGCATTTTATATACAACTATATGGATCAGACCAAAATGAGGGACAAATGCGGGGGAAAGAGGGACATTGCTCCAAATCAGGGACAGTCCTCAAAATCAGGGACAGTTGGGAGCTATGCTGATTGGTACTAAGCTCACAGCTGCAGTGGAACTTGTTTTAAACCCTTGTTTACCATGCTGCTTATAAATGTACCTTGGTAGACAAGGGGTTAAAGTGGTAGCAAAGGTGGTTTTTGTATGTATATCTACAGGTAAGCCTATAATAAGGCTTACCTGTAGGTAAAGTGCCTATCTCCTTAACGTGTACAGTTAAGGAGATATTTTTCATAAACAGCGCCTGTGATGTCACTGCTGCATGCGAACTGTGCTTTTAGTGGACGGTGTGCCATCCATTGAAAGAGCTGTGCCACAGCCGTGAATCCCACGCGCATGCACGGGAGTCACGGTTTGACATCGCGGCTCGGCCAATTCGATAGCCGCAGCTCTTCCCGGAAGGAAGATCGGGTGAAGATGAAAGCCCTGTTAGCGGTCACACTGCACCGCTGGAGGGCTTCGTTTTTAGGTAGTCTTTCATAATGCACATTGCGACACTACCTTGCAAGGAGAAGGTTTTTTTTTTTTGTTATGGTTTCTTACCGCTTTAACGTGCAAAGGTTAATTGAAGTTCTTTTCTCTTTTCTCTTTTTCAGCTGGACCACTCAACACTAGATTACAATATCTTAATTGTGCAAGATATGGTCGTCTTTGGCCTCAAACCGGTCAATGTAAAAATATACGATTATTACCAAAATGGTAAGAAGTAGACCAGCACACAAAATGAAAATTACTTAGAACCCCCAAACATTATATATGTTTTTTTAAGTAGCGGCCCTAGAGAATAAAATGGTGGGTGTTTTAATTTTCTTTTCTATTCTATTCTCTCTGAGCAGGTTGCTCTTCAGAGAGCATCTGACAGGCGGTGAGGAGGCGTCGTATTGCCTCCTCACCGCTCGCTTTAACCCCTTTGAATCCAGCACTAGCATGTCGCAACCGCATGCATTGACTGTGGTTGCAGGAGGCTTGCAGAGTAAATGGATTGCGTTTGGTGAGCAGTAAACTTGCGCAGTTCGTTTCAATCCGAACTCATATTCGGACAAATTTTTTGTTATTCGGGAAGTCAAAAGTATCTGAATTCCCGAATTACAATAGTAATGAATTTAAACGAATCCAAAATAACAAAATGAAAATTTTGAACGAAATTCGAATAGTTTTTGAATCAAATTTTAATTTTAGAAAAGAATAAAATAGTATAGAAAATAAAGAAATACAATTGAAAATAATATAATAGAATAGATAATAATAAAATAGAAAATAAAATGATCAAATATAATAGCGTAGAACAGAACAGAATACAAAATAAAAGAATGGAAACAAATAGAACAGAAAATAAAGGCGTAGAATAGAAAATAAAATAATAGTCTTCAATGACTACAGTTTTGGTTTATTAATCTCTCATGTTAAGTAATTTGTTCAAAAGGAAAAAACACTGATTTACTATGTTCTGCATATATGTAACCAGATATGCAATTTATGAATAATATCAGATGTTGATGTACTTGCTGATTCTTACATCTTGTTAAAAAAAAATCTCAATAAAATGATTGGAAAATAAAATAAAAGAATAGAGAATGGAATAGAAAATAATAGAGTAAAAGAGAACAAAAAAGAATAAAAAATAAAAAGACAGAATAAAATAGAATAGAAAATAAAGGAGTAGAATAGAATAAAAAAATAGAATAAAATAGAAAGAAAGAATATAACATCTTCTGAAATTTGAATTTCAAATAGAATAAATTTGAATTCAAATAGAAAAAAAAAACAATAGAATAGAATAAAATAGAAAGAATATAACCTCCTTACAAAATTTGAAATTTCGAATAGAATAAATTCAAATTTGAATAGTATAAAAAAGAATAGATTTGAATAGAATAGAAAGTAAAATAATGGAATAGAAAAAAAAAATACAATAGAATAGAAAAAAATAGAATATAACCATCTTCCAGAATTCGAATAGAATAAATTTGAATGAAATAGAAAAGAAAAGAATAGAATGAATAAACCCATCTTCCGAAATTCAAATTTCGAACGTAATAAATTAAAATAGAATAGAAAAGAATAGACTAGAAAATAAAAGCAAAGAATAGAATAGAAAAAAACAAACAATAAAATAGAATGGAATAGAATGAATATAACCATCTTCCAAATTGCGGATTTCGAATAGAATAAATTTGACTTTGAATCGATTTAGAATTAAATTCAAATTTTCCGAATTCAGTGGAATTGAGTTTGAATAAATTAAATAATTTCAAAAAACAAATTCAATTAATTAAATTAATTTATGTAAATTATGAATGGAAATCAAACAAAACAATTATTTTTCATTCTGCACATGTCTAGTGGGCAGTACACCCCCCAAAGCAACAGGGCGTATAATTCCTGCCACGGCAGTTAAGGGAGTTTCTTTGGGGGTGGGGCAGAGGTGGTAAAAGCATGGATCGATCCTGGGTTTACCACCCCTCAACCACTAGTGTGAATGAGCCCTTAGTATGTGAATAGCGTATTTTGTCACATGAAATAAATTGTTTTCTATTCACTTTACACAGAGGATAGCGCCACTACTACCTATGGACCGTGTCCTACTGATGGGAGAAAAGTTCCAATCACTGAAAAGATATCTAATTAAAGAGGAGCAGATAATCAACATCGAAGGATCACAGGGTGGAGGACAACAGAGAAAAACATGGACTGCTATCCTTTGAGTTGTTATCTGGAAACCCCAATAACCTGGGAACGTTAATTCCATAGTATCACAGGGAAAATTGATATTTACGTAGCTTCTTATTAGATATTCATGGGAAGATTGGATTTCACCATTATATACAAATATTATAATGCACTACAATATTAATGTTAGTAGGTTGCCAGAGTCTAATAACAAATTAAAGTTGTAATTTTGCCTACGAAACAGTTTGTCATGAAATCTGTATTTTGTGCCAACTATCTCTTAGGCCCCTTTCACACTTGTGCGACTTGTCCTGTGACTTGGGACTGCAAAGTCGCATGACAAGTCGTACCCCATGATTTCCAATGAGTACCGTTCAAATCTGTGCGACCTTCAAGTTGCAGCGACTTCAAAGTAGTCCCTGCATTACTTTGGTCAGACTTTGATGCGACTTGAGGTCCATAGACCTCAAGATTACACAGGCATTGCTTTAAATCGCAACTCATTTACAGAAAAGTCGTGCCAAAATCGCACAACTTTCAGGTCGTACAAGCCTGAAAGGGGCCTTGGTGAACCTGCAAAAACCCGTACAGTGGGAGATGATCCTATGTTGAAGAATTACATAGGAAGTGGTAACCCATAATGCCTTTGTAAACCCAGATATTACCTTGGAATTGCAACAATTAAATCATCACTGTGTTGTACATACAGTGCCTTGAAAAAGTAATCACACCCCTTGAAATTTTCCACATTTTGTCATGTTACAACCAAAAACCTAAATGTATTTTATTGGGATTTTATGTGATAGACCAACACAAAGTGGCACATAATTGTGAAGTGAAAGGAAAATGATAAATGGTTTTCAATTTTTATTACAAATAAATATGTGAAAAGTGTGGCGTGCATTTGTATTCAGCCCCCTTTACTCTGATACCCCTAACTAAAATCTAGTGGAACCAATGGCCTCCTAGAAGTCACCTAATTAGTAAATATAGTCCACCTGTGTGTAATTTAATCTCAGTATAAATACAGCTGTTCTGCAAAGCCCTCATAGGTTTGTTAGAGAACCTTAGTGAACAAATAGCATCATGAAGGCCAAGGAACACACCAGACAGGTCAGGGATAAAGTTGTGGAGACGTTTAAAGCAGGGTTAGGTTAAAAAAAAAATATCCCAAGCTTTGAGCATCTCACGGATTCACGGAGCACTGTTCAATCCATCATCCAAAAATGGAAATAGTATGGCACAACTACAAACCTACCAAGACATGGCCGTCCACCTAAACTGATAGGCCGGACAAGGAGAGAATTAATCAGAGAATCAGCCAAGAAGTCCATGGTAACTCTTGAGGAGCTGCAGAGATCCACAGCTTAGGTGGGAGAATCTGTCCACAGGACAACTATTAGTCGTGCACTCCACAAAACTGGCCTTTACGGAAGAGTGGCAAGAAGAAAGACATTGTTGAAAGAAAGCCATAAGAAGTCCAGTTTGCAGTTTGGGAGAAGCCATGTGGGGGACACAGCAAACATGTGGAAGAAGGTTCTCTGGTCAGATTAACTTTTTGACCTAAACGCAAAACGCTATGTGTGGCAGAAAACTAACACTGCACATCACACTGAACACACCATCTCCACTGTGAAACATGGTGGTGGCAGCATCATGTTGTGGGGATGTTTTTCTTCAGCAGGGACAGGGAAGCTAGTCAGTTGATGGGAAGATGGAGGGAGCCAAAAACAGAGCTACAATGGAATGGTTCAGATCAAAGCATATTCATGTGTTAGAATGGCCCAGTCAAAGTCCAGACCTAAATCCAATTGAGAATATGTAAATACTTTTTCAAGGCACTGTAGCTAGGGTTGCCATCTGTCCAGGATTCACCTGGACAATTCGGGTATGGAATCATGTGTCCGGGTTTCAGACTGCCTAAACCCAGACACATTATTTAGACTGGACTATGGCTTCCCAGGAGGGTTGCTGGCTGCAGTTGTCTAAGCTCAGAGTGTCTGTTACACTCTTTCACACTGCCCAAAGCCAGCACTAACAATCCTCCCCCCCATACACACACAGACAGGAGAGGAAAGAGGGCTTGATCTGCATCTTTTCCCCCAACCCCTACCCCTCTCTGTCTGCCCACACTCCAATCCCCAGCGCTGTGTCTCAGAAAAGGAAAGTGAGGTGGGAAATTTGAAGTCCAGCAGCCTCAGATACATCTGGATGAGAGGTGCTGACTGCAAAGGGATGGGTGAGCTCACCATCCATCCCTGTCTGTGACTGAAATCTCCCCCTTCTCTCTCCTGCCTCTGAGTAAGTACACTACGGAAAATAAGGGTTCTCAGAGCACCCCTTACATCAGAGTTCCCCTTTACACCAGAGGCCACAGTGTTTCCCCTTACATCAGAGTCTTCTCCATATATCAGAGTTCCCAGTGTTCCCCCTTAAATCAGGGTTCCCAGAGCATCCCTTATGTTAGAGGCCCCAGAGTTCTGCCTTACATCAGATTCTGCAGAGTCCCCCCTATAGTGAAAGGGAACTCTGCGAGTTCAGATGTAAAAGGGGAACTCTGTGGATTATGATGTAAAGGGGGACTCGTGATTAACTTCATATGATTAGAAATGTTATTTAATAGCAAAATATATGTATAGTTTATACCAGGGATATGCAATTAGCGGACCTCCAGCTGTTGCATAACTACAAGTCCCATCAGGCATAGCAAGACTGACAGCCACAAGCATGACACCCAGAGGCAGAGGCATGATGGGACTTGTAGTTTTGCAACAGCTGGAGGTCCGCTAATTGCATATCTGTGGTTTATACTATAAAAAGAAATTGCAGTGCACTGCTAAAGAAAAAAAGTTGGCAACCCTAACTGTAGCCTGTGCAGAGAGCAGAGCAGTGGGAGGTGCCCAGCAGCTCCACCCAGTAACAAGGATACAGTGCCTTGAAAAAGTTACAACCAAAAACATAAATGTATTTTATTGGGATTTTATGTGATAGACCAACACAAAGTGGCACATAATTGTGAAGTGGAAGGAAAATGATAAATGGTTTTCAAAATGTTTTACAAATAAATATGTGAAAAGTGTGGCGTGAATTTGTATTCAGCCCCTCTGAGTCAATACTTTGTAGAACCGCCTTTCACTGCAATTACAGCTGCAAGTCTTTTTGGGGATGTCTCTACCAGCTTCTTTGCAAAATAGCTCAAGCTCTGTCAGATTGGATGGAGAGCATCTGTGAACAGCAATTTTCAAGTCTTGCCACAGATTTTCAATTGCATTTAGGTCTGGACTTTGACTTGGCCATTCTAACACATGAATATGCTTTGATCTAAACCATTCCATTGTAGCTCTGGCTGTATGTTTAGGGTCATTGTCCTGCTGTAAGGTCTCAAGTCTTTTGCAGACTCTAAAGCCCTGTACACACGATCGGATTTCCTATGGATTCAAATCCAATGGATTTTTCCATCGGAATTCCGATGAAGCCGACTTCCATCAGTCTTGCCTACACACCATCAGTCAAAAATCTGACCGTCTCAAACGCTGTGACGTAAAACACTCCGACGAGCCGAGAAAAATTAAGTTCTGCCTCTGAGCATGCGTCGACTTGATTCTGAGCATGCGTGGGTTTTTTCTCTGATGGAGTTCCACACAGACGATCGGAATTTGCTATCGTTTTCTTTTCCATCGGATAAATTTAAAACATGTTGTATTTTTTCTCACCGATGGAAAAAAGACTGATTGGGCCCATACACGATCGGTTTGTCCGATAAAAAAAGTCAATCGGACTGTTTTCATCGGTAAAAACGATCGTGTGTACAGGGCATAACAGGTTTTCTTCTAAGGTTGCCCTTTATTTGGCTCCATCCATCTTCCCATCAACTCGGGCCTGGTCAGTATTTGCTCCAGAGACATTTTCCCTCATTCTTTTGGGGGGAAAAAGTGTGTCTTAAGCCCCGTACACACGGTAGGACTTTTGGCAAACAAACTTCATTTTGAGAAAGTTGGACCAACAATCCGACTGTGTGTACGCTCCATCGGACAAACTTTTTTGTTTTCATCGGACAAAAGTTGGGTCTGCAAACGGACAAACTTTTGGCCAACAAAAGTCCGATGGAGCAAAGTCCGACCGTGTGTACAGAAAACCATAGGACTTTTGTCCGATGGACAAAACAAATAATGTTAAAATCAACCAACAATAGCAGAAGTTGACCAAAGGGTGGCGGTAAAGAGCAGAAAAGAGCAGAAAAACTGTGATGTTGCAAAAAGTTTTGGGAAAGTTTGCAGAAAAGTCCTGTGGTGTGTATGCTAAGGGTGTGTCCGGCCAACTCCGTTCGGACAAAAATCCAGGGAAAAGTCAGATGGAAGTCCGACCGTGTGTACGAGGCTTTATGGAGCAAAAACTACCGTATGTGCCACTTTGGGTTGGTCAATCACATAAAAACCCGATAAAATATATTTACGTTTTTGGTTATAACATGACAAAAATTACAAGGGGTATGAATACTTTTTCAAGGCACTGTATACGTCTAGGTTAATTCTCCTTGGAGAATGCTCCAAGGCTCAAGATGTCTTCCTGGCACTCAAAACAGCATGAGAGTATAAGGTGACGAGCCAGCAATTTGTCCTCTCAATAAACGTACTTTGTTGATAAAGGGTACAGTGTCCAAATTACAGCAACTTGCGCATTTTGGTAAAAAACCCTTATTCATAGCCAACCATGAATAAGGGCTTTGTTTACTGAAACGCATAAGCTGCTGTAACTTGCACACTGTACCCTTTATCAATAAAGTACTTTTATCGGGAGGACAAGTTGCTGGCTCATCAGCTTATACTCTCAAGCTCCACCCATTACAGGCTGCCTGCAGAAAACTACAGGAGGGGCAGAGACAAGACCAGTACCCCTGCACAAGGAGAGAGAGCAGCAGTGAGCGGTCTTTATTACAGGAAAAGTCTCACACTGATAGGTGTGCCCAGCCTATTGCATTAGGATGTGCACCCAGAGCTCAAACACACATGCGTGTGTGTATATACAGTATCTCACAAAAGTAAGTGTAGCAGCCTCACCCCGTCCTCTTTAGCTAGGGGTATGTCACGCAACAGAGTGAGGATGCGCTATGGCCCATGTCCTCCCCATAACTGTGGGTGAGGTGAAGGCCAATACCTGATGTTTCCTCGGGCCGGTGTGTCCTGGGCATGTACCGAGTCTGCTGTGCAGAAACCACCAAAACACCCTTTGCTCCCATTAACAGAGTCCATACACCGATCACAGTCCAACTGTTGGTTTATTTTGTATCTCCACATACAGGCAATGCGATGGCATGATACGGTGGGATGAGCAGGTCGAGGCACTATACTGATCTGGGTCCCTACACCCCCTGTGCTATGACCAAGGGTTGTAGGAGTCTTGACATGAATACCTCCGTTGCGTTGCGGCCCCTATCAGGGGAAGATGTCCTCCAAGGGAGTTACCGAAGGCCCATCCGTCACCGGGTTGACACTACACCGGGTCTTCGAACGAGTGACCTCCCCAGCCTCCTCACCTCAGATGCGGGTCCCCTCGCAAGGGGCGCCCTGGAACCACTTCACCCTTGCGGACCCGGTCGAAGTCACCGGGCCCCAGGCCTCCTCAATAGTACCTCACCCCAGGCTGAAGGTGCCTGGGATGGAACCCCAACTTCATCCCGGCCAGGCCTAGGGCGCCTAGGCCGGGAACCTTGAATCACCCGCACCCAGGCTGAAGGTGCCTGGGTGCGTGAAGAGATGATCCCCGAAGACAGACTCGTGGCGAGGGCGTCTCCCCCTTTTCTCTCCTCCCGTCGATACCACGGCGGGTTCCCCGCCCCAGCCGTACCATCTCCAGGAAGGGACAAAGAAGGGTAGCACTGTGGTAGCGATTCTACCTCGAGCCTGTAGGTACTCCGCCACCCACAGGCAAAGGAGAATATTTCACCACCCAATCCTCCACGAATAACAAAAAGGGGTCTAACCCCTGCCATAATTACACACCTGGGTCACTCTACCCCCAGGTGTATCCCACTAACTTTGAAGACCCCGCTACACACTCCCCCTGGTGATTGGACGCTGGTCCCCAGCATCAGGTGCACACCCATGTCTCCCAAGGAGTGGTGACATGAAGTGGGCCCCAGAAGCTATCCCTCAAATTTTTGGATACTAAGTGTGCCAAGACCTGCTCAAAAGGGAAAGGGAAAATATAAAACGATAAACTTTTGCATAAGACATCTATTCTGTACACATGTACAATCCCTCCCATCGCTGTCTAAGAACCACCCCACTCTCAGTAGTCTTGACCGATGAATCTCCTGCAGAAGGGAAACAACAAAAAGAAAACACATCCTAACACTCTGTGTTAACTTGGCATGAGTGGGTCCGTCAGCCGAGAGACCCGCTCACTCCAATAAGTAAGTAATGCATGTGTAGCATTTCGAATAACCGTTGCACAACACTGCCACCTGGTGACAGAGCTGCGGTAATGACACTTGGTGAGATCTTCCTTCTTCCTGCTTTCCTACACTAACTTTTACCCCAAAAGTCTCTGCCTTTGGCACATGAAGAAAAGGGAGAAAAAAAACAACAGCTCCCAAGTCTCCAGTGAGTAAAAGAAAAGCCCAAATCAAAACAAAAGTAGGGCACAGTTCTAGGCGTCTGGGAATGTCTCTTCCAGAAAGTTTCAACAGCAACAAGATAGGAGCTCACTTCTCCTATAAGTAGAACCTTGGATCCGGCAGAAACAGAGGCTTCAGGTGCCCGTCAAACACTTCCACCGAATACTCGACATCCTCTCCTTCTTTCCTGCAGATGAGCACCTTATCGGCATGAATATGGCGCCCAAGTCTCCAATCAGCTCTGCAGTCCTTGAACTTTTTAGACACAGGCGGCGAACATGACAGGTATCGCCTGGCATGGGGTACTTTAAGCTTTTCCCATACAAACTCGTCATACCACCTTGGTCGCAGGACCTCGACTTCATACAATAAGTCCCGAGGCAAGTAGGGGTACTCCCACCCATATTCACGGGCGACTCTCTGGGAGAAAAGTCTCTGCAATCTGGCTAGAGGCGGCATCACATCTCGCTCACCTTCTCCTGGCTGTACGATGGCCTCCGGGTGCCGAGGTACCTTCACCATCTCGGGTTGCTTTGTCTTTGGTGCCCGCAACGAAGCACGCTGCGTCCCCTCCATCAGAGCGAGTGATGTAGTTGAATGAGGAAAGTTGGTCGGAGGATTAGATTTCCTCGGGAACTCCGGGGCCTGCGCCCGGAGCGTACTGTCTTCTATGGACATGGGGGAATCCTGTGGTTTACTCAGCACAGGTAGCGGGCGTCTGTCCCAGCCCTCCTGGTGAAACAGCTCGTCTATTTCCCCGTCATCCCCACAGTCTGACAACGACTCTAGATCGGAGGTGTCATACATCTCGGCGGGAAGGTAGTCTCTAGTAGACGGAAGGCTACCCTCCCTTTCGGGCTCCACCGACTGTGGACCCCCGACACCTCCAACCAACACCACAGTCCCAGCCCCTGGCTCACCTAGACCTTCTTCAGCACTGGGATGTCCAGGATTCTTCCGACCAGATCCATCCAGGTCCAGCAAGCAGCGGGGCGAAGCTCGACCACGACCACAGGAGGCCTGCACCAGGCCTATCTTCCTCTTCAGGGGTGGCAGCAGGGAGTCTGTGGTGACCGAAGCAGTGTCCTCGGATTTTTCTCTCTCAGTCTCTGGTTGGGCAGTCACGTCGCCCTGGTCAGCGCGTACGGGGACCTCCGCAGAGGCCTGGATCTCTCCCTCTGGAGTGGCGGTTCCTGTGATGCAGTTGAGGCGTAGGGCCCGGGGCCTTTCCGTGTATGGTTCAACCTCAAAAAGGAACTCCTTGCATGCCTCACATCGCCCGAATGGCTTTAGTTGGACCACCAGTCGCGAGCATCCGGGACAGATCACACCGAGGGCCTCCGTGTCTCTGCATGAATACAGAGCCAACTGTCCTCGGGGCCTAAGTCTTATCCCCGTGTCTGTCAGGGGAGCAGCAAATGCAGTCATCTTCATAGGGTAAGATACCGACATCCACGGAGAGCTTGAATTCATTCCGACCACTTGCTGTTCCATCACGCGCTGACCACGCGCCGGAGTCTCCACGTGTATCTCCACACGTGGCCAGACTCCTCCCACGACTTGTACGTTTTCGCGGGCTTCCGCCAGCCTCCGCCCACGAATTGCACAGTCATGGGGTGCCTCGTGGCGCAGTGCATTAACAGTCCCCACATGTAGTACTTCACACGGCTGGACCTCTCCCTTTTTACGCTCCTCCGCGTGGGCCTTTCCCGACTTAGGGTCATGTCCACAACTCCGAGCAGGGATGCACTTTGGCCAATCACATGGCTGACCTGCTCGGAACTCCTCCGGGCAGCAAAGTTCAAACACAGACGTTCTCAGTTCCATCGCCAAGACACACACAATCCCGGACGAGCCCCCACGTGTAGCGGCCTCACCCCGTCCTCTTTAGCTAGGGGTATGTCACGCGACAGAGTGAGGATGCGCTACGGCCCATGTCCTCCCCATAACTGTGGGTGAGGTGAAGGCCAATACCTGATGTTTCCTCGGGCCGGTGTGTCCTGGGCATGTACCGAGTCTGCTGTGCAGAAACCACCAAACCACCCTTTGCTCCCATTAACAGAGTCCATACACCGATCACAGTCCAACTGTTGGTTTATTTCGTATCTCCACATACAGGCAATGCGATGGCATGATACGGTGGGATGAGCAGGTCGAGGCACTATACTGATCTGGGTCCCTACACCCCCTGTGCTATGACCAAGGGTTGTAGGAGTCTTGACATGAATACCTCCGTTGCGTTGCGGCCCCTATCAGGGGAAGATGTCCTCCAAGGGAGTTACCGAAGGCCCATCCGTCACCGGGTTGACACTACACCGGGTCTTCGAACGAGTGACCTCCCCAGCCTCCTCACCTCAGATGCGGGTCCCCTCGCAAGGGGCGCCCTGGAACCACTTCACCCTTGCGGGACCCGGTCGAAGTCACCGGGCCCCAGGGCTCCTCAATAGTACCTCACCCCAGGCTGAAGGTGCTGTGCCTGGGATGGAACCCCAACTTCATCCCGGCCAGGCCTAGGGCGCCTAGGCCGGGAACCTTGAATCGCCCGCACCCAGGCTGAAGGTGCCTGGGTGCGTGAAGAGATGATCCCCGAAGACAGACTCGTGGCGAGGGCGTCTCCCCCTTTTATCTCCTCCCGTCGATACCACGGCGGGTTCCCCGCCCCAGCCGTACCATCTCCAGGAAGGGACAAAGAAGGGTAGCACTGTGGTAGCGATTCTACCTCGAGCCTGTAGGTACTCCGCCACCCACAGGCAAAGGAGAATATTGCACCACCCAATCCTCCACGAATAACAAAAAGGGGTCTAACCCCTGCCATAATTACACACCTGGGTCACTCTACCCCCAGGTGTATCCCACTAACTTTGAAGACCCCGCTACATAAGTACACCCCTCACATTTTTTTAAATATTTTATTATATCTTTTCATGTGACAACACTGAAGAAATGACACTTTTCTACAATGTAAAGTAGTGAGTGTACAGCTTGTATAACAGTGTAAATTTGCTGTCCCCTCAAAATAATTCAGCACACAGCCATTAATGTCTAAACTGCTGGCAACAAAAGTGAGGACACCCCTAAGTGAAAATGTCCAAATTGGGTCCAATTAGACATTTTCATTCCCCGTGTCATGTGACTCGTTAGTGTTACAAGGTCTCAGGTGTGAATGGGGAGTAGGTGTGTTAAATTTGGTGTTATCGCCGTCACTCTCTTATACTGGTCACTGGAAGTTCAACATGGCACCTTATGGCAAAGAACTCTGAGGATCTGAAAAAAAGAATTGTTGCTCTACATAAATGTAGCGGTACCCCCATAGGGGCTGCTGGATATTGTGATCCACCTGTCACCCTGTCCAGCCCAGCATTCACTTCCCAGTCACCTTTGAGACAATGAATAAGTCTGTATGTTTGTTTTGTATTTTTATTGAGGGATTTTGAACTTGGATAGGGTAAAGGAAATTATGGGATGCCCAGAATCAATATTGGAATCAATAAGATGATCAGTTGGAACCTCCTATTTACACTTCTAGAGCTCCAGTCTCCTCCAGCACAACACTTATTTGTAGACTGTTTAGCCTCGTACACACGGCCGGTTTTCTCGGCAAGAAACGACAAGAAAACTGCTGGTAGAGCTTTCTTGCCGAGAAAACCGTGCGTGTGTACGAGGCTTTCAGGTTTCTCGTCAAGAAGACTGCCCAGAATCTCGACGAGAAAAAAGAAGAAGACCTGCTTTCTTTTTTCTCGTCGTGATTCTCGTCAGACTGTATTTGGACGAGAAAACCGTTCGTGTGTATGCTTTTCCGAGTCTTCAAAAACAGCGCATGGTCAGAATCAAGTATGAGACGGGAGCGCACCTTCTTGTAAAACTAGCGTTCGTAATGGAGATAGCACATTTGTCACGCTGTAACGGACTGAAAGCACGAAGACTGAAAAGCGCGAATCGTCTCTCCCCAAACTTTTACTAACACGCGGTAACACAAGATCAACAAAAGCAGCCCCAGGGGTGGCGCCATTGGAATAGAACTTCCCCTTTATACTGCCGTCGTACGTGTTGTACGTCACCGCGCTTTACAACGACGAGATTTTGGATTATCGATTGACAATGTGTATGCAAGGAAAGCTTGACAAGAATCTCGTCAAGCTTGACAAGAAACCCGTCGAGAAAAATGTTTTTTTTTGCGACGAGATTCTCGGCCGTGTGTACTAGGCTTTACCCTCTCTTCTGTACAATACTTTGTTCTAGCCACAGCTAGCACATGGTAGGCCCAACTCTTAAGTCCCATACACACTATTAGATTTTCTGTAGATTTTTGCCTTCAGATTTATCAAAACCATGTAGTGCAAGGGCTTGCCTGATTGCATACAAATTGAAACTCTTAAGCCTTGTACACACGATCGGATTTCCTATGGATTCAATGGATTTTTCCATCGGAATTCCGATGAAGCTGACTTCCATCAGTCTTGCCTACACACCATCAGTCAAAAATCCGAACGTCCCAAACACTGTGACGTAAAACACTCTGACGAGCTGAGAAAAATGAAGTTTAATGCTTCTGAGCATGCGTCGACTTGATTCTGAGCATGCCTGGGTTTTTTTCTTCGATGGAATTCCACACAGACGATCGGAATTTGCTATCATTTTTTTTTCCATTGGGGCCCATACACGATCGGTTTGTCCGATGAAAAAAGTCCATCAGACTGTTTTCATTGGTAAAACCGATCGTGTGTACAGGGCATTAAGGTTTGACCTCATATTATATGGTTTTGGTAAATCTGAAGACAAAAATCTGCAGAAAATCTAATGGTGTGTATGGGGCCTTACTCTGTCAGGCTTTAGCAACTGCCATTTCAGGTAGGGACCACGGGCCCCTTTAGTGTAGCAACAAATAGTGGAAGAAAAGTCCTTTAGTGCTAGCTGTCCTATGGTGGACTACTGCTCCCTGTCAGTCCTCTTCGGGCCCTGCCAGCCCTCCTGACTGCAGCTACCCGACTTCACTGCCCATGACATCACAGTCTCTCCTGCTGGGTCTACATCCATCTCAGACTGCACACTCCACAGCTCTCCCAACTGTGCCTGTCACTCACCAGCCCTCCTGGCTGCACTCCGGTGGATCCCTCCTGGAGACTTGCCTGGCAGCACTAGCGTCCGTTGTCTCTCGGTTCCTCTCTGTGCCTCCTGTCCAGATCCTTTTTTGTTTCTCAGCAAGGCTTGCACCCGAACCCCTCAGGCCCAAGGTCACCCCCCCCCCCCAGGCTGGGGAGTGTCTCAAAGGCCCCGACAAACTAGCACTCCATCTCTAGCTTCTTCCACCCAACAACTCCTCCCTAGCTGGGCTGACTCTGGGTAGTTAAAAAGGGCCTGCCCCCTGCCAATCCAGGGCTCCTTAGAATAACCCAGGCAGCTCCATCCCTCTTGACTTCCTTTCTTCTAGAATCCTTTAGAATCCAGAGGGAGGTAACTGAGAAGTGATGCTGCATGTGAATCACCTACTGCTACTCTAGGCCACTCCCAGCCCACACAGATAAAAAAAAAACAGGCCTAGCTTAAAGCTAGGCCTGATTCAATTTACCTGTACTGACAAAAATCCTACTACTAGCACCTACCTATAGTAGAGGGTGCTACATAAAGATGGCCTAGGCTATAAGAAGATTGCCAAGACCCTGAAACTGAGCTTCAGCAGTTTAACAGGACAGGTTCCACTGAGAACAGGCCTTGCCATGGTCGACCAAAGAAGTTGAGTGCAGGTGCTCAGCGTCATATCCAGAGGTTGTCTTTGGGAAATAGACGAATGAGTGTTGCCAGCATTGCTGCAGAGGTTAAAGGGGTGGGGGGTTAGACCATAAGCCGCACACTGCATCAAATTGGTTTTCATGGCTGTCATCCCAGAAGGAAGCCTCTTCTAAAGATAATAGACAAGGAAGCCCATAAGCAGTTTGCTGAAGACAAGCAGACTAAGGACATGGATTACTGGAACCATGTTCTGTGGTCTGATGAGACCAAGATAAACTTATTTGGTTCAGAAGGTGTCATGCGTGTGTGGCGGCAACCAGGTGAGGAGTACAAAGATAGATGTGTATTGCCTACAGTCAAGCATAATGGTGGGATTGTCATGGTCTGGGGCTGCGTGAGTGCTACCGGCACTGGGGAGCTACAGTTCATTGAGGGAACCATGAATGCTAACATGTATTGTGACATACTGAAGCAGAGCATGATCCCCACCCCTCAGACTGGGCCGCAGGGCAGTATTCCAACATGATAACGACCCCAAACACACCTCCAAGACGACCACTGCCTTGCTAAAGAAGCTGAGGGTAAAGGTGATGGACTGGCCAAGCATGTCTCCAGACCTAAACCCTATTGAGCATCTGTGGGGCATCCTCAAACGTAAGGTGGAGGAGCGCAAGGTCTCTAACATCCACCAGCTCCATGATGTCGTCATGGAGGAGGGGAAGAGGACTCCAGTGGTAACCTATGAAGCACTGGTGAACTCCATGTCCAAGAGGGTTAAGGCAGTGCTGGAAAATAATGGTGGCCACAAAAAATATTGACACTTTGGGCCCAATTTGGACATTTTCACTTAGGGGTGTACTCACTTTTGTTGCCAGCGGTTTAGACATTAATGGTTGTGTGTTGAGTTATTTTGAGGGGACAGCAAATTTACACTGTTATACAAGCTGTATACTCACTACTTTACATTGTAGGAAAGTGTCATTTCTTCAGTGTTGTCACATGAAAAGCTACAATAAAATATTTACAAAAATGTGAGGGGTGTACTCACTTTTATGAGATAATGTAAAAGCAAAACCTTTTCATTCATGTTGGATAAAGTAGGGAAAGGTTAAAACACCCTTTTTTCAATCTGTGTCCTATAGGGCAAAACTAGAGATTATAGGAAAATTTGCAGAAAATGATGGGTTTGCTGGATTTCTGGCAGGGTCAACAGTTATTTGTACTTATCAAAAAGATATATCAAAACACTTTCAATGGTATATTAAACAGACGAAAAGAGAGCAAGTCAGAGAAGGCCATTTTTAAAGTGGAACTTAAAGTGTTACTAAACCCACAACAGTAAATTCAGCCTGTATATGCAGTTAAGCATGCTTGTTATACTCACTGTGGAGCCTAAGGGGTTAATGCTCCGCATTGCGTAACAAAGGCTGTTTGATCCTGTCTTCCTTGATACTCCCCTTCTTCCACAGTCACCAATACATCTACTGATAAGACAGAGCCTTGGGGGCAATCTGCACATTCTCAGTTCGATGTATATTGCTAGAGTTTTTTTTTTGGGAGGGTGCATGTGATCAGCACAGGGCCAATCAGCACTGTCCAGACAGAAATTCAGGGGTCCTGTGGCCTCATAGGACAGTCAGAGTAGAATGAAAACTTCTCCCACGAGCTTTAAGCCATGCTCAGCTGGACACTGATAGAAGTCACAAGACTGCTATATACTTCTGATGAGAAAATCTATTTAGCAGTTTATATGTACTAAAATAATTGCATTTCCATGTTCTGTATACTGTGGGAGATCAGATATAGTGAATACAGCAGTGTTAATTTCATCGACTAAAACCGACTAAAACATTTAAATCGACTAACTTAATACCATTTTAGTAGACTAAAATACGACTAAAACAATTGAGATTACTAAAATACGACTAAAACTAAAATGACATTTTAGTAAAAAAACTAAAATGGCATTTTAGTCAAAAAACTAAAATGGGACTAAAACTAAAATGCCATTTTAGTCAAGAGACTATGACTAAAACGAAATTGAAATTTGACGTCAAAATGAACACTGGTCTGTAGTGCATGTTCATACCTCAATAATATAAATAATGTAGCGGGTACTTACTTTCCCGCAGTAATTTTTGAATTTTTCGGTGACACCAGTAGTGTGTCTCCGGCGGTCCACTGGGTGGCGCTGTCACCATGGGCCGACGGATGGATACCGCTGTGTGCTGAGCTTACTTTTGTCCTCTCTGGGCAGCGGTATGGTGGGGCGGGGAACCCGCCGTGCTTGCTGGGAGAGGGGATAAAAGGGCCGGCCATCTTGGTCACGGGGTAGTTGATCCCTGGCACCTTTAGCCTGCGGACGGAGTTCGTGTTTGTCCTCTAGGCGGACTAGGCCTAGAGGACCACCGGAGAGCGTGTTCCACCCCTGGCACATTTAGCCTGGGGTGAGGTACTCGGACGGCGGTCCGGAGCTCAGTGCCCAACACTGAGTTCCGCGAGGGAAGGATCCTAAGGTACTCCGGAGATGGATGCCTGAATCCGAGGTGGGCGTAATGGACCGGGAAGAGCTCCTCATCTGAAGACCCGGTGCAGCATACTGCCGGTGACGGGTGAGCCTCTTGTCTGAGACCGTCCGGAAGGTGAATTTCCCTCGTGCGGAGACCATAACCCACTCTTTGGAGGAGAGTGGAGGATCGAACTTGTGTCTGGGCCTATTCGTACACACACCTCCTTTTCTGTTCTATAGCCAAGGGAGTCCATGTTATGTTCTAAATAAAGGAGTGTTGGACTTTAACGGTGTGTGGCTCAAGTTCCTGGCAGACGAGGTTCTCGGAGACTCTTGGAGGGAGGATCAGATGCACAACACAAGCCCGAAGGTAAAGGAAGGCATTGCTGATACCACTTATACATCTGTGGTGGAGGCCAGGCGTAGCGCACCCTCTCCCTCCCCTATCATACCCCTAGACCAGAGACATTGCGAGCAGAACTTTAATAGAGGGGACGGGGAGAGGGGAGGAACTGCCCGCTACACGTGGGGGCTCGGGTCCGGGATATGTGTTGTGCATCACTTGGTAGAAGGTGTCTGCTGGAAGAGTTAAGCGAATAGGCCAAAGTGCAGCCCTGCTCGAAAGTCGTGGACATGACCTCAAAAGGGGAAAGGCCCGCGCAGGAAGAGTGGTGAAAGGGGGAAAACCCAGCCGTGTGACGGACTACACGTGGAGGTTTTTAATTGCACTGCGCCACCAGACACAACCCCCACCGCTTAGTTCGTGGGCGTATCTCAACCAAGCAAAGTGGAAAAGACTGCAAACTGGAGCAAAAGGGGAGGAGTCCAATACGTGTGACGGACTACACGTGGGACATTGGCGCGGAAACTCTGCAGTGTGAGATGGAACAGCAACAGGTCGCCATGTTTGGACCCGCCTCATGGATTCCGGTTCACCCGGCGACTACAACATTGACTGCTGCTGCTCCGATAACGGATACGGGGATCTGACTGAAGCCGAGGGGTCGATTCGCCCTATACTCATGTATGGACGTTGAGGCCCTGGGTATGATTTGCCCCGGGTGTTCGGGACTGGTATGCCTGTTGAAGCCGTTCGGACGTTGTGAGGCCTGTGGGGAGTTCACGTTTGAAGTGGATCCGGAGGTTGAGAGGCTGAAGACCATCTACCCAGGCCGGGCTTCAGGTACCGCCACCCAGAAGGGAGGAATCGCGGCTGTGAGAGTCACCCCTGCGCACACTGCAGCGACCGCGGAGGAGGTCGTGAAACATCAACGGGAGAAATCCGAGGATGCTGACTCGGTCACCACTGTCTCACAGCGTCCGCCACCGAAGAAAAGAACCAGCGTGGTAGCCCCGGCCAGCGGTGGTGGTGGACCGTCTCGCATGCTTACACCAGACTCAGAGGGATCCATTGACGGGAGTTCCGGACGCCCCAGAAAAGGTCAAGGTAAGCCGGCAGAGAAGACTTGGTGTGAGGGAGGAGGTGTCGCGAAGGCATGGCCTAGCCAGTCCCCAGGGTGTGGATGTTCTGCTTCCACACAGGGCTACATACCCGCGGAGGAGTGTGACACCTCTGACCTGGAATCTCTCTCAGATACGGGAGATGATGCCTTGATAGATGACTTGTTTGCCAAGAAGGGCTGGGACAAGATACCGCTTGCTTCATTCCGTGGAAGTGGGAATTCACCTATGTCCATAGGAGAGAGCACACCTAGGGTGGAGGCGTCAGCGCCTGAAGGAGAATCCCTTCCTCAACTTGTCCCTGCATCCCCGGCACCATCTGTATCTGACACTGGGGTCAAGAGACTGTTGCTGCGGCCCCCAATGCCCAGAATGGAGGTGGTCAAGGCACCTCGTCATCCAGACTCAGTTGTTTTGCCTGGTGAAGGGGAAAAAGCTATCATGCCTCCTTTGGCAAGACTACAGCGTTTATTCAGTCAAAAGGTTGCAGCGGAGTACGGCTGGGAGTACCCTTACTTATCGAAGGACTTGCTATATGAGGTGGAAGTGTACCGGGAGTGCTGGTACAATGACTTTGTGTGGACCCACCTCAAAGTTCCACACGCCCGCAGATATCTAACATGTTCTCCAAAGGCTTCACAACGCTTCAAAGACTGCAAGGCAGAATGGATGGTGGGAAGACACATCCACGCAGACAAAGTAGTGATCAGACGCAAAGAAGGCGAAGATGTAGAATACCATCTAGAGACTATGGATCAGCACTTGAAGCCACTGATTCTGTCACATCCCCGTTTCTACCTTTAGGAGAGAAAGACTCCAATATTGTCATGCTGCTGAACTTTCTGGGGAAATTGTGTTTTGTGTGCCCACAAAAAAAAAAAAAGGGGACTGTTCCTGTTTGTTTCTATCTTCCTGCAAGGAGACCACAGACTCTGGGGTAGATAGGGTTAGAGAGAAAGGAGAAGTTCCACGGGTGCAGTTACCGCGAGGCTGTCACCAGGTGGCAGTGTCGCGCAACGTTGCAAACACTTCTCACGCATTCACTCTTTGGAGAAACAGGAATTTCTTTTAGGAGAAATTTCTTTTCCTCATACACACGGATATATGTGTCAGGGTTTTACATGTTAAATTGTATTTCTTTTCCCTCTACAGGAGGACATCCCAGCAAGATTACATACTCTGAGGAGGTCTTTAGTTAGGATGGGGAGGGAAAAGTAAAATGTTGAAATGTGATTTCATGTTGAATGTGTTGTCTTTCACTCCTCTTTTATTACAGAGGCTCAGACACAACTTCTTCGTTAGGAGAGTTTCCCAAAAAGTTTTTGTTTTTCAATTGTTAGTGGTTTCTGGACTGGATCATGTCAGTTGTTGAGGATGTGGTTTACTCCAGACACTGGGGACCAGTGTCAAATAACAGGGGGGAGTATGTAGCGGGTACTTACTTTCCCGCAGTAATTTTTGAATTTTTCGGTGACACCAGTGGTGTGTCTCCGGCGGTCCACTGGGTGGCGCTGTCACCATGGGCCGACGGATGGATACCGCTGTGTGCTGAGCTTACTTTTGTCCTCTCTGGGCAGCGGTATGGTGGGGCGGGGAACCCGCCGTGCTTGCTGGGAGAGGGGATAAAAGGGCCGGCCGTCTTGGTCACGGGGTGGTTGATCCCTGGCACCTTTAGCCTGCGGACGGAGTTCGTGTTTGTCCTCTAGGCGGACTAGGCCTAGAGGACCACCGGAGATCGTGTTCCACCCCTGGCACCTTAAGGCTGGGGTGAGGTACTCGGACGGCGGTCCGGAGCTCAGTGCCCAACACTGAGTTCCACGAGGGAAGGATCCTAAGGTACTCCGGAGATGGATGCCTGAATCCGAGGTGGGCGTAATGGACCGGGAAGAGCTCCTCATCTGAAGACCCGGTGCAGCATACTGCCGGTGACGGGTGAGCCTCTTGTCGGAGACCGTCCGGAAGGTGAATTTCCCTCGTGCGGAGACCATAACCCACTCTTTGGAGGAGAGTGGAGGATCGAACTTGTGTCTGGGCCTATTCGTACATACACCTCCTTTTCTGTTCTATAGCCAAGGGAGTCCATGTTATGTTCTAAATAAAAGGAGTGTTGGACTTTAACGGTGTGTGGCTCAAGTTCCTGGCAGACGAGGTTCTCGGAGACTCTTGGAGGGAGGATCCGATGCACAACACAGGCCCGAAGGTAAAGGAAGGCATTGCTGATACCACTTATACATCTGTGGTGGAAGCCAGGCGTAGCACACCCTCTCCCTCCCCTATCATACCCCTAGACCAGAGACATTGCGAGCAGAACTTTAATAGAGGGGACGGGGAGAGGGGAGGAACTGCCCGCTACAATAACATATTCAATTTTTCACTCCAGCAGTATATAATGAGTTTGGAAATTGTAGAGAAATGCTTAAATAACGCATTACAATTTAACTACACCCATTCGATTTTAGATGACTAAAATTAATTTTAGTCTACTAAAATGTCCTGGAGATTTAGTCAACTAAATGCGAATAAAACTAAAACAATTGCAGAAGACTAAAATGGGACTAAAACTAAAATGCCATTTTAGTCCAAAGACTAAGACCAAAACTAAATCAAAATTTGCTGCCAAAATTAACACTGAAATACAGGGTCCTGGGTTTAGTAACACTTTAACTATATCTGACCACCACAAACTGAATATTACAAATTAATTAAACAGTGTTTTCAAAGCAGACTCCCCCATCCATTCATGTCTCAATGCTTTATTTTGTTGGGGAATCACTTTGAAAAACAACCCCCCAGAATTTCTAGTCGGGGGCCATGTTGAGTAAGGGCGGATGATTTATGTAGCATTTACGTCCTGGTATCCATCTGTTCTTAACTCAGGCATGCAGGCAGGAGGTTGTGCTTAGCTGAGAAAGACCCTCCAATGGAGACTCGTGGTATATATGATATCATTTTGGCCTAGGCCAGAAATCAGAAAAGCAACTGAAGAAATAAAAAAAAAGTTAAAAAACATTAAGTATAATACACCTTCCTTTCTATTTACTATTACTAGTAGAATAAGGATTAAAAACAATTCATGTTGGTTGAGAGTTGAGTTCTCTTTTAAGCTTTACATACACTTTAATGATTTTTAGTAGATACATATCTGCATTAAATGTTTTTTTTTTTTTTTTACATCAGCTGAGTCCACCTCTAAGACTGAAAAGCTAAATTAGTATTTCTTTCATGCATCCAGCTAAAGATTGCTGCTGCAGAGAGACAATGGCAGATTAGATCCCATATGATTCATTAACTGTCCTGTCATAAACAGCATATTGCCCAAAGGAGATATTACTATTCTGGCTACAACATTTCAATAAACAGACTGATTTGTCCCAGTACACACTGAGATCACCTTCCCTAGAGAAGAGGCTAGACGTAAACAGAACTTCATTAAAAATTGCCTGAGAATAACATCAGAAAATGCTGATCTGTTTCTCTTAAAAGTTAGTAGAAACAAAGTGAAAAAAGGATAGACAGATACGTAGATAGATACAATAAATTACCAAAAGTATTGGGACACCTGCCTTTACACGCACTTGAACTTTAATGCATCCCAGTCTTAGTCCGTAGGGTTCAATATTGCGTTGGCCCACAGTTTGCAGCTATACCAGCTTCAAATCTTCTGGGAAGGCTGCCCACAAGGTTTAGGAGTGTGTCTAGGGGAATGTTTTACCATTATTCCAGAACGCATTTGTGAGGTCAGGCACTGATGTTGGACGAGAAGGCCTGGCTCGCAGTCTGCGCTCTAAATTCATCCCAAAGGTGTTCTTTCGGATTGAGTTCAGGACTCTCTGCAGGCCAGTCAAGTTCCTCCACCCCAAACTCGCTCACCCATGTCGTTATGGACCTTGCTTTGTGCTGTCTTTTTTTCAGGGCCGACACCGATACCGATTTTTCAGATGTCTATAAGGCCGATAGCCGACATCAGGTGCAGATATTCTGTAGATTGAGGCCGGGTTCACACCTATGCGAATTGGTTGCGGCTTACACCGCATCCAATTCGCATAACATTATAAAATACATTGATTTCATCGAGGCTGGTTCACATATGTGCGATGCATTCGCACTGCGCATTGCCGAAAAAACGTGTGCGTTCTCTAGGCATTGCGATGTGGCTCAGGTGCGAATTCAGGCCCATTATGTTCTATGGGGACGCATCTGATTTGCACATGTGTTGCGTTCTGAAGAGGGACCTTCACGCCAAATTTTAAATAAAAAACCGGCATGGGTTCCCCTCCAGGAGCATACCAGGCCCTTAGGTCTGGTATGGACTTTAACGGGAACCCCTACGCCGCAAAAAAACGACGTGGGGGTCCCCTCAAAACCCATAGCAGACCCTTATCCGAGCACGCAGCCCGGCCGGTCAGGAAAGGGGGTGGGGACGAGCGAGTGCCCCCCCCAGAACCGTACCAGGCCGCATGCCCTCAACATGGGGGGGTGGGTGCTTTGAGGCAGGGGGGGCGCCCTGTGGCTCCCCCACCCCAAAGCACCCTGCCCCCATATTGATGAGGACAGGGCCTCTTCCAGACAACCCTGGCCGTTGGTTGTCGGGGTATGCGTGCGGGGGGCTTATCGAAATCCTGGAGCCCCCTTTAATAAGGGGGCCCCCAGATCCCGGCCCCCCACCCTATGTGAATGAGGATGGGGTACATCATACCCCTATCCATTCACCTGGTGGAAAAAAAATGTAAATAAAAACACTACACAGGTTTTTAAAGTCATTTATTAGGCAGCTCCGGGGGTCTTCTTCCAACTTTGGGGGTCTTCGGTGTCGTCTCCGCACTCTCCGGTTCTTTCTTCCTTCTGCCGGGCCTCCGCTATCTTCTTCCAGCTCTTTTGCTAGCGGGGGCCCGGTCTTTTTCGTCGTCTTCTTCCCTCTTCTCGCCTGAAGATGCTGACTCGTCGCTGTCTCCGGCTGTAATGCCGTGTGCGCGGAGCGCATTCACTTATATAGGCATGAGCGTGGTCACCGGGTAATGCCACCCGGTGACCCCACCTCCATATGACTCGACCCGACCAGTCCCGGGCAATGATGGGACTGTGACGTCATATGGGGACCACGCCCATGCCTATATAAGTGAATGCGCTCCGCGCACACGGCATTACAGCCGGAGACAGCGACGAGTCAACATCTCCAGGAGAGAAGAGGGAAGAAGGCGACGAAGAAGACCGGGGCCCGCTAGCAAAAGAGCTGGAAGAAGATAGCGGAGGCCCGGCAGAAGGAAGAAAGAACCGGAGAGCGAGAGAAGAACCGGAGAGCGCGGAGATGACACCGGAGACCCTCGAAGTCGGAAGAGACCCCCGAAGTTGGAAGAAGACCCCCGAAGTTGGAAGAAGACCCCCAAAGTCGGAAGAAGACCCCCGGAGCTGCCTAATAAAATTACTTTAAAAGCCTGTGTAGTGTTTTTATTGACATTTTTTTTCCACCAGGGGAATGGTTAGGGGTACGATGTACCCCATACTCATTCACATAGGGTGGGGGGCCGGGATCTGGGGGCCCCTTATTAAAGGGGGCTCCCGGATTCCGATATGCCCCCCGCCCGCATACCCCGACAACCAACGGCCAGGGTTGTCGGGAAGAGGCCCTGTTCTCATCAACATGGGTGCAGGGTGCTTTGGGGTGGAGGGGCCGCAGGGCGCCCCAAAGCACCCACCCCCCCATGTTGAGGGCATGCGGCCTGGTATGGTTCAGGAGGGGGGCCGCTCGCTCGTCCCCACCCCCTTTCTTGACCGGCCGAGCTGCGTGCTCGGATAAGGGTCTTTTATGGATTTTGGGGGGACCCCCACGCCATTTTTTTTCGGTGTAGGGGTTCCCGTTAAAGTCCATACCAGACCTAAGGGCCTGGTATGTTCCTGGAGGGGAACCCATGCCGTTTTTTTTATTTAAAATTTGGCGTGGAGTTCCCCCTCATGATAACAGCGGCGAGACTTCCCTCTCCTCTCCCAAGTCGGCAAGTCCGCAGCTAAAAACGCAAAGGAACCGCTGAACGACTGATTGCGAACTTGGCAAAGACTCCAAGCTCAAAAACGCAATGCACAAGTGTGAACCCAGCCTTAACGTTTTTATTTTTACACTGTCCTTTTACATTTTATTATTGCTGTCCCAAGGAATGTAAACATCCCTTGTGACGGTAATACGCAGTGACAGGTACTCTTTATGGAGGGATCTGGGGTCTAAAAGGACCCCAAACCCCTCCACTGAACTTAAAAGTATTCAAAACGCCAATATCAGTGTTTTTGAATACTTCCTATTTTTTTTAATCCATCACATCCCTAAGTAAAAGCACCACACAAAGTACAGAAAAACACTGGTTAGGCACACATTTATCCTTTGATCGCCCCTGATGTTTAACCCCTTCCCAGCCAGTGTCATTAGTACAGTGACAGTGCATATTTTTAGCACTGATCACTGTATGAGTGTCACTGGTTCCCACAAGGGTCAAAAGTGTCAGTTAGTGTCTGATTTATCCACAGCAATATCTCAGTCCCGCTATAAGTCGCTGATCCTTACTAGTATAAAAAAATATATATAAATTCCAGTATATATACTATAGTTTGTAGACGCTAGGGGTCGACCAATATCTTTTTTTCAGGGCCGATACCGATTTTTCAGCTGTCTATAAGGCCGATAGCCGACATCTGGTGCCGATATTCTGTAGATTTAACGTTTTTATTTTTACACTGTCCTTTTACGCTTTTTTTTATCACTTTTATTGCTGTCAAAAGGAATGTAAACATCCCTTGTGACAGTAATACGCAGTGAAAGGTAGACATGTGCAATTCGTTTAGTTTCTAATTCGTTTTTCACGAATTTATAGAAATTTGTTAATTCCAAAACTTCTGAATTTCCGAATTTTTCAATTTCCGAATTTTTGGATTTCCGAAATTTCGAATTTTTCAATTTATGAATTTTCGGATTTCCGAAATATAGAATTTACGAATTTCTGAATTCGGAATTTTGGATTTGAGAAATTCGGAATTTCTGAATTTCTGAAGTTCGAAATTGCAAACTTCGAAAATCTAAAATTCGAAAATGGGAAATTTGGAAAGTTGAATTTTTGAATTCCGAATTTTTAGAATTTCCGAAAAACGTTTTCGTTTTTTTGCTTTTTTCGGAAATTTGAAAAATAGTTTTTTTTCATTTTCGTTTTATTCGTTTTTTTGGAAATTCGGAAATTCGAAAATTTGGAATTCCGAATTTCCCAAATTTCCGAAAAAAGCAAAAAAACGAAAAAAACTAAAGCGAAAACAAATTTTTCGGCAGTGCACGTGTCTAGTGAAAGGTACTCTTTATGGAGGGATCTGGGGTCTAAATGACCCCAAACCCCTCCACTGCACTTAAAAGTATTGCAAACGCCAAGATCAGCGGTTTTTAATACTTCCTATTTTTTAAAACTGGCGCCTTTAGAATGAGAGTAACCCGGAAGTGATGTCATGACATCGTTTCTGGGTTACTAGAGCTGAGACCCGAACAAAGAAATCGGCTTTGTTCGGGTCTCTGGCCAGCCGGCGGACGTGTCAGCTGGTCGCTTGGGCCTCCTGGTGGGACAGGAGGCCCGGGCTGAGTGGCAGAAAGAGGGGGGGCGTCCCCTCCCACTACCCCTCCCACTACTTGTGATAACGGCCGAGAGGCTGCTTAGCCGCATCGGTTGTTATTACAGGTAAGCTAGCTGTCCACTCTAAAGAATGGTAGCGGGGTGATCACCCTGGTACAACCACTTGAAGCAATATTGGCAATACCGGTAAATTTGTTACCGATACCGATTCTTCAAAAAAAGTGAATATCTGCCGCGCCCATAATCAGTCGACCCCTAGTAGACGCTATAACTTTTGGCAAACCAATCAATGTACGCTTATTGGGATTTTTTTTTACCATAAATATGTAGCAGAATACTTTTTGACCTAAATTTATGAAGAATTTTTAAAAAAAATTTTTTTATATGTTTGATATAAAAATTTAAGTTTTATTTTAATTTTTTCAAAATTGTCTGTCTTTTATTGTTTATAGCGCAAAAAATAAAAAACGTAGAGGTGATCAAATACATCAAAAAAACTCTGTGGGAAAAAAATTACATACATTTTATTTGGGTACATCATTGCATGACCGCGCAATTGTCAGTTAACCACATAAGGACCGCCGCACGACAATATACATAGACAGAATGGCACGGCTGGGCACAAGGGCGTACAGGTACATCCCCTTTAAGATCCCAGCCGTGGGTCGCACGCGCCCTGCCGGCGGCACGCTCGCGACCTGGTCTAAAGCTCCATGACTGTGCCCGCAGGACCCGATCGGGTCACAGAGCTGAAGAACGGGGAGAGGTAAGTGTAAACAAACCTTTCCCCATTCTTCCTAGTGGCATGTCAGTGATCGTCTGTTCCCTGTCATAGGGAACGACGATCAGTGATGTCACACGTCAATCCACGCCCCCCTACAGTAAGAATCACTCACTAGGGCACACTTAAAGTGGAGCTCCACCCTAAATACAAACTTTTGCTATTTGGAACCCTCCCCCCTCCGGTGTCACAATTAAAACATTTCAGGGGGGAGGGGGGTGAAGATACCTGTCTAAGACAGGTATTTTCACCCACATCCGGGAGTCCTCTCTCCAGGAATCTGCGGGAGTGACGTCACTTCCCCCAGACTTCCCGTAGTGTTCTGGGAGACACTCGGCTCCCAGAACACAGGAGGACGAATCAGAACGGCGCAGCGCGACTCGCGCATGCGCCGTAGGGAACCGGGCAGTGAAGCCGCAGGGCTTGACTTCCTGGTTCCCTCAGCGAGGATGGCGGAGGGAGCAGCAGAGTGACGAGCGGTCGCTCGTCCTCTGCTGCGGACGTCGCTGGACTCCAGGACAGGTAAGTGTCCAAATATTAAAAGCCAGCAGCTGCTGTAGCTGTAGCTGCTGGCTTTTAATATTTTTTTTCCGGCTGAGCTCCGCTTTAACCCCTACAGCGCCACCTAGAGGTTAACCCCTTCACTGCCATTTTCACAGTAATCAGTGCATATTTATAGCACTGATCGCTGTAAAAATTACAATGGTCCCAAAAATGTGTCAAAAGTGTCCGATGTGTCCGCCATAATGTCGCAGTCACGATAAAAATCGCTGATCGCCGCCAATACTAGTAAAAAAAATTCTTAATAAAAATGCCATAAAACTACCCCCTATTTTGTAGACGCTATAACTTTTGCGCAAACCAATCAATAAACGCTTATTGCGATTTTTTTTTACCAAAAATATGTAGAAGAATACGTATCGGCCTAAACTGAGGAAAAAAATAAAAATGTTATATATTTTTGGGGGATATATATTATAGCAAAAAGTAAAAAATATGTAATTTTTTTCGAAATTGTCGCTCTATTCTTGTTTATAGCGCAAAAATAAAAACCGCAGAGGTGATCAAATACCACCAAAAGAAAGCTCTATTTGTGGGGAAAAAAAAGGATGTCAATTTTGTTTGGGAACCACATCGCACCACCGCGCAATTGTCAGTTAAAGCAACGCAGTGCCGAATCACAAAAAGGGGCCTGGTCCTTTAGCAACAAAATGGTCCGGGGCTTAAGTGGTTAAAGTAACGCAGTGCCGTATCGCCAAAAATGGCTTGGTCATGAAGGGGAGTAAATCTTCCGGAGGTCAAGTGGTTAAAAATTAGCCAAATAGGAGAAGTTCATTTTTGGAGTTGAAATATGCTGATTATACCACAAATAAAGGTCTGATAACATGACAAATCCACAATAGAATGGAGCCCATCATGTTTAGTAATGAATGTTCACAAATATTGACTATAACTATTACATTCATGGTGCATCTAATGTAATGATGGAGATGTTCATTAAAAAATATTTTTAAACATTAAACTAATTTAGGAACCCTCAGAGATTTAGAATAATTGTAACACAATCTACAATGCGACAAGGACTGAGTCCCTTGAGAATAATAATGATATAAATGCAATCCACTTCCTATAAGAATCTCTTTCACCTCTGAATTTCTAAATCTAACGTTCATCATAAACCATCATTTGTACAAGTACGTTATTCCCTGCAGTTGTTTATTAATAGGGGACGGTGCGGTATTATATTATAGGAGGATAAGAGGTAATACCATTGCGTTTGTAAACAAAAACATCAACAATAACGTTTTTTTTTTTTCCTTTATTTATTTTTTACTATTACTGTTCTATTTCGAGCAGCCTCTTAATTGCAAAAAAGCTTTAACCACTTGAACTATGAAAAAGATCTTACCCCCTTAATGAGCAGGCCATTTTTTGATATTCGGTATTGCGCTAATATACAGTAACTGGCAATCACTCAGTCATGAAACACTGTACCCAAATGAAACTTATATAAAAAATGTTTTACACAAACAGAGTTTTCTTTTGGTGGTATTTGATCACCTGTATTCCAAAAATGACAAAATGAATGTATAGCCCCAATGAGCATTACTCGGATTGTCATATGCAGCGCTCTTATCAACAAGTACACTGATAAGGTTCCCTTTGTCCCTAGAGACAATGGTATGAATGGTCACCCAGTCTGTATATATTGTCACCAAAGAAGAGTTCAATTCTTTTCACCTATCGAATATTCATGAACTTTGTCTGTGGAATGTGCACCTTCCTCCAGATCAGTGCAGACAGGTGTTTGAGAAAAAACTCCCCATAGGGATTGCACTCACCAGACTTCAGAAGATAACGAGCCTTGTACGAACATCCAATCAGGAGATCCGATCAAGCGCGTCCTTCTGTGGGCGTCCTTTCTATAGAGATACTCCGTTTTTCTGGATGGGAGAAACACAACACCACTGGCCTTCACAGCTGTCAATCAATCAATGCACTAAACTGTTCCTAATCAATAGTGGGCGGAGCCTGTCTACACCTGAGCACATTGTTGGGTGGCTGAGTGCTATTCCAGTGGAGCAGCAATATGCTGTGATTATGAAAGCTGGACTGATAGACTTCTGGAATCCTTAGTCTTCTTCTGAATTCTTCCCATCCAGAAAAACGGAGTATCTCTATAGAAAGGACGCCCACAGAAGGACGCGCTTGATCGGATCTCCTGATTGGATGTTCGTACAAGGCTCGTTATCTTCTGAAGTCTGGTGAGTGCAATCCCTATGGGGAGTTTTTTCTCAAACACCTGTCTGCACTGATCTGGAGGAAGGTGCACATTCCACAGACAAAGTTCATGAATATTCGATAGGTGAAAAGAATTGAATTCTTCTTTGGTGACAATATATACAGACTGGGTGACCATTCATACCATTGTCTCTAGGGACAAAAGGGAACCTTATCAGTGTAATTGTTGATAAGAGCGCTGCATATGACAATCCGAGTAACGCTCATTGGGGCTACACATTCATTTTGTCATTTTTGGAATACATGTTTATTTTTTGAATGTGGCTGCTGACGCTATACGGGTATCTATGAGTAAAATCTGACATCACAGTATTTTAATTATTTTCAGATTGTCAAGGTCACCTGTGGCCAGGTGACAGATGCACACCGTAAGGGGACAGGAGTGCACCGCAAGGTAGTGAACCCTATGGCTGACTTCTGCGGATAGGAAACTGGGTGGTTGTGGAAAGCGGGACCAGAGGAGCACAACCGGGATCCTAACGGAAGCTAGAGCCAAGATTCCCCAGGGCGCGGAGTCTAAGACCCAGCAGGTCTTCTCCAGGGCCTCTAGTGGTGAGGATGTTATGCTGCAGGCTGGGACCAGGTCGCGGCCCCTGGAGTTTCCTAGCTCACGCCCCGTAGGATAAGGGGAAAAGAGGGGAAGCAGCAGCACAAGATATGAGAGAACCGAATAACAAGCTGAAGGTCAGGGGCCACAAGCAGACAAGGATAACGAAAGAACGAGCCGAAGGTCAAGGGTCACGAGCAGACAGGGATAGTCGGGGACAAGCCAATAATGTAACAGAGAGACAGACGTAGCACACGGCAGGCAGGAACCCAAACACACAATGCCTAACAAACACGTTGATCAGCAAAGCAGGCTTGCAGTGCACAGGTTAATATAGTGTTCAGTGATAGGGCCTGGGGTGGAGTCAGGCTGGGAGGAGATTATAAAGGAAGCCAGGTGAGAGAGAGTCAGGCCTCTAAGATGAACACATGGGAAGGAAGGTAAGCTGACAGACAAACACTACTGCATATCCATGACACAGATGATCTAAAAGGTTGTTTCATATTTGATTGTAAATCCATAGCGCTGGGTTAAGGGAAAGATAGTTATCAGTTGCGCCTTAAATACTTATGTTTTCTTTTTTTGTGTTGGTATTTGATCACCACTGCGTGTTTTATTGTTTGCTATATAAACAAAAAGAATATACCAAAAATGTTGAAAAAATAAAACAAAACACGTTTTTCGTAGTTTCTGTTTTTAAAATTTTAAAAATAAACAATCTTTCTTCATAAATTTAGGTCAAAATGTTTTCTGCTACATTTCATTGGTAGAAAGTAACGCAAATTAGTGTATATTATTTATCCTGTGTGGAAGTTATAGAGTCCACAAACTATGGAATATTTGAAAATTGGTCAATCCTGATGTACGGACGTCCTATTTCATTTCTAAAATGCCAGGGCAGTACAAATATCCCCCAAATGGCCCCTTTTTGAAAAGTAGACATTCCAAGGTATATAGTAAGATGCATGGTGAGTTATTTGACGTTGTAATTTTTTTGTCACAATTTTGGGGAAAATTTTATGAAATGTAAAAATATTTTCCACAATTTTTTTTTTTTTTACATACTGTCACTGGTGCAGTACAGTCATCATAGGACTGGTGTGGTAGTGATTTAGGATACTTGCTGGTAACAGTATGTAAAAATAAACAAATAAATAAATATGTTTTTCTTAAAGTGGAGCTCCACCCTGGAAAAAAAAAATGTCACCAAAAATCTACTAAAAAATAGAAGAAAAAATAATAAAATTTACTTACCAGAAATAGCGGTTGCAATGCGGAAGTTCCTAATCTGCCTTTTCCTAGTCCTGGGCAGGTCTTCCTCGTCCTACTCACGGTGTCTTCTGGTCAATGGGGCGCGCTGTCTTCTGGGAACTGTGTGTATCCCAGAGAGCAGCCGGCCCATTCACAAAGCGCCGTGCGACTCGCATATGCGCAGTAGGAAACAGGCATGGAACCCTCGGGAGGGGCTGACTTCGCGGGCGCCTAGGACAGGTAAGTGTCCTTATTAAAAGTCAGCAGCTACAGTGTTTGTAGCTGCTGACTTTAAAAAAATAATAAATCGCAGGTGGAACCCCGCTTTTAAGAATCCTTTTTTTTTTTTTTTACATACTCTCCATATCCACAATACTGACACTGTACTACTCTGGTGGGTGATCATATTTTTTATTTATTTTTTACACTGTTTTTGATTATAACAGTGATCATCACTGTTATAAGCAATAGTTTTAACTGTCATAAATGGCTTTCATTCATGACAGATTGCTTACTGTTGTAATCTGTGATTGGCTACAGCTAATCACATGGTACAGTGTGCCAGGTACCATGTGATAGCTGTGGGCCAATCACAGCATTACAACAGTAAGCCATTTATGACTGTTTTGTTTACAATGAAAAGATGTGATCGCTATGATTGGTTATAGCGGTCACATGATACCCTGGCTGCTCACTGCATGAGCGCCATGACAGAATGGTCACAGTATCACGCCGCCTGCTGCCAGCTAAGGCACAAGTACTGTGTGGGCGGCAAGTGGTTAAAAAGAAGCATGAGGCTCATGCTGGCCATATACACTAAAGGGTGTATTTATAAGAAATTTGCAGAGCTATTTGTCCTGCATAACTGCATCTAGATTTTTTTCTGAGTGAATGCTGGCAAAATCAAATGTTTCTAGGATATTTGCTCGTCGTGTTCATTGGCTTAAGCCTCGTACACACGGTCGGACTTCCATCGGACTTTTCCGTGGATTTTTGTCCGAACAGAGTTGGCCGGTCACACCCATAGCATACACACCACAGGACTTTTCTGCAAACTTTCTCAAAACGTTTTCCAACATCACGTGGTTTTTCTGCTCTTTACTGCCACCCTTTGGTCAACTTCTGCTATTGTTGGTTGATTTTAACATTGTTTGTTTTGTCCATCGGACAAAAGTCTGATGGTTTTCTGTACACACGGTCGGACTTTGCTCCATCTGACTTTTGTTTGCCAAAAGTTTGTCCGTTTGCAGACCGAACTTTTGTCCGATGAAAACCAAAAAAGTTTGTCCGATGGAGCGTACACACGGTCGGATTTTTTGTCAAACTTGCTCAAAATGAAGTTTGTTGGCAAAAAGTCCGACCGTGTGTACGGGGCTTAACTCTAATGGCCATATTGCAGAATTTTTCTGATTCACTCTATTCTGGATGAATTAATGTATACTATTTGACTTGGAGAGAAAATTCATTAACAATAGATTTTGCCCCTATTTGTACAGAATATATGTATGTACAGTTTGCAGAATGAATAGCTCTGCTTTTTATATATATATATATATATATATATATATATATATATATATATAAAGCCATTGGATTTTTTTTCCTTCAGCTGAACAAAAAATATCTAACAGATTTCTCCATCCATGCTTTTTTTTTTTTTTTTATTTAAACTTTATTTTGTTTTTTGGAAATATTTCAGCGTACATACAAAAATATTTATACATATAAAATCTTACATACCTTCTATATTTAAATTAACCAAACCCATTTTTTTTTTGGGGATCATAATCTTTGCAGCATTGAGCAGGGGAGGGACTAACGTTTCTTTATATTGTTTTTTGGTTTTGTTTGACCCATGGAACAACACATTCCAAGCGTTTAAAGGGATCCTTTCCCCGGTTATTTCCTAGTGTATTCTAGAATGCTATGCCAGTACTCTTATTTTTTGACACTCCCACCAAATATGTATTGTTGTTCCCCTTTGCCCACTCTCCCTCCAACATTGGGAAGGTCTATTTGGCTGGAATTGGTTAATTTTCTCCGGTGTCAGGTGCCACCTTACCAAGCACTTGTAATTAGCTTCTATCGTAGTCATATACTGCTCCTATCATTTGTTTTTCATCTAACTTCTTTACCAGATCTTGTTCCCATTTTCCTAAAGGGTAGGGCCCCATTTCCTTCTAGTTCAGTCAATATATCATACATTTGCGAAACTCCATGTTTCATAGGCGTTTTAATATTGCAAAGTTTTTCGATTGGGTTCAATGTTTTCTCTTCTCTAACTGGTTGAGGGATTGTGCTAACAAAATGTTTAAGTTGTGTGTATTCCCATTCATTTACCGCCTGCCACCCATACTTTGTGATTAGTTCTACTCTTGTCCTTATTTTTCCTTGTGTAGTTATATCTTTTAATTGTGCTTCCCCTAAGTGCTTTCCCATCCGTGTCCAATTACCTGGGATAAAAAAACTTGTTCCTGTTAACAAGATTAATGGGGAATTGTATTCCCACTTTTCCCATCGATATATATTCTATCCCATACTTTAAATACAATTTTTGTTAAGTTATGTGTGTAGCGGGTGGTTACATTTAGGGGAGGCATCTGAGTGATAAATGGCTCAGATGCAACAATTGTTAGGGTTCATGGACCAAATTATGCCAGTGGAGGATACAAGGGTGTCCAGTTCCCTGCGGCCTGTAGGTGGCGCTGTCGCCATAGGCCGGGGTTGAACCACCATTGTAATTCTGTACCCTATTTGTCCTCTCGCAGCAGTAGTACAGCGGGGTGGGGAACCTGCTGTGCATGCTGGGAGAGAGGATAAAAGGGGCGGACATCTTCCGCTCAGGGTCCACGCCCAGGCACCTTCAGCCTGGGTGTGCATGCTGGTGGTCTCCAGGCGCCCTCGGCCCGGGGACGGAGCTGCGATTCCACCCCAGACACCTTTAGTCTGGGGTGAGGTACTCTCTGGAGGCCTGGGGCCCAGTACCTTCGACTGGGTCCCGCAAGGGATGGAGGATTCCTAGGGTGTCCTCCGGTATTGGACACCCGAATCTAGGGCGAGGGGGACCAAAAAAGTGACCTTCCCGGAGATCCAGCGTAGCATTGGCTGGTGACAGTGGAGGCCTCTGGTGACCGTCCAGATGGATGACTCCCCTGACAGGGGCCGCATCTCAAGAAGGTAGTCCACATTCTCATGGTCGGTGGCAGTGACCCAACTGAAACCCAGGTCGGTGGCAGAGACCAAGTCCAATTCACCTGGTCGGTGGCAGCGACCACCCTCACGGTCAGTGGCAGTGACCGTGCGCCAAGCCTGTTTGCGCATACCGAAACAGGAGAGTAACAAGTTCATGTTTGTGCCTGGACCTTCCTCACCACCTTGTCTGTTCGTTGTCTAACCAGTCTGCTCTAAAAGGACTATTTATTTCTCTAAAAGAATAAATAAGTGTTGGACTTTCAATGGTGTGGAACTTGGCTTTCTGGGAGTTAAAGGATCATCCTCAAGGGGAGCTTTGGCTCTGGACAGGGGCACAGACCCGAAGGTAATTGGGTATAGCTCACACCTCTACACACAAGAGGATACGAGCTGGTGGTGTGTCACACTCTCCTCCCTGGTCCCCTAGATGAGAGCCATTGACATTGACAGAGAAGGAGGGAGTGAGAGGTGAAGTCGCTACGCATGTATTCAAACTGTGCATTCTATATTTTGGTGGAATCCAAATACCTTTCCCTAGTTATACCGTGTACAGTGTATTTTTCATTTTTTACCCATCCCTTATTTGTGTCTATATTTGCCCATTCTAATAACCTTGCCATTATTACCGCCGTAAAATATCTTTTAATATTAGGGGCCGCCAATCCACCTTTATTTTTTTTCCTAGACAGGAGCACATAACTTACTCTGGCTTTTTTATTCTGCCAGATGTACTTCAAAATTATTGTTCTCTTAACTTTAAAAAAAACATTGAGGTATCTTCCCGTTTGATGGTTGCTTGTTTGATTTCCCCTGATGGAGACGGTTACAGTGCTGTCATGGAACATTAGGGGGCTACAAGACCCTCTGAAACGTACCATGGTGTCCTACCTGATGAGGAAACGCCTGCCTGCTATTTGTGCCTTACAAGAGACGCATCTTACTGCTGATTCTAAGTCATGCCTGAATTATCGGTGGGTGGGCAGAGCGTATCGCTCCACTCACACTTCCTACTCCAGGTGTGTGAGTGTTTTGATACATAGATTTTGAGGAGCTCAGCTCTGCGGTTGATGCTAATGGTAGATATGTTTTTCTTTTGTGCAGGTTGTTTACCCTTAAATGTATTCTTGCTTTTGTGTATATATATACCCCCCCCGTACAATAACCAGGTATTGAGAGCTTTGGCGGAGTTTCAGGTGCGGTTCCCGGAGGTGCCTTTGTACGCCTTCGGGGATTTCAACTGTTTCACGGACCCCTTGCTGGACAAACATCCCCCGGGGGGGGGGAGGGAGGGGGACGAATCGCACTGCCCTAAGGAAATTTTATAGAGGAGGTGGGGTGGAAGGACCCCTGGAGGGCGAGGAACCTGGGGGTGAAGCAATTTTCATGCTTTTCAAAGAGCTATTCATCTTTGTCCAGGATTGAGCTATGTATATGCTCTCAAACTGCTGAACGTTACATTTCAGGGATGGTGTATGCTCCCAGAAGTGTATCGGATCACTCTCCACTGATTGTGTCTCTAGAGGTGCGTCCCCCTTCCGCGGTGGCTAAGGCTCCATGGAAGATGAACGCCTTTTGGTTGAATCTCTTTTCTTCCCATGAACACATAGAATCCCGCATTTTAGACTTTTGGTGCATCACAGAATGTAGCCATGGATTGGGAGGCCTTTTAAGGCTGTCCTGCGGGGTCTATTTATTACAGAAATACAGGCCATTAAGAGAAAGACACATGCTCAGAGGGAGGGAATGGAAATGTTGGCTAAGAAGCTAGAAGATACTTTTGTCACAGACCCGCCTGAACTGAACAGGGAGGCGTGGCTTTCGGCGCAGGACGCTCTGTACCGGGTCACGACCTTGGGTGCAGAGAGGAAGCATTTTTTTCAGAAGGCGGCTTTCTATGAGGAGGGAGAGCACACAGGCCGCATGTTGGCGACTATTGCCCATTCCCAGCAGCTGTCCCCTTCAATTGGAGCACTACGCGTTCCTTCTGGTGAGGTGACTAACTCCCCAGACCAAATTTTGACAGGACTTGTTAGTTTCTTCTCCTCCCTGTATGAATCTAAGTGAACATTTAGATGAATACTTGGACCAGGTCCTCCTACCTACACTGACGGACTCCGCTAGGGAAGTGCTTGATGCCCCTTTGATCCTAGGTGAGCTGCAGATGGCGACTAACATGTTCCCCAACTCGAAAGCTCCGGGAGATGACGGGCTCCCTGCTGAGGTGTACAAACAATATGGAGAGCAGATGTTACCGCACCTGCTGAGTCTTTAATGCTGCAAAGGAGACCGGTACCCTCCCCCAGTCTATGACTAGAGCTAACATTGTATTGATTCTAAAGCCAGACAAGGACCCTATAGACCCGGGATTGTACAGGTCCATCTCGCTCTTACAAAATGACGTTAAGATCCTTGCCAAGGTCCTGGCAGTAAGACTGAATAGCGCCATATCCACTATTATTCACTCGGACCAGTCCGGGTTTATGCCCCAAAAGTCGACTGCGATAAATCTGCGGAAACTTTTCCTGAATATCCAATCGCGGGCGGACAATGTTGGTGATCGTGCATTGCTATCCCTAGATGCCCATAAGGCGTTTGACAGCGTCGAGTGGGACTATCTGTGGGCGGTAATGAAGTTTGGGTTTGGGACTGAGTTCATCCAGTGGGTGCAGCTGCTGTACTCTTCACCAGTAGCGGCTATACGGGAGGGGGGGAGGATTTCACATACCTTTAACTTACATAGAGGCACACGGTAGGGCTGTCCCCTCTCCCCTCTCCTTTTTGCCCTGGCTATTGAGCCTTTGGCTGCCATGATCAGGGATTGTCCCTCAGTGCAGGGATTTGGATATGGAGATCTTCAGGAGAAGATCATGCTATATGCAGATGACACTATGCTGCTCCTTGGGGATACTTCCACTTCACTGACTGAGGCCATGACTATAGTGTGGCGATTTGGTATATACTCGGGGTTAGTTATTAATTGGACCAAGTCCTCTCTCCTGTTGTTAGACCGTGAGCCTTCAGCATTCTCTCCGACCTTGCAGGACATCCCTGTAGCGACGTCCTTTAAATATTTGGGCATCCAGGTTACTGCCTGTTTGCTGGAATATGTCAACCTCAATCTCACCCCTCTGATCAACCGCTGCCGCGATCGGGTCAAGGTGTGGAGCAAGCTGAGGTTGTCCCTGGTGGGGAGGGTGAACTTGATAAAAATGATCCTTATGCCGCAGCTGCTGTATGTGCTCCACAATTCTCCCATGGTTATTCCCCTGAACAAGTTTAGAATTATTAACTCGATCTTTCGATCACTTGTATGGCTCTCCAAGCCCCCTAGGGTTAAACTTGAACAACTACAGCGATATAAAGACACCGGGGGATTGGCATTGCCCAATCCCTGGCTGTACTACTTAGCTTCCCAAATGCAGCATATAGCACCTGTTATATCCCCTCAACAGGACCTGGCACTGAATTTGCTGGACTCCTCGGTCCAGCTGCTCGGCTTCACGACTGGGGGGGGAGTGGCGGATGGTCTGGAGGCCCTGAGATACACTAAATCTTATAAGCTCTTCCCCACGTATGTACTCATGCAAAAGATTTGGAATAAAGTCAGGATGCTTCAGGGAGTGACTGGATTTACTATTTACAGCCCTATATGGGACAACCAATACTACAGGGAAATAGCCAAATTACCGTATGGTCTGAGGTGGACGCAGTATGGGGTGTCGCATATGACTCATATATTTAGAGATGGCAGATTAAGGTCTTTTCAGGAGCTCAGTATGGAATTTCGGCTACCGGCTTCTATGCAATTTTACTATCTCCAGCTTAAACATGCAGTTGACGCGCAGAGGGAAACGGATGTTTGGTCCTTGGACTCGGCGTCGGTTTTCAACTACCTGTTTGAAGTGACTACATATAAGGGATTTATTTCTTATTTGTTATGCCAGGTTGCTTAATCTCTTTCTTCAGGGCGCTCCTCTGAAGGCAGTGTCCCTGTGGGAACAAGATGTGGGCGCGTTTGAGGAGGAGGCTTTGCAAGCGGTCCCCTCGTACTCCCTGAACGTGGCTCACAGATTATCTCAGCTTTACATCCTTCTGAGGGTCCACTACACACCGGCTAGATTTTCCCGTATGGGGGTGACTACTGATCCGTCCTGTACCAGGTGCTGCAGGGATCACGGTGATCTTATCCACTTGTTGTGGAGATGCCCGAAGCTCCGCTTGTATTGGGCACGGGTCATCGACACTCTTAATGGCGCTTTCCAGGTTCAGATACCACTGGATCCTAAAGCCTGCCTGCTGGGGATACTAGATGGCCTCCAGTTGGAGGATATCCCCAAGCAGGCTATTGGCAGGGCCTTATTTCAGGCCCGTTTGATGATCTTGAGACACTGGAAGGATACTGGACCACCTGCGGTGCAGGAGTGGATCACACAGATGGGGGCTACACTTTGGTTGGAAAAACTTGTGCATCAACGTAGAGGGACTAGTACGAAATATGATAAACTATGGGACCCGTGACTGAGTGTCCCGGGTCTGGCCCCTATGGATTTGGTATATGATCGAATATTTTGAGCCTGTTCAGGGTGGGTGGATGGCTTTTTTTTTTATATAATTGGCTATGTGGAACGATTAACGGCATGCACTGCTGAGGGGTGTAGGGTGGGGGTGGGGGCATGTTATGATAATAAGGGTAACAATAATTTGTCGAAGGGCATATGTGTTATGGCGAATACGATGTATATGGGTGTGCTGCGTCACACTGATTGATCATATTGTAGGTTATCTGGAACTCTGTGAATGTTTTTTTTTTTTTTTTTTTTTACATCTGCTCAATAAAGACCTTTGTTTGAGAGAAAAAAAAAAGTATTAGGGGGGCTGAGGGGGGCTACTGCACACAAAAGGCTTTTTATCTTAATGCATAGAATGCATTAAGATAAAAAAAAACCTTCTGACTTTACAACCCTTTTTAAGGCTTTAGAACGCCTTTATTTTTGGTTTGCCCACCTCATGCTCAAACAGAACCTGAAGGTCATATCTATTCTTGAGTCAGGTTTTTTTTTTAACCACCAAAGACACACCCTATGCACCATAAAGACAAACCCTATGCACCATAATCCATAATTCCTGCTGTGATGGAATTACATTCATAAACTGTGGTTACACTAATGCATATTATTATTATTCAGGATTTATATAGTGCCAACAGTTTGTGCAGCGCTTTACAACATGAGGGCAGACAGTACAGTTACAATACAATTTAATACAGGAGGGATCAGAGGGCCCTGCTCGTTGGAGTTTACAATCTAGTATAATAAAATAACAATCAGTAAGACATCACACAGACCTATATTACCAGGTCCAGAGGGAACATGGGCTCGATTGGTCCTCCTAAGAGAAACATCCCTCTTGAATATATCATGTTTAATTTCTGACAAATCATGATATCATTCTACTCAATAATATGTTGAATGTTTGGTTGTTAAACCTAGACAGATGAAAATATAGTATATGTATTTTGAAAATTTGAGATTAGGGGGTGTGCCTGCTGAGCATAATAAAATACTCTCCAGTTCCTTTAGCACACTCCGCAGACCATTTAATTAGTTAATTCTGTAAACGCCCTCCCCAGGGACCAGAAAAGATGGCTAAATTTGCAGCTCAGCAGTTTATGCTTACCATCAGAACTATGAAGGCATTCTAGGAGCCATTTATGAGAGCCGGTGACTCTGATATATCAGACTGGACTACCCTGCAAGCGAGAAAAAAACCCTGGACTGCCGCACTCTGTATAGACAGTTATTTATTCCAAAATTTCAAGTAAAAAATCCAAATTCAAAATAAATCCATAGATCCAAAACAACAAATGCAGATAGCCACCCTTCCCTGCATGCACACTAACGCGTTTCACGTCACGAATTGACGCTTACTCATAGCTATGAGTAAGCGTCAATTTGTGACGTGAAACGCGTTAGCCACCCTTCCCTGCATGCACACTATCTGCATTTGTTGTTTTGGATCTATGGAATTATTTTTAATTTGGATTTTTTACTTGAAATTTTGGAATAAATAACTGTCTATACAGAGTGCGGCAGTCCAGGGTTTCTTTTTCTCCCATGCATCAGTGCAGAGCCAGCACCTGTGTGAGTGACCGGGCGGAAGCAGCCATTTGGTGAATTATCAAGCTTTTGAGCGGTACGTTTTTTCCTTACCCTGCAAGCGAACTGGATGCTGCACGAACCCAAAGACCAGGCAAACTTTGCTAATAATTTTAACTTTTGATCATATTTATTTTAATGTTGTTAATTGTCTGTTTTGTAATATTCTTTTTCTGCAATTATTTTCTTACGGAATTTTTTCTCTTTTTTTATTGGTAAAAACAATATTTAAGAATTGTTACGCTAAATCTCTGAATGCACTAATCAGAAATTTAAAGAACTTTTTTGCCTCATTGAACAAAGCTACTATATTATAAACTCTGTTACAATTCTAACTGTGGTAGAAAGTGATACAGACAATGCTTTTAAAAGGTCAGAAGCGCAATAGCAGATATCATAAATGGAGTATGTTTCTTTTAAAACGTAGTAGCAGTTACTGTATGTGTAAATAAAGGGTTACCGTATATACTCGAGTATAAGCCGAGTTTTTCAGTACATTTTTTTTGTGCTGAAAATGCCCCACTCGGCTTATACTCGAGTCACCTTTTTTGCGCCTGATCTCCCAAACTTTGGGGACCTGGTACCGACTTGGCACACATGTAGCCCCACTCTTCCTCTACAAGTGTGCACAATTTGTTGTCCGGGAGACCTACGGCCGGGGAGCACCGATTTTTCAAAGCCGGCGCCCCTTCCATAGTTTCCCATGTTAAATGGTAATTTCTCCGGTGATTTTGGGGACCCGGTACTGGCCGGTCGTAAATCCCCTGGGCCCGAAACTTGGCACACATGTAGCCCCATTTCATCCCTTCCATAGACTCCCATATTAAATGTCAGTCTAGTCATGGGCACAGTGAGGCATGGACACAGTGAGGCATGGACACAGTGAGGCATGGGCACAGTGAGGCATGCACATGGACACAGTGAGGCATGCCAATGTACACCCTAGGCTTATACTCGAGTCAATAAGTTTTCCCAGTTTTTTTGTGGTAAAATTAGGTGCCTCGGCTTATATTCGGGTCGGCTTATACTCGAGTATATACAGTAATTGCGTAGTTACATGTCATATTACTCTTAGTCTGCTGGTGCTATTATTGTTGTCTCATGTTTGGAAAAGTGTGCAGTATGTCATATTCTGGTCACAACAGTAACCACCGTGCATTCATCACATTTGTCATCTTTCTACATGTTTGTGGTGGGCAATGTGGATATTCTTCCTCTAGGTATGGTGGACAAACATTTTGACAAGCCCATGTACTAATTTCTGTGCAATCTTTCCTTTGTTGACCCGACTTATTCTTCAGCAGTCACTCCCAAAATGCTTGAAAGGCTTTTTATATAAAACAAGGCCATCCCTTTTGGTGGCTGTGCTCTACAGATGGATGTCTTTGTGTACTGCGAATCATGACCTATATCGGCTATATGGCAGCACATGCAGATCTTACCATGTTTTGACTCTTTTTAAAAGTAAAGAAAAATACCTCTTGTTCCTGCCAGGAATCCAATGAACACCCAACTTTATGTAGTGAGGTGACAACACTGCCTCAGCTATACTAAAATCATAGACAGTGTTGTCGGCCCTGCAGAGTTCTCCTCTGAAGCACTACATAATACCTCCTCTATGCAATGGAGATAAGCAGCAGGGAAGTATTTTTGCAATCCTTCAGAAGTAAACTGGACAGCGCTGAAAACAAGCAATAGGATTTCATTGAAGCAGAGGCGGCATGAAGCTTATAGCAGGAAGTTAGAAGCAATGTCAAATGAAAAGATCCATAAGCCACACATCATAAAGCAGACCCATGTGCATTAAATGGCAACCTCAGCCCAGACCCCAGCCAGATCACGTCCCAATGCATTTCGCTTCACCCCTTGATTAAGCTCCAAGGCCCAACTGTCCCTGATTTTGAGGGACTGTCCCTGATTTGGAACAAAGTCCCTCTTTCCTCCTCATTTGTCCCTCATTTTGGTCTGATCTATATAGTTGTATATAAAATGCAGTTTTTATCTTTCAAAAAGTGCTTCCCAGTGCTAAATCTTTCATCAAATTTCTAAAATGCTGCATTTGTAAATTCCAAAAGCCAGTATAATAGAATAGTAGTGGTAAAAAATAAATACTTGTAACTAAACATTTTTTTTTGTATATTCTCCTTTAAGGGGGCATGGCATGGGGTGTGTCCTATGCCTACAAATTTTTGCTAATAGGTGTCCCTCGTTCCCATCCCAGAAAGTTGGGAGGTATGCCAAGGGGTGACGTGAAATGCATTGGGGGCATGGCCTGAATGGACTCCGGGCTGAGGCTGCCATTCATCTCACTTCATGCACATGGGTCTGCTTCATGATGTGCGGCTTATGGATCTTTTCCTTTGACATTGCTGCAGCCTGGAGCTAGGACGAGCTCCCTGACCCTGCCTGCACTCACAGCGGTCTAGTTGGACTTTACCTCTCTACCTAAGCGACACCTATATTTGGTCTTTTTGAGTCACAGGAAGCTTGCTGATTTTCTAGCAGAATCAACAGGCATTTTTCTGTACAATTTTTAAAGCGAAACCATGGGAAATTGTGCATGATTTGCAAATATGTAATGAAATTTTATTTTTGCCCAGACAATCTAAGACAATAACTTCTCGTTCAATTATTTTAAAGCTGCTTTTAGAAAAATAAGCATATATGGGGATCAAAGTTTTGACATCTTGGAAATTGTGCTGCTACTTCAGCGGGTTCTTCAGATATAAAGGACAAAAAGGGTTGACAGCACTCAGAAACTAAGCTGGAATTGATGGGTAATGGCTGCAATGAACCACATGTACAGTATACTCAAAAAAGGTTGCTGGCGATTTATTCCAAAGATTAAAACAGTACAAATTTGAATGACAACGTTAATTTGTACTGTTTTGTACTGTTTTAATCTTTGGAATAAATTGCCAGCAACCTTTTTGAGTATACATGTGGTTCATTGCAGCCATTACTCATCAATTCCAGCTTAGTTCCTGAGCGCCATCAACCCTTTTTGTCTTCAGCATTGCAGCATCTGATCCTTTGCCATTAGACAGCAGCACGGTTCAGCTATACATATATTGCATTATGTGGTTTTTGTGATTAGCGCCTGGGACTCAACCTTTCTTTTTCTTTTTGTTTAGATATAAAGGACAGTGAAAGTTATTTCCATTTCTTCTCTTACTGAACAGATTCAGGACATTCAAATATGTTCGCATTAAACAAGAGTTCCATGCTGGAATTTATTTTCACTGGGCTCACTGACCAGTCTAAACTCAATTTTCCATTGTTTGCCATCTTTCTATATATTTACATCATAACCGTGGTAGGCAATGTAGGGATTATTACACTAGGTATGGTGGACAAACGTCTTCACAAGCCCATGTACTTGTTTCTGTGCAATCTTTCTTTTGCAGACCTGACTTATTCTTCAGCAGTCACTCCTAAAATGCTGAATGACTTCTTATGTGAAGCTAAGGTCATCTCTTTTGTTGGTTGTGCTCTGCAGATGTATATTTTTGTGTCCTTTGCAACCATCGAATGTCTTCTTCTGGGAATCATGGCCTACGACCGCTATGTGGCCATCTGTAGCCCACTGCAGTACGGTATTCTCATGAGTAACATATTGTGTTTCCGTATGGTGGCTGCTGCCTATTTCGGAGGCTTTATGACTGCTCTTGTGCACACCATTGGTGTCTTTCGTCTTAACTTCTGTAGATCGAACACTATTGATCATTTCTTCTGCGATATTCCACCACTCTACAAGCTATCCTGTTCTGATGTAACCATGAACTTAGCCGTTCTGATCATTTTAGGTGGTCTGGTCACCTTGAGCTGCCTCCTACTCATCCTTGTCTCATACACCAACATTATCCGGGCTGTTATGAAGATCCGGTCGGCCCAGGGTAGATACAAGGCTTTTAACACTTGTGCTTCTCATATGACTGCTGTCAGTGTCTTCTATGGGACTGTCCTCTTTATGTATTTTCGCCCATCTACCAGCTATGCTCTACAGCAAGACAGAGTGGCTTCTGTGTTCTACAGTATAATTATACCTATGTTAAATCCTCTGATATATAGTCTTCGGAACACAGAGGTTAAAGAAGCTTTAAGGTGTTCTTTGAAATATTTTAAAGCATTATAATTATTATGGATACAGTGCATTGCAAAAGTATTTACCCCCCCTTTGGCTTTTTACCTAGTTGGTTACATTACAGCCTTTAGTTCAATGTTTTTTTAATCTAAATTATATGTGATGGATCAGAACACAATAGTCTAAGTTGGTGAAGTCAAATTAGAAAAATCTATACATAAAACTATTTTTCAGAAATAAAAAACTGATAATTGGCATGTGTGTATGTATTTACCCCCTTTGTTATGAAGCCCATAAAAAGCACTGGTGCAACCAATTACCTTCAGAAGTCACATAATTAGTGAAATTATGTCCACCTGTGTGCAATATAAGTGTCACATGATCTGTCATTACATATACACACCTTTTTGAAAGGCCCCAGAGGCTGCAACACCTAAGCAAGAGGCACCACTAACCAAACGCTGCCATGAAGACCAAGGAACTCTCCAAACAAATAAGGGACAATGTTGTTGAGAAGTACAAGTCAGGGTTAGGTTATAAAAAAATATCCAAATCTTTGATGATCCCTAGGGGCACCATCAAATCTATCATAAACAAATGGAAAGAACATGGCATAACAGCAAACCTGCCAAGAGACGGCCGCACACCAAAACTTACGGGCAAGGAGGGCATTAATCAGAGAGGCAGCACAGAGACCTACGGTAACCCTAGAGGAGCTGCAGAGTTCCACAGCAGAGACTGGAGTATCTGTACATAGGACGACAATAAGTCGTACGCTCCATAGAGTTGGGCTTTATGGCAGAGTGGCCAGAAGAAAGCCATTACTTTCAGCAAAAAACAAAATGGCACGTTTTGAGTTTGCGAAAAGGCATGTGGGAGACTCACAAAATGTATGGAGGAAGGTGCTCTGGTCTGATGAGACTAAAATGTAACTTTTTGGCCATCAAAGAAAATGCTATGTCTGGCGCAAACCCAACACATCACATCACCCAAAGAACACCATCCCCACAGTGAAACATGGTGGTGGCAGCATCAGGCTGTGGGGATGTTTTTCAGCAGTCGGGACTGGGAAACTGGTCAGAGTTGAGGGAAAGATGGATGGTGCTAAATACAGGAATATTCTTGAGCAAAATCTGTACCACTCTGTGTGTGATTTGAGGCTAGGACGGTGGTTCACCTTCCAGCAGGACATAGACCCCAAACACACTGCTAAAGCAACACTTGAGTTGTTTAAGGGGAAACATGTAAATGTGTTGGAATGGCCTAGTCAAAGTCCAGACCTTAATCCAATAGAAAATCTGTGGTCAGACTTAAAGATTGCTGTTCACAAGCGCAAATCATCCAACTTGAAGGAGCTGGAGCAGTTTTGCAATGAGGAATGGGCAAAAATCCCAGTGGTAAGATGTGGCAAGCTCATAGAGTCTTATCCAAAGCGACTTGGAGCTGTGATAGCCGCAAAAGGTGGCTCATAAAGTATTGACTTTAGGGGGTGAATAGTTATGCACATTGACTTTTTCTGTTTTTTTTGTCCTATTTGTTTGCTTTTGTATTGGGGTGCCACTTTGCAGTGTGGTTACAAGACTATTGATGTATTGAGAATGAACCCAGCTCCCTCCGGTGTCCTTTTTATGACACCGCAGCAACTGTTTCCTTTAACTGTATGGAACGGTGCATTATGGAACTTATAGTACAGGGAGAAAGAGACTCCATTGCCATGGGTAACAAACAGACTACAATACCCACAGTGCAGCTGAACTACCAGAGTGCATTGCATCATCGCACAGCCTTCTGGGGGAAATTACTTAAAGGAAGGGAGGAGCTACACTCGGCCTCTCTGGACATCACCTTCTATCAAGCAGGAAGCCTGCGTTGAGGCCTGCTGCCGGAGTGTCTAGGCAGGAAAGCTTGGGCCTACAGTTGTCAAGTAGGATCACTCAGCCCAAGGAGGGATCCTTTTCCGTGTGTCCAACTCTCGCTCCATAGAGACCAGAGTTGCCCATCTATCGACACCTTGTGCGGCTGTGTGAGGGACCGGAGACTGCAAATTGCAGAGAGACCGTGGACCGGAAAACCGACAGCGGAACTTACCAGAGGGACGAGGCCTGGTTTGGTGAGGGGGCACCTGCCCAATATTGACAAACTGTTGCATAGGACTGTGACTCTTAAAGACTTGCCATTATTATTAGAGTAGTGCGCCTCATACAAGGACATAGTGCATCTCGCAGTGGCCACGTGTTTTAAGGATTGGCGTTTGCACCGTCAGCAAGTTACATATTCATAAACATTGTGGATGTTCGTTCTTTGCCTTTTTTTCATAACCGTATGGATTACAAATGTTTGTGCACCAACAAATGCTAGCGAAGACTCTTACTGCTGGAAGGAACTTTGTACTGGACTTAGTCAGGCCTGTCTAGAACTAGGGATGAGCCGAACACCCCCGGGTTCGGTTCGCACCAGAACCCGCAAACGGACCGAAAGTTCGCACGAACGTTAGAACCCTATTAAATACAATGGATGCGAACGTTCAAAATATAAAGTGCTAATTATAACGACTATTATGCATGTTATTGTCCTAAAAAAGGGTTTGGGAACCCGGGTTCTGCACCAGGGGACATGTATCAATGCAAAAAGAAGTTTTAAAAACGGCTGTTTTTCGGGAGCAGTCATTTTAATGATGCATAAAGTGAAAAAAAAAAGTCTAATATTCCTTTAAATATCGTACCTGGGGGGTGTCTAAAGTATGCCTGTGAAGTGCCACGTGTTTCCCGTGTTTAGAACTGTCCCTGCACAAAATGACATTTCTAAAGGAAAAAAAAGCCATTTAAAACTGCTTGCGGCTTTAATGTAATGTCTGGTCCTGGTAATATGGATGAAAATCTTTAAGAAAAATGGCATAGCTACCCCATCACCCACACCCCAGCCCATTACCAGCCCCTTTGGGTCTTGTATGGATATTAAGGGGAACCCCGCACACAAAATAAAAAAGGCCCTATATACTCTGAACAGCCGTATACAGGCGGTGCATACAAGACAGGGACTGTAGGTTTGTTCTTATGTAGAATCTGTTTGTAATTTTGAACAGGTACATTGTTTAAGTGTAGCTCCAGCCAAAAAATCAATTTTTAAGCTTTTTGGAAAACTTAGGGAAGGGTTATCACCCCTGTAACATTTGTTTTGCTGTCCGTGCCCCTGTTCAGAACATTTCACCTCACTTTCCGTCCCAATGACAAATGTTTTTGAAAAGTGGGGTTTTTATTGAAACAAGGATTGGTGATAAAACATCAGTAGAGAGGAGACACCTTTTTCCCATATTAACTCTTACAGGAGAGAATTTCCCTTCCTAGGGGTAGATTTCCTCTCACTTCCTGTTGTCTCCTTCCGTTTGCAAGTAGGAGTCGTTTGTAAGTTGGATGTTTGAAAGTAGGGGCCTGCCGTATATACTCTGCTGAAATTTGCCCCTTACATATTGGTGTTGCCACAACACTGTAAGCCCTCACAGTTACTCTTGGTGGGCGCATGAATGGGCCCTGCTGTGAATTTATTAGATCAAGTATTGTAATTACATGCCCCTGTTAAACAGAGGCAGAAAAATTGGGCCTTAGGCACTGGTGCCACAACACTGCAACCCCTCACAGATACTGTACTTGGAGCACAGCAATGAGCCCTGTTGCAAAGTATTGCATCAAAAATTGCAATCAGATGCCCCTGTTAAACAGGGGCTGAAAAATTGGGCCTTAGGCACTGGTGCTGGTGCCATGACACTGCAATCTCTCCCAGATACTCTAGTTGGAGTGCAGGAATGAGCCCTGCTGCAAAGCATTGCATAAAAAATTGCAATTAGATGCCCCTGTTAAACAGGGGCTGAAAAATTGGGCCTTAGGCACTGGTGGCGGCACCCAGAAACAAAAATGTTCTTCCAAGCTATCATCAATCGGATCATTGAGGAGGAGGAGGATAGTCAGTCAACATAACAGGACAGTCACTCAGCATCAGTCTTGAAGGGATGTGACATTTGAAAATAAATTAGTTTGTTATATCAGCTTCAGGTGTTTGGTAGCTGGTGGTGATCCAAGACTGGTTGATCTTTATGAAGGTCAGTCGATCAACAGAGTCGGTGGACAGGCGCACCCTGTGATCCGTGACAAATCCTCCAGCAGCACTGAATGTGCATTCTGAAAGAACGCTGGATGCAGGACAGGCCAGTAGCTCAATTGCATACTGTGCAAGCTCTGGCCAGTGATCCATCCTCAAGACCCAGTAAGCCAGAGGATTTTCGGTGGGGAAGGTGTCCAAGTCTGACCTTGCCCCTAGGTATTCCTGCACCATGTATATCAGACGCTGGCGATGGTTGCTGGAACCGATCATACCTTGGGGCTGCGGACTAAAGCATTGTCTGTACGCATCGGTCAGACGGCCACCTTCCCCACCGCTCCTTCTTTGATTGACCGAAGCCTCAGCAACTCGTTGTCCAGGACCAGGAGTTTGTAACCTCCCAGTCTCTGGGAACGCGTTGCACAGACCTTTCTGCAAGGCCTCCCGGAGTTGTCTCATCCTCTGCTCCCTCTGCGATGGTAAGATAAGGTCCGCAACCTTACCCTTGTACCGTGGATCAAGGAGAGTGGCCAGCCAGTAATGGTCCCTCTTCTTGATCCGAAGAATACGAGGATCCTTCCGCACACTTTGCAGGATCAGGGAGGCCATGCAGCGTAGGTTAGCAGAGGCATTCGGTCCGGAGTCCTCTGGGTCACTAAGGACGACATGATCCGCAGCCACCTCCTCCCAGCCACGTACAAGTCCACGGGTTTCTTGGGACTGTAAATCATCCCTAAAAGACTGCTGCTGATGATGCTGAGTGCCAGGCTCCTCCTCCTCCTCCTCCTCCCTTCTGTCCCACCCATCGCAGAGGAGAACACTGTCTGGGTAAAGGGGGCCTTGAGAGGCAAGGAAGTCCTCCTCTTCCTGCCTCTGTTCTGCCTCAAGTGCCCTGTCCATTATTCCACGCAGCGTATGTTCCAACAGGTGGACAAGAGGTACAGTGTCACTGATGCATGCACTGTCACTGCTCACCATCCTCGTGGCCTCCTCAAATGGTGCCAGGTACTCATTGATGGCCCTCTGCTGCGTGTACAGCCGCTGCAGCATGGCCAACGTTGAGTTCCACCTGGTGGGCGTGTCACATATAAGGCGGTTCTTGGGCAGGTTCAACTCCTTTTGCAGCTCAGCCAGGCGAGCACTGGCATTATAAGATCTACGGAAATGCACACAGACTTTCCTGGCTTGCCTCAGGACATCCTGTAAGCCCGGGTACCTGCCCAAGAACCGCTGCACCACCAGGTTAAGGACGTGAGCCACACAGGGCACATGGGTCAGTTGTCCCTGTCGGAGGGCGGAGAGGAGGTTGGTGCCATTGTCGCAAACCACCATTCCTGGCTTAAGCTGGCGTGGCATCAACCACCTCTCGGCCTGCCCCTGCAGAGCAGACAGAACCTCTGCCCCAGTGTGGCTTCTGTCCCCCAAACACACCAGCTCAAGCACGGCATGGCATCTTTTTGCCTGCGTACTTGCGTAGCCCCTTGAACACCTACGGAGCACCGCTGGTTCCGAGGACAAAGCACAGGAAGAGGCCATGGAGGAAGAAGAAGAGGGGGTGGAGGACAGAGGTGTGTCACAACCAGTAGTAGCATTTTGGAGGCGTGGCGGCGGAACAACCTCCAACACTACTGCACCTTGTCCTGCATCCTTCCCAGCTGCCAAAAGAGTGACCCAATGGGCCGTGAAAGAAAGGTAACGTCCCTGTCCATGCCTGCTGGACCATGAGTCAGCGGTAATATGCACCTTACCGCTGACCGCCCTGTCCAGCGAGGCCAAGACATTGCCTTCCACATGCCGGTAGAGAGCCGGAATCGCCTTCCGTGAGAAAAAGTGGCGTTTGGGAACCTGCCACTGAGGAACCGCACATTGCACAAACTCACGGAAGGGGGCCGAGTCTACCAACTGAAAAGGCAGCAGTTGAAGCGCTAGCAATTTAGCCAAGCTAGCATTCAACCACTGGGCATGTGGATGGCTGGGAGTGAACTTCTTTCGACGGTCCAGCAGCTGGGGCAGGGAAATTTGCCTGCTAGAATCGGACGTCGGTGTCCTGCTAGCAGAGTGCCCGCAAGTACTTGGCTGTGACACACCTAATTTTACACCTTCATTCCTCTCAGTGCAGGTTTCAGAGAGGACTGAAGGTATAGTGGGGTTGGAGATCCCAGCTGATATGGTGCAAGGAGAGGTCCGCTTTGTTCTTTGGTGTGGGTCTTTAAGGTAGGCTTGCCAACGAGCTGCATGGCAGGTCAACATATGTCTGGTCAAGCATGTGGTGCCCAAGCGGCTGATGTTTTGGCCACGCGATATACGCTTGAGACATATGTTGCAAACAGCAGTTGTCCGATCTGATGCACTCGACTCAAAAAAGGCCCACACCAAAGAACTTTTTGAATAACAGGCAGAGGCAGCGCCCTGCACAGGCGGAGCTCTGCGGTGTGATTCCGTCGGTGTGCTGCCCTTCCGCTGGCCCCCCGAGGGCATCCTTCCTCGTTGATGTGCCTCCTCCTCATCCTCCTCCTTTCTCCTATTAGGCACCCACGTGGAGTCAGTGACCTCATCATCCCCTCCCTCCTCATCACTGGAGCCAATCTGGCAGTATGCTGCAGCTGCTGGAACATGACTGCCAGATTGGTGTCCTTCCTGAGCATCCTCTCTCTCTGCTCTCACGCTACTGCCTTCCTCTAGCTGGGTATCATCATCAGACCCTTCGAAACGCTGGGCATCCTCCTGGAGCATGTACCCAACACTGTGCTCAAACAGTTCGGGGGACTCCTCAGGAGGACATGGTGGGTCTAGGGAAGGAGTGACTGATGATGACATTGATACCAGGGAAGAGGACGCTTTGGCAGCTGCTTTGCCAGTACCCTGAGCCTGGGTGAGAGAGGATGAGGAGGGCTTGGTCATCCACTCTACCAAGTCTTCGGCATGATGCGGCTCAACACGTCCAGCTGCCGAAAAGGACAAGCGTGTCCCATGGCCACATGCTGATGGTGATGCACCGCGTCCACGACCAGCATTGTTGTCTCTAGACACAGAGCCTGCTTGCCCTCTTTTATTAGCTCCTGACTGTCTGCCTCTCCTTGTTTGCCTTCCAGACATTCTAATGCCCTGCAGGGAGATGGGAAAACCCGCAATAAGGCCTAGCTTCAGGAGTATAGTTTGCAGGAAGCACACTACGCCCGCTGTAAGTGCTGCAAATGCCTGTTGGTGTAACACACCAGGAAAACACAGCAATACGGGCTAGCTTCAGGAGTATATTTTGCAGGAATCACACTACGCCTGCTGTAAGTGCTGCAAATGCCTGTTGGTGTAACACACCAGGAAAACACAGCAATACGGGCTAGCTTCAGGAGTATATTTTGCAGGAATCACACTACGCCTGCTGTAAGTGCTGCAAATGCCTGTTGGTGTAACACACCAGGAAAACACAGCAATACGGGCTAACTTCATGGGAGAAAAAGAAACCCTGGACTGCCGCACTCTGTATAGACAGTTAGTTATTCCAAAATTTCAAGTAAAAAATTCGAATTCAAAATAAATCCATAAATCCAAAACAACAAATGCAGATAGTATGCATACAGGGAAGGGTGGCTAACGCGTTTCACGTCACAAATTGACGCTTACTCATAGCTAGGGTGTGTGGGAATCAATTGAAATAATAGTGATTTACAAGTACTCCAAAAAACCACCTTTCCCTGTCATGCCCATCTTTCATCACCTACCAAAACTGCATAAGGGCCTTACACCTCTTACGGGCAGACCGATTGTGGCAGGAATCAATTCCTTAAATGAACGTTTAGGGCAATGGGTGAATGAACAACTCCAACCTTTGGTTATGGACTTACCAGGGTACATTAGTGACACCAATGACCTTTTGACCAAACTGAATGACATCACATGGAATGAAAACTGTCAGTGGATCACCTGTGATGTCACAAGTCTTTATTCCTCCATACCCCATACTTTGGGTCTACAGGCTGTTTCTCACTTTTTACAGAGATCGGATCGATTTTTTTCCCCATTCTACAGGAGTTCATTATTTTATGTTTGGAATATTTGCTTACTCATATTTTTTTTATGTTTGACGGTGACTATTACCTCCAAAAATGCGGAGCCTCGATGGGAGCTAAGTTCTCTCCATCCCTGGCCAATCTCTACATGGGATGGTGGGAAAGACTCCGCATTTTTGGACCTCACAGTCCCCGTCGCAAAGATACTTTATTTTTTTGCAGATTTATAGACGATCTCTTGTTTATAGTGAATGACCCATCATGTGACCTAGAAAGATGGCTAGCATACATGAACGATAATGCACTTAATCTACGCTTCACTGGTACATTTAACAAAAACACTATTGAATTTTTAGATGTTAAGTTGTCAGGTGAAAACAATGCTATTTTCTCCAGTTTATACAGAAAACCTAATGCAGGGAACACGTTGTTGAGAGCAGATTCTAGTCATCCTACACATACTATCAATAGCATCCCTATTGGACAGTTCCTGAGGCTAAGGAGATTGTGCAGCAGAAACACTGACTTTGAAAATTAAGCCAAAGCTATGTCTAGTAGATTTGAAGAAAGGGGATATCCCACACCTGTTATAGAAAAGGGATTATCCATTGCCAGGAATACATCTCGTGATTCCTTGTTGTCTAAAAAAGCAGATCACGCACATGGAGAGGATAGAAATAAAGACAGAGATAGGATCAGAGAGACCACCAAAAAGAAAAGGAAAAGCAAACATAGATTTAGAAATAAAAAGAAACACAATATCGACAACGGTATCCCCACGTTTTCCACCCCATATAGTGCTGAATTCCAGAATGTCAAACGTATAGTCATGAAATATTTACCTATATTAACACATGATCCTATATATGATAAAATATTACAGAAGGGCATTCGTACGGTTTCCAGAAGAGCACCATCTCTTGGAAACCTACTATCTCCTAGCCTTTTTTATAGTAAGAACACCACGAAACACTGGTTATCATTTAAAGGGACATTTAAATGTGGGGAACACACTGTGTTTATTGTCCATTCATACAGAAAGGTGACACCATTACATCCATGTCGACTGGCAAAATACATAAGATAGATTCTTTCATCAATTGTAACACTAGCTACATCATATATGCCATCACATGTACACAGTGTTCCATACAATACATTGGGAGAACTACCAGACGCCTCAAAGATCGGTTATACGATCATCTTTACGATATTGACAAGGACCACATGACCAATGTAGCACGACATTGGAACGAGGTTTATCATAAAAACACCTCTAGCCTCACTATACAGGAAGTGGAAAGGATCACCAGACCCGTTAGGGGTGGGGACAAATTTAATACTCTATGCAGACAAGAAGTTCGGTGGATCTTCCTACTAGACACTAGACGCCCCACAGGGTTAAATTATGAATGGGATGTATCACATTTTTATTAAATTACCTGTGAAGATGCATCCCATATGGATAGCATTTAAGTTATCATGATAACTTGCTTCATTGTTACAATGATCCACTCATTTAATGTCGGCTTTTCCTTATACTGCTTGTCTTCACAATTTGAACAAAAAAACTTTTTTTTGTCATTTATTTCCATCATTTACAACTGCAGTTGCGAAATTATGCATCATTGCATTCGCATTTCGCACTTTTTATGGTCCACATATGCACATTTTTTTGGCATATAGTTGTTTTTTTTTTGCCCATAACTTGTTTTCAAGACTTTTGCACAGAGGACCTTTTTTTGAGATTTATAGCATAACTTGCAAGGTTGTGCTTTATTGCATTGGAATTTTGCAAATTTAGTACATATCCTGTCCTTTGGTGCGTTAGACTCGAAACATGAGCCTGTCTGCACAGTGTCCTGTCCCTTTTTTCTTAATGAGTATCAGTGGTGTTTTCTTGTCCTCCAGAGGATTTTTGGAGATTGTGAGGCCAAGCATCATTGTATCTGTTCTACCTCTGTTTACATCTACCTTCTCTTTGTGTACACATATTTGTAAACACATATTTGTAAACATTATTTTCAAACCAATGATGGCCAATTACTCCATTCATTTGTCGCCGTGTTTGTATGGGCATAAGGCCCCTTTCACACTGGGGCGTTTTTCATGCGGTTTAGCGCTAATAATAGCGCTGTTATACCGCATGAAAAAATCCTGCCCTGTGCCTTCAATGTGAAAGCCCGAAGGCTTTCACACTGAAGCGGTGCGCTAGCAGGACCGCTCCAAAAGTCCTGCTAGCCGCTTCTTTACAGCGGTAAAGGAGCGGTGTGTTCACCGCTCCTTTACCGCGGTCTCCCATTGAAATCAATGGGACAGCGCGGTAATACCGCCCGCAAACCGCGGCAATAGCCGCGGTTTGCGGGCAGTATTAACCCTTTTTCGGCCACTAGCGGGGGTTAAATTAACCCCCCTAGCGACCGCATACCGCGGTAAGAACGACAGTATAGCAGCGCTGAAAATCGCGCTGCTATACCGCCACCGCTCCTGCCCGCCCCAGTGTGAAAGGGGTCTTACTCTAATGCAATATATCTATATCTATATAAGATCAGAATATCCTTTTTGATTTTTTTCAATTTTTGATATTATATTTTTATATTTTTGTTTCTTTATAAATGCCCATACACCACGACGACAATCCTCGAGCTATTAACTACTAGCCCTCGAACTAACAGTAATTCCGTTTTCAATAAATATTTGAAATTCCGTGATTATGAGCATCGGTTTCCAGTACTTAGGTACCATAGTGTCTATGCACATGCCCGGCCACCATGCACACTTTTATATGTTCATATTTAATTTTCAATTTTGGATAAGTGCGGTGATTGACATGTGCATACACACTATTTCCCTTGACAATTAAGGTTAATATCATGATTTTATCATTATTTGAATATTGGGTTTATATCTTAAACCGCAGAGATGAGGGTACATCTATGCAAAGATGCATTGTCATCTTGCTAGACAGTATTGTGTGTGGTTAAATACCATTTTCCTATATGGATCTGAACATCCGAATTTCCTTACACACATTTTCATGTACCCCCTTGCATGATTTTATTGTATATTATCGTGCATATCTTTGTACATTCTTATACTCATTTATTATACATTTCTTGTTTATGTTTAAAGTTGAAAGTCCAAGGTTCATGTGTGCATACAGGAGAGAAATGTGTCTCCGGTAAATGCATATATTCACACATGATATTTTATTTGAATTTTATTGATTTATCCATGTTTATTTTGTTCTATGGCATATTGTATTATATCCATTGACCCATTAAAAGGTGGATTATATTATGTTATATAGCACATTTATAGACATTCATATATGGACATTTCTTTACACTTTATACACACACATATATCTCCTTCATGATCACCTATCATTTATTTATTCACATTTATCTTTCTTCACATTTCCCTATGTAATTGTCACACAGTCTGTTTGGCAGTAGCACGCATTGTGCACATTTTGTGCATTTAAATTTTATTATTTATTAATTAATTCATCATTATGGTTTTTTGGAGTACTTGTAAATCACTATTATTATTATTTCAATTCACATGAATATCACATAATAATTATTTCACATACATGAATATATTTACATCTATGGCTTACCATCTCCAAAATTTTTTTTCACATTTTTCACTTTTCATTTATTTTTTCATTTAAAAAGATTTTTTCGTTCATTTTTTGAACTTAATTAATTGACATTCATACCTATCACTGCTATATTCATTCACTTAAAATAATATATACACACACTTTGGTGTGTCTATGTTTAAGCATTAAGTGTTTAGTTTATAATTTTATACACATTTTGTATTCTTGTGAATGGTCTTCAAAAGAGTGCTATTCCCTTCCCCCCTCTCCCTTTCTTGGGAGTGTCGGAATCAAACATAAGGTTATCCCAGTCAGCTGTGTTCTTTCAGTACTGATTGGTGTAAAGTTACTTTATTTTTCATTTATACCTCTATTGATTCCCACACACCCTAGCTATGAGTAAGCATCAATTCGTGATGTGAAACGCGTTAGCCACTCTTCCCTGTATGCATACTATCTGCATTTGTTGTTTTGGATTTATGAATTTATTTAGAATTTGGATTTTTTACTTGAAATTTTGGAATAAATAACTGTCTATACAGAGTGCGGCAGTCCAGGGTTTCTTTTTTTCCCATGCATCAGTGCAGAGCCAGCACCTGTGTGAGTGACCGGGCGGAAGCAGCCATTTGGTGAATTCTCAAGCTTTTGAGCGGTACGTTTTTCCTTTACTCTGTTTCTACACGGGCTAGCTTCAGGTGTATAATGTGCAGGAGGCACACTCCGCCCGCTGTAAGTGCTGCAAATGCCTGTTAGTGTAACACACCAGGAAAACACAGCAATACGGGCTAGCTTCAGGTGTATAATGTGCAGGAGGCTTATCAACAATGACACTGTCCCCTGCCTATCCTCCTCTCTCCCTGCACACAAGGTTTAGCAAAGAATATGACACTGACACTCTCCCTGCCTATCCTTCTCTCTTCCTGCACACAAGGTTTAGCAAAGAATATGACACTGACACTGTCCTCTGCCTATCCTTCTCTCTCCCTGCACACAAGGTTTATCAAAGAATATGACACTGACACTCTCCCTGCCTATCCTTCTCTCTCCCTGCACACAAGGTTTATCAAAGAATATGACACTGACACTCTCCCTGCCTATCCTTCTCTCTTCCTGCACACAAGGTTTAGCAAAGAATATGACACTGACACTCTCCCTGCCTATCCTTCTCTCTTCCTGCACACAAGGTTTAGCAAAGAATATGACACTGACACTCTCCCTGCCTATCCTTCTCTCTCCCTGCACAAAGAATATCACACTGTCCCTGCCTATCCTTCTCTTTCCCTGCGCCGGAACACACTACACAAGGCCACCGCACTGGCGGCCTTTTATAGTGTGGGGCATGTGCTAAACCCCCTGAGCTATAATTGGCCACAGGCAACCTGCCTGTGGCGAATTATGGCTTTCCTAGCTGCCGGCGCTGTGATTGGCCAAGCATGCGGGGTCACAGTGCATGCTTGGCCAATCACAGCGCCGGGATTGCACTGCGATGGCGCAGTGTATTGTGGGCCGTTCGCGTCACTCGAATTTGGCACGAACGGCCCAAATCGTTCGATGTTCGCCAAACGATCGAACAGCCGATGTTCGACTCGAACACCAAGCTCATCCCTATCTAGAACAAATAGTACCGACATGTACAGTATTGGCCATTAGGGGGAGTTCGCGAGCATACAGTCTAAATATATAGAAAGTGTACACCAGAACTGTGATTCTTTGTTTTGACTGTTTCTAACTAAAATATTCTGCTATACCATTGACTCTTGCAGGGCCCTGTAGGAGTCAACTGTATTTTTTGTCTAATTCTGTTACTTTTCTCACTAAGTAAAATTGACTCTTGGTAGAATTCTGTGTGGAGTTTATTTGTTACCCTGTTGGACAAGTGGCCATTACAAGGTAACAACTTTATTTATAATTTTATTACTGTGTGACATTATTGTGTTTCCCAATGACCAGTGTGTTCCACAATCTCTGTGCAGACCAGTTGTGCCAAGGGAGGGTTTGAGCCAAATTCCTGGGGTTGATAGCCAGAGTACAGACCCAAAACAAAACCAGAAGCTCCTTCGGGGGTAGTGCTACACTTCACAATAAAAAAAAAAAAAAAACATCTTCAAAGTTGTGGGCATGTTCTGTAAATTAAATGATGCAAATCCTCAAACAATCCATGTTAATTCCAGGTTGTGAGGCAACAAAACACGAAAAATGCCAAGGGGGATGAATACTTTTACAGGGCACGGTAGGTGAAACAGAGTTTCTTATTTCCTCAAAATTTCGTCAAAAACTGGGAGATTTCTGATCAATTTCACAGTTTTGGAAAATGTATGGGCATCAATTAGAAATGTGAAATTAAAGTGGTTCTAAAGGCAGAAGTTTTTTTTTTATCTTAATGCATTCTATGCATTAAGGCAAAAAACCTTCTGTATGCAGCAGCCCATCTCGAAAATTGGGAAAGTATAAAAGAATACTAAATGAAACTAACTATACTAACCTAACTAACCCCCAACCCCCCTCCCCCATACATACCCTAAAAATAAATGAAAACAGCAATTTAGTGAGCACAATTGTGTTTCATTTCTTCTTATTCAATAAAAACAACCATAAGAAACCAGAAAGGTTTCACATGAGCCACAATATATATATATATATATATATATATATATATATATATATATAGGACCCCCCAAAATTGGGGTCGTTATGCTCTAAATTTAAGGGTAGCCTGAGCAATAGTTTGGCTCAGGTTCTCCAATTCTGTTAGTTTGGACTCTGCTGTAATGTTGCTTGGAGTATAGTTCCCCTTGACCTGTAGGTGGCGCTGTTGCCCAGGTCTTGGGTTGAACCACAGGTGGCGTCGTGGTGTGATGGGGTGTCCTCTCTCGGCTGCCGTGCGGTGGGCGGGTTTTGCCTGCTGTGTATGCCGGGAGAGGGTACATAAGGGGCAGATGCCATGATCTGGTGTGCCGGGGAGATTCCAAGGAGGACCCCTGGTAGCGAAGTCGCGCCCTTTGGCCCTGCTGGCTGGGGGGTGCGTGAACTGGTCGAGGAGTCTCGGGCACCTTTTAGCCTGAGGCTACAAGGTTCCAGGTAGGCCCAGTACCTTCAACTGGGTCTACAACCAACCACTGGAGTCCCAGGGAGCCCAGGTGAGGGTGGCCCACTCTGAAACAGAGGAAACCGGGGGAGGACCTGTCCGATGGATCGGTGAAGGAAGTCACGGTCGCGGGGAGGCCTTGGAAGGATTTGTGAGTTGCAAGATAGCTCCTGTAGTGTGCCCCATTGGCACCTATGGTCTCTAATAATCTACAGGTGTTAGGAAGTTCTAAATTTAGGAACTAAAGGATTCTGTGGCAGAGGATCTCCTGAACTTGTCTTTGAAGGGGACTAAATCTGAAGTGACTGTTCGTGCTTCACTCTGGCTGCTAGAACTGTGAGAGGGATCTATCCGGGTGAGCAATACCCACTCAGGCTTGAGTGAAAAATAGGGTGACTGGGTGCCGCGTGCAGAACCTATCCCCCTACCTAATCCTATTGCTGTCTTCAACCTTTTTTCCCCAATTTATTTCAAGCAAGAAAAATAAACTCATCTGTTGGCGTTTAAATGCTATTTGGACATTGGCCTTCTTTCGGGGGAAAGAATAGACTTTTCCCTATACTCTAGGGACGAGAACCAATAAAGGGAGGTAACTCGCTGCAGGACCCAAAATTGTAAGAACACCACTCAACCTCTTATACCAGGAGGATACGGGCATGTGGCACGGTGTGCCTTTACCCCTGCAAGTGAAGGTAGGCAGGAAAAAGGGTCTGTGTGCTACATACCATATATACTCGAGTATAAGCCGAGTTTTTGAGCCTTTTTTTAAGGCTGAAAGTACACCCCTCGGCTTATACTCGAGTTAGTACCTGAAAATCTTCTTATACTGCGGCCGGCGTCCATTGTTTAAATATCGCAGCATTCTCCTGGTCCCTTCCGTGATAGGCGTTTTCCAGCAAACACTGTGTTGAGTGTTCCGCCTATCACGGAGGTCCTCTCATTCTCGGACTCCGTTTCCCAGCAGAAACTGTGTTCAGTGTTCCGCCTATCATGGACGTTCTCTTGTCCGAGGATGAAAAGACGTCCGTGATTGGCGGAACACTGAACACAGTGCCTGCTGGGAAACGGAGTCCGAAAATGAGAGGATCTCCGTGATAAGGGACCAGGAGAAAGCTGCGATATTTAAACAATGAATGCCGGCCGCAGTATAAGAAGATTTTCAGGTACACTGACTCGGGTACAGGGAGGCTGCAATGGACACAGTGAGGTTGGGCACAGTAAGCTGGAAAGGTGGCACAGTGAGGTGGCACAGTGAGGTGGCAATGGGCACAGTAAGGTTGGGCAATTGGCACAGTAAGGTGGCAATGGGAACATTCCCCCCCCCCTAGGCTTATACTAGAGTCAATACGTTTTCCCAGTTTATTTGGGTAAAATTAGGTACCTCGGCTTATACTCGAGTATATACGGTATATAGTGTGTGTGTGTGTGTGTGTGTGTATATATGTATATATATATATATATATATATAATTTATTACAAGCCTATAATAAATATAAAATACATGTATCTCCTGGAAAAATATTCTTACATCCATACAGTGCCTTGAAAAAATATTCATACCCCTGACATTTTCCACATTTTGTCATGTTACAACCAAAAACATAAATGTATTTTATTGGGATTTTATGTGATAGACCAACACAAAGTGGCACATAATTGTGAAGTGGAAGGAAAATGATAAATGGCTTTTAATTTTTTTTACAAATAAATATGTGAAAAGTGTGGTGTGCATTTGTATTCAGCCACCTTTACTCTGATACCCCTAACTAAAATCTTGTGGAACCAATTGTCCTTAGAAGTCACCTAATTCGTAAATAGAGTCCATCTTTGTGCTTCTGTGTGCATTTTAATCCCAGTGTAGCGCCCACCCCAATTCTGGGGCGATATATACTTAAATTTAAGGGTGGTCTGAGCTAGCAGTTGAGCTCGGACCTATTGATTGTGTACAAATTTGCTTCTGCCTGGGTGTGATGCTGCCTGGCAGTACAGTTCCCTGTGGTCTGTGGGGTGGCACTGTCGCCTCAGGCCCAGGTTGAACCACAGGTAGCGTTGCAACACTATTGGGTGTCCTCTCTCGGCAGTTGTGTGGGGGGCGTGATCTACCCACTGTGCATGCTGGGAGAGGGTACTTAAGGGGCAGACGCCATTATTTGGGGATCAGTTCGCGCCTCCAGGCCAGGGGCCGTGTGTGTGTGTACCAGCCCCAGGCACCTTTAGCCTGAGGCTGCATCGCTGCAGGTAGGCCCAGCACCTTTAGCTGAGGCCTACACCCGAAGAGGAGTCCCAGGGTACTCAGGTGAGGGGTGACCCACTCTGAAGGAGAGGAAGCCAGGGGAGGATCGGTCCCAAGGGGATTAGTGAAGAAGTCACTGTCTCGGGAGAGGTCTGCTTACCTATCAGAGGGAAGGATTCCTATCCATTAAAAGCCTTGTAACGTGCCCAATTGGCACCTAAGTTCTAGTTGATAGTAGGCCGGGAAGTTCGGGACTTGAAGATTCTGTGGCAGGGCAAGATTCTGTGGCAAGATTCTGTTCCCTGATCGTATCCCAGGGAAATCGCAAGTAGCTGTTTCGTGCTCCACACCGGCTGCTAGGACCATTCATAACGGGACTATCCGGGAGAGCAGTAACCCACTCAGGCCTGAATGGCAATGAGAGTGTTCTTCAGGGTGTTGTGTGCCTGAACCTTCCCCTACTCTATTCCTTCTACTCTCTCTTCTTCCAAGTTCCACCCCAAGCAAAGAATAAAACCTAACTGCTTAGGTTTTTTACTCATGTGTGGACATTGGCTTTATTCAAGTGAAAGACTTACTACCTTAGAGAACGGAGGCTGGGGATCCATTCGTGAGGGGTAACTTGCCGCAAGGCCCAAAAAAATCTAACACCGCTCGCCTCTCCATATCTGGAGTTGGACAACGGGCAAGTAGCAGGTGTGCCTTACTGCTAAAAATGGATGTAGCAGAAAGGTCTGTGTGCTACACCAGTATAAATACAGCTGTTCTGTGAAGTCCCTTTAGAGGTTTGTTAGAGAACCTTAGTGAATAAACAGCATCATGAAGGCCAAGGAACACACCAGACAGGTCAGGGATAAAGTTGTGGAGAATTTTAAAGCAGGGTTAGGTTATAAAAAAATATCCCAAACTTTGAACATCTCATGGAGGACTGTTCAATCCATCATCCAAAAATGGAAAGCGTATGCCACAACTGCAAACCTACCAAGACATGGCCGTCCACCTAAACTGACAGGCTGGGTAAGGAGAGCATTAATCAGAGAAGCAGCCAAGAGGCCCATGGTAACTCTGGAGGAGCTGCAGGGAGCCACAGCTCAGGTGGGAGAATCTGTCCACAGCACAACTATTAGTCGTGCACTCCACAAATCTGGCCTTTATGGAAGGGTGACAAGAAGAAAGCCATTGTTGAAAGAAAGCCATAAGAAGTCCCGCTTGCAGTTTGCGAGAAGCCAAGTGGGGGACACAGCAAAGGTGGAAGAAGGTACTCTGGTCAGATGAGACCAAAATTAAACTTTTTTGGCCTAAAAGCAAAACGCAATGTGTGGTGGAAAACTAAAACCGCACATCACCCTGAACATACCATCCCCACTGTGAAACATGGTGGTGGCTGCATCATGTTGTGGGGATGCTTTTCTTCATTAGGGACAGGGAAGCTGGTCAGAGTTAATGGGAAGATGGATAAGGCCTAATACAGGGCAATCTTAGAAGAAAACCTGTTATGCCGTGTACACACGATCGGTTTTACCGATAAAAACTGTCCAATGGACTTTTCTCATCAGACAAACCGATCGTGCATGGGCCCCATCTGTCTTTTTTCCATCAGTGAGAAAAAATAGAACATGTTTTAAATGTATCCAATGGGAAGAAAAACAATAGCAAATTCCGATCGTCTGTGTGGAACTCCATCGGACAAAAAACCGACGTATGCTCAGAAGCATTGAACTTCATTTTTCTCGGCTTGTCAGAGTGTTTTACGTCACGGCGTTTGGGACGGTCGGATTTTTAACTGATGGTGTGTAGGCAAGACTGATGGAAGTCAGCTTCATCGGATTTCTGATGGAAAAATCCATCCGATTAGAATCCATAGGAAATTTGATCGGGTGTACAGGGCTTTAGAGTCTGCAAAAGACTTGAGACTGGGATGGAGGTTCACCTTCCAGAAGGACAACGACCCTAAACATACAGCCAGAGCTACAATGGAATGGTTTAGATCAAAGCATATTCATGTGTTAGAATGACCCAGTCAAAGTCCAGATCTAAATCCAACTGAGAATCTGTGGCAAGACTTGAAAATTGCTGTTCACAGACACTCTCCATCCAATCTGACAGAGTTTGAGCTATTTTGCAAAGAAGAATGGGCAAACATTTCACTCTCTAAATGTGTAAAGCTGGTAGAGACATCCCCAAAAAGACTTGCAGCTGTAATTGCAGTGAAAGGCGGTTCTACAAAGTATTGACTCAGAGGGGCTGAATACAAATGTACACCACACTTTTCACTTATTTATTTGTAAAAAAAATTGCATTTATCATTTTCCTTCCACTTCACAATTATATGTCACTTTGTGTTGGTCTATCACATGAATTCCCAATTAATAGATTTATGTTTTTGGTTGTAACAAGACAATGTGGAAAATTTCAAGGTGTGTGAATACTTTTTCAAGGCACTGTACGGTATAGTGTATATCACGTTTCCTCACCAAAAAAAAGGAGGCAAGGGACAAGCGAGAAATGGGGGAAACCCTCTTCAAAGCATAAGTACCATTTCTGTTCTTCCTCCCAACTATACTCTAGGCCTAGGGTTTACTACAGTCTGTACACCACCTCCCCCCCCCCCAACCACCCTCTATTTCCTATGTTTGTGGGGGACAAAAGTCCCCCAAAAGCACCTGAAAAGAGACCACAAAACCAAAACCAAAAAAATAAGACGTATTTAGGGGGAAGGGCTTCTCGTAGATATCTCCCTGATTCTACCCTTCTTTTATACCCTTCACAGTGCTTCCATATCCATCCCCCCTACCCACCCGTCCTCCCACCTATTTACCCACTCAAGCCCGATGTGGGTATTCTATAGCAGTGGATATATACACTAATCCAAATTACTGTGATTTAAAAAAATATATATATTTTAAAAATTTATTGACCATTTTTAACTTTCAGCAAAATTTAGCTGAAACCGGTAATTTTACACCAAAATCAATTTCCCTGAAACCACTCTGGTCACAGATCCAGAACAAAAGGAATAGCTTTCCCTATATCCTTCCTCTCCAGAAGAACTCACACCAAATTCTTGTCTGTTTTTGGGTATGTAGTAGCGCATACCCCAAAAGGAGCTGCTGGGTATATTGGGTCCCTTGTTCCTGTGCCCACAACTCTGCATATAGAACCACACACTCTGACACACCTGGCTGGGCGGGGAATGTTTATGGTGGGTAGCTGTATATACACCCCAAAGGCTCAAGGTGAATAGACATTAGTAAATGGATAGGAAGGCATATTTTACTTGTTTTAAACTTCTTACATTTCTTCAGTTGCTTTCTTGGTTTCTGGTTTAGGCCAAAATGATGTCACACATACCAGGAGCAGGGATGAGCCGAACACCCCCTGTTCGGTTCGCACCAGAACCTGCGAACAGACAGAATGTTCGCGTGAACTTTAGAACCCTATTAAATACAATGGACTCGAACGTTTGAAATCTGACTGTATATCACGTTTCCTCACCAAAAAAAAGGAGGCAAGGGACAAGCGAGAAATGGGGGAAACCCTCTTCAAAGCATACGTACCATTTCTCTTCTTCCTCCCAACTATACTCTAGGCCTAGGGTCTACAATGACTAGGTGTAAGGCTAAGCGGACCAGATGCAGAACATGAGAAGGGGCGGGTCTATTCATGTATTAAACAGTGAAGGAAGTTCCGCATCAGGTCAGCCCCCTCGTATGTCAGACCCCGCCTACGTCATTGGCCTGAGCGGACCTGATGGGGAACTTCCTTTTACTGTGTAATACATGAATAGACCCGCCCCTTCTCACGTTCCGCATCTGGTCCGCTTAGCCTTACACCTATTCATTGGCTGAGCGGACCTGATGGGGAACTTTAGAAGGGGCGGGTCTATACATTTGATAGACTGCGGAGGAATTTCCTCATCAGGTCCGCTCAGGCTCAGCCAATGACGGACAGCGCCGGACATCGGATCGCCGCAGGACACTGGATTTCATCGCTGGAATGTTTGTTTTTTTTTTCATTTATTTTATTTTTAACCACTTGCTTATTGGGCACTTAAACCCCCTTCCTGCCCAGGCCAATTTTCAGCTTTCAACGCTGTCACGCTTTGAATGACAATTGCGCGGTCGTGCGACGTGGCTCCCAAACAAAATTGGCGTCCTTTTTTTTCCCACAAACAGAGCTTTCTTTTGGTGGTATTTGATCATCTCTGCGGTTTTTATTTTTTGCGCTATAAACAAAAATAGAGCGACGATTTTGAAAAAAACACAATATTTTTTACTTTTTGCTATAATAAATATCCCAATTTTTAAAAAAAATATATATTTTTTCTCAGTTTAGGCCGATACGTATTCTTCTACATATTTTTGGTCAAAAAAAATCGCAATAAGCGTTTATTGATTGGTTTGCACAAAATTTATAGCGTCTACAAAATAGGGGATAGTTTTATAGCATTTTTATTAATGCATTTTTTTTTACTAGCACTGGTTACTGTAAAAATTACACTGGCAGTGAAGGGGTTAACACTAGGGGGCAAGGAAGGGGTTAAATGTGTGCCCTGGGAGGGATTACTACTGTGGGGGGAGGGGACTGAGTGGGGGAGGTGACCGATCTGTGTCCCTATGTACAAGGGACACAGCATCGGTCTCCTCTCTCCCTGACAGGACGTGGATCTCTGTGTTTACACACAGAGATCCACATCCTTGTCTGTGTACCGGCCGATCGCGGGTGCCTGGAGGACAGGCACGCGCATCGGCATGTCAGTGACGCGCCGGGCGCGCTCACGCGCCCCCCAGTGGCCGGAGGAGCCGAGGACGTCTATTGACGGCCTCCCGGATATCTAGAGCCACCTTGAGGCCGTCAATAGTCTATGGCCTGGGCTCCATGTAGTTAATAAAAGACTTTTCCAAGGTGTTTGTGTTTTTTTTTTTTTTTTTTTTTTTTTTACACTTTCTTTGTGAAATGGTAGGGGTACAATGTACCCCTTACCAATTCACATGGGGGGGGGGGTGGGATCTGGGGGTCCCCTTTGTTAAAGGGGTCTTCCAGATTCCGATAAGCCCCCCGCCCACAGACCCCCACAACCACCGGGCAAGGGTTGTGGGGATGAGGCCCTTGTCCCCATCAACATGGGGACATCCTCCCCATGTTGAGGGCATGTGGCCTGGTACGGTTCAGGGGGGGGGCGCTCTCTCGTCCCCCCCTCTTTTCCTGCGGCCTGCCAGGTTGCGTGCTCGGATAAGGGTCTGGTATGGATTTTTGGGGGGACTCCACGCCATTTTTTTTTTACATTTGGGGTGGAGTTCCCCTTAAAATCCATGCCAGATCTGAAGGGCCTGGTATGGATATTTGGGGGGAACCGCACGCTTTTTTTTTTTAAATTTGTGGCGGGGTTCCCCTTAATATCTATACCAGACCTGAAGGGCCTGGTAATTGAATTTTGGGGACCCCCACGCTTTTTTTTTATCAATGACTTTTCTATGTATTGATAAAAGCCGACAATTCATTAATAGCCGCGTTTTAAATGACTTTTTTTCTTTGAAAAATGACATTTTTTGCAGGGACAGTTCTAAGCACGGGAAACATGCGCCACTTTACATGCATATCTTTTACGAAATTTAAAGGAATATTTCACTTTTATTTTTTCACTTTAAGCATTATTAAAATCACTGCTCCCAAAAAAACGGCTCCCCAAACACTTTTTATGACAATAATTTGCATATAAGCCTTTATAATTAGCACTTTAGATTTCTCCCATAGACTTTTCGAATTTGCCGCGAACACCCCAATTTGTTCGCTGTTCGGCGAACAGGCAATGTTCGAGTCGAACATGAGTTTGACTCGAACTCGAAGCTCATCCCTAACCAGGAGTCTTCAAGGAAGGGGAGGGTTTCTTAGCTAAGCACACCCTCCTGCCTGCATGCCTGAGCTAAGGGCAAATGGATTCCAAGAAGTAAATGCTACATGAACAAACTGCCTTTACTGCAAATGGCCACATTAGAACTGCTCGGGGTGTTTTTTTTTCTCAAGATTAAAGTTATTTTAACAACTTCCCCTTCTTACCCACTTCACGATCAGAGCATTTTTTGCTGTTGGGCACTGCACTATTTTTACTGGCAATTGCGCAGTCATTTAACACTGTGCACAAATTACATTTATATCATTTTTTTCACACAAATAGAGCTATCTTTTGGTGGTATTTGATCACCACTGGGTATTTTATTTTTTATTATATAAACAAAAAAAGACTGAAAATTTTCAAAAAACAAACAAACATATTTTCTACGTTCCGTTATAAAACATATTCAATAAAATCATATTTCTTAATAAATGTAGGCCAAAATGCATTCTGCTACATGTCTTTATTAAAAAACAAAAATCCCAATAAGTGTATAATAATTGGTTTGTGTGAAAGTTATAGCGTCTCCAAACTATGGTATATACTGTATATTTGAAAATTGATCAATCTTGATATACTGATGGCCTATCTCATTTCTTGATACCTCAAAATGCCGCCCACATGACCGCTAGTCATTTAGCAAGTTATTCAGTAAGCGGCATGGAGAGTTTTTTTGAAGTTGTAATTTTTTGTCACAATATTTTGGAAAATTAAGAAATTAAAAAAAATTTGTTCCACTATTTTATTTTTATTTTTATACTGTCACCAGTAAAGTAAAGTGTCATCATATGACTGCTGTGGCTGTGATTAGGGATACTGACTGATGACAGCATGCAATACAATTGTAAATCATCTTTTATTTTATTTATTTTTCCCTTTTTTTTTTTTTTACATCTTTTTATCAGAGTAGCTCAATGTCACCATAGTGACACTGTACTACTCTGGGGTGGATGATTAGGGATTTTTTACACTGGTATTGCTTATACAGTGATGATCACTGTGTAAGCAATAATTGTAGCTGTCATGAATGGACTTCTCAATCATGAACAGCTTGCTTATGATTGTGATTGGCTACAGCTATTCACATGGTACAGGTAGCCAGGTGCCATGTGATTGCTGTGGGCCAATCACAGATCACAACAGTAAGCAAGCTGTTCATGAATGGAAAGCCAATCACAGCGATCACATTATACCCATTACCGGTAACAATAAACACTGTGGTCACAGGAGGAGAGCTAGCTGCCATAACCCCAATATTTTTGTAAAAACGGCCAGCTTTCAGATAAAAGTGGTTTCAGCGGCAGATTCGTCACAAGATCACTTTTATCGGGAGAGGGTCCCCCTTCCCGCCATGCTCTGATCGTCTCCGCCGCTTACCAGAGCCGTTGGTAGCGGCGGAGACGATCATGTCTGCTCCCCTCACAGCCTGGATGCCCACTAGGCTCCATAGCATTGGAGGGCGGAAGCGACATCACACACATCACTTCTGGCCAGTTCTCTTAAAGGGGAATTTATTTATTTTTTGGAAAAAATAATGACCTTTTATTTTTTTTATTTTTTTTATTGCAATTTAGTGTAAATATGAGATCTCAGGTCTTTTTGACCTCAGATCTCATATTTAAGAGGTCCTGTCATGCTTTTTTCTATTAAAAGGGATGTTTACATCCCTTGTAATAGGAATAAAAGTGACCCAATTAAATGAAATAAATTAATTAAATAAAAAATAAAATAAATAATAAAAAAATTTAAAGCGCCCCGTCCCGTCGAGCTCGAGCACAGAAGCGAACGCATACGTAAGTCGCGCCCGCATATGAAAACAGTGTTTAAACTACAAATGTGAGGTATCGCCATGATTGTTAGAGCAAGAGCAATAATTCTAGCACCTCTGATAACTCAAAACTGGTAACCTGTAGAAATTTTTAAACGTCGCCAATGGAGATTTTTAAGTGCCAAGGTTTGTCGCCATTTTTCACGAGCGGGCGCAATTTTGAAGCGTGACATGTTGGGTATCAATTTACTTGGCGTAACATTATCTTTTACTATATAGAAAACAATTGGGCTAACTTTACTGTTGTATTCTTTTAAAAAAAATATATAAAATTCCCCAAAAATTGTGCTTGTAAGGCCGCTGCGCAAATACGGTGTGACCTAAAGTATTCCAACAACCTCCATTTTGTTCTCTAGGGTGTTAGAAAAAAATATATAATGTTTGGGGGTTCTAAGTAATTTTCTAGCAAAAAGTTAAAATTTTAACTTGTGTAGCGGGGTGTTAAATTTACGGGAAGTGTCTGAGTGGTAATTAGGCTCAGACACACTAATTGTTAGGGTTAATGGACCATTTCTGTCCATGGGAGATGGTGTTGGTGTGCAGTTCCCTGTGGCCTACAGGTGGCGCTGTTGCCATAGGCCAGGGTTGAACCACTGATACAGGGCTGTGTTCTTTTTGTCCCCTCTCGGCAGTAGTATGGCAGGGCGGGGAACCTGCTGTGCCTTTCAAGAGAGGGTATAAAAGGGGGCGGCCATCTTCCATTGGGGTCTGTCTTCGTCCACGCCCAGGCACCTTCAGCCTGGGTGTGCGTGTGTCATCTCCGGGTGCCCTAGGCCCGGAGGCCTGGTTCCTGTTCCATCCCAGACACCTTCAGTCTGTGGTGAGGTACTATTTTTGAAGGCCCGGGGCCCAGCAACCTTCGGCTGGGGTCCGCTAAGGATCGAGAGCTCCCAGGGTGCCGCCTTGCGAGGGGACCCGTATCTGAGATGGAGGCCAGGGAGGTAACCCTTTCCAAAGACACAGCGCAGAGTCGTGGTGACGGTGAGGGCCTCTGGTAACTTTCCGGAGGGATGGTTTTCTCCTTTACATGGGCCAAATACTTCAAGAAGGTAGTTCACCAAGTCAGTGGCAGTGACTTCATAGGGCAAGGCCCTATTCACCAGGTCAGTGGCAGTGACCCGTTCACCAAGTCAGTGGCAGTGACTTTTATTCACTAGGTCTGTGGCAGAGACCAACCTCACGGTCTGTGGCAGAGACCAACCTCACGGTCTGTGGCAGAGACCAACCTCACGGTCTGTGGCAGAGACCAACCTCACGGTCTGTGGCAGAGATCGTGTGCCAAAGCTGTTTGTGAAACCTAAACAGTCTGAAGAAATCATTTGAGTTTGTGCCTGGACCTCCTCCCACCTAAGCTGTCCTATGTCTTGTCCAACCTGTCTGCTGTTAAAGAGACTATTTGTTATCCAGTGTGAAATAAATATAGAAGTTGGACTTTCAGTTGGTGTGGACAGTTACATTACTGGGGAGAAATAAAGACTTGCATCTATTCAAGGTAGAGGTGAGAATCATCCTCGGGAGGATTCAACTCCAGACGCAGGCAGGCCCGAAACTAACACCGCTCAACCTCCTCACACAGGAGGGTACGGGCTTGTGGTGCGGTGTGCCTCTCTCTGCCTGCGAGGAGCCTAATTAAATGCAGGTAAAGACAGAGGGGTCTGTGCGCTACACTTGTAAACAACAAATCACAAAAAGAGGCTTGGTCCTTAAGTGGTTAAACAGCAAAGGAAATATACTACAACGATTAAGCAATAGTAGTAATGGGCTGAATAAATAATAATTGATATAAAGCACAACCCCTCCTGAACCCTGTATGGAGCAGAGCAGTTCAGCAGTCAGTAACAAGCTACCCTATTTCATCTGCTGGCCAGCTTGTTGGGGTCCAACCGTTATAGTGAAGCACTCAAGGTAATGTCCCATTAACAATTGATGCAGGCACTGCCACTGTGTTTCTTGCAGACAAATCTGCCCCTGTTTTATCAAGGTGTAACGCAGGGTTGGTCAGTAGCCTCTTACCACTCAATCAGCAGGGGATCTCCTTCTGCTTATTGCCAAAGTGTTCCAAGGTCAGTGTTTGGCTCCTTGATTAGGCAGCCGACTCAACCAGCATCTAGGACATCCTCTGACATTCTGGAATGGCTGCCACTGTGTCTCCCTTTCACCCAGGTGCAAGATTCCATTCACGGTCTCAAATCCCTTGCAAATCATCCATTCTTTCTCTCAGGTTCAACGATGAGCAGTCTGCCAGTAGCCAAAAAGTCCTCTCAAACAGCCTCCCTAATTCTTCCCTCAGCTCTGGAAAACAGCAGGGAACCATCTCTCCTCTTTGCCCCAGTGCATTGTGGGATTTACAGTCTCCTCTTTATAGCTCACCAAGCTAGCTCAGTCTGTCAGAACTACACCTCCCACAATCCTTGCAGTCCATATCCTGTTTTCTTACAAATTCAGTAGAGGGACAAGAGTAATGTTTAACCATTGTTGACCTTTTTTAGAAGGCTAATTGTGGACCATCTCTGGCTTTGGTACTTTTTGATATATTGTCCTTAAACGAGGATAGTCCGTCTGACTATATCCATGTTTTGCTCACTACAGGTTTTCTTTAATCTCTTCCCATCCAATGTCTATATAAAAAGGTCCCTTAGGACGATGACCTGTTCTAAGGGTAGTTTTATTAACATAATCCTTTTGACAGTTGGCAGCCAAAGGCTTGCACAGCTTCTAGTTTTCAAACCTCCCTGTTAGGTTTTGTTCTTGAACCTGACACCTTCAATCCCTACTAATGATTCGGAACCAATTAACCACTTAAGCCCCGGACCATTTGGTAGCTAGAGGACCAGAGGTGAATTCAGAATTTTGCACTGCGCTGCTTTAACTGTAAATTGTGCGGACATGCAATGTTGTACCCAAACGAAATTTGTGTCCTTTTCTTCCCACAAATAGAGCTTTCTTTTAATGGTATTTGATTGCCTCTGCGATTTTTATTTTTTGCGATATAAACAGAAAAAGACCGAAAATTTTGAAAAAAAATGATATTTTCTACTTTTTGTTATAAGAAAAATCGAATAAACTCAATTTTAGTCATACATTTAGGCCAAAATGTATTAAGCCACATGTCTTTAGTAAAAAAAATGTCAATAAGCGTATATTTATCGGTTTGCGCAAAAGTTATAGCGTTTACAAACTAGGGTACATTTTCTGGAATTTACACAGCTTTTAATTTATGACTGCCTATCTCATTTCTTGAGGTGCTAAAATGACAGGGCAGTACAAAACCCCCCCAAATGACCCCATTTTAGAAAGTAGACACCCCAAGGAAATTGCTGAGAGGCATGTTGAGCCCATTGAATATTTTTTTTTTTTGTCCCAAGTGATTGAATAATGACAAAAAATAAAAATAAAAATAAAAATTACAAAAAGTTGTCACTAAATGATATATTGCTCACACATGCCATGGTTATATGTGGAATTGCCCCCCAAAATACATTCTGCTGCTTCTCCTGAGTACGGGGATACCACATGTGTGGGACTTTTTAGGAGCCTAGCCACGTACGGGACCCCGGAAACCAAGCACCGCCTTCAGGATTTCTAAGGGCGCAAATTTTTGATTTCACGCCTCACTACCTATCACAGTTTTGAAGGCCATAAAATGCCAAAATAGCACAAAACCCCCCCAAATGACCCCATTTTAGAAAGTAGACACCCCAAGGAAATTGCTGAGAGGCCTGTTGAGCCCATTGAATATTTTTTTTTTGTCCCAAGTGATTGAATAATGACAAAAAAAAAAAAAATTACAAAAAGTTGTCACTAAATGATATATTGCTCACACATGCCATGGTTATATGTGGAATTGCACCCCAAAATACATTCTGCTGCTTCTCCTGAGTACGGGGATACCACATGTGTGGGACTTTTTAGGAGCCTAGCCACGTACGGGACCCCGGAAACCAAGCACCGCCTCCAGGATTTCTAAGGGCGCAAATTTTTGATTTCACTCCTCACTACCTATCACAGTTTTGAAGGCCATAAAATGCCAAAATAGCACAAAACCCCCCAAATGACCCCATTTTAGAAAGTAGACACCCCAAGCTGTTTGCTGAGAGGCATGGTGAGTATTTTACAGCTCTCATTTGTTTTTGAAAATGAAGAAAGAACATTTTTTTTTTTTTTTTTTCAATTTTCAAAACTTTGTGACAAAAAGCGAGATCTGCAAAATACTCACAATACCTCTCAGCAAATAGCTTGGGGTGTCTACTTTCCAAAATGGGGTCATTTGGGGGGGGTTTTGTGCCATCTGGGCATTCCATGGCCTCCGAAACTGTGATAGGCAGTGAGAAGTGAAATCAAAAATTGACACCCTTAGAAAGCCTGAAGGCGGTGCTTGGTTTTTGGGGTCCCGTACGCGGCTAGGCTCCCAAAAAGTCTCACACATGTGGTATCCCCGTACTCAGGAGAAGCAACAGAATGTATTTTGGGGTGTAATTCCACATATGCCCATGGCATGTTTGAGCAATATATCATTTAGTGACAACTTTGTGCAAAAAAAAAAAAAAAATTATGTTTTACGCAACTTGTGTCAACATATAAAATATTCCATGGACTCGACATGCCTCTCAGTATATAGCTTGGGATGTCTACTTTCCAAAATGGGGTCATTTGGGGGGGTTTTGAACTGTTCTGGCATTTTATACACAACATTAGGAAGCTTACATCCACTCTTCTAACCACTTGAAGACAAAGCCCTTTTTGACACTTTTTGTTTACATGAAAACATATTTTTTTTTGCAAGAAAATTATATTGAACCCCCAAACATTATATATATTTTTAAAGCAAAGGCCCTACAGAATAAAATGGTAGGTGTTGCATTTTTTTTTTCTACACAGTATTTGCGCAGCGATTTTTCAAACGCATTTTTTGGGGAAAAACACACTTTTTTTAATTTTAATGCACTAAAACACACTATATTGCCCAAATGTTTGATGAAATAAAAAAGATGATCTTAGGCCGAGTACATAGATACCAAACACGACATGCTTTAAAATTTCGCACAAACGCGCATTGGCGACAAACTACATACATTTTTAAAAGCATTTAAAAGCATTTACAGGTTACCCCGTTAGATTTACAGAGGAGGTCTACTGCTAAAATTACTGCCCTCGATCTGACCTTCGCGGTGATACCTCACATGCATGGTGCAATTGCTGTTTACATATGACGCCAGACCAACGCTTGCGTTCGCCATTGGGCAAGAGCAGGGCAGGACAGGGGTGCTTTTTTTTTTTTTTATTATTAATTTTGCTTTTTTATTTTATTTTTAAACTGTTGCTTCCATATTTATTTATTTTTATCACTTTTATTGTTATCTCAGGGAATGTAAATATCCCCTATGATAGCAATAGGTAATGACAGGTACTCTTTTTTGAAAAAACTGGGGTCTATTGGACCCTAGATCTTTCCTCTGCCCTCAAAGCATCTGACCACACCAAGATCGGTGTGATAAAATGCTTTCCCAATTTCCCAATGGCGCTTTTTATATCCGGGGGGGGGACATTCCCTCCCACTGCTTGTAAAAGCAGTCCAGAGGCTAATTAGCCACTAGGATTGCTTTTACATGAAAGCCGGCCGCTGGCTGAAAAGAATACCAAGATGATACCTAAACCCGCAGGCATCATTCTGGTATAAACATTCAAAGTCCAGCAACATACCAGTACGTTGCTGGTCCTTGTTGGACATGTATTGTAATCTTTTTTTTCATGCAGCCTGTTGGCTGAACGAAAAAAAAAGATTGATCGGTGGGTATGCCCACCACTAGAATACCGCCCTTCATCCACTCACTTCTAATGATGGGCATACATGCACCATTTATATATGCCGAAGCATGGGGGCATCTTCTCGCAAAAGTTATGCCGCGTACACATGGTCAGACTTTTCCACGGGCAAGCCTCCGTCGGAATTTCGACCGTATGTACGCGGCATTAGGAGCAAAATCGCTCCTCCGCTCCTGCTGCCCCAATGCTTCGGCATATATGCTTTTTTTTTTTAACTGTGGTGGTGAAATCACCTCCTACAGCACTGGAGTCGCAGGGATCAGGCCTGTCTCTGCGAACGCTGCAGTTATGTGTGTTGTGTTTTGCAAGTGACAGTGATCGATCGATACTGCACTTCGGTGGCCTGGGCTGGACGGAGGGGCAAAACGCAGGTGCTAGCAGGTATCTGGGCTGATCCCGCTAACACTGCGTTTTTGGGAACCCTAAACTGCTGGGGACGCTAGTATAGATCTGATCAGATCAGATATTGAGCTGATCAGATACTATACCACTAAGGGGGGTGTATGCTTCACGTGTGGGTGTTAGCGCTACTGGCACTAACCTGACGCTGCCTGGGGTGTGACGCAGACCCTCTCTGACGCTAAAACCTAACTGATATCACCCGCCGGGCGATCAGGGGGTTAAACCTTTATTGGGTTATATACGGCGGGTGCCCTGACACTATAAAAAGCAAACTAACTAACCAGCGTCACCCGTAACACTTATATGATGATCACTGGCGAAAGGGTTAACTAGGGGCAATTAGGGGGTTAAAACCTTTATTAGGGTAATATATGGGGGTACCTGACGCTATATAAAAACCTGACGGCGAACCTAAAAAAAAATTACTGGCTACCGATCAGCATCACCGACGCTAAGACATAGATCAGAAAAATGATCGCATAGTGACGGCGGTGCTAGGGGGTGAAAGGGTTACCTGGGGGGTGATCAAGGGGGTTACACCTTTATTAGGTAATATATGGGGGTACCCGACGCAATAAAAACCTGCGGCGAACCTAAAAAAAATTACTGGCTACCGATCAGCATCGCCGACGCTAAGACATCGATCAGAAAAATTATCGCTTAGTGACAGTGGTGATAGGGGGTGAAAGGGTTACCTGGGGGGGCGATCAAGGGGGTTAAACCTTTATTAGGTAATATATGGGGGTACCCGACGCTATAAAAACCTGCGGCGAACCTAAATAAAATTACTGGCTACCGATCAGCATCGCCGACGCTAAGACATCGATCAGAAAAATTATAACTTAGTGACAGTGGTGATAGGGGGTGAAAGGGTTATCTGGGGGGTGATCAGGGGGTTAAACCTTTATTAGGGGGGGGTTAGGGGGCTACACTGGACCTAAGACTAAACTTTAGTGACACTTTTACAGTCACAAATGTCACTGATTGCAGTGATCACTAAATAAATGGTCACTGCAATCAGTGACACTGTGACTGGGGGCTGGGGGGGGCTGGGGGGTGATCTGGGGGTGTCTGGGGGGGCCTGGGGGGGCGATTTATGTGCCTATGTGTCCTGGTGTCAGTGTAGTGTTGTGTGTACTAACCTGGCATCTTCTCCTGTACGGCGCTCGGTATATGTGAGCGCCCCAGGAGAGATGACATCACTTCCTCCTTCCTGGCAGGCAGGGGAAGCTCTCTCATTCGCTGGGAGCGATCGAGAGGGGGTGGCCGGAATCGAACGGCCGTCCCCTCATGCCGGATCGCTCCCGAAGGTAAAACGACCGCTCACTGTAAAGAAGGGGGGTCCGATCGGACCCCCCAACTATACAAAGGCAGTCACGTATATATACGTGATTGTGCCTGTCGGTGCCATTCTGCCGACGTATATTTACAGTGGGCGGTCGTTAAGTGGTTAAAGGGGTTGTTGATCTAGGGTGACCACATTTTCAAACTACCATTCAGGGACACCCTCCCTTCCCAAAAATCAGCTTGTGCTGTAACGAATCACAGCACAGTGATTTGACACAAGAGGCGGGATTTATGATTTCTCCAATCACAAGCAGGGGGCGGGGATTGTGCTCCTCCAGGCATTCCCGGCCAGGACAAGTACTGTCAGTGAGTAAAGCGGTGATGTGGCAGCCTTTTTTGGGGGCATCAGATTGCCCCGGGAAGTGGCTATGTCAGTTTCATTCCGGGACATTGTATTGTCCTGGAATGAATGTGCCCGGGACAGACCTGCAAAATGCGGGACTGTCCCGGGCAATCCGGGACACGTGGTCACCCTATGTTGAACCCATGATCAATATCTCACAGTAGTGACATGCAAGTTCAAACATTATGGTATCAGCTTCCTTCGTATCATGTAGATGCTGTTTAACACTGTGATTATCTGTTAATTCCACAAAAAATGTATTTGATAAAAAGTATGGATACATGGGCCCTTAGGCCAGAGAATACATACAGATCCAGTAACTACAGTCATCGGTAGCATCCATTTGTAAGAGCAATTGCATCATAAAGAAAGCATGTAAAGTCCATTGGTTTACAAATATCTCAATAGGGGTGGATGCTTTATCTCTATGGCCATGATTTCGAAGGCCACCTAGAAAAACAAAACCAAGACATAGAAAAATGTGATGAGCTGAAGTCTTGAAACAAGAGGGAGAGGATGGAGATTTTCATTACATTACTATTTTATTTTATTTTTAACATTAAGCTCATTTACAAAACCTCAGAGATTTAGAATGATTTTAACGCAATCTACAATGCGACAAGGACTGAGCCCTTAGAGAATAATAAAGATATAAAAGCATGCTATGAATTTCTAACATAACATTGAGCGTAAACCATCATTTATTTGTACAAGTAAGTTTTTCCCTGCAGTAGTTGTATAATAGGGGACAGTGCAGTATTATAGGAGAATAACAAGTGATACTCTTGTGTTTGTGAGCAAAAACATCATCAATAACTTTTTTTTTTTTTTTAGTTTTTTTGTTTTTACTGCTACAGTGCGAAGGCAGGAGAAACCTTGCTCTGCTTCAGATAACCTCTTACTCAAATGCAGGAAAGATATAAACAGAAGCACAAGGCTACAGCTGACCATCACACTTAGGGGTGTATTTATAAGAAATATGCCTTGTCCTGTAAAACTGCATCTACATTCATTCTGTGCGCATGTCAGCAAAATCAAATGTTGTTAGGCTATTTTCTTTCAGGGTCAGATATTCTTTATTTTTTTCTTTGTTCATAAGAATAGCCTAAATTAGGAAAATACCGCATTATGGGCACTAGATGGAGCTGAAGAGCATAGCGAATAAATATTAATTTTCTACATTTATTGCCTCCATCTAGTGGCCATAATGTGGCATTCTCCTGATTCACTGCATTCTGTATGAATGAATAACATTCGACCTAGAGAGAAAATACCCTAATAACAATATATTTTTCTCCCATTTGTATAGTATGAATGCACATGGAGTTTTTTTTTTTTTAGAATGAATAGCTCTGTAATTGATTTATAAAGGGCTGAAAACGAACATGCTAAACAGCACGGATGGATGATTCTCCTGCTGCAACTATTGTATCCTGATAGTCAGCGCCATCAGCTGTCAAAATCCACAAACAGTGCCCACATTTGATTGAATGCAGGGTCAGTTCAGACGACAACCCCCCCCAGAAACAAAAAAATTGTGACAATTTTGAAAAAAAAAACAATATTTTTTACTTTCTGCTATAATACATATACCCAAAAAAATAAATAAAAATGTATCCCTCAGTTTAGACCGATTATATATTCTTCTACATAGTTTCGGTAAAAAAAAAAAAAAAAAAAAAAAATCGCAATAGGCGTATATTGATTGGTTTGCGCAAAAATTATCACGTCTACAAATAAGGTGTTAGATTATAGATGTTTTTTTTTTTAGTTTTTTTACTGGTAATGGCAGCGATCTGCGATTTTTAGCGGGACTGCCACATTGTGGTGGACAAATCTGACCCCAAATGACACTTTTTGGGGACCAGTGACATTATTACATTGATCAGTGCTATAAAAATGCACTGATCAATGTATAAATGACACGGGCAGGGAAGGGGTTAACACTAGGGGGTGATCAAGGGGTTAACTGTGTTCCCTGGGTGTGTTCTAACTGTAGGGGGGGATGGGCTGCCTGGAACACCACAGAGATCACAATTCCAGATCACTGGGAACAGCAGATCTCCATCATGTCCCCTGTCAGAACGGGGATTCCCCTTGTTTACATAGGCAGATTCCCGTTCTGCCTCTGTATACCGCGATCACGGGTCGCCGACGGACATTGAGTCCACCACTCCCGCGGCGCACCCGCTATATCGTGTGAACGGACCAACGTACACCTACGGCCATTTGCGCTACCCAGCCACCTTGCCGCAGTATAACTGTGGCAGGTGGTCAAAAAGCAAAAGACTCTTAAGAACTAGGAACTTTTAATCCCTTTTAGAAAATGGCACAGAGTGAGCTGCATTCAGAAATATCTCCAACTCCATGGTAGAAACTGCTCCCAGCTCTACTGCCTGCAGAAAATACCAGCTCACCTGGCTGCTCCGCAGATCTCCCAGGGTAAGGGATAGGAAGGGTTAAGCTTAGCGCTGTCCTCCTAAAAGCTTGCTGTGGAAGTCTCTACCCTTGTCTATCCCTGGGTGTGCTGATGTACTCACACCGTCCTGTTGCTCCTTAGACAAGGTTCCTTCTCAAACTGAGACGCTGATTGGATCTTCCCAACCCAGCCTGGAGGCAGAGGCTCCCTCAGACACCGGAGTCCTTTCCTAGGCCACCGACAATCTCCTCAGTACTCCATCTTCCACCTGACTCCCTGCTTGCATGGCTATTGGAAAAGAGCCAAGTGGAATGTGTTAAGAGCTGCCAACATCCCACATACTAGAAAGATACAGACAACACATATAAGAACTGATTTGGCCACTTTGCCATGTCCCTCTGCCTAGGGATTGGCCAAGTTCCCTCAAGTAAGCAGATCAACTCTCCTGGCCTCCGCCCACTAACTTCTCCAAACTTCCAGATCCAGGGGGAGGTACCAGAGACCTGTCTCCATGGAGCCATCCAGCCTGACTTGCAGTAACCCTGACCCAACTTCTGACTCACAAACTAAGCATGACTCATTCTTCAATTTGCCTGCACTAATCTAGTAACACACTAGAGGGTGCTACACAGGTATAACAAAACACTTTAAATGGTATATTTAATGGACCAAATGAGAGTAAATAACTGAATTTTATTGTTGAGGTTTATATACACTTTAAAGTGGAGTTCCACCCACAAATGGAACTTCCGCTTTAAGTGACGGTGACCCCCTGACATGCCACATTTGGCATGTCATTTTTTGGGGGTGGAGCAGATACTCTCTTTTTAGGGCCATCCAGCTCCCACATCCTCCCAGGGCTCTGCGGCACCGGAAGGAAGTTCACCTCTCCCCCCTCCCTCCTTGCAATCTTCTGGGACATGTCACAGGTCCCAGAAGATTGCGCAGTGCGTGTCCGGCTGTGAAGCCACAGCCGGTCGCACACAGTCATGATGCTGGCGCCGAGGAGAGGAGGGGGAGAAGAGCGGGGCTTTGTTTGCCCGCATCGCTGGACCGTGGGACAGGTGAGTGTCCGATTACTAAAAGTCAGCAGCTACACTTTTTGTAGCTGCTGACTTTTATATGGGTGGAACGCCGCTTTAAGCCAGCCTTTCCCACCATTTTTACACAGAGGAACCCTTAAAATAATTTTCAGGTCTTTTTCAGGTCTTACTAAAAAAAAAATGAATTGGCTGTCAATGCGATTAATGCCCCTTACATTGGTGGTCAGTAGGAAGAATGCAATCACGTGGTGGTGGTCAGAATGCCTCCCTTACCAGCAGCTATAAAGTTCATTCGTTATTCTGTGCGTCTTCCTGTCTAAACCTAATGTTTTTATCTACTAACTGTGTTCACTAAAAGCTTATACTTCAGATGTTCTTATCTTGACCCACTTATTATCCACATTCCTGGTGGAGTGGATAACTAAGCCGTCCTCATCCTGTGTCACCCAGGCTCATACTAGTTTGCCTTCCAACACAGCTACCAAAGCAGCCTATTCCACCGGCTCCTTGACCACAATTACTTCTTCCGTAGCGCCACTATAATGCACGGCAGAGTCACCAGAATTATTCGACCATAGTGACAGTTACATGCTGATGGAGGATGCGCAGCAGTTTGAAGGCTCTGATGTTGGTTCCCAGGTTGAGGAAGGGAGTAACGTGAGCCTAGAGAGAGGGGGTGTCACAGAAGGACAAGAAACTATCATGTTCCCCCAGCTGCAGCATACTGCCAAGTAGACTTGTGCACAACGGAAAAATTCGTTCTGTTTCGGTTAGTTTCTTTCCGGTCCTGTTGATTCGTAATCATTCGTAAATTTGCTAGACGGGATTTTTCGTGTTCGGACTCATTCGTATTTTTGCAAGCGACATTTTTCGTTGAATTTTTTGTTGCTTTATAATTCGTACTTTCGGTAGAGTACGTTGTTTTTCGTTGATTCTGGACACAACTCCTACTTTCGTAACTTTTTTTGGGTTCGTTGATTCGTAATTTTCCGTGTCTCTCTCACAACGACGCTGCCTATTATGCCTAATGTGCTTCGAATGGATTTGTACTTTTCTAAATACATAGCGGTTATTTGTAACGATTCGAAATCTCGTATTTTACTTTCGTTTTTTACATGCGGCTATAGGCTCCGCCCCTGTACACCATTTTGAGAGGGTTCAGCACGGTGAGGGAGAAGCAGAGCAGAGTGAGTGTTATTGTGCTTCGAATGGATTCGAAATCTCGTATTTTACTTTCGTTTTTTCATGCGGCTATAGCCTCCGCCCCCTGTACACCATTTTGAGAGGGAGTTCAGCATGGTGAGGGAGAAGCAGAGAGCAGAGTGAGTGTTATTGTGCTTCGAATGGATTCGTACATTCGTAACTTTTTTCATAACGAATTATGCCGAAGACCTTCGGGCATTCGCTATTTTGCGGTATAATTTATTTCGGATTCTGTTTTATTCGTAATTGCTCTGTTCGGAAATTCGAATGCTTCCGAATGTCCGAAAGTTGCTAAATTCGGACGAATTTCGATTCGTTACGAAACGAATTGCACAAGCCTACTGCCAAGTTTGCTCCAGTGACGAGGAGGGAGGGGATGAAGAGGTCACTGACTGTACTTGGGTGCCTGAGAGAAGAGAGGAGGAAAATGAAGAGGAGGAGGAGGCACAACTCCAACGAGGCAGGGTGTTCTCCAGGGGCCGGCCTAAGGACAGCCACCCTATTGCAACACACCACAGAGCTCCACAGGTGCAGGGCGCTGCTGACTCCCGGCTGATTTCCAAAATTTCATTGGTGTGGGCTTTTTTCGACACATGTGCAGTAGATTGCACCGTTGCTGTTTGCAATCTATGTCTGAAGCGGATCAAGCGTGACCAGAACAGCACCCGCTTGGGCACCACATGCTTGACAAGACATATGAAGACCTGCCATGCAGTCGGTTGGCAACAGCACCTAAAAGAGACCCACATAATAAAAAAAGCGGACTTCTCCTTGCTCCTTATCTATGATCTCAACCCCTACTATACCTCCAGTCCTCTCAAAAACCTGCACTGAGAGGAATGAAGGTATAGCAATTAGACATGTGCATTCGTTTTCGTCCGAATGCATTTTCGTCCGAATTTCAGGTATTTTCGTTATCGTTTTGTAGCGCCCTCCTCACTCCCCTCTTTCTCTTCAGCTCGTCTGTCTCTTGTCTAGGGGTATCTTTCAGAGGGGAAGGGAGCGGGGACACCACGCCTGGCCTTCACCACAGGTGTCAGTGTGATACAAGCAAAGTACTTTTACCTTCGGGTCAGTGTTGTGCACCTGGAGCCTCCACCGAGAGTCACCTTGAACAATGTCTGTTAGGAAATGAGCCCCACACCATTAAAGTTCAACACTCCTTTAGTCTTCTCGAATGAACACAATCAGTAAAACTCCCTTGGTAGAAACAGAACAGAAAAGGAGGTGTGGATGCGAGTAGGCCCAGACACAATGTGTTCTCCACTTTCCTCCCTGAAAGTGGGCTGCGGTCTCCGAGCGAGGGGGAATTTCCTTCCAGGCGGTCTCCGATGAGAGACTCACCCGTCACTGGCAATCTGCTGCACCAGGTCTTCGAGTGAGGAGCTCCCCCCGGTCCATTACGCCTTCCGGATTCGGGTACCCACTCCCGGGGTTCCCTAGGATCTCCTTCCCTCGCGGAACTCCATCCGAGTACCTCACCCCAGGCTAAAGGTTCCTGGGATGGAACACGACCTCCGGCTGTCCTCTAGGCCTAGGCCCGCCTAGAGAACTGACACGAACCACCGTCCACAGGCTGAAGGTGCCTGGGACTCGACCCCGTGACAAAGATCACTAATGTCTCTGCCAAGTTCAAATTTACACCCGGGAAAGTACATACCCGCTACAGTTTTAACAAACGAAAACGAAAGCACAGAATCCGAAAACCGAAAGATCCGACATAAACAAATGCTTTATTTTCGTTTTCGTTGCGACAACAGTTCGATATAGATAGGGGATTCGACATGACGCTGACAATAACAATCTGTGTCCATCGAACCTGTGGTCGAATGTGCCTAACCTTAACTCTATTAGTCCAAGATTATTCTACATAGAGAGAAAATATTCGACATTATAGAGAGAAAAGATTCGACATTATAGAGAGAAAAGATCGCTGCTGGAATTGGGTGGGGGGGAAGTAAAATAAAAATAATGATGATGATGATGAATGTTATTGGCTGATTGTAACCAAAGAGGAGGAGCAGTAAAATAGCTAGAACTAACTTGACAATTCAACATGAACGACGAAGATTCGACAAAGCATCGAAAAACATACAAACGATGAATCTGTCATTGAAGGCTTATGGTGTCTGTCGAAAGTTAGAAGATTCGACGAAGGGTTGTACCGCTCTTTAAGCTGTAGGGCTTTCAAAATGCTCCCGCCCTGATACTGAAACAGGTGCTGGCTCTGCACTGATGCATGGAAAAGAAAGGAGCCCTGGACTGCCGCACTCTGTATAAACGATTTATTTCCAAAATTTCAAAATAAAATCCAAAATTAATCCATAAATTCAAAAAATCCAAAAACAGGCAAAACAGAAAACTGACATGCAGGGATGGGTGGCTAGAAGATTCGACGGTGCAGCTAAACTGTACGACGCTGCAATTGTACATTTCCGGTCAAATGCTCGGCCCATAGGCTATAGAAGAATTCTAATGTTGGTTGACTAGTAATAGTAATTAATAAATATAATTATTACTAGTCATACAACATTAGACTACTTATTTCTACTATAGCTTGTCGGCGGAACATTCGACCGGAAATGTATGATTGCAGCGTCGTACAGTTTCGCTGCTCCGTCGAATCTTCTTTGAACATTCGACAGACACCATAAGCCTTCAATGACAGATTCGACCTTAATTCAGATTTTCGGACTAATGCAATTTCTAACGAAAAACAAAATAAATAAAAACGAATTTCGGGAGTAACGAAATACATTTATTTTTCGGACGAAAACGAAATTCCGAAACAAAATATTTCAGTGTGCACATGTATAAAGTCTTTGGGACTCGAACGTGAGAAATCAAAAGTGCAAATTTTAAAGGCTAATATGCAAGTAATTGTCCTAAAAAGGGTTTGGGGACTCGGGTCCTGCCACAGGGTACATGTATCAATGCAAAAAACAGTATTTTCAGGAGCAGTGATTTTAATGATGCTTAAAGTGAAAAGATAAAAGTGAAATATTCCTTTAAATATCGTGCCTGGGGGGTGTCTATAGTATGCCTGTAAATTGGCACGTGTTTCCCGTGTTTATAACTGTCCCTGCACAAAATGACATTTCTAAAGGAATAAAAGTAATTTAAAACTGCTTGCGGCTTTAAAGGGGTTGTAAAGGTAAAAGTTTTTTCACCTTAATGCATTCTATGCATTAAGGTGAAAAAACATCTGTGGATTAGCAGCCCCCCAGCCCCCCTGTTTACTTACCTGACCCCTCGAAAGTCCCGCAGCGTGAATGCGCTTGCTTCTCGGCGCATTCATTGGTTGATTGAAAGCAGCGCAGCCATTGGCTCGCGCTGCTGTCAATCACATCCAATGACGCGGCGCGCCGGGGGCGGGGCCGAGTGATACAGTGAGTGGCTATGCTGGCTGTATCACGGGAGCGCGCCCGCAAGAACTCATCACCATGCGAGCTGCACAGTGGAGGTAAGTATAACATGTTTGTTATTTATTTTTTATTTTTTATTTACCTTTACATACCCTTTAACCACTTGCCTACAAGGCACTTTCACCCTCTTCCTGCCCAAGCCATTTTTCAGCTTTGAGGGCTGTCACACTTTGAATGACAATTGCGCGGTCATGCTACACTGTGCCCGAATTTAAAAAAAATCCCCACAAATAGAGATTTCTTTTGGTGGTATTTGATCACCTCTGCGGTTTTTATTTTTTGCGCTATAAACAAAAGAGGGACAAGTTAGAAAAAAAACACAATATTTTTTACTTTTTGCTATAAAAAATATCCATTTTTTTTTTTAAAAAAATTTCCTCAGTTTAGGCTGATATGTATTCTTCTGCATATTTTTGGTAAAAAAAAAAAAATCGCAATAAGCGTATATTGATTGGTTTGCGCAAAAGTTATAGCAGCTACAAAAAAGGGGATAGATTTATAGCATTTTTATTATTTATTTATTTTTACTAGTAATGGCGGCGATCAGCAATTTTTATCGTGACTGCGATATTGCCGCAGACACATCGGACACTTTTGACACATTTTTGGGACCCTTCACATTTATACAGCGATCCGTGCTATAAAAATGCATTGATTACTGTATAAACATGACTGGCAGGGAAGGGGTTAACAGGGGGCGATGAAGGGGTTAATGTGTTCCCTGGGAGTGATTCTTACTGTGGGGGGAGGGGACTGACTGGGGGAGGTGACCGATGGTTATCCCTGTGTACACACCATTGGTCTCCTCTCCCTGACAGGACGTGGATCTGTGTGTTTACACACACAGATCCACGGTCTTGCTTAGTTACTGGGCCATCGCGGCCGCCGGGCACGCGCATCGGGTCCCCGGTGACGCGGCGAGCGCGTGCGCCCCCTAGTGGCTTTGGAAGGCGAGACGTCATATGACGTCCGCCCAGAACAACAGGGTCTTCCTCCCACCGTCATTTGACGGCGGGCGGTGGACAAGTGGTTAATGTAATGTCTGGTCCCGGGAATATGGATGAAAATCATTAAGAAAAATGGCATGGGTACCCCCCAGCCCATTACCAACCCCTTTAGGTTTTATATGGATATTAAGAGGAACCCCGCACCCAAATAAAAAAAAAGAAAAGGCATGGGGCCCCCAGGCCCTATATACTCTGAACAGCAGTATACAGGCGTTGCAAACAAGACAGGGACTATAGGTTTGTTCTTAAGTAGAATCTGTTTGTAATTTTGAACAGGTACATTTTTAAAGTGTAGCTCCAGCCAAAAAATCTATTTTTAAGCTTTTTGGAAAACATAGAGAAGGGTCATCACTAGGGATGAGCTTCGTGTTCGAGTCGAACATACGTTCGACTCGAACATCGGCTGTTCGATCGTTCGACGAAGATCGAACGATTTGGGCCGTTCGCGCCAAATTCGAGTGACGCGAACGGCCCACAATGCAATACGCCATCGCAGTGTCATCCAGGCGCTGTGATTGGCCAAGCATGCACTGTGACCCCGCATGCTTGGCCAATCACAGCGCCGGCAGCGAGGAGAGCAATGATTGGCCACAGGCAGGATGCCTGTGGCCAATTATTGCTGATGGGGTTTAGTACACGCCCCACACTATAAAAGGCCGCCAGCGCGGCGGCCTTGTGTAGTGTGTTCCGGAGCAGGGAAAGAGAAGCATAGGCAGGGACAGTGTCATTTTTTTTCCTTTACTAATCCTGGATTCCTTGTGTTTAGGGACAAATAGGGATAGGTAGGGAGAGTGTCAGTGTGCTATTCTGTGCTAATCCTTGTTTGTAGGGACAGAGAGGTACAGTGAGGGAAACTGACAGTGTGCTATTCTGTTCTAAAACTATTTTGCTGAACCATATTTTCAATCCTTGAGTTGAGGGACAGAGAGGTACAGTGAGGGAAACTGACAGCGTGCTATTCTGTTCTAAAACTATTTTGCTGAACCATATTTTCAATCCTTGAGTTGAGGGACAGAGAGGTACAGTGAGTGAAACTGACAGTGTGCTATTCTGTTCTAAAGCAATTTTGCTGTTCCATATTTTCAATCCTTGAGTTGAGGGACAGAGAGGTACAGTGAGTGAAACTGACAGTGTGCTATTCTGTTCTAAACCAATTTTGCTGTTCCATATTTTCAATCCTTGAGTTGAGGGACAGAGAGGTACAGTGAGGGAAACTGACAGTGTGCTATTCTGTTCTAAAACTATTTTGCTGAACCATATTTTCAATCCTTGAGTTGAGGGACAGAGAGGTACAGTGAGTGAAACTGACAGTGTGCTATTCTGTTCTAAACCAATTTTGCTGTTCCATATTTTCAATCCTTGAGTTGAGGGACAGAGAAGGACACTCATAGAAATTATCAGTGTGCTATTCTGTGCTAAATCTTGTTTGTAGGGCGGGACAGAGTAGGACAGTGAGTGAAACTGATAGTGTGCTATTCTGTTCTAAACCAATTTTGCTGTTCCATATTTTCAATCCTTGAGTTGAGGGACAGAGAAGGACACTCGTAGAAATTATCAGTGTGCTATTCTGTGCTAAATCTTGTTTGTAGGGAGGGACAGAGTAGGACAGTGAGGGAAAGTGTCAGTGTGCTATTCTGTTCTAAAACTTTTTTGCTGAACCATATTTTCAATCCTTGTGTTTAGGGACAGAGAAGGATAGGCAGGGGACAGTGTCAGTGTCATTGTTGCTAAGCCTCCTGCACAATATACACCTGAAGGTAGCCCTTATTGCTGTTTTTCCCATCTCCCTGCAGGCCATCCATTAAAATGTCTGGAAGGCAACCAAGGAGAGGCAGACAGTCAGGAGGCAAAAAAAGAGGGCAAGCAGGCTCTGTGTCTGGGGGCAACAGTGCTGATCGTGTACGCGGTGCATTGTCATCAGCACATGGCCATGGGACACGCTTGTCCTTGTTTTCGGCAGCTGGACATGTTGAGCCACATCATGCCGAAGACTTGGTAGAGTGGATGACCAAGCCCACCTCATCCTCCTCATCCTCTCTCACCCAGGCTCAGGGTAGTGGCAAAGCAGCTGCCAAAGCGTCCTCTTCTCTGGTATCATTATCTTCATTAGTCAATCCTTCCCTAGACCCACCATGCCCTCCTCCTGAGGAGTCCCCCGAACTGTTTGAGCACAGTGTTGGGTACATGCTCCAGGAGGATGCCCAGCGTTTGGAAGGATCTGATGATGATACCCAGCTAGAGGAAGGCAGCAGCGTGAGAGCAGACAGAGGGGATGCTCAAGAAGGACACCAATCTGGCAGTCATGTTCCAGCAGCTGCAGCATACTGCCAGATTGGCTCCAGTGATGAGGAGGGAGGGGATGATGAGGTCACTGACTCCACGTGGGTGCCTAATAGGAGAGAGGAGGAGGAGGAGGATGAGGAGGAGGCACATCTCCAACGAGGCAGGATGCCCTTGAGTGGCCAGCGTATGGGCAGCACACCGACGGAATCACACCGCAGAGCTCCGCCTGTGCAGGGCGCTGCCTCTGCCCGTCATTCAAAAAGTTCTTTGGTGTGGGCCTTTTTTGAGGCGAGTGCATCAGATCGCACAGCTGCTGTTTGCAACATATGTCTCAAGCGTATATCGCGTGGCCAAAACATCAGCCGCTTGGGCACCACATGCTTGATCAGACATATGTTGACCTGCCATGCAGCTCGTTGGCAAGCCTACCTTAAAGACCCACACCAAAGAACAAAGCTGACCTCTTCTTGCACCGCATCAGCTGGGATCTCCAACCCCACTATACCTTCACTCCTCTCTGAAACCTGCTCTGAGAGGAATGAAGGTGTAGAATTAGGTGTGTCACAGGCAAGTACTTGCGGGCACTCTGCTAGCAGTACACCAACGTCCGATTCTAGCAGGCAAATTTCCCTGCCCCAGCTGATGGACCGTCGAAAGAAGTTCACTCCTAGCCATCCACATGCCCAGCGGTTGAATGCTAGCTTGGCTAAATTGCTAGCGCTTCAACTGCTGCCTTTTCAGTTGGTAGACTCGGCCCCCTTCCGTGAGTTTGTGCAATGTGCGGTTCCTCAGTGGCAGGTTCCCAAACGCCACTTTTTCGCACGGAAGGCTATTCCGGCTCTCTACGGGCATGTGGAAGGCAATGTCTTGGCCTCGCTGGACAGGGCGGTCAGCGGTAAGGTGCATATTACCGCTGACTCATGGTCCAGCAGGCATGGACAGGGACGTTACCTTTCTTTCACGGCCCATTGGGTCACTCTTTTGGCAGCTGGGAAGGATGCAGGACAAGGTGCAGTAGTGTTGGAGGTTGTTCCACCGCCACGCCTCCAAAATGCTACTACTGGTTGTGACACACCTCTCTCCTCCACCCCCTCCTCTTCTTCTTCCTCCATGGCCTCTTCCTGTGGTTTGTCCTCGGAACCAGCGGTGCTCCGTAGGCGTTCAAGGGGCTACGCAAGTACGCAGGCAAAAAGATGCCATGCCGTGCTTGCGCTGGTGTGTTTGGGGGACAGGAGCCACACTGGGGCAGAGGTCCTGTCTGCTCTGCAGGGGCAGGCCGAGAGGTGGTTGACGCCACGCCAGCTTAAGCCAGGAATGGTGGTTTGCGACAATGGCACCAACCTCCTCTCCGCCCTCCGACAGGGACAACTGACCCATGTGCCCTGTATGGCTCACGTCCTTAACCTGGTGGTGCAGCGGTTCTTGGGCAGGTACCCGGGCTTACAGGATGTCCTGAGGCAGGCCAGGAAAGTCTGTGTGCATTTCCGCAGATCTTATAATGCCAGTGCTCGCCTGGCTGAGCTTCAAAAGGAGTTGAACCTGCCCAAGAACCGCCTTATATGTGACATGCCCACCAGGTGGAACTCAACGTTGGCCATGCTGCAGCGGCTGCACACGCAGCAGAGGGCCATCAATGAGTACCTGTGCGACTACGGCACCAGGACAGGGTCAGGGGAGCTCGGGTTTTTTTCACCACGCCAGTGGGGCATGATCAGGGATGCATGCACTGTCCTGGCACCATTTGAGGAGGCCACGAGGATGGTGAGCAGTGACAGTGCATGCATCAGTGACACTGTACCTCTTGTCCACCTGTTGGAGCACACGCTGCGTGGAATAATGGACAGGGCACTTGAGGCAGAACAGAGGCAGGAAGAGGAGGACTTCCTTGCCTCTCAGGGCCCCCTTTACCCAGACAGTGTTCCTTCTGTCCCACCCATCGCACAGGAAGAGGAGGAGGAGGAGGATTGTGTCAGCATGGAGGTGGAGGCTGGCACTCGGCATCATCAGCAGCAGTCTTTTAGGGATGATTTACAGTCCCAAGAAACCAGTGGACTTGTACGTGGCTGGGAGGAGGTGGCTGCGGATCATGTCGTCCTTAGTGACCCAGAGGACTCCGGACTGAATGCCTCAGCTAACCTACGCTGCATGGCCTCCCTGATCCTGCAAAGTCTGCGGAAGGATCCTCGTATTCTTCGGATCAAGGAGAGGGACCATTACTGGCTGGCCACTCTCCTTGATCCACGGTACAAGGGTAAGGTTGCGGACCTTATCGTACCGTCGCAGAGGGAGCAGAGGATGAGACAACTCCGGGAGGCCTTGCAGAAAGGTCTGTGCAACGCGTTCCCAGAGACTGGGAGGTTACAAACTCCTGGTCCTGGACAATGAGTTGCTGAGGCTTCGGGCAGTCAAAGGAGGAGCGGTGGGGAAGGTGGCCGTCTGACCGATGCGTTCAGACAATTCTTTAGTCCGCAGCCCCAAAGTATGATCGGTTCCAGCAACCATCGCCAGCGTCTGATATACATGGTGCAGGAATACCTAGGGGCAAGGTCAGACTTGGACACCTTCCCCACCGAAAATCCTCTGGCTTACTGGGTCTTGAGGATGGATCACTGGCCAGAGCTTGCACAGTATGCAATTGAGCTACTGGCCTGTCCTGCATCCAGCGTTCTTTCAGAACGCACATTCAGTGCTGCTGGAGGATTTGTCACGGATCACAGGGTGCGCCTGTCCACCGACTCGGTTGATCGACTGACTTTCATCAAGATGAACCAGTCTTGGATCACCACCAGCTACCACACACCAGATGCTGATATAACAGACTAATTGATTTTAAAATGTCACATCCCTTCAAGACTGATGCTGATGCTGAGTGCCTGTGCTGTTATGTTGTCTGGCTATCCTCCTCCTCCTCCTCAATGATACGATTAACGATGATAGCTTGGAAGATCATTTTGGTTTATGGGTGACGCCACCAGTGGCTAAGGCCCAATTTGTCAGCCCCTGTTTAACAGGGGCGTGTAATTAAAATTTTTGATGCAATACTTTGCAACAGGCCTCATTGCTGTGCTCCAAGTACAGTATCTGTGAGGGGTTGCAGTGTTGTGCCACCAGTGCCTAAGGCCCAATTTTTCAGCCCCTGTTCAACAGGGGCATGCAATTATAATTATTGATCTAATAATTCACAGCAGGGCCCATTGCTGCGCCCACCAAGAGTAACTGTCAGGCCTTACAGTGTTGTGGCACCAGCACCACCATCACCACCACCACCACCACCAAAGGCCCAATTTTTCAGCCCCTGTTCAACAGGGGCATGCAATTATAATTATTGATCTAATAATTCACAGCAGGGACCATTGCTGCGCCCACCAAGAGTAACTGTCAGGCCTTACAGTGTTGTGGCACCAGCACCACCATCACCACCACCACCAAAGGCCCAATTTTTCAGCCCCTGTTCAACAGGGGCATGCAATTATAATTATTGATCTAATAATTCACAGCAGGGACCATTGCTGCGCCCACCAAGAGTAACTGTCAGGCCTTACAGTGTTGTGGCACCAGCACCACCATCACCACCACCACCACCACCACCAAAGGCCCAATTTTTCAGCCCCTGTTCAACAGGGGCATGCAATTATAATTATTGATCTAATAATTCACAGCAGGGACCATTGCTGCGCCCACCAAGAGTAACTGTCAGGCCTTACAGTGTTGTGGCACCAGCACCATCATCAAAGGCCCAATTTTTACTACCACTGATCAACAATTATGTTATTACAATTCCTGATATTATACTTGACAGCAGGGCGTTCCAGCACCCACCAAGAATAACTGTGAGTGCTTTCAGTGTTGTGCCAACACCAACACCTAAGGGGCCAATTTCTGCAGAGTATATACGGAAGGTCCCTACTTTCAAACATCCAACTTACAAACTACTACTACTTGCAAACGGAAGAAGACAACAGGAAGTGAGAGGAAATCTACCCCTTGGAAGGAAAATTCTCTCCTGTAAGAATTAATATGGGAGAAAGGTGTCTCCTCTCTACTGATGCTTTATCACCAATCCTTGTTTCAATAAAAACACCACATTTCAAAAACAGTTGTCATTGGGACGCAAAGTGAGGTGAAATGTTCTGAACAGGGGCACAGACAGCAAAAAAAATGTGACAGGGGTGATAACCGTTCCCTATGTTTTACAAAAAGCTAAAAAAAAGGAATTTGCCATGGAGCTCCACTTAAACAATGCAGCTGTTCAAAATTATAAACAGATTCTACATAAGAACAAACCTACAGTCCCTGTCTTGTATGCACCGCCTGTATACGGCTGTTTAGAGTATATAGGTCCTTTTTTATTTTGTGTGCGGGGTTCCCCTTAATATCCATACAAGACCCAAAGGGGCTGGTAATGGGCTGGGGTAGGGGGGGTGTTGATGGGGTAGCTATGCCATTTTTCCTAAAGATTTTCATCCATATTACCGGGACCAGACATTGCATTAAAGCCGCAAGCAGTTTTAAATGACTTTTTTCCCTTTAGAAATGTTATTTTGTGCAGGGACAGTTCTAAACACGGGAAACACGTGGCACTTCACAGGCATACTTTAGACACCCCCCAGGTACAATATTTAAAGGAATATTTGACTTTTTTTTTTCACTTTATGCATCATTAAAATGACTGCTCCCGGAAAACGTCCGTTTTTAAAACTTCTTTTTGCATTGATACATGTCCCCTGGTGCAGAAGCCGGGTTCCCAAACTCTGTTTCGGACAATAACATGGATAATAGTCGTTATAATTAGCACTTTAGAATCCGAACGTTCGCATCCATTGTATTTAATAGGGTTCTAATGTTCGTGCGAACTTTCGGTCCGTTCGCGGGTTCTGGTGCGAACCGAACCCGGGGGTGTTCGGCTCATCACTAGTCATCACCCCTGTAACATTTGGTTTGCTGTCTGTGTACCTGTTCAGAAGATTTCACCTCACTTTCTGTCCCAATGAAAATTGGATTTAGAAAATTTGTTTTTTTTAGGGAAACAAGGATTGGTGATAAAGCATCAGTAGAGAGGAGACACCTTTTTCCCATATTAACTCTTGCAGGAGAGAATTTCCCTTCCTAGGGGTAGATTTCCTCTCACTTCCAGAAAAGCCAGAAGCAAAAAGAAAGAATGCAATAGGCGGAGGGCTGGCATGACTGAGTGAACAGGGTATGGAAACGTAAAATGAGGAGTAATTGGCTAAGAAGTGTAAAGGGAGGAGGGGACCAGTCTGGACAAAAAGGTAATCCCCGCCTCCTAAGGCAACACAGCGCAGGGGGAAGTTCTAGATAACAGCAGCATGTCCTCTGTGGAGAACCTTCTGGCCCAACTGCGGGCAGAGGCCGCGACACGGGGCGAGGATTGGCTCCAGGAGACCCTGGGGCCGATGCTGTCAGGTCCATCCGGATCAACAGGTACCATGGGGAGAGAGGCTGGGTGAGCTCGCAGGTCCAGGCCTCCGGAGCGCTACTCACCAGGCCCCTCCCCTAGAGCTCAGCGGCAGACTGGGAGTCCCCCTAGGGCCCCTTCGGGCCCCCCGGCCAAGCGCACTGCCTTGCCTAGGAAGGGGGGTACCGGGAGGAATCCCCCACACCGGGAGTTGCGGTGCGGCTGATAGGCCCGCGTGGCGCATGGAGTCTGGTCGTGCAGGCTCCGCCCCCCGGGGGTCCCTGGCAGGATTGGAGCCTCGGCGTGGGTTGTCGGGGGCCGCGGTGGCCGGGCCACCTACCTCCTCGGCCGGTCATCCTGGGCAGGTGCAATCTGGACCAGGAGTGGTGGAGCCTGGAAGAGATGACGGTGGTGCTGCTGGCCTGCTCCAGCGTGGTCGGAAGTCGGGGGGAAAATCGGTGTGCGGGTCCGGTGCGCGGAGGACGGATCGATCGGGCGCCGGGCCCTTGGCTTCCAGGGACAGGTCGCTTGGTGAGCTTTCATCTGGAGGAGAGGAGCAGTCCGGTGTGCTATCCGAAGGGGAGCTGTGCAGCTCGGAGGAAGATCGGAGAACCGGACGGTCGGTGGTGGCGGTGGAGTCTGGTCGATCGGCTGGTGGGACATCTTCCAGGCAGCCCGGTAAGTCAGCTTCCTTTACTCATTCTTGGGGCCATGCTGGGGGTAGTGGCCGGGGTGGCAGGCCTGCAGTTGGTGAGGGGTTGGTGGCGCTGGTACAGAACCCGGTGAGTGGGCAGGATGGGGGGAGTTCGGTCTCCAATGGGGGTGACACACGGCAAGATGGTTTGCAGGGGTTTCTGGCGGGCATTAAGAATTTGGTCAGCCAGTTTAAAAAGGGGGACAGCGGGAATGTCAGCCTGGCGGTGGCATGGTCCTCTTCAGCTGGTATGGTGCCCGCTCCTCCTGCTGCTACTAATGTGGCGGGGGACATGGCTGGAGCGGTTGGCGGGACACTGGTGGCTGCGAAGGTGGGTGATGCGGTGGATCAGGCTGCACGGCAGGATATCATTAGGTTGGCAGACGTCGCAAAATGTGAGGTTTATTTGTGTTATGAGGCACCACTAGGGGCACACCTGAAACCAGAAGTGAGGGAGAAGATATGGAAAGGTGAGTATGTGGAGATGTTCTCACTGTTACCATTGGAGAAGTTAAACCTGGATAGGGTGAAGCCAGATGATTCAAAGAAAGAGGATGAGGAGAAGAGGAGGTACAAGCTCATTCCGCGTACGTTCACGAATTGGCTGCAGGCGTTCGCCATCATGGCGAGTGTGATAGGGCAAAAGAATCCTGAGCACTGTTCAGCGCTCTTTGGCTATCAGGACGCTATTGGGGAGGCCTACAGGGTGTACAGGGGCACGGGGTGGCTCAGTTACGATGAACAGTTCAGGCAGAGGAGAGCTGTGCGGACAGACCTGCGGTGGGATCATGGCTGCACGGCAGGATATCATTAGGTTGGCAGACGCCGCAAAATGTGAGGTTTATTTGTGTTATGAGGCACCACTAGGGGCGCACCTGAAACCAGAAGTGAGGGAGAAGATATGAAAAGCTGAGTATGTGGAGATGTTCTCACTGTTACCATTGGAGAAGTTTAACCTGGATAGGGTGAAGCCAGATGATTCAAAGAAAGAGGATGAGGAGAAGAGGAGGTACAGGCTCATTCCGCGTACGTTCACGAATTAGCTGCAGGCGTTCGCCATCATGGCGAGTGTGATAGGGCAAAAGAATCCTGAGCACTGTTCAGCGCTCTTTGGCTATCAGGACGCTATTGGAGAGGCCTACAGGGTGTACGGGGGCACGGGTGGCTCCGTTACGATGAACAGTTCAGGCAGAGGAGAGCTGTGCGGACAGACCTGCGGTGGGATCATAAGGACATCAGTTTATGGATGCGGTTGATGACCTCGCCGAGGGCACCTGGTAAGTTTTTTCAGGGAGGGGCCGGTGGAACTTCTTCAGGACAATTGGCCGGTAAGAAAAAAGGGGTTTGCTGGCAGTATAATGAGGGCACATGCAAGTTTGGGGGGTCCTGCTGATACAAGCATGAGTGCTCCGGTTGCGGAGGTTCTCACACGCAGGCCAGATGTTTTAAACAGAGAAAAGGCCATACCGGAGAGTCTGGGCAAAAGAGGGAGGACTCCGGTGATGGTGGAAAGGATGCGGCTGTTTCTAGGTAGGTATCCGGATAAGGGGGCGGCTCGCTTGTTGAATAGGGGTTTTTCTGAAGGGTTTCACATTCCATGTTCCTTGCAGGTTATCCCCCCGGTTTCACGTAATTTGCGGTCGGCCATGCAACATGCTGATGTGGTTGCCGACAAACTGCGCAAGGAGGTTGCTTTGAGCCGCATGGGCGGTCCTTTCCCTCCCCCCCTTAGCGAATTTGGTGGTCTCACCGCTCGGGGTTGGCCCTAAAGAAGGAGCCCAACAAGTTCCATCTCATTCACCATCTCCTTTCCGAAGGGTGGGTCGGTCAATGACTGATCCAGAAGCGTGTACAGTGAGTTACACTTCTTTTGATGCAGCGGTAGGTTGGGTTCGCCAGTATGGGCAGGGGGCGTTGATGGCAAAAGCTGACATTGAGGCGGCTTTTAGGCTGTTGCCGGTGCACCCGGATAGCTTTCACCTCCTGGGTAGGGATGAGCTTCGTGTTCGAGTCGAACATACGTTCGACTCGAACATCGGCTGTTCGATCGCTCGACGAAGATCGAACGATTTGGGCCGTTCGCGCCAAATTCGAGTGACGCGAACGGCCCACAATGCACTACGCCATCGCAGTGTCATCCAGGCGCTGTGATTGGCCAAGCATGCACTGTGACCCCGCATGCTTGGCCAATCACAGCGCCGGCAGCGAGGAGAGCAATGATTGGCCACAGGCAGGATGCCTGTGGCCAATTATTGCTGAGGGTGTTTAGTACACGCCCCACACTATAAAAGGCCGCCAGCACGGCGGCCTAGTGTAGTGTGTTCCGGAGCAGGGATAGAGCAGCATAGGCAGGGACAGTGACTTTTATTTCTTTCTTGCTTAACCTGGATTCCTTTAGTTTAGGGAAAGAGAAGGATAGGTAGGGAGAGTGTCAGTGTGTTTTGTGCTTGTGCTATAGTGTGCTTAAAAAAAACATTTTTTCTAGGGACAGAAAACTGTAGGTAGGGAGAGTGTCAGTTTCTTTCACTGTGCAAGTCCTTGTTTCTAGGGACTGGGAAGGACAGTGAGTGAATTCTCCTTGTGCTATAGTGTGCTTAAAAAAAACATTTTTTCTAGGGACAGAAAACTGTAGGTAGGGAGAGTGTCAGTTTCTTTCACTGTGCAAGTCCTTGTTTCCAGGGACCTGGAAGGACATTGAGTGAATTCTCCTTGTGCTATAGTGTGCTTAAAAAAAACATTTTTTCTAGGGACAGAAAACTGTAGGTAGGGAGAGTGTCAGTTTCTTTCACTGTGCAAGTCCTTGTTTCAAGGAACAGAGAAGGACACCTGAAGGTAGCCCTTATTGCTTTTTTACCATCTCCCTGCAGGCCATCTATTAGAATGTCTGGAAGGCAAACAAGGAGAGGCAGACAGTCAGGAGGCAATAAAAGAGGGCAAGCAGGCTCTGTGTCTGGGGGCAACAGTGCTGGTCGTGGACGCGGTTCATTGTCATCAGCACATGGCCATGGGACACGCTTGTCCTTCTTTTCGGCAGCTGGACATGTTGAGCCACATCATGCCGAAGACTTGGTAGAGTGGATGACCAAGCCCTCCTCCTCCTCCTCATCCTCTCTCACCCAGGCTCAGGGTACTGGCAAAGCAGCTGCCAAAGCGTCCTCTTCCCTGGTATCAATGTCAGACTCATCATCAGTCACTCCTTCCCTAGACCCACCATGTCCTCCTCCTGAGGAGTCCCCCGAACTGTTTGAGCACAGTGTTGGGTACATGCTCCAGGAGGATGCCCAGCGTTTCGAAGGGTCTGATGATGAAACCCAGCTACAGGAAGGCAGTAGGGTGAGAGCAGACAGAGGGGATGCTCAAGAAGGACACCAATCTGGCAGTCATGTTCCAGCAGCTGCAGCATACTGCCAGATTGGCTCCAGTGATGAGGAGGGAGGGGATGATGAGGTCACTGACTCCACGTGGGTGCCTAATAGGAGAGAGGAGGAGGAGGATGAGGAGGAGGCACATTTCCAACGAGACAGGATGCCCTTTGGTGGCCAGCGTAAGGGCAGTACACCGACGGAATCACACCGCAGAGCTCCGCCTGTGCAGGGCGCTGCCTCTGCCCGTCATTCAAAAAGTTCCTTGGTGTGGGCCTTTTTTGAGGCTAGTGCATCAGATCGCACAGTTGCTGTTTGCAACATATGTCTCAAGCGTATATCGCGTGGCCAAAACATCAGCCGCTTGGGTACCACATGCCTGACCAGACATATGTTGACCTGCCATGCAGCTCGTTGGCAAGCCTACCTCAAAGACCCACACCAAAGAACAAAGCGGACCTCTCCTTGCACCGCATCAGCTGGGATCTCCAACCCCACTATAACTTCAGTCCTCTCTGAAACATGCACTGAGAGGAATGAAGGTGTAGAATTAGGTGTGTCACAGCCAAGTACTTGCGGCCACTCTGCTAGCAGTACACCGACGTCCGATTCTAGCAGGCAAACTTCCCTGCCCCAGCTGCTGGACCGTCGAAAGAAGTTCACTCCCAGCCATCCACATGCCCAGCGGTTGAATGCTAGCTTGGCTAAATTGCTAGCGCTTCAACTGCTGCCTTTTCAGTTGGTAGACTCGGCCCCCTTCCGTGAGTTTGTGCAATGTGCGGTTCCTCAGTGGCAGGTTCCCAAACGCCACTTTTTCTCACGGAAGGCTATTCCGGCTCTCTACCGGCATGTGGAAGGCAATGTCTTGGCCTCGCTGGACAGGGCGGTCAGCGGTAAGGTGCATATTACCGCTGACTCATGGTCCAGCAGGCATGGACAGGGACGTTACCTTTCTTTCACGGCCCATTGGGTCACTCTTTTGGCAGCTGGGAAGGATGCAGGACAAGGTGCAGTAGTGTTGGAGGTTGTCCCACCGCCACGCCTCCAAAATGCTACTACTGGTTGTGACACACCTCTCTCCTCCACCCCCTCCTCTTCTTCTTCCTCCATGGCCTCTTCCTGTGGTTTGTCCTATGAACCAGTGGTGCTCCGTAGCCGTTCACGGGGCTACGCAAGTACGCAGGCAAAAAGATGCCATGCCGTGCTTGCGCTGGTGTGTTTGGGGGACAAAAGCCACACTGGGGCAGAGGTCCTGTCTGCTCTGCAGGGCCAGGCCGAGAGGTGGTTGACGCCACGCCAGCTTAAGCCAGGAATGGTGGTTTGCGACAATGGCACCAACCTCCTCTCCGCCCTCCGACAGGGACAACTGACCCATGTGCCCTGTGTGGCTCACGTCCTTAACCTGGTGGTGCAGCGGTTCTTGGGCAGGTACCCGGGCTTACAGGATGTCCTGAGGCAGGCCAGGAAAGTCTGTGTGCATTTCCGCAGATCTTATAATGCCAGTGCTCGCCTGGCTGAGCTGCAAAAGGAGTTGAACCTGCCCAAGAACCGCCTTATATGTGACATGCCCACCAGGTGGAACTCAACGTTGGCCATGCTGCAGCGGCTGCACACGCAGCAGAGGGCCATCAATGAGTACCTGTGCGACTACGGCACCAGGACAGGGTCAGGGGAGCTTGGTTTTTTTTCTCCACGCCAGTGGGGCATGATCAGGGATGCATGCACTGTCCTGGCAGCATTTGAGGAGGCCACGAGGATGGTGAGCAGTGACAGTGCATGCATCAGTGACACTGTACCTCTTGTCCACCTGTTGGAGCACATGCTGCGTGGAATAATGGACAGGGCACTTGAGGCAGAACAGAGGCAGGAAGAGGAGGACTTCCTTGCCTCTCAAGGCCCCCTTTACCCAGACAGTGTTCCTTCTGTCCCACCCATCGCACAGGAAGAGGAGGAGGAGGAGGAGGAGGAGGATTGTGTCAGCATGGAGGTGGAGGCTGGCACTCAGCATCATCAGCAGCAGTCTTTTAGGGATGATTTACAGTCCCAAGAAACCAGTGGACTTGTACGTGGCTGGGAGGAGGTGACTGCGGATCATGTCGTCCTTAGTGACCCAGAGGACTCCGGAGCGAATGCCTCAGCAAACCTACGCTGCATGGCCTCCCTGATCCTGCAAAGTCTGCGGAAGGATCCTCGTATTCTTCGGATCAAGGAGAGGGACCATTACTGGCTGGCCACTCTCCTTGATCCACGGTACAAGGGTAAGGTTGCGGACCTTATGTTACCGTCGCAGAGGGAGCAGAGGATGAGACAACTCCGGGAGGCCTTGCAGAAAGGTCTGTGCAACGCGTTCCCAGAGACTGGGAGGTTACAAACTCCTGGTCCAGGACAACGAGTTGCTGAGGCTTCGGCCAGTCAAAGAAGGAGCGGTGGGGAAGGTGGCCGTCTGACCGATGCGTTCAGACAATTCTTTAGTCCGCAGCCCCAAAGTATGATTGGTTCCAGCAACCATCGCCAGCGTCTGATAAACATGGTGCAGGAATATCTAGGGGCAAGGTCAGACTTGGACACCTTCCCCACCGAAAATCCTCTGGCTTACTGGGTCTTGAGGATGGATCACTGGCCAGAGCTTGCACAGTATGCAATTGAGCTACTGGCCTGTCCTGCATCCAGCGTTCTTTCGGAACGCACATTCAGTGCTGCTGGAGGATTTGTCACGGATCACAGGGTGCGCCTGTCCACCGACTCGGTTGATCGACTGACTTTCATCAAGATGAACCAGTCTTGGATCACCACCAGCTACCACACACCTGATGCTGATATAACAGACTAATTGATTTTAACATGTCACGTCCCTTCAAGACTGATGCTGAGTGCCTGTGCTGTTATGTTGACTGGCTATCCTCCTCCTCCGAGTCCTCAATGATACGATTGATGATGATAGTTTGGAAGATCATTTTTGTTTATGGGTGCCGCCACCAGTGGCTAAGGCCCAATTTTTCAGCCCCTGTTTTACAGGGGCGTGTACTTACAATTTTTTTAGCAATAATTTGCCATAGGGCTCATTGCTGTGCTCCAAGTACAGTATCTGTGAGGGGTTGTAGTGTTGTGCCACCAGTGCCTAAGGCCCAATTTTTCAGCCCCTGTTTAACAGGGGCGTGCCATTACAATTTTTGAAGCAATACTTTGCAACAGGGCTCATTGCTGTGCTCCAAGTACAGTATCTGTGAGGGGTTGTAGTGTTGTGCCACCAGTGCCTAAGGCCCAATTTTTCAGCCCCTGTTCAACAGGGGCATGCAATTACAATTCTTGATGTAATAATTCACAGCAGGGCCCATTCCTGCACCCACCAAGAGTAAGTCTGAGGGCTTACAGTGTTGTGGCAACGCCACCACCACCACCACCACGAAAGGCCCAATTTTTCAGCCCCTGTTCAAAAGGGGCATGTAATTACAATTCTTGATCTAATAATTCACAGCAGGGCCCATTGCTGCACCCACCAAGAGTAACTGTCAGGGCTTACAGTGTTGTGGCACCAGCACCACCATCAAAGCCCCAATTTTTACTACCACTGTTCAACAATTATATGTAATTAAAATTCCTGATATAATAGTTGACAGCAGGGCGTTCCAGCACCAACCAAGAGTAACTGTGAGTGCTTACAGTGTTGTGCCAACACCAACAACTAAGGGGCCTATTTCTGCAGAGTATATACGGCAGGTCCCTACTTTCAAACATCCAACTTACAAACGACTCCTACTTGCAAACGAAAGAAGACAACAGGAAGTGAGAGGAAATCTACCCCTAGGAAGGAAAATTCTCTCCTGTAAGAATAAATATGGGAGAAAGGTGTCTCCTCTGTACTGATGCTTTATCAGCAATCCTTGTTTCAAGAAAAACACCACATTTCAAAAACAGTTGTCATTGGGACGGAAAGTGAGGTGAAATGTTCTGAACAGGGGCACAGACAGCAAAACAAATGTTACAGGGGTGATAACCCTTACCTATGTTTTCCAAAAAGTTTAAAAATAGATTTTTGGGCTGGAGCTACACTTCAACAATGTACCTGTTCAAAATTACAAACACATTCTACATAAGAACAAACCTACAGTCCCTGTCTTGTATGCACCGCCTGTATACGTCTGTTCAGAGTATATAGGGCCTTTTTTATTTTATGTGCGGGGTTCCCCTTAATATCCATACAAGATCCAAAGGGGCTGGTAATGGGCTGGGGTAGGGGGGGGGGGGGGGTCATGGGGTAGCTATGCCATTTTTCTTAAAGATTTTCATCCATATTACCGGGACCAGACATTACATTAAAGCCGCAAGAAGTTTTAAATGGCTTTTTTTTCCTTTAGAAGTGTCATTTTGTGCAGGGACAGTTCTAAACACGGGAAACACGTGGCACTTCACAGGCATACTTTAGACACCCCCCAGGTACGATATTTAAAGGAATATTTGACTTTTTTTTTTCACTTTATGCATCATTAAAATGACTGCTCCCGAAAAACGACCGTTTTTAAAACTTCTTTTTGCATTGATACATGTCCCCTGGTGCAGAACCCGGGTTTCCAAACCCTTTTTAGGACAATAACATGCATAATAGTTGTTATAATTAGCACTTTAGAATTCGAACGTTCGCATCCATTGTATTTAATAGGGTTCTAATGTTCGTACGAACTTTCGGTCCGTTCGCGGGTTCTGGTGCGAACCGAACCCGGGGGTGTTCGGCTCATCACTACTCCTTCGGTATCATTGGGATAACGCGTTTTATGTTGACATGTGTTTACCGATTGGATGCTCCATTTCGCGTTGTTTGAACAGTTCAACTCATTTGTCGAATGGGTGGTCAGGGACGTGTCGGGGGTGAATTCCATTATTCACTACCTGGACGAATTCCTTTGTGTAGGTCCAGCCTCGTCCAGGATCTGTGCGGTGCTCCTGGCCACCTTGGAACACATCGCAGAGCGTTTTGGCATTCCATTGGCGCCCGACAAGACTGAGGGACCTCGCACGGTTATCAAGTTTTTGGGCATTGTCCTGGATTCGGATGCCATGGAATGCCGACTGCCATTGGACAAGCTTGAGGCTCTCAAGGGGGAGCTGGAGGTCATGATGGGTCTGAAAAAAGGTTCAGCTTCGGGCGCTGCAGTCGCTGCTGGGTAAGCTTAACTTTGCGTGCCGCATTCTTCCAATGGGCAGGGTGTTCTGCCGACGGTTGTCGGCCAGCACGGCTGGGGTCCGGTCACCCACACACTTTGTGCGTTTGGGCAGGGAACACAGGGAGGACTTGCAGGTTTGGCATTCCTTCCTGGGGTCCTTCAATGGCAGGGCTTTGCGGATGTCCAGACCGATTAGCAATTTTGATTTGGAACTGTACACGGATGCAGCTGGGGGGTCAGGTTTTGGGGCTTTCTTTCAAGGCAAGTGAAGTGCGGGCCCCTGGATTGATGCTGGTTTCACTAAGAACTTGGTCCTGTTGGAACTGTTCCCGGTGGTACTAGTGGTGGAACTATGGGGTGCATGCTTCAGGGATCTGAAGGTGCGGTTTCACGGGGGCAACCTAGGGGTGGTGCAGGTGATTAACAAGGTGTCGGCATCCTCCCCTCCGGTGGTGCGGCTGCTGCGCCACCTGGTGTTGAGATGCTTACAACTTAATGTGTTTGTGTATGTGGTACACCTCCCGGGGGTGGACAATGTCATAGCTGACGCGCTGTCTCGCTTTCAGTGGGACAGATTCCGAGAGTTGGCACCGGAGGCGAAGCAACGTGGGGTCCCTTGTCCAGGCTGGCTGTGGAGGATTCCATTGGAATAGTGTCAGGTTGGATCAAGAAGTCGGTGAGTAGGGGCACATGGGCGGCTTATGAGAAGGTGGGGCTGGAGTGACAAGAGTTGGTGCGGGAGGCTGGAGCTGACCCGGTGAGTTCCGATGTGAGGTTATTGGTGTTGTATTTTCTGTCCAGGAACATGGAAGCCGGGGTGTCCAGGTCGAGTTTGAGTAAGAAGTTAGCAGGGTTGGCTTTTCTGTTTAAATCGCAGGGTTGTCCTGGTTTTACCAAGGACTTTTGGGTACGTCAGGCATTCAAGGGATATGGTCGGCGGGGACAGAAGCACGGCAGGCGGCCCGTCTCGTTTGCTCTATTGTCAGGGATTATGGGGCAGTTGACGGGTCTGTGCTTGTCTGGTTATGAAGTCTTGCTGTTCGAGGTGGCGTTTTCTTTAGCGTTCTTGGGAGCATTTCGGATAGGTGAGTTGGTTAGCCCATCCAAAGCGGTGCACGGGGGTTTGCTGGCCAGTGAAGTAGGGTTGACGGAGGAAGGGGTGTCGTTGGTGCTCAGGAAATCTAAGACGGACCAGATGGGAAGAGATAAGTTGGTGCAAGTTTTCCCGGTTCAAGGTTCTTTGTTGTGCCCAGTGGGGGCTGTTAAGGGTTACTTGGAGTTTCGCCCGGCCGTCGTGGGTTCATTTTTGATACACGCGGACGGGACCCCTCTTTCCAGATATCAGTTTATTGCTGTATTTAGAAAGTGCGTGCGGGCATTGGGGCTCCAGGATAAGGAATTCTCCTCTCTCTCTTACTGGATTGGGGCAGCTACAGAGGTGGCCAGGTGCGGAATGGATGAGGAGGCGGTTAAGCAGATAGGCCGGTGGGAGTCTAGACGATTTTGGCTGTATGTTCATCCTCAGTTGCTGGTGGGGTTGGCATAGAAGAGGACAATGCCTGGGGTGGTTGTCTGACTATGGATATGTTGGTTCTGGGGTTCATGGGAGGTGTTGTTTTCTTCTATTTTCAGGCGGGATGCAAGGTTTGGTCTGGATACTGGGCCATTCGTTTGTGTTCTGGGGGGCTAAGAGGGCTGACGTTAGGCCTGAAGGTCGGCAGCTGGGTTTCCCGAGACATGAGGCATGCGTCCGCTGGCTGGGAGTTCCTGGTATGCTGTGGAGCAGAATGGTCCCTGAAGTGCACCGTTTTGCTCGGTTGGACAGGCCACCTGACGTTTTAGTTATGCACGTAGGTGGTAATGATCTGGGAATGAGGTCCATGTTAGATGTGACGAGAGACATAAAAATTTGATTTTCTGCGCCTCCGGATGTCCTTCCTGGACATGATCATTGTGTGGTCCGATATGGTTGCTCAAACTGCATGGAGAGGGGCGAGGTCCGTGGATGGCATCAACAGGGCTTGCAGAAAAATTAATCGGGATGTGGGGAGGTTTGTGGTAAAGAACGGAGGGTTGGTGGTAAGGCACTTGGAGCTGGAGGTGGACACATGGCGATACTTGTTGGGTGATGGTGTCCATTTAAATGAGGTGGGGACAGACATGTGGGCCTTGGGTCTCCAAGATGGCATTCAACGAGCCCTGAGGGTTTGGAGGGGCACAAAAGGGCAAGGAGTTCCCCTTTGGTGCTGTGGCGGGTGTTTGGTCTTTGCGGGGGAATGAAGATACCTCAAAAGCAAGTGGGCAGGACCTATCGGTGGTATAGGTTCTGAGGGTGTATTCCAGCTAACAGAGGTTTAGCTGGAATAGTTTGATAATGGGGGCACTGCGGTCAGTGGTCGTCTCTGAGCAGCTGGTCGGCTTAAAGCCTATGACCAGTTGAAGTGTCAGGTGGGTTGTTATTGTTATGATTTTTATTATTATGGTAATTAGAGGTCCATGCAAAGACCAACACTAGGAGGCAATGTTAGGAAAACATGGGTTCAGATTATGTTTGATGGCTGATGTTTTTGATAACTGGTGTAACGTTTAAATAAATGAGGCTGCTACGGCCATGTTTTACTCCAAACTGAATGTGTGGTCTCATGTATTAGGTATAAGTAAGTGTAGCGGGTGGTCATATTTAGGGGAGGCATCTGAGTGGTATCAGGCTCATATGCAACAATTGTTAGGATTCCTGGGCCAATTTATGCCAGTGGAGGATATCAGTGGTGTCTAGTTCCCTGCGGCCTATAGGTGGCACTGTTGCCATAGGCCGGGGTTGAATCGCCATTGGAGGGCTGCGCCCTTTGTGTCCTCTCGCGGCAGTAGTACAGCGGGGCGGGGAACCTGCTGTGCATGCTGGGAGAGAGTATAAAGGGGGCAGACATCTTCCGCACGAGGTCCGCGCCCAGGCACCTTCAGCCTGGGTGCATGTGCGTGTTGTCCCGGGTGCCCTAGGCCCGGGACGGAGTTGCGGTTCCACCCCAGACACCTTTGGTCTGGGGTGAGGTACTCTCTGGAGGCCTGGGGCCCAGTACCTTCGACTGGGTCCCGCAAGGGATCGAGGGCTCCTAGGGTGTCCTCCGGTGTTGGACACCCGAATCTGGGACGAGGAGGCCAGAGAGGTGACCCTTCTGAAGACCCAGTGCAGCATTTGCTGGTAAAGGCAGGGCCTCTGGTAACTGTCCGGGTGGATGTCCTCTCTCTGACAGGGGCCATTGCTCATGGAAGGTAGTCCACGTTCTCATGATCTGTGGCAGGGACCCATCGTGAATCAGGTCGGTGGCAGAGACCCAACAACCAGGTCTGTGGCAGAGGCCTTATTCATCTGGTCTATGGCAGAGACCCCCTCACGGTCGGTGGCAGCGACTGTGCGCCAAGCCTGTTCGCGCTATAACGGAACAGGAGAAAACCCAAGTTCAAGTTTGTGCCTGGACCTTCTCCCCACTGTGTTCTGAACTGTTCTATGTCTAACCAGTCACTCTCAAAGGACTATTTATTGCTCTGAAGAATAAATAAGTGTTGGACTTTCAGTGGTGTGGAACTTGGCTTTCTGGGAGTTAAAGGGTCATTCTCAAGGGAAGCTTTTGGCTCTGGACAGGGGCACAGGCCCGAAGGTAAATGGTTATAGCTCACACCTCTACACACAAGAGGATACGAGCTGGTGGTGCGCCACACTCTCCTCCCTGGTCCCCTAGACGAGAGCCATTGACCGAGAAGAGAAGGAGGGAGTGAGAGATGAGGTCACTACATAAGGTTATGGGGTAGAATGTGGTATGCAGATCATGAATACATCTGTTATACAATAGTCATGTTGTCTCCCTCCTTTTGTAAGTTGGAGTCATTTGAAAGTCGGATGTTTGAAAGTAGGGGCCTGCCCTATGTACTCTGCAAAAATTTGGGCCTTAGGTGTTGGTGTTGCCACAACACTGTAAGCCCTCACAATTACTCTTGGTGGGCGCTGGAAAGCCCTGCTGTGAATTATATCAAGAATTGTAATTACATGCCATTGTTGAACAGTGGCAGAAAAATTAGGCCTTTGGTGGTGGTATTGCCACAACACTGTAAGCCCTCACAATTACTCTTGGTGGGCGCTGGAAAGCCCTGCTGTGAACTATTATATCAAGAATTGTAATTACATGCCATTGTTGAACAGTGGCAGAAAAATTAGGCCTTTGGTGGTGGTGGTGGTGTTGCCACAACACTGTAAGCCCTCACAGTTACTCATGGTGGGTATGCTGTGAAATATTAGACCAAGAATTGTAATTACACGCCCCTGTTGAACAGGGGCAGAAAAATTGGGCCTTAGGCACTGGTGTTGGTGCCACAACACTGCAACCCCTCACAGATACTCTAGTTGGAGCGCAGGAATGAGCCCTGCTGCAAAGTATTACAGCAAAAATTGTAATTACACGCCCCTGTTAAACAGGGGCAGAAAAATTGGGCCTTAGGCACTGGTGCCACAAAACTGCAACCCCTCACAGATACTCTAGTTGGAGCGCAGGAATGAGACCTGCAAAGTATTACAGCAAAAATTGTAATTACACGCCCCTGTTAAACAGGGGCAGAAAAATTGGGCCTTAGGCACTGGTGCCACAACACTGCAACCCCTCACAGATACTCTAGTTGGAGCGCAGGAATGAGCCCTGCTGCAAAGTATTACAGCAAAAATTGTAATTACACACCCCTGTTAAACAGGGGCAGAAAAATTGGGCCTTAGCCACTGGTGGCGGTGCCCAGAACCAAAAATGTTCTTACAAGCTATCAACATGAACATTGAGGAGGAAGAGGATAGTCACTCAGCATAACAGGACAGTCACTCAGCATCAGCATAGGCAGTCTTGAAGGGATCTCACATTCAAAAAAAATTATTCGGTTACATCAGCATCAGGTGCTTGATAGCTGGTGATCCATGACTGATTCATTTTTATGAAGGTCAGCCGATCAACCTAGTCGGTGGACAGGCGCACCCTGTGATCGGTTACAAAGCCTCCAGCAGCACTGAATGTGCGTTCCGAAAGAACGCTGGATGCAGGACAGGCCAGTAGCTCAATTGCATACTGTGCAAGCTCTGGCCAGTGATCCATCCTCAAGACCCAGTAACCCAGAGGATTTTCGGTGGGAAAAGTGTCTAAGTCTGATCTTCCCCCTAGGTATTCCTGCACCATGTGAATCAGACGTTGGCGATGGTTGCTGGAACCGATCATACCTTGGGGCTGCGGACTAAAAAATTGTCTGAATGCATCGGTCAGACGGCCACCTTCTCCACCTCTCTTTCTGTGACTGACCGAAGCCTCAGCAACACCTCTGAGGTGACATTACTGGAAGTGGAAGGAGAGGAGACTGCATGAGTGTGGAGAAATCTATGTCCGGGAGCCTTCACCCTGTATGAGGTTACATCTCTTCCTGGAATTTAAAGGCCGCGGCTGGGCTATAGCCGATTGCTCAATTGTGCTTGCCCTCTGGTAAGCGGCTTTTTCATTTGGTGGTGGGCTTCACATATGTCTATGGAGCCACTGTGGTGTAGTTTTTATCAACATTAAGAACCATGATACGCTTATAGACTGTTACCTGATGTTCCACGCTATTGGACTATATTGATTGTGTTCATCCTTGTGTCATCTGAGGACTTTTAATTCAATATTTACGTTTGGCGCAGATTCAATTTTTTCTATATGTTTTTGTGTTTTTCCCACTTAAGCTGCTGCCTTATTTTATTAGTTTTTAAGTTAGCGCGGTTTTTCTTCTTTATAGGGTGTCCATCTGGATGCCTCACTGTGCCTCACTTTTCCTCACTGTCCATGTGCATGCCTCACTGTGCCTCACTGTGCCCATGCCTCACTGTGCCCATGCCTCACTGTGCCCATGCCTCACTGTGCCCATGCCTCACTGTGCCCAATCTCCCTACCTGATCTCCGGCGCTGTGTGACTAGTCTGACATTTAACATGGGAGTCTATAGAAGGGCTGTCCGACTTTGAAAAATCGGTGCCCTGGACAACAAACTTTGCACACTTGTAGATGAAGAGTGGGGCTACATGTGTGCCAGGTTTAGAGTCCAGAGGATCTAGGGCCGGCCTGTACCGGGTCCCCAAAATCACCAGAGAAATGGCCGGGATCAGGCGCACAAAGTTGAAGGTGGACACAAACTCGAGTATAAGCCGAGGGGGGCATTTTCAGCACAAAAAAAATGTGCTGAAAAACTCAGCTTATACGGTATATTCTGTAAGCAACTAAGAGAAGGATTCCATTTTTTTTTATTACTGTTGTCAATGTGAGTGACCCTCTAGGGCAGGGATCTCCAAACTACGGCCCTCCAGCTGTTGCGGAACTGAACGTCCCATGAGGCATTGTAAAACTCTGACATTCACAGACATGAATAGGCATGATGGGAATTGTAGTTCCTGAATGACTGGAGGGCCATAGTTTGGACACCCCTGCTCTAGGGGGAAAAGTTGAGAGAGATCCGGTGTCTCTCAAAGTGAGGTATAATCAGTAGGTATCTTCACAAAGAGGATGTGTTCGCATTTATTCTATACCCTTTTAAGTAAATCAAAAGTAGGGTATTATTTTGAGTGTTTTCCAAAGGCCCCATGAGTCCATGACTAAAAAAAAACAAAAGACTGGTAAGGTGCAGTGAAGATCCAAGTAATAGGACAACCTTGGGTAGCTGTTGGAACTGTTACAAGAGATAATACATATATTGGTGTGGGAATTTCTGTAGGCTATACAATAACTTTGGCATAAATAGCATATCAGTACTACCCACTAGGTGCAGAAGCAGTTTGCACCAGGTATGTATGTGTTTCATGGACTCTAACATGGAGTCCAACTTAAAGCCCCATACACACAGATTTTCTGCTGATTTTCGTCATCAGATTTACCAAAACCATGTACCGTATATATTCGAGTATATTTTTACAACAAAAAACTGGGAAAACTTAATAACTCGAGTATAAGCCTAGGGTGTTTATCTGCATGCCTCACTGTGCCTTACTTTGCCTCACTGTGTCCATGTGCATGCCTCACTGTGCCTCACTGTGTCCATGCCTCACTGTGTCCATGCCTCACTGTGTCCATGCCTCACTGTGTCCATGCCTCACTGTGTCCATGCCTCACTGTGCCCATGCCTCACTGTGCCCATGCCTCACTGTGCCCATGCCTCACTGTGCCCATGTCTCACTGTGCCCATGTCTCACTGTGCCCATGTCTCACTGTGCCCATGTCTCACTGTGCCCATGTCTCACTGTCACTGTGCCCATTCTCCTTACCTGATCTCCTGCGATGTGTGACTAGACTGATGTTTAACATGGGAGTCTATAGAAGGGGTGCCCGGCTTTGAAAAATCAGTGCTCCCTGGTCGTAGGTCCCCTGGACAACAAACTTTGCACACTTGTAGAAGAAGAGGGGGCTACATGTGTGCCAATTTTGGGGTCCAGGGGACTTAGGGCCGGCCGGTACCGGGTCCCCAAAATTACCAGAGAAATTACCGTTTAACATGGGAGTCTATGGAAGGGGTGCCCGGCTTTGAAAAATCGGTGCTCCCTGGCCGTAGGTCCACCGGACAACAAACTTTGCACACTTGTAGAGGGACTACATGTGTGCCAAGTCTGGGGTCCAGGATACCTACGGCTGGCTGGGAACAGGCGCACAAAGGTGAAGATGGACACAGACTTGAGTATAAGCCGAGAGGGGCATTTTCAGCACAAAAAAAATGTGCTGAAAAACTCAGCTTATACTTGAGTATTTACGGTAGTACAAGGGCCTGCCTGATTGCATACAAATTGAAACTCTTAAGGTTTGACCTCATATTAGATGGTTTTGGTAAATCTGATGACAAAAATCTGCAGAAAATCTGATAGTTTATGGGGCTTAAAGGGGTTGTAAAGGTTAGTTTTTTATTTTCTAAATAGGTTCCTTTAAGCTAGTGCATTGTTGGTTCACTTATCTTTTCCTTCGATTTCCCTTCTAAATGTTTTTTTTCTTTGTTTTCTTTGTCTGAATTTCTCACTTCCTGTTCCTTCTCAGTAAGCTGTTCAGTAAGCTGTTCTGGCTGACTAAACACCGCTCGGATGATGGTGTGAAGTTTACTGAGGAGAAACAGAAAGTGAGAAATTCAGACAAAGAAAAAAAACATTTAGAAGGGAAATCGAAGGAAAAGGTAAGTGAACCAAAAATGCACTAGCTTAAAGGAAGCTATTTAGAAAATAAAAAACAAACCTTTACAACCCCTTTAAGTTAACGTATTCTGATATTTTAGGGGCGATTTGGAATCCAAGGTCATAAAAGGTAGAAACAAAGAATGTGGGAGAGGCTGGATGAGAGTGAAAGTGGTTCTAAAGGGTATTTTTTTTTTTTTTACCCAAAATAAAAAAGATGTTATACTTTTTTCTTTCCAAACAAACTTTATTAGGAAGCATCATGTTTTACTCTATACTCTATGGTCACTTATGGGCAGAAGAGCAGATTTGTGCCAATTTATTTGGAGTCCCTAGAAGGATCCAAATGTGTTGACTATGTGGAGGTTCTAGGTTAAAATATAAAAGATAAAATGTATCTCCAGGGTATATTAAGGTATTATCCACATACATGGACATGCAGTCTTCAGTGGAGCCATAATAGAACTACAACCAAAACAATCAAGTGCAAGGAAGAGTGGGAATCCCTGGCACTTAGGCTAGGTTCACATCTGTGTGGGTGGTTCCTGCTACTGGACCCACACAACTACTGGCAGCCGCAACCTCCCACAAAGAGAAATGCAGGACTCGCAAGTGGTTGCCATTAATCCAAATGGCATGCCGCCCACACAGGAAATCGCACCCATACTGAGAACTTTGGTTCCCATGTGGGCTGCGATTTAAAGAATAGTGCACTCTTCCATAGTGCAGGGACTTTTTTCCTGGGTGTCATGGGGCACGACCGCCCATTCAAATGCTGGCTGCACAGATGTGAACCTGGATTTTACAAGACAGCCATTTGCTCTAATGGATGTAGTGGGAAAGGCATTTAGCAATTTGATCCATGTAATTAAATTGGAGCTTTACATTTATCTGGGCAATTCTTTTTCCACTCCACAGAATTAAAGGGGTTGTAAAGGTTCATTTTTTATTTTCTAAATAGGTTCCTTTAAGCTAGTGCATTGTTGGTTCACTTACCTTTTCCTTAGATTTCCCTTCTAAATATTTTTTTCTTTGTTTTCTTTGTCTGAATTTCTCACTTCCTGTTTATCCTCAGTAAGCTGTTCAGTAAGCTGTTCTGGATGACTCCACACCACTCGGATGATGGTGTGGAGTTCAGTGAGGAGAAACAGGAAGTGAGAATTTCAGACAAAGAAAACAAACCTTTAGAAGGTAAATCAAAGGAAAAGGTAAGTGAAGCAACAATGCACTAGCTTAAAGGAACCTATTTAGAAAATAAAAAATGTACCTTTACAACCCCTTTAAATGCTTTTGTTGCGTCTAGTGATAATACAATCAATTGCAAATGTTATTATAGGTGATTGGAAGGTTCATGAACCATCCCCTAATATTCAGAATGATAATCCTATTGGGAAAGAACCCAGTTTGTACTCTGTGCATTGGATTATGGGTGACTATCTGGTGGCCAAAACCTTTGCTAAGTCTTTTAATTTCTGTATTTAATAATGAAGTTGGGTGGAAAGAACTAGGCATTAAAGGATTTTTACCAGGATTTGATGTTTTATTTACTAGGCTTTAGTAGCAGAGTTAGGCCAGGTAGGTAACTAGCTTTCATTGAGAGTTTTTAAAAGGCAAAAACTGAAGTTTTTCCAGACCTGATGCTTTTTTTCTAGTGAAGATGCAACTTCTGTTTTAAAATCTTCTGAGGAATTCTAGAAGTTTTTCATGTTCTGGTAATAGGGAAGGAAAGGAAATCTAAATATTTAGTGTAATGAATAACAGTCTGTTTAGCTATCAATTTTATATACAGTACATTCAATATATATATATATATATATATATATATATATATACTGTGAGGGGGTTAGCTCGGCAGCGGGTGTGTGTGACCCCCGGGATGGGCTCCCCACACAAAAACAGGCCCAGCAAACGGAGGTTGTAGTTTTCAAAATCAAAAAAAGGTGCGGTTTATTTTCTATTTACAGTGACAAAACACAGCAAAGCCAAAAGAAACATAAACAAAATAAATCCTGGTCAACTTGACCTCTGACTAAACATACAGGTTTCCTAACTAACAACTGGGATCAGCCTAGTGCTGTCCTAGTCCCTAAGTCCCTGGTTTTAAATGTCCAAGCAAATAGCCACACAGGCTTTGTCTCACCGCACAGGGGTTCACTCTCCCTAGACAGTCCACACAGGTCTGGGTCCAGGCATGAGCTAACATCTAATGAAGCTGGGAGTTCTTATAGAGGCCTAAATGAGCTGACAAGCTTCAGCTGGTCTCATCAACTCCCTGTCTGCACGACGCCCCACACTCTCCCTAGAGGTATGAGTCATCCATGAGCCCACTAGCCTCAGCTGGGCTTATACAACTCTCCACCTAGTTGTATAAGTCGGCGTAAAGCCTGAATCTGGGCGAAATATATCTACCCCCCTGGATGCAACCAGGTGACTTTACCTTCCTGCTGTCACAATATATATATATATATATATATATATATATATATATATTATTTATTTATTTATTCAGTTTTTCTTCAATAGGTGCTGCTGTAATTATCAATCATTTAATGGATGTTTGTTGGATCAAATTAAAAGCTAATCTAATTTAATTAAAATAATAGTAAAAAAAATCAAAAAAAAAATCACAGGAGCTAAGCCCCAAGAGTTACTGTATATAACCATATAAAAGTAATGCTCTGCTTGTACATACGGCTTTCAACCAAGACTGTAGCCTCGTACACACGACCGAGTTTCTCGTCGTTAAAAACACGTCGTTTTTCTCGACGAGATTCTTGTTAACCTTGACGAGTTTCTCGTCAAGCTTTCCATGCGTACACACTGACAATTCCAAATTTCGTTGTTGTTCTGCGCGGTCACGTCCAGCACGTACGACGGCAGTATAAAGGGGAAGATCGATTTCCCTGGCGCCACCCCTTGGGCTGCTTTTGTTGATCTCGTGTTGTAAAGTAAAAGTTTGGGAAGAGACGATTCGCGCTTTTCAGTCTTCGTGCTTTCAGTTCGTTTTCTGCGGTTCAGTTTGTGCTTGTGGGTTCGTATCTTGTCTTTCAGGGCGTCTAGGCAGGTCATATCTGTTTTACAGTGCGTTCTTGCCCGTTCGTTTCTGAATTTCAGTTCGTTCTTCATAGGCCTTGCTGTTCTAAAGTGCGTTCTGTTCTGTACGTTCTGATAAGACGACCGTTTCCTAGCCATGTCGCGGGTACGTTCTCGGCGTCGAGTTCGTGCTGTGCGGCGCTTGGTGTTGGTCTGCTTGTTTTGGACCAAGACGAGTCCATGAACAGGGGTGAGGAGTAGTTCAGGGACCAAGAATTGGTTGCTCCAGCGGGACCAATTCTGCCATATGCCTCTGCTGCAGGAGATCGTCGAGAATAATCCTGAGGACTACAGGAATTTTCTGCGGATGTCTGACCCCGTTTTTCAGCATCTGTTGGCTTTGGTGTCCCCCTATATTACCAGGCAGGACACCGTTATGCGGGAAGCCATCAGTGCTGAGCAGAGGCTCATCGCCACCTTACGTTACCTGGCGACAGGGAGAAGTCTGCAGGACTTGAAGTTCACGACAGGCATCTCCCCCCAGGCTCTGGGCCTCATAATCCCAGACACCTGTTCTGCCATTATACAAGTCCTGCAGGAAGACTATATTAGGGTAAGTTTTCTCCATTAACATCACATTTTATGTATTTCATGTATGCTAATGTATTGTATTTCTTTCATCCTTCCCTAATTACCATGATTGTAATATGCTGAGAATGTCCCCTTTGTCCCCATGCATGCTGGAAGCTTTAAAATTACCCTTTTTTTCTCCTCCATGCATATTTCCCTTCACTAACCTCTCCATCAGTGGCGACTGCTGCTCCAAATGTTTGGGGGGCCACCCCCAAATTATATATATATAAACTTCCTCCATTTTTGCGACTGTGCCTATTAAACGCCACCAGTTTGCCCCCTCCAATGCATCCTTTTTGCCCCCTCCAATGCATCCTTTTTGCCCCCTCCAGTGCATCCATTTTGCCCCCTCCAATGCAGCCAGTTCCCCCCCAGCCCTGCACTTACCTTCTTCTGGTCAGCGCCATCCTTCTTCTGTCCTTGATGTCTTCTCCTGCCCTCGATGTTGCATCAGCCAATCATGTTACCAGTAAACAGACTTGGTGAACATGATTGGCAGAGGAGCCTGTTCGTGTTTACCCAAGGAATGTCCCCCCCCCCCCTGCGTCCCCTGGTTAACTTTTATGAAGCCAATTATATCCCTCAGGCTGTAATCGCCAAGCCTATTTGCCCCCTGTTTCTGATAGGCAATTTTCACCCCAAAAATGCCGCAGTTATTCATATGGCCGTCGCTCAACAGGGGGCCATCCACCTGAATAGTGGGCGGCATTGACAATACATAGGTTCATACAAGGCATGAACCTATGTATTGTTCTGAGTGACGGGCGCAGGAGAGAGGGGGCAGTGCTCCAGCGCCCACTCTGGACGCACCGCCACTGCAATGCTATCCTGTGGCCAAACACATCTAGCCCCCCCCCCAAATTTGATTAGAATGGACCATCAGAGGGGGTGATGAATATGATACTTGAGCCTTCCATTATACTTTTAAAAAACACATTAAACTGAGATTTTTATTGATGTTGACCTCGAATGTATTTTATTATAATCTGCTTGCAATGTTATGTGCAAAAGTACTAATATATTTTTATCTTGTTTGACTCCACAGCTTCCTTCCACGCCACAGGAATGGTAGACTGTGGCATCGGAGTTTGCCACGCGGTGGGACTTCCCCAACTGCGGTGGAGCCATTGACGGGAAGCACGTCCGCATCGTGCCGCCACCCCATTCTGGGTCCTACTTCTACAATTACAAGGGGTTTCATAGCATTGTGCTGATGGCGGTGGTGTCAGCACGGTATGAATTTCTCTATGTGGATGTGGGAAAGAATGGCCAGATGTCCGATGGGGGATCCTTCATCCAGACGGAGTTTGCCCTCCGTCTCCAGAGTGACGACCTTGCATTGCCACCGGATGCAAGGAATGTTGAAGGACTCCCCTTTGTTTTTTTGGCTGATGAAGCCTTCGGACTCGGACCGCACCTCATGAGGCCATTTCCCCAGAGGACCCTGACCCCAGAGAAGAGTGTGTTTAACTGCCGGCTGGCCAGGGCCCGAAGAGTCGTTGAAAATGCCTTCGGGATAATGGCCAGCTGGTTCTGCCTTTTTATGACTCCTATTCACTTGGCGGAGTACAAGATAAACTATGTCGTTTTATGCTGTTGTGTGCTCCATAATTTTCTGAGCCGAAAATCCAGTAATTATATGGCCTCAATATTGCCTGAGGCAGGACTTTCCTATGGCAATACCCTGCCGGGCCTCGAATCTGCCCGTCCTGGCTTGCCCCCCCAAAATGCCCGTGAGGTTCGTGAGAAGTATCTGGAACATTTCACGGGTAGGGGGGCAATTCCTATGCCAGGCCATGTGTAAAGATTCGTGGAGAAAGAACTCAATAAAAATCAGATTTAATCTTGTAACTTTTTTTGTTTCCTGTCTCCTAGTTTGTCTTAGTGCATTTGTAGTGCCAAGTGTATTTTCCTTTAGTAAATACCAACCATTTCACTATGAACCACAAAAATATACACAAATAAGGTTAGAGCGTATTTGAAAAAGAAGCTACACTTTTTTTTTATTTTTATTTTTTTTATTTTACTCACACACATGGTAAATAGAATATTTTTTTATTTTTTTTGCTGGCCACAAACCGGCTTTTTTTTTTTTACGAAAATACAAAAACATCAGTAGCATTCAACAAACTACAACATTGAATACCTCTTGGCAATATGAGACATTCAATTACCCAAAATATGTCTCTATCTGGCCGTCCTAATATGGGGTATTGGCACCCCTGGCCAAGCCAAAATTTGAATATGCACACAATTTGAAGTAATTTCCAATAGGGATTTTTGACTCCTGATCCCTATTGTCAACATGTGCTATCTGCCATCAGGGGTGATTAATGGACGTGTTTTGGGGGTGCAACCCCTTCAGTTCACCTACTTGAGATACGAGGAAGGGGTTGCACCCCCAAAACCCGTACATGGATATCCCCTGATGGCAGATGGCACATGTTGACACACTGTGTGCATATTCAAAATTTGGCTTGATTGATTGTCTAAAAGATAAAAAAAGGGGGAAGAACAATCTCTAACAAAAAATTGGGGTTTTGTTGCCTTATTCAATTCTCCCCAAAACATCTAGGATGTCTTTAAAGGTTTGATCCATCACATGAATTCTTTGCTTAATTCTGTCCAGTTCTGAGCTACATTCCATCACTTGCTGTATGATTCGTAGGGCACTGTCAGCAGAGAAACGCGTACTTTCTTTCACCCCAACATTTATATCCCCTATAAAAAAAATACAAAAGGTATTATAACTCTGCAGGCCTACATCTCTTACCTGAAGCTGTGGTGACAGATACTGACCTGTTGTGGTGACCAGTTCCACCACGTCATCCACTTCTCCTTCCTGCACTTCTCCTTCCTCCACCTCTTCAACTTCCTCAACATCCTCAGGTTGTGGGTCTTTGTGAGGTTGGGGTTGTTTAGAAGGTGTGGGGTTCCTGTGCTCCCTGGAGTGTTCTCCTCCCAGTCTTCTCTCCCCTATGAGAATCAAACAAAAGGTCTAGTTATCACACAGAAATTCTCTATAAAAAATAAAAACATGATACATTGGTTGGAAGTGGGGTACAAGTGTCTGTTTGGGCGGGATTTCAAGATGAAGACATTATTTTTACCAAATAATTTCTTTACTATTCACCTTTGGCTATCAATTTATATACATGGAGGAACCACAAAAATTCACTGATGCACCTGTGTGGGACACCCAAAAAATGTGGTTCTGGTGGCCCACACTATAGTGCTCAAAAGTACAGATGTGGAACCAGCTGCTAAATGTCTTCTCCTTTACACTGATTAAAGTTTGCATTTCATTCTCTTTACAAACACATCATCTAGCCAACAATGTAAGAACAACAATTGAATAAAAACAGGCAGATGTGTAAATTATTTTAACCCTGTAAAATCTATAAAAATCGAGGATAGTGCCCGAACAATGTGTCTGTAACGAACGATTACTGTGCCAAACCAAGTTCAAACTATGACATTTTGTAAGGTAGTACAATAGAAAAATGCAATAACATGGAGCAACATGCAAGTTGAGAAATACAATAATAGGAAAAATGTGGAAAAAGTACTTACTTTTTTCAAGCATTCTCTTAATGCTCCTTAACTGCTCCGGCTCCCTCAGTTTGAGGTCAGACCACCTCTTTCTGAGCTGCTCGTTTGATCGTTTCACCCCGAAATTCTTCTTCAGACTCTTCACGACTTTCTTCATGATTTTGGCCTTCCTTCGATTAGGTTTGCTATACGGCCCATGCTTTGCGTCATAATCCGATTTTTTCAATATGTCCACCATCTCCGCCATCTCCGCGTAAGACATATTAGATGCCTTGAATCTCCTCCTTAATCGTGATGTTTCCTCAGTCTCCGGGCTTGTCTCCTCCTCGTTATTTGAGGAATTAGCAGACACCTGCTGTGAATCCGCCATATCTGTCTGCGCGCCGAAAGATAAGGGGCGGGGAAAAGATGTTACTTAGAACGTCATGGGCGGGCGACGTGTGCGGAGCGACGTGTGAGTCGTTTTACACATGCGTGGTGTATATATAGCAAACACACATGTGACTATACTACGTTCGGTGTGCGGAGAGAAGAGTAAAAGTGACAGACGTGCGAACGAAGGTATGTGATTTGTAGACTTTGAGAAATTGGTGGCCTATACTGTCTAGAGAATGTTGGAGGATATATATGGTGACTAAGATTTACAGGAGGTTAGACTGTGTGCCTCACATTATTTTTTATTATTTTTTTCTGGCTTGCAGACCCAAAATGAATGTCTTCATAAGTGACAAGGAATTCCTTGCGGAATTTATAGACCAGGTAAGGGAGCTGCCAGCTCTGTGGGAAACAAAAAACCCCATCCATAGAAAAAAAGGGGTAAGAAAAGCAGCGCTGGAGACCCTGCTCCCATTTGTGCATACCAAGGTGCCCACAGCAACAGCAAAACAGGTGGACACTGAAATTGGGAGCTTGAGAGGCACATACAAGACTGAACGCTCTAAGGTCCAGGCTTCTCAGAGGTCAGGAGCAGCAGCAGATGATGTGTATGTCCCCAATTTGTGGTACTATAGCAGGATGTCCTTTCTGGATGACCACATTGAGGCAAGGCCATCACTGTCCACTCTTCCCCCCAGACTTCCCTGCAGCCAACCTGAGCCTTCTCTGGAGCAAAAGGAGGCAGCCATCCTGGAAGAAGCTGATTTGGACATCTGGAGCCAGGTATAGTATTAAATGAAAATGTATTGTGAGAAACTTAATGCAGGAAAAAGAAGTCAAGATGAAAATCCTAAACTATTTTGGGATACAAAAGTGAAATCAAGATCTATAGACATTAGTCTGCCATAAATTGGGTGCAAAATAGTCAATCTGATGTAGTCCTAAAAATATTTGTCTTTTCTCTTGATTTACATTCAAATTGCTACATTCATGATCTCAAATTTGTGTGAAAATAATAAACCAAAATATTAAACTATGTCCCTTTTTCATACACAGGATGAAATCAGCCAGGAGGAGGGTCTGGAAACTGTCAGCCAGGAGGTGGCAGGGCCCACTGTCAGCCAGGAGGTGGCAAGACCCACTGTCAGCCAGGAGGTGGCAGGGCCCACTGTCAGCCAGGAGGTGGCAGGGCCCACTGTCAGCCAGGAGGTGGCAGGGCCCACTGTCAGCCAGGAGGTGGCAGGGCCCACTGTCAGCCAGGAGGTGGCAGGGCCCAGTGGCAGACAGGAGGTGGCCGGCACGAGGAGAAGCACTAGATCTCAGGTGCCTCCCATCCGTCTTCCTAAAAGAAGCAGGAGGGACAGGACCACTAGTGAGGCAGCAATGGCCCTTATTAGAGAGGCACATGCCACCTTCCAGGAGCCCACATCCCCTAAAGAGGCCATTGCCGGCCTAGTTGAGGCCAAGTTCAAGGTGATGAGCATGGAGCAACGCCTCCTATGCGAGCCCCTGCTCATCGCCTTGCTGAACAAGGGGGTGATGGAGAGAATTACCCCCAATACGGCCATATGTGAGGTCGCACAACTATCCCAACCTCAACCTCCTCCTCCTCCTCCACCTCCACCTTCTTCTTCTGCGCCACCCCCTTCTCCTCCACCTCCTCCTCCACCTCCACCTTCTTCTTCTGCGCCACCCCCTTCTCCTCCACCTCCTCCTCTACCTTCTTCTTCTGCGCCACCCCCTTCTCCTCCTCCTGACAGGAGTACCCCTCCATTGGCCCAGCCTCCAGCCACACACAGAAGGAAGGCTGCAGAGAAGGCTTCAGGGAAGGCTGCAGGGACGGCTGCCAAGAAGACGAGGTAGTGATGGCCTTGCTTCATTGTGGTCGGACAGAAGGCAGCCTGTTGTAGTACCACAGACTTGGGACATATATATCACCTGCTGCTGTTCCTGACCTCTGGGAGGCCAGCATCAGATTGTGCTCACAACTGTTGTGCTTCTCAAGCTCCCAATTTTATTGTCCACACAGGGTTGATGTGTGCTCTGGGGTCCCATGGATGCACAAATGGCAGCAGGTTCTTCTCAAGACATGAATAAATGTTTTTTGTTTTTTTAAGTTCATACTTGACTATGTTTTTTTTATAAGAATTATTTATTTCCCTTTGGAGTAAGCAGATACATTTGACCCCGATTAAAAAAGGGACAGATAACACCAAAAAAAATCATTAAAGGTGTTCTTTAAAAAATATAGGGTGTAAACTTGACACAACTAAATTTAAAAAATACAATGGGAGATCACTATCAAAACATTGACAAATTACAATTAACATCTGTCTAAAAAATATAAAACATTAAAATATTCAGAAGATCTTGCACGATATAATACAGCTAAATCTTCTTAAGAGCAGCATGAAAAAGGTTTAAAATAGATAGTCATAACTGTGTGAATATCAGCAACAAAACAAGTTCATTAGTTTTCATTATTGTAACATTCTAAAGAAGATTTAAATGCACAACATTTAAACGATGCAATAATTTACAGCGTGACGAATGTGCTATCTCCATTAGGAAGGCTTGTTTTACCAGAAGATGCGCTCCCGTCTCATACTTGATTCTGAGCATGCGCGCTTTTTGAAGAGTCGTAAAAGCATACACACGAACCATTTTCTCGTCGCAAGAAAAGGCCGACGAGAAACACGACGAGAAAATCTAGAATCCGGACGAGAAAATAGAGAGCAGGTTCTCTATTTTTCTCGTCGAGATTCACGGCAGTTTTCTCGTCGTAAAACCATACACACGAACGGTTTTCTCGACAATAAAGCTCTCGCGGCACTTTTCTTGTCGGTTTTGGACGAGAAACTCGGTCGTGTGTACGAGGCTTGTCTGCCATATCATTTGTGAGCACTACCATTATTTTTATAATTGTTAGCACTGTAGCTGTAGGCTATTGTGCAGTATTAGAGGAGAATACTACCTTATTCCATATTTTTTTCAAATAATGAAATGATAAATCCATTCCCAGGCCATCTCAGGAGCATTTCCTATTTTAAATATTTTTAGCCAATGGAAAGATTGAAAAATTTGCTTGAAAAAACGCTTGAAGCTTTTGGTTTAAAAGAAGCTCATATACTTTTTTGAGCTATAAGCTTCAAGCGACGTTACGTTCAGGTATGAATAGGCACAACTGAAAACCATAGGGTTTTGTATTTTGAGCGGTTTGGAGCTTTGTCAATGTATTTGCTTATAGATCAAGGCTGTTGCAATTTAAAGGACAAAATACAAATCAGAAATCATTTACTTACTGGCAATTGAGTAAAGTCGTGCAGGGTAGGAGCCCAGTACAGCAAAAGGAAATATTTAACAGGTTTCTGATTTGCAATTCTTACAGCATTGGCTCTGAAGGTACTGAAACCATTGATGATGCTGCAGGATTTGCTTTTATGAACCTTCAGCTATAAAAGCCAAACGTAGATCATCTTAATGTTTATTTGAGAAGGAATAACATTTTGATTAACGATATTTTGTTTATTTTAATGCTGCACTGTCTGCCTAAAGACAGAATAAATCTTGATGTGCTTGAGCTGCCTACCTGCTAACATGCAGGAAGAACACAAACAGTGCATTAGGGCTTGGTCAAAGTGAGGCTAAACATATAAAGGAGTTTTATGTAGTATATCTGCAACTGTTAACAACTAGCCATGCTGTCCTCTAACAAATAACACAATAGAGGCAAAATGTACCTCTTTATTGTTTTTAGTTTGGGATAAAGTAATGTGTCTTCCAGGAAAAAACAAACTGAAAAAAAAAAGAAACCCTTTTCAGGCTCAGCCCTATCCATACTTATACAGTCTACACAATATGCAGAAGGGTGGCCATATATTACACCAGAGAATTTTTAAAATATACAATACACTACAATTATAAGGTAGTGCATTTAAACCACAGAAGGGTATATATAATGCACTCCATTATACTGTATATAAAATTCTGCTGAGAGTATATATAATGTGCAAGAGTGTGTATAATTATTGATAAATGTATGATTTGTATTGTAAAGCTACCTGGAAGTGGGGTCAGGGTGTTAATGTCAGTGTGGGGTAAACAAGCCATAGGTTTTCATTCTATGGGAACTTTTATTCTATAGGAAATTATTGACATCTTGTGGGAATTATAGTGAGTAAGCCATAAATCAAAGTACACACCATTAGGAGTGCACTTTAACCTCTATAGCCTCTACTGCATCACTCCTTACTTTTAGCAGCCATCTTTCTTGGATTTCTTTAGCATAAGGACTAGCAAGGGGACCATCAATCCATAGGCTGTATGGAACAGTAATAAAGTTTCAGAGGGTACACAAAGGGTAACAGTTAAATGAACAGGGCTCGAGACCAGATGGGTGTTGAGAATTCCAAAGGATGAAAAATGAAAAAGGGGTGAAACAGGGATGTTTGAAATTCATGGGTGGCACAAATGGCTATTGGCTTGTAGCCAAAGGTTACCAGAACCCGCTGTGAAACAAGGGCAAGGGGCAAACAAGAAATCTGCAACCGCAGTGAGGTCATAGGTAGAGTTCAAGCAATGTCAGAACAAGTAGGATTAGCAACAACGTCAAAGAACAGTAACAATCACACTACAAGCTAACAAACTTTAAAACAGGCAACAACAAGGTAAAACACTTTGGCCTTAAAGTGATCCTGTCAGTAAAACAATGAATAAATGTAAAACGTTGACCCAAAAAGAGATGAGACGAATCAGATTGCACGCTGAAAAACAAACTTGTCCACCGCCCCCATCTATAGCTGGCCATCGCAGTAAGCAGCATTAGAAGGCTGAAACAGGTAACAAAAAGGCCTGGGGAATGCCCAGGAAAAAACCAAGCCTACTTACCGACCAGCTCGCAGACAACCAATTAACCTGTCTAACAGTATGTGTTAAAAACAGGGGTTTTGTCCACAGGCATTTACAAACGCATGCGTGAGCCACAGAGCCACGTCAAGGCACCCTGTAATCTGTGGTCCTACACTAACCTATGAGTGTCCCCACAATGGAGGCACATGCATTCTGATGGATAGATGAGGACAGGTGGACTGAAGGGGAGCCACCCCTCCTTAAAGGTACAGGAGCAAACCAAACACCCAGCATGTAGCACAATGGCTGCAAAGGTGTTGGTGCGTTGCTGGACCAATACAAACACCAAGGTGAAAAACAAACTTGTCCACCGCCCCATCTATAGCTGGCCATTGCAGTAAGCAGCATTGGAAGGCTGAAACAGGTAACAACATTGCATGCATGTGCCTCCATTGTGGGGACACTCATAGGTTAGTGTAGGACCACAGATTACAGGGTGCCTTGACGTGGCTCTGTGGCTCACGCATGCGTTTGTAAATGCGTGCGGACAAAACCCCTGTTTTTAACGTATACTGTTAGACAGGTTAATGGGTTGTCTGCGAGCTGGTCGGTAAGTAGGCTTGATTTTTTCCTGGGCATTCCCCAGGCCTTTTTGTTACCTGTTTCAGCCTTCCAATGCTGCTTACTGCAATGGCCAACTATAGATAGGGGCAGTGGACAAGTTTGTTTTTCACCTTGGTGTTTGTATTGGTCCAGCAACGCACCAACACCTTTGCAGCCATTGTGCTACATGCTGGGTGTTTGGTGTGCTCCTGTACCTTTTAAGGATGGGTGTCTCCCCTTCAGTCCACCTGTCCTCATCTGTCTATCAGATTGCACGCTGACCTGTTGGCATAGAGGAGGAAAGGGTGTAAAAGGAACAGTAATGCATGTGTTTGGCTATTTGAGAGAAATCTGTAGATCTTGGAGAGGTAGACAAAGAGTAGGTAGTACTATCAGCAACAGCAGGTAAAGTGGTCATTGCACCAAAGAGGTGCAATCACTTGATGGGTAACTGCACCCCAAACAGCCAATCCTGATGCTGATGACCACCAATCAAATGGATAAGCTGACAGAAGGTTGATATTTGACAATTACAACCTGAATGTTGTATCTGCTTATGGACTTCAACTCTGTCCACTTTTTCTTCTTGTGTAGGCTTTTGAGATTCATTTTTGTTGCAGCATAAATTTAAAGCCATTGAGCAAAGACTTATTCTTCTTTCATATCTATCTCTATGTCCCAGTGGCGGATCCAGGGGGGGGCAACAGGGCAATTGCCCCCCCCGAGACCATCTGTCACACTCACTTTCTTGCTCTGTTTTTTTCTTTTGCGCCTGATCTTCCGAAATTTGGGGACCCGGTACTGGCCGGCCGTAGGACCCCTGGACCCCAAACTTGGCACACATGTAGCCCCATGTTTTCTCTACAAGTGTGCAAAGTTTGGTGTCTGGGGGACTTACGGCCGTGGAGCACTGATTTTTTAAAACCGGGCACACCTTCCATAGACTCCAATGTTAAACGGTCATTTCTCCAGTGATTTTGCGGACCCGGTACCGGCCGGTCGTAGGTCCTCTGGACCCCAAACTTGGCACACATGTAGCCCCATGTCTCCTCTATAAGTTTGAAAAGTTTGGTGTCTGGGAGAACCGATTTTTCAAAGCCGGGCACTCCTTCCATAGACTTCCATGTTAAACATCAGTCTAGTCATGGGCACAGTGAGGCAAAGTGAGGCAAGTATAAGCCTAGGACACCCTAGGCTTATACTTGAGTCAATACGTTTTCCCAGTTTTTTGGGGTAAAATTAGGTGCCTCGGCTTATATTCGGGTCGGCTTATACTCGTGTATATACAGTACTTGTTCTGCGGCTGCCGCTGCCTCTCTGAGTCTCTCTCTCAGTTTCTCACATCAGCCGATCAGCGGCGCTGAGAGAGAGACTCGTCTAATGTAGTTACGTGGCGCACTGACACGATACCAGGAGCGGAGGAGGAGGTGGGTGGAGCCTCTTCCCTGCACTCGCTGCTAACGCCTGGGCGCTTGGCGTCTAGCAATGAGTGACGTCAGTGAGTCACGTCAGGCCGCTCTGTGGGCAGGTGCAATAGCGTGCGGCTCCACAGACGGGTAAGAAAGCATTCCTGCAGTGACTTCCGCCCTCACTGTGCAGACAGCAGAGAGATTACATTATCTCTCTGCTGCCTGACTCTGGGAGTCTGGGACACAGCAAGAGACAACCAAAACTACACCTTAGCAGGCAAGTTAGTGACAATCCGCAAGGTGTGGCAGCGACCTGGCAAGTGACAATCCGCAAATTGTGTCAGGTGACGTGGCAAATGACAATCTGCATCTGGTGGCAGGCAAGTGACAATCAGCAAGGTGTGGCAAGTGACGTGGCAAGTGACAATCCACAAGATGTGGCAGGTGACGTGGCAAGTGACAATCCACAACGTGTAGCAAGTGACACGCTCAGGGCTCCCACTAATTGCAGGCGATGGTGGCAAGTGACACACTCGGGGCTCCCACTGATTCTGCATTGAACTATTTAATTTCATATTACAATGTAATAATAGAAATAATGCGCTTCAATCATCCTGACACCATAACAACCATGGTGCCGGGATGATTGAAGCGCCGACACCAACCATTTCCCCGATAAATTTCCCACAAAAAAAACATTTTTTGGCAGTGCCCCTCCCGAGAAAAGACTCTGGATCCGCCCCTGCTATGTCCTTTCTTGATATTCTAAGAAGCCCCTGACAGCAACCCAATCATGCTTGGCTATGCTGTCATTTTCCCATAGCCAATCAGTCTCCTTCTGAAATGATCAATACTCCTGCAGTTCCAACCCTCCCACTGGGCTCCATTAGCACATTCGGCAACTGATGTTCTTTAAGAGAGGGAAGATTAGACAAATGGGGGGCAGGTAAATATAAACATTCCTTTTTACTATGGTGCTTCTTATTATTTTGGATAGCAGCTTGGAGTCGTTTAAAGGCAGCCAGCTGCCCCAGATTAATATAAAAACAAAGACTGGTGTCACTCAGTAAGTCAGCTATGTCTTTTGAATCAGTATATAACCATATTTTTGGCAGTATGGCAGAAAACACATGGTTTGTTGCCATAAGTTGCTGAGTGTATATACCTTCGGGTGCTTTTACTTTATCCCACAACTCCATAATATATTTGAGGTTTATTAGCATCAATCTATAAACTGGTCCAAGGGTCTTATACATCTGGAAGACTGGGGTAGGGTCACTATACTGTAACTTCCTGTGAGGCAGGGTTGATGTGAATGATACAAAGAAAGCACTGTAGAATTTGAATAACTTAAACATCTTTTACCAGAATATACCTTTCGTCAAGTATTTACAACATTTATCTTGCTTATTAAACAGATTGAGAACATCTACAATTATTGGAGATGAATAAGACTTCTGTAACAGAATTTATACTCACAGGGCTCTCTGACAACCCCAAACTGAAAATTCCATTGTTCGTCATATTTCTGCATGTTTACATCACAACTGTGTTTGGAAATGTTGGCTTTATGTCCCTAAACATAGCAGAAAAACGTCTTCACAAGCCAATGTACTTGTTTTTGAGCAATCTTTCTTTTGTGGACTTCACATGTTCCTCAGTGGTCTTGCCTAAAGCATTGAGGGACCTTCTAAGTGAAACCAAAGCCATCTCTTTTGCTGGCTGTGCCATGCAGCTTTTCTTCTTTGGGTGCTTTGCAGGCACTGAAAGTCTTCTTCTAGGAGTCATGGCATACGATCGTTATGTAGCCATTTGTAGCCCATTGCTATACCAGGTTCACATGAGCAGTGTCTTGTGCCTCCAGATGTTGATTGCTGCCTATTTTGGAGGTTTTGTCAATTCTGTAGTGCACACAGTGGCCGCATTCCATCTGAATTTTTGCAGATCCAACATTATTGATCATTTCTTCTGTGACCTTCCACCACTCTACAAGCTGTCCTGTTCTGATACATCCATGAACTTTGTTGCTTTGATTATTTTAGGTAGTTTGGTCAGCATAAGCAGTATCATCCTCATTTTTGTGTCATACACCAATATTGTCCAGGCCGTTCTGAAGATACAATCAGCCCATGGTAGATACAAGGCTTTTAACACATGTTCTTCTCATATCACTGCTGTTAGTGTATTCTATGTAACCGTATTCTTCATGTATTTTCGTCCATCCTCCAGCATTTTAGATCAGGACTGGGTGGCTTCTGTCTTCTACAGTATTGGTATACCAATGTTAAATCCTCTGATATATAGCTTTAGGAATGCTGAGGTCATAGAAGCTTTAAAGAGTTCTTTGAAATGTTTTAAATAATATTTATTGTTTCAGGACACAAGTACTATTACCATGAGCTCTTGCTTGCTACGGATTAACCTCCCTGCTGGTATTCCCGAGTCTGGCTCAGAATGAATTTTTCATACCAAAAGCGGTAACCCCGAGCCAGACTCGGGGCTGCATCACAGAATACAGGGAAAGTTACTTACCTTGTCCCTGGATCCTGCGATGTCTCCCCGCTGTGTCTGCGAGCCGTGTCTCGCTCAATTCACACAGTGCCAAGCTCCGTTCCCTGCGAGTGTTGCGACGCACGGGGCGGAGATCGGCGCCAAATTCAAAAAAGTAAAAACACACAATACATACAGTATACTGTAATCTTACAGATTACAGTACTGTATCAAATAAATACACATCCCCTTTGTCCCTAGTGGTTTGTCCAGGTCCTGCATGCAGTTTTATATTATAAAAACTGTTCTTTCTGCCTGGAAACTGGAGATTGTCTATAGCAACCAAAAAGTGTCAGTTTACGTCAAAAGTGGTTTTAGAGCAGCTAGAAAACAGCGATAATAAATTAGAATCACTTGCAGAATTGGGCGATAGCGATTTGTGGGGAAATTCGTCATCAAACACTGAAAGTAATGACAGCAACAATTCTGCAACTGAGCAAATTTCAGTGTTTTTGATTTGATTACATTATTGAATAATTTTTATTATAATTAAATTATTATTTGTTAAAATTATTTATAGTTATTTATTATATTATATCTTATGATTTTGTGTTTCAAACTTTATCATACCCGGGATGTCTAATAGACTCTTGTTTGGACAGATTTAAGTGTGTTATTCCTTAGAATTACAGGCCTACAATATAAAACGCCAAATTTCCATGCAAAATAATTGTACCTCTTTCAGCACCTAAAATCTGAAATAATCATACCGCCAGGGAGGTTAAAAGAAGGTCCTAAATATCTAAGAATAGTTTAGAGTTGACCAGTGTCCTAAACCCTCACATCATACAGCTCTGAGCTAAAAACTCAGACCTGTATGTTAGACTAATTTGACCATGGGAAAAAAAAAACAATGCTATGTCTCCTCAGTTATCCAGATATGTGTTTGGTAGAAACTGGCTAGTGACAAAACAGAGTACACAAGCACTTGAATAGGCAGCAAATAGAAAAGATAAAAAAACAGAAGGCGCTTCTAAGTGCAGTAAAACACAAGACTTTATTGCCCAAAAAAGATAAAAACATACTTACTAGAGATTAAAAGTAAACAGATTCTTCATAACACATGTGTTGTCCAGCGATTAAAGATCCCAAGGATATTCCAGATCGCAGCACTATGAGATGTATCCCGGCTGACCAGCAGTGGGGAGCTGCAAGGGGAGAAACCAGGAAGGACAGCTGCGCTGCCATTACCAGCGTGGAACGCAGGTACCTTGATGTGATGTAAAAGTAGGTGGGTGCGGTTTGGAGCATGCGTATTGGCATTACCCTCAATTCTTGCTTGCTACTGCTTAAAAGAAGGTCCTAAATATCTAAGAATAGTTTAGAGTTGCCCAGTGTCCTAAACCCTCAAAGCATACAGCTCCGAGCTAAAAAAAAAGACTAATTTGACCATGAGAAAATAAAGAGCAATGCTATGGGGTTAATTTACTAAAGGCAAATTGACTGTGCACTTCGCAAAGTGCAGTTGCACTCTGCAAGTGCAGTTGCTCCAGATCTTAGTACATGAGGTAAAGCTTCACTTTGCAAATACTAGCCTATCACTTGCAAGGAAAATAAAAAAAACAGCATTTTTGCCTGCACATGATTGGATGATGGAAGTCCGCAGAGTTCTTCCTCATTTACTAAGCTCTGGAGCAATTGTACTTGCAGAGTGTATTTACTTTTAGTAAATCAACCCCTATGTTTACTCAGTTATCCAGATATGTGTTTGGTAGAAATTGTCTAGAACTTAAATAGGCAGCAAATAGAAAGAACAAGGCAGGCTTTATCTTGTAATGCAAGAGATAATAGCCACAAACTTTCAGTGGTTGGAAAGTTTGTAAGCAGCTTGGTTAGGCAGAATTATAGAGGGAGAGACAAGACAGGATTTATCTTCAAATAGAAATTAGAGTGTATTATTTGAGAGACCAATAGCCTCAAATATTGTACAGTGGCTGGACAGTGCAGCTCCAGATGGCAGGGGGCATCAGTTGCCATAAAGAAAGCTACACAATAGGGTGGCTTCAGAGCTTAGTAAATAAGACAAAGCTTCACTTTTCAAAAAATACTCAATCACACACAATGAAAATGGAAAAAAATAGCATTGCTGCTTGCACATGTATAGCGCTTACCCCAGAGTAGCTACTAGGTATGATCCTGTCGAATCAGCATCTTGATATGCCCCACCTTAGAGGTGGATGGATTATCTTGGCAAAGGAGAAGTTCTCACTAGCACAGATTTAGACAGATCTGTGAACGATATTTGAGAGAAATATGCCTTTTGTGTACATAGAAAAAGTCATAGATCTATATATCTCCCCCTAAGTATGGTATGGTTATTAGGGATGAGCCGAACACCAGAACCTGCGAACGGGCCGAAAGTTTGTGTGAACTTTAGAACCCTATTAAATACAATGGATGCGAACGTTCGAAATCAAAAGTGCTATATATAACGGCTAATATGCAAGTTATTGTCCTAAAAAGGGTTTGGGGACCCGGGTCCTACCCCAGGGGACATGTATCAATGCAAAAAGAAGTTTTAAAAACAGAAGTTTTTTCGGGAGCAGTGATTTTAATGATGCATAAAGTGAAAAAAAAAAGTGAAATATTCCTTTAAATATCGTACCTGGGGGGTGTCTAAAGTATGCCTGTGAAGTGGCACGTGTTTCCTGTGTTTAGAACTGTCCCTGCACAAAATGACATTTCTAAAGGAAAAAAAGTCATTTAAAACTACTTGCGGCCTTAATGTAATGTTTGGTCCCGGCAATATGGATGAAAATCATTGAGAAAAATGGCATGGGTACCCCCACCCCAGCCCACTACCAGCCCCTTTTGGATCTTGTATGGATATTAAGGGGAACCCCGCACCCAAAAGAAAAAAAGCCCCTATATACTCTGAACAGCAGTATACAGGTGGTGCAAACAAGACAGGGACTGTAGGTTTGTTCTTAAGTACAATCTGTTTGTAATTTGGAACAGGTAAATTTTTAAGTGTAGCTCCAGCCAAAACATCTATTTTTAAGCTTTTTGGAGAACATAGGGAAGGGTTATCACCCCTGTAACATTTGTCGGTCTGTGCACCTGTTCAGAACATTTCACCTCCCTTTCAGTCCCAATGACAAATGTTTTTTGGAATTTTTTATTTTTTTTTATTGAAACAAGGATTGGTGATAAAGCATCAGTAGAGAGGAGACACCTTTTTCCCATATTAACTCTTACAGGAGAGAATTTCACTTCCTAGGAGTAGATTTCCTCTCACTTCCTGTTGTCTCCTTCCGTTTGTAAGTAGGAGTCGTTTGTAAGTTGGATGTTTGAAAGTAGGGGCCTGCCGTATATACTCTGCAGAAATTTGCCCCTTAGGTGTTGGTGTTGCCGCAACACTGTAAGCTCTCACAGTTACTCTTGATGGGCGCTGGAACGCCCTGCTGTGAACTATATCAGGAATTGTAATTACATGCCATTGTTGAACAGTGGTAGGAAAAATTGGGCCTTTGGTGGTGGTGCTGGTGCCACAACACTGTAAGCCCTCACAGCTACTCTTAGGGGGTGCATGAATGGGCCCTGCTGTGAATTATTAGATCAAGAATTGTAATTGCATGCCCCTGTTGAACAGGGCCTGGAAAATTGGGCCTTTGGTGGTGGCGTGTTGCTGATGCTACAACACTGTAAGTCGTCACGGTTACTCTTGGTGGGCACAGGAATGGGCCCAGCTGTGAAATATTAGATCAAGAATTGTAATTACATGCCCCTGTTGAACAGGGGCAGAAAAATTGGGCCTTTGGTGGTGGTGGTGGTGGTGTTGCCACAAAACTGTAAGCCCTCACAGTTACTCTTGGTGGGCGCAGGAATGGGCCCTGCTGTGAATTATTAGATCAAGAATTGTAATTACATGCCCCTGTTAAACAGGGGCAGAAAAATTGGGCCTTAGGCACTGGTGCTGGTGCCACAACACTGCAACCCCTCACAGATACTATACTTTGAGCACAGCAATGAGCCCTGCTGCAAGGCATTGCATCAAAAATTGTAAATACACGCCCCTGTTAAACAGGGGCTGAAAAATTTGGCCTTAGCCACTAGTGGCGCTGCCCAGAACCAAAATGTTCTTTCAAGCTATCAGAATGATTATTGAGGAGGAAGAGGATAGTCACTCAGCATAACAGGATAGTCACTCTGCATCAGCATAGGAAGTCTTGAAGGGATCTGACATTTAAAAGAAAATTATTCTGTTACATCAGCGTCAGGTGCTTGGTAGCTGGTGGTGATCCAAGACTGATTCATTTTTATGAAGGTCAGTCGATCGACCGAGTCGGTTGACAGGCGCACTCTGTGATCGGTTACAAAGCCTCCAGCAGCACTGAATGTGCGTTCCGAAAGAACGCTGGATGCAGGACAGGCCAGTATCTTAATTGCATACTGTGCAGGCTCTGGCCAGTGATCCATCCTCAAGACCCAGTAACCCAGAGGATTTTCGGTGGGAAAGGTGTCCAAGTCTGATCTTGCCCCTAGGTATTCCTGCACCATGTGAATCAGACGCTGGTGATGGTTGCTGGAACCGATCATACCTTGGGGCTGCGGACTAAAAAATTGTCTGAACGCATTGGTCAGACGGCCACCTTCTCCACCGCTCCTTCTTTGACTGATCGAAGCTTTAGCAACTCGTTGTCCAGGACCAGGAATTTGTAACCTCCCAGTCTCTGGGAACGCGTTGCACAGACCTTTCTGAAAGGCCTCCCGAAGATGCCTCATTCTCTGCTCCCTCTGCGACGACAAGATAAGGTCCGCAACCTTACCCTTGTAACGTAGATCAAGGAGGGTTGTCAGCCAGTAATGATCCCTCTCCTTGATTGCACGAATACGAGGATCCTTCCGTAGGCTTTGCAGGATCAGGGAGGCCATGCAGCGTAGGTTTGCTGAGGCATTCGGTGCGGAGACCTCTGGGTCACTGAGGACGACATGATCCGCAGCCACCTCCTCCCAGCCACGTACAAGTCCATGGGTGTCTTGGGACTGTAATTGATCCCTTGAAGACTGCTGCTGATGCTGAGGTCTCCACCTCCATGCTGACACAATCCTCCTCCTCCTCTTCCTCCTCCTCCTTCTACTCCTCCTCCTCCTCGTCCTTGTCCTGTGTGATAGCCGGGCCAGCAGGAACACTGTCTGGATAAAGGGGGCCTTGGGAGGTAAGGAAGTCCTCCTCTTCCTGCCTCTGTTCTGCCTCAAGTGCCCTGTCCATTATTCCACGCAGCGCGTGCCCCAACAGGTGGAAAAGAGGGACAGTGTCACTGATGCATGCACTGTCACTGCTCACCATCCTCGTGGCCTCCTCAAATGGTGCCAGGACAGTGCATGCATCCCTGATCATGGCCACTGGCGTGGGGAAAAAAATCCAAGCTCCCCTGACACTGTCCTGGTGCCATATTGCAACAGATACTCATTGATGGCTGCAGCATGGCCAACGTAGAGTTCCACCTGGTGGGCCTGTCGCAGATTAGGCGGTTCTTGGACAGGTTGTAATCCTTTTGCAGGTCAGCCAGCCGAGCACTGGCATTATATGACCGGCGGAAATGCCCACAGAGTTTCCTGGCCTGCTTCAGTACTTCCTGTAAGCCCGGGTATCTGCCCAAGAACCGCTGCACCACCAAGTTAAGGACGTGAGCCAGGACACATGGGTCAGTTGTCCCTGTCGGAGGACGGAGAGGAGGTTGGTGCCATTGTCGGAAACCACCTTTCCTGGCTTAAGCTGGCGTGGCGTCAACCACCTCTGAGCCTGCCCCTGCAGAGCTGACAGAATCTCTGCCCCAGTGTGGCTCCTGTCCCCCAAGCACACCAGCTCAAGCACCGCATGGCATATTTTTGCCTGCGTACTTGCGTAGCCCCTTGAACGCCTACGGAGCACCGCTGGTTCCGAGGACAAATCAGCAGAGGAAGAGGCCATGGAGGAAGAAGAGGAGGGGGTGGAGGAGAGAGGTGTGTCAGAATCACCAGTAGTAACATTTTGGAGGCGTGGTGGCGGAACAACCTCCAACACTACTGCACCTTGTCCTATATCCTTCCCAGCTGCCAGCAGAGTCACCCAATGCGCTGTGAAAGATAGGTAACGTCCCTGTCCATGCCTGCTGGACCATGAGTCAGCGGTAATTTGCACCTTACCACTGACCGCTCTGTCCAGCGAGGCCAAGACATTGCCCTTCCAGCTGGGTTCCATCATCGGAGCCTTCAAAACGCTGGGCATCCTCCTGGAGCATGTACCCAACATTTCCCTGCCCCAACTGCTGCACCGCCGAAAGAAGTTCGCTCCCAGCCATCAACATGCCCAGCAGTTGAATGCTAGCTTGGCTAAATTGATAGCACTTCAACTGCTGCCTTTTCAGTTGGTAGACTCTGCCTCCTTCCGTGAGTTTGTGTAATGTGCGGTTTCTCAGTGGCAGGTTCCCAAACGCCACTTTTTCTCAAGGATTCCGGCTCTCTACCAGCATGTGAAGGGCAATGTCTTGGCCTCGCTGGACAGCGCGGTCAGCGGTAAGGTGCAAATTACCGCTGACTCATGGTCCAGCAGGCATGGACAGGGACGTTACCTATCTTTCAAAGCACACAGTAGTACACTAAGTGAAACACTGACTGTCTGCAGCTAGCACAATCACCTGCCTGCCTGTCACAGTATAGAGACTAACAGGAACGGATCTAGCTAAACTCAATACAGTGTATAAATATATATACAACACCTAGGATGCATATATATCCTCTACACTGTAACTGCAGCTAACTGACTCGCCTGCCTGCTCTATCTAACTCAATATAAATGACACTGTCTGTCTCTGTAAACTCTCTCTTTTCACAACTCCAACACACTACACAAGGCCGCAGAGCTGGCGGCCTTATATAGTGTGGGACATGTACTAAACCCCCTGAGCCATAATTGGCCAAAGCCACCCTGGCTTTGGCCAATTATGGCTCTCTGTTTAGACGGCGCTGTGATTGGCCAAGCATGCGGGTCATAGTGCATGCTTAGCCAATCAACAGCCAGCAATGCACTGCGATGCTGCAGTGAATTATGGGCCGTGACGCCCCACTCGAATTTGGCGCGAACGGCCCATAATGTTCGATCTTCGTTGAACGATTGAACAGCCAATGTTTGAGTCGAACATGGGTTCATCTCGAACTCGAAGCTCATGGTTATACATATTCATTTATATATATATATATACTGTGAGGTTGTGGTTTTCAAGATCAAAAGGTGCGGTTTATTTCTCTATTTACAGTGACAAAAACACAGCAAAGCAAAAAGAAACATAAACAAAATAAATCCTGGTCAGCTTGACCTCTGACTAAACATGCAGGTTTCCCTAACTAACAACTGGGATCAGCCTGGTGCTGTCCTAGTCCCTAAGTCCCTGGTTTAGTAAATGTCCAAACAAATAGCCACACAGGCTTTGCCTCACCGCACAGGGGTTCACTCTCCCTAGACAGTCCACACAGGTCTGGTTCCAGGCACGAGCAAACACCTAATGAATCTGGAAGTTTTTATAGAGGCCTTAAACGAGCTGACAAGCTTCAGCTGGTCTCATCAACTCCCTGCCTGCACGACGCCCAGCCCTCTCCCTAGAGGTATGAATCATCCATGAGCCCACTAGCCTCAGCTGGGCTTCATCAACTCTCTCCCTAGTTGTATAAGTCGGCATAAAGCCTGAATCTGGGAGAAATATACCTACCCCCCTGGATGCAACCAGGTGACTTTACCTTCCTGCTGTCACATACCCCCCCCTCTTGTTTTAACCTTGGGGTTGGAACACCAGCAATCAGGCATTCATGTACTCGAGACAAAGCATCCACATTCCCCATTTGAACGCCAGGGCGATGCTTTACTGTGAAGTTGAATTCCTGTAGGGCCAGGAACCACCTATTTACTCTTCTATTTGTCTCCTTGTTTTGAGCCATCCACTTTAACGGAGCGTGATCCGTAACCATGTCAAAGTGCCTACCTAGCAGATAGTACCGAAGGGAATCTAGAGCCCACTTCACCGCTAAACACTCCTTTTCAACCGTGGCGTAATTTACCTCATGGGACTTCAACTTCCTGCTGAGGTAAATGACTGGGTGCTCTTCCCCGTTCCAGACCTGGGACAATACTGCTCCTAACCCCACATCTGACGCATCACTTTGTACGACAAAGTCTTTAGAGAAGTCGGGTGAGTACAACACTGGCTGGCTACATAAGGCTTGTTTCAAGAATTGGAATGCTGCCTCAGCCTCGGGGGTCCATTTAATCATGACCGACCCTTTCCCTTTCGTCAGGTTGGTTAGCGGCACAGCCTTAGAAGCAAAGTGGGGAATGAAGCGCCGATAATAACCCGCGATTCCCAGAAAGGCTCGTACCTGCTTCTTGCTGTTGGGACGTGGCCAACTCTGGATGGCCTCGACTTTGTTGAGTTGGGGTTTTATTACTCCCCTGCCAATGGTGTACCCAAGATATTTGGCCTCCTCCTGCCCAATGGTACACTTCTTGGGATTTAGCCGTAAACCCCGCTTCCCGGATAGAGTCTAGGACTGCTTGCACTTTTGGCAGATGTGAGGCCCAATCTGTGCTATGGACAATTACGTCATCCAGGTAAGCCGCAGCATACTTCCGATGGGGCCTCAGTATCTGGTCCATTTTCCGCTGGAAAGTGGCCGGCGCATTCTGTAACCCGAACGGCATTCTCTTATATTGGAACGCCCCGTCTGGGGTTACAAATGCGGTTTTCTCTTTGGCCGACTTGGCCAGGGGAATTTGCCAATACCCTTTTGTGAGGTCAAGAGTCGTCATGTATCGGGCTGTTCCCAGCCGGTTGATCAACTCATCTATACGTGGCATGGGGTAGGTGTCAAATTTTGTAACTTTGTTCAACTGACGAAAATCGTTACAAAATCGCCAGCTCCCATCCGGTTTAGGCACCAACACAATGGGACTAGACCAATCACTTTGGGACTCCTCTATCACCCCTAAGTTCAGCATTTTCTGTACTTCCTCCCGTATTGCCTCCCGTCGGGCCTCTGGGATCCGATAGGGTTTTAACTTCACCCTTTCACCGGGCGGGGTAATAATATCATGCTCTACCCCAGATGTTTGTCCCGGCAGCTCAGAGAACACCTCCTTGTTGCGAAGCACAAACTCCTTAACCTCCTGTTGTTGGGGTTGTGACAAGGTGGCTGCTATTCCAACCTCCGGAATCACGCAACCAGTTTGAGCTGGTGACCAAGTTTCTGCGACTAGGGACTCTCTATCCCTCCAGGCTTTCAACAGATTAACGTGATAGATCTGTTCGGGCTTTCGCCATCCTGGTTGTCTGACCTTGTAATTCACTTCGCTCACTTTTTCCATTATCTCGTAGGGGCCTTGCCATTTGGCAAGGAATTTACTTTCAACCGTAGGGACAAGTACCAATATCCTATCCCCCGGGGAAAAGGTACGGGTCTTGGCTCCACGGTTGTACACTCTCTGCTGTGCCAACTGCGCTTGGGCCAAATGTTCCTTCACGATGGGCATTACCTGTGCAATTCGATCTTGCATCAGGGCGACATGCTCAATCACACTCCTGTGGGGAGAACTCTCACTTTCCCAAGTTTCCTTGGCAATATCCAACAGCCCTCTTGGGTGTCTCCCATACAGTAACTCAAAGGGGGAGAATCCCGTAGAGGATTGGGGCACCTCCCTAATAGCAAACATCAAATAAGGAAGTAGACAGTCCCAATCCTTTCCATCTCTATCCACCACTTTCTTCAACATTTGTTTTAGGGTTTTGTTGAATCTTTCAACCAGCCCATCGGTTTGGGGGTGATACACAGACGTACGCAATTGCGTCACTTTGAACAATTTACACAGCTCATAACCCGGGACATAAAGGGTGTACCTTGGTCCGTAAGCAGTTCTTTACAAATACCCACCCGGCTAAAAACAAGAGATAGCTCTTTGGCTATGGTTTTGGCCGAGGTATTTCGGAGGGGGATCGCTTCTGGATAACGGGTGGCATAGTCCATTATAACTAATATGTACTGGTGCCCCCTAGCGGACTTGATTATAGGACCTACCAAATCCATTGCGATCCTCTCAAACGGGACCTCAATGATGGGTAGAGGGACCAGCGGGCTACGGAAATGTGGCATCGGGGCCGACCTCTGACACACAGGGCAGGAGGAACAATAATTTTCTATGTCCTTCATCACCCCAGGCCAATAGAATCTCTGTAATACCCTCTCTCGGGTTTTCTCTGTCCCCAGATGACCTCCAAGAATGTGCCCATGGGCCAACTCCAACACCAACTTCCTGTAAGGTTTGGGCACCACAAGCTGCTCAACGGTTTCTTCTGCCCTTTTTGCCACCCGATACAGTAGGTCCTTCTCTACGCTGAAGTATGGGTAAGTGCAGGTATTATCTGGGTTCACTAACTCGCCATCTATTTCCACTACGTTTTCCCGTGCCTTTATTAGGGCGGGGTCTTTTAACTGTTCTGTGGCAAAATTTTCCCTGTGAACCTCAAGATCAGAAAACTCCACAGACGGTAGGTTTTCGTCTGAGGAGGTGGGCTCCTCTCCAGTTTCTTGAGTCTCGCCTGCCAATACTGACAAGGGAAATTCTGGAGAGTCCTCACCACTCTCAGAGGAGTTCTGGCTATCACCTTCCTGGTACATAGGGGCACCAGTGGGGGGCTCAGGATCATCCCACAGTTCCCAGAACTTCGGAAAATCCCTTCCCACAATGGCATCATGCGGTAGTTGAGATACTAACCCCACTGGATGAGAGAGGGTACCTTTGGGGGTCTTGAAACACACTGTAGTCACTGGATACTCGCGGGTGTCCCCATGCACACAAATAACAGCTACCTTGCTATTCCCAGAGACCTCTGTTTTAACTAATTCAGCCTTTATCAGGGTCACAAGGCTACCTGAATCCAGTAATACCACAACATTTCTACCATTAATACACATTTTGCATAAATGTTTCTCAGTTCCCCGAATGGCAGTGCATGCGACTGTCGCACACAGCGACTGACGTCTGTCCGTCAGAAAGTCACATTGCATGGGTTCCTCCACAACCGGGCAATTTGCTGCAATAATGTCCCGCTTGCCGGCAGCGGTAGCAAACAATCCTTTTGGCTGCCTCTTGAGTAGTGATGAGCCGAACACCCCCGGGTTCGGTTCGCACCAGAACCCGCGAACGGACCGAAAGTTCGAACGAACATTAGAACCCTATTAAATACAATGGATGCGAACGTTCGAATTCTAAAGTGCTAATTATAACAACTATTATGCATGTTATTGTCCTAAAAAGGGTTTGGGAACCCGGGTTCTGCACCAGGGGACATGTATCAATGCAAAAAGAAGTTTTAAAAACGGTCGTTTTTCGGGAGCAGTCATTTTAATGATGCATAAAGTGAAAAAAAAAAAGTCAAATATTCCTTTAAATATCGTACCTGGGGGGTGTCTAAAGTATGCCTGTGAAGTGCCACGTGTTTCCCGTGTTTAGAACTGTCCCTGCACAAAATGACACTTCTAAAGGAAAAAAAAGCCATTTAAAACTGCTTGCGGCTTTAATGTAATGTCTGGTCCCGGTAATATGGATGAAATTCTTTAAGAAAAATGGCATAGCTACCCCATGACCCCCCCCCTACCCCAGCCCATTACCAGCCCCTTTGGGTCTTGTATGGATATTAAGGGGAACCCCGCACATAAAATAAAAAAGGCCCTATATACTCTGAACAGCCCTATACAGGCGGTGCATACAAGACAGGGACTGTAGGTTTGTTCTTATGTAGAGTCTGTTTGTAATTTTGAACAGGTACATTGTTGAAGTGTAGCTCCAGACCAAAAATCTATTTGTAAACTTTTTGGAAAACATAGGTAAGGGTTATCACCCCTGTAACATTTGTTTTGCTGTCTGTGCCCCTGTTCAGAACATTTCACCTCACTTTCCGTCCCAATGACAACTGTTTTTGAAATGTGGTGTTTTTCTTGAAACAAGGATTGCTGATAAAGCATCAGTACAGAGGAGACACCTTTCTCCCATATTTATTCTTACAGGAGAGAATTTTCCTTCCTAGTGGTAGATTTCCTCTCACTTCCTGTTGTCTTCTTGCGTTTGCAAGTAGGAGTCGTTTGTAAGTTGGATGTTTGAAAGTAGGGACCTGCCGTATATACTCTGCAGAAATAGGCCCCTTAGTTGTTGGTGTTGGCACAACACTGTAAGCACTCACAGTTACTCTTGGTTGGTGCTGGAACGCCCTGCTGTCAACTATTATATCAGGAATTTTAATTACATATAATTGTTGAACAGTGGTAGTAAAAATTGGGCCTTTGATGGTGGTGCTGGTGCCACAACACTGTAAGCCCTGACAGTTACTCTTGGTGGGTGCAGCAATGGGCCCTGCTGTGAATTATTAGATCAAGAATTGTAATTACATGCCCCTGTTGAACAGGGGCTGAAAAATTGGGCCTTAGGCACTGGTGGCACAACACTGCAACCCCTCACAGATACTGTACTTGGAGCACAGCAATGAGCCCTGTTGCAAAGTATTGCTTCAAAAATTGTAATGACACGCCCCTGTTAAACAGGGGCTGAAAAATTGGGCCTTAGGCACTGGTGGCACAACACTGCAACTCCTCACAGATACTGTACTTGGAGCACACCAATGAGCCCTGTTGCAAAGTATTGCTTCAAAAATTGTAATGACACGCCCCTGTTAAACAGGGGCTGAAAAATTGGGCCTTAGGCACTGGTGGCACAACACTGCAACTCCTCACAGATACTGTACTTGGAGCACAGCAATGAGCCCTGTTGCAAAGTATTGCTTCAAAAATTGTAATTACACGCCCCTGTTAAACAGGGGCTGAAAAATTGGGCGTTAGGCACTGGTGGCACAACACTGCAACTCCTCACAGATACTGTACTTGGAGCACAGCAATGAGCCCTGTTGCAAAGTATTGCTTCAAAAATTGTAATTACACGCCCCTGTTAAACAGGGGCTGAAAAATTGGGCGTTAGGCACTGGTGGCGGCACCCATAAACAAAAATGATCTTACAAGCTATCATCATCAATCGTATCATTGAGGACTCGGAGGAGGAGGATAGCCAGTCAACATAACAGCACAGGCACTCAGCATCAGCATCAGTCTTGAAGGGATGTGACATGTTAAAATCAATTAGTCTGTTATATCAGCATCAGGTGTGTGGTAGCTGGTGGTGATCCAAGACTGGTTCATCTTGATGAAAGTCAGTCGATCAACCGAGTCGGTGGACAGGCGCACCCTGTGATCCGTGACAAATCCTCCAGCAGCACTGAATGTGCGTTCCGAAAGAACGCTGGATGCAGGACAGGCCAGTAGCTCAATTGCATACTGTGCAAGCTCTGGCCAGTGATCCATCCTCAAGACCCAGTAAGCCAGAGGATTTTCGGTGGGGAAGGTGTCCAAGTCTGACCTTGCCCCTAGATATTCCTGCACCATGTTTATCAGACGCTGGCGATGGTTGCTGGAACCGATCATACTTTGGGGCTGCGGACTAAAGAATTGTCTGAACGCATCGGTCAGACGGCCACCTTCCCCACCGCTCCTTCTTTGACTGGCCGAAGCCTCAGCAACTCGTTGTCCAGGACCAGGAGTTTGCAACCTCCCAGTCTCTGGGAACGCGTTGCACAGACCTTTCTGCAAGGCCTCCCGGAGTTGTCTCATCCTCTGCTCCCTCTGCGACGGTAACATAAGGTCCGCAACCTTACCCTTGTACCGTGGATCAAGGAGAGTGGCCAGCCAGTAATGGTCCCTCTCCTTGATCCGAAGAATACGAGGATCCTTCCGCAGACTTTGCAGGATCAGGGAGGCCATGCAGCGTAGGTTTGCTGAGGCATTCGCTCCGGAGTCCTCTGGGTCACTAAGGACGACATGATCCGCAGCCACCTCCTCCCAGCCACGTACAAGTCCACTGGTTTCTTGGGACTGTAAATCATCCCTAAAAGACTGCTGCTGATGATGCTGAGTGCCAGCCTCCACCTCCATGCTGACACAATCCTCCTCCTCCTCCTCCTCCTCCTCCTCCTCCTCCTCTTCCTGTGCGATGGGTGGGACAGAAGGAACACTGTCTGGGTAAAGGGGGCCTTGAGAGGCAAGGAAGTCCTCCTCTTCCTGCCTCTGTTCTGCCTCAAGTGCCCTGTCCATTATTCCACGCAGCGTGTGCTCCAACAGGTGGACAAGAGGTACAGTGTCACTGATGCATGCACTGTCACTGCTCACCATCCTCGTGGCCTCCTCAAATGGTGCCAGGACAGTGCATGCATCCCTGATCATGCCCCACTGGCGTGGAGAAAAAAAACCAAGCTCCCCTGACCCTGTCCTGGTGCCGTAGTCGCACAGGTACTCATTGATGGCCCTCTGCTGCGTGTGCAGCCGCTGCAGCATGGCCAACGTTGAGTTCCACCTGGTGGGCATGTCACATATAAGGCGGTTCTTGGGCAGGTTCAACTCCTTTTGCAGCTCAGCCAGGCGAGCACTGGCATTATAAGATCTGCGGAAATGCACACAGACTTTCCTGGCCTGCCTCAGGACATCCTGTAAGCCCGGGTACCTGCCCAAGAAGCGCTGCACCACCAGGTTAAGGACGTGAGCCACACAGGGCACATGGGTCAGTTGTCCCTGTCGGAGGGCGGAGAGGAGGTTGGTGCCATTGTCGCAAACCACCATTCCTGGCTTAAGCTGGCGTGGCGTCAACCACCTCTCGGCCTGGCCCTGCAGAGCAGACAGGACCTCTGCCCCAGTGTGGCTTCTGTCCCCCAAACACACCAGCGCAAGCACGGCATGGCATCTTTTTGCCTGCGTGCTTGCGTAGCCCCGTGAACGGCTACGGAGCACCGCTGGTTCATAGGACAAACCACAGGAAGAGGCCATGGAGGAAGAAGAAGAGGAGGGGGTGGAGGAGAGAGGTGTGTCACAACCAGTAGTAGCATTTTGGAGGCGTGGCGGTGGGACAACCTCCAACACTACTGCACCTTGTCCTGAATCCTTCCCAGCTGCCAAAAGAGTGACCCAATGGGCCGTGAAAGAAAGGTAACGTCCCTGTCCATGCCTGCTGGACCATGAGTCAGCGGTAATATGCACCTTACCGCTGACCGCCCTGTCCAGCGAGGCCAAGACATTGCCTTCCACATGCCGGTAGAGAGCCGGAATAGCCTTCCGTGAGAAAAAGTGGCGTTTGGGAACCTGCCACTGAGGAACTGCACATTGCACAAACTCACGGAAGGGGGCCGAGTCTACCAACTGAAAAGGCAGCAGTTGAAGCGCTAGCAATTTAGCCAAGCTAGCATTCAACCGCTGGGCATGTGGATGGCTGGGAGTGAACTTCTTTCGACGGTCCAGCAGCTGGGGCAGGGAAATTTGCCTGCTAGAATCGGACGTCGGTGTACTGCTAGCAGAGTGGGCGCAAGTACTTGGCTGTGACACACCTAATTCTACACCTTCATTCCTCTCAGTGCATGTTTCAGAGAGGACTGAAGTTATAGTGGGGTTGGAGATCCCAGCTGATGCGGTGCAAGGAGAGGTCCGCTTTGTTCTTTGGTGTGGGTCTTTGAGGTAGGCTTGCCAACGAGCTGCATGGCAGGTCAACATATGTCTGGTCAGGCATGTGGTACCCAAGCGGCTGATGTTTTGGCCACGCGATATACGCTTGAGACATATGTTGCAAACAGCAGCTGTGCGATCTGATGCACTAGCCTCAAAAAAGGCCCACACCAAGGAACTTTTTGAATGACGGGCAGAGGCTGCGCCCTGCACAGGCGGAGCTCTGCGGTGTGATTCCGTCGGTGTACTGCCCTTACGCTGGCCACCAAAGGGCATCCTGCCTCGTTGGAGATGTGCCTCCTCCTCATCCTCCTCCTCCTCCTCTCTCCTATTAGGCACCCACGTGGAGTCAGTGACCTCATCATCCCCTCCCTCCTCATCACTGGAGCCAATCTGGCAGTATGCTGCAGCTGCTGGAACATGACTGCCAGATTGGTGTCCTTCTTGAGCATCCCCTCTGTCTGCTCTCACGCTACTGCCTTCCTCTAGCTGGGTTTCATCATCAGACCCTTCGAAACGCTGGGCATCCTCCTGGAGCATGTACCCAACACTGTGCTGAAACAGTTCGGGGGACTCCTCAGGAGGAGGACATGGTGGGTCTAGGGAAGGAGTGACTGATGATTTGTCTGACATTGATACCAGGGAAGACGACGCTTTGGCAGCTGCTTTTCCAGTACCCTGAGCCTGGGTGAGAGAGGATGAGGAGGAGGAGGAGGGCTTGGTCATCCACTCTACCAAGTCTTCGGCATGATGTGGCTCAACATGTCCAGCTGCCGAAAAGAAGGACAAGCGTGTCCCATGGCCATGTGCTGATGACAATGCACCGCGTCCACGACCAGCACTGTTGCCCCCAGACACAGAGCCTGCTTGCCCTCTTTTATTGCCTCCTGACTGTCTGCCTCTCCTTGTTTGCCTTCCAGACATTCTAATAGATGGCCTGCAGGGAGATGGGAAAAAAGCAATAAGGGCTACCTTCAGGTGTCCTTCTCTGTCCCTTTAAACAAGGACTTGCAGAGTGAAATAAACTGACACTGTCCCTACCTACAGTTTTCTGTCCCTAGAATAAATGTTTTTTTTAAGCACACTATAGCACAAGGACAATTCAGTCACTGTCCTTCCAGGTCCCTGGAAACAAGGACTTGCAGAGTGAAATAAACTGACACTCTCCCTACCTACAGTTTTCTGTCCCTAGAATAAATGTTTTTTTTTATCACAATATAGCACAAGGACAATTCAGTCACTGTCCTTCCAGGTCCCTGGAAACAAGGACTTGCAGAGTGAAAGAAACTGACACTCTCCCTACCTACAGTTTTCTGTCCCTAGAATAAATGTTTTTTTAAGCACAATATAGCACAAGGACAATTCACTCACTGTCCTTCCAGGTCCCTGGAAACAAGGACTTGCAGAGTGAAAGAAACTGACACTGTCCCTACCTACAGTTTTCTGTCCCTAGAATAAATGTTTTTTTTAAGCACACTATAGCACAAGGACAATTCAGTCACCGTCCTTCCAGGTCCCTGGAAACAAGGACTTGCAGAGTGAAAGAAAAAAAACACTCTCCCTACCTACAGTTTTCTGTCCCTAGAAAAAATGTTTTTTTTAATCACAATATAACACAAGGACAATTCACTCACTGTCCTTCCAGGTCCCTGGAAACAAGGACTTGCAGAGTGAAAGAAACTGACACTGTCCCTACCTACAGTTTTCTGTCCCTAGAATAAATGTTTTTTTTAATCACAATATAGCACAAGGACAATTCAGTCACTGTCCTTCCAGGTCCCTGGAAACAAGGACTTGCAGAGTGAAATAAACTGACACTCTCCCTACCTACAGTTTTCTGTCCCTAGAATAAATGTTTTTTTTAATCACAATATAGCACAAGGACAATTCAGTCACTGTCCTTCCAGGTCCCTGGAAACAAGGACTTGCAGAGTGAAATAAACTGACACTCTCCCTACCTACAGTTTTCTGTCCCTAGAATAAATGTTTTTTTTAATCACAATATAGCACAAGGACAATTCAGTCACTGTCCTTCCAGGTCCCTGGAAACAAGGACTTGCAGAGTGAAAGAAACTGACACTCTCCCTACCTACAGTTTTCTGTCCCTAGAATAAATGTTTTTTTTAATCACAATATAGCACAAGGACAATTCAGTCACTGTCCTTCCAGGTCCCTGGAAACAAGGACTTGCAGAGTGAAATAAACTGACACTCTCCCTACCTACAGTTTTCTGTCCCTAGAATAAATGTTTTTTTTAATCACAATATAGCACAAGGACAATTCAGTCACTGTCCTTCCAGGTCCCTGGAAACAAGGACTTGCAGAGTGAAAGAAACTGACACTCTCCCTACCTACAGTTTTCTGTCCCTAGAATAAATGTTTTTTTAAGCACAATATAGCACAAGGACAATTCACTCACTGTCCTTCCAGGTCCCTGGAAACAAGGACTTGCAGAGTGAAAGAAACTGACACTGTCCCTACCTACAGTTTTCTGTCCCTAGAATAAATGTTTTTTTTAAGCACACTATAGCACAAGGACAATTCAGTCACTGTCCTTCCAGGTCCCTGGAAACAAGGACTTGCAGAGTGAAATAAACTGACACTCTCCCTACCTACAGTTTTCTGTCCCTAGAATAAATGTTTTTTTTAATCACAATATAGCACAAGGACAATTCAGTCACTGTCCTTCCAGGTCCCTGGAAACAAGGACTTGCAGAGTGAAAGAAACTGACACTCTCCCTACCTACAGTTTTCTGTCCCTAGAATAAATGTTTTTTTAAGCACAATATAGCACAAGGACAATTCACTCACTGTCCTTCCAGGTCCCTGGAAACAAGGACTTGCAGAGTGAAAGAAACTGACACTGTCCCTACCTACAGTTTTCTGTCCCTAGAATAAATGTTTTTTTTAAGCACACTATAGCACAAGGACAATTCAGTCACTGTCCTTCCAGGTCCCTGGAAACAAGGACTTGCAGAGTGAAAGAAAAAAAACACTCTCCCTACCTACAGTTTTCTGTCCCTAGAAAAAATGTTTTTTTTAATCACAATATAACACAAGGACAATTCACTCACTGTCCTTCCAGGTCCCTGGAAACAAGGACTTGCAGAGTGAAAGAAACTGACACTGTCCCTACCTACAGTTTTCTGTCCCTAGAATAAATGTTTTTTTTAATCACAATATAGCACAAGGACAATTCAGTCACTGTCCTTCCAGGTCCCTGGAAACAAGGACTTGCAGAGTGAAATAAACTGACACTCTCCCTACCTACAGTTTTCTGTCCCTAGAATAAATGTTTTTTTTAAGCACACTATAGCACAAGGACAATTCAGTCACTGTCCTTCCAGGTCCCTGGAAACAAGGACTTGCAGAGTGAAATAAACTGACACTCTCCCTACCTACAGTTTTCTGTCCCTAGAATAAATGTTTTTTTTAATCACAATATAGCACAAGGACAATTCAGTCACTGTCCTTCCAGGTCCCTGGAAACAAGGACTTGCAGAGTGAAAGAAACTGACATTCTCCCTACCTACAGTTTTCTGTCCCTAGAATAAATGTTTTTTTAAGCACAATATAGCACAAGGACAATTCACTCACTGTCCTTCCAGGTCCCTGGAAACAAGGACTTGCAGAGTGAAAGAAACTGACACTGTCCCTACCTACAGTTTTCTGTCCCTAGAATAAATGTTTTTTTTAAGCACACTATAGCACAAGGACAATTCAGTCACTGTCCTTCCAGGTCCCTGGAAACAAGGACTTGCAGAGTGAAAGAAAAAAAACACTCTCCCTACCTACAGTTTTCTGTCCCTAGAAAAAATGTTTTTTTTAATCACAATATAACACAAGGACAATTCACTCACTGTCCTTCCAGGTCCCTGGAAACAAGGACTTGCAGAGTGAAAGAAACTGACACTGTCCCTACCTACAGTTTTCTGTCCCTAGAATAAATGTTTTTTTTAATCACAATATAGCACAAGGACAATTCAGTCACTGTCCTTCCAGGTCCCTGGAAACAAGGACTTGCAGAGTGAAATAAACTGACACTCTCCCTACCTACAGTTTTCTGTCCCTAGAATAAATGTTTTTTTTAATCACAATATAGCACAAGGACAATTCAGTCACTGTCCTTCCAGGTCCCTGGAAACAAGGACTTGCAGAGTGAAATAAACTGACACTCTCCCTACCTACAGTTTTCTGTCCCTAGAATAAATGTTTTTTTTAATCACAATATAGCACAAGGACAATTCAGTCACTGTCCTTCCAGGTCCCTGGAAACAAGGACTTGCAGAGTGAAAGAAACTGACACTCTCCCTACCTACAGTTTTCTGTCCCTAGAATAAATGTTTTTTTTAATCACAATATAGCACAAGGACAATTCAGTCACTGTCCTTCCAGGTCCCTGGAAACAAGGACTTGCAGAGTGAAATAAACTGACACTCTCCCTACCTACAGTTTTCTGTCCCTAGAATAAATGTTTTTTTTAATCACAATATAGCACAAGGACAATTCAGTCACTGTCCTTCCAGGTCCCTGGAAACAAGGACTTGCAGAGTGAAATAAACTGACACTCTCCCTACCTACAGTTTTCTGTCCCTAGAATAAATGTTTTTTTTAATCACAATATAGCACAAGGACAATTCAGTCACTGTCCTTCCAGGTCCCTGGAAACAAGGACTTGCAGAGTGAAAGAAACTGACACTCTCCCTACCTACAGTTTTCTGTCCCTAGAATAAATGTTTTTTTAAGCACAATATAGCACAAGGACAATTCACTCACTGTCCTTCCAGGTCCCTGGAAACAAGGACTTGCAGAGTGAAATAAACTGACACTCTCCCTACCTACAGTTTTCTGTCCCTAGAATAAATGTTTTTTTTAATCACAATATAGCACAAGGACAATTCAGTCACTGTCCTTCCAGGTCCCTGGAAACAAGGACTTGCAGAGTGAAAGAAACTGACACTCTCCCTACCTACAGTTTTCTGTCCCTAGAATAAATGTTTTTTTAAGCACAATATAGCACAAGGACAATTCACTCACTGTCCTTCCAGGTCCCTGGAAACAAGGACTTGCAGAGTGAAAGAAACTGACACTGTCCCTACCTACAGTTTTCTGTCCCTAGAATAAATGTTTTTTTTAAGCACACTATAGCACAAGGACAATTCAGTCACTGTCCTTCCAGGTCCCTGGAAACAAGGACTTGCAGAGTGAAATAAACTGACACTCTCCCTACCTACAGTTTTCTGTCCCTAGAATAAATGTTTTTTTTAATCACAATATAGCACAAGGACAATTCAGTCACTGTCCTTCCAGGTCCCTGGAAACAAGGACTTGCAGAGTGAAAGAAACTGACACTCTCCCTACCTACAGTTTTCTGTCCCTAGAATAAATGTTTTTTTAAGCACAATATAGCACAAGGACAATTGACTCACTGTCCTTCCAGGTCCCTGGAAACAAGGACTTGCAGAGTGAAAGAAACTGACACTGTCCCTACCTACAGTTTTCTGTCCCTAGAATAAATGTTTTTTTTAAGCACACTATAGCACAAGCACAAAACACACTGACACTCTCCCTACCTATCCTTCTCTTTCCCTAAACTAAAGGAATCCAGGTTAAGCAAGAAAGAAATAACAGTCACTGTCCCTGCCTATGCTGCTCTATCCCTGCTCCGGAACACACTACACTAGGCCGCCGTGCTGGCGGCCTTTTATAGTGTGGGGCGTGTACTAAACACCCTCAGCAATAATTGGCCACAGGCATCCTGCCTGTGGCCAATCATTGCTCTCCTCGCTGCCGGCGCTGTGATTGGCCAAGCATGCGGGGTCACAGTGCATGCTTGGCCAATCACAGCGCCTGGATGACACTGCGATGGCGTAGTGCATTGTGGGCCGTTCGCGTCACTCGAATTTGGCGCGAACGGCCCAAATCGTTCGATCTTCGTCGAACGATCGAACAGCCGATGTTCGAGTCGAACGTATGTTCGACTCGAACACGAAGCTCATCCCTACTCTTGAGCCCCCGACTTCCCAGGCTGTTCTCGCCAAACCCTGGGCAGAGCTCCCACCCTCTCACTCTCTCCACCCTCACCCCTTGGAATCATCTTATCCGCCCCTGGGGATGGTCTGGTCTTAGGGTGGAAAGTCCGAGAGTTTCTGGAAGAGGCCGTCAGGTTCTCTGCAGCCAAGTATCTCTCTACACGATCCACAAGTTTACCGGCCGTTTCTGGGTCTCCATGGCTTACCCACTTTTGAATGGCGGTAGGAAGAGCTCTCAAGAAACGATCCATCACAACATGTTCCACAATCTCCGGTGCGGACAAAGTCTCTGGCTGTAGCCACTTCCTGCTCAGGTGAATGAGATCATACATTTGAGACCTGGGGGGTTTTCCAAGCTGGAAAGTCCAGTTATGCACACGCTGAGCCCGGACAGCCAGGGTGACACCCAGCCTTGCCAATATTTCAGCTTTTAGCATCACATTAGTCTTTTGCTTGGTCAGGCTCTAGGTCATAGTAAGCTTTCTGCGATTCACCAGTTAACAGAGGAGCCACCAGTCCAGCCCACTGCTCCTCAGGCCACTTTTCTCTTTCAGCAGTCCTTTCAAATGTGGTCAAAAATACCTCTGGATCATCCTCTCCAGTCATTTTTGTCAATAAACGACTCACCCCAAAGGACGCGGTATTAGTGGGACGGCTTTCCTCACTGGTCTGCGGACGTTGCTGCATTACTGCTTCCATCTGTTGTTGTAGTCTCTGCTCTTGCTTCTGCAACAGGTCTATGAAGCGGGCCTCAGATTGCTGCTGGGCTTGTTGCTGGGCTGCGAAGCTCTGTTGTTGAGTAGGGATGGGCCCGGTGCTCGATTCGAACCCATGTTCGAATCGAGCATCGGGCGTTCGCTCGCTCGTCGAGCCCAGAACTATTTGGGCCGTTCGCATCACATTCGTGTGATGCGAGCGGCCCCGCAATGCATTGCGGCCGGCGCAGTGCATTGCTGGCTGATGATTGGCCAAGCATGCACTGTGACCCCGCATGCTTGGCCAATCACAGCGCCCGAAACTCGGAGAGCAATAATTGGCTACAGGCAGGACGCCTGTAGCCAATTACAGCTCAGGAGCTTTAGTACACGCCCCACCATTTAAAAGGCCGCCACGCCATCGGCCCCGGTCACATGAGTTCCGGCTTTAGGAGAGATTAGTCTGCTGATTCTGTCTTTGCTTGATACTGAAAGATTTGCTCTTCTTTGCTAAACCATTGGCTATTTCTTTGCTAAACCATTGCTACCTAAGTCATTGATCGTTCATTGCTGCTGATTGCACAGTTAGTGTGTTATTAGCTGCTGCTGGGGATTAGTCTGGTGCGTGCTTACTGTTAGTACAGTATTGCAGTAGTACCAACCGCAGTGCTGTTAGCACAGCATTGCACCCCAACAGCACCCATAGGACTTCTAGTGTGTTAGTGGCAGCAAACAGAGCTCCTATATTTTCTTCTCAGCAGCACCCATAGGACTTCTAGTGTGTTAGTGGCAGCAAACAGAGCTCCTATATTTTCTTCTCAGCAGCACCCATAGGACTTCTAGTGTGTTAGTGGCATCACACAGAGCTCCTATATTTTCTTCTCAGCAGCACCCATAGGACTTCTAGTGTGTTAGTGGCAGCAAACAGAGCTCCTATATTTTCTTCTCAGCAGCACCCATAGGACTTCTAGTGTGTTAGTGGCATCACACAGAGCTCCTATATTTTCTTCTCAGCAGCACCCATAGGACTTCTAGTGTGTTGGTGGCAGCAAACAGAGCTCCTATATTTTCTTCTCAGCAGCACCCATAGGATTTCTAGTGTGTTAGTGGCAGCAAACAGAGCTCCTATATTTTCTTCTCAGCAGCACCCATAGGACTTCTAGTGTGTTAGTGGCATCACACAGAGCTCCTATATTTTCTTCTCAGCAGCACCCATAGGACTTCTAGTGTGTTAGTGGCAGCAAACAGAGCTCCTATATTTTCTTCTCAGCAGCACCCATAGGACTTCTAGTGTGTTAGTGGCAGCAAACAGAGCTCCTATATTTTCATCTCAGCAGCACCCATAGGACTTCTAGTGTGTTAGTGGCAGCAAACAGAGCTCCTATATTTTCTTCTCAGCAGCACCCATAGGACTTCTAGTGTGTTAGTGGCATCACACAGAGCTCCTATATTTTCTTCTCAGCAGCACCCATAGGACTTCTAGTGTGTTAGTGGCAGCAAACAGAGCTCCTATATTTTCTTCTCAGCAGCACCCATAGGACTTCTAGTGTGTTAGTGGCAGCAAACAGAGCTCCTATATTTTCTTCTCAGCAGCACCCATAGGACTTCTAGTGTGTTAGTGGCATCACACAGAGCTCCTATATTTTCTTCTCAGCAGCACCCATAGGACTTCTAGTGTGTTAGTGGCAGCAAACAGAGCTCCTATATTTTCTTCTCAGCAGCACCCATAGGACTTCTAGTGTGTTAGTGGCAGCAAACAGAGCTCCTATATTTTCTTCTCAGCAGCACCCATAGGACTTCTAGTGTGTTAGTGGCAGCAAACAGAGCTCCTATATTTTCTTCTCAGCAGCACCCATAGGACTTCTAGTGTGTTAGTGGCAGCAAACAGAGCTCCTATATTTTCTTCTCAGCAGCACCCATAGGACTTCTAGTGTGTTAGTGGCATCACACAGAGCTCCTATATTTTCTTCTCAGCAGCACCCATAGGACTTCTAGTGTGTTAGTGGCAGCAAACAGAGCTCCTATATTTTCTTCTCAGCAGCACCCATAGGACTTCTAGTGTGTTAGTGGCAGCAAACAGAGCTCCTATATTTTCTTCTCAGCAGCACCCATAGGACTTCTAGTGTGTTAGTGGCATCACACAGAGCTCCTATATTTTCTTCTCAGCAGCACCCATAGGACTTCTAGTGTGTTAGTGGCATCACACAGAGCTCCTATATTTTCTTCTCAGCAGCACCCATAGGACTTCTAGTGTGTTAGTGGCAGCAAACAGAGCTCCTATATTTTCTTCTCAGCAGCACCCATAGGACTTCTAGTGTGTTAGTGGCAGCAAACAGAGCTCCTATATTTTCTTGTCAGCAGCACACATAGTACCTATAGTGTGTTAGTGTCAGCACCCATAGGACCTACAGTGTGTTGTGAGCACACATAGGAGTTCTATTTTTTATACTATATACACTACCGACTACAATGGCTGGAAGACCGCCAAGGAGAGGCAGAGCGTGCCGAGGCAAGAACACAGGGCAGGCAGGCTCTGTTTCTAGAGACAACAGTGCTGGCCGTGGACGTGGTCGTGCATCGTCATCAGCACGTGGCCATGGGACACGCTTGTCTTTGTTTTCGGCAGCTGGACATGTGGAGCCGCATCATGCCGAAGGCTTGGTAGAATGGATGACCAAGCCCTCCTCATCCTCCTCATCCTCTCTCACCCAGGCTCAGGGTACTGGCAGAGCAGCTGCCAACGCGTACTCAATGGCATCATCAGCCACCCCTTCCCTAGACCCACCATGTCCTCCTGAGGAGTCCCCCGAACTGTTTGAGCACAGTGTTGGGTACATGCTCCAGGAGGATGCCCAACGATTCGAAGGCTCGGATGATGATACCCAGCTTGAGGAAGTCAGTAGTGTGCGCGCAGAGAGAGGGGATGCTGAAGGACAGCAATCTGGCAGTAGTGTTCCACCAGCTGCAGCTTACTGCCAGGTTTGCTCTAGTGGTGAAGAGGGAGGGGATGATGAGGTCACTGACTCCACGTGGGTGCCTGAAGGGAGAGAGGAGGAGGAGGAGGAGGATGCAGTGTCACATGTCCAACGAGGCAGGATGCCCCCTGGAGGCCAGCTAGAGGCCAGCACAGCAACTGTACCACACCGCAGAGCTCCGCCTGTGCAGGGCGCTGCCTCTGCACATTATCACAAAAGTTCTTTGGTGTGGGCCTTTTTTGAGACGAGTGCATCAGATCGCACCACTGCTATTTGCAATATTTGTCTCAAGCGTATCTCGCGTGGCCAAAACATCAGCCGCTTGGGCACCACAAGCATGAGCAGACATATGTCGACCTGCCATGCAGCTCGTTGGCAAGCACACATAAAAGACCCACACCAAAGAACAAAGCGGACCTCTCCTTGCTCCTCATCAGCTGGGATCTCCATCCCCACTATATCTTCAGTCCTCTCTGAAAGCTGCTCTGAGAGGACTGAAGGTGTAGAATTAGGTGTGTCACAACCAAGTACTTGCAGTACACCGACGTCCGATTGTAGCAGGCAAATTTCCCTGCCCCAGCTGCTGGACCGTCGAAAGAAGTATACTCCCAGCCATCCACATGCCCAGCGGTTGAATGCTAGCTTGGCTAAATTGCTAGCACTTCAACTGCTGCCTTTTCAGTTGGTAGACTCGGCCCCCTTCCGTGAGTTTGTTCAATGTGCGGTTCCTCAGTGGCAGGTTCCCAAACGCCACTTTTTCTCACGGAAGGCGATTCCGTCTCTCTACTGGCATGTGGAAGGCAATGTCCATGCCTCGCTGGACAGGGCGGTCAGCGGTAAGGTGCATATTACCGCTGACTCATGGTCCAGCAGGCATGGACAGGGACGTTATCTTTCTTTCACGGCCCATTGGGTCACTCTATTGGCAGCTGGGAGGGATGCAGGACAAGGTGCAGTAGTGTTGGAGGTTGTTCCGCCACCACGCCTCCAAAATGCTACTACTGGTTGTGACACACCTCTCTCCTCCACCCCCTCCTCTTCTTCTTCCTCCATGTCCTCTTCGAGTGCTCTGTCCTCGGAACCAGCGGTGCTCCGTAGGCGTACAAGGGGCTACGCGAGTACGCAGGCAAAAAGATGCCATGCCGTGCTTGCGCTGGTGTGTTTGGGGGACAGGAGCCACACTGGGCCAGAGGTTCTGGCAGCTCTGCAGGGGCAGGCCGAGAGGTGGTTGACGCCACGCCAGCTTAAGCCAGGAATGGTCGTTTCTGATAATGGCACCAACCTCCTCTCCGCCCTGCGACAGGGGCAGCTCACCCATGTGCCCTGTATGGCTCACGTCCTCAACCTGGTGGTGCAGCGGTTCTTGGGCAGGTTCCCAGGCTTACAGGATGTCCTGAGGCAGGCCAGGAAAGTCTGTGTGCATTTCCGCCGATCTTATAATGCCAGTGCTCGGCTGACTGAGCTGCAAAAGGAGCTGAACCTGCCCAAGAACCGCCTAATATGTGACATGCCCACCAGGTGGAACTCAACGTTGGCCATGCTGCAGCGACTGCACACGCAGCAGAGGGCCATCAATGAGTACCTTTGCGACTACGGCACCAGGACAGGGTCAGGGGAGCTTGGCTTTTTTTCCCCACGCCAGTGGAGCATGATCAGGGATGCATGCACTGTCCTCTCACCATTTGAGGAGGCCACGAGGATGGTGAGCAGTGACAGTGCATGCATCAGTGACACTGTACCTCTTGTCCACCTGTTGGAGCATACGCTGCGTGGGATAATGGACAGGGCACTTGAGGCAGAACAGAGGCAGGAAGAGGAGGACTTCCTTGTCTCTCAAGGCCCCCTTTATCCAGACAATGTTCCTTCTGTCCCACCCATCACACAGGAAGAGGAGGAGGAGGAGGAGGAGGAGGATTGTGTGAGCATGGAGGTGGAGCCTGGCACTCAGCATCAGCAGCAGCAGTCTTTTAGGGATGATGTACAGTCCCAACAAACCAGTGGACTTGTACGTGGCTGGGAGGAGGTGGCTGGCGATCATGTCATCCTCAGTGACCCAGAAGACTCCGGACCGAATGCCTCAGCTAACCTACGCTGCATGGCCTCCCTGATCCTGCAAAGCCTGCGGAAGGATCCTCGTGTTCTTCGGATCAAGGAGAGTGACCATTACTGGCTGGCCACTCTCCTTGATCCACGGTACAAGGGTAAGGTTGCGGACCTTATCTTGCCGTCGCAGAGGGAGCAGAGGATGAGACATCTCAGGGAGGCCTTGCAGAAAGGTCTGTGCAACGCGTTCCCAGAAACTGGGAGGTTACAAACTCCTGGTCCTGGACGACGAGTTGCTGAGGCTTCGGTCAGTAGCAGAAGGAGCGGTGGGGAAGGTGGACGTCTGACCGATGCGTTTAGACAATTTTTTAGTCCGCAGCCCCAAGGTATGATCGGTTCCAGCAACCATCGCCAGCGTCTGATATACATGGTGCAGGAATACCTAGGGGCAAGGTCAGACTTGGACACCTTTCCCACCGAAAATCCTCTGGCTTACTGGGTCCTGAGGATGGATCACTGGCCAGAGCTTGCACAGTATGCAATTGAGCTACTGGCCTGTCCTGCATCCAGCGTTCTTTCCGAACGCACATTCAGTGCTGCTGGAGGATTTGTCACCGATCATAGGGTGCGCCTGTCCACCGACTCGGTTGATCGACTGACCTTCATAAAAATGAATCAGTCTTGGATCACCACCAGCTACCAGACACCTGAAGCGGATATAACGGAATAATTTATAATGTCACATCCCTTCAAGACTGCCTATGCTGATGCTGAGTGACTGTCCTGTTATGTTCACTGACTATCCTCTTCCTCCTCCTCAATGATCCATGCCACCACACCAGTGCCTAAGGCACAATTTTTCAGCCCCTGTATAACAGGGGCGTGTAATTACAATTTTTTAAAAAGATGCTTCGCAACAGGTGTGACTGCTGTGCTCAGAGTACAGTATCTGTGAGGGGTTGCAGTGTTGTGGCACCAGCACCAGTGCCTAAGGCACAATTTTTCAGCCCCTGTTGGGGCGTGTAATTACAATTTTTAGGCAATGCTTTGCAACAGGTCTCATTGCTGTGCTCAGAGTACAGTATCTGTGAGGGGTTGCAGTGTTGTGGCACCAGCACCAGTTCCTAAGGCACAATTTTTCAGCCCCTGTATAACAGGGGCGTGTAATTACAATTTTTTAAAAAGATGCTTCGCAACAGGTGTGACTGCTGTGCTCCAAGTACAGTATCTGTGAGGGGTTGCAGTGTTGTGGCACCAGCACCAATGCCTAAGGCACAATTTTTCAGCCCCTGTTTAACAGGGGCGTGTAATTACAAATCTTGATCTAATAGTTCACAGCAGGGCCCATTCCTGCGCCCACCAAGAGTAACTATGAGGGCCTACAGTCTTGTGGCAACACCGTCCACCACCACCACCACCACCACCAAAGGCCCAATTTTTCTGCCCGGTTCAACAGGTGCATGCAAGTACAAATCTTGATCTATTAACTCACAGCAGGGGCCATTCCTGTGCCCACCAGTCTTGTGGCTACACCAACATCTAATAGGGCAAATTTCTGCAGAGTATATACGGCAGGCCCCTACTTTCAAACATCCAACTTACAAACGACTCCTACTTGCAAACGGCAAGAGAAAACAGGAAGTGAGAGGAAATCTACCCCTAGGAAGGAAAATTCTATCCTGTTAGATTTAATTTGGGAAAAAGGTATCTCCTCTCTACTGATGCTTTATCACCAATCCTTGTTTCAATTAAAACCCCACTTTTCCAAAAACATTTGTCATTGGGACGGAAAGTGAGGTGACATGTTCTGAACAGATGTGCAAAGACAGCAAATGTTACAGGGGTGATAACCCCTCCCTATGTTCTCCAAAAAGCTTAAAAATTGATTTTTTTGGGATGTAGCTACACTTCATAATGTACCTGTTCAGATTCTACTTAAGAACAAACCTACAGTCCATGTCTTGTTTGCACCACCTATATACTGCTGTTCAGAGTATATAGGGTTGTAGGTATAGGGTTTTATTTTGGGTGCGGGGTCCCCCTTAGTATCCATACAAGACCCAAAGGGGCTGGGGTGGGGGGGGGGGGGTGATGGGGTAGCCATGCCATTTTTCTCAAGGATTTTCAGCCATATGGCGGCCAGGACAAGACATGACATTAAAGCCGCAAGTGGTTTTAAATGGCTTCTTTTTTTCCTTTACAAATGTCATTTTGTGCAAGGACAGTTCTAAACACGGGAAACACATGCCACTTCACAGGCATACTTTAGACACCCCCCAGGTACCATATTTAAAGGAAAATTTCACTTTTTTTTTTTCACTTTATGCATCATTAAAATGACTGCTCCCGAAAAAACTTTAGTTTTTAAAATTTATTTTTGCATTGATATATGTCCCCTGGGGCAGGACCCGGGTCCCCAAACCTGTTTTATGACATTAACATGCATATTGGCCATTGTAATTAGCAATTTTGATTTCGAACGTTCGCGTCCATTATAACGAATAGGGTTCGAAAATTCGCGCGAACTTTCGGTCCGTTCGAAGGTTCTGGTGCGAACCGAACCCGGGGGTGTTCGGCTCATCCCTATTGTTGAGCTGCAAGGCTCTTTTGCAAACCTGCATTTGTCTGCTGTTGATTGGCATTTGCTAGAGCCAGCTGTTTCAGTATCTCCTCCATGCTGGCTTAAAAAAAAAACTGCCACTGGTTCTCCACCAACTGTGAGGTTGTGGTTTTCGAGATCAAAAGGTGCGGTTTATTTCTCTATTTACAGTGACAAAAACACAGCAAAGCAAAAAGAAACATAAACAAAATAAATCCTGGTCAGCTTGACCTCTGACTAAACATGCAGGTTTCCCTAACTAACAACTGGGATCAGCCTGGTGCTGTCCTAGTCCCTAAGTCCCTGGTTTAGTAAATGTCCAAACAAATAGCCACACAGGCTTTGCCTCACCGCACAGGGGTTCACTCTCCCTAGACAGTCCACACAGGTCTGGTTCCAGGCACGAGCAAACACCTAATGAATCTGGGAGTTTTTATAGAGGCCTTAAACGAGCTGACAAGCTTCAGCTGGTCTCATCAACTCCCTGCCTGCACGACGCCCAGCCCTCTCCCTAGAGGTATGAATCATCCATGAGCCCACTAGCCTCAGCTGGGCTTCATCAACTCTCTCCCTAGTTGTATAAGTCGGCATAAAGCCTGAATCTGGGAGAAATATACCTACCCCCCTGGATGCAACCAGGTGACTTTACCTTCCTGCTGTCACAATATATATATATATATATATATAAATATATTTATATTTTGATCACGGGGAATGGTCATCCGTGACAGTGTCACTAGGCAGAATGTTCTGCTCTTGCCGACCGCAATCGCAGGCCGCCCGGCAACATCGAGTTCCCGGGACCCACGTCCGCACTCACGAGGCACGCGGCGTGCGCCTGCTGGGCAGCAAATTTAAAAAGACGTGCCTGCCCGTGCCATTCTGCCGACATACATCGGCGTGCGGCGGTCGGCAAGTGGTTAAACAACAATGTTGGAAACTAGTTATTCATTGATCACATGTGCTGTGCCCCGTTTAAAGCCCCAGGACAAATAAATTTATTGTATGGAGATATATGAAGGGATAGAGGCACATCACTGGGTGCACTAAGCCACGTTCTATTTTGTAATAAGTGGGGAACCGGCCGCTAGTGTAGGTGCCAAGCACTTAACTCCCTCCACTACCAGAGAAACTGTTACTCCTGCCAGTCACCTGTCTCCTGGCTGATTGGCTGCTTTGCTAGTGACAAAAACACTGTAGTATTTAGCAACACCACATTAACTTCCTCTGGACAGTACTTTGTGTGTTAAGCCCTGTACACACGGCCGAGATTCTCGTCAGGAAAAAAACGTTGTTTTTCCTGACGAGAATCTTGACAAGAAACTTGTCCCGGTCGAGTGTACACACGTACGATTCAAAAGAACCGCCGTTCTTTTGAATGGCACGAACGTGGTGACGTCATCGACTACGACGAGCGTGCGCTCGTCACATTAGATGCCATCGCCGCCATCTTGCTACACCCTATACCTATGCCTAGGAAGCTACCGCGCATGCGTCGAAGTAATTTCAAGCATACGCGGGTTTCCACGGCGACAGGTAAGTGTACACACGCTCGGGTTTCTCGTCGAGAAACAGGCCGACGAGATTCTCGACGAGAAAAAAGACCGCAGTTCGTCTTTTTTCTCGTCGGGGAATCTGGGCAGTTTTCTTGACGAGAAAACTGAAACCCGTGTACACACAGCCGGTTTTCTCTGCAAGAAAGCTCTCCCGGCAGTTTTCTTGTCGTTTTTTGCAGAGAAAACCGGTCGTGTGTATGCGGCCTAAGACTCATGTGTTGCCTCTTCCTCTAGCTCAGTCCCCTTGTTGTATTGTAAGCCCTGTTCTTTAGATACACAAATCTTTCACCCCTATGAGAGACTTCAGACCAGGCAAAGCAAGTAAATAAGCAAGACCCTTTACTGAGATAATTGCTGAATACAGTACAGTTCTCAAAAAGTAGTTTTTTTTTTTTCCTTGTCAATTTTGTTTATTGAATATTAAATAATAAAGACAGTTACAATTAGTAATAAATAGATACAACAAATGGTAATATTAGTTAAGTACTGTATATGATAATAAATTGGATGGAATTATACATATCTGAAGATTAGATATTTTACATAAACAGGTAATCAACTCGAAAATGAAATGTTAAGTTAATATAAACAATTGAAAAATGTAATATGTAAATATGTGCTAATACACTTAGTTCCAGGCATATTCAATTAATATATAGTCACTATGGAAAGAAAGCTAATTGGAAATCAACTAATTCAATAAAAACTTCAAAAATTTATAATTATTGTAAGTAATAACTAAATATAGTATTTATGTATAATACATTACCATTTAAATATGGTAATACAAAAAAATAGGGAAATAGAAAAAAAGGACAGAGTAATAGTAAAAGGGAAAGAATGAAGGTAAGAAAGAGAGAAAAGAGTCTAGGGTAAGAAAGTTCTCCGGAGCATCTATATTGTAAGAATATTATTAGGTTAGTACAGAAGATAAATGTTCATGTTTAGTACTTGTTTCCACTCATATACTATAATATTATACAACAATATCAAAAAGTCGTTTTAACACAATTCCTGTACGAGCTCTTCTAACAATCCATAGAGTATGCATTCAGAAGGCAAGTCCAGAAAGCAATCTTTTTTAAGACAAGAGTCCATTAGGCAATAATCCACAGGAGGCACTACAAGTCCCTTAGAATCCATGACTGGCAATAATCCACAAAGTCAGAAGTCCATATTTAACAGTTGCAAGTCCATAAGGTCCCCAGGCCCGACACCCTCTCCAGGAATCCTGATTAGGCTCCTATCACCCCCCACCCCCAAAGGGGGTGATCTTTCCAGCAGTATCACACTACATTTTGGCAGTATTTACCCATGCAGAACTCAAGGGGCTTGGAGGCTGTCCTTTTAATGTTGGGTGACCTGTGGGTGCAGTAAACTGGCTGAAAATGGCAGGAAATGTTAAACTTTACAGCCTGGTTACCCCCAGCATTTGGCACCTAGCTGGCTCAGCTAACATGAGGAAATGCTCACAGCCAGGGGAAACAAGTGCTTACACAGGTAGACACATTAACCCCTTGTAGGCACCTGCCTATAAGTATTTAATAATGAAATTTGGTGGAAAGAATTAGGCATTACATTTTTTTTTTTACCAGGTTTTAGTAGCAGAGCTATAATGACCTGATATTGTGAGTCAGGTAAGCTACCAGCTTAAAAAAAAAAAAATTCAGGGCCTTGTGCTTTTTTTTTCTAGGGAAGGATGCTACTTCTGTCGTAAGTGCATCTAAGGTTCTGGGGGATTCTAGCAGTTTTCTATGTTCTGGTAAGAGGAAAGGAAATCGAAATATTGCCCCTTTAAAGAATACCAGCGTATTTTACTATATGCTTTAAATATATATATATATATATATATATATATATATATATATATATATAGATATTGTATATGTTTTTTTTTTGAGTTTCTTCAATTGGTGCTGCTGTATCTATCAATCATTTAATGAATGTTTGTTAAATCTAATTAAAAAATTAAAATCGAATCTAATTCAATTAAAATAAAACAACATTAAATGTGTAAAATCACAAGGGCTAAGTCCCAAGAGGTAAATAAACATATAAAAATGATCCTATGCCTGTGCACACGGCTTTCAGCCAAGAATTGCTGCCACATTATTTGAGAGCGTGATTCTTATCAATTGTATCACTGTAGCTGGGGGATATGGTGCAGTATTAGAGGAGAATACTACCTTATTCTATATTGTTTTCAAATAATGAAATGACAAATCTACCCCTTGTAGTCTGCATTTGCATTTGCCACCTTTCTTGGATTTCTTAAGCATAAAGACTAGCAAGGGGACCATCAATCCAGAGGCTGTATGGAACAGTAATAATGTTTCAGAGGGTACACAAAGAGTAACAGGTAAACTAACAGGGATAAAGACCAGTTGAGAATTCCAAAGGATGAAAGATGAAAAAGGGGTAAAACAGGGTGCTTCAAATTCAGGGTGGTAAAAATTGCTATTGGCTTTTACCCAAAGGTTACCAGAACCCATTGTGAAATAAGGGCAAGGGGGCAAATGTTATGGGTAGAGTTCAAGCCATGTCAGAACAAGCAGGATCAGCAACAAGGTCATTTAAAGAACAGTAAGAATCACACTACAAGCTAAGAAAGTTTAAAATGGCCAACAACAGGGTGAAATGCTTTGACCTTAAAGTGATCCTGTCAGTAAAAAAGAAAACAATTGTAAATAAGTTGACCAAAAAAAAAGATGAGACTAATAAGATTGCACGTTGACACATGTTCCTATCTGTTGGCATGTAGGAGGTAAAGGTGTAAAGGGAACATTAGTGCCTTTGTGTTTGGTTACTTGAAAGGGATCTCTAGACCTTGGAGAGGTATGCAAAGAGTGGGTAGTATAATCAGCAATAGAAGGTAAATAGATCAATGCACCAAAGAAGACTAATCTCCAAGCAACTACTTGATGGTTAAAGGGGTTGTAAAGGTTCGTTTTTTATTTTCTAAATAGGTTCCTTTAAGCTAGTGCATTGTTGGTTCACTTACCTTTTCCTTCGATTTCCCTTCTAAATATTATTTTTTTGTTTTCTTTGTCTGAATTTCTCACTTCCTGTACCTCCTCAGTAAGCTGTTCAGTAAGCTGTTCAGTAAGCTGTTCTGGCTGACTCCACACCACTCGGATGATGGTGTGAAGTTTAGTGAGGAGAAACAGGAAGTGAGAAATTCAGACAAAGAAAACAAACATTTAGAAGGTAAATCAAAGGAAAAGGTAAGTGAAGCAACAATGCACTAGCTTAAAGGAACCTATTTAGAAAATAAAAAACGAACCTTTACAACCCCTTTTAACTGCACCCCAAACAGTAAAACCTGATGCTGATGACCAACAAACAATCAAATGGATAAGCTGACAGAATGTTGATCTTTGACAATTGCACTTTGAATGTTGTAGCTGTCTAGGAACTTTAACTCTACCCTCTTTTCGCTCTTGTGTGGGCTTTCAAGATGCTGCTGAATTTCTGGGATGATCAATACTCCTGCAGTTCCACCCCTTCCACTGAATTCCAGTAGCACATTTGGCAACTGTAGCTCTTTAAGAGATTGCCAATTAGACAAATATGTGGTAGGTAAATATAAACATTCTTTTTTTGCAGGGTGCTTCCTATTTGTAGCACCCTCCTAGGTAGGTTGCTAGGATATATATAGTTAGAATAGTGTGGTCCCCTGCTTAACAAGAGACTGGAGGTAAAATATAGCAGCTTTCCTGCCTAACAGTACATCTACATTGGTTTAGCTAGGAGTCCTGTGTGTTTCACATGTGCTACTATATCTATGTTGACTCATCTGTATCCAGGTCATTTTGGAAATTGCTGGATGGACAGGAGTGACTCATGCAGATCAGTAGCATGAATATGAATGCCATCTCAGCCAATTACATGCATAGGGGCAACTTTGCCTACTGGGAAGGGGTATTTATATTTAGCGAGACACACAGGAAGGGGTCTTTGTCCAAAGAGGAGAAGCCAACTGAGGAAGAGGTGCTTTGCCCTCCTCAGTATCTGCTGCCATGTGGTCTTAGGCTGGAGGCCTGGTAGTTGGAGAGCTAATCAAAGTATTCTGGAGAGCTGACTGAGGGGAGCTGTGCCAAAGAGGATCTGTTTGAGACTCCTGTGTGTCAGGTCACCTGAAGCACACTGTTGGGTGCACCGCTAAGGTAGTGAACCCTATAGCTGACTGCTGCGGATGGAACACTGGGTGATTAAGGAAGGCAGGTCCACTGGAGCACTAACGGGGATCCCACAGGGAGCTAAAGCTTAAGATTTTCCAGGGCGCGGAGTCTAAGATCCAGCAGGTGTTCACCAGAGCCTCTAGTGGTGATGATGGACTGAGCTGCAACTGGATCCAGGTCGTGGCCCCCAGAGTCCCCCATCTCACGCTCACAGTAGGCTATAGAGGATAGAGGGGAAGCAGCAGCTCAGGATACAAGAGATAGTGAGGGGATAAGCCAAACGTCGGGGCGACTAGCAGGCAAGGATAAACAAAGGACAAGCCAAAGGTCAAGGTCACAAGCAGACAGGGATAGTCGAGAACAAGCCAAGATCGGTAAAACAGAGACAGATGTAGCACACGGCAAGCAGGAACCCAAACACACAATAGCTTAACAAACAACGTTGATCAGCATGGCTGGCTTGCAGTGCACAGGTTAATATAGTGTTCCCTGATAGGGCCTGGGGTGGAGCCATGCTTGGAGGAGAGATTATTTAAGCAGACAGGTGAGAGTGGGTGGCCTCTAAGGTGAACACATGGAGAAGGGGTAAGCTGAGAGACAAACATTACTGCATAACCATGACACTGTGAGTACAGACTGCAGATATTGGGGCCTGGTTCTTTAGGCTACCCCTTTGTCCTAGGAGAGTCAGCTACTGGGTGCAGCAGAAAGGGGATACTGATTAGTGTCCTGAGGAGCAACAGCCTATTCTTCCCACAGAGGACTTGTTTAAGAGTGCATGTTGCATCAAGTAGGAATTCCACAGTCAAGCTAAAGAAGTTGTCCTCCATCAAAAACAACCAAAACCACTAGACTGATTATTCAAGAAATGAGTGTGTGTGCCCAGCTGTGGAAAATACTTTGTGCCTGACTGAAGAGTTGAAGCAAGAGAGGATTCTAGCGGCTCCTACGGGGTGGCGCTACATTTTTATTTTTAGAAAGCAACTTTAAAAAAATGGTCTCGCTCAGTAGAATGGCTATGCACCTTGAAACAGTATACAAATACAATTTTGTCAGTATGGCAAGCAACACATGGTTCGCTGTCCTAATTTGCTTGGTTTATTTTCCTTCAAGGAACTTTATATGTTATTTTGTAGGTATTTCAATTTATTCCACAACTCCACAATTTGTTCGAGGCTCATTGGCTTCAATCTATAAACTGGTCCAAGGGTATACAACTGACCTTTTTTATATATATATATATATATATATATATATATATATATACAGTAAAACCTTGGATTGCGAGCATAATTCGTTTCCGGAAGCATGCTTGTAATTCAAAGCACTTGTATATCAAAGCAAATTTTCCCATAAGAAATAATGGAAACTCAAATGATTCGTTCCACAACCATTTATTCATAAGTCCTTCAGATTAGTCCATATAAAAATATTATAGCAATGTGATAAGTTGTGTAACCATAAAATGTCCATCCACAAATGGCAGCCTCCCCAAGGGGATTAGAAGGAATATCCATTAGGAGCTACAGAGTATAAAAGAGAAGAGAGGCGCCTCTAAAGCCCTGTACACACGATCAGATATCCTATGGATTTTCGTCTCATCGGATTTCTGATGGACAAATCCATCAAACTGTTTTCCATCAGTCTTGCCTACACACCATCAGTCAAAAAACTGACCGTTCCAAACGTGGTGACGTAAAACACTCCGATGAGCTGAGAAAAATGAAATTCAATGCTACTGAGCATGTGTCGACTTGATTCTGAGCATGCTTGGGTTTTTTATCTGATGGATTTCCCCACAGACGATCGGAAATTGCCATCGGTTTTTTATCTATCAGATAATTTTAAAACATGTTCTATTTTTTTAAAACCGATGGAAAAAAGACTGATGGGTCCCATACACGATCGGTTTGTCTGATGAAAACAATCCATCGGACGGTTTTCATCAGTCAAACTGATCGTGTGTACAGGGCTTAAGTGTAGCAATATGGTTACATTTAATTGAGGTACAACATTTAGCAACTCACATGGTTGATGATTAAAAGAGGCACATCTAAGTATGCAGGCATCCGGGGTAAAGCGATCCACATAGACTGTCCTCCTCACCGCCGGCTCTTGAAGCTATCACTCTGCAGTCATGACCGGGAAGACTACCCTGCAGTAGAGAGCTCTGAAAGCAAGGCTTCAACCACTTGTGGAGAGGAAGACATCAATGGTGGTGAGGAGAATGGTCTATGTGGACAGCTTTACCCCGAATGCCTCCATACTTAGATGTGCCTGTTTTAATCATCAACCATGTTAGTTTCTAAATGTTGTACCTTCATTAAATGTAACCATATTGCTACACTTAGAGACGCCTCTCTTATATTTTATACTCAGTTGTGACATGACGTTACTCTTATATCAAGACATCGCTTGTATATTAAGTCAAAATTTATTAAAAAATGTTGCTTGTCTTGCAAAACACCCTCAAACCAAGTTACTCTCAAACCAAGGTTTTAGTGTGTGTGTGTATATGTGAATGTGTGTGTGTGTGTGTGTGTGTGTGTGTATATATATATATATATATATATATATATATATATATATATAAAGACTGGGGTTGGGTCATCATTACACTGTAAGTTCCTGTGTGCCATGGTTATTGTGAATGATAAAAAGCACTGTAAAATTTGAATAACATTAACATCTTTTACCAGGACATACTTTTGGTCAGGTATTTACAACATTTATCTTGTGTATTAAACAGATGGAGAACATCTAGATTGATTGGAGATGAATAAGACTTCCGTAACAGAATTTATACTCACAGGGCTCTATGACATCACCAAACTGAAAATTCCATCGTTCGTCATATTTCTGCATGTTTGCATCACAACCGTGCTTGGTAATGTTGGCTTTATGTCCCTAAACATAGTAGACAAACGTCTTCACAAGCCAATGTACTTGTTTTTGAGCAATCTTTCCTTTGTGGACTTTACATGTTCCTCCACTGTCTTGCCTAAAATGTTGAGGGACCTTCTAAGTGAAACTAAAGCCATTTCTTTTGCTGGCTGTGCCATGCAGTTTTTCTTCTTTGGGTCTTTCGGAAGCACTGAAAGTCGTCTTCTAGGAGTCATAGCATACGATCATTATGTAGCCATTTGTAGCCCATTGCTATACCAGGTCCTCATGAGCAGTGTCTTGTAGGCTTGTGCAATTCGTTTGGTAACGAATCGAAATTCGTCCGAATTTAGCAACTTTCGGACATTCGGAAGCATTCGAATTTCCGAACAAAGCAATTACGAATAAAACCGAATCCGAAATAAATTATACCGCAAAATAACGAATGCCCGAATGTCTTCGGCATAATTCGTTATGAAAAAAGTTACGAATCCATACGAAGCACAATAACACTCTCTGCTTTGCTCTCTGCTTCTCCCTCACCGTGCTGAACTCCCTCTCAAAATGGTGTACAGGGGCGGAGGCTATAGCCGCATGTAAAAAACGAAAGTAAAATACGAGATTTCTAATCCATTCGAAGCACAATAACACTCTGCTCTGCTCTCTGCTTCTCCCTCACCGTGCTGAACCCTCTCAAAATGGTGTACAGGGGCGGAGGCTATAGCCGCATGTAAAAAACAAAAGTAAAATACGAGATTTCGAATCGTTACAAATAACCGCTATGTATTTAGAAAAGTACAAATCCATTCGAAGCACATTAGGCATAATAGGCAGCGTCGTTGTGAGAGAGACACGGAAAATGATGAATCAACGAACCCAAAAAAGGTTACGAAAGTAGGAGTTGTGTCCAGAATCAATGAAAAACAATGTACCCTACCGAAAGTACGAATTATAAATCAACTAAAAATTCAACGAAAAATGACGCTTGCGAAAATACGAATTAGTCCGAACACGAAAAATTCTGTCTAGCAAAATTACGAATGATTACGAATCAACAGGACCGAAAAGAAACGAACCAAAACTAAACAAATGTTTCCGTTTTGCACAAGAAACGAACCGAAACTAAATGAATTTTCCCGTTGTGCACAAGTCTAGTGTCTTGTGTCTCCAGATGCTAATTGCTGCCTATTTTGGAGTTTTTTTCAATTCTCTTGTGCACACAGTAGCCGCATTCCATCTGAATTTTTGCAGATCCAACATTATTGATCATTTCTTCTGTGACTTTCCACCGATCTACAAGCTGTCTTGTTCTGATACATCCATGAACTTTGTTGCCTTGATTATTTTAGGTAGTTTGGTCAGTGTAAGCAGTATCATCCTCATTTTTGTGTCATACACCAATATTGTCCAGGCCGTTCTGAAGATACGATCAGCCCAGGGTAGATACAAGGCTTTTAACACTTCTCATATCACTGCTGTTAGTGTCTTCTATGTACAGTAACTGTCTTCTTCATGTATTTTCGTCCATCCTCCAGCATTTTAGATCAGGACTGGGTAGCTTCTGTCTTCTACAGTATTGGTATACCAATGTTAAATCCTTTGATATATAGCTTTAGGAATGCTGAGGTCATAGAAATTTTAAAGAGTTATTGGAAATGTTTTAAGTAATATGTATTGTTTCAGGACACAGGAACTGTGAATCCTGAGCTCTTGCTTGCTACTGCTTCAGGCTAGGTTCACACTATTGCGGGTGGTTGCAGGTGCAGGAATCACAGCTGTTCCCACACCCGCAACCACCCGCAGTCAGAATGTGCTGTTCGGTAGAGATTCATTCTTAATGGCACCCCAGACATCTAAAAACGCAGCGCATTTGCGGGAACCAGGGTGGATATAAAGCAACCATTTTTTTTAACAAAATCAAAGAAAATCAGATTTTATTTTTATGTAAATCAGTTTTTTGGGATTTTTGTCAAATTTATTTTAATAAAATGCCTTTGGAGTAAAAATCTATCTAAAGATAGTTTTCTATTATTAACTTAGTTTATTTAGCATGACATGGATCTTAGTTCTGTAGCATGAGGCTGTATATTCTGCAATATTAAATTTTTTGGTAAACTCATTCAATGGATCCAAGCTCTGCAAGCTGAGATAACATGCACTGGATTGATGTATTCACACAATGTCACACTAACCAAAGTTAATGTCATTTCACATCCATCATGGCAGCGCCTGTTAGCGGGCATCCACTCACCTGCTGCTGCCACGTCCCTCAGCTTGTTGTGTCACTGCCGCATCACCAGCCGTCCCATTAAAGTGAATGAGACTGTCGGTGAGTCAACAGCGGGACAGAGAAGGAGCCGCTGTGGGACAGAGATGATAGTTGCTCCTTAAAAATTATGATTTAAATCGAGTTGATTTAAATCAAGCCTTTTTACTAGTGATTTAAATCATGATTTAATTCAACTTGATTTACATGAAATCCACCCTCGCGGGAACCACAGGACAAATCGCTTGATGCAAAAACCGACAGGAGGGAAAAGTTAAGCATAGAATCCTATGGTATTGGCTGTCCACCCTTTCTCAAATCAGGACCCCAAAATAAATATATGGCATAAAAGGAGAGGTAGAGGTGCTTCATTTATAGGATTTACTGTAGGTAGCAAGTGCTGTTGATGTGCCCTCTTATTCCTCCTTCTTCTCTGCCTCTTACTTCTCCACCATCTCCTCCTCAATCTTCATCTCCTCCTTCTTTTTCTTCATTCCCTTTACATCTATTTCCTCTGATCCCTTCATACCCCAACAAGACCAATGCTGCCCTCCTCCTTCATGTGAAATGAGAAGCTGACTTGTAATAAAACAAATCAATCATTTATTTTATACATTTGTGGGTGCATGGAGCTATGGCCACGAGTTGCAGAGCACCTCACTTTAGGCTGTGCAGTGTTTTTGCAGTTATTTTCCCCAAAGGATACAGTGAGGTCCTGAGAAAAAAGGCAGTTCTAGAAAGGATTTATAGCAACAACTACCCGCTGCACTGTAATCACCCCTCCTGGTTAGGTGCTAGTAGGTTTAGTCAAATTTAGTTTAGAAGAAGCAGGTTGATTACTTCTGGCTGTTCTGGGTTTCACAGGTTGCAAGTTTGATTGCTCCTTTCTGCATTCCAGAACTCTCTGGGTGGTTCTGGAACATAGGCATGGAGAAACCAAATGGGCAGCCTGAATATTTATGTTGCTTTAGCCAATCCCTGGTCAGGGGAGTGACCATCAAGGGGCTAAGGTGTGCTTAAATAGTCTGTGGCCTAGAACAGAAGGATCCTTTGCCTGGTGGGGAGAGACCCAACCTGGAGGGGCTGTCTGCCCTCCTGGGCCATTCAATGAAGCCTGTAAGTGGTTAAACGCAGTGCCAGCTCAAGGAAAGCTGGGGAGCCGGTTCCTAAAGTCTGGAGTAAAGCCTGCTAAGGATCTGGCTGGCAGGCTCATGGTACAGAGTCTGGCTGATACTGGAAGGAGAGACTGTTGCTGCTTTCCTTTTGAGAGAGACTGTTGCAGAGTGTGCTGGCTCAGGGCTGTTTCCAGTATGGGATCCCCCTGAAGCTGTATGTCTGCATCCTCTTTTATTAGAGGTCTACTTTGAAGAACTTAGTCCCCAGTTCTTACCAAGTTGAGAACTGGGGACCTACGTTTCAAAGCATCAGTTTAAAAATCTATATATTTTAAATGAAAGCCTAGTCTAGCCACATAAAATCAACACACATGAATGCAGCTCTGTATTCATTACTACATCACTTTTTTTTTTTTTTTTTAAATACAAGCAGTGTAAGTACTTGAATTGAACTTGGAATTAATCTCTTGCAGTTTCTGCTCAGCAGAGCTGGAGTGTGAGGGGAAAAAGCCACAGAAGTAGCCAATCCGTTCATGGGCTGCCAAGAAGAATGCTGATAGGAGAAGAAAGCAGAGCGACTGTTCCGATTCTGCTTTTGCTGTCCAATCACAGAGAGGGGCGGGTCCAGGACAATCTAGGTGTAAAGGTACCCCCATGGGGGCTGCTGATTAGCTCTATACCTCACTGGCCACCCCGACTCTGCAGACCCTCTCTTACCTCTGACACCTTGGGTTCCATTGTGAAATACCACGTTAATAATGAGAAACTCAGACAAAATCACTGAACCACTCAAAGAACGTTTACTATGGTAAAGAATAACACAAGGAAATGGTATGGTTAAACAATGAACAAACACAGGTTATGATTGGCAGAGGTATTTGTTCAATGCAATGATATCATACACTTGTACCCAGTAACAACCTGACGGGGGTATATGTGAACAGGTGCACAGGGAGATAGATCCTCAATACTTTTAGCACATGTATTGAATACCTTCCCACTGAGGCCTCAGCACACAGACCAATGCACAAAGAGAATGCACAAACAGTGAATACAGTAATACAATGTAAGTTCTAACTATATCTCACTAAATGGCTCCTCCTAGGTTGCAGTTCAGAGCAGTTCTCCAATGTAGAGCAGTAAAGCTTTGTAGAGGAATAAAGTGGTAAATGTTCCTTAATTTCCAGTTTTCTTCAGCTAGCTTATATTATTCTGCAGTGTTGACTTGTGTATTTATTTGTAATCCAAGAGAAACAAAAATTTCTTAGCTGCAAGAACTGTTCCCACTTGTAAATTCCTTCTTATATGTGAGTAATACAGTACTGACCTTACAGCACAGGGGAGAAAAGCAAGGCCCCAGAGTCTGGTTCTAAGATGTTCAGGTGCAGAAGATCCACAGCCGTGGAACTACTTAGTCTCACCAGTAGTCAGTAGGAAAGAAACTCACTTAGCAATACTGCAGTCACTACTTGGATGGGCAGGTGCCTTCTCACCACTGTGGATCCCAGCCGGCTGGTAGACTCCGTCCGGAATCTCCTCCTGGTGCTTCCGTCAGTGAAGATGGCGCCACCACGCCGTGCTGCTACTCCCGATGGACAGGAACGCAGATGGCTTAAAATGCTCTGAAGCGCAGGCCGATCCATCTGCTCGATTAGCAGGGCCGTCCACAAAGATCCCTCTGGAGCGGGTGATCCGACTCTCCGCTGTAGGACACAGTCTCTCATTCCTGGTCACACACACAGACCTCCTGCTGGCAGTTGAATGGCGTCCAGAGAGGCCGAAAGCAGGCCACGCCTGTCCTTTTATCTCTCTTCCCAGTAGGCTGTTCTGTGACTTGGCACTGTGGGTCTGTGACTTGGCATTGTGGGTCCTGTAGTCCCCAGATTCATTTAAACAACATGAGTCACTTCCTCATCCAAACTACATATCCCACAATGCATGGCTGTTTGCTTCTTAAACAGAAGGAAAAATCCTGACAGAGTTCAGCGGTCACTAGAGTGAGCCAAACTATTACTTAACCACTTAAGCCCGGACCATTTTTTTGCTAAAGGACCAGGCCCCTTTGTGCGATTCGGCACTGCGTCGCTTTAACTGACAATTGCGCGGTCGTGCGACGTGGCTCGATAGCATCTACAAATTAGGGGATAGTTATATGGAATTTTCATTATTATTTTTTTTTTTTACTACTAATGGCGGCGATCTGTGATTTTTATCGTGACTGCGACATTATGGCGGACACATTGGACACTTTTGACACATTTTTGGGACCATTGTAATTTTTACAGCGATCAGTGCTATAAATATGCACTGATTACTGTGAAAATGACACTGGCAGTGAAGGGGGTAACTTCTAGGTGGTGCTGTAGGGGTTAAGTGTGCCCTAGTGAGTGATTATTACTGTAGGGGGGTGTGGATTGGCGTGACACGTCACTGATCGCAGTTCCCTATGACAGGGAACAGATGATCACTGACATGCCACTAGGAAGAACGCGGAAAGATTTGTTTACACTTACCTCTCCCCGTTCTTCAGCTCTGTGACCCGATCGTGGGACACCGGCGGCGATCGGGTCCGCGGGTTCCGTGGGCGCGGTCATGGAGCTTCGGACCGGGTCGTGAGCGCACCGCACACGGCTGGGATCTTAAAGGGGATGTACCTGTACGCCCTTGTGCCCAGCCGTGCCATTCTGTCGACGTATATCATCGTTTGGCGGTCCTTAAGTGGTTAAGAAACAATAAACTACTACATAATAACTTTAGTAGCAACCCCTGGGCTACATAGGCTTAGTGGAAGTGAGTTGAATGATGCTGGCCATCCAACTGAGGTCATCTTGTGGCAAAAAAAAAAAGAGTGCAGGAAAGACCTTTTGGATTGAAAGATATTGCAACATAAGTCGCTTTTTTATATTATGTTTAACCTCTTTCCAATCGCCCGTAATATTTTTACTGCATGCGGGCGGCACAGACAGGCACTGTTACATGCCTGTACATCATGGGCTTGCTTCTGGGTCTTGGACATGCGTGCACCCTGCTGATCTGTGCTGTGATTGGCGACAGCACAAGCCGGTTAGCAGGTTACAGGCAATGATTTTGCCTATATACCAGCTGATTTGGTGGGGCCAATCAAAGAACAGAGTCTTGTGTTTACAAACACACAGAACTCTGTACACAGACCCCAATCTGGCTGTTTTCTCTCCCTGAACTCAACTCTAAATGCCGGGAGAAAAAGCAGCCAGATCTGTTAGTAAAAGCAGCACACATTACATGCATTACACTTGTTAGCCACACAGTTAACCCCTCAATTGCCCTCTTGATCACCCTTTTACCCAGCCACTGTCATTAGTACAGGGTAAAGTATTATCACTGTATTAGTCAGGGTTGCAAACCACCAGTAAATTTACTGACAGTTTGTAAAAATCTGTGATTTTTTTTACAACTGCCAGTAAATATAAGGGGCTGATAATTTCATGTTGTGTTGACTTTTTAAGTGTAAATCAAGCAAACTATTTTGTTATAGGTATTGTCAGTGTTTCCATATCAGGTTTATACTGTTGAAATATTCACTGTGTTTGTTTTCAATAGGAGTTCTGTAATTTCTCAGGTTGGCAGTAAAAAAATGTGCTTTGCCAGTAAAATTCCCATGTTTTGTCAGTAAAAAATGCTGCGGGAGGTTGGCAACACTGGTAATAGTGTCACTAGTGTAGCACTACCCCCGTAGGAGCTGCTGTTTACTTGTTTTGGGTCTACATCCTGCCTATCAACCCCCGGGAAGTGGCTCAAAGCTTCCCTTAGCACAACTGATATGAGTAAGGATTGTGAGACCTACTGAGTATTAGGAGACACAATCCTGCATACATCACACAATAAACTGTAAATGTTATTACCTTTGCTGGTCACTGATCCTTTCAAGTGACAAAGATACTTCACACAGATTATTTAATTAACCAAAGATATCTTTACTAAATATAAAATGAAAAGGTAAAGAAAACACATTAATACACACAGTTGACTCCACATGCGCATTGCAGAGTCAATAAGTCAAAGTGAGACTGGTATCACCAATGTTAAATGATAACAAAAGAAAATCAGCAGATATATATGTGTGTGTGTGTGTGTGTGTGTATATGTATGTGTATATATATATATGTATGTATATATATATATATATACAATGTGTGTGTGTGTATATATATATAATATGTGTGTGTGTGTGTGTATATATATATATATATATATATATAATATGTGTGTGTGTGTGTATATGTGTATATATATATATATATATGTGTGTGTGTGTGTGTGTATGTGTATATATATATGTAGCGGGGTCTTAAAAGTTAGTGGGATACACCTGGGGGTAGAGAGACCCAGGTGTGTAATTATGTCAGGGATTAGACCCCTTTTTCTTATTCGTGGAGGATTGGGTGGTGTAATATTCTCTTTGACCAGTGGGTGTCAGTGTACCTACTGGCTCGAGGTAGAATCACTACCACAGTGCTACCCTTCTTTGTCCCTTCCTGGAGATGGTACGGCTGGGGCGGGGAACCCACCGTGGTGTCGATGGGAGGAGATAAAAGGGGGAAGACGCTCTCGCCACGAGGTCTGTTGGGGGAGATCATCTCTTCACGCACCCAGGCACCTTAGGCCTGGGTGCGGGCGGTTCAAGGTTCCGGCCTAGGTGCCCAAGGCCTGGCCGGAACGAAGATGGAGTCCATCCCGGGCACCTTCAGCCTGGGGTGAGGTACTATTAAGGAGGCCTGGGACCCGGTGACTCCGACTGGGTCCCGCGAGGGTGAAGTTGCTCCAGGGCGCCCCTTGCGAGGGGACCCGCATCTGAGGTGAGGAGGCTGGGGGGGGGTCACCCGTCCGAAGACCCGGTGTAGCGTCAACCCGGTGACGGATGGGCCTTCAGTAACTCCCTTGGAGGACATCTTCCCCTGATATGGGCTACAGCGCAGCGGAGGAGCTTTCATCAAGATTCCTGCAACCCCTGGTCATAGCACAGGGAGTGTAGGGACTAGGAACCTGTACAGTGCCTCGACCTGCTTCCCCATCGTATCCTGCCGTTGCATTTGACTGTATGTGGAGATACGCAATAAACCTGAGTTTGGACTTTGATGGGTGTATGGACTCTGTTGATGGGAACAAAGGGAGATTCCGGCACGGAAGGACTGACCCTCATAACCAGCACACATTTGGCCCGAGGAAAAGATTGATACTGGCCTTCACCTCACCCACATGCACGGGGAGGACATGGGCCGTAGCGCACCTCACTCTGTCGCTCGACATACCCCTAGTTAAAGAGGTCGGGGTGAGGCCGCTACACGTGGGGGCTCGTTCATCCGGGATGAAATGTGTGTTGACCCTGAGGTTTGGAACGGCTGTGTTTGAACTTTGCTGCCCGGAGGAGGTCCGAGCAGGTCGGCCATGTGATTGGCCAAAGTGCATCCCTGTGCTCGAAGTCGTGGAAATTTCCCTGAAAAAACCGGGAGAGGCCCATGCAGAAAGAGCGGGAAGAGGGAGGAGTCCAGCCGTGTGACGAACTACATGTGGGGACTTTTGCTGCACTGCGCCACGAGGCACCCCATGACTACGCAATTCGTGGGAGGAGACTGAAGGAAGCCCGCGAAAACGTGCAAATCGTGGGAGGAGTCTGGCCACGTGTGGAGATACACGTGGAGACTCCGGCGCGAGGTCAGCGTGTGATGGAGCAGCAAGTGGTCGGAGCGAACTCAGGCTCCCCGTGGATGCCGGTACCTTATCCTTTCAAGATGACTGCATTTGCTGCACCCATTACAGACACGGGGATAAGGCTCAGGCCCCGAGGACAGTTGGCTCTGTATTCATGCAGAGACACGGAGGCCCTCGGTGTGATCTGTCCCGGATGCTCGGGACTGGTGGTCCAAATAAAGCCATTCGGGCGATGCGAAGCATGCAAGGAGTTTCTTTTTGAGGTTGAACCACACACGGAAAGGCCCCGGGCCCTACGCCTCAACTGCATCACAGGAACCGCCACTCCGGAGGGAGAGATCAAAGCCTTTGCGGAGTTTCCCGTGCGCGCTGACCAGGGCGAAGTGACTGCCCAACCAGAGACTGAAAGAGAAAAATCCGAGGACACTGCTTCGGTCACTACAGACTCCCTGCTCCCACCTCCGAAGAGGAAAGTCGGCCTGGTACAGGCATCCTATGGTCGTGGTCGAGCTTCACCCCGCCGCTTGCCTGGCCTGGATGGCGCCGGTAGAGAAGAGAGTCCCGGACATCCCAGTTCTTCAGAAGGTCCAGGTGAGCCAGGGGCTGGGACTGTGGTGTTGGTTGGAGGTGTCGGGGGTCCACAGTTGGTGGAGCCCGCAAGGGAGGGTAGCCTTCCGTCTACTAGAGACTACCTTCCCGCTGAGATGTATGACACCTCCGACTTAGAGTCATTGTCAGACTGTGGGGATGACGGAGAGATAGACGAACTGTTTCACCGGAAGGGCTGGGACATACGCCCACTACCTGTGCTGAGTAAACCGCAGGATTCCCCCATGTCCATAGAAGACAGTACGCTCCGGGTGAAGGCCCCGGAGTTCTCGAGGAAATCTAGTCCTCCGACCAACTTCCCGCATTCAACTACATCACCCGCTCTGATGTTGGGGATGCAGCGTGCTTCGTTGCGGGCACCAAAGACAAAGAAACCCGAAATGGTGAAGGTACCTCGGCACCCAGAGGCCATCGTACAGCCAGGAGAAGGTGAGCGAGATGTGATGCCACCTCTAGCCAGGTTGCAGAGACTTTTCTCCCAGAGAGTCGCCCGTGAATATGGGTGGGAGTACCCCTACTTGCCTCGGGACATATTGTATGAAGTCGAGGTCCTGCGACCAAGGTGGTATGACGAGTTTGTATGGGAAAAGCTTAAAGTACCCCATGCCAGGCGATACCTGTCATGTTCGCCGCCTGTGTCTAAAAAGTTCAAGGACTGCAGAGCTGATTGGAGACTTGGGCGCCATATTCATGCCGATAAGGTGCTCATCTGCCGGAAAGAAGGAGAGGATGTCGAGTATTCGGTGGAAGTGTTTGACGGGCACCTGAAGCCCCTGTATCTGCCGGATCCAAGGTTCTATTTATAGGAGAAGTGAGCTCCTATCTTGTTGCTGTTGAAACTTTCTGGAAGAGACATTACCAGACGCCTAGAACTGTGCCCTACTTTTGTTTTGATTTGGGCTTTTCTTTTACTCACTGGAGATTTGGGAGCTGTTGTTTTTTTTTCTCCCTTTTCTTCATGTGCCAAAGGCAGAGACTTTTGGGGTAGAGTTAGAGTAGGAAAGCAGGAAGAATGAAGATCTCACCAAGTGTCATTACCGCAGCGCTGTCACCAGGTGGCAGTGTTGTGCAACGAATGTTTGAAAATGTTACACATGCATTACTTACTTATTGGAGTGAGTGGGTCTCTCGGCTGACGGACCCACTCATGCCAAGTTAACACAGAGTGTTAGGATGTGTTTTTTTGTTGTTTCCCTTCTGCAAGAGATTCGTCGGTCAAGACTACTGAGTATGGGGTGGTTCTTAGACAGTGACGGGAGGGATTGTATATGTGTACATGACAGATGTTTTATACAAAAGTTTTAATGTTTTATAGTTCCCTTTTCTGTTGAGCAGGTCTTGGCACATACAGTATCCAAAATTTGAGGGATAGCCTCTGGGGCCCACTTCATGTCACCACTCCTTGGGAGACATGGGTGTGCACCTGACGCTGGGGACCAGCGTCAAATCACCAGGGGGAGTGTGTAGCGGGGTCTTAAAAGTTAGTGGGATACACCTGGGGGTAGAGAGACCCAGGTGTGTAATTATGTCAGGGATTAGACCCCTTTTTCTTATTCGTGGAGGATTGGGTGGTGTAATATTCTCTTTGACCAGTGGGTGTCAGTGTACCTACTGGCTCGAGGTAGAATCACTACCACAGTGCTACCCTTCTTTGTCCCTTCCTGGAGATGGTACGGCTGGGGCGGGGAACCCGCCGTGGTGTCGATGGGAGGAGATAAAAGGGGGAGACGCTCTCGCCACGAGGTCTGTTGTGGGAGATCATCTCTTAACGCACCCAGGCACCTTAGGCCTGGGTGCGGGCGGTTCAAGGTTCCGGCCTAGGCGCCCAAGGCCTGGCCGGAACGAAGGTGGAGTCCATCCCGGGCACCTTCAGCCTGGGGTGAGGTACTATTAAGGAGGCCTGGGACCCGGTGACTCCGACTGGGTCCCGCGAGGGTGAAGTTGCTCCAGGGCGCCCCTTGCGAGGGGACCCGCATCTGAGGTGAGGAGGCTGGGGGGGGGGGTCACCCGTCCGAAGACCCGGTGTAGCGTCAACCCGGTGACGGATGGGCCTTCAGTAACTCCCTTGGAGGACATCTTCCCCTGATATGGGCTACAGCGCAGCGGAGGAGCTTTCATCAAGATTCCTGCAACCCCTGGTCATAGCACAGGGAGTGTAGGGACTAGGAACCTGTACAGTGCCTCGACCTGCTTCCCCATCGTATCCTGCCATTGCATTTGACTGTATGTGGAGATACGCAATAAACCTGAGTTTGGACTTTGATGGGTGTATGGACTCTGTTGATGGGAACAAAGGGAGATTCCGGCACGGAAGGACTGACCCTCATAACCAGCACACATTTGGCCCGAGGAAAAGATTGATACTGGCCTTCACCTCACCCACATGCACGGGGAGGACATGGGCCGTAGCGCACCTCACTCTGTCGCTCGACATACCCCTAGTTAAAGAGGTCAGGGTGAGGCCGCTACCCTATCTTGCAATACCTTGCACGTGTTCAGCCACTATACCAGACAGGCAAGGCCTATTTGAGTCCCGCTCAAAGTTCCTTCCTCAAATGGAGTCTTCGCTAGGAATTAGTGATGAGCCGAACACCCCCGGGTTCGGTTCGCACCAGAACCCGCGAACAGACCGAAAGTTCGCACGAACATTAGAACCCTATTAAATACAATGGATGCGAACGTTCGGATTCTAAAGTGCTAATTATAACGACTATTATCCATGTTATTGTCCGAAACAGAGTTTGGGAACCCGGGTTCTGCACCAGGGGACATGTATCAATGCAAAAAGAAGTTTTAAAAACGGACGTTTTCCGGGAGCAGTCATGTTAATGATGCATAAAGTGAAAAAAAAAAAGTCAAATATTCCTTTAAATATTGTACCTGGGGGGTGTCTAAAGTATGCCTGTGAAGTGCCACGCGTTTCCCGTGTTTAGAACTGTCCCTGCACAAAATAACATTTCTAAAGGAAAAAAAGCCATTTAAAACTGCTTGCGGCTTTAATGCAATGTCTGGTCCCGGTAATATGGATGAAAATCTTTAGGAAAAATGGCATAGCTACCCCATCAACCCCCCCCCCCCCTACCCCAGCCCATTACCAGCCCCTTTGGATCTTGTATGGATATTAAGGGGAACCCCGCACACAAAATAAAAAAGGACCTATATACTCTGAACAGCCGTATACAGGCGGTGCATACAAGACAGGGACTGTAGGTTTGTTCTTATGTAGAATCTGTTTGTAATTTTGAACAGCTGCATTGTTTAAGTGTAGCTCCATGCCAAATTCCTTTTTTTTAGCTTTTTGTAAAACATAGGGAACCGTTATCACCCCTGTCACATTTTTTTTGCTGTCTGTGCCCCTGTTCAGAACATTTCACCTCACTTTGCGTCCCAATGACAACTGTTTTTGAAATGTGGTGTTTTTATTGAAACAAGGATTGGTGATAAAGCATCAGTAGAGAGGAGACACCTTTCTCCCATATTAATTCTTACAGGAGAGAATTTTCCTTCCAAGGGGTAGATTTCCTCTCACTTCCTGTTGTCTTCTTCCATTTGCAAGTAGTAGTAGTTTGTAAGTTGGATGTTTGAAAGTAGGGACCTGCCGTATATACTCTGCAGAAATTGGCCCCTTAGGTGTTGGTGTTGGCACAACACTGAAAGCACTCACAGTTATTCTTGGTGGGTGCTGGAACGCCATGCTGTCAACTATTATATCAGGAATTGTAATAACATATAATTGTTGATCAGTGGTAGTAAAAATTGGGCCTTTGATGGTGGTGCTGGTGCCACAACACTGTAAGGCCTGACAGTTACTCTTGGTGGGCGCAGCAATGGGCCCTGCTGTGAATTATTAGATCAATAATTATAATTGCATGCCCCTGTTGAATACGGGCTGAAAAATTGGGCCTTTGGTGGTGGTGGTGGTGGTGATGGTGGTGCTGGTGCCACAACACTGTAAGGCCTGACAGTTACTCTTGGTGGGCGCAGCAATGGGCCCTGCTGTGAATTATTCGAACAATAATTATAATTGCATGCCCCTGTTGAACAGGGGCTGAAAAATTGGGCCTTTGGTGGTGGTGGTGATGGTGGTGCTGGTGCCACAACACTGTAAGGCCTGACAGTTACTCTTGGTGGGCGCAGCAATGGGCCCTGCTGTGAATTATTAGATCAATAATTATAATTGCATGCCCCTGTTGAACAGGGGCTGAAAAATTGGGCCTTTGGTGGTGGTGGTGATGGTGGTGCTGGTGCCACAACACTGTAAGGCCTGACAGTTACTCTTGGTGGGCGCAGCAATGGGCCCTGCTGTGAATTATTAGATCAATAATTATAATTGCATGCCCCTGTTGAACAGGGGCTGAAAAATTGGGCCTTAGGCACTGGTGGCACAACACTGCAACCCCTCACAGATACTGTACTTGGAGCACAGCAATGAGGCCTGTTGCAAAGTATTGCATCAAAAATTTTAATTACACGCCCCTGTTAAACAGGGGCTGAAAAATTGGGCCTTAGCCACTGGTGGCGTCACCCATAAACCAAAATGATCTTCCAAGCTATCATCATTAATCGTATCATTGAGGAGGAGGAGGAGGATAGCCAGTCAACATAACAGCACAGGCACTCAGCATCAGCATCAGTCTTGAAGGGATGTGACATTTTAAAATCAATTAGTCTGTTATATCAGCATCTGGTGTGTGGTAGCTGGTGGTGATCCAAGACTGGTTCATCTTGATGAAAGTCAGTCGATCAACCGAGTCGGTGGACAGGCGCACCCTGTGATCCGTGACAAATCCTCCAGCAGCACTGAATGTGCGTTCTGAAAGAACGCTGGATGCAGGACAGGCCAGTAGCTCAATTGCATACTGTGCAAGCTCTGGCCAGTGATCCATCCTCAAGACCCAGTAAGCCAGAAGATTTTCGGTGGGGAAGGTGTCCAAGTCTGACCTTGCCCCTAGGTATTCCTGGACCATGTATATCAGACGCTGGCGATGGTTGCTGGAACCGATCATACTTTGGGGCTGCGGACTAAAGAATTGTCTGAACGCATCGGTCAGACGGCCACCTTCCCCACCGCTCCTTCTTTGACTGCCCGAAGCCTCAGCAACTCGTTGTCCAGGACCAGGAGTTTGTAACCTCCCAGTCTCTGGGAACGCGTTGCACAGACCTTTCTGCAAGGCCTCCCGGAGTTGTCTCATCCTCTGCTCCCTCTGCGACGGTACGATAAGGTCTGCAACCTTACCCTTGTACCGTGGATCAAGGAGAGTGGCCAGCCAGTAATGGTCCCTCTCCTTGATCCGAAGAATACGAGGATCCTTCCGCAGACTTTGCAGGATCAGGGGAGCCATGCAGCGTAGGTTAGCTGAGGCATTCAGTCCGGAGTCCTCTGGGTCACTAAGGACGACATGATCCGCAGCCACCTCCTCCCAGCCACGTACAAGTCCACTGGTTTCTTGGGACTTTAAATCATCCCTAAAAGACTGCTGCTGATGATGCTGAGTGCCAGCCTCCACCTCCATGCTGACACAATCCTCCTCCTCCTCCTCCTCCTCCTCTTCCTGTGCGATGGGTGGGACAGAAGGAACACTGTCTGGGTAAAGGGGGCCTTGAGAGGCAAGGAAGTCCTCCTCTTCCTGCCTCTGTTCTGCCTCAAGTGCCCTGTCCATTATTCCACGCAGCGTGTGCTCCAACAGGTGGACAAGAGGTACAGTGTCACTGATGCATGCACTGTCACTGCTCACCATCCTCGTGGCCTCCTCAAATGGTGCCAGGACAGTGCATGCATCCCTGATCATGCCCCACTGGCATGGTGAAAAAAAACCAAGCTCCCCTGACCCTGTCCTGGTGCCGTAGTCACACAGGTACTCATTGATGGCCCTCTGCTGCGTGTGCAGCCGCTGCAGCATGGCCAACGTTGAGTTCCACCTGGTGGGCATGTCACATATAAGGCGGTTATTGGGCAGGTTCAACTCCTTTTGCAGCTCAGCCAGGCGAGCACTGGCATTATAAGATCTGCGGAAATGCACACAGACTTTCCTGGCCTGCCTCAGGACATCCTGTAAGCCCGGGTACCTGCCCAAGAACCGCTGCACCACCAGGTTAAGGACGTGAGCCATACAGGGCACATGGGTCAGTTGTCCCTGTCGGAGGGCGGAGAGGAGGTTGGTGATATTGTCGCAAACCACCATTCCTGGCTTAAGCTGGCGTGGCGTCAACCACCTCTCGGCCTGCCCCTGCAGAGCAGACAGGACTTCTGCCCCAGTGTGGCTCCTGTCCCCCAAACACACCAGCGCAAGCACGGCATGGCATCTTTTTGCCTGCGTACTTGCGTAGCCCCTTGAACGCCTACGGAGCACCGCTGGTTCCGAGGACAAACCACAGGAAGAGGCCATGGAGGAAGAAGAAGAGGAGGGGGTGGAGGAGAGAGGTGTGTCACAACCAGTAGTAGCATTTTGGAGGCGTGGCGGTGGAACAACCTCCAACACTACTGCACCTTGTCCTGCATCCTTCCCAGCTGCCAAAAGAGTGACCCAATGGGCCGTGAAAGAAAGGTAACGTCCCTGTCCATGCCTGCTGGACCATGAGTCAGCGGTAATATGCACCTTACCGCTGACCGCCCTGTCCAGCGAGGCCAAGACATTGCCTTCCACATGCCTGTAGAGAGCCGGAATCGCCTTCCGTGCGAAAAAGTGGCGTTTGGGAACCTGCCACTGAGGAACCGCACATTGCACAAACTCACGGAAGGGGGCCGAGTCTACCAACTGAAAAGGCAGCAGTTGAAGCGCTAGCAATTTAGCCAAGCTAGCATTCAACCGCTGGGCATGTGGATGGCTGGGAGTGAACTTCTTTCGACGGTCCAGCAGCTGGGGCAGGGAAATTTGCCTGCTAGAATCGGACGTTGGTGTACTGCTAGCAGAGTGCCCGCAAGTACTTGCCTGTGACACACCTAATTCTACACCTTCATTCCTCTCAGAGCAGGTTTCAGAGAGGAGTGAAGGTATAGTGGGGTTGGAGATCCCAGCTGATGCGGTGCAAGAAGAGGTCAGCTTTGTTCTTTGGTGTGGGTCTTTAAGGTAGGCTTGCCAACGAGCTGCATGGCAGGTCAACATATGTCTGATCAAGCATGTGGTGCCCAAGCGGCTGATGTTTTGGCCACGCGATATACGCTTGAGACATATGTTGCAAACAGCAGCTGTGCGATCTGATGCACTCGCCTCAAAAAAGGCCCACACCAAAGAACTTTTTGAATGACGGGCAGAGGCAGCGCCCTGCACAGGCGGAGCTCTGCGGTGTGATTCCGTCGGTGTGCTGCCCATACGCTGGCCACTCAAGGGCATCCTGCCTCATTGGAGATGTGCCTCCTCCTCATCCTCCTCCTCCTCCTCCTCTCTCCTGTTAGGCACCCACGTGGAGTCAGTGACCTCATCATCCCCTCCCTCCTCATCACTGGAGCCAATCTGGCAGTATGCTGCAGCTGCTGGAGCATGACTGCCAGATTGGTGTCCTTCTTGAGCATCCCCTCTCTCTGCTCTCACGCTGCTGCCTTCCTGTAGCTGGGTATCATCATCAGATCCTTCGAAACGCTGGGCATCCTCCTGGAGCATGTACCCAACACTGTGCTCAAACAGTTCGGGGGACTCCTCAGGAGGAGGACATGGTGGGTCTAGGGAAGGATTGACTAATGAAGATAATGATACCAGAGAAGAGGACACTTTGGCAGCTGCTTTGCCAGTACCCTGAGCCTGGGTGAGAGAGGATGAGGAGGATGAGGTGGGCTTGGTCATCCACTCTACCAAGTCTTCGGCATGATGTGGCTCAACATGTCCAGCTGCCGAAAAGAAGGACAAGCGTGTCCCATGGCCATGTGCTGATGACAATGCACCGCGTCCACGACCAGCACTGTTGCCCCCAGACACAGAGCCTGCTTGCCCTCTTTTTTTGCCTCCTGACTGTCTGCCTCTCCTTGTTTGCCTTCCAGACATTTTAATGGATGGCTTGCAGGGAGATGGGAAAAAGAGCAATAAGGGCTACCTTCAGGTGTATACTGTGCAGGAGGCTTAGCAACAATGACACTGACACTGTCCCCTGCCTATCCTTCTCTGTCCCTAAACACAAGGATTGAAAATATGGTTCAGCAAAATTGGTTTAGAACAGAATAGCACACTGACACTTTCCCTCACTGTCCTACTCTGTCCCTCCCTACAAACAAGATTTAGCACAGAATAGCACACTGATAGTTTCCACGAGTGTCCTTCTCTGTCCCTAAACTCAAGGATTTGAAATATGGAACAGCAAAATTGGTTTAGAACAGAATAGCACACTGTCAGTTTCACTCACTGTACCTCTCTGTCCCTAAACTCAAGGATTGAAAATATGGTTCAGCAAAATTGGTTTAGAACAGAATAGCACACTGACACTTTCCCTCACTGTCCTACTCTGTCCCTCCCTACAAACAAGATTTAGCACAGAATAGCACACTGATAATTTCCACGAGTGTCCTTCTCTGTCCCTAAACTCAAGGATTTGAAATATGGAACAGCAAAATTGGTTTAGAACAGAATAGCACACTGACACTTTCCCTCACTGTCCTACTCTGTCCCTCCCTACAAACAAGATTTAGCACAGAATAGCACACTGATAATTTCCACGAGTGTCCTTCTCTGTCCCTAAACTCAAGGATTTGAAATATGGAACAGCAAAATTGGTTTAGAACAGAATAGCACACTCAGTTTCACTCACTGTCCTACTCTGTCCCTCCCTACAAACAAGATTTAGCACAGAATAGCACACTGACACTTTCCCTCACTGTACCTCTCTGTCCCTAAACTCAAGGATTGAAAATATGGTTCAGCAAGATTGGTTTAGAACAGAATAGCACACTGACACTTTCCCTCACTGTACCTCTCTGTCCCTACAAACAAGGATTAGCACAGAATAGCACACTGACACTTTCCCTCACTGTACCTCTCTGTCCCTACAAACAAGGTTTAGCACAGAATAACACACTGTCACTGACACTCTCCCTACCTATCCTTATTTGTCCCTAAACACAAGGAATCCAGGATTAGTAAAGGAAAAAAAAATGACACTGTCCCTGCCTATGCTTCTCTTTCCCTGCTCCGGAACACACTACACAAGGCCGCCGCGCTGGCGGCCTTTTATAGTGTGGGGCGTGTACTAAACCCCCTCAGCAATAATTGGCCACAGGCATCCTGCCTGTGGCCAATCATTGCTCTCCTCGCTGCCGGCGCTGTGATTGGCCAAGCATGCGGGGTCACAGTGCATGCTTGGCCAATCACAGCGCCTGGATGACACTGCGATGGCGTAGTGCATTGTGGACCGTTCGCGTCACTCGAATTTGGCGCGAATGGCCCAAATCGTTCGATCTTCGTCGAACGATCGAACAGCCGATGTTCGAGTCGATTGTATGTTCGACTCGAACACGAAGCTCATCCCTACTAGGAATACGTTGGTGCACAAGTTAATTTGTAATCCAAAGGGTTAATAAGATATTGTAGTCATCCGCAATATTCCTGCGTACTCGTGTGCCTGTCACCCACTAATGGCGAATGCGCCAATCTCTAATCACACAGTCTCCCGTAGATTACACTAGGCCGCAATCTGTGGCGCAGTAGGTGGAGTGTGGCTGGCAATAACTAAGTCACTTTCCTCTAAGGTAACAGTCAATTCTGGGCAGGTGCCCTTCTCACCAAACAGGCCCGGCTTTCAGATATTCTCCTCTGGCTTGTCCCGGTCCCACGATCTCCACGCTTCTGCTGCAGTCTCCGGCCTCCGTCACTCACAGCGCAAGGTGATAGTGATGGACGACTCTGGTCTCTGCTGGGCGACAACAGGATACTGTGGAAGGTCCTCTACTGGAAAATCACCCGGGGGAATGGCGTACTTTAGGCCCAGGCTTCTGGCCTAATACTCCAGAAGCAAGCCTCAGTGCCAGCTTCCTGCTTGGTTGAGAGCGGAGTCCAGAGAGAGAGAAAATGGCCCCTCCCCTCCTTTAAATAGTCTGTCCAGAAGGCTTTGCGGTCTTGCAGTGCACCCTGGTAACACAGCTGCACCGTGGGTAGTGTAGTCTGTCCACTACTAAAAGTAACGGAGTCTTTTCTCCTTTCTGCTGTACTGTATGTTCCAGGGTGCATTAATTGCATTGTAACACTTACACCACCGGAGGGAGCTAGGTTCTTTTAAATATGTAAAATTGTAGTCTTTTATCTACATTGCATATGGGAATCCCGCTACACACTCCCCCCACTTAAAGTCTTTGGTCCCCAAAGAGGACAACAGTATGTAACCTGATACATGCTTTGGCAATACATGCAGAGAAATGTAATTAGTTTATGCATGACAATAAACAATTTGCCCTTTCATAAGCAGGGCTTAAGCTTAAACAGCTCATATTATAACACAGAGCTGACAGAGGAACCTCCCACCAATTATCACAGGGAGGGAGGTTGTCCTGTCTACAGACCACCGACACTTGGGTGTCTGTTTCAGATGTGCCAAGGAGTGAGCTGGGGTTGTCCTCCACTAAATTTGTAGTGGAAGAGCTAGACTGATCAATGGTCCTCTTAGAAGTGATGATGGCCTCCTCAGAGCATTCATCCAATTGGTCATACTTCAGTCTTTTTGGGGGGTGAATTACTCTTCTTTCCCTCTGCTCCTTAGGTATCATATTCTCAAAGACATTAGGGCTGGCTGTTTCTAGAAGCTCTTCAGGGGCCTCCTCATCTTGCTCAGGCATATTGGGCTCCACAACTTCAGGAGCGTCCGGTTCTCCTTCGGACAAAGACAACAACCCTTCTTCTGGGTCTTCCATTGACAAAGAGTCTGAGTCATCAGCTACCTCCTCAGTGAGAATGTTGGAAGGCACAAATTCAGGAGTTCCATTGTCAACTGTTTTGAATGAGGATAGGGAAGTGGTCATGGGTTCTGGCACCTGGGATGACCACAACCAATCAGATTCTATCTCTTCATCCTCTTGACCTTCATTGTCAGAATCTTCATCTCCCACATCTGGAAGCACTGTTTGAGATCTGGTGATGGGTCTGAAACTTGGAGAAGTTGAAGGGGTTTCCTGTGAATCTGATGTAGGAGGCATGCGAACTGCCTCGGAGAGGGGCAACAGGTGATTCCTGTTCCAGGTCTTTAATAGTTCCACACTTCCTTCTGGCCTAATCTGGTACACTAGAAGGTTTGGAAGCTTCTTGCAGATAACAAAAGGTTGGGATTTCCAATGGTCAGCCAACTTGTGTTTTCCTGGAATTCCCAAGTTTCTCAACAGTACTTTATCTCCTGGCTGCAAGTCTTGAATTCTGACTCTTAGGTCAAAGTTTCTTGTATTTCCCAGCCCCCGTTGATCAGATGCTGCTTGGGCCTTTTCAAAGGCTGTTTTCAGACTCTTCCTCAATCGGTCTACATACCCCTTGTGGGACGCTGCGGAGGTATGATCCAGCGATATGCCAAAGGCCAAGTCCACTGGCAACCAAGCCTCCCTCCCGAACATCAAACGGTATGGGGAATACCCGGTGACATCACTGGCAGTGCTATTGTAGGCATGTACTATGGCAGCTACATGTTTGCTCCAGTGCTGCTTCTTTTCTGAACTCAAAGTCCCCAACATATCTAAGGGACAGACCCCGGTTAAACCGTTCAGGCTGAGCATCTCCTTGTGGGTGGTAAGGGGTTGTCCTGGTCTTTTGGATGCCTATCGGGTCTAACAACTTCCTTATTAACCTGCTTTCAAAGTCTCTACCCTGATCTGAATGAAGGCGTTGGGGTAGACCATAGTGCACAAAGAATTTTTCAACCAGTACTTTGGCTACTGTGGAAGCCTTCTGGTCTTTTGTTGGGAATGCCTGAGCATATCTGGTAAAGTGATCTGTTATCACTAAGACATTCCCTTGATCACTCAGATCAGGCTCCAGGCAAAGGAAGTCTATGCACACCAGTTCCATAGGTCCCTGACTTTGCAGATGGCCCATTGGGGCCGCTTGACGTGGCAAGGTCTTCCTTTGAATGCATATGACACAGGAATGGCAGTATCCCTCAACTTCAACCAGCATGCAGGGCCAATAGAACCTATCTCTTACAAGGTGAAAAGTCCTTTCGGGTCCTAGGTGGCCATGGTTGTCATGGAGGGCAGCCAGGACTGCTTCCCGATATTTGGCTGGTAGAAACAGCTGCCACTTCTCTTCTGAGTCGTCAGAGGGGCCCCTGCGGTAGACCACCCCTTAATGTATATATGTAGTCGATCCCACTCCCTGTGCAGCAATCAGGCTTCTCTTGGGGAGTCTGTTTTAAGCATCTCGGGACACTGGCTTTCCAAGGCCTTCATTAGGAGTTTCCCTAAAGGGTCTTCTTCTTGCTCCTTTCTCAAGTCCTTTTTGGACAGCTTGGGCAAACCCTCCTCTCCGACCTGGATCACACTGCAATCGCACTTCGGTACTCCAATGGCTGAGACCTCAATTTCTTCAGCTCTTGATCCACCTCTGGCTTGGAGTTCTGTTCCCTGGTATAGGGCTCGCACTCCCTCCGGGTCTAGTTGGGCCCACTCTTTGGTAGGGTCGGTGGGGGTATGAGATCTCCTGGACAGGGCATCCGCATCCCCATTTCCCACTCCTGGTCGGTACTTCAAGCTGAAGGTGAAGCTTGAGAGGGCGGCCAACCACCAGTGTCCCGTGACATCCAACTTGGCGGTGGTCAGAAGGTAAGTGAGCGGGTTATTATCTGTCTTCACTACAAACTCTGTCCCATATAGGTAGTCTCTCTATTTGTCCACTACTGCCCACTTCAAGGCCAGGAATTCAAGCTTGTGGGTGGGGTAATTCCTCTCAGCAGGTATCAGACTCCTACTTACATATGCGACAGGTCTTAGGTAACCATCATGTTCCTGGTACAGTACCCCACCCAGCCCATCTCGACTGGCATCGACATGTAACTAGTAAGGTTTCGTGGGGTCTGCATAGGCCAACACAGGGGCAGTGGTCAGACTCCTCTTCAGTTGGATGAATGCCTCTTCACATTTCATGGTCCACTGGTCCTGGGTCGACTCTTTGGGCTTTCGGGGTCCCATGGTGAGTTTCTCTGGTTTAACCAGTTCTGGGACATCATCTTCCCCCTCATTTTTGTGTAGCTCATTTAGGGGTCTGGCAATCTTGGCAAATCCTTCCACAAATCTTCTGTAGTAAGAACAGAAACCCAAGAATGACCGAAGCTCCGTCACATTTGTAGGCCTCGGCCAAGAGGTGATGGCATCCAGCTTCTCTGGGTCCGTGGCCACCCCTTCTGCAGACACGATGTGGCCCAGATAATGGACTGAGGACTGGTAGAACTGGCACTTCTCAGGGGAAAGTTTCAGGCCTTCTTCGTGTAATCTCTTCAAAACCTTCTCCAGCCTCTCTTCATGCTCCTCCAGGGTCTTCCCGAACATGATGACATCATCCAGATACACCAGTACTTCTATTAGGTTCATGTCTCCCACTGTCCTCTCCATTAACCTTTGGAAAGTGGCAGGGGCTCCTGACAACCCTTGAGGCATACGGTTGAACTCAAAGAACCCCACAGGGGTGATGAATGCTGTCTTCTCCTGATCTTCAGGGTGCATGGGGATCTGGTAATATCCATACTTTGGATCAATTACACTGAACCACTTGGCCCCTGACAGACTCTGCAGGGCGTCTTCAATTCGGAGAGTGGTGTATTGATCCGGGATGGTCATTCTGTTTAGTGTTCTGTAGTCAATACACAGCTTCAGCGACCCGTTCTTCTTTCGGACTACCACTATTGGAGAAGCGTAGGGGCTCCTGGATTCTCAAATAATCCCTGTCCTCTTAAGATCTGCCAACTGTTCCCGCAAGTCTTCTAAGTCACCCAGTGGGACCCGTCGAACTCTCTCTCTAAAGGGTTTATCTTCTTGTAAGCGTATCTTGTGAGTGGCACTCCTTGCGCACCCCACATCAAACTCATCTTTAGAGAAGATCTTCCCCCATCTTGCAAGTTGAGCTTTGGCCCTTTTTCTCCATTCTGGTGGGAGGGCCGTGTCTTCAGAACAAAGCTTCTCTATAGAGACTTCACCCCTTTCTTCTTTTTCAATTCAAACGGGGCAACGGGGGTGGCTGGATTCACCTGGCCCAAAAGCAATCTGGCTGGCACCTTCACTGGTGTAGTAGCAGTATTTCTGATACTCACTGAAACCCTCTCATGACTTTTCTATAGGGCCTTCAATGGGATCACTTTGGAGATTACTTCAATCCCTTTCTGTCTTTCCTGTGTGCCTAGTTCAAAGACGATGAAGGGGCCTGGCTGCTTCCAGGTGAGCTTGACAGAAGCTCTCAGACAAGTCACCTCTCCTGTTTGTAATACCTTCTCTGTCTTGTCCAGCTTCCAGATCTTCCCAACCACTTCTGCAGGGGCCTTCTGCTCCAGTACTAGATGCTGGTAGGCTTGCCTTAACATGGGGTGGACTCTTGTTGTTGGGGCTTCCTCATCTTGGGCCAACAGTGTCAGCAGTCGCCTGACTAGATCAGTGTTGGTCCCTATGATGAGTGAGCTCTTGCTGGCCCCTGGTGGGCGAGGGCACACTACTACCAGGGTATCGAAGGTTTCTGTCTCCCCGGCCACTGAGGGATCAAAAGTCAACTTGATTGGTAAGTAACCGTCATAGGGAAAGCTCTGAGTTCCAATACCCCATAACTCCAGTTCCTCTAATTTCTGTAGGGGCAGATGTTTAAGATGTTTATCATAGAAATCTCTATACAGAAGAGTCACTTGGGCTCCAGTGTCAAGAAGAGCCTTGGTGTAGATCCCTTCTACTTGTATGGAGACTACTGGAGAAGGCCCCACTAACTTGGCAGGGCACCCCTTTAACTTAGACTTCTTGCTTGGCTCAGTGACCTGTACCCTCACTCCTTTTTTTTTCTTGAGTTTCCTGTGGGTCTCAGTCCCTTCTGGGTCTGGTGTGCACTGGCCTTCCGTTCATCAGCAGCCCGAGTTGTGGGACGGGGGGCAATTGCCAAAGGTTTAGGTCCCTGACTCTGATGCTTCGGGTCATTGGACTTCTTGAAGGAGTTCGTGGAAACTGGTGGGCGCCCGGCTGACTCCTTCACCAGGGCCCTCTGAAGTTTTCCGCCAGCTTGCGGTATCTGGATGCAACTTCATCTGGGCTAGGACACACTGCTCTAACATGCCCGATTCCCCCACAACTGAAGCATGTTATCAATCTCTTAGGCTTATGCACTAGTTCCGTATTGGAACTAGGAGTTTTTTTTGGTTCCTCTGATATGTTCTTATGGTGTAGCACAGAGGCCTGGCTAGTCAGCATGGACACCATTTCTACTAGTTGTGACACCTGGGTCTTTAGGAGCTCAACTTCTGAATCACCTTCTTCTGTACTTATCATTCTGACTCGGGCAGTTGGTTCGGTGTGTTGACTCCTCCTTTTGTCCTCCAACATGGCCTCTTCCTCCCTGACTATCTGGATTAAGTCGGGGTATTCCAGACTGCTCCCGTCCTGCCGGGTGCGTAGCAATATTGCGATGAGCTCCCCTCAACACCTGCTGGGCACGGGTCTCATCCACCTTTTCGGATCGATCCCTTTCTTCAGTAGGATCTGATGCAGAATCTTATCCAGACGTCCTATGAATTCTGACAGCTTCTCTCCCACCTTTTGATAGCAATGCTGCAGCTGGTAGGTGAGTTCAGTGACCTTTTCCGTCTGGCCGAACACCTTCTGCAGGATATCCAGATAATACTGTGCATTGCAATCTTTCTTGCTTATTTTGAGGTTACGTATGGCCTCCAGAGCAGACCCCTTTAAGCTTTCCGCAATCCTTTGTTTTTTTTGTTGTTCTGGCACCTCCCATTCTTCTAGGGCCTGAGTGGCGCCATCTAGCCACTCTTCAAATCCATCTTCCACTGAGGGTACAGTTTTCTTCCCAGAAAAAGTCCTGAGTTTCCTGTATCCTGACATCAGGTAGTCTGGGGGGTCCTTTTTACACTTGGCCACAATCTCCCCCAGGACAGCGCATAATTCTGAGCTAAGGGTGGTCAATGGTGGTGAACCGGGACCCTTTTTACGGGAGCTTCCTCCTGTGCTGGGGCCTTTTGGAGTAGTGGATGTAGGGCCATCTTTATTCTCTTCTGGGTGTATCAGAAGGGGTTCTATCTGGTTTGTAGTTTTTATGCTGGCACCCTTGAAGTAGTCAGAGATTTCGTTCCTCCATTCACACAATGCATAGGTGTGTGGATTTAAAGTATCTGTCTTCATGTCAATCACCCATGGCTTCCTGTCCGTGGACAATGCTCTCAAGACTGGAGTTAGTTGCTCCTCTGTCCAGGCTTCTCTTTGGATTTCAACCACCAGACCATTTCCAGGTAGGATGTTTTCGTCCCTGCACCACCGGGCTACGGCAGCAGGGTCCATTTCTGTGCTGCAAGGGTTCTGTCTAGGGGGAGAATTGATTGCAGAACCGTAGAGAATCCCGGACGAGCCCCCACATGTAGCACTACCCCCGTAGGAGCTGCTGTTTACTTGTTTTGGGTCTACGTCCTGCCTATCAACCCCGGGAAGTGGCTCAAACCCTCCCTTAGCACAACTGCTATGAGTAAGGATTGTGAGACCTACTGAGTATTAGGAGACACAATCCTGCATACATCACACAAGAAACTGTAAATGTTATTACCTTTGCTGGTCACTGATCCTTTCGAGTGACAAAGATACTTCACACAGATTATTTAATTAACCAAAGGTATCTTTACTAAATATAAAATGAAAAGGTAAAGAAAACACATTAATACACACAGTTGACTCCACATGCGCATTGCAGAGTCAACAAGTCAAAGTGAGACTGGTATCACCAATGTTAAATGATAACAAAAGAAAATCAGCAGCTATATATATATATATATATAGGCACAGCTAACTGATTGCTCGCGAGCTCCCCCTATCTTGCAATACCTTGCACATGTTCAGTCACTATACCAGACAGGCAAGGCCTATCTGAGTCTCGCTCAAAGTTCCTTCCTCAAATGGAGTCTTCGCTAGCAATATGTTGGTGCACAAGTTAATTTGTAATCCAAAGGGTTAACAAGATAGTGTAGTCATCCGCAATATTCCTGAGTACTCGTGTGCCTGTCACCCACTAATGGCGAATGCGCCAATCTCTAATCACACAGTCTCCCTAGAATACACTAGGCCGCAATCTGTGGCGCGGTAGGTGGAGTGTGGCTGGCAATAACTAAGTCACTTTCCTCTAAGGTAACAGTCAATTCTGGGCAGGTGCCCTTCTCACCAAACAGGCCCGGCTCCGGATATTCTCCTTTGGCTTGTCCCGGTCCCACGATCTCCATGCTTCTGCTCCAGTCTCTGGCCTCCGTCACTCACAGCGCAAGGTGATGGTGATGGATGACTCCGGTCTCTGCTGGGCTACAACAGGATACTGTGGAAGGTCCTCTACTGGAAAATCACACGGGGCACTGGCGTACTTTAGGCCCAGACTTCTGGCCTAATACTCCGGAAGCAAGCCTCAGTGCCAGCTTCCTGCTTGGTTGAGAGTGGAGTCCAGAGAGAGAGAAAATGGCCCCTCCCCTCCTTTAAATAGTCTGTCCAGAAGGCTTTGCGGTCTTGCAGTGCACCCTGGTAACACAGCTGCACCGTGGGTAGTGTAGTCTGTCCACTACTAAAAGTAACAGAGTCTTTTCTTCTTGCTGTTGTATGTTCCAGGGTGCATTAATTGCATTGTAACACTTACACCACCGGAGGGAGCTGGGTTCCTTCTTTTAAATGTCAAATGGTAGTCTTTTATCTACATTGCATATGGAAATCCCGCTACACTAGCAACGTCAGTGTCCAGTTAGTGTCCCTCCCAGTCAGAGCCAGATTGCCTGCCTCACTATCACAGTCTTGCTATAAGTCACTGATCACCACGATTACTAGTACAGCGTCAAAGCTGTGTAAATTCCAGTATACATACCATAATTTGTGGACATTATGTGACTCGTTATATATGCTTGAGGGTCCCTGCTCAGGCTGTCAAGGTCCGGTGGGTTAGATGCTGTTGACCAGTAATTGTGCAGGCTAAGGAAAGGTCCGTCCAGACCCAAAGCATGCTGCAAAAATAGAAAGCGGTAGCCCGGCCATGGCACACCTCACCCAGCTTGAATGGTAAGCAAGTAAAAGCAGACTCAGCTCGATTAATCCAGACTACATCTCCAACATGTTTAGCCCCACCCCTGGGGCTTAATCAGGGAGATTGTAGACACTATAACTTTCACACAACCACACAAATCAATTAATATACACTTATTGGGATATTTTTTTTTTTTTTTTTTACCAAAGACATGTAGCAGAATACATTTTGGCCTAAATTTATGAAGCCATTAAATTTTATAGGATATGTTTTATAACAGAGAGTAGAATATATTGTTTTGTGCAGAATGCTCGTTTTTTTTTTTCGTTTACATAATAATAAAAAAAAAAACAGTGATGAACAACTACAATCAAAAGAAAGCTCCATTTGTGTGAAAAAAAATAATATAAATGTAATTTGGGTACATTGTTGCATGGCCGCGCAATTGTCCGTTAAAGTAACGCAGTGCTGAATAGCAAAAAATGCTCTGGTCATGAAGGGGGTAAAAGGAGGTCAAATGGTTAAATAGCCTGTTCATTTGTATCTTATATTATTTGATTATTTTATTTATTTATATTATTTATTATTTTTGGCTGGAGTTATGTTTTAAAATAAAATTGATCCTAAACCATTGTAGTTTCTCTATGTGTGTAGAACAATATTGAAAGTATATATTTGGTGATGTAAATGATATGGTGTTGGGAAGGGCATATTCAAAAAGGGCTATAACGGCCTAATATCAAAAGATCGTCAGCCCGATATTTTGATTAAACTAGGAAAGAAGAAGATAATGGGCGTTTAGCGCTGACCACCTGATGTATCCAGTCTTGTTAAACTTTACACAACTTATTTATATGTTAAAAAATATTTTTATTACAAAAATTGAAAAAAGAAATATCAGGTGAGCAATCACAGGCCCCCATACGTAAAATCAGACATAAGACTGTGCGTAGAGCTTGCCTACACGTTTCGTGGTACAAACTGTTTCTTCAGGGCTTCAGTCTCTCCTCATCTGACTAGGTACCTTATGGGCACATCAAGTTCATTCAGGCTATGGGGAGACTATACACAGGAGCAAGGAGACCAAACCATTAACTTGGACAGGGTTAGCCCTACCATGGGCACTTTGAGAGGGGCAGAAAATTGACACCCAAGAAGATTTTTTTTCCAGCAGTTTGGAGCGTACCGTCAGCATCAGATCAGATGTACAGCTTTCCTCCACCTGGCCCAGCAGGCACGGCAGGTCTGCCCCTTCCATAAGATCGTGGCACTCCCCCTCCCCTGCCCTACCTTATTTACACAAGAAGGGAAGTATGGCAGGTCCAGACAAAGGGTGAGACTTTTCAAGTTAAGAAGAGGGTGATTGGTTACTACTAGATAGCAGGGCGGTAACAGCAATCAATCACCTGCCTTTCACATGAAAAGTCCCACCCTTTGCCTGGACCTGCCATGCTTTGCGTCTTGTGTAAATAAGGTAGGGTGGGGAGGGGGAGTGCTGGGATCAGGGGCGGCTGGTGCTCAAAATGTTTGGGGGGTTGCAAACAAACTGAAAAATACTGAAAAAAAACCCCATAAATTGCAGCCATTGTGCCCATCAAATGCAGCCACCGTGCCCATCAAATGTAGCCACTTGTGCCATCAAATGCAGCCACTTTGCCCCATCAAATGCAGCCACTTGTGCCCATCATATGCAGCCACTTGTGCTCATCAAATGCAGCCACTTGTGCCCATTAAATGCCACCACTTGTGCCCATTAAATGCTGCCACTTGTGCCCATCAAATGCCACCACTTGTGCCCATCATATGTAGCCACTTGTACCCAACAAATGCCACCACTGTGCCTCCCGCCCGCTGTCTGCCCAGCACTTACCCCATCTTGGTGGCTGGTCAGGCAGCGGGTGACGGCAGCGAGCTGTGTCCTCAATGCTGTCCTCCGTGCGTCTCTTCTCGCTCTTTTAGGCGTCCAATAGGGGTACCTGTGCTTTCAGCCAATCAGGCAACGGGTATTAGACCAGTGCTTCCTGATTGGCGGAGAGGCGGTTCAGTGTTAGAAAAGCAAATATTCATTTGCTTTTCTAACACATCTGGGTGGACTGAGAGCGCAATGCTCTGCGCTCCAAGTCCACCTTTTTTGAAGCCTATTAGAGCCTATGGCTCTAATCAGGTGCTTCAAAAAAAGAGGAATTTGGATGAGTAGGAGGCAGGAATTTAGGCGCCCGGCATCCAAAAAGGGACCGGATGCTTGAATAGGGGGTGGAAGTGGCGGCCATGGATAGATTCATGCAATGCATGAATTTATCCATTATTCATAGAGGTGGGTGGCGTGAAAGAGGGGGCGGCGCCCGTGCGCCCATAATGGACGCACTGCCACTGGCTGCGATATTATGGAAGGGGAAGTCCGTAATATCGATGGAGGACTGTGATGGGGGGTCTGTGAAGAAGGGGGTCTTTGATGAGGAGGGGACTGTGATGAGGGAGGTCTGTGATGGGGGGGCTCTATGATAGGGGGCTCTGGGGTGAGGGGAGTTTGTGATGGGGGATCTGTGATGAGGGGGGTCTGTGATGAGGGGGGTCTGTAATGGGGGGGCTCTGTGATAGGGGGCTCTGGGGTGAGGGGAGTTTGTGATGGGGGGGATCTGTGATGGAAAGGAGTCTGTAATGAGGGGGGTCTGGGGTGGGGAATGGGATATGTGATGGAGAGTGGTCTGTGATGGGATGGTCTGTGATGAGGGAAGTCTGTGATATGAAATTTGCGGTTTGGAATTGAACATAATGGTATGTCATATAATTTTGCATATAGACAAGGGGCTGTTGCATGTAAATCTGACTTTGCTGATAAATTTTATTTTTGTTTAAATTATCGTAATATAAAATCATGGATGTGGGGGCCTTTTAGTGGGCGTGATTTTTTTTGGGGGGAGGCAGCATTTAATTCTTGGACCCAGGAGTATTAGCAGGTTATTGAATCATGTTGTTCTTCCAACAGGCAGAACAATGTCTTAGGCCAGCCCTGGACATGGAGCAGGCAATAACACCAATGGTCACATACACTGTACCAAGAGAAGACACGTAATCAAAACCTGCAACACTGGGAGTAAGTAAGTGTAGATGGCTTTGATTCTAAAAGGTACAGGAATGGTCACTTTAAGAGTATCCTTTAACCACTAGGGGAAAAGGTATGTCTAATTCAAGCAAGAGCTGTCTATGAATCAAAAAACAGGTGGGGTAAAATTCCAGAATGATAGGTCCATATAACCCACAGAGCCTCCCTGCATATAGTCCAAGAGGTTACTGGTGTCCAGGAAGGTGCCTGGGTCTCCCGAGGGCCCGAATCCCCAGCTTATTCCCATGAGGGGGCCTGTAATTGTCCACCTTATGTTATATGCCTTTTTTTATATTTTTGGGATAAAAATCTATTTTTAACATATAAACAAGTTGTATAAAGTTTGATAAGAATGGATATACCAGAAGATCATCGCTAAATGCCCATTCTCTTCTTCTTTCCGAGTTTAATGAAAGTATATATTTACTGATTTTCCTTTGAGCTAATGCAGCATCTTTGGTAATTACTGAATCTATCATTTAATTGATGCTTGTTAAGTCTCAGGAAAACCTCAGAGACCAGAAGCGACTGTAAAACGAACTGAATAACAATTCCTGGCCCCTAGAGGGGAATAAGTATATAAAAATGATCCACCGCCTACACACAGGGCTTTCCGCCAATAATTTATGACGGATTGTGATTTATAACAGTAGGTTTATTCCTGTAGCTGTTTAAGAAGATATAATGTAATGTAAAAAGTGAATATTATCCTATATCAAATTTTTAAGGAAAACAAATGCTGAGCAACAAGTCAGACAGGTCCTATGCTGTGTGCTCTTTGCTGTGCTTGCTTCCAAATTTTTAGCTTCCATTTTTGTGAGAGATAGCTGTGATCCATAAGATTTTATATATATATTTTTTGCTTCTTTAAATTTTTTTACATGAGATATTGATAGATAAATAAATATTCTCAATGTTTTGTGATCCAACCCAACTTTGCCCAGGTAGGGTAGATTTGTAGGCTGGATCTGCCAGGAGCTAGAATTGAATACAAAAAATACAAAGGGATATGAATTTATTTTGACGGTGTTGATTAAAGGTTCTTATTCAATTAAAAAGAGGGGAGTATATAGATAGGTCAGCAAGGAGAGGATTTTATATCTATATAATTATGGAGTACCTGAATAAATGTATGAAAATGTATTACGGATCAGGGGGAGGGGAGGGGGAGATCACGGTGGTGCAAAGAATAAGAAAGTGGAAGGAATGGCAGAGAAAGGGGAATGAAAGGAAACGAGAGGGGCCCCAGCTCTGAGTAGCACCTTCTTAAGACAAGAAGAGACAAAGAAGGGATAATGAATTAGATAGAAGAAAAAAAAGCTGGTTCCATACCATGAGAGGCCACAACTACATAATTTCACAAGGGGGAATTAAAAGGACACAGACATACATGAGGCACTAGGAGGGGATAATAATAGTTTAATATCTCCACATAGGAGCACAAAGAGGGAGGGGAAGGTGTTCTGCCCATATCATCATAATAATATGTGCTATGTGCTGTTACAGATTATATTGCAATGTTGGTTTGACATTGTTGCTATTTAGTGGCCAGAGTTAGTTATTATTTTGTCACAGGAAAAGGAATTCCTTCACAGTTAAGGCAGTAACCTTTAACCTGGAACTGCATTTCCTTCATTTCGTGTCTGCTCTCTGATCCAAGCAGACTGCATGTAGAAGAGCTCCTGTCTATTCTTGGACTAATGGTGGAATTGTCTGTGAGTACTTTCACTGGTAGAGTGAGGCTGCTCTATAATGCTTTAATGTACTGACACATATGTTTGTTTATGCTTATGTTGTAGTTTTACAAAGTTATTCGGAAAAAGAATACATACAGATTTGATGACTCCCGCTTCTTGACTTCTGAATTATTGTTAAGCTGTCTGACTAGTGTTATACAACAGTTCAATAACACGAAGCAGAACAGTAAAAAGACAACCACGTGGCAGTCTGGAATAAACTGAGACGCCATCAGTACAGCATGAGTCTAAGATCAGGAACAAAGTACCAGGCTGATGACACACTATCGCCAACACAGCAAGACAGGGAGAACATTCCCAGTGCCCAGCAAGAGGATGCACAATCGCATGTGTCCAGATCTTCACGAGCTAGCAAGATGTCCTCAGCAAGTTCCTTAGCAGTTAAAGCTCGTGCCAAGGCAGAAGCTGCCCGCATCCAGCTACAGTACGCAGAAATAGAAGCCATGATGATGCGGGAGTTAGCAGAAAAGAAAGCTACCATAGCACAAAAAGAAGCCATGATGATGCAGGAGTTAGCACAAGAAGAAGCAAAATTGTTCATCCTGAAGCGACAGACCGCTGCTGCAGCTGCTGAAGCTGAGGCTGCTGCCTACATGGGAACTAGTCGGTCAGGAAGTGAAAAACCGTATAAAGACCCAGAGGTTCCAGAAAAACCTCTATCCTCTACAGATCACACAAGTAAGTGCATCCAGAACCTTACTGATGCGCATGCGAAAGAACAGCCTCTTAAACCTGAAGCAAAGGAATTCAGACCGAGATCAACATGCCCCCTGAGCAGGCCCAATCAACCACATGAGGTCAGCGGCTGCCAGTAAATCAAGAGGGAAGCACCAGAAACCCCTAAGAACAAAAAACAAGTGTTCCCATCACCTCAACATATAGATTACATGGGCGAACAACAATGTGCAGTGGATGTCACCAAATATCTCAACCGCAAAGAAATGATTAGCTCAGGCTTTCTCCAATTTGATGACTGTCCTGAAAACTATTGGGCATGGAAATCCTCCTTTCTGAATGCAACTGAAGGTCTGAACTTTTCATCAGCAGACATACTTAATTTGATGATAAAATGGCTCGGTACCGAGTCAGCAGAGCATGCTAAGAGGATGAGAAGAGCAAACCTGTTCAACCCTGCAGCAGCACTGTTGAAAAAACTTAAAGTCTTTCCCAAGGTGGGCTACAGAGACAATGTGCGTCTACAAGAACTAAGTGATCTTCTATTAGAGATAGAATATGCCAAAGAGGATGGCTACTTGCCAGGACTTTCATATCTAGATACAGCTAGAGGCACCAATCCCATAGTAGAGAAACTACCCTCAAATCTGCAAGACAAGTGGATGTCTGTGGGAGGTAAATTCAAAGAAGATTATGGTGTTGCTTTCCCCCCTTTCTCTGTGTTTTCTAGGTTTGTCCGACAGCAAGCGAAAATCCGAAGTGATCCTAGTTTCGCCTTCACCAGCAATAGCAATCAATCACACAGACCTGAGAAACCTCACAGACCACACGGTAGGACTTCTGTATCCACACACAAAACAACTGTACCTTCAGAAGTCACAGACTATCAAAGCATCCACAAGGTACACACCATAGAAAACCCTGATAGACATTTCCCGATACACAAAAAACCACATCCACTAAAGAAATGCAAAGGCTTTAGAAGCAAACCCATTGCAGAGCGGATGTCCTTCCTTAAACAGAACGGCATCTGTTTCAAGTGTTGCGGATCCACTTATCACATTGCCAAAGACTGCAAAATACAAGTAGAATGTACAGAATGTGGCAGTGAGAGACATACAACAGCTTTGCACCCAGGTCCTGCTCATGTTCCACTAGAGACTGTAGAACCCGGGAAAGATCAGGGCAGGGAGCAACAAGAGACCCCACTCTCCTCAGTGATGTCTAATTGCACTAAAGTATGTGGACAAGGCAAGAGTGCACGTTCATGCTCGAAAATCTGTTTAGTGACTGTGTATCCCACTGGCAAGAGAGAAAGGGCAGTGAAAATGTATGCAGTGCTGGATGAACAGAGCAACAAATCCCTTGCAAAGCCAGAATTCTTTGATATCTTTAATCTCAAAGCAAGTGCGGTTCCATACACTCTAAGGACATGTGCGGGGACAATTGACACCACAGGGAGAAGAGCTTCTGACTTTACCATTGAATCCTTCAATAAGAAAGTACAGCTCCCACTTCCTACCCTAATAGAGTGTGGCATGATACCTGACGACAAAACTGAGATTCCCTCTCCAGAAGTAGCACAACACCACCCTCACCTCCGCTCAATTGCTCACCTTATCCCAGCTGTTGAGCCAGATGTTTCAACTCTACTACTTCTTGGGAGAGACATCCTTCAGGTACACAAGGTGCGCCAGAAAATCAATGGACCTTATAATGCCCCCTATGCACAGAGACTGGACCTGGGGTGGGTCATTGTAGGAGAAGTTTGCCTGGGAACAGTGCACCAGCCTGACAATATCAGCACTTTGAAGACGTCTGTGTTAACAAATGGACGCACATCTCTTCTCAGTCCCTGTCACAACAGCTTTGTTGTCAAGGAAAGCTTTGATAGGTCAACACAACTCTTTGACTCCCCTACACTATGTGGTGAAGAAGAAGTCAATTCCAACATTGAGACAGACAATCTAGGGATTACAGTGTTCCAGAAAACTAAAGATGACGACAAACAGGCCCTCTCTATAGAGGATCAGACCTTCTTGCAGATTATGGATAAAGAGGCTTACCAAGATGACAATCACAGTTGGGTAGCCCCTCTTCCCTTTCGCACACCAAGACGTGTTTTGCCTAGTAACAGGGAGCAAGCCATGAAGCGTCTGCATTCACTCAGCAAAACTCTGCAGAGAAGGCCAGAAGTGAAAAGAGATTTCACTGAATTCATTAAAGGGATGCTAGACAACAATCACGCTGAAGTTGCAGGACCACTTGAAGCAGACAGGGAACACTGGTATCTACCAATGTTTGGTGTTTACCATCCACAAAAACTCAACCAAATAAGAATAGTTTTTGATTCCAGTGCAGAGTATAAAGGAGTCTCTTTAAATGATGTACTGTTGAGTGGCCCTGACCTAAACAATATTTTGCTAGGTGTCCTGATGCGTTTCAGAAAAGAGCCCGTTGCCTTCACAGCAGATGTGCAACAAATGTTTTACTGCTTTCTTGTAAGAGAAGATCTCAGAGACTTTCTACGTTTTCTCTGGTACAAAGACCATGACATAGACAAAGAAATTGTCGAGTACAGAATGAAAGTACACGTATTTGGTAATAGCCCTTCTCCTGCTGTCGCTATATACTGCATGCAAAAGGCTGCTCAGAAAAATGCAGAGTGCTATGGACAAGTCAATCTAGTAGAGCTGGCTCAGGCAAAGTCTGTTATAATTTCTTCTGTTCAAAACAAACATTTCCAGAAGGAAATTCACAGCATCAAAAAACAAAAGACGTTCCCAAAAAGCCATCTTAGGAAGCTTAGTCCTTTTCAAGACAAGAATGGGTTGTTGAGAGTAGGTGGACGTTTGTCTCTTGCTGAAATTTCAGAGGAAGAGAAACAGCCTGTCATCATACCTTATGATCACCACATTGCGGCACTGCTTGTTAGGTACTATCACGAACAAGTAGTTCACCAAGGGCGACACATCACAGAAGGTGCAATTAGATCCGCAGATTTCTGGATTCTTGGTGGCAAACGCTTGGTATCAGCTGCTATACACAAATGTGTCATCTGTCGCAAGCTGCGGGGAAGATTACAAAGTCAAAGGATGGCAGAGCTACCAGAGGACAGAGTAATTGCTCAACCACCTTTCACCAATGTGGGCTTAGATGTATTTGGTCCATGGTCTGTTTTAACCCGTCACACTAGAGGAGGCAGTGCGGACAGTAAACGATGGGCAGTCCTTTTTACTTGTTTGTGCACCCGAGCTGTACACATAGAGCTACTTGAAGCCATGTCAACCTCAAGCTTTATTAACGCTTTGAGGAGATTCTTTTCAATTCGTGGCCCAGCAAAACTGCTCCGTTCTGACAGAGGAACAAACTTTGTGGGAGCCTGCAAAGAACTTAACATTTGTGACAGTGAATCACAATTACAAGACTTTCTACAAGACAGAGGATGTACATGGGTTTTTAATCCTCCACACTCCTCACATATGGGTGGTGTCTGGGAGAGACTTATAGGTATTGCTAGACGAATCTTGGATGCTATGTTGCTACAAACCAAACCTGCTCACTTGACCCATGAGACGTTAAGCACCTTTATGGCAGAGGTTTCAGCTATTGTGAATGCCAGGCCTATAGTTCCTGTGTCTTCAGACCCAGATACTCCTATGGTCCTTACCCCAGCAATGTTGTTGACTCAAAAGGTGAACTCTTTGTCTGCCCCATCTGGAACCATAAGTACAACACAAGTTCATGCAAAACAATGGAAGCAAGTACAATGCTTGGCAGACACCTTTTGGAAAAGATGGAAGAGGGAGTATCTGTCAAATTTGCAACGCCGCAGGAAATGGACTGAGGATCGCCCAAATGTAAAAGTGGGTGATGTTGTTCTGTTAAAGGACAACCAAGAGAGCAGAAATGAGTGGCCCGTAGGACTTATTGTCAATGCTCTACCAAGCAGAGATGGCAAGGTCAGAAAGGTGGAGGTCAAGATTGTGAAAAATGAGACCACCAGAATTTATCTCAGACCTGTAACTGACATTATAGTTTTGATCTCGGACTAGCTAGGATTTCATTTTCTTGTTTATATGTTTTTCTGCATAGCAGTGGTATTTATGTAATGACATAATAAATTATGCCAGGCAGGGAGTGTTCTGCCCATATCATCATAATAATATGTGCTATGTGCTGTTACAGATTATATTGCAATGTTGGTTTGACATTGTTGCCATCTAGTGGCCAGAGTTAGTTATTATTTTGTCACAGGAAAAGGAATTCCTTCACAGTTAAGGCAGTAACCTTTAACCTGGAACTGCATTTCCTTCATTTCGTGTCTGCTCTCTGATCCAAGCAGACTGCATGTAGAAGAGCTCCTGTCTATTCTTGGACTAATGGTGGAATTGTCTGTGAGTACTTTCACTGGTAGAGTGAGGCTGCTCTATAATGTTTTAATGTACTGACACATATGTTTGTTTATGCTTATGTTGTAGTTTTACAAAGTTATTCGGAAAAAGAATACATACAGATTTGATGTCTCCCGTTTCTTGACTTCTGAATTATTGTTAAGCTGTCTGACTAGTATTATACAACAGTTCAATAACGCGAAGCAGAACAGAAGGTAATACGTAGGGGGACACAAGGGGAGTAAGGGGAGATAGGGGGAGAGGGGGGTATTGTATAATATTGTCACGGGAATTTCAATTTTTGAAGGGTGTACACACAGGTATGGGACAGGCAAGGAATCAGTTAATAGAAGGCGGGGTGCATGGATTGGAAACAAAAGGCAGTAGGAGTAAGAAAGATTCACCACTGGGTCAGATAGAGGGGGGCGAGTTGGAGGAGGGGAAGGGGGGATCAGGGGGATGCGAAATGTTTGAAATGTGAAAAATTAAAAATGAAAGTAATAAGTCTGTGAATTCGCTGTGATAATGTCTAGATTTTGAAATAGAGGAGCTGGGTAAAAGGCGTTAGGGAAATGGGTTCACCGGGGGAGACGGGGTTGGAGGGAAAGATACTGGCAAGTAGATTACAGGATAAAATAACACAATTAGTACATTTTGATCAGACAGGGTTTGTGAAGGGACGAGAAACTAAAGATAACACTATAAGGGCCCTTCACATGCTCCAATGGATGCAAAATGGGCCTAACAAAACCCCTAGAGTCATGATCTCAATAGATGCCAAAAAGTCTTTTGATAGAGTTAACTGGACGTTTATGAAGGAAGTGTTAAGAGAAATAGGAATGGGAGAAAGGATGATGGGATGGGTGTCAGCATTATATACGCAACTGAGAGCAAAAGTTAAGGTTAAAGGGACCCTATCAGGAAGTTTTGAAATACGGAACGGCACAAGGCAAGGCTGCCCCCTATCACCAATTCTATTTGCTCTTGTTCTGGAACCACTATTATGTAGAATAAGGGAGAATGACGGAATAAGAGGGGTTGAAATTGGCCCTAGACAGCATAAAGTATCAGCATATGCTGATGACTTAATGTTTTTTCTTTCAAAACCAAAGAAATCTGTAGAGAGTCTGATGCAGGAAATGAGGAGTTATGGAAATTTATCAAACTTTAAAATAAATATGGAAAAATCTGTGATATTACCTAACCATGTGTCAAAATCATTAGTAACAACATTAAAAAACAGATACTCGTTTATTTGGAATAAAGAATCTATATTTTATTTGGGAGTCCATATCGCAGCAGATATAGGGCTGGTATTTGAAAGAAATTACAGTTTTTTTGTTGCAGAGATCATAGAGGACCTAAACAGATGGAAAGGACATATATTAACATGGTCAGGTAGAATAAACACTCTTAAGATGAACGTAATACCCAGACTAATTTATCTTTTATATACAGTGCCTATACCACTCCCTCAGACATTCTTCAAAAAAGTACGTAAAGTGTTCCTTTCATTTATATGGAAGGACAGAAACGCGAGAATAGCGTATGACATATTAAGAAGAAGGAAGGAGGATGGAGGACTGGGACTACCAGACATTGCAATGTATTACAGAGCAATGACTTTGGTATGCATACTAAACTGGTGTCATGACTCGAAGAACAAAGCATGGGTTTCGATGGAAAAAAATATGGCAGGCAGAGACATAAAAGGAGCACTATGGATACCACCCAAGATGAGAGGACTGTCCAAATGGACATCCTTATTAACTAGGAACACCTTGGCAGTATGGGACAGAATTAATAAAAATGGCAAATATGCCCCAAGAACATTGCCACTTTCCCCATTAGGAGGGTATCCATGGTTTCCCCCGGGAGAAGAAAGGGGAGCGTTAGGCCCATGGGAATCAGAGGGGAACACAATGTGTTTAAGATATGCACCACTAGGAAAACTAATCTCTCAAGCGGAATTGACGTCAACACAAGGGAAGACGTCAATGTCGAGGTGGAGATATTATCAAATGCAAGATTTCTTCCAAAAACTTGAACCGCAATTAAGAACTCTAAATTCGTTAAATACGTTTGAAAAAATGTGCATGGAAATGTCAAAACCGAACCATCTATTATCTCAAATGTATGGGTTGATACTCAGCGGGGAAAAGGTTGCAAACCCATATTTTAATAAGGAATGGGAAAAATAATTAAATTACACATTCACTACAGCTCAAATAAAAAACTTATGGAAGGTAACTCACTCATCGTCAATAAGTTAATCTATCCAGGAGATGCAATATAAATTCCTGACTAGATGGTATCGGACCCCTGTACGCATGGCACAAATATATTCAGCCGTAAGTACCGAATGTTGGAGGGGATGTAAAGAGAAAGGCACCTTTCTCCATACATGGTGGAGCTGCCGAAAGATTAGAGTTTTCTGGGAAGAAATAGCTCCATGGATAGAAAAGATGACAGGGAAACCTCCGGAATTAACACCATTAAACTTTTTATTCCATGGGTCCATGGGGTCTATGAAACCATATTAAAATAGTATCATACCACACTTACTAAATGTGGCCAAGAAGCTGATACCCAGATATTGGAAACAAATTACATGCCCTACCTTAGCAGAATGGAGAGGAGAAGTAGATAGGATAATGGAAGCAGAAAGATGGATTCATGAAACTAGAAACCAACAGGAGAAATTCAAAAAAATATGGGCAGAATGGGAAAAGAATGTTTAAAGAAGGAAAGAGAGGGAAGAGGGAATATAGAGAAAATGTAACTCTGCTTAAAGCCTAAAAAGAATATCTTGTTCGAATTAGGAGAAAATAAGAGATGAATAATGGACTGCAACTTTTTTTTATTTGCTTTTTGGAGTCACGGAGTATAAATAAACACTAATGAAATAAGGAATGTAGATGAACACATTAGTACATTAGTAGAAGGGGACAACAAATCCCCCTTATATAACACATTTTATTTCTCACGACACACCCCCCCACCCCTTATCCTCCCTTTTGGGAGGATAGTAAGAGGAGGGAAGGACATAAAAAGGGAAGGGGTAAGGAAAAGGAGGGAAATAAAGGGGGGTACGTATAGAGAACACAATAAACACATAGAAGAAATATAGGGAACTTTTCCCGAAGGAGAAAAGATAATATCTCTCCTACACTTTTTCACGATTTTGTAATTAAAATGATTGAAAGGGAAAGTAAAGGAAATGGAAAGAGGGAAGGGAAGGGAAGGGAAAGGGAAGGAAAGAGGGAAGAAGGGGAAGGGAAGAAAAGGGAAAAAAAGGAAAAAAAAAAGGAAAGAAAATGGAGGGGTTTAATTTTTTTTTTTTTTTTTGTTTTGTTGTTTTACAGGGAGACCCGCCTCTCAAAATCTAATTATATATGCTTAATGTTTGTTATGATTGTGTATATGTCTGATGTTTTGTTATTGTAAATGTTATGGTAAAGAAAATAAAGAGTAATTAATATAAAAAAGATAGAAGAGAAAGAAGCAGGTTCCATACCATGAGGCCACGGCTACATAATTTCCCAAGGGGGAATTAAAGGGACACAGACATACATGAGGCACTAGGAGGGGATAATAATAGTTTAATATCTCCACATAGGAGCACAAAGAGGGAGGGGAAGGTAATACGTAGGGGGACACAAGGGGAGTAAGGGGAGTAAGGGGAGATAGGGGGAGGGGGAGAGGGGGGGTATTGTATAATAGTGTCACAGGAGTTTAAATTTTTGAAGGGTGTACACACAGGTGTGGGACAGGCAAGGAATCAGTTAATAGAAGGCGGGGTGCATGGCTTGGAAACAAAAGGCAGTAGGAGTAAGAACGATTCACCACTGGGTCAGATAGAGGGGGGCGAGTTGGAGGAGGGGGAGGGGGAAGGGGGATCAGGGGGATGCAAAATGTTTGAAATGTGAAAAATTCAAAATGAAAAATGAAAAATGAAAGTAATAAGTCTGGAATTCGCTGTGATAATGTCTAGATTTTGAAATAGAGGAGCTGGGTAAGAGGCGTTAGGGAAATGGGTGCACCGGGGGAGAGGGGGTTGGAGGGAAAGGGAGGGGAGCACTCCATTCATCTCAAACCAAACCCCCAAATAGGTAAGTATCCACTGGGGCCGCAAGATTAAACGTTAAGAAGTGGGTGCCTCCCTTAGGGGTAAAAGGGTAAGGGTGGGGGGGGATTAGAGTTATTTAGAGGGAAAGGGAATTTAGGGGGGTTTTCTTTGTGTTTTTTTTTTCCTCCTCTTCTGTATACTCTCTCTCTATCTCTCTCCCAGGATGGAGGGAGTAAGGGTAACTTCTATTAATGCTAAAGGGCTTAATGTCCCAGAAGAAATGAGGATGCTCCTAAATGAACTTAAACAAACCCGTACGAACGTGGCATTTATACAGGAGACACATTTTAAGACGAGCGGACTCCCATACCTACAAAATAGATTCTTTCCGTGTGCGTATCATGCACACAACCAAACATCTAAATCTAAAGGGGTCTCCATTATAATCTCTAGCAGGTTGCCCTGGTCTATGTTAGACAAACAGACGGACGTAGAGGGACGGTACCTTTTCTTAAAGGGATACATCAGGGGGGTGAAAGTGACATTGGCCACTGTTTACGCACCAAATATACATCAAGACACTTTCTTAAAGAAAATTCTGTCTAGATTAGCTACATTTGCAGAGGAAAAAATTATCGATCCTGGGAGGGGACTTTAACATACCCTTAGATCCTAAAGTAGATACATCAACAGGGTCCTCCTCTACACCAGGAGGTATTAGGAGGGGCATCCTGCGGAAGCTGCAGGAAATGCAGCTGATAGATGTTTGGAGGGTGATGCATATGGGGGAGAGAGACTACACGTTCTTCCCCAACCCGCATCAAGTGTACTCGCGAATTGACTTTTTCCTGTTGCCACACTATCTATTGACGGCAGTACTTGAAGTTACTATAGGCAACATAACATGGTCAGATCATGCACCGGTGACGATTCATATCTCCTTGTCAGGCACGGCTTCCTCCCCAGAGTGGCATTGGCGTCTGAATGAGGGTTTGCTGCAGATCCCAGAAATCAGGGAGGACCTGGCAAAAGAAATGGAAGCTTATTTTTGGACGAACGACACTCCGGGGAGTGACCCGGGCATGATATGGGAAGCGCACAAGGCAGTGTTTAGAGGGGTACTGATAAAGCATGGATCCCGACTAAAGAAAGCACGAGAAGCACAGACGATAAAATTAGTGGAGGAAATTCAGGCACTAGAACTTCAGCATAAGAGAGTACAAGTACAGTCAGTAGGGGAAAAGTTGACACATCTGAGGAGACAGTTAACGGATCTGCTCAGGTATAAAGCGAAAGCGGCAATACATATGGGAAAGAAAATAACGTATGAATTAGGAGACAAATGCAGTAAAATACTCGCAGGGAAGCTGAAAGAGAAAGGAAAGTCAGTATATGTACCTCACATAAAGGGAGAAAAGGGACAATTAATTTCACTCCCAAAAGACATCGCTCAAAGATTTAGGGAGTATTACTCCTCACTTTATAATTTGGCTCCAACATCCATACCTCGAGCTAGGATAGAGGAATATCTTACTTCTGCATGTCTGCCCAGGCTGCCCTCACCGGAACGTAATAGCTTGGAAATTCCCATATCATTAGAAGAATTGAGGGCAGTGATGAAAGTAGTCAAGCATGGAAAGGCTCCAGGCCCAGATGGATTTACGATCTAATACTATAGGTATTTCTTCCCTATACTGGGGGTACATATGACTAGGATGTTCAATGAGATCGGCCGGGCCTCCACACTACCGCCGGACGCACTTAGGGCATATATATCGGTAATTCCGAAGGAAGGAAAAGATCCGGCGGTGTGGGGGAGCCATCACCCGATCTCATTGTTGAACACAGATTTAAAGCTTTTTACAAAACAGCTGGCCGCACGCCTTCAACCGCTACTAAATCAATTGGTACACCTGGACCAGGTTGAGTTTATCCCAGCCCGGGAAGCCAGGGACAATACTATCAAGGTACTCAACTTGGTCCACTGGGCAAATGAAACAAAAACGTCCAGTATCTTTTTAGGTATGAATGCGGAAAAGGCGTTTGATAGAGTGAACTGGCGGTTTATGTTCAAGGTTTTGAGACAAATGGGAATAGGAGAGCATATGATAAAATGGATAGCGGGAGTGTATGCTTCCCCGGAGGCATCAGTCAAAGTTAATGGGATATATTCTGAGCCATTCAAAATCTCAAATGGGACGCGATAGGGATGCCCACTCTCTCCTATGCTGTTTGCTCTCGCCCTCGAACCTTTATTAAACAGAATTAGGCAAAACTCAGACATCAAAGGTCTTCAAATAGGAGACCATAACTATAAAATTTCAGCCTATGCAGACGATCTGTTGTTTTCCCTATCTAGCTCCCACATCTCCCTGACAAATTTGATGAAAGAAATAGAGGGATATGGAGCACTTGCAAATCTAAAAATTAATTATGTTAAAGCGAAAGCGATGGGGGTGGCTCTTCCTCTACCAGTGCAGAAAACTATCCAGCCCAATTTTAATTTTAAATGGGTAGGGGCAGCATTAAAATACTTGGGGATACAGATACCGTCAAAAATAGAGAAGACCTTTTTGGTAAATTTTCCCCTACTTTATAAAGTAGCCTGCTCGCTATTGGACAAGTGGCAGCACGGACTTCATTCATGGTTTGGCCGTTGTAATACAATCAAAATTAGTATATTACCAAAATTTCTGTACCTATTTCAAATGGTGCCTGTGGAAGTCCCTGCCGCCTTTTTCCATCAAGTAAATACACTTTTTACTAAATTTATCTGGGCAAAATAAAGACCAAGGATTAGCCAAAGTCATATGACCCTTCCCAAGAGTAATACAAAATAAAAGGGGGAGTGCGTATGGACGAACTGGAAGTAGAGATAATAAAAAGGTGTGGGGCACTGGAAGTAATTACAGTAGTATCTGGGGGATTGAATTGACTTTTACTATGAAATTTTAACAGAGACGAATCGGGAAGAGATTACGAAATAGTTTGACTACGGTAATTTTGTAAGATGTGTTCCACAGAATTTGGGGATTGGAGTGTCTGTTTTTTCTTTTTTGGTGCCTCCTCTTTTCCGTCTCTGTTTTCTTTTTCTTTCTCTTTTGCGTATAATACTAGGTAAATGAAAATGCAGGAATCAGGAGAAGTGAAATATGTATAAAGTAAATGGAAGAGTTGCATTCTATTATCTGTACCTCCTCTGAAATATAAATAAAGAATACATAATTTTTTTTTTGCAATACTGTAAAAATGAAGGCAGTAACATCTACAGTTAACTAGGATATTCTGCATCTCAGGCTGGGTTCACACCATTGCAAAATTAAATATAATAGTTATAAACTATTAAATGTTAGGTATGGGAATTTCCTTTTAAATTAGTCTGTTAGTGAACGTAACAAATTATTAACCATTATTATATATTTTTTTTATTATTAATGTTATTTAATAATAATTAATAATAAAAACTATAATGATAGTTATAAACTATTAAATTATAGGTATTGGAATTTCCTTTCAAATCTGGCTGCCGGTTAGTGAACATAACAAAAATTAAGGCCAAAATGTCTTTGGCAAAAAAAATCCCAATAAGTGTATATGAATTGGTTTGGGTCTACAAACTATGGTATGCAGTTAATACTGGAATTTTTATTTATTCTATACTAGTAATGGTGGTGATCAGCGATTTATAGTGAGACTGTGATTTTACGGCAGACAATCTGACACTAACTGACAATTTGTGGGAACTGACTAACTGCCACTGACATCGCCAGTGGCACTAATAGAGCCATCAGTGCTAATAACATGCACTGTCACTGTACTAATGATACTGGCTGGGAAGGGGTTAATATCTAAGGGCAATCAATGGGGTTAAGTGTGTGCCTAACAATGTGTAATGTGTGCTGATTTTTACTACAAATCGATTTGTTTCTTTTCCCTGCTTTGCAGGGAAAAGAAACAGAGCGATCGTTACCTCTGTTCAGAGCCCTGTGTTGTTTTCTGACACGAGCTGGCGGGGGCAGAAAACCTGAAACAGGCCCTATCGTAGTATATATGGCAAGTGGTTATAGCTGCCTGGCAATGTGGGTTTTTATGTACTTGGATCATTGATAGTTATTTACAATTTTCTTTCTATTATTTAATAGATAGCAAATATTTGAATTTGTCGACGATGAACAAGAGTTCTGTGGTGGAATTTATCTTTGCGGGGCTCACCGACAACCCTAAACTTAATATTTCACTGTTTGTCCTATTTATGCACATTTACATGATAACAATGGTGGGTAACCTTGGCATTATTGCTATAAGCATAACCAACAAACATCTTCACAAGCCAATGTACTGGTTTCTGAGCCATCTTTCCTTTGTGGACCTCACGTATTCTTCAGCGGTCACTCCTAAAATGCTGAGGGACTTTTTAAGTGAAACCAAGACCATCTCTTTTCTTGGCTGTGCCATACAGATGTACGTTTTTGTTTGTTTTGGATCCAGTGAATGTCTTCTTCTAGGAGTCATGGCCTACGATCGCTATGTGGCCATCTGTAACCCATTGTTGTACAGAGTTCTCATGAGCAGCATCTTGTGTCTCCGGATGTTGGTTGCTGTCTATTCTGGAGGATTTGTGAACTCTCTTGTGCAAACAACCTCTGTGTTCCATCTAAACTTCTGCAGATCCAACATTATTGACCATTTCTTTTGTGACATTCCACCACTCTACAAGCTCTCTTGTTCTGATTTATCCATAAACCTAGCTGTACTACTTGTTTGTGGTGCTGCAATCTCCCTGAGCTGCCTCCTACTCATCCTTGTCTCATACACCAACATTGTCCTGGCCATTATGAAGATCCGGTCAGCCAAGGGTAGATACAAGGCTTTTAACACTTGTGCTTCTCATATGACAGTTGTCAGTATCTTCTATGGGACCGGCCTCTTTATGTATTTTCGACCATCTACAAGCTATGCCCTCCAGCAAGACCGGGTGGCTTCAGTCTTCTACAGTATAATTATACCTATGTTAAACCCTTTGATATATAGTCTTAGGAATGCTGAGGTTATAAAAGCTCTAAAAAAAGGTTTAAAACTAACTTAAAGTGGTTTTAAACCCTCACATATACCCAGTTAAGTGACTGGCCTCAGATGATACACAGAGATTAAACAAATTCTCCTGCTTAAGTTGTACCAGTTTATCTACTGCCATCTGTCCCCTACAGCCATTCAAAGTGCAGAATTTACACAGGATCTTTTAGCTCTGAAAAGCAGGGGACAGTGAGCTGAAGTTACATAAATGAGGAGAGCTCTGAGTGCTGATTGGAGGGAACGAACCCCCCCCCCCCCCCACACACAGCACACAGGAACAGAGCTGAGGCTGTCAATCTGCTGGAGGTCCCTCCCCTGTCACTATTTTTCTCTTGGTGTCAGAAAAACTTGTAAGAAGTGATTCATGCTGATAGCAGAGGAATGGGGCAGCAGACAGAAATGACACTAAAGCCCTGTACACACGATCGGTTTCACAGATGAAAACAGTCTGATGGACTTTTTTCATCGGACAAACCGATCGTGTATGGGCCCCATCGGTCTTTTATCCATCAGTGTTAAAAAATAGAACATGTTTTAAATTTATCCGATGGAAAAAAAAACAATAGCAAATTACTAGCGTCTGTGGGGAACTCCATCGGATAAAAAACCAACGCATGCTCAGAATCAAGTCGACGCATGCTCAGAAGCATAGAACATCATTTTTCTTGGCTCGTCGGAGTGTTTTACGTCACGGCGTTTGGGACTGATGGTGTGTAGGCAAGACTGATGGAAGTCAGCTTCATCGGATTTCCGATGGAAAAATCCATCGGTTTAAAATCCATAGGAAATCCGATCGTGTGTACAGGGCTTTAGTGTTCTTATTTGAGATAAGTACACACTACATAAGGATATGCGTTGTTCATATTTCATGTCTGAGGTTTACAACCACTTCCCAACCGTGGTATAGCAGAATGACAGCTACAGCGCGGTCTGCCAGTTCTGGGAGGGTGTCATAAGATGTCCTCCCGTTATCGCGCCCACTGCGGCATGTGGATGGCGCATTCTGTGATCGCTGTGTTCTTAGAATACAGCTGATCACAGATCGGAGTAAAAAGCCAATCACAGCGGCTCTTTACCACCTGATCAAGTGTGTTCAATCATAGCTAATCACAATGTAAACACAAGCTGGTTATCGGCATTCCTTTCTGCACGCTGACAGCGTGAGGAGAGGAGAGCTGTTAACCGGCTTGTGTGAAAGGGACATCTACACTGATTATCAGTGCAGCCCCAACAGTGCCCAACATTGCTGCCAATCAGTGCTCATCAGTGCTGTCAATTAGTGCCCATCAGTGCTGCCAATCAGTGCCCATCAGTGCCTCCTCATCAGTGTCGCCTTTCAGTGCTGCCTATCAGTGCCCATCAGTGATGCCTATCAGTGCCCTTCAGTGCCGCCTATTAGTGCCCATCAGTGCCACCTATCAGTGCCACCTATCAGTGCCACCAATCAGTGCAGCCTCATCAGTGCCCATCAGTGCAGCCTTATTAGCGCACATCAGTGATAGAGAAAAATTACCTGTTTGCTAAATTTTATAGCAAACTATGAAAAGGTGTTTTTTTTTTTGTTTCAAAATTTTCGGTCGTTTTTTTGTTTATTTTGTAAAAAACAAAAACCCAGTATTGATTAAATACCACCAAAAGAAAGGTCTATTTGTGTAAAATAATTATAAAAATTGCATATGGGTACAGTGTTTGATGACCGCGCAATTGCCATTCAAAGTGTGACAGCGCTGAAAGCTGAAAATTTGCCTGGGCAGGAAGGGGGTAAAAGTGCCCAGTAGGCAAATGGTTAAAGCTGAACTCCAATCAAATATACTGTAAAAGATATAATATATAAACCTTAAATTAATGTTTTTGCTAATTTTAATACTTTTTTTATTGTTTCTCAAGTAGCAAAAAGTAAATACAACATTGTGAAACATTATATGATGTTTTACACTACATAAAACAATTATTGCTTTACCATCCCCCCCCCCCCCCGACCCACACCCACCTCCCCTCCCCCCACACCACTGCAGTCATTAAATATATATTACTTCCATTTATTGTAAAACCTCAAAGGAGAAGAAGGGAAAGAACACCCCTGAGGGCAAAGGGCCATGTAAAAAGAGAAAGCATCTGAGGCCCTATAGAGAAGAGGAGTAGGAGCAGGGGGGTGGCGGGGGGCGGAGGAGAGACTCTCGTCCTCATCCCCTCATAGTGGCCACCCCATCTCGTCCAGCCAAGGCTTCCACATCCTCACAAACTTCCGATAATTACCACGCCTTATAAATGTCACTCCCTAATTCCAAACTAATGAGTTGATGGTCTCAACCCAATTTCTTGCTGTTGGGGGGGGGGGACTGTGCCTGCCATTTCTGTGCAATTAATTTCCTCGCCTGGAATAGGCACCTCAGCACCACTTCCGTAGTGCCGGCCGGGACTTTACCTTCCTCCATACTCCCTAGCAGACATGTCTTGGCCACTGGTTCTAGTGTGGTCCTAAAGATTTTATTTATCCTATCTATTATCTCCACCCAGTATCTAAATAGCTTCGGGCACTTCCACACCATGTGGATAAAATCTCCTGCTGCCTTGCACCTGGGGCACTCATCACCCTGTCTCCACCCAAGATTAAACTTTTTTTTAGGGGTATAATAGACTATATCTATCAGGAACAAGTGAGATACTTTCTGTGAAGGGGAAATTGACACCAATGCTCCTCGTTCTAAAATCTTGTCCCACTCTTCCGTGGTCATTGCTCCCACGTCTCTGTCCCATCCTATTTTACTCTTGGAAGGTCCTATTGCACTTATTATTCTAGCTCCCAATCTGGCGTATAGCTCAGAAATTAGTCCTTTAGATGTATCTGACTTAATTATTTTTAGGAGAGTGGGGATCTGGGTCCATTAAATTATTGTGACCTCAATTGTGCTTGAATAGCGTGCCTAATCTGGAGATATTTATAGAAGGATTTGTTTGATATATTAAATTCCCGCCTTAAATCTAAGAATGTTTTAATTAGGTTGCCCTCGTATAGTTGGATTACTCGGTTAATGTCCTGTCTCTCCCACTCCCTCGGCCTCTCAATACCCCTTACTTCCACCAGGTTTTTATTGTTCCATAGAGAAGTGTATTTTGTTACCCCATTATACCCCATTAATACCTTCGTTACCTGCCATACTTTACTAACTAGTTTTATAGTCGGACATCCATGGATGAATGAATCTGCCTCTAATGCCTCCACTAGTATGTTATGTGGGGCCCCCGTTAGCATCATTCTGCCGCTGGAGTCCCCACCTCCCGCATCTCCACAGCCCACAAGATGTTGCAGCTGGGATGCCAGGAAATATGATCTCGGGTGCGGAACCGCCATGCCCCCTTCTTTAGTCGGTAATTGCATAGTTTGCAAACTGATCCTAGATTGGCCCTTCTTCCAGATTAATTCCCTAAAGAGGGATTCTGTTCTTTTAAACCATTTTTGGCCTATCCAAACCGGGGAATTATGGAACAGATATAATATCTGCGGTAACCATATCATCGTTATTAAATTACAGCGCCCTGCTACAGATAAAGGGAGTTGACTCCATATATCTCCTTTTTGCTTTAATTTAAGCAATAGTGGAGCTAGATTGTTATTAACATACTGGTTTATGTCGTTCGTGATCCAAATACCCAGATATTTCAGCTTTGCAACTACTTTTAGGTGGGGAGTTCCAGATGGTATCTGGCTACCAAGTGGGTCAACCGGCAACAAGGCCAACTTCTTCCAATAGATAACCAGACCAGAAAATCGTCCGAACTCACCCAACCATTTGTATCACTGCGTTTAATGGAAGTTTCAACATCTCCAAGGAAAAACAGCACATCATCCGTGAACAGTGCTATCCTGTCCTTTTTCTGCCTGTCTTCGGAACCCCTGTATGCCTGGCATTGATCTAGTCATAATTGCTTGTGGTTCCATCGCAAGGGCGAACAATAAGGGGGACAAAGGACAGCCCTGTCTCGTCCTTTTCTTCAACTGAAACGGCTCTGAGTGTTCATTGTTGATTTTTATTTTTGCTCTTGGTTCGGTATAAAGTATTTTCACCCATCTAATAAAAGAGGGGCCAAACCCAAATCTCACTAGCACTCTCCATAAATAGTCCCATTCCAGGCTATCGAAGGCCTCGGCAACGTCCAAGGCCAATATCGCTCTAGAACCTACATTGTCTGTTGGAATCTGCATATTTAGAAAGACTCTTCTGATATTGATACTAGTTGACCTATTGGGAATAAAGCCCGGTCAGGGTGTATAAGGTTTTGAATACATCTATTTAGACGGGTTGCTAGCACTTTGGGCAAAATTTTTACGTCAGTACATAGCAGTGAGATTGGGCGGTAAGAGGATACATCCAGTTGATCCTTCCCCTCCTTGTATTTTACTGTAATCAGGGGCGTACCTAGAGCATTTGGCACCCGGGGCGGATCCTATATCTGGCAACCCCCCCACATTAAAATGTAAAAACACCCCACTGTGCCCCCGGCATACCTCTGCATCCTTCAATATCTCTTTGTCACTACTGTGTACCCCCTCTCCACAACTGCATCTCTGGACCCCTTTACATTACACATCACCCTGCATCTCTGGACCCCTTTACATTACACAGCACCCTGCACCTCTGGACCCCTTTACATTACACAGCACCCTGCATCTTTGGGCCCCTTTACATTACACAGCCCCCTGCACCTCTGGGCCCCTTTACATTACACAGCACCCTGCATCTCTGGACCTCTTTACATTACACAGCACCCTGCCCTTCTGGACCCCTTTACATAACATATCACCCTGCATCTCTGGACCCCTTTACATTACACAGCACCCTGCACCCCTTTACATTACACAGCACCCTGCATCTTTGGGCCCCTTTACATTACACAGCCCCCTGCACCTCTGGGCCCCTTTACATTACACAGCACCCTGCATCTCTGGACCTCTTTACATTACACAGCACCCTGCCCTTCTGGACCCCTTTACATAACATAGCACCCTGCACCTCTGGACCCCTTTACATTACACAGCCCCCTGCACCCCTTTACATTACACAGAACCCTGCATCTCTGGGCCCCTTTACATTACACAGCACCCTACACCTCTGGACCCCTTTAAATTACACAGCACCCTGCGCCTCTGGGCCCCTTTACATTACACAGCACCCTTCACCTCTGGACCCCTTTACATTATACAGCCCCCTGCACCCCTTTACATTACACAGCACCCTGCATCTCTGGGCCCCTTTACACTACACAGCCCCCTGCACCTCTGGGCCCCTTTACATTACACAGCACCCTACACCTCTGGACCTCTTTACATTACACAGCACCCTGCCCTTCTGGACCCCTTTACATTACATAGCACCCTGCACCACTGGACCCCTTTACATTACACAGCCCCCTGCACCCCTTTACATTACACAGCACCCTGCATCTCTGGACCCCTTTACATTACACAGCACCCTGCGCCTCTTGGCCCCTTTACATTACACAGCACCCTACACCTCTGGACCCCTTTATATTACACAGCACCCTGTGCCTCTGGGCCCCTTTACATTACACAGCACCCTACACCTCTGGACCCCTTTACATTACACATCCCCCTGCGCCTCTGGGCCCCTTTACATTACACAGTACCCTGCCCTTCTGGACCCCTTTACATTACATAGCACCCTGCACCTCTGGACCCCTTTACATTACACAGCACCCTGCAACTCTGGGCCCCTTTACATTACACAGTCTCCTGCACAACTGAGCCCCTTTACATTACACATCCCCCTGCGCCTCTGAGCCCCTTTACATTACACAGCACCCTGCACCTCTGGGCCCCTTTACATTACAAAGTCCCTTGCACCTCTGGGCCCCTTTACATTATACAGCCCCCTGAACCCCTTTACATTACACAGCACCCTGCACCTCTGGACCCCTTTACATTACACAGCCCCCTGCACCTCTGGGCCCCTTTATATTACACAGCCCACTGCACCTCTGGACCCCTTTACATTACACAGCACCCTGCATCTCTGGACCCCTTTACATTACACAGCACCCTGCCCTTCTGGACCCCTTTACATTACACAGCCCCCTGCACCTCTGGGCCCCTTTACATTACACAGTCCCCTGCACCTCTGGGACCCTTTACATTACACAGTCCTCTGCGCCTTTGGGCCCCCTTACATTACACATCCCCCTGCGCCTCTGGGCCCCTTTACATTACACAGCACCCTGCGCCTCTGGGCCCCTTTACATTACACAGCACCCTGCAGCTCTGGACCCCCTGCATGTTACACAGACCCCCCTTCAGCGCAGGCCCCCCTTCAGTGTATCCACCCCTTCAATGCAGACCCCCCAATTCAGTGTAGACCCCCCGTTCAGTGCAGACGCCCCCCTCGTTCAGTGCAGCCCCCTCGTTCAGTACAGACGCCCCCCGTTCAGTGCAGACGCCCCCTCATTCAGTGCAGACGCCCCCTCTTTCAGTGTAGCCCCCCACTCAGTGTAGCCCCCCCATTCAGTGTAGCCCCCCCTTGTGCAGTGCAGACACCCCCTTGTTCAGTGTAGCCCCCCTCGTTCAGTGCAGACGTCCCCTCGTTCAGTGTAGCCCCCCGCTCAGTGTAGCCCCCAGTTCAGTGCAGACGCCCCCTCGTTCAGTGTAGCCCCCCCGCTTATTGTAGCCCCCCTCGTTCAGTGCAGACGCCCCCTCGTTCAGTGTAGCCCCCCCTCGTTCAGTGCAGGCGTCCCCTCGTTTAGTGTAGCCCCCCGCTCAGTGTACCCCCCCTCGTTCAGTGCAGATGCCCTCTCGTTCAGTGTAGCCCCCCTCCTTCAGTGCAGGGCCCCCTCGTTCAGTGTAGCCCCCCGCTCAGTGTAGCCCCTCGTTCAGTGCAAGCGTCCCCTCGTTCAGTGTAGCCCCCCCGCTCAGTGTATCCCCCCTCGTTCAGTGCAGGTGCCCCCTCGTTCAGTGTACCCCCCAGCTCAGTGTGCCCCCCTCATTCAGTGAAGCCCCCCCTTCAGTACCTCAGATCAGCGCAGCGGCACATGCACGCAGGTCCCCTCCCCCTGTTTACACATAAACAGAGAGTAGGGGGAGGCGGCTTTACTCTGCTGCTCTGTGCCTGTGTGACATCCGGGATCACACAGACAGGCGGCCGCGAGAGGAAAGGAGGGGATGGTAGGTGTAGCGGTGTCACCCTGCACCCCCCCGCACACCCCCTCCCCCTCGCCACTGTAGCTAGCTCGCCTCTCCCTGCCTGTCAGTGTGCCACTGCGGCGCTGCCTAAACCCGCGGCGCTGCCGCCACGGGTGTAGTACAAACGCTGAGGGGGGTGCCGGTCTGACACCCCCCCAGTGTGTGGTACCCCGGGGCACCCCGCCCCCCTCGCCCCCCCCTTAGTACGCCTCTGACTGTAATGGTGGCTTCTGACATCAAGGTGGGAAGTCTCCCAATGGCTAATGTCCACCTCAGTGTCTTCAGCAGTTCTGGGAGCAGTACCTCACCATAGCATTTTATATTTCTATTGGGAGCCTGTCCGGGCCTGGTGACTTTTGCCTGGACATCCCAGCCACTGCTCGCTGCAATTCATCCAAAGTCACCGGTGCCTCTATATCCTTTTTATCCTTCTCTGTCAGGGTCAGGATTGTTATTCCTTGAAGAAACCCATCCATTCTTTCAGTCCCAGCCCCCCCCCCCCGATGGATTTATACAGGGATTTGTAATATTCACTAAATGTGTGCATTATCTCTCTCAGGTAAGTAGAGATCTCGCCACTTGATGTCCTGACCGCCGAGACAGTGGAGGTGGGGGGTATTAGATCTAATCAAGGGTGACAGCAAACGGCCCACTCTCTCCCCTTCCCCAAAATGACACTGTCTCTGAAATAATCGCCTATTCTCTGTCCTCCTTCTGATGCCCATTTTATAAACTTGTTGCTTGTCTAGCCATTCCCGTTGTTTATCTGGGGTTGGGTCTTCGACATATCGCCTCTCTGCCTGCATCACCTCGTTCCAAATATCCCTTTCCCATTCCCTAGATTTCCCCTTAATTCTAGCCACCTGTTGGATGAAGAGGCCTCTAATGCCTTGTACACACGATCGGAATTTCCGATGGAAAAAGTCAGACGGAATTTTTTCATCGGATTTTCCTACCGTGTGTATGCCCCATCAGACTTTTTCCATCGGAAATTCCGAAGAATTCCGTCTGAGTTTAGATAGAGAACATGCTCTCTTTTACTCCGATGGAATTCCGTCGGAATTACGATGTGATTTTGGTGGGTCAAAAGTCCGACTGTGTGTACGGGGCATAAGATAGGCTTTCAAGGAGTCCCAAATCACTCCGGCTGGCACTGTGTCTGCATTAATTTGCACAAATTCATTCAACCTAGACACCACTTCTCCGGAGTTACCCATCAGTTTCAGCCAGCAAGGGCTTATTTTCCATTCTCTTGGATGGACTTTACCCCCAATATTAATTGTCAACACGAGCAGAGAGTGATCCGAGACTCCTCTTGGGCCATACTCTTTGTTCCTCACCAGCAATGTTGCTTCCCTATTACCTAGTGCCATATCTATTCTGAAATGAGTGAGGTGAGAGCTTGAAAAGCAGGAGTATTACCCTCCCTGTGGATTGCACGTTTGCCATATATCCCTCAACCTCATTTCCTCTAAGAATCGAGATAGCCGACCCTCTCCTATTATATTGGGCCAATTCCCCGGTGGAAATCTATCTAGGGTTCTGTCTAGGACTTCGTTGAAGGCTCCTACCACTATCACTAGGATTCCCACTTTATCCAGTGTGAACTCCACCAATTTATGCAAGACCTCAAATTTAAATGGAGGAGGAATGTAAATATTTGCCAGCACATATAATTTATTCTCGATCGAGCAAACCAAGAAAATATACCAACCCTGCTCATCTATACTACTCTCCCTACAGGAGAACGCCACTCCTTTCCCAACCATTATGCTCACCCCCCTTAAATAGGAGGAATGGACAGAATGGTATTGGGATTGGAACTTCCGGTTACGTAGTTGTGGCACAGTAGCAATGATCAAATGCGTCTCCTGTAGGCAGAGCAGTCCGGTCCCAGTCCCCTCCAGTGTAGACAGGACCGTGGCTCTCTTGGTTGGATCTCCCAGCCTTCGGACATTCCAAGAGCTTATACTAAATGTCCTATCCTGCATGGAAGAGTATCAAATTAAAATGAGTAGAAAAAGAAAGGCAAAAGGAAAAAGAGAAAAAAAAAAACAATCTATCAGTCCCACTCTCCTCCCACCCAGGGTATCTCCTATAGTCTTTGCCTCCCTCCCTCCCCCAGTCTCCCACACTTCTCTCTATTTGTGCCATCTGCCATATTATTATTTCTGGTGTGTACTTCTTACCCCCCACCCTGCCCCTATCCCCTCCTCCACCCACCACCCTCCCTCCTGTACCTACCCACCTCTGCCCAACTGGGCTTACCCTAAGAGCTTCACTTGTGACCTTTCCATACCCCTCCCACCATTCCCTCCTCACATTTCAAACCAGTGCCGTTGACAAATTTAGTGAAAAATATGGCCAGAATGGGGGGCCCCCTTACTCCCATTCTTACTTGCATCTATAACACCCAACCAAAACTGTGTCTCACCTCCTCCGCTTCCATATAATTTAATCAAACAGCATTATTATTATAGTGATAATTAAACCAAAAAAAAGGAAATTCCCATGAGAAAGGGAAAAGTATCTTCGGGACTGTAAATCAAAAACAGGGAAAATTTTCCCCCTCTTTGGGAAAAAAGGGGAAAAAAAAAAGAAAAAAAGAGAGAGGGACAAGTGGCCGATAGCCCCAAAAAGGGAAATGGAAAAAGAGAGGGAAGAAAAAATTTAATTTCCCCAGGTCTTTCTTGTTTTCTTCCAACCACTGCGCAACGTCATTCGGTGAGCTGAAAAAAAAGGTTCTGCCCAATGCTGTCACCTGCAATCCGGCTGGGTACAACAGGGCATATACAACTTTATGTTTCTGCAAAGTACGCTTGATTGGCATAAATTCAGCTCTGCGCTTCTAAATTAATGTTTTTAAGTACAAGCAGTATAAGCCTCTGAATTTTACCTGCTATCAGCCTCTTGCAGTCCACTATACAGCATAAACTTAGAGAGGAAAAAGCAGCACAAGAAACCAATCAGGTGTGTTGCAGATAGGGGAAGAGTTTAAAAAGGGAATGAGTAAATTAGTGTGCTGCTTCTCTTTTCACTGTCTAGGTACATGATGCAGAGGAGACACGTAAGTGAAAATGAAACTGCAGATGAGATAGTTAAAATCTGTGGAGTGGATGTAGAAAATACAAAACCTTTTGGCAGGTAGAGCAGTTCCTATATGTAGCACATACCCCAGACTGGTCCTGCTGTTTGTCTCAGGTTCTATTCCCTATTAGCAGTTTCTTAGTCTCTCCACTTAATAAACAGGCAGGTGTTTCTTGTTTTTAGTTTATTGGTTAAAGGACTAGGATGGGGAATAGGGTGAGCCTTGTGATACTCCAGAACTAGTGCAACTTGAACTGAGGACACTCTCTAAGAACTAACTTCTCAGACGAAGGCCTCTAATATAAGGGGATGTGGACATTTATCTCCCGGGGGATTCCCCCATTGGAAGCAGCCCTGGAACAACAAACAGTCTCTTACAAAAAGAGGGCAAACAAGCAACAGTCTCTCCAGGATAACCACGTATGGTGCCAAGTGGGAGACCGTACGTAAAGCCCTGGAGAAACACTGGGAAGTTCTTAATAACAATAAGGGGCTGGCCAACTTAGTGGGCAACTGCCCTAAAATGGTGGCACGAAGATCTAAGAACTTAGGGGATATCCTCATCCATTCTGAGTTTACCAGGCATCCAGGATATACTTGGCTGAGTATCCTCGATGTAAGGGGATGTTTCCATGCACTAGATGTCAAATCTACCCATTTGTAGACAGAACAAATACTTTTAAGGATGCTATGGGACAGAAAGAATATGAGATTAGAGATCTAATCAATTGCTCTAAAACTCGAATAATATACATGATTACATGCCCATGTCCCAAAATTTACATATGGTAAAACCAAAAGACCACTTAAGGTGTGAATAGGGGAGCACCTTAGGGACATCAGGAAAGAGAAAAACAGAAATCCAGAAAAAGAACAGGAAAAACCTGTAGCAAAACACTTCGCACAATACCATCAAGGTAAAACTGATGGATTGAAAGTGAAGGGGATTTACGTACTTAAATTATCAACAAGAAGGGGAGACTTCAACCGTATCCTACTACAAAAAGAAAAGTGGTGGATATTTAGGTTGAAATCTCTCGTGCCCCTGGGCTTGAACACGACCTCAATCTGCAGCCTTTTTTGGATCAGTAAGAGGTACCTTGTTCTCCCCCTCCATGATCCCTGCTTTAGCTTCACGATAGGGCTTTTCATTGTATTTGATTCTACCTTATTTTATCTTACCTCTCCTTATTTATTCAATTCGACTTGACCAATATATGCTTTATTTGTCTATTCTCCAGCCTCTCCATATTCGGCTCCTATATTTTCTCATCTCCTTTAGTATTCTATTACAAATTGCTTCCTTCTATTGTTGTCCATTCCTCTGCCCCCTCTCCTCCACTTGTCTGTCTAAACGTCAGTGTGAATTGTGATGTTAAAATAGGTATCCAGAGATCTGGATGCTACGTCCCCTCACTAAATGCATAAACCATTTTTGATACATATTATCAACCTGCTGACATAAGGGATTTATGATCTTACTTACCCCATATACAACCTAGTGATGGCTTGCAAATAAAGTCAGATTCCCGATGAACATGCCTTATGGTAAAACAACTTAAAGTATTTGTTGCTTCTACTGTGAAAACCTAAGCCGACAGTGAACATACAGAGGATGAACATATTTTTTCTGTTTTGCTTTATTTACAAGCAAAAAAGGAGGGGTGGCTTCACCCTGACAGAATTGAAGATAAAGGGGAGAGGTGTGTGCCTGTCCCCTCCCCATCCAGACGAAGCTACGTGACTTGCCGTTGCGAAATGCGTTGACGTCATCACAGTCCTGTGATGCCGCTCGCTTGATCTCCCACTCAGCTGGGATGTGGAGAGCTGTAGGAGTGCCGGTTGCAATATAGACAGAGCCGTTCCGCATGAAAACACTGCAGAGTGTTTCTGAGCACATCACATGGTGCTTCCATGTGTCTCCGAAGGTGGCCATGGAAATTTGAAGATACATCGGAAAGACTCCGTAAATTGCAGCCATAGAGGCGGAGAGCGGAAGGCAGCATGCCGGAACAGCGTATGGATGTGGGAATATAGGGACATTGCTCTGCCACTTGATCCAGTACACTGAACTTAAAATATCCCCGTTTTGCATGTCTACTCGACATGCTGTTTATAGCATAACTTGGATGCATCCTGTCATCATCATCAGCACTACAGGGCAAATTGGCCACCAATAGGGATGAGCTTCGTGTTCGAGTCGAACACACAATCGACTCGAACATCGGCTGTTCGATCGTTCGACGAAGATCGAACGTTATGGGCCGTTCGCGCCAAATTCGAGTGACGCGAACGGCCCACAATACACTGCGCCATCGCAGTGCAATCCTGGCGCTGTGATTGGCCAAGCATGCACTGTGACCCTGCATGCTTGGCCAATCACAGCGCCGGCAGCGTGGAGAGCCATAATTGGCCACAGGCAGGATGCCTGTGGCCAATCATAGCTCAGGGGGGTTTAGTACATGCCCCACACTATAAAAGGCCACCAGCACGGCGGCCTTGTGAAGTGTGTTTCGGCGTGCAGGGAAAGAGCTACATAGGCAGGGACAGTGTGTTCTACGTTGTGTTCTTTTCTCAGGCATCTGCAGGAGTTGCTGTTCATTGCTGTTCTCTAAGCTAGATAGGCAGGCAGGGACAGTGTGTTCTTTTCTCAGGCATCTGCAGCATTTAGTGGGTGTTGTGTGCCCCAGCACAGTATACACCTGTATATACCTGTCATTGCTGTTCTCTAAGCTAGATAGGCAGGCAGGTACAGTGTGTTCTTTTCTCAGGCATCTGCAGGAGTTGCTGTTCATTGCTGTTCTCTAAGCTAGATAGGCAGGCAGGGACAGTGTGTTCTTTTCTCAGGCATCTGCAGGAGTTGCTGTTCATTGCTGTTCTCTAAGCTAGATAGGCAGGCAGGGACAGTGTGTTCTTTTCTCAGGCATCTGCAGGAGTTGCTGTTCATTGCTGTTCTCTAAGCTAGATAGGCAGGCAGGGACAGTGTGTTCTTTTCTTAGGCATCTGCAGCAGTTAGTGGGTGTTGTGTGCCCCAGCACAGTATACACCTGTTTATACCTGTCATTGCTGTTCTCTAAGCTAGATAGGCAGGCAGGGACAGTGTGTTCTTTTCTCAGGCATCTGCAGGAGTTGCTGTTCATTGCTGTTCTCTAAGCTAGATAGGCAGGCAGGGACAGTGTGTTGTTTTCTCAGGCATCTGCAGCAGTTAGTGGGTGTTGTGTGCCCCAGCACAGTTTACACCTGTATATACCAGTCATTGCTGTTCTCTAATAAAGTATCTGCTGGAGTTAGTGGGTGTTGTGTGCCCTAGTACAGTATACACCTGTATATACCCATCATTGCTGTTCTCTAATAAAGGCATCTGCTGGAGTTAGTGGGTGTTGTGTGCCCTAGTACAGAATACACCTGTATATACCCGTCATTGCTGTTCTCTAATAAAGGCATCTGCTGGAGTTGGTGTTGTGTGCCCTAGTACAGTATACACCTGTATATACCCGTCATTGCTGTTCTCTAATAAAGGCATCTGCTGGAGTTAGTGGGTGTTGTGTGCCCTAGTACAGTATACCCCTGTATATACCTGTCATTTCTGTTCTCTAATAAAGGCATCTGCTGGAGTTAGTGGGTGTTGTGTGCCCTAGTACAGTATACACCTGTATATACTCATCATTGCTGTTCTCTAATAAAGGCATCTGGTGGAGTTAGTGGGTGTTGTGTGCCCTAGTACAGTATACACCTGTATATACCCGTCATTGCTGTTCTCTAATAAAGGCATCTGCTGGAGTTAGTGGGTGTTGTGTGCCCTAGTACAGTATACACCTGTATATACCCGTCATTGCTGTTCTCGAATAAAGGCATCTGCTGGAGTTAGTGGGTGTTGTGTGCCCCAGTACAGTATACACCTGTATATACCCGTCATTGCTATTCTCTAATAAAGGCATCTGCTGGAGTTAGTGGGTGTTGTGTGCCCTAGTACAGTATACACCTGTATATACCCGTCATTGCTGTTCTCTAATAAAGGCATCTGCTGGAGTTAGTGGGTGTTGTGTACCCTAGTACAGTATACACCTGTATATACCCATCATTGCTGTTCTCTAATAAAGGCATCTGCTGGAGTTAGTGGGTGTTGTGTGCCCTAGTACAGTATAAACCTGTATATACCCATCATTGCTGTTCTCTAATAAAGGCATCTGCAGCAGTTAGTGGGTGTTGTGTGCCCCAGCACAGTATACACCTGTATATACCCGTCATTGCTGTTCTCTAATAAAGGCATCTGCTGGAGTTAGTGGGTGTTTTGTGCCCTAGTACAGTATACACCTGTATATACCCATCATTGCTGTTCTCTAATAAAGGCATCTGCTGGAGTTAGTGGGTGTTAGTGGCCTCACACTCACTGCTTCCTTTTTGTTTTAATTTCATGTGAGTACTTTAGGTGGATACCCTCCATCTTCTACATTTTTTACTTATATTTTGTTTTGACCATTCATGATACCTAACCAGTTCATACCACTATACTTCTTATACAGTAGATATTTCAAGCATCCACCCCTGAAGAGTGTGCCATCTACACGAAACGCGTCGGACACCAGGGATGCACTACATGACCTTACATGATCTACTTCTTTCAAAAAAGTCCCCCCTCCCTTTGTACCACTGGTTTTATATACATTCATTATATACATCTAATTTTTTGTCGCCCCTGCTGACAATAGGATATCTGTACATATGTATGTTCATTTTATGTATCCATTTAATATGCCAGATGTCTATGTGGCACTTGGTCATGCATTTTCGTTTCCTTGTTGTCTTTACTGTACATGCGCATATTTATGTGTCTGGCAGATAATATGAATTTACATTTATTGCAATGTTTTTCTTTTTACATACAATCTGACTACGTGATGTGTCATGCATTTTTTGATCAATAAATGTGTACAATTTTTTACCCGCACCATGCCTGCAGCCTCATTCAAAGTCCCGAATTCCCCCTCTTCTATGTTTGAGCAATATATGATTTAGTGACAAGTTTGTGCAAAAAAAATAAAAATTTATTTTTTCTGCAACTTGTGTCAACATATAAAATATTCCATGGACTCGACATGCCTCTCAGCAAATAGCTCGGGGTGTCTACTTTCCAAAATGGGGTCATTTGGGGGGGTTTTGAACTGTCCTGGCATTTTATACACAATAGGAAGCTTACATCCACTCTTCTAACCACTTAAAGACAAAGCCCTTTCTGACACTTTTTGTTTACATCAAAACATTTTTTTTTTTTTGCAAGAAAATTACGTTGAACCCCCAAACATTATATATTTTTTTAAAGCAAAGGCCCTACATATTAAAATGGTGGGTGTTGCATTTTTTTTTTCCACACAGTATTTGCGCAGCGATTTTTCAAACGCTTTTTTTTTGGGGAAAAAATACACTTTTTTTTATTTTATTGCACTAAAACACACTATATTGCCCAAAATGTTTGATGAAATAAAAAAGATGATCTTAGGCCGAGTACATGGATACCAAACCCTGACATACTTTAAAATTTCGCACAAACGCGCAATGGTGACAAACTACATACATTTTTAAAAGCCTTTAAAAGCCTTTACAGGTTACCACATTAGATTTACAGAGGGGGTCTACTGCTAAAATTACTGCCCTCGATCTGACCTTTGCGGTCATATTTTTAACAAACGCAATACAATACCTCACATGCATGATGCAATTGCTGTTTACATATGACGCCAGACCGACGCTTGCATTCGCCTTTGCGAAAGAGCAGGGCGGGACAGGAGTGCTTTTTTTTTTTTTTATTAATTTTGCTTTTTTATTTTATTTTTAAACTGTTCCTTCCATATTTTTTTTTTTTTATAATTTTTATTGTTATCTTAGAGAATGTAAATATCCCTATGATAGCAATAGGTAGTGACAGGTACTCTTTTTTTGAAAAAAAAAGGGGTCTATTAGACCCTAGATCTTTCCTCTGCCCTCAAAGTATCTGACCACACCAAGATCGGTGTGATAAAATGCTTTCCCAATTTCCCAATGGCGCTTTTTATATCCGGGGGGGGGGACATTCCCTCCCACTGCTTGTAAAAGCAGTCCAGAGGCTAATTAGCCACTAGGATTGCTTTTACATGAAAGCCGGACGCTGGCTGAAAAGAATGATACCAAGATGATACCTAAACCCGCAGGCATCATTCTGGTATAACCATTCAAAGTCCAGCAACATACCAGTACATTGCTGGTCCTTGTTGGACATGTATTGTAATCTTTTTTTTCATGCAGCCTGTTGGCTGAACGAAAAAAAGAGATTGATCGGTGGCTATGCCCACCATCAGAATACCTTCCTTCATTCACCCACTTCTAATGATGGTCATACATGCACCATTTATATATACCGAAGCATGGGGGCATTCTCCCGCAAAAGTTATGCCGCGTACACACGGTCGGACTTTTCCACGGGCAAGCCTTCGTCGGAATTTCGACCATATGTACGAGGCATTAGGAGCAAAATCGCTCCTCCGCCCCTGCTGCCCCTATGCTTCGGCATATATGCTCTTTTTTTTAACTGTGGTGGTGAAATCACCTCCTACAGCACTGGAGTCGCAGGGATCAGGCCTGTCTCTGCGAACGCTGAAGTTACGTGTGTTGTGTTTTGTAAGTGACAGTGATCGATCGATACTGCACTTGGGTGGCCTGGGCTGGACGGAGGGGCAAAATGCAGGTGCTAGCAGGTATCTTGGCTGATCCCACTAACACTGCGTTTTTGGGAACCCTAAACTGCTGGGGACGCTAGTATAGATCTGATCAGATCAGATATTGATCTGTTCAGATACTATACCACTAAGGGAGGTGTATGCTTCATGCGTGGGTGTTAGTGCTACTGGCACTAAAATGACGCTGCCTGGGGTGTGACGCAGACCCTCTCTGACGCTAAAACCTAATTGATATCACCCGCCGGGCGATCAGGGGGTTAAACCTTTATTAGGTCATATACGGCGGGTTCCCCGACACTATAAAAAGCAAACTAACTAACCAGCGTCACCCGTAACACTTATACGGTGATCACTGGTGAAAGGGTTAACTAGGGGCAATCAGGGGGTTAAAACCTTTATTAGGTAATATATGGGGGTACCTGACGCTATAAAAACCTGGCGGCAAACCTAAAAAAATAACTGACTACTTAGCGGCACCAGCATAACTAATACAGCGATCAGAAAAACGATCGCTTAGTGACACTGGCAAAAGGGGGTGAAAGGGTTACCTGGGGGGCGATCAACGGGTTAAACCTTTATTAGGTAATATATGGGGGTACCTGACGCTATAAAAACCTGGCGGCGAACCTAAAAAAATAACTGACTACCTAGCGGCACCAGCATAACCAATACAGCGATCAGAAAAACGATAGCTTAGTGACACTGGCAAAAGGGGTTGAAAGGGTTACCTGGGGGGCGATCAAGGGGTTAAACCTTTATTAGGTAATATATGGGGGTACCTGACGCTATAAAAACCTGGCGGCGAACCTAAAAAAATAACTGACTACTTAGCGGCATCACCGACGCTAATACAGCGATCAGAAAAACGATCGCTTAGTGACAGTGGTGCTAGGGGGTGAAAGGGTTACCTGGGGGGCGATCAAGTGGTTAAACCTTTATTAGGGGGGGTTAGGGGGCTACCCTGGACCTAAAGGGACCTAACACTAACTGCCCTGACACTTTTACAGTTACAAATGTCACTGTTTGCAGTGATCAGTAAATAAATGATCACTGCAATCAGTGACACTGTGACTGGGGGCTGGGGGGTGATCTGGGGGTGACTGGGGGGACAATCGTGTTCCTATGTGTGCTGGTGTCAGTGTAGTGTTTGTGCACTAATCTGACATCTTCTCTCCACAGTGCGCTGCGGTATGTGTGAGCGCAGCAGGGAGAGATGACATCACTTCCTCTGCCTGTTTACATTACACAGGCAGAGGAAGCATCCCATTCGCCGGGAGTGATCGCGAGGGGGTGGCCAGAAACCAATGGCCGCCCCCACATCACGGATCGCTCCCGGAGCGATACCGACCGCTCACTGTACCGGAGGGGGGTCCGATCGGATCCCCCACCCATACGAAGGCAGTCACGTACAGGTACGTGATTGTGCCTGTACGTGCCATTTTGCCGACGTATATATACAGTGGGCGGTCGTTAAGTGGTTAATAAATTCCTCTGGAGAGAGTGAATTCTAGGATTCTTTTACCTTTTTTTTTTTTACTTGTGGACATCGAGTCCGCCGGAGCCGCTGATTGGCTCCCATATATACGTGATCCTGCGCAGCGCGACCGCCCTGTAGCAGTAAATCTGCTATCAGGCGACCAGCAACTGGTTAACATCATCAACATTTTGATAACTAACAAGCAGCGGCACTCTATCATGGCTCTGGCTGGCTCTGTCAGTGTGTCACATGACATGGCTGCTGGGTGCTGATTTTGTTAAGTTATTGGTCATAAGTATTAGCACCCAGCAGCCATGTTATGTGACACACTGTGACAGAGCCAGCCAGAGCCATGATAGAGTGCCTGCTGCCTGTGAGTTAAATCATCCATTATTCCAGAGAGACAGACAAAGTGCAATGTAGTCTATTCACAGACACCCCCAAAGCACACCTGTGTTGAGGCCTTGAAGGCACTGGCAGCCCCATAATCGGATCCTCTTCCCCTCTGTTTCTGCTGCTGGACACCATCAGCTGAGCTCAGCTGCCTCTCTCTGCCCGTCACTGCCGCTGCCTGCCTCACAGCCTCTCAAGTTTTACTCTCCGGGCCCCGGCTACTACTGGGTGGGGAGTGGAGGAAGATAACTCCGGCAGGGAAGGCAAGGAGATAAACAGGCAGGCGGCTGGCCGGGACTTGAGCCAAGGCAGAAGAACATGCGAGCGGAGCTGAATGGGCATGCGCCCGAAATTGAAGAAATGGTCCCTCCACTCCGACCAACATATGATCATCAGAAAGAGGCACAAATATTAGAAAAAATACACTCCTCTAAGCTAGTAGATGCACTGGAGTGCAGGGGGGGGGGGGGGTTGTAATTCAGATATTTTTTTTGAATTCTGTACTGACTGTCTTTGAAATTGCCCGGGCCCCTGTTCAAATCCAATCCGGGGGACAAAACCAGGGACAGACTTGGTCCGGGGAGAGTGTCCTCAATCCGGGGACTGTCCCCTGAAACCGGGGATGTCTGGTCACCCTACTATAAGTGCTATGCAAAAACATGCGCACTCCATCACATCTGCAAAGGTGTGAATGAATCCTTAGGGCTAGTGTAAATTTACCCACAGTAGCCCTCTGAAGAGTAATTTGCATTGGATCACTTTTCAGAGAACATTTGACACACAGCAAGGATGCATTATGTCACCTTTTAAAGCCTGTTTTAACCAGTTAAAAACCTGCACCACCGCACCAAAACATGCTGTTGCAGCTCAGCTCCATTCTCTTACATGGATCATGTACTGCGGGCGGTACTGCCCATCGAACATGATAGGGGATAATCTTTCCTGCACAAGTGTATACCCCATATGCCTCCCTTTACAGCTCAGGGGGCAGGTGGCAGCCAGTAAACACATGGCTCAGCCTCCTGTTTTCAAAACCTCCAACCCACCCATCACACCCCCCCCCCCAACCACAAGTGTAAACAAGACTTTAAGAGTTTGTTCGCATTGGCAGACAGGAGGCCAGTAAAAGCAGGCAGGAGATGCAGCTGCTTGTACACATGGCCTGATGACAAAAAATAAATGCAATGGGATCACGCTACAGCTGTTTTTAATGCACAGCCCAGTAGGCCAGTAGGTTAAAACAGGCAGTAAGGAGGTGAAATATTGGCTCCTCACTCATACCTCCCAACTGTCCCAGATTCACCGGGATCGTCCCGGAATTTTTAGTAAATCCTGGTGTCCAGAAAATCTGGGCTGACTCCCGCAGCGGAGCCCCCAGCACTTGACTCCACTAGTCTACCTGGCAGGTCCGTGTGATAGCTGTCAAAGCTGAGGCTCGCTCAGTGCCCAGCCAGCACAGCCCCCCACTCACCCGCTCTTCAGCCCGATGTACAGTCTGCAGATAGGGAGAGGAAAAAAGCTAGGTCTGCTCCACCTCCTCCCCATGTCCCCCTGTGCATTTTTTCCTTCCAGTGACACCACCGACACAGAGACATTTTTTCTTCACCACTGTTAGTCCCTTATTTGTGCACTGATTTTAAACTCTTCAGTTTGCTGCAGTGTACCATAGCTATTGATACTACTTCAGCGCAAGCCAAAAACATTGCATACATTTTTCTCCGTGCACCGCTATTAGCCCTGCCCCCTCCACCTGAAGGGGGGGCGCAGTTTGCCATTTTGGCCCTGGGCACTGGAAGATTTTGTCCCACCACTGTTCAGATCCAAGCAGTGGTCATAGGTAGGTGGCAGACAAGAGAGTACTCTAGTCCAAGTAGAGATAATGGTCAGGCAGAAGCAAAGAGTGTAGTCAGGACCAGGGCCGATGATCGAAATCATGGGGCCCGTACAGTCTACCGTACAGTCACGTTAAGGGATGGCTAGATGATTATTTTTTTTTACATGATTAAATTACTCTACTGATTAGGTTGCCGGGTCCCCCTGCTGGCCGGGCCGGTACAACAGGCCCAGTTGTACTGGCCTATCAGCGGCCCTGGTCAGGACCATTCAGGTCAGCAACAAGAAAAGCAATCAGGATGCAGGAAGTATAATTTTTCGTTTGCACATGTAGCACTACCCCAAGGAGAAGCCGCTTAATTTTTTGGGGATTTCTCTGCATACCTAAGGATGACACACCTTGCTCACTCAGCAGTTACCGACACACCTTAAGATATAAAAAAAAAAAAAATTTAGGCCAAGTATAGCCTAAAAGGAGAAATGATTAAAGCGGAAGTAAACCCATCGATTTAACAGTTTCAAAAAGCACGCCGGGAATGCCAACTGTCACATTGGTTGTGCTCTCAACCAAACTGTCAAACCATCCAATGGCTGGTGTCATAGCTGATCACATGTGCAGCATCATGGCAGTTGAAGATTAAACAGAGGCCAAAATGGCAGCTTCCTTGCCTGAAAATGATAGGAGGGTTTACTTCCACTTTAACAAATGTACTTATACAAACAATCAATACGTCAATAACATTACTGTGAGAGATATGGTAAACACTTGCAGTATTCTGAATAACAGAAATTAACAAAACTGAACTGCATTTACCTAGCAACAGTATAGAGTGGGTGAAGAAAAGAATCACCCCCCTTTAAAATAATCCCATTTTGTTGCTTTGCAGCCTGAAATTAAGACAGACACAGTTTTTGTTTTATCCAGCTGTATTTATAACATCCAAGTGAAAAATATAACACCAACATGTAAAAAAAAAAACCAAAAAAAAAATAATCAAAAACAGAACCACCCCTACTAAAAATGACTTGTAAACTCAATCAGGTGTAGCTGATCACCTTCTCAGTGGCACACAAAGCCATTTAACTTTCAACTGTGATCAGCAATAGGCATTTTGATTAGCTCAGCATGAAAAGAGCTTTCCTGGAAAATATCAGACCCTGATAGTGCAACTGAAGCAAACAATCAACTATGGGTGGCAAAGCAAAGTCACCGGTATCTCCGGGATAAAGTTGTGGACAGGCACAAGTCAGGAGATGGATACAAAAAAATTCCAAAGGCTTTATCAATGCCTAGTGAAGTCTATTATTAAGAAGTGGAAAGCATTTGGTACAACACAGACCCTCCCTGGATCAGGATGTCGCTCCATACTGGATAAAAGGGCCAGGAGGAAACTGGTCAGAGAGGCTAAAAAGAGGCCTACAGCAATTCTGAAGCAGTTGCAAGAATTTATGACAAAGACTAGTCATTGTGTGCATGTGACAACAATATCACAAATTCTTCAGAAATGTGGCTTGTATGGGAGGGTTGCAAGAAAAAAGCCACTCCTGAAGAAAGGCCATTGAGCTTTGCCAAAACGCACCTTAAAGAATCTGAGGCCACATGGAAAAAGGTGTTATGGTCAGATGGGACTAAAATTTTATGATTTGGCCTCAACAGCAAACAATATGTCTGGCGGCATAGACGTGCGCAGGGGGTGTAACAGGTGTGCCTGGGCACACCCTAATCACTGCAAGGGGTGCCGATTCCCCCTATTGCCTGGGCTTCCCCCCCGTGTTGTGTTCCCAGAATGGAGAGTGGGGGAAGAGGCTAGTAAATATATTAGTTACCGGCCCCTTCCTTTTCTAAATGAACACAGTGAACACACTCACTCACTGTGTTCATTCATAACTGGAGCATAGTAAACTGTGTTTATTATGCTTCAGTTTGTGAATGAACAGGAAGTCGCTCAGCACAGAGCACTAACCCATTCATTTACTGTCTAGTGCAGTTGAGGCTACAGAGAAAGGCATGTGTGTTTGAGCTTTGGGGTGCACACCCTAATGCAATATGTCTGGCGGAAATTCAATACAGCTCGCCATCCAAATACCACCATTCCTACAGTAAAGCATGGAGGTGGTAATATCCTGTTATGGGGGGGGTGGTAATATCCTGTTATGGTGGGGGGGAGGTAATATCCTGTTATGCGGGGGGTGGTTATATCCTGTTATGGGGGTGTTTCTCTGCAGCAGGGACTGGAACACTTGTCAGGATAGAAGGAAAAATGGATGGGGCAAAATGCAAAATACTGTCAAATTCTTGAGGAAAATCTGCTGCTCTCTGCCAGAAAGTTGTAAAGGGGAAGAAGGTTTACCTTCCAACATGACAATGACCCAAAGTACACAGCAAAAATGGGCACACAGTAGTTGAAGAAGAAAAGGGTGAATATCCTTGCATTGCCAAGTCAGAGCCCAGACTTAAACCCCATTGCAAATCTGTGGAATGGCTTGAAGACTGCAGTCCACAAACGGTCACCATCAAGTTTACCTGGACTTGAGCAGTGGGCAAATATTGCAAAGTCTAGATGTGCAAAGTTAGTAGAGACATATCCCAACAGACTAAAAGCTGAAATTAAAGCAAAAGGTGGTTCAACAAAATACTGACATAAGGGGGTGATCCTTTTTCCAACTCATTAATTCTGTTTTTGATTTTTTTGATTTTTTTCTGACATGTTGGTGTTATATTTTTCATTTGGATATTATAAGTTGCACTAGTAAATACAGCTGGATAAAAAAAAACTGTGTCTGTCTTCATTTCAGGCTGCAAAACAAAATGTGATTTTTTTTTAAAAGGGGTGATTCTTTTCTATACCCACTGTATATATATACAGTGGAACCTTGGTTAATGTGTAACGCGGTTAACAAGCGTTTTAAAAGACAAGCAACTTAAAAAAAAATCTGACTCGGTTTGCGAGTGTTGTCTCGCAAAACGAGCAGAATTCAAGCTAATGGGATGTGCAGTACCGCATTTGGCCAGAGGTGCGGGGGCGCCGCAGACACTCGGAATGGTTCGGAGCCGTTCAGAAATACTCGGAATCACTCGGGAAATACTGTACTCGGAAACACTCGGAAATACTCTGTTCCCGAGTGTTTCCAAGCCTTTCCGAGGGTTTCCAGGACCCCCCACCTCTGGCCACATGCGGTATTGCATGCAATAAAAGTCAATGCGGAACAAATTATCTTTGTTTCCATTGACTTCTATGCAGAAACTCACTTTGATTTGCGAGTGCTTTGGATTACAAGCATTCTCCTGGAACGGATTATGCTCGTAGATCAAAGTTTCAACTGTATACAGTTGTGCTCAAAAGTTTGCATACCCTGGCAAAATTTTTGAAATTTTGGCATTTATATTGAAAATATGACAATCATGCCAAAAAACTGTCTTTTCCCACATTTGTGGCTTTTTAAATCGCATTTAGTGTCTGTGTATAAATAGTCAATGAGTTTGTTAGCTCTCACATGGATGCACTAAGTAGGCTAGATACTAAGCCATGGGGAGCAGAAAAGAACATTCAAAAGGCCTGTGTAACAAGGTAATGAAACTTTACAAAAATGGACAAGGATATAAAAAGATATCAAAAGCCTTGAATATGCCAGTTAGTACTGTTCAATCATTTAATAAGAAGTGGAGAATATGGGGATCTCTTGATACCAAGCCAAGGTCAGGTAGATCAGATCAGGTAGAGCCGAAACTGCCACAGGAATTGTTTGGGATACAAAGAAAAAACCCACAGGTAACCTTAGGAGAAATACAGGCTGCTCTGGAAAAAGATGGTGTGGGTGTTTTTAAGGAGCACAATACGATGATACTTGAACAAAAAAGAGATGCATGGTCAAGTTGCCAGAAAGAAGCCTTTACTGCACAAGTTCCACAAAAAAGCCTGGCTACAATATGCCCAACAACACCTTGACATGCCTCATTGTTTTTTTTTGTGGCATTGGTGGCAGTAAAGGCTTCCTTCTGACATCTCAACCATGCAGCTCTTTTTTGTTCAAGTATCGTTGAATTGTGCTCCTTACAAAACTACCACACCGTCTTTTTGGAGAGTAGCCCGTATTTCTCCTGAGGTAACCTGTGGGTTTTTCTTTGTATCCTGGGCAATTCTTATGCCAGTTGTGGTTGCAATCTTTCTTGATCTACGTGACCTTGGCTTGGTATCAAAAGAGCCCTGAATTTTGCACTTCTTAATAAGGGATTAAACAGTACTGACTGGCATATTCAAGGCATTGGGTATCTTTTTATATCCTTTTCCATCTTTGTAAAGTCCTATTACTTTGTTACGCAGGTCTTTTGACTGTTCTTTTCTACCTCCTCATGGCTGTCTAGCCAGGGGCGGATCCAGAGTCTTTTCTCGGGAGGGGCACTGCCAAAAAATATTAGTGGGAGTCCTGAGCGTGTCACTTGCCACACGTTGCGGATTGTCACTTGGCACGTCACTTGCCACACCTTGTGGATTGTCACTTGCCACGTCACCTGCCACACCTTGCTGATTGTCACTTGCCTGCCACCAGATGCAGATTGTCATTTGCCACGTCGCCTGCCACACCTTGCGGATTGTCACTAGCCTGCTAAGGTGTAGTTTTGGTTGTCTCTTGCTGTGTCCCAAACTCCCAGAGTCAGGCAGCAGAGAGATAATGTAATCTCTCTGCTGCCAGCACCGTGAGGGCAGAAGTCACTGCAGGAATGCAGGGCAGGCACAGGCGGTGAGAGATGATCTCATCTCTCTGCTCCCCCGCTCCCGGCTAGCTGAATGGCCAGCTGCCACACTGAGCCTGCTCTCTCACTCTCACCTGCGCTGCCAACACACCGAGTAGCACGGTCTGCCCACGAACCGCGCCGCCCACAAACCGCGCCGTAAGCGGAGCCGCCCGCTTTCTTACCCGTCTGTGGAGCCGCACGTTATCGCACCTGCCCGCAGAGCGGCCCGGCGTGACTCACTGACATCACTCATTGCTAGACGCCAAGCGGCCCAGGCGTTAGCAACGAGTGTAGGGAAGAGGCTCCACCCACCTCCTCCTCCGCTCCTGGTATTGTGTCAGTGCGCCGTGTAACTACATTAGACGAGTCTCTCTCTCGGCTGATGTGAGAAAATGAGAGAGAGAGACTCAGAGAGGCAGCGGCAGCTGCAGAACAAGTACTGTATGTACTCGAGTATAAGCCGACCCGAATATAAGCTGAGGCACCTAATTTTACCCCAAAAAACTGGGAAAACTTATTGACTTGAGTATAAGCCTAGGGTGTCCATCTGCATGCCTCACTTTGCCTCACTGTGCCCATGCCTCACTGTGCCCATGCTTCACTGTGCCCATGACTAGACTGATGTTTAACATGGGAGTCTACAGAAGGAGTGCCCAACTTTGAAAAATCGGTTCTCCCCAACCGTAGGTCTCCCAGACACCAAACTTTGCACACTTGTAGAGGAGACATTGGGCTATATGTGTGCCAAGTTTGGGGTCCAGGAGACCTACGACCGGTCAGTATCGGGTCCGCAAAATGACCGGAGAAATGACCATTTAACATTGGAGTCCATGGAAGGGGTGCCCGGCTTTGAAAAATCGGTGCTCCCCGGCCGTAGGTCCCGTAGACACCAAACTTTGCACATTTGTAGAGGAGATATGTGGCTACATGTGTGCCACGTTTGGGGGCAAGGGGACCAATGACCGGCCGGTACCGGGTCCCCAAATTCCGGGAGATCAGGCGCAATAAAAAAAAAACAGCAAGCAAGTGAGTGTGACAGATGGTCTCAATTGCCCTGTTGCCCCCCCCCTGGATCCACCCCTGATTGGAAGAGATGAGCAGCCGTTTTGTCCATCTGATGAAGCATACATCAACCATTAGAACATCCTACTGATTGAAGTTACATAAATGCGGTTTATTTACTAAAGCTGGAGCGGCAGAATCAGGTTCACTTTTGTATAGAAACCTATCAGCTTCCAGGTATTATTTGCAAAGCATAATTGAACAAGCTGAAGTTAGAAGCTGATTGACGTTCATCAACAGTTTACCACTGTTGCGGTGTGTAAGTGCACTTGTGTTAACATGTGTGGCATTAGGGCAGTCCATGCATCCAAATTAGCTGCCTAAAATGCCAAAAAAGGTGCATGAACTTTTTCATCTAATAAAGCAAACCACAACTCACGGTAGTGTATTACCATGCTGGGTGGTGTGCTGCGATACAGATGCATTGAATGAATGGCACAACAGGTAACATTTTGGCACCAAAGTTCAATTTAAAGGCTAATTTCCAGCTCCCCTGTGTACCAATATACCAATTATGTACCACTGTTGCAAACAAATAAAAGGTTTCTATGTTTTTTTAGGACAAGGCCTTACCTTAGCCCTGCCGTGTTTCATAGAAAAGTTCATGATTGTATGTAGATTTAAAACATAAAAAAACAGTAAAAACAATCTGATTGTACAATCTCTGTACAATTTCACTTAAGATTTCCCAAAACTATGGAATAGGATGACCCACTTATCCATCCATTCACTCTGTATCCAATTAGGAAGGCCCTTAAACAACATCAAAGGTGTCCAGCCTGTGGGCCACATGCGGCCCCAGAGAGTTTAGCATGCAGCCCAAGCCCATCTAGAGGGATGCTGGGGATGTCCTAAATCTACATACCAGGAAGTCATTAACCTTTCTATGGAACACACTAGGGCTAAGGTAAGGCCTTGTCCTAAAAACAGAGAAAGCTTTTATTTTTCTGGTACAATAATTGTATATTGGTACATAGGGGAGCTGGAACTTAGAAAAGGTAAACTTAACCTTTATGGGTGGCAATAATATCCCTCCATGGATTCATTTATGCAAACAATGCCCACATTCCTATTTTTTTTCATAATATAACATTCAGATTTACAGTGCATCCGGAAAGTATTCGCAGCGCTTCACTTTTTCTACATTTTGTTATGTTATAGCCTTATTGCAAAATGGATTAAATTCATTATTTTCCTCAAAATTATACAAACAATACCCCATAATGACAATGTTGCAAATTTATTAAAAATAAAAAACGAAGAAAATCACATTTACATAAGTAGTCACAGCCTTTGCCATGACACTCAAAATTGAGCTCAGGTGCATCCTGTTTCCACTGATAATTCTGGTTTGGAGTTCACCTGTGGTATATTCAGTTGATTGGACATGATTTGGAAAGGCCTACACCTGTCTATATAAGGTCCTGCAGTTAACAATGCATGTTAGAGCACAAACCAAGCCATGATGTCCAAGGAATTGTCTGTAGACCTTTTGAGACTGTATCGAGGCACAGATCTGGGGAAGAGTACAGAATTCTTTTTGCAGCACAATGGCCTTCATTATCCGCAAAAGGAAAGAGTTGGGAACCACCAGGACTCTTCCTACAGCAGGCTGCCCAGCCAAACTGAGTGATCCGGAGAGGTGACCAAGAACCCGATGGTCACTCTGACAGAGCTTCAGCGTTTCTCTTTTGGAGAGAGGAGAACCTTCCAGAAGAACAACCATCTCTGCAGCGCTCTACCAATTAGGCCTCTATGGCAGAGTGACCAGACGGAAGCCAAAAGCACATGAAAGTCCACCTGGAGTTTGTCAAAAGGTACCTGAAAGACTCTCAGACCATGAAAAATGAAATTCTCTGGTCTGATGGAACATTCAAAGATTGAACTCTTTGGCCTAAATGGCAAGTGTCATGTCTGGAGGAAACCAGGCACCGCTTATCATCTGGCCAATACCATCCCTACAGTGAAGCATGGTGGAGGCAGCATCATGCTGTGGGGATGTTTTTCAGCAACAGGAGCTGGTAGACTAGTCAGGATCGTGATAAAGATGAATGCAGCAATGTACAGAGACATCCTTCATGAAAACCTGCTCCAGAGCGCTCTGGACCTCAGACTGGGGCATGTTGGAATAACAACAGCATAGTAGCCTTCTATACTGTGAACTATATATACTGTATGCAGGGCTCAAAATTTCAAGTCCTGATCTACTAGCCAAGACTCAAGGGTTACTCACCACCAGTTGCCCCACCCAACCCCTACCATGCCCCACCCCAAAACACACCCTCATAAATTATCTCATGAAATGACACTTAAATGTTTTATGCAGAATTAAGTTCTAAAAATAAATATTAACAACAACTTTGTCCATGCCCATCAGTGCAGCCTCACCTGTATCCATCAATACAACCTCACCCGTGTCCACCAATGCAGCCTGCCCGTGTCCACTAATGCAGCCTGCCCGTGTCCACCAAAGCAGCCTGCCAGTGTCCACCATGCAGCCTGCCCATGTCCACCAATGCAGCCTGCCCATGTCCACCAATGCAGCCTGCCGGTGTGCACCATGCAGCCTGCCCATGTCCGCCAATGCAGCCTGCCGGTGTGCACCATGCAGCCTTCCCGTGTCCACCAATGCAGCCTGCCGGTGTCCACCAATGCAGCCTGCCCGTGTCCACCAATGCAGCCTGCCCATGTCCACCAATGCAGCCTGCCCATGTCCACCAATGCAGATTTACCGTGCCCACCAATGTAGCCTGCCGGTGTCCACCAATGCAGCCTGCCGGTGTGCACCATGCAGCCTTCCCCTGTCCACCAATGCAGCCTGTCCCTGTCCACCAATGCAGCCTGCTCCTGTCCACCAATGCAGCCTGTCCCTGTCCACCAACGCAGCCTGCCCCTGTCCACCAACGCAGCCTGCCCCTGTCCACCAACGCAGCCTGCCCCTGTCCACCAATGCAGCCTGTCCTTGTCCACCAATGCAGCCTGTCCCTGTCCACCAATGCAGCCTGCCATGGTCCACCAATGCAGCCTGCCCATGCCCATCATGATGCCTATCTGTGCCCAGCATGCTGCCTGTGTACTTCATGCTGCCTATCTGTGTCCTTCATGCAGGGGAACAATAGGAGAGAAAGTGGATTACCAGGTGGATGATGAGAGCGCCGTGGAACATCAGAGCTTTCATTTTAATTGCTGCGTGTTCCCGCCGCTCGGCGTCACATACAGCCCCGCCCCCTGGTCAGGGAACTTTGATACACTTCACTCGTGATTGGATGGGTGATCTGTCTATCAAAGTCCCGGGATCAGGGGGCGGTGCTGTGTGTGACCGCAAGTGCAGGGAACACACAGCAACTGAAATAAAAGCCGTTAGTGATGTTCCCTGCGCTCTGATGATCCGGCTGCCTGCTCTCCTCTCTTCCCCTCCGCGAGCGCTGGGAGAAGGACTCCCATACAACCTTTCTATGCAGCAGGTGGCGCTGCAGTATTATAGTATTATAGTGCATGTATTCTATGATATAGCAGGATTGTCTATCTATGTTCAGTGCACTTGTTTGAGGTTAGTTCCTGTTCATGTTTCTCATGATGTAAAGATATGTACGGCAATCCTCCATGAAAGTAAAGTGCCAATTAAGTAATGCCAATTACCAGCTGTGGAAGTTTAAGCTAGAAATGGTTCTTGGCAAGGATGACTTGTGGCAAGTGGTGAATACAGATAGACCCACAAAACAGAGAGACAGAGGATAGGGACAAGAAGGATAGACAGGCAAAAGCGACTATAAGCTTTCTAGTGGAAGATGACCAGCTTATCTACATAAGAACAGAGAAAATGGCCAAAGGTATGTGGACTTCATTACAAAAACTGCATGAGCATTCAAGCCTCTACAGTAAGCTGTTTCTACTAAGAAAGCTATATAAGATGAGACTAGAAGAAGGCCAGCGAATGTGTAACCACATGAAAGCTATGCTAGAAATCATAGAGTAGCTGCGTACCATCAGAGAGGACATCAAAGATAACCATAGTGTTGCCCTGCTCCTTTGCAGCCTTCCAGAGACATATACTGCTCTTATTAATGCTTTAGAAACCAGACCTGAGATGACACTGGAATATGTCAAAGGCAAATTAATTGATGAATATGACAGAAGGAAAGAAAATACGCACCATGATGACAAAGCTCTTAAGATGTAAAAAGGCACGCCTGTTTTTGCTGTAAAAGGACCGGTCACTTAAAAAAGGACTGTTCTATCTGGAAAGCCGAGCAGCGAAAGCTAAAGCTATCCACAAAAGAAAGAGTCAATGCAGCCACAAAGGAAACAAGACACATCATGGAGTGGCACCTTTACAGTAACACAGAGTGGAAAGCCATGCGGCTGGTGCATAGACTCAGGAGTAGTGATGAGCCGAACACCCCCGGGTTCGGTTCGCACCAGAACCCGCGAACGGACCGAAAGTTCGAACGAACATTAGAACCCTATTAAATACAATGGATGCGAACGTTCGAATTCTAAAGTGCTAATTATAAAAACTATTATGCATGTTATTGTCCTAAAAAGGGTTTGGGAACCCGGGTTCTGCACCAGGGGACATGTATCAATGCAAAAATAAGTTTTAAAAACGGTCGTTTTCCGGGAGCAGTCATTTTAATGATGCATAAAGTGAAAAAAAAAAAGTCAAATATTCCTTTAAATATCGTACCTGGGGGGTGTCTAAAGTATGCCTGTGAAGTGCCACGTGTTTCCCGTGTTTAGAACTGTCCCTGCACAAAATGACACTTCTAAAGGAAAAAAAAGCCATTTAAAACTGCTTGCGGCTTTAATGTAATGTCTGGTCCCGGTAATATGGATGAAAATCTTTAAGAAAAATGGCATAGCTACCCCATGACCCCCCCCCTACCCCAGCCCATTACCAGCCCCTTTGGGTCTTGTATGGATATTAAGGGGAACCCCGCACATAAAATAAAAAAGGCCCTATATACTCTGAACAGCCGTATACAGGCGGTGCATACAAGACAGGGACTGTAGGTTTGTTCTTATGTAGAATCTGTTTGTAATTTTGAACAGGTACATTGTTGAAGTGTAGCTCCAGACCAAAAATCTATTTTTAAACTTTTTGGAAAACATAGGTAAGGGTTATCACCCCTGTAACATTTGTTTTGCTGTCTGTGCCCCTGTTCAGAACATTTCACCTCACTTTCCGTCCTAATGACAACTGTTTTTGAAATGTGGTGTTTTTCTTGAAACAAGGATTGCTGATAAAGCATCAGTACAGAGGAGACACCTTTCTCCCATATTTATTCTTACAGGAGAGAATTTTCCTTCCTAGTGGTAGATTTCCTCTCACTTCCTGTTGTCTTCTTGCGTTTGCAAGTAGGAGTCGTTTGTAAGTTGGATGTTTGAAAGTAGGGACCTGCCGTATATACTCTGCAGAAATAGGCCCCTTAGTTGTTGGTGTTGGCACAACACTGTAAGCACTCACAGTTACTCTTGGTTGGTGCTGGAACGCCCTGCTGTCAACTATTATATCAGGAATTTTAATTACATATAATTGTTGAACAGTGGTAGTAAAAATTGGGCCTTTGATGGTGGTGCTGGTGCCACAACACTGTAAGCCCTGACAGTTACTCTTGGTGGGTGCAGCAATGGGCCCTGCTGTGAATTATTAGATCAAGAATTGTAATTACATGCCCCTGTTGAACAGGGGCTGAAAAATTGGGCCTTAGGCACTGGTGGCACAACACTGCAACCCTTCACAGATACTGTACTTGGAGCACAGCAATGAGCCCTGTTGCAAAGTATTGCTTCAAAAATTGTAATGACACGCCCCTGTTAAACAGGGGCTGAAAAATTGGGCCTTAGGCACTGGTGGCACAACACTGCAACTCCTCACAGATACTGTACTTGGAGCACAGCAATGAGCCCTGTTGCAAAGTATTGCTTCAAAAATTGTAATTACACGCCCCTGTTAAACAGGGGCTGAAAAATTGGGCGTTAGGCACTGGTGGCGGCACCCATAAACAAAAATGATCTTCCAAGCTATCATCATCAATCGTATCATTGAGGACTCGGAGGAGGAGGATAGCCAGTCAACATAACAGCACAGGCACTCAGCATCAGCATCAGTCTTGAAGGGATGTGACATTTTAAAATCAATTAGTCTGTTATATCAGCATCAGGTGTGTGGTAGCTGGTGGTGATCCAAGACTGGTTCATCTTGATGAAAGTCAGTCGATCAACCGAGTCGGTGGACAGGCGCACCCTGTGATCCGTGACAAATCCTCCAGCAGCACTGAATGTGCGTTCCGAAAGAACGCTGGATGCAGGACAGGCCAGTAGCTCAATTGCATACTGTGCAAGCTCTGGCCAGTGATCCATCCTCAAGACCCAGTAAGCCAGAGGATTTTCGGTGGGGAAGGTGTCCAAGTCTGACCTTGCCCCTAGATATTCCTGCACCATGTTTATCAGACGCTGGCGATGGTTGCTGGAACCGATCATACTTTGGGGCTGCGGACTAAAGAATTGTCTGAACGCATCGGTCAGACGGCCACCTTCCCCACCGCTCCTTCTTTGACTGGCCGAAGCCTCAGCAACTCGTTGTCCAGGACCAGGAGTTTGCAACCTCCCAGTCTCTGGGAACGCGTTGCACAGACCTTTCTGCAAGGCCTCCCGGAGTTGTCTCATCCTCTGCTCCCTCTGCGACGGTAACATAAGGTCCGCAACCTTACCCTTGTACCGTGGATCAAGGAGAGTGGCCAGCCAGTAATGGTCCCTCTCCTTGATCCGAAGAATACGAGGATCCTTCCGCAGACTTTGCAGGATCAGGGAGGCCATGCAGCGTAGGTTTGCTGAGGCATTCGCTCCGGAGTCCTCTGGGTCACTAAGGACGACATGATCCGCAGCCACCTCCTCCCAGCCACGTACAAGTCCACTGGTTTCTTGGGACTGTAAATCATCCCTAAAAGACTGCTGCTGATGATGCTGAGTGCCAGCCTCCACCTCCATGCTGACACAATCCTCCTCCTCCTCCTCCTCCTCCTCCTCCTCCTCCTCTTCCTGTGCGATGGGTGGGACAGAAGGAACACTGTCTGGGTAAAGGGGGCCTTGAGAGGCAAGGAAGTCCTCCTCTTCCTGCCTCTGTTCTGCCTCAAGTGCCCTGTCCATTATTCCACGCAGCGTGTGCTCCAACAGGTGGACAAGAGGTACAGTGTCACTGATGCATGCACTGTCACTGCTCACCATCCTCGTGGCCTCCTCAAATGGTGCCAGGACAGTGCATGCATCCCTGATCATGCCCCACTGGCGTGGAGAAAAAAAACCAAGCTCCCCTGACCCTGTCCTGGTGCCGTAGTCGCACAGGTACTCATTGATGGCCCTCTGCTGCGTGTGCAGCCGCTGCAGCATGGCCAACGTTGAGTTCCACCTGGTGGGCATGTCACATATAAGGCGGTTCTTGGGCAGGTTCAACTCCTTTTGCAGCTCAGCCAGGCGAGCACTGGCATTATAAGATCTGCGGAAATGCACACAGACTTTCCTGGCCTGCCTCAGGACATCCTGTAAGCCCGGGTACCTGCCCAAGAAGCGCTGCACCACCAGGTTAAGGACGTGAGCCACACAGGGCACATGGGTCAGTTGTCCCTGTCGGAGGGCGGAGAGGAGGTTGGTGCCATTGTCGCAAACCACCATTCCTGGCTTAAGCTGGCGTGGCGTCAACCACCTCTCGGCCTGGCCCTGCAGAGCAGACAGGACCTCTGCCCCAGTGTGGCTTCTGTCCCCCAAACACACCAGCGCAAGCACGGCATGGCATCTTTTTGCCTGCGTACTTGCGTAGCCCCGTGAACGGCTACGGAGCACCGCTGGTTCATAGGACAAACCACAGGAAGAGGCCATGGAGGAAGAAGAAGAGGAGGGGGTGGAGGAGAGAGGTGTGTCACAACCAGTAGTAGCATTTTGGAGGCGTGGCGGTGGGACAACCTCCAACACTACTGCACCTTGTCCTGAATCCTTCCCAGCTGCCAAAAGAGTGACCCAATGGGCCGTGAAAGAAAGGTAACGTCCCTGTCCATGCCTGCTGGACCATGAGTCAGCGGTAATATGCACCTTACCGCTGACCGCCCTGTCCAGCGAGGCCAAGACATTGCCTTCCACATGCCGGTAGAGAGCCGGAATAGCCTTCCGTGAGAAAAAGTGGCGTTTGGGAACCTGCCACTGAGGAACCGCACATTGCACAAACTCACGGAAGGGGGCCGAGTCTACCAACTGAAAAGGCAGCAGTTGAAGCGCTAGCAATTTAGCCAAGCTAGCATTCAACCGCTGGGCATGTGGATGGCTGGGAGTGAACTTCTTTCGACGGTCCAGCAGCTGGGGCAGGGAAATTTGCCTGCTAGAATCGGACGTCGGTGTACTGCTAGCAGAGTGGGCGCAAGTACTTGGCTGTGACACACCTAATTCTACACCTTCATTCCTCTCAGTGCATGTTTCAGAGAGGACTGAAGTTATAGTGGGGTTGGAGATCCCAGCTGATGCGGTGCAAGGAGAGGTCCGCTTGGTTCTTTGGTGTGGGTCTTTGAGGTAGGCTTGCCAACGAGCTGCATGGCAGGTCAACATATGTCTGGTCAGGCATGTGGTACCCAAGCGGCTGATGTTTTGGCCACGCGATATACGCTTGAGACATATGTTGCAAACAGCAGCTGTGCGATCTGATGCACTAGCCTCAAAAAAGGCCCACACCAAAGAACTTTTTGAATGACGGGCAGAGGCAGCGCCCTGCATAGGCGGAGCTCTGCGGTGTGATTCCGTCGGTGTACTGCCCTTACGCTGGCCACCAAAGGGCATCCTGCCTCGTTGGAGATGTGCCTCCTCCTCATCCTCCTCCTCCTCCTCTCTCCTATTAGGCACCCACGTGGAGTCATTGACCTCATCATCCCCTCCCTCCTCATCACTGGAGCCAATCTGGCAGTATGCTGCAGCTGCTGGAACATGACTGCCAGATTGGTGTCCTTCTTGAGCATCCCCTCTGTCTGCTCTCACGCTACTGCCTTCCTCTAGCTGGGTTTCATCATCAGACCCTTCGAAACGCTGGGCATCCTCCTGGAGCATGTACCCAACACTGTGCTGAAACAGTTCGGGGGACTCCTCAGGAGGAGGACATGGTGGGTCTAGGGAAGGAGTGACTGATGATTTGTCTGACATTGATACCAGGGAAGACGACGCTTTGGCAGCTGCTTTTCCAGTACCCTGAGCCTGGGTGAGAGAGGATGAGGAGGAGGAGGAGGGCTTGGTCATCCACTCTACCAAGTCTTCGGCATGATGTGGCTCAACATGTCCAGCTGCCGAAAAGAAGGACAAGCGTGTCCCATGGCCATGTGCTGATGACAATGCACCGCGTCCACGACCAGCACTGTTGCCCCCAGACACAGAGCCTGCTTGCCCTCTTTTATTGCCTCCTGACTGTCTGCCTCTCCTTGTTTGCCTTCCAGACATTCTAATAGATGGCCTGCAGGGAGATGGGAAAAAAGCAATAAGGGCTACCTTCAGGTGTCCTTCTCTGTCCCTTGAAACAAGGACTTTCACAGTGAAAGAAACTGACACTGTCCCTACCTAGAGTTTTCTGTCCCTAGAATAAATGTTTTTTTTAATCACAATATAGCACAAGGACAATTCACTCAATGTCTCTCCAGGTCCCTGGAAACAAGGACTTGCAGAGTGAAAGAAACTGACACTGTCCCTACCTAGAGTTTTCTGTCCCTAGAATAAATGTTTTTTTTAAGCACAATATAGCACAAGGACAATTAACTCACTGTCCTTACAGGTCCCTGGAAACAAGGACTTGCAGAGTGAAAGAAAAAAAACACTCTCCCTACCTACAGTTTTCTGTCCCTAGAAAAAATGTTTTTTTTAATCACAATATAGCACAAGGAAAATTAACTCACTGTCCTTACAGGTCCCTGGAAACAAGGACTTGCAGAGTGAAAGAAACTGACACTGTCCCTACCTAGAGTTTTCTGTCCCTAGAATAAATGTTTTTTTTAATCACAATATAGCACAAGGACAATTAACTCACTGTCCTTACAGGTCCCTGGAAACAAGGACTTGCAGAGTGAAAGAAACTGACACTGTCCCTACCTAGAGTTTTCTGTCCCTAGAATAAATGTTTTTTTTAAGCACAATATAGCACAAGGACAATTAACTCACTGTCCTTACAGGTCCCTGGAAACAAGGACTTGCAGAGTGAAAGAAAAAAAACACTCTCCCTACCTAGAGTTTTCTGTCCCTAGAAAAAATGTTTTTTTTAATCACAATATAGCACAAGGAAAATTAACTCACTGTCCTTACAGGTCCCTGGAAACAAGGACTTGCAGAGTGAAAGAAAAAAAACACTCTCCCTACCTACAGTTTTCTGTCCCTAGAAAAAATGTTTTTTTTAATCACAATATAGCACAAGGAAAATTAACTCACTGTCCTTACAGGTCCCTGGAAACAAGGACTTGCAGAGTGAAAGAAACTGACACTGTCCCTACCTAGAGTTTTCTGTCCCTAGAATAAATGTTTTTTTTAAGCACAATATAGCACAAGGACAATTAACTCACTGTCCTTACAGGTCCCTGGAAACAAGGACTCGCAGAGTGAAAAAAAAAAAACACTCTCCCTACCTAGAGTTTTCTGTCCCTAGAAAAAATGTTTTTTTTAAGCACAATATAGCACAAGGACAATTAACTCACTGTCCTTACAGGTCCCTGGAAACAAGGACTTGCAGAGTGAAAGAAACTGACACTGTCCCTACCTAGAGTTTTCTGTCCCTAGAATAAATGTTTTTTTTAAGCACAATATAGCACAAGGACAATTAACTCACTGTCCTTACAGGTCCCTGGAAACAAGGACTTGCAGAGTGAAAGAAAAAAAACACTCTCCCTACCTAGAGTTTTCTGTCCCTAGAAAAAATGTTTTTTTTAATCACAATATAGCACAAGGAAAATTAACTCACTGTCCTTACAGGTCCCTGGAAACAAGGACTTGCAGAGTGAAAGAAAAAAAACACTCTCCCTACCTACAGTTTTCTGTCCCTAGAAAAAATGTTTTTTTTAATCACAATATAGCACAAGGAAAATTAACTCACTGTCCTTACAGGTCCCTGGAAACAAGGACTTGCAGAGTGAAAGAAACTGACACTGTCCCTACCTAGAGTTTTCTGTCCCTAGAATAAATGTTTTTTTTAAGCACAATATAGCACAAGGACAATTAACTCACTGTCCTTACAGGTCCCTGGAAACAAGGACTCGCAGAGTGAAAAAAAAAAAACACTCTCCCTACCTAGAGTTTTCTGTCCCTAGAAAAAATGTTTTTTTTTAAGCACAATATAGCACAAGGACAATTAACTCACTGTCCTTACAGGTCCCTGGAAACAAGGACTTGCAGAGTGAAAGAAAAAAAACACTCTCCCTACCTAGAGTTTTCTGTCCCTAGAAAAAATGTTTTTTTTAATCACAATATAGCACAAGGAAAATTAACTCACTGTCCTTACAGGTCCCTGGAAACAAGGACTTGCAGAGTGAAAGAAAAAAAACACTCTCCCTACCTAGAGTTTTCTGTCCCTAGAAAAAATGTTTTTTTTAATCACAATATAGCACAAGGAAAATTAACTCACTGTCCTTACAGGTCCCTGGAAACAAGGACTTGCAGAGTGAAAGAAAAAAAACACTCTCCCTACCTACAGTTTTCTGTCCCTAGAAAAAATGTTTTTTTTAATCACAATATAGCACAAGGAAAATTAACTCACTGTCCTTACAGGTCCCTGGAAACAAGGACTTGCAGAGTGAAAGAAACTGACACTGTCCCTACCTAGAGTTTTCTGTCCCTAGAATAAATGTTTTTTTTAATCACAATATAGCACAAGGACAATTAACTCACTGTCCTTACAGGTCCCTGGAAACAAGGACTTGCAGAGTGAAAGAAAAAAAACACTCTCCCTACCTAGAGTTTTCTGTCCCTAGAAAAAATGTTTTTTTTAATCACAATATAGCACAAGGAAAATTAACTCACTGTCCTTACAGGTCCCTGGAAACAAGGACTTGCAGAGTGAAAGAAAAAAAACACTCTCCCTACCTAGAGTTTTCTGTCCCTAGAAAAAATGTTTTTTTTAATCACAATATAGCACAAGGAAAATTAACTCACTGTCCTTACAGGTCCCTGGAAACAAGGACTTGCAGAGTGAAAGAAAAAAAACACTCTCCCTACCTAGAGTTTTCTGTCCCTAGAAAAAATGTTTTTTTTAATCACAATATAGCACAAGGAAAATTAACTCACTGTCCTTACAGGTCCCTGGAAACAAGGACTTGCAGAGTGAAAGAAACTGACACTGTCCCTACCTAGAGTTTTCTGTCCCTAGAATAAATGTTTTTTTTAAGCACAATATAGCACAAGGACAATTAACTCACTGTCCTTACAGGTCCCTGGAAACAAGGACTTGCAGAGTGAAAAAAAAAAAACACTCTCCCTACCTAGAGTTTTCTGTCCCTAGAAAAAATGTTTTTTTTAAGCACAATATAGCACAAGGACAATTAACTCACTGTCCTTACAGGTCCCTGGAAACAAGGACTTGCAGAGTGAAAGAAAAAAAACACTCTCCCTACCTAGAGTTTTCTGTCCCTAGAAAAAATGTTTTTTTTAATCACAATATAGCACAAGGAAAATTAACTCACTGTCCTTACAGGTCCCTGGAAACAAGGACTTGCAGAGTGAAAGAAAAAAAACACTCTCCCTACCTAGAGTTTTCTGTCCCTAGAAAAAATGTTTTTTTTAATCACAATATAGCACAAGGAAAATTAACTCACTGTCCTTACAGGTCCCTGGAAACAAGGACTTGCAGAGTGAAAGAAACTGACACTGTCCCTACCTAGAGTTTTCTGTCCCTAGAATAAATGTTTTTTTTAATCACAATATAGCACAAGGAAAATTAACTCACTGTCCTTACAGGTCCCTGGAAACAAGGACTTGCAGAGTGAAAGAAACTGACACTGTCCCTACCTAGAGTTTTCTGTCCCTAGAATAAATGTTTTTTTTAATCACAATATAGCACAAGGAAAATTAACTCACTGTCCTTACAGGTCCCTGGAAACAAGGACTTGCAGAGTGAAAGAAACTGACACTGTCCCTACCTAGAGTTTTCTGTCCCTAGAATAAATGTTTTTTTTAATCACAATATAGCACAAGGAAAATTAACTCACTGTCCTTACAGGTCCCTGGAAACAAGGACTTGCAGAGTGAAAGAAACTGACACTGTCCCTACCTAGAGTTTTCTGTCCCTAGAATAAATGTTTTTTTTAAGCACAATATAGCACAAGGACAATTAACTCACTGTCCTTACAGGTCCCTGGAAACAAGGACTTGCAGAGTGAAAGAAAAAAAACACTCTCCCTACCTACAGTTTTCTGTCCCTAGAAAAAATGTTTTTTTTAATCACAATATAGCACAAGGAAAATTAACTCACTGTCCTTACAGGTCCCTGGAAACAAGGACTTGCAGAGTGAAAGAAACTGACACTGTCCCTACCTAGAGTTTTCTGTCCCTAGAATAAATGTTTTTTTTAATCACAATATAGCACAAGGACAATTAACTCACTGTCCTTACAGGTCCCTGGAAACAAGGACTTGCAGAGTGAAAGAAACTGACACTGTCCCTACCTAGAGTTTTCTGTCCCTAGAATAAATGTTTTTTTTAAGCACAATATAGCACAAGGACAATTAACTCACTGTCCTTACAGGTCCCTGGAAACAAGGACTTGCAGAGTGAAAGAAACTGACACTGTCCCTACCTAGAGTTTTCTGTCCCTAGAATAAATGTTTTTTTTAAGCACACTATAGCAGAAGCACAAAACACACTGACACTCTCCCTACCTATCCTTCTCTTTCCCTAAACTAAAGGAATCCAGGTTAAGCAAGAAAGAAATAACAGTCACTGTCCCTGCCTATGCTACTCTATCCCTGCTCCGGAACACACTACACTAGGCCGCCGTGCTGGCGGCCTTTTATAGTGTGGGGCGTGTACTAAACACCCTCAGCAATAATTGGCCACAGGCATCCTGCCTGTGGCCAATCATTGCTCTCCTCGCTGCCGGCGCTGTGATTGGCCAAGCATGCGGGGTCACAGTGCATGCTTGGCCAATCACAGCGCCTGGATGACACTGCGATGGCGTAGTGCATTGTGGGCCGTTCGCGTCACTCGAATTTGGCGCGAACGGCCCAAATCGTTCGATCTTCGTCGAACGATCGAACAGCCAATGTTCGAGTCGAACGTATGTTCGACTCGAACACGAAGCTCATCCCTACTCAGGAGTGACAAGCCACATGACTAGCGATGAGACCTTCTTCACAAACATTGATTACAGTGCAAAAGACGATGTTTTCCTAGCAAACGGGAAAAGCATCACTGCAGAAGGTAAAGGCCAAAGCTTCCTGAACTGCATTACACCACAAGGAGGTCACCACTGTATCCTTGTAAAGAAAGTGCTGTATGTTCCAGAACTAGAAGGCAGCCTTCTATCAGTGAAAAGTCTTGCAAACAACGGTCTCACAGTTATGTTCCAGGGGGATGAATGCACGATTCACAATAATAAGCGATTCCTCGTAAAAGGAAACTTGGATGATCACCATTACAAGCTCATCACCACAGACCAGCAAGCCAGTATAGTCTCTAATGACCTACACAACAAATGTATTCACTTATGGCACAGGTGGCTGGGACACAGAAGTCCAGAAACTATACAGGACATTTTAAAGAAAGGCTTATCAGAAGATTTGACAATAGCACCTTGCAAAGTGCTCATGAATTGCAAGTGCTGTATTGAAGCAAAAGCCACATGTGCTCCCCTTCCTTAGGCATCTCAAAGAAAAACTACCCACCCCCTGCAGCTCATACACAGTGATGTATGCCGTCGAATGAAAACTCCCACATCAGGTGGGAACAGATATCTACTGACTTTCATTGATGATTATTCCAGGTACACAACCACTTATCTAATGAAACACAAGAATGAAACATCACAGAAACTTCAAGAGTTTGTTGCCACGTCTGGCAACAAATTCCAACAGAAACCTGGAATAATACACACACAATGGTGGAGAATACATAAGCAAAGAAGTGTACTCATACCTGAAGAGGCAAGGAATAGTACACCAGACAACCACACCATACACTCCTGAACAAAACGGTGTAGCAGAAAGGAAAAATCGCACTATTATAGAAATCACCAGATGCATGCTGTCGGATGGCAACCTACCTCACAAGTACTGAGGAGAAGCAGTCAGGACTGCAACCTACCTACAGAACAGACTACCCCCAAGAGCCATTAAAAGTAGTCCATTCGATATGTGGCATGGATAAAAGCCTAGCATAGGGCACATCAGAGTGTTTGGATGTAAAACATATGCCTATATTCCAAGTAAAAAGCGATCTAAGCTGGAGAACAGATCCATAGAGGGCACTCTAGTAGGCTACAGCGAGAAAACTCAGGGTTACAGAATCCTACATCATCCTAACATCAGAAACACCAATCTCTGAAAACTGTGAAGTGAAAATGCCAAACCAACCAAAAGAAAAGGTTGACCAAATCGAACCTGTGCAGGAGTCAGAACAAGAGGTGGAACTCACAATGCCTAAACCAAGTTCCCCATCAGATCCTGCTGAACTGCCTGAAGTCAGAAGAGCCACTCGGACAACAAAGGGGATACCACCCCGCAAGCTGTCATACACTTTCAAAACACACAGCGTACTTAAACCAACATCCTGGGAAGACATAGAAAAACTGCCAAAACGTAAAGCCAATATATAGAGAAAGGCAGCAGAAGAAGAATTAAAGTCACTTCAAGAAAATGAAACCTGGACACTCACAGAGCTCCATCCGCAAAACCATAGGAAGTAAGTGGACTTTCAAGGTAAAGTCAGATGCAGAAGGGAATATCCACAAATTCAAAGCCAGACTAGTTGCCATGGGTCACTTCCAGAAATTTGGTGAAGATACCGATGAAACATTCGCTCCTGTCATAAAACACTCCACCATCAGAGCGCTTCTTAGCATTGGAGCCGGGAAGGGCATGCAAGTCAAACACCTAGACGTTAAAATTGCTTTCCTATATGGAGACATTAAGGAAGATCTCTACATGGAGCAACCCCCAGGGTTTGAGCAAGGAGATAACCTTGTGTGTAAACTTCAGAGGACATCTTCTATGGAACCAGGCTATCAAAAGAGAAATGAAGCAGAAAACGTTCTACCCAACAATGAAATGTATCGTAGAGCAATCGGTAAGCTGCCATATGTTGCCACTGTGACAAGGCCAGACATAGCCGCAACAGTGGGTGTACTATGCAGGAAAGTCTCAGCTCCCTGTCAGCATGACTGGAACGCAGTAAAAAGAGTGATGCAATACCTCAAAGGAACAATTCAGATGACGTTACGGTTACCACCAACATCCGAATCCAAAACTGGTCGGATATGTGGATGCTGATTGGTGCCGGGGACTGCACACACTGCAAATCCACAAGTGGATTCATCTTCCAGTATGGGGAAGGAACCATAGGTTGGACTAGTTGAAAGCAAGCAACTGTCGCTCTATCTTCAACTGAAGCAGATTACATTGCAGCAGCACACGCATGTCAAGAAGTGATATGGATTCTTCAACTTTTTGTGGACATTGGGATAGACATGTCAAAACCAATTCCCATTTTTGAAGACAACTAGGGATGTATAAAGCTTACGCAATCAGAAGGGGTTGATCCTAGGACCAAACACATAAACGTCAAGTATCACCTACTGAGGGACAATCAAGAGCAAGGTGTTATTGACATTCAATACTGCCCGTCAGAGGAGATGACTGGTGATGCACTCACCAAGCCTTTATCTAAGGAACGTCATAATTATATCCAGAGGAAGCTGAATGTAATTTGACAAAGCACATGCTGTTGAGAAGGGGTGTTGGAAAGAACAACAGCATGGTTGCTAATAAACTGACAATACTGTATGCTTTATACCTATTTATGCAGCAGGTGGCGCTGTAGTATTATAGTGTATAGTTCATGTATTCTATGATATAACAGGATGTACCATCTATCTAAGTTCAGTGCACTTCTTTGTTGTTATAGTTAGTCAGGTTGAAAAAAGACACAAGTCCATCCAGTTCAACCATAAAAAAATAAAATAATAATATCATACAATCCCATATACCTAATTCTATACCCACAGTTGATCCAGAGGAAGGCGAAAAACCCCAGCAGAGCATGATCTTATTTACTACAGCAGGGGAAAAAATTCCTTCCTGATCCCCCGAGAGGCAATCGGATATTCCCCGGATCAACTTTACCTATAAATGTCAGTACCCAGTTATATTATGTACATTTAAGAAAGAATCCAGGCCTTTCTTTAAGCAATCTACTGAGCTGGCCAGAACCACCTCTGCAGGGAGTCTATTCCACATTTTCGCAGCTCTTACTGTGAAGAAACCTTTCCGTATTTGGAGGTGAAATCTCTTTTCCTCTAGACGTAAAGAGTGCCCCCTTGTCCTTTGTGTTGACCGTAAAGTGAATAACTCAACACCAAATTCACAATATGAACCCCTTATATATTCTTCTCTTCCTGTTTCATGTTTCTCATGCTGAAAATACACGTTCTGATATTCTTTCATGAAAGTAAAGTGTATTGCTGCAAACAAGAAGCTTCCAGTGCATGATTTCAATACTCAACTAACAGGACGAAGGTTCATCTTCCAACAGGACAACAACCCTAAGTACACAGCCAAGATAACAAAGGAGTGGCTATGGGACAACTCTGTGAATGCCCTTGAGTGGCTCAGTCAGAGCCCAGACTTGAATCCGATTGAACAATTGAACATCTCTGGAGAGATCTGAAAATGGCTGTGCACCGACGCTCCCCATCCAACCTGATGGAGCTTAAGAGGTCCTGCAAAGAAGAATGGGAGAAACTGCCAATTAAAAAAAGGTGTGCCTTAAGCCTTATACAGCAAGCTTGTAGAATCATACTCAAAAAAACTTGAGGCTGTAATTGGTGCCAAAGGTGCTCCAACAAAGTATTTAGCAAAGGCTGTGAATACTTACTGTATGTACATGGGATTTTTTTTTAAATGCACTTTCACCCTATTCCCACGCAGGCCATTTTTCAGCTTTCAGCAATGTCGCACTTTGAATGACAATTGTGCGGTCATGGAACACTGCACCCAAATGAATTTTTTTATCATTTTCTTCACACAAATAGAGCTTTCTTTTGGTGGTATTTTATTTTTTAATAAAAAAAAAAAAAAAGAAAGACCAAAAAATTTTTTTTTTTAAGTTTTTCTTAGTTTTTGTCATAAAATTTTGTAAATAAGTAATTTTTCTCCTTCACTGATGGGCACTGATGAGGCGGCACTGATGGGCACTTATAAGGCGGCACTTAAGGGCACTGATGGGGTAGAACTGATGAGGCGTCACAAATATGTAGCACTGATGGGCACTGATAGGTGGCACTGATGGGCACTGATAGCTGGCACTGATAGGCAGCGCTGATGGATGGCACTAATGGGCACTGATGGGCGGCACTGATTGGCACTGAAAGGCAGCACTGATTGGCATAACTAATGGGCATAGATTGGCCTCAATAATGGGCACAGACTGGTGTCATTGATGGACAGAGACTGGTTTCACTTATGGGCACAGAGTGTTATCACTAATGGGCACTGCTGGGGCTGCATTGTAAATAGGGCACTGATGATCAGTGCCCTGATTACCTTTACACATCTTCCCTGTGAGGAGATGCCGCTGATCGGCTCTCCTCACCTCATACTCTGCCAGTGAGAGGCGAAGAGAGATGATAAACGGCACTTCCTTGTCTACATGTGATTGGCTGTGATTGGACACAGCCGATCACATGGCCGATATCAGGATCACACCGTGTCCCAGGAACATGGCACGCCCAAGATCACGGCTAAACTGGGTGCGGTCATATGACGTCGTCCCAGAACAAGAGCCGCACCTCTTTGACGGTGGGCGGGTGGCAAATGATTAATAAATTTGCAAAGATTTTCAAACAAACTTCTTTCACGTAGAATTTTGAGGAAAGTAATGAAGTTAATCCATTTTTGAATAAGACTGTAACAATAAATGTGGAAAAAGTGAAGCTCTGTGAATACTTTCTGAATGCACTGTAGAATTATCTAGAGGAACCTTCAATTATGGATCAGAGAAATATCTCACATGTACTAATTGTTGTAAAAAAAAAAACAACATATTTTTAATCCAGTTACCATAGAAAGGCAAGAGTTATTCACTAAGGACAGAGTGGTAGGTGTGAAATTTGTTTAACCACCATGTGCTAGCTAGATACAGTAATTCCATCCTTGGTGCCAGGAAGGCTTCATAAATGTTAATCCTTCAAATTACATGGCTGAAGGTGTCAATTGTCAATTTGCCCGGATAGAGATGTTAAAATTGCATTATTTGTGAAAGACAGATGATGTTGACTGCCCGCACCCCTGTTCAATGATAGATATTCCAGTTTGATGTAGGTTCTCAGAAGTATTTTTATTAGATTTGAAGAGGTGGTTTTAATAAGCTTGTCTTCAATATTACAGAAAAATTCCAGTTAAATGTGACTAATGCCCTGTACACACGATCGGATTTTCGATGGAATAAAATCCAATGGATATTTCCGTCGGAATTCCGATGAAGCTGACGTTCATCAGTCTTGCCTACACACCATCAGACAAAATTCAGACCGTCCAAAACGCGGTGACGTAAAACACTCCAACGAGCCGAGAAAAATGAAGTTCAATGCTTCTGAGCATGCGTCGACTTGATTCTGAGCATGCGTGGGTTTTTTCACCGATGGAGTTCCCCACAGACGATCGGAATTTGCTATCGTTTTTTTTTTCCATCCGTAACATTTAAAACATGTTCTATTTTTTTACACCAATGGAAAATAGACCGATGGGGCCCATACACAATCGTTTTTTCCGATGAAAAAAGTCCATCGGTCTTTTTTCACAGGAAAAACCGATCGTGTGTACGCGGCATAACTGTTACTAGATAAACCATGACCTTGTTAAATGAGACCTTTCACAGACTCTTATCTTGAAAACATATTTCTACATCGATTTCACAGTTGTGATGCTTTTAGTATCAAAAGATCAAAATACATCTATTCTTTTATTATTACACATTGATGTTCAGTTTTTTGTGCTGTGTCCTATAGTCTGGGAAGCAGGATAGTTATAGAGTGCTTTATTTACAAGTTCAGGCACCACTATAATTTGTGCAGACATCTGAGTATTTCATAACAGGAGCTGGAACTAACTTGTGTTGAGTGTAGAAAGTATTATCCATGTAACAACTTTCAATAATGCCATCTACAGACCGGAGGTATGAACAACACACTAAGCAGTCAAGTATTTACACAATCTTTTTTTTTTTTAAACCCAACTGCATAATTTAGTCTGATAGCCCATCATCCCTATCAGTTCCAAACAGGTGTCTGGCTATCTAACACCTTTAAATCCCTTTGCAACACCTAAGGTAGTCTCCCAGGGCTTTCCTGTTGCTATCAGAGCCAATAAGCTTTAATTTTTCTTCATATACAGCCATCAGTGTTGATAATTTTTTTATATCTTAATGTTCTGCTTTCTACAGTAAAGGCCCCCTTCCCTCATGATTTGAAGGGCCTTTATCTTTGAATTCCATTAACTTCCTTTGTTCTATTTGTAGCGGGTATTTGAATTTAGGGGAAGCATCTGGGTGGTAGTGTAACCCAGATGCACTGATTGCTAGGGAATCTGAGGTCCTTTTATGGTTCTTGGAGGACTCTGGTGTTGTGAGGTTCCCTGGGCCTATAGGTGGCGTTGTTGCCGGGGGCTGGAGGTGAACTCATACTGCAGGACTGTGCCTTTTTGTCCTCCCCTGGAGCTGGTACAGCGGGGCGGAGAACCCGCTGTGACGCGAAGGGAGAGGAGATAAAAGGGGCGGACGCCCTGACCACGGGGTCGGAGTGCAGAGTCGGAGGACGTGGCCGCACCCAGGCACCTTCAGCTTGGGTGCTGGCGTTCCGGTGTTCCGGGCCCAGGTGCCTTTGACCTGGCCGGAGCGGAGATGGAGTCCATCTCAGGCATCTTTAGCCTGGGGTGAGGTAATATGGCGGATGCCTGGGGCTCAGTACCTTCGACTGAGTTCCGCGAGGGTGGAGGAATCCGAGGGGGCCCTAACTCCTTGGGTGCCCGTGTCTGAGTTTGTGAGGTCTGTTGTGCAGAACTTCTCTGAAGAGTCCGGCGCAGCATCGCTGGTGACAGAGAGGTCTCCGGTATCTCCCTTGGACGGATATCCTTCCCCTGACAGGGGCCGTGCTAGCGAAGGTAATTCACGTTCTATTTCACATAGTCAGTGGCAGTGACTATTCGCAACTGGTGATACCACAGTGGTTGGCAAGAGAAGGGGAAGGATTGTGCATCGACCTAACCCCATTGAAACTAAGTTGTTGCAAAAGAATCCAACTTAACCCTTCTGTGTGTTTATTCGCTGAGAAGAATAAAACTGTGTTGGACCTATTCAGTGTGTGGAACTCTGGTTACTAGGAGCAAAGGAGTCAGGGACGAAGGACAGGACTTGACTCTAGGACACCTACACAAAGCCCGATCTTTCTGGCCTTCACCTCTTCACAATGGAGTACATGGGCCGTGGTGTATCTCATCCCTCCCCCCAGCACTAACACCCCTAGACAAAGAAAGACAAGCCGAGAATTAGAAGGGGTGAGAGGGGTGAGGTCGCTACATATTTTTTTAGTTCTCAGTAGAGTAAGAATGACTTACAAGTCTGACAGTCTTTTGCCTGTTACCCCATTTTTTTCTCATTTTCTGTTCTTAGGGTTGTCCACACGTCAAATGGGGGGTTCAGTAGTCACTAGAACAGGCAATTGAGGGGAGAAGCACAAAAGCGCCACTCTAAGTGCAGTATTAACAATAAAATTTAATGTTGAAAAGAGGGGGGGGGAGCATATATGTACTCACAAACGTGAAGTTAAAATAAGCATGTGGATAAAATCAAAGTCTTATCTGTAGGAAGGGATGGTACAAGCCAGATGATGCTGGTGGAAGCCGATATATTCCAACACCGCACTTCCACTGATGCAAAGGAAGGTGAGATGAGGAGAACAGGCAGTGACAGCACTAACTTTTCTCCACTCTAATAAAAATGGTTTTTTGTAAATGTGTGTGCCCACTTGAACCAGTGATCCTTAAACTTTAGCGCACAGACATTTGCTTGCCTTTTACTGGCCTGAGGGGTTGTGTGGCAACTGGCAAGTAACAGGGCTGGCGTAAAGGCAAGGTTCTCACAACCCTGGTTTGCCTGTAGATAGAGTGGTAGCAGCTTTCAGTCAATGTAACACAGAGTGTTCCAGCACCGGACCATAGCCAGCAGTGCTATTTCCTACTCAATGGTGCTTGCATAGATCCGGCTATGACATTATTCAGTCAGTAGAAGAATAGTGCTGTACAAGCAGCATATGGTATGTGACCACTGAACTCCGATGTAAGGGCTTTCGAATCCCACTGGCACCAAATTAGTGGAATCATTGTACCTAATGATACCTATGATGGGGCATAATTTCTCCCACCAACACGGACACTGGGGCACCATGCCTCCCAATTTCCACAGTCTGGCAGCCAAACAGCTTGAAAATCAGGGAACTGACCTTTTGATTAAAACATTTGAGGATCTCTTCTCTAACCATTCCCTGCTCTATTCAAAACCAAATATAAAATGTTGGCTTGAGTTGCCCTTTAGGAAGAAGCAACCAAGAGCATGGGTATCGCACTTGATGGGATCTTGACTCATTAGTTAACATTTCAAATATTTACAATAATGTTTTATTGCTTCTATAACCTCAGCATTCCTTAAACTGTATATCAAGGGATTTAACATAGGTATGACTATACTGTAGAACACAGAAGCCACGCGATCCTGCTGTAAGACATTGCTAGCTGACGGGCGAAGATACATAAAGAAGATAGTCCCATAGAAGATGCTGACAGCAGTAATATGAGAAGTACAAGTGTTAAAAGCCTTGTATCTACCCTGTGCTGATCTTATCCTCACAATGGCCAAGACAATGTTGGTGTATGAGACAAGGATAAGTGTCATACTGCTCATGGTAACAAGGCCAGCTAAAATAATCAGAACAACTACATTCATTGATATATCAGAGCAGGAAAGCTTAAAGATTGGTGGAAGGTCACAGAAGAAATGATCAATGATGTTGGTTCTGCAAAAGGTAAGATGGAAAGCAGGAACTGTGTGCACAAGAGAATTCACAAAACCTCCAAAGTAAGCAACAACCACCATGCGGAAACACAAGATACTGCTCATGTAGACCTGGTACTGCAAAGGGCTACAGATGGCCACATAGCGATCGTAGGCCATGATTCCTAGAAGAAGACATTCAGTGCTTGCAAAGGACCCAAAGGCGTACATTTGCATGGCACAGCCAAGAAAAGAGATGGTTTTTGATTTACTCAGAAAGTCCCGCAGCATTTTAGGGGTGATTGCGGAAGAATACACAAGGTCCACAAAGGAAAGATGGCTCAGAAGGAAGTACATGGGTTTATGAAGAGGCTTCTTTGCTATGCTCAGAGAAATAAGGCCAGCATTGCCAACCACGGTTGTGATGTAAACAAACAGAAACATGACAAACAATGGAATGTTGAGTTCAGTCTTGTCAGTAAGTCCATAGAGAATAAATTCCATTGGAAAACTCTTATTCATCTCCAACTAATTCAAATATTCTGCATATGTAAGCAAGAGGTATGTTATAACTGTCAGCAATCCTAACACCTGAAGGCACTAGTTCTCCAATCAAATAAGTTAGCACATTAAACTGGTGCCGTTGGTGCTTGCCGTGATGTTGAAGTAAAACCTTCAAGCGTGTAAAGCCGTAAAAGCAAAATGTGGTTCTGTACTCACATAAAAATAGTTTGTTAATAAATAGCAAATGGTTACAGAAAATAAAAATACAAAGTATAGGTAATAATGTGTGCTGCACACCCCCTAAGGAGCCGGAGGTTAAACTGAAGCTCCCCCCCCCCCCAAGATTTATGCACACACAGCCAGGCACACAGCATTTCTTCCATTTTCACAAGCTCAAATAGAACAGTCAAGGGGTCTCTTTTTTATCTTTTATTGTAAAGTTGAACTTGAATGGGGTGAAGGGAGCATGAAATACCGTACAACTGGTGAACTGAACTCTTTGAGGACTCTTCCTCTTTGAGGAACTAAGAGCTACACATTGTCACTAAGGTCCCACACTTAGGTCATTTACTCACAATGCCACAGGATCATTGGTTGCCTCTTTCCAATATCCACCGGGCACTCTTCAGTGAGAGAGATACAGATTCACACCACCATAGGACAGCTGGACACTCTTCCCCCAACTTCCTCCTGGCACTCTCCAGTGAGCTACTCCAGACCCAAGCTGACTCCAAGACCAGACTTTGCGAATAGGCCCCCTAGCTAAAGTTCAAGCTGGGACCTTGATGTCTTCTAAATGGCACCTCCAGCAATCCTGCCCCAGGGGCCGAGACCCTGCACAGGGCTCTCCTCTTGCAGGGATGGACCCAGGAACTCCTCTCTCTGCCTCAGACCTCAGACTATTTATGGACTCTCCAGCCACCTACTGGGCACACATCCCAATGGATTGGCTGGATCCCCCATAAATATTTAGGCTGCCTACTCTGTTCTTCCACCCACTATAGTTCTAGAATCCTCTATATTACAAGGGGAAGTAATCAGAGCAGCAGCCTGTGGGACATCGAGCAGGCCAGAATAATCAACCCCTGCTCCACTGATTATAGAGGAACTAGCTCCTTAACTGAGCCCCATCTCAATCCAGTGATGTGCATGAGAGCAGTGGCTCTCCCGGGTCTCTCTCTCCTCATTAGCTCACACAATCAATCACAGCCAATGAGCCAATGAGGAGAGAGTGGGGGGGCAGGGCCAAGTCACGCTCTGTGTCTGAATGAACAACCTTTAGGCTGGGTTCACACCGCAGCATGCTACGGCTCACAGCATTAGAATCAATTTAAGAACTAGTAAAAAATAGGAAGCTTTGGAATAAATTAGGGGGAAACTTGGGAAATTAACAAAACAATAAGCTATACTCCATTTTGAGAAAATAGTGTTTTGGACCTAACTTAAGGTCCTGATAAAGATTTAATAATAATTTCAATCCTGGTTGCCCTTAAACTGAGGTGGGAGTAGGTGGTTAAAACAGACCCCGCCCCCCCCCCCTTCTCTTAGAGGGGATGGATACCTTCACATATATCCAGTGAAGTAAACAGCCTCAGATGATACACAGAGATGAAACAAATCCTCCTACATAAGTTTTACTGACACCAAATTTAGACTGGTTTCATCACAGTTGTCGGAAAACTTGTCAGAAGTTATCATGCTGATAACAGAAGAACGGAGTAGGAGAAAGCCACGGGACTTAGGGCTTTGAAGAGAGATAAGAAAACACTACAGATATGTGTGCCCAGCTCAAATTTCATGAATCAGGTTTACATAGACTTTAAGGAATAGCCAAATCTCATAACCCTGACATTCTTATCTGGGTATTATACAATATTAATGTTTCAACGTTTTTATGTCAATATTATAACATTTTTTTATTTTATGAACAATATTACTTACCACTCCAAACAGTGTTTATATAAAAAATTATAAAACATGACAACCTTTGGAATCATTTTGAGAACTAGGAAAAAAATAGGAAGCTTTTAAATTAATTAGTAGGAAGCTTGGGAAATTAGCAAAACAATGAGCTATATTTAATTTTGAGAAAATTGTGTTTTAGAACCTAATTTAAGGTCCTAATGAAGACATAATAATAATTTCAATCCTGGTTGCCCTTAAACTGAGGTGGGAGTAGGTGGTTAAAACAGACCCCGCCCCCAAATCTCATAACCCTGACATACTTATCTGGGTATCATAACACATCCACGTTCCTAACATTTTTATGTCAATATTATTATGCTTTAAGAACTTTTTTACTTACTCTAAGGAGTGTTTATGTCAAAAATATAATATTATTATTTAGTTTTAAGAACTGTTTTACTTACCTTGGTCCTTCTTTTGCACAGCTTACAGCTCCAACCTCCCCAGGTTAAGAACCAAGATTAGCTCCTTCCTGTGTCTCCTCTTCCTCAGTGGCCAATACGGTCGCTTCTCCTCTCGCACAATCAGGTTTTAAGACCAGCTTCCTGATTGGCCGGGAGGAGAACCAGGAAGACTATAGCGAACCTTAATTCGCTATTGTCACACAACTGAGTGGGCTCAGGGCGCAGTCCTCTGTGCCCCAAGCCTACCCTTTTTTGAAGCCAATTAGAGCCTCAGGCTCTAATCATGTGCTTCAAGAAAAAAGGGATTTTTATAACAGCTTACCTGTAAAATCCTTTTCTTGGAGTACATCACGGGACACAGAGCGACTTAGTCATTACTAATGGGTTATATAGATTACCTTCAGGTGTTGGCACTGGCCAATTCCAAACCGGAAGTACCCTCCCCTATATAAGCCCCTCCCATCCGGGAGCACCTCAGTTTTGTAGCCAAGCAATAAGTGTCCCAAAAAGAGGGGTGGGAGCTCTGTGTCCCGTGATGTACTCCAAGAAAAGGATTTTACAGGTAAGCTGTTATAAAAATCCCTTTTTCTTTTTCGTACATCACGGGACACAGAGCGACTTAGCCATTACTAATGGGACGTCCCAAAGCAATGCCAAATGAGGGGAGGGATACATAAGCTGGGCGCCATCAGGCATGAGGATCTTTTGCGGCCTGCAACACACTGCGCCCAAAGGCGACATCCTCCTGACTTCTAACGTCTACCTGGTAGAATCTAGTAAACGTGTGTACCGAAGACCATGTTGCGGCCTTACATACTTGAGCCAGGGAGGCCTGGTGATGCACTGCCCATGAAGTTCCAACTGCTCTTGTGGAGTGCGCCCTAACTTTGAACGGAGGCGGTCTCTTTCTCAAGCCATAGGCTTGTATTATGACCTGTCGAATCCACTTGGCTAAAGTGGATTTTGATGCTGCCTGACCCTTTTTAGGGCCTTCCGGCAGAATAAACAAAGTATCCGTTCTGCGAATCTGAGCAGTGGCTTTTAGATAAGCTTTAACTGCTCTTACTACATCCAAAGAATGTAATAACTTTTCCTCTACCGAACTAGGTTTGGGAAAAAAGAAGGAAGAACCACATCTTGGTTCAAATGAAACCTCGATACCACCTTAGGAAGAAAGGCTGGATGAGGACGTAATACTACTCTGTCCTTATGGACAACCAGATATGGCTCCTTACAGGACAAGGCGGCTAATTCCGATACTCTTTTAGCCAAACAAACGGCTACTAAGAAAATCAATTTCCTGGTGAGAAGAACCAAGGAAATATGTTGCAATGGTTCAAACGGTTGTTTCTGTAGAACTGACAGAACCAGGTTTAAGTCCCATGGACATATGGGAATACTAACCGGAGGGCTAATACGCATCACTCCTTGTATGAAAGCTTTGACTAGTGAATGCGAAGCCAAGGGCCTTTGAAAAAATATTGACAAGGCCGAAATCTGACCCTTGATAGTACTCAAGGCCAGCTTCCTATCTACAGCCCACTGTAGGAAGTCCAAAATCCTCCCTATCACGTACTTACGTGGATGCCATCTCTTGGCCTCACACCACGTAATGTACGCTTTCCAGATCCTATAATAGATCTGCCTGGATACCGGCTTCCTGGCATTGATCATGGTAGATACCACAGAATTAGAGAGCCCTCTCTTTTTCAGAATGTGGGCTTCAATAGCCAGGCCGTCAAACCTAGGGCTGGTAAGGAAGGGTGGTATATCGGTCCTTGCGACAGCAGGTCCGGACGATGTGGGAGGGTCCAAGGACTCCTCACTGACATTTTTACAATCTCCGCGTACCATGCCCTTCGGGGCCACGCTGGAGCCACCAGAATCACTGGTTTCTTTTCTACCCTGATTCTGCGGAGTAATCGCGGTAACAATTGTGGCGGTGGGAATGCATATATCAGCTTGAACTGATCCCAAGGGAACACTAGGGCATCCGAGCCGCAAGCTAGAGGATCCCTTGTGCGAGACACAAATCTGTCCACCTTTGCGTTGAATCTGGATGCTAGCAGATCTACATCCGGTGTTCCCCACCGCTGGCATATTGCCTGGAAAACCTCGGGGTGAAGAGACCATTCCCCCGGGCATAATTGTTGGCGACTTAAAAAGTCCGCTCTCCAATTTTCCACTCCTGGGATGAAAACCGCGGATATGGCTGGGACATATTTTTCTGCCCACTCCAGGATGCAATTTGCTTCCCTCTGGGCTGCACGACTCCTGGTGCCACCCTGGTGATTGATATATGCCACTGCTGTGGCATTGTCTGATTGAATTCTGACAGGGGACCCTTGGAGTTTGGATGTCCATGCTACTAGGGCATACCGGGCTGCTCGTATCTCTAAGAGATTGATGGGCAGGGCCTTTTCTGCTTCTGACCACTTGCCCTGGAGAGACCATTGCTCCAGTACTGCCCCCCAGCCTATGAGGCTGGCATCTGTAGTGACTACCTTCCAAGAAACCGGACTGAAGGGTTTCCCTTTTTCCAGATTCTGGGGCACCAACCACCAATGGAGGCTCTTGCGAACGGAAGGGGACAGGGACATTGGTAAGTCTAAAGCCTGAACTTTTTTGTTCCAGGCTGACAGTATGGCCCTTTGCAAATTCCTTGAATGGAATTGACCGTAGGGTACCGCTTCGAATGAAGCCACCATTTTTCCCAGCAGCCTCATGCAGAGGCGTATGGATGGTTTTCTTTTTGTACCCACTAAGTGGGTAAAATCTTTTAAAGACGACACCTTCTCTGGAGGTAAGAAAATCTTTCTCTGATTTGAATCCAGCCTTAGCCCTAAGTATTCCAGACTTTTGACTGGTCTTAGAGCTGACTTGTCCCGGTTGATAATCCAACCGTGATATTCCAGATACTTGATTGTCTTGTGAATAGCTACTTCCAGCTTTTCCACTGAGTGGTCTATTAGTAGCAGGTCGTCTAGATATGCCATTATCGTTACACCCTGTGTTCTTAGATTGGCCAATAATGGGGCCAGAATTTTTGTGAACACTCGTGGTGCTGTGGCCAGACCGAAAGGTAAGGCTCTGAACTGAAAATGGCGCCCTTCTACTGCAAAGCGTAGAAATTTCTGGTGGGCCGGAAAGATGGGAATATGCAGATAAGCATCCTTTATGTCGATCGAGGCTAACCATTTCTGCCCTTGTAGGGCGGTGGCCACCGATCGGATCGACTCCATCCGAAAAGTCCTGATATTTAGGAACTTGTTTAGCCCTTTTAGATTTAATATGGGCCTCACGTCCCCATTTGGTTTGGGGACTGTGAAAAGGTTCGAGTAAAACCCGAATCCGCTTTCTTCCAGGGGAACCTTCATGATTACACCTTGGAGCAATAGTTGTTCTAGTGCCAGAAGGAGGGATCCTCTCTTCTGGGGATCTCTTGGCACGTTTGACCTCATAAATTGGGCAGGAGGAGTGCCTTTTAACTCCAGCTTGTATCCCAGACTTACTGCGGAGAGCACCCATCTGTCTCTGATGGTGTCCCGCCAGGTCTCTGTGAACAACTGAAGTCTTCCCCCCACCCGATTGAGTGGGGGCAACGCTTCATGCCTTGGGGGGAGGTTTTGTACCTCTCTTGATCCAGGGTTTCTTGTTACCCTGTGATTGTCCCTGATTTCTGCCCCCTGAATTTGACCGCGGAGGCCGTCGGAACTGCTTCACAGCCGATGTGCCCGGGACTGGAGAAGTAGGCCTCTTAAAAGAAGGACTTCTACCCTTGTTCTTAACCGGTAAGAGTGAACTTTTACCGGCAGAAATTTTCTGGATATATTTGTCCAGATCTTCTCCAAATAAGCGTTCTCCATGAAATGGGAAGCTAACCAGCAGTTTTTTACAGGGAGCTTCAGCAGACCAGTTTTTGAGCCACAGAAGCCTACGCATATGTACTATAGACAGCGTAAAGCGGGAGGCCTGTTGGATTGTATCCTTTATGGCGTCCACCGCAAAACACAAGGCTCTAGGCAGGTCAGCTAGGGCAAGAGCCTGCTGATCTGGCAAGTCCCTTAAGACTTGTTTCAACTGATCTTTCACTGCTTGGCAGACTCCAATCGCTGCTACCGCAGGTTGTGTCACCATGCTTGCTGTAGAGAAAGCAGATTTTAGTAAAGACTCCAATTTTTTATCTATTGGGTCTTTGAACATTGGAACATTATCTACTGGACATGTCAGTGATTTGTTAACAGAAGAGATGGCTGCGTCCACTGTAGGGACCCTCCATTTTTTTATGAACTTATCCTCCATGGGATAGATCACCGGAAATCTCTTGGGGGGAGCAAATATTTTATCAGGATGCTCCCAATCCTGGTAAATAAGCCCTTCTAATAAAGGGTGGATTGGGAAGGAACAGACAGCCTGGGGAGCTTTTAGCGACCCCAGCGAGGAAACCGTAGTGGATGGTGGTTCCGCCAGAGGCATTTTAAATGCTGATCGGACCATGTTAGTCAGAGACTGAACCCATAATCTTTCAGCCTGAGATGCTGAGAAAGGTTCTTCCACTGTTGATTCCTCCATAACTGAATCAACCTCATCCTGATCCCCTTCAGGTAGGTCGATCTGTGTGTGGGGCTGTTCCTCCACTAACAGGCACTCTGAAGGAGGAGACGGAGATCGGACGCGCTTTTCCTGTGACAGGGAAGCAGCGATCAATGCTGTTAATCTCTCTTCCAATCCTCACAGAGTTGAGGATAAAACCTCCTCTGTTATATATACAGGAGCAGGTGGACTGGGGACAGCCGCAGCACCAGGCACTCCTGCGGGGTTTCTACGGCTACTGACCTCTGAATTCTCAGGGGAGATTGGTGCAGTACAAGCATGCCCAATATCCTCAGAGCCCGATGGAGACCCCTTTGGCTTCCTGGAAGACCTATTTCCGGAGCGTCTGGAAGACATATCCTTTAAGCACAAAGCTGAGGTATTCCCGTCGTCATACACCAATTTTTGCTGGTAATAGTCTAACACAGTTGCTGCTATATACCAGCTGGTGTCCACTAAAGTGCCTTTCTATGGGGATGCCTGCATCAACCGCCTCTGTGTGCCACTGTTTGTTGCTAGCTCTGTTTGCATCCAGCTGACACTTGTACTGTGTCTTTTATCCATGCTGGGACGCCTGCACATGCGCAGAAGCGCCGCGGCGCGCATCGAGCGTCATCCACCCGCCCCGCCCCTTTTTTTTCATAGGAGGCGCGTGCACGCGCCCGCCCGTGCGCCATTGGCGCCCTTTTCTAAATCAAACAGGGACTAGGAGCCAGGGCCCTTTTTGCCGGAGGGCCTGTGCGGTGGATGAGCGCAGCAACAGGGCAGAGGAAGTGGATTCCCACAGAGAAACTTACCAACTGCCTGGATCTTTTGACTTGAGAAAACCAAAGATCCACATGACAAGAAAAATGGACTACAGCGGCCTCTAGTGGTTTAACACAGGTACCGCGGTCCCTTTTTTATTTTTTATTTTTCTTGACTACTATTAAAATTTTACATTTTCAGTAGTTACAGGCATACACAGATATTAGCGGGAATACCGTTAGGTAACAGACAGAAAGACAAATTAGGCTTGGGGGTCCCCCAATAGAACCAAGTTCCTGGGGGCCCCCACTTACCTGATCCCCGCCGCAGGACTTTGTTTGGTCCACAGAAGTCCAAACTTCACCTATCACGGCAGGCATTGTAATTAAACCTTCAGGGACCGGGTTCCCAAGGATTCCACTCCCCTGGACCTGTATAGCACCCTGCACAGACAACATCTTGGTCGTGGGTATGACCAGAGCTCTGGATCCCAGGGTCCAGCCCTCCTAAGAGAGGCATTACAGGCAAAACCTTGCTCTTCTGCTGCAAGGCCCGGGTACCGACCGTTTAGCTATGAAGCTTTTTTGGTGGGATCCGGAACAGCTTACTAAGGCCCAAAAGAACCTGTACGCAAGCCCAGGAAAACACATGTTACTCTTTGGCCAACACCTTAGACACTGGCAAAAAACTGAGGTGCTCCCGGATGGGAGGGGCTTATATAGGGGAGGGTACTTCCGGTTTGGAATTGGCCAGTGCCAACACCTGAAGGTAATCTATATAACCCACATAGTAATGACTAAGTCGCTCTGTGTCCCGTGATGTACGAAAAAGAAAATAAAACATTGGAATCCATGCGCCTGGTGCCCTGCATGTAGATTAGGGGCTGGGCGCATGGATTAGGAGGGTGGCACCTCTGCGCCCCTAATGGAGGCAATGCCACTGGCATAATCCAATAAAGCTGGACACAACATTTCGAAAGAGTAAATCTTTCCCTAATATGCAATTCATTTGTATTTCCTTATAGCTTTTTTTTTTTTTTAATGAACACTGCAAAGTGATAGATTTGTCAGTTTTTGATTGAATATACCAATATATCCCTTTAAAGTGTATTTCTATTTTTGCAGTCAAATTCAGATGAAATCTAATTTTAATTTGTTATATGTTATATATTCATATAGCATGATGTAAAAAATATGTAAAAATTGCAGCTTTTTGACTAGTGGTTATTATTTTTCAATAGTAACTGGAATTGTTATGCTCTGTACACACGACCGGTTTTCCTGTTGGAAAAAGTCTGATGAGAGCTTTTGGCCGGGAATCCCGACCATGTGTATGCTCCATCTGACTTTTTCCAACAGGAAAACTGCTGGAAAAAAAAGAGAGCAGGATCTCTTTTTTTCCCGTCAGGAAAAAATCCTAGCGGTAAAACCGTTAGTCTGTATGCTTTTCCGACGGGAAAAAAAACACGCACGCTCGGAAACAATTTGACGCATGCTCGGAAGCATAGAACTTCATTTTGTCGGCTCGTCGTAGTCTTTTACGTCACCGCGTTCTTTGCAGTCAAAAGTTCACCGGACTTTTGTGTGACCGTGTGTATGCAAGGCGGGCTTGAGAGGAATTCCGTTGGGAAAACCATTGTTTTTTTTTAGACGGGAAAACCTCTCGTGTGTACGTGGCATTACTGTTTTTATAAGTGACCTCCCCTGCGCAGGTTGAGCCACTTGAAGTTTGTACTAATCTTTTACAAAACTTTTACACAAATCTTTTTCAATAATAAAAAGAGTCATGAAAAAATTGTGGCTTACCATTTTTTTAGATGCTTTGTTATGTAACTTTCAGCAAGGAAAACATTTTACTTATTTCTCTTTATTAGGAGAGGGCTTGGAAGCTGTGTTTTCCATAATGAACGCTCTCTTTACTGTGTTGTAGACAGATATCGTCTCATCAGTTGTACTAGATTTGAACATTGTGTGTCTTAAGAAAGGGTTTCAAGTTTTAGAAATGCTTACAGCCAGCCATGACACCTACTCCTGAGAAGGTAATTAATATACGGTATATTTTTTTGGTATGATTTGTGAATAGGAACACATAACAAACATACACTATATTGTCAAAAGTATTGGGACACCTGCCTTTACACGCACATGAACTTTAATGGCATCCCAGTTTTTAGCCTCGTACACACGGTTCGATTTTCAGAAGGGGCTTGTCTGTTGACAGACTGTTGTCCGAAATTCTTACCGTTAGTACGCTCCTTTTGACAATTGTTGTCCAATTTTCCGACAACAAATGTTGGATGACAGGCTAGTATATTTTTGTAATTTGTCAGTTTTTCGGATGGTCAGTACACAAATCCGTCACACAAAGTCGAAAGTACAAACACGCATGCTCGGAATCAATGCTCACCAAACACGAAATTAACAGAAGGGGTCCAAAGGGTGGCGCTCAAGAGCTGAAATTCCTCGTAGTACGTCACTATGTTCGTGTTTGTGGCACAAAAATTTGTGTAACGTTAGATCCTGGCACACGCCCTTTTAACAAAAATCTGACGCTCGGTTGTCCAACAATCGAACCGTGTGTATGAGGATTTAGTTGTAGGGTTCAATATTGAGTTGACCCACCCTTTGCAGCTATAACACCTTCAACTCTTCTGGGAAGGCTGTCCACAAGGTTTTGGAGTGTCTAATGGGAATGTTTGAGCATTCTTCCAGAAGCACATTTGTGAGGTCAGGCACTGATGCTGGGCGAGAAGGCCTGGCCGCAGTCTCCACTCTAAGTCATCCCAAAGGTGTTCTATTGGATTGAGGTCAGGACTCTGTGCAGGCCAGTCAAGTTCCTCCAATGCACAAAGCAAGGTCCATAAAGACATGGATGAGCGAGTTTGGGGTGGAGGAACTTGAATGGCCTGCACAGAGTCCTAACCTCAACATGATAGAACACCTTTGGGATGAATTAGAGCGGAGGCTGCGAGCCGGGCCTTCTTGTCCAACATCGGTGCCTGACCTCACAAATGTGCTACTGAATGGTCAAACATTCCCATAGACACACTAAAAAACCTTGTGGACAGCCTTCCCAGAAGAGTTGAAGCTGTTATAGCTGCAAAGGGTGAGCCAACTCAATATTGAAACCTACAGACTAAGACTGAGATGCCATTAAAGTTAATGTCTGTGTAAAGGCAGGTGTCCCAATACTTTTGGTAAGTTAGTGTATAGTAGGGTTTGCTCAAATTTGAACTGCAAAAGTGGAAATACATTTTAACGCAGCCCCATATTCTATTGTAATGCAACTAGAATGGTAAACCTACTGGCATAATCGTGCTGGAAATGTCAAGAGACGTGTCAAATGTTCCATACAGGTGGCCTATTTATATATCTTTATAAACCTCACGGGGATGGGTCCTTGTTGCTTTACACATTTGCTGTATAATTGCGTTGGGTGTCTGAGACTTATTAAATCAAACTTGAGATTTAACAAAACAATTAGAGTTCCTGTAATGGCAACAGATGTGGTAACAATTTAAAGGCGAACTATAATGGTTTAGGATCTATTCTAATTTATACACATTTTTGAAAGCCCAACCGAACAATCATTTTTAATTATTTAAATATATTCCAGGTGTATCAAAACAAAAGGTGGGCCAAGTCTGATGCCGCGTACACACGATCATTTTTTCCTTTGGACGAGAAAAACGACCGTGTGTGGGCTTTTTGCCGTTTTTCCCGACGGGAAAAGCGGCATTAATCACGATGAGAAAAATTAGAACATGTTCTAATTTTTCTCGTCGTTTTTCCTGACATTTCTTCCGCGGCAGTTTTCCCATAGGGAAACACTGCCACGGAGCCCATAGACGATCGTTTTTCTCGTCATTTTAAAAAATGACGAGAAAAATGACCGTGTGTGGGGAACAAGCTGTTCCCTCGTTTAAAATGTCATTATTCACGGCGGTTTTTAAACCGCCGTGAATAATGATCGTGTGTACGCGGCATAAGGGCTCCATGTACACAGAAGCTCAAAAATTGTCGTTTTGAACGTCAGATTTCTGGCAGAAAAAGCTGCTTTAAAATATAGCTTTTATCAGCGTTTTTTACTAGCGTTTATTAGCGTTTTTCAGTTTTTTAGCTTTTTTTTTTTTGGTTTTTATTTTATTTTTTTATTTTTTTCAATGGATCAAAAAACGCGAAAAAACGCTGGCGACCAGCGTTTTTGAGCGTTTATTAGCGTTTTTCAGCGTTTTGCGTTTTTGCCCGCCGAAAAACATCACTTTGAACGCAAATTTCTTGCGTTCAGAAAAAAGCCCATTAACTCCACTGCTCATTAACGCTAAAAAATGCTATGTGTACATGAACACATAGGCTAACATAGAGTGCAGTTAACCACTTAAGGACCGGACCAATACGCAGCTTAACCACTTAACGACCGCTCACTGTATATATACGTCGGCAGAATGGCACCGACAGGCACAATCACGTAGGGCATACGTGATTGCCTTTGTATAGTTGGGGGGTCCAATCGGACCCCCCTCCTATACAGTGAGCGGTGGCTAGGTTTCCGGGAGCGTTCACGGATGAGGGGGCAGCCATTCGTTTCCGGCCACTCCCTCGCGATCGCTCCCGGCGAATGGAAATGCCCCCTCTGTCTGTGTCAGGCAGAGGAAGCAGGAGGAAGTGATGTCATCTCTGGTGCGGCGCTCACATATACCAAGCGCCGTACAAGAGAAGACATCAGGTCAGTGCACACAACACTACACTGACACCAGGACACATAGGGACATAAATCGCCCCCCCAGGCCCCCCCAGACACCCCCCAGATCACCCCCCAGCCCCCAGTCACAGTGTCACTGATTGCAGTGACCATTTATTTACTGATCACTGCAATCAGTGACATTTGTGACTGTAAAAGTGTCAGTACATTCAGTTTTAGGTCCAGTGTAGCCCCCTAACCCCCCCCTAATAAAGGTTTAACCCCCTGATCACCCCCCAGATAACCCTTTCACCCCCTATCACCACTCTTGCTAAGCGATCATTTTTCTGATCGCTGTCTTAGCCTCAGTGATGCCGATCGGCAGCCAGTAATTTTTTTTAGGTTCGCCGCATGTTTTTATAGCGTCAGGTACCCCAATATATTATCTAATAAAGGTTTAACCCCCTTGATCGCCCCCCAGGTAACCCTTTCACCCCTATCACCACTGTCGCTAAGCGATCGTTTTTCTAAACGCTGTCTTAGTGTCGGTGATCCAGATCGGTAGCCAGTAATTTTTTTTAGGTTCGCCACAGGTTTTTATAGCGTCAGGTACCCCCATAAATTATCTAATAAAGGTTTAACCCCCTTGATCGCCCCCCAGGTAACCCTTTCACCCCCTATCACCACTGTCGCTAAGCGATCATTTTTCTGATCGCTGTCTTAGTGTCGGTGATGCAGATCGGTAGCCAGTAATTTTTTTTAGGTTCGCCGCAGGTTTTTATAGCGTCAGGTACCCCCATATATTATCTAATAAAGGTTTTAATCCCCTGATTGCCCCTAGTTAACCCTTTCACCAGTGATCACCATATAAGTGTTACGGGTGACGCTGGTTAGTTAGTTTGCTTTTTATAGTGTCAGGGCACCCGCCGTATATAACCCAATAAAGGTTTAACCCCCTGATCGCCCGGCGGGTGATATCAATTAGGTTTTAGCGTCAGAGAGGGTCTGCATCACACCCCAGGCAGCGTCAGGTTAGTGCCAGTAACGCTAACACCCACGCGTGAAGCATACACCCCCCTTAGTGGTATAGTATCTGAACAGATCAATATCTGATCTGATCAGATCTATACTAGCGTCCCCAGCAGTTTAGGGTTCCCAAAAACGCAGTGTTAGCGGGATCAGCCCAGATACCTGCTAGCACCTGCGTTTTGCCCCTCCGTCCAGCCCAGGCCACCCAAGTGCAGTATCGATCGATCACTGTCACTTACAAAACACAACACACATAACTGCAGCGTTCGCAGAGACAGGCCTGATCCCTGCGACTCCAGTGCTGTAGGAGGTGATTTCACCACCACAGTTAAAAAAAAAAGCAAATATGCCAAAGCATTGGGGCAGCAGGAGCGGAGGAGCGATTTTGCTCCTAATGCCGCGTATATACGGTCGAAATTCCGACGGAGGCTTGCCCGTGGAAAAGTCCGACCATGTGTGTGCGGCATAACTTTTTTGCGGGAGGATGCCCCCATGCTTCGGCATATATAAATGGTGCGTGTATGCCCATCATTGGAAGTGGGTGGATGAAGGGCGGTATTCTAATGGTGGGCATACCCACCGATCAATCTCTTTTTTCGTTCAGCCAACTGGCTGCATGAAAAAAAAAGATTACAATACATGTCCAACAAGGACCAGCAACGTACTGGTATGTTGCTGGACTTTGAATGTTTATACCAGAATGATGCCTGCGGGTTTAGGTATCATCTTGGTATCATTCTTTTCAGCCTGCGGCCGGCTTTCATGTAAAAGCAATCCTAGCGGCTAATTAGCCTCTGGACTGCTTTTACAAGCAGTGGGAGGGAATGCCCCCCCCTGGATATAAAAAGCGCCATTGGGAAATTGGGAAAGCATTTTATCACACCGATCTTGGTGTGGTCAGATGCTTTGAGGGCAGAGGAAAAATCTAGGGTCTAGAAGACCCCAGTTTTTTCAAAAAAAGAGTACCTGTCACTACCTATTGCTATCATAGGGGATATTTACATTCCCTGAGATAACAATAAAAATGATTAAAAAAAAAATACTTGGAAGGAACAATTTAAAAATAAAATAAAAAAGCAAAATTAATAATGAAAAAAAAAAAAAAAAAGCACCCCTGTACTGCCCTGCTCTTGCCCAATGGCGAACGCAAGCGTCGGTCTGGCGTCATATGTAAACAGCAATTGCACCATGCATGTGAGGTATCATCGCGAAGGTCAGATCGAGGGCAGTCATTTTAGCAGTAGACCTCCTCTGTAAATCTACTGGGGTAACCTGTAAAGGCTTTTAAAGGCTTTTAAAAATGTATGTAGTTTTTAAAGCATGTCGTGTTTGGTATCTATGTACTCGGCCTAAGATCATCTTTTTTATTTCATCAAACATTTGGGTAATATAGTGTGTTTTAGTGCATTAAAATTAAAAAAAGTGTATTTTTTAACCCAAAAAATGCGTTTGAAAAATCGCTGCGCAAATACTGTGTAGAAAAAAAAAATGCAACACCCACCATTTTAATTTTTTTATTTTTTATTTTGCACAAAGTTGTCACTAAATGATATATTGCTCAAACATGCCATGGGCATATGTGGAATTACACCCCAAAATACATTCTGTTGCTTCTCCTGAGTACGGGGATACCGCATGTGTGGGACTTTTTGGGAGCCTAGTTGCGTACAGGACCCCGAAAACCAAGCACCGCCTTCAGGCTTTCTAAGGGTGTCAATTTTTGATTTCACTTCTCACTGCCTATCACAGTTTCGGAGGCCATGGAATGCCCAGATGGCACACCCCCCCCCCCAAATGACCCCATTTTGGAAAGTAGACACCCCAAGCTATTTACTGAGAGGTATTGTGAGTATTTTGCAGATCTCGCTTTTTGTCACAAAGTTTTGAAAATTGAAAAATATATATATATATATATATTTTCTTTCTTCATTTTCAAAAACAAATGAGAGCTGTAAAATACTCACCATGCCTCTCAGCAAATAGCTTGGGGTGTCTATATTCCAAAATGGGGTCATTTGGGGGGGTTTTGTGCTATTTTGGCATTTTATGGCCTTCGAAACTGTGATAGGTAGTGAGGAGTGAAATCAAAAATTTGTGCCTAGAAATCCTGAAGGCGGTGCTTGGTTTTCGGGGTCCCGTACGCGGCTAGGCTCCTAAAAAGTCCCACACATGTGGTATCCCCGTACTCAGGAGAAGCAGAAAAAAAAATTTTGGGGTGTAATTCCACATATAACCATGGCATGTGTGAGCAATATATCATTTAGTGACAACTTTTTGTAATTTTTTTTTTTTTTGTCATTATTCAATCACTTGGGACAAAAAATATATTTAGCTTGGGGTGTCTATATTCCAAAATGGGGTCATTTGGGGGGGGTTTTGTGCTATTTTGGCATTTTATGGCCTTCGAAACTGTGATAGGTAGTGAGGAGTGAAATCAAAAATTTGCGCCCTTAGAAATCCTGAAGGCGGTGCTTGGTTTCCGGTGTCCCGTACGCGGCCAGGCTCCCAAAAAGTCCCACACATGTGGTATCCCCGTACTCAGGAGAAGCAGCAAAATGTATTTTGGGGTGCAATTCCACATATAACCATGGCATGTGTGAGCAATATATCATTTAGTGACAACTTTTTGTAATTTTTTTTTTTTTTTTTAGTCATTATTCAATCACTTAAGACAAAAAAAAAAAAAAATTCAATGGGCTCAACATGCCTCTCAGCAATTTCCTTGGGGTGTCTACTTTCCAAAATGGGGTCATTTGGGGGGGTTTTGTACTGCCCTGTCATTTTAGCACCTCAAGAAATGAGATAGGCAGTCATAAATTTAAAGCTGTGTAAATTTCAGAAAATGTACCCTAGTTTGTAAACTCTATAACTTTTGCGCAAACCAATAAATATACGCTTATTGACATTTTTTTTACTAAAAACATGTGGCTGAATACATTTTGGCCTAAATGTATGACTAAAATTTAGTTTATTCGATTTTTCTTATAACAAAAAGTAGAAAATATCATTTTTTTTCAAAATTTTCGGTCTTTTTCCGTTTATATCGCAAAAAATAAAAATCGCAGAGGCAATCAAATACCATTAAAAGAAAGCTCTATTTGTGGGAAGAAAAGGACGCAAATTTCGTTTGGGTACAACATTGCATGTCCGCACAATTTACAGTTAAAGCAGCACAGTGCAAAATTCTGAATTCACCTCTGGTCCTTTAGCTACCAAATGGTCCGGGGCTTAAGTGGTTAATGACCAGAGGTGTTTTCACAATTTGGCACTGCGCTGCTTTAACTGGAAATTGTGCAGACATGCAATGTTGTACCCAAACAAAATTTGCGTCCTTTTCTTCCCACAAATAGAGCTTTATTTTAGTGGTATTTGATTGCCTCTGCGATTTTAATTTTTTGCGATATAAACGGAAAAAGACCGAAAATTTTGAAAAAAAAAACATATTTTCTACTTTTTGTTATAAGAAAAATCGAATAAATTAAATTTTAGTCATACATTTAGGCCAAAATGTATTCAGCCACATGTCTTTAGAAAAAAAATGTCAATAAGCGTATATTTATTGGTTTGCGCAAAAGTTATAGCGTCTACAAACTAGGGTACATTTTCTGGAATTTACACAGCTTTTAATTTATGACTGCCTATCTCATTTCTTGAGGTGCTAAAATGGCAGGACAGTACAAAACCCCCCAAATGACCCCATTTTGGAAAGTAGACACCCCAAGCTATTTGCTGAGAGGCATGTTGAGTCCATGGAATATTTTATATTTTGCCACAAGTTGCGGGAATATGACAAACTTTTTTTTTTTGCACAAAGTTGTCACTAAATGATATATTGCTCACACATTCCATGGGCATATGTGAAATTGCACCCCAAAATACATTCTGCTGCTTCTCCTGAGTACGGGGATACCACATGTGTGGGACTTTTTGGGAGCCTAGCCACGTACGGGACCCCGAAAACCAAGCACCGTCTTCAAGATTTCTAAGGGCATAAATTTTTGATTTCACTCCTCACTACCTATCACTACCTATCACAGTTTTGAAGGCCATAAAATGCCAAGATGGCACAAAACCCCCCTAAATGACCCCATTTTGGAAAGTAGACACCACAAGCTATTTGCTGAGAGGCATGTTGAGCCCATTGAATATTTTTTTTTTGTCCCAAGTGATTGAATAATGACAAAAAGAAAAAAAAAAAAAAAGTACAAAAAGTTGTCACTAAATGATATATTGCTCACACATGCCATGGGCATATGTGGAATTACACCCCAAAATACATTTTGCTGCTTCTCCTGAGTACGGGGATACCACATGTGTGGGACTTTTTGGGAGCCTAACCGCGTACAGAACCCCGAAAACCAAGCACCGCCTTCAGGCTTTCTAAGGGCGTAAATTTTTGATTTCACTCCTCACTACCTATCACAGTTTTGAAGGCCATAAAATGCCAAGATAGCACAAAACCCCCCCAAATGACCCCATTTTGGAAATTAGACACCCCAAGCTATTTGCTGAGAGGCATGGTGAGTATTTTACAGCGCTCATTTGTTTTTGAAAATGAAGAAAGAAAATATATATATATATATTTTTTCTTTTTTCAATTTTCAAAACTTTGTGACAAAAAGCGAGATCTGCAAAATACTCACAATACCTCTCAGCAAATAGCTTGGGGAGTCTACTTTCCAAAATGGGGTCATTTGGGGGGGTTTTGTGCCATCTGGGCATTCCATGGCCTCCGAAACTGTAATAGGCAGTGAGGAGTGAAATCAAAAATTGACACCCTTAGAAAGCCTGAAGGCGGTGCTTGGTTTTCGGGGTCCTGTACGCAACTAGGCTCCCAAAAAGTCCCACACATGTGGTATCCCCGTACTCAGGAGAAGCAACAGAATGTATTTTGGGGTGCAATTCCACATATAATCATGGCATGTTTGAGCAATATATCATTTAGTGACAACTTTTTGTACATTTTTTTTTTTGGTCATTATTCAATCACTTGGGACAAAAAAATAAATATTCAATGGGCTCAAGATGCCTCTCAGCAAATAGCTTGGGGTGTCTACTTTCCAAAATTGGGTCATTTGGGGGAGTTTTGAACTGTCCTGGCATTTTATGCACAACATTAGGAAGCTTATGTCACACATAAAACCTTGGACAGAGGCGTGGCTGTGGACGTGGTATACTTGGATTTTGCAAAAGCGTTTGATACAGTTCCGCACACACGGCTCATGTGTAAGGTAAAGTCTACAGGATTGGAAATATCAGTTTGTAAATGGATAGAAAACTGGCTAAAAGACAGAATTCAGAGAGTCGTGGTTAATGATTCTTACTCTGAATGGTCTAAGGTTATCAGTGGTGTACCCCAAGGTTCAGTGCTGGGACCCTTACTTTTTAATATCTTTATAAATGATATTGGGTCTGGGATCGAAAGTAACATTTCTGTCTTTGCAGATGACATCAAGCTATGCAGTGGAATAACGTCCTTACAGGATGTCTCCAATTTACAAGCCGACCTCGATGCCCTGTCTAATTGGGCGACTATGTGGCAGATGAGGTTTAATGTTGATAAATGTAAAGTTATGCACTTGGGGGCTAAGAATATGAATGCATCATACATACTAGGGGGAATACAACTGGGGGGATCCGTAGTGGAGAAGGATCTGGGGGTTTTGGTAGATCATAAGCTCAATAATGGCATGCAATGCCAAGCTGTGGTTTCCAAAGCGAGCAAAGTCCTTTCTTGTATTAAGAGAGGTATGGACTCCAGAGAGAGAGACATCATTTTGCCCCTGTTCAAATCATTAGTAAGACCTCATCTGGAATATGCAGTTCAGTTTTGGGCACCAGTTCTCAAAAAGCATATCGGGGAACTGGAGAAAGTGCAGAGAAGGGCAACCAAACTGATAAGAGGCATGGAGGAGCTCAGCTATGAGGAAAGATTAGAGGAACTGAATTTATTCACTCTTGAGAAGAGGAGAATAAGGGGGGATATGATTAACATGTACAAATATATAAGGGGTCCATATAGGGAACTTGGTGATGAGTTATTCACTTTACGGTCAACACAGAGAACAAGGGGGCACTCTTTACGTCTAGAAGAATAAAGATTTCATCTCCAAATGCGGAAAGGTTTCTTCACAGTAAGAGCTGTGAAAATGTGGAACAGACTCCCTGCAGAGGTGGTTCTGGCCAGCTCAGTAGATTGCTTTAAGAAAGGCCTGGATACTTTCCTAAATGTACATAATATAACTGAGTACTAACAGTTCTAGGTAAAGTTGATCCAGGGTAAATCTGATTGCCTCTCGGGGGATCAGGAAGGAATTTTTTCCCCTGCTGTAGCAAATTGGATCATGCTCTGCTGGGGTTTTTTGCCTTCCTCTGGATCAACTGTGGGTATAGAATTGGGTATATGGGATTGTACGATATTTTTTTATTTTATTTTAGTTATTTTTTTTTATGGTTGAACTGGATGGACTTTGTCTTTTTTCAACCTGACTAACTATGTAACTATGTAACATCATCCACTCTTCTAACCACTTGAAGACAAAGCCCTTTCTGACACTTTTTGTTTATATGAAAACATATTTTTTTTTTGCAAAAAAATTAAGTTGAACCCCCAAACATTATATATTTTTTTAAAGCAAAGGCCCTACAGATTAAAATAGTGGGTGTTGCATTTTTTTTCCCACATAGTATTTGCGCAGCGATTTTTCAAACGCATTTTTTGGGGAAAAAATACACTTTTTTTTATTTTAATGCACTAAAACACACTATATTGCCCAAATGTTTGATGAAATAAAAAAGAGGATCTTAGGCCGAGTACATGGATACCAAACACGACATGCTTTAAAATTGCGCACAAACGCGCAGCGGCGACAAACTACATACATTTTTAAAAGCCTTTAAAAGCCTTTACAGGTTACCACATTAGATTTACAGAGGAGGTCTACTGCTAAAATTACGTACCTTGTTGCTTATATTGTGCATACCCATACTTATGTGTGTGTAACTCTAGGGAATCGCATCAACCAGAATGTTTTTCCCTCTATGTGATTTCTGTTTGAAGATGTTCATGCGTTTTATTTTGAATAAACATGTACCTTTTTTACCTACACCACGTCTACAGTCTCACTCAAAGTCCCAAACTTCCATTTATATTTTTTTGAATCAGGGATGGAGGTGCACCACATATGCGCCTCATTTAAAGTCCCAAACCCCCCCCCCCCTTTTGCGTTCTTTCAATAGGGATGGAGACTGTTAGACAGGGTAGGCAGTTTTCCCCTGCCACCCAGGTGTTAGGTTGCTAAGCCCCATTAGGTAATGTGCCTTATTGAGGCTGTGCTCTCTCAGGACATGGTTCATCCATGTCCATGAGAATGGGCAGCATACATGCGTTTTACCATGGTTCTGGGATTAGGGTTTGGTCTTATGCATGTCCCTGGCTTTTTTTTAATGTCTGTCATTTGGGAGCTGCGATGCGCCCTGCGCGTCCGCTTTGCTCCCAAATGACAGACATTGCTGATGGTGGGGCCCGGGCACACAGCGCATCGGCGTCATGCGTCCCGCCCAGCGTGGGACGTCACATGTTGGTGTCTTGACACTGAGCGTGCGTTCATCCATCTCAGCCGGCGCAGCTTGGAGACACGAGCTCCTCCGTGGGCGTTCCCCCACCCACGTCGGGGGTTCCTCCTGGCTTACGCTTTGCCTGCATGATGCTGGTGATCATTAGCCTGCACCTGTGTGTGTGGGGTGTTCTCTATTGCCTACACAATGCTGGTGATCATTAGCCTGCACCTGTGTGGAGTGCTCTTATATGAACCTTCCCCAAATACACCTCCACCACTATCCTGAGACGCCATACTGCATGGTTCATGGACCGGTCCCTGCATTTTTGGGACTCCTGGGATTTGAGCATCAGGTCATTTCACCCTTTATTTCCCCATTGTGGTCCTTCCCTCACCGGGCATGAACATGTTTTGACATTTTTATTTTTTGTGTTATTTTTTTTAGATTGCCCTTGGCAGCCACCTCTGGTTCAATTTTTATTATTAACATCAACACTGCATGTTCCGGTGTTCTTGGGAGGGCTGCGATAGTACACCCTGCCTAAGTGCGAATATATATCACCTCAGCTCCCATGACGGACTTATCTTTGGTCACGGCTCCATATGTACCACACCCATTGTACCAGATTCCATGTAAGTACCCAAGATGGGCTTTTGTGTGCCATCACCTATTTCCTTTGATCAGCAACCAGATTTAGTTATTTACACTGTATTATATTTTTTAGATGTCCCGAGCATTAGCCCCTGAAGAGTGTAACTTATACACGAAACGCGTGGGGCAATCAGAAAACGCATCAACTCAGTTGACAACACAATCATTTACTTATGCTCTTACTAGTTTAATATGTACATTTTTTCATGTTTTTAGCGCTTGTTGCCATGTGATATCTGTACATATGTAATTCACAAAATGTATTCCATTATCCATATGGATCACTGTGTGGCACCTGGTCACACACTGATGTACCTTGTTGCTTATATTGTGCATACCCATACTTATGTGTGTGTGTGTAACTCTAGGGAATCGCATCAACCAGAATGTTTTTCCCTCTATGTGATTTCTGTTTGCAGATGTTCATGCGTTTTTATTTTGAATAAACATGTACCTTTTTTACCTACACCAAGTCTACAGTCTCACTCAAAGTCCCAAACTTCCATTTATATTTTTTCGAATCAGGGATGGAGGTGCACCACATATGCGCCTCATTTAAAGTCCCAAACTCCCCCCCCCCTTACTGCTAAAATGACTGCCCTCGATCTGACCTTCGCGGTGATACCTCACAAGCATGGTGCAATTGCTGTTTATATATGACGCTAGACCGACGCTTGCGTTCGCCTTTGCGCAAGAGCAGGGGGGACAGGGGTGCTATTTTTTTTTTTTTTATTATTTATTTTGCTTATTTTATTTTTAAACTGTTCCTTCCATTTTTATTTTTTTTTACCATTTTTATTTTTATCTCAGGGAATGTAAATATCCCCTATGATAGCAATAGGTAGTGACCGGTACTCTTTTTTTGAAAAAAATTGGGGGGTTAGACCCTAGATCTTTCCTCTGCCCTCAAAGCATCTGACCACACCAAGATCGGTGTGATAAAATGCTTTCCCAATTTTCCAATGGTGCTGTTTATATCCGGGGGGGGGGGACATTCCCTCCCACTGCTTGTAAAAGCAGTCTAGAGGCTAATTAGCTGCTATAATTGCTTTTACATGAAAGCCGACCGCTGGCTGAAAAGAATGATACCAAGATGATACCTAAACCCGCAGGCATCATTCTGGTATAACCATTCAAAGTCCAGCAACATACCAGTACGTTGATGGTCCTTGTTGAACATGTATTGTAATCTTCTTTTTTTTTCATGCAGCCTGTTGGCTGAATGAAAAAAAGAGATTGATCGGTGGGTATGCCCACCATTAGAATACCTCCCTTCATCCCCCCACTTCTAATGATGGGCATACATGCACCATTTTATATATGCCGAAGCATGGGGGCATCCTCCCGCAAAAAAAGTTATGCCGCGTACACGCGGTCGGACATTTCCACGGGCAAGCCTCCGTCGGAATTTCGACCGTATGTATGCGGCATAAAAATATATGCCGCGTACATACGGTCAGACTTTTCCACGGGCAAGCCTCCGTCGGAATTTTGACCGTATGTACGCGGCATTAGGAGCAAAATCGCTCCGCTGCCCCCATGCTTCGGCATATATGCTCTTTTTTTTACTGTGGTGGTAAAATCACCTCCTACAGCGTTGGAGTCACGGCTTTATGCATCGTGGGAGCAAATGCTGTTGCTGTCAAGATAAATAAATCCGCGCTGCAACTGAATGGCGTACCTGCTAAGCAAATGATGGTTAACATTAAAACAAAGTAACATTACAGTATAACAGTAAGACCTTACCATACCATACCTGCAAAGCAAATACCAAAAGAAAACCTAATAAAAAATAATTTTTTTTTTTTTAACGCAACCTGTGCCTAAAATATATATATGCCGAAGCATGGGGGCATCCTCCCGCAAAAAAGTTATGCCACGTACACACGGTCAGACTTTTCCACAGGCAAGCCTCCGTCGGAATTTCGACCGTATGTACGCGGCATAAAAGGTTATGCCGCGTACATGCGGTCAGACTTTTCCACGGGCAAGCCTCCGTCGGAATTTTGACCGTATGTACGCGGCATTAGGAGCAAAATCGCTCCTCCGCCCCTGCTGCCCCCATGCTTCGGCATATATGCTCTTTTTTTTAACTGTGGTGGGGAAATCACCTCCTACAGCATTGGAGTCACGGCTTTATGTATCGTGGGAGCAAACGCTGTTGCTGTCAAGATAAATAAATCTGCGCTGCAACTGAATGGCGTACCTGCTAAGCAAATGATGGTTAACATTAAAACAAAGTAACATTACAGTATAACAGTAAAGCCCTGTACACACGATCAGATTTCCTATGGTTTTTTAACCGATGGATTTTTCCATCGGAAAACCGATGTAGCTGACTTTCATCAGTCTTGCCTACACACCATCAGTCTAAAAACCGACGGTTCCAAACGCCGTGACGTAAAACACTCAGATGAGCCGAGAAAAATGAAGTTCAATGCTTCTGTGCATGCGTCGACTTGATTCTGAGCATGCGTGGGTTTTTTATCCGATGGAGTTCCCCACAGACGATAGTAATTTGCTATCGGTTTTTTAACCATCGGATAAATTTAAAACATGTTCTATTTTTAAACACCGATGGAAAAAAGACCGATGGGGCCCATACACGATCAGTTTGTCCGATGAAAAAAGTCCATCGGACTGTTTACATCGGTTAAACCTATCGTGTGTACAGGGCTTAAGACCTTACCATACCATACCTGCAAAGCAAATACCCCCAAAAAAACTAGTAAAAAATAAAAACATTTTTTAACGCAACCTGTGCCTAAAATATATATATGCCGAAGCATGGGGGCATCCTCCCGCAAAAAAGTTATGCCGCATACACACGGTCAGACTTTTCCACGGGCAAGCCTCCGTCGGAATTTCGACCGTATGTACGCGGCATTAAAGGTTATGCTGCGTACATATGGTCAGACTTTTCCACGGGCAAGCCTCCATCGGAATTTTGACCGTATGTACGCGGCATTAGGAGAAAAAATCGCTCCCATGCTTCGGCATATATGCTCTTTTTTTTTTACTGTGGTGGTGAAATCATCTCCTACAGCGTTGGAGTCACGGCTTTATGTATCGTGGGAGCAAACGCTGTTGCTGTCAAGATAAATAAATCTGCGCTGCAACTGAATGGCGTACCTGAAAACAAAAAGTTACATACCTGAAAAGCAAGCATGATAAAACATTGCAGAATAGAATACAGTAAAAAAGAGCAGAACAATAGAGAGAAAATAGAAAGAGAGAGAGAGAGAGAGAGAGAGAGAACAATAAAACAACAACTATTTTTGGTTTTTTTATTTTATATTTTTTTAGTGTTTTTGTTTTTTACACTTTTTTTTTACTCAACTGTAACGGTTCGGGTCTCTCAAAATGTGATGGCATCTTGGGAGACCCTGTGTAAGTGTGTCCTAGTCTGTGAAATGCTGTACCCTACGCTAAAACTTCACTTTTGAGTGGTAGCGTTCAAAACATTTACCAATGCCCAGACCAGGATTGTCAGGACAGAGTGGACAAAAATAACGGGTGTCACGCCTAAATCCGCGCTTGCTACAGACACAACATCTTTTTTGGAGGGCTTGTTGGGTAGGGGTACTCTCGACATACAGATAATGCCTCTCATGCAGCCGGCTTACTGCATTTGGTAGGGGATGGTGAGGTGCAGAACCGCCTGGATACAGGAGTTCTGTGACTATCTCATCCTGGAATTTTAGGAGAGATAAAGTCGGAATAAGGATAGAGACACTTTTTTGTACCAGCGTCTCGCCTTACGAGCAATGTGATACGGCGCCAACTTCTGGTCGTTGAGGTCCACCCCTTCCATATTTTGGTTATATTCGTGGACACAGAGGGGTTTCTCTACAACACCAGTCGCCGTACGAATTTGGACTGTCGTGTCTGCATGAAGGGAGGGAAGAAGGAAAACATTCTTATTATCCCTCCACTTCACAGTGAGCAAATTATTACACTTCAAGCAGGCTCTCTCCCCCAGCCTAAGACGGGAATCTACAAGCCCCTGGGGAAAGCCCCAGCGATTAGGTCGCACGGTGCCACATGCTCCAATCTGATGATCAAACAAGTGACTAAACAGTGGCACACTCGTGTAATAATTGTCCACATACAAGTGGTACCCCTTTCCGAATAAGGGTGACACCAAGTTCCACACTATCTTGCCAGCGCTCCCTATGTAATCCGGGCAGTTGACCGACTCAATCTGACTATCTTTTCCCTCATAAACCGTAAAGCTCCATACATAGCCTGTTGCCCTGTCACAGAACTTATAGAGCTTGACCCCGTATCTGGCACGCTTGCTGGGAAGGTACTGCTTGAAAGACAAGCAGCCAGAAAATTTAATCAGGGACTCATCAAAGCAGACAACTTGATCGGGAGCAAACAAGGCTGTAAAACGTTTGTTGAAGTGGTTTATGAGGGGCCGAATTTTGTAGAGCCGGTCGTATTCAGAGCATCTACGTGGACAACAAAGTTCATTGTCGTTGAAATGCATGAACAGCAAAACCTGCTTGTATCTTGTCCTGGGCATGGAGGCAGAGAACACGGGCATGTGGTCAATTGGGTGCGTGGACCAATAAGCACGTATTGACGAAAATTTATGTGTGCCCATGTTGAGGGAAAGGCCCAGAAAGGTCTTAAATTCGGAAGCCGTAATTGGTCTCCAATTTCTGGCAAGGGAAGGCAACTGGGGTTTAGCGGTGATGAATTGACCAGCATATAAATTACTCTGGTCCACAATAGATCTATAGAGATCTTCCGTGAAAAACAGCGAATAAAAATCAAGTGGCATAAAATCAGCTGTTTCCACCTGAATACCGGTTTGGGCAGTGAATGGGGGAAGTACGGGTGCTGCAGAAGTGGTGGAGACCCAATCAGGATAGGCGAATTCTGCAGGAAGGGTACTATGGGCACGACGGGCCTGCCTTTGTCTTCTTCTTCTTGGTGGCAGCGGGACGCTACTTGTGCTTGCCACCTCGCCAGCTTGAACTGCACTTATGGGACTTGCCACATCACCACGTGATACTGCAGTGCTGGATGTACGCCCAGGCTGTACTAGGCTGCTGGTGCTTGCCAGTTCACCAGAAGGAATAGCGGTGCTAGTACTACTCTGCTCCATGATACGAGAGACCTGCGGTTCTTGCTCCTCAACAACCTCAGAAGATCGGGATCAGGTGGGCCTGACCTTAGCAGGGACCTCATCATCTTCGTCGCCCGGGCTATCTGACATGGAGCCGCTGTCTTCTATGGGAAGGTATTCTGAGCCTGAATCTGACAGATCCGTGACCTCCTCTTCACTATCTGTCATACTCAGAATCTCGTAGGCCTCTTTACTAGTGTACCTTCGATTTGCCATTTTGGGCTCTAAATTTAGGGGTACACTAGTAAGATTCACAGGAAAAAAAAGCACCTGACTGTCGTCAGCAAAAATCTCAAACGCTACAAAAAAAACTGTTAGCAATCGCAGGGATCAGGCCTGACTCTGCGAACGCTGCAGTTATGTGTGTTGTGTTTGGTAAGTGACAGTGATCGATCGATCGATACTGCACTTGGGTGGGCTGGGCTGGGCGGAGGGGCTAAACGCAGGTGCTAGCAGGTATCTGGACTGATCCCGCTAACACTGCATTTTTGGGAACCCTAAACCAATGGGGACGCTAGTATAGATCTGATCAGATCAGATATTGATCTGTTCAGATACTATACCACTAAGGGAAGTGTATGCTTTGCGCGTGGGTGTTAGCGTTACTGGCACTAACCTAACGCTGTCTGGGGCGACGCAGACCCTCTCTGGCGCTAAAACCTAATTTATATCACCCGCCGGGCGATCAGGGGGTTAAACCTTTATTAGGTTATATATGGCGGGTGCCCTGATGCTATAAAAAGCAAACTAACCAACCAGCGTCACCCATAACACTTATACGGTGATCACTGGTGAAAGGGTTAACTAGGGGCAATCAGGGGTTAAAACCTTTATTAGGTAATATATGGGGGTACCTGGCGCTATATAAAAACCTGACGGGTAACCTAAATAACTAACTGGCTAACCAGTGTCACCAGTGACACTTATACAGTGATCACTGGTGAAAGGGTTAACTCTAGGGGCAATAAAGGGGTTAAACCTTATTATATAATATATGGGGGTACCTGATGCTATAAAAACCTGCGGCGAACCTAAAAAAAATAACTTGCTACCTAGGGGCACCACCGACACTAATACAGCGATCGGAAAAACAATCGCTTAGTGACGCTGGCGATAGGGGATGAAAGGGTTATCTGAGGGGCAATCAAGGGGTTAAACCTTTATTAGGGGGGTTAGGGAGCTACCCTGGACCTAAAGGGGCCTAAACCTAACTGCCCTGCAACTTTTTACTATCACAGATGACACTAAATGCAGCGATCAGAAAAAAAATGATCACTGCAATCAGTGACACTGTGGCTGGGGGGTGACCTGGAGGGTGATCTGGGGGTGACTGGGGGGTGTAAGTGTGCCTACGTGTACTGGTGTCAGTGGGTTGTTGGTGCACTTACTGTGAGATGTCTTCTCTCCTCGCTCCGGATCGAAAAGACCGCCACGAGGAGAGATGACATCACTTCCTCTGCCTGTGTTTACATTTACACAGCAGAGAAAGCATATCATTCGCTGGGAGCGATCGCGAGGGGGTGGCCAGAAAAGAATGGCTGTCCCCTCATCACGGATCGCTCCCGCAATGATAACCACCGCTAACTGTACAGGAGGGGGGTCCGATCGGACCCCCCACCCATACGAAGGCAGGCACGTACAGGTACGTGAGTTTGCCTGTCCGTGCCATTCTGCCGACGTATATGTACAGTGAGCAGTCATAAGGGGTTAATGGGCTTTTTAAAAAAACGCCAAAACGCCAATAAACTGCAGTTTATCAGCTTCAGTGTACATGGAGCCTTAGGGTTCATGCACACTGCAGAAGCTCCAAGAAGCTGCTCCTATAGGCTTTTGAGCTTTTTTGAGCTCTCTTTTATTTTCTGCCTGGAAACTCCCCTCCATGTTAGCCAATGCGTCCTTACAGGCATATGCTCTTACAGGCAGAAAACCCCCCCCACCAAACTCACATTTCGAGAGGAGCTTTTGAGCAGAAAAGACTTCTAAGTGCTCAAAAACATGCAAAAATGTGCGAAAGAGCATTAAAGACCATGAAATAGTTCAAAGAAGCTTGAAAATACACAAAAAAAAGAAGGAAAAATTAGCTGGGGGAAGGGTTTGTGAAAAAAAAAACGCTCAAGCTTAAAACAACTCAAAGAAGCTCAAAGGAGCTCAAAGAAGCTCAATAAAAACATGCAAAAGAGCTTTAAAAGTGCAAGCTTCTTCAAGCTATAATAAAAGTTCAAATGTCTGTAAAAAGCAACTTTTTTTTTTAGCTGCAGTGTGCATGAGCCCTTGGCCGCCGAGGAGGAGATGCAGGGAAAGCCAATGTGAAGCCGAGGAGGAGACGCAGGGTAAAGCCAGCGACCTAGACGGGTTAAGTGCGGGTGGCTCGAACCCACTGATCCACTGGGGGAATGACAGAAGAGAGCCCTGTGTTGGTAAACACAGGGCTCTCTACAGACAGCAGCAATGTGCTTTTTTTACGGGCACATTTCTTAGTAAAAACAGCACACATTACCCACAGTTGACATTTTTAGGTACACAGTTAACCCTTTGATCGCCCTAGGTGTTAACCCCTTCCCAGCCAGTGTTATTAGTACAGTAACAGTTCATATTATTAGCACTAATCACTGTATTAGTGTCACTGGTGAAGTCAGTGTCAGTTCCCCCCCAGCATCAATTAGTGTTAGATTGCCTGCCTCGCTATCACAGTCCCATTATAAGTCGCTGATCACCGCCATTACTAGTATAAATGCTTCCCTAATTTACTGACTTATATACCCGCATGGATGTCACACTACTGCCAATCCCTTCTCTGGCTTACGATCGCCCAATGAATAAAATTCTAAATACTAACAACAGCCTACAAAGCCATGCATAACTCTGCCCCCCGGCAACAATATGAACCCTCTTTCAAATATCACCCAATCAATCCACTCTGTTCTATCGCTCCCTCCTGTCCAACAACCTCATCACCTCCTCCCATATCCGCCCCCAGGACTTCTCCAGAGCTCTCCTATCTTCTGGAACTCCCTACCCCAATCTGTCTGGCTATCTCCCTCCATGTCTACCTTTAGGAGATCCCTATTAGGGATGAGCTTCGAGTTCGAGTCGAACTCATGTTCGACTCGAACATTGACTGTTCGCCCGTTCGCCGAACAACGAACAATTTGGGGTGTTCGCGGCAAATTCTAAAAGTCTATGGGAGAAATCTAAAGTGCTAATTCTAAAGGCTTATATGCAAGTTATTGTCCTAAAAAGTGTTTGGGGACCTGGGTCCTGCCCCAGGGGACATGTATCAATGCAAAAAAAAGTTTTAAAAACGTACGTTTTTTAGGAGCAGTGATTTTAATAATGCTTAAAATGAAAAAATAAAAGTGAAATATTCCTTTAAATTTAGTACCTAGGGGGTGTGTATGATATGCATGTAAAGTGGCGCATGTTTCCCGTGCTTAGAATTGTCCCTGCAAAAAAATTAATTTTTGAAGGAAAAAAAGTAATTTAAAACTCACTCGCGGCTATTAATGAATTGTCGGCTCCCGGCAATACATACAAAAGTCATTGATAAAAAAAAAAAAAAAAGCGTGGAGGTTCCCCCAAATTCAATTACCAGGACCTTCAGGTCTGGAATGGATATTAAGGGGAACCCCGCCGCAAATTAAAAAAAAATGTGGACCCGTCTATACATTTAAAACACAGCGGAGAAAGTTCCCCATCAGGTCCGCTCAGGCTCAGCCAATGACGGACAGCGCTGGACATCGGGATCGCCGCGGGACACTGGATTTCATCGCTGGAATGTTTTTTTTTTATTATTTTTTTCTTTTTTAATAAAGGACTTTTCCAAGGTGTTGGTGTGTTTTTATTTAAATTTTTTGACACTTTCTTCGTGAAATAGTAGGGGTACAATGTATCCCTTACAAATTCACATAGGGGGGGCAGGATCTGGGGGTCCCCTTTGTTAAAGGGGTCTTCCAGATTCCGATAAGCCCCCCGCCCGCAGACCCCCACATCCACCGGGCAAGGGTTGTGGGGATGAGGCCCTTGTCCCCATCAACATGGGGACATCCTCCCCATGTTGAGGGCATGTGGCCTGGTATGGTTCAGGAGGGAGGGGGGGCGCTCTCTCGTTCCCCCTCTTCCCCTGCGGCCGGCCAGGTTGCGTACTCGGATAAGGGTCTCGTATGGATTTTTGGGGGGACTCCACGCCATTGTTTTAAAAATTTGGGGTGGAGTTCCCCTTAAAATCCATGCCAGATCTCAAGGGCCTGGTATGGATATTTAGGGGGAACCCCACGCCATTTTTTTTTTAATTTGTGGCGGGGTTCCCCTTAATATCCATTCCAGACCTAAAGGGCCTGGTAATTAAATTTGGGGGAACCCCCACGATTTTTTTTTTTATCAATGACTTTTCTATGTATTGATAAAAGCCGACAATTCATTAATAGCCGCGAGTGAGTTTTAAATGACTTTTTTTCCTTCAAAAATGACACTTTGTGCAGGGACAGTTCTAAGCACGGGAAACATGTGCCACTTTACATGCATATCATACACACCCCCCAGGTACGAAATTTAAAGGAAAATTTTACTTTTATTTTTTCATTTTAAGCATTATTAAAATCACCGCTCCCGTAAAAACGTCTATTTTTTAAACCTTTTTTTGCATTGATACATGTCCCCTGGGGCAGGACCCGGGTCCCCAAACACTTTTTAGGACAATAAATTGCATATTAGCCTTTATACATTCGAGTCCATTGTATTTAATAGGGTTCTAAAGTTCACACGAACATTCTGTCTGTTCGCAGGTTCTGGTGCGAACCGAACAGGGGGGTGTTCGGCTCATCCCTGATCCCTATTAACTCATCTCTCCAGGGAAGCCTATCCCGCCCAAACTGTACTTTTACTTCAATTCATCTCTTATAGTTATTACCTTTGTAGCATTTGTCTCTCTTTTTTTAAATTGTAAGCTCTCAGGACTCTTTTAATCCTCTTATATTGGATGCCATTGGGACTGTACTGTCTCCCTTTATTTTGTAATGTAAAGATAGGATCTAGAATAAGAAGTATACTGCCATTTATACACTTGGGAGAATTTACTAAACTGATGGGTGCAAAATTTGGTGGAGCTCTGCATAGAAACTAGCTGAAATTAGAAGCTGATTAGCTACTAGGGATGGGCGAACAGTTTGAGCAGAGCATAAGTTCAGCCTAAATATCATCCGTTCGGGTGTTCGCACAGTCATTAGATTGTTAAGGAGCGAGGCCGGGAGGCTGGCAGCGGCGTCTTTAACAATGGATGAGTCATCAGTTGTAGTGGTGCAACGGATCGTCATTGATCCGTGATCCGAATGGGTCAACATGTTCGAATCGGCACACCACGCGATCCGCGGATTGAGCTCCGCTGTCTCGGCCACAGGAAAGGCCGCGGCTTCGGCCTAGCTCCGGAGCGGCGGCCATCTTGGTACACCCGGCGGCGGCCGAGGTGAGCGGCGCGCTGCCGTCATCATCACCCACCTCAACTGCTCGTGGATCTGCCTGCTTGTGTCTTTCGATTCTGTAGTGGTAATACTAAGCAAGCAGACAATCGTATATACAGTGGGGGAGATGTGGATATTACAGTGGGAAGATGTGGATATTACAGTGGGGAGATATGGATATTACAGTGGGGGAGATGTGGATATTACAGTGGGGGAGATATGGATATTACCAATATCCACATCTCCCCGACTGATCCGAAAAATTATCCGATCCGTGACTCTGATCCGAGGAACGATCCGAACCGTGAGTTTTTTGATCCGTTGCACCCCTAAAAAAAGAGCCAGCAATAGAAAATAATAAAAAAAAAATGGCGTGGAGTCCCCCCCAAAATCTATACCAGACCCTTATCCAGGCATGCTGCCTGACCCTAAAGAACCTTGTCCCTACGTTGATGGGGTCAAGGGCCTCTTACCGACAACCCAGGGCTGTGGTTGTGGGGGTTATAGGAATCTGGAAGGCCCCTTTAACAAGATCCCCCGGATCCCACCCCCCCCCCATGTGAATGAGTATGTGGTACATTGTACCCCTATTCATTCTTAAAAAGAAGTGTCAACAATAAATAAATAAAGACAAGAGGCAGTTTCTGACTATTCCTTTATAAAAAAAAATAATAAAAACAATGTCCCCAGATGTAGATCCATTGTCAATCATGACTGCCGTCGCGCTGCCGAACCCGGAAAAAAAATGCTCCGCCCGCGAAGAAGGCTAATCACCAAGTGCCTGCTCCATCGTGTGACAGTTCTTAACTAGGCAAGGGACGGGGCTATCTGGTGACGTCAACTGGTGGCACTGCCCCCTTGTGACCTCACCGACATGTGCATGCTGGGTCGGTGACGTTGCAAGGGGACGATGCCACTAGGTGACATCACCAGATGGCCCACCCATTACCTGCGGTGATTGTGATTGACGATGGATCTACATCAGGGACATTGTTTTTTTTTTTTAATAACGGAATTGTTAAAAACTGCCTCCTGTCTATTTATTTTTGACACTTTTTTGGGAGAATGAGTAGGGGTACAATGTACCCCATAGTCATTCATATGGGGGGGTGGGATCTGGGGCCCCCTTGTTAAAGAGGGCTTCCAGATTCAGATAAGCCCCCTGCCTGCAGACCCCACAACCATGGCCCAGGATTGTCGAGAAGAGGCCCTTGTCCCCATCAACATGGGGACAAGGTGATTTGGGGGCATGTGGTGGCACTCCCCCATATTGAGGGCATGTGGCCTGGTATGGTTCAGGAGGGGGGATGCTGCCAGGGTGCATGCTCAGATAGGGGGTTTGGTATGGATTTAGGGGGGAGGGGGCCCATGCCGTTTTTTTTTTTGTTTCATTTTTTTTTGTATTTCCGGCAATGGCTTGCAGCTACAAGTCAATTTAAAGGCTTTTGCACATGATACTTCTGTTTAAGCATCTACTTTTTCGGACGTAATTTCAGGCGTTCTTTTTATTTATTTGCGCATATTTTCGTGCATTTTGCGTACATATGCGTTCACGCAATTTTGCGCAGTCGCACAATTTTGCACAAATTTGTTCTCACATGAGGGAGGAGTCTCGTAATGGCGCCGACGCCGTACCGGAGCACGTAGACGAGGCACCAGGTCTCCAGCCCTCTCCTCTCCTTGCTAGGAGAATGAATAGCTCCGCCTGAAGTGCCGCCGCCGAGCCGCCCGCCCGCCCGCCTGCCCGCACTACACTATACTGCACAGCGCCGCATGATACCTCATGCTGCCTCCAGCGCTGCGGGGTTCAGCAGAAGAGAGAGACCAGGGAAACCCACGGCCAAGTAGTCAAGCAGAACACGCTGCGAGGAGACGCTTCACGCTGCATGAGACCCAGGAGGATCCCAGGAGTGTAGAGGTCCGAGGGAAGCAGGAAGTGTGGAAGTAAGGAGCCGGTCAGTGAGCGGACCAAAGGAGGAGGCGAGCGCTCTACCACACTGAAGCAGTAGCTAAATCTGTTAGACTGCCACTCTGGTATGCAAATAAATTGCATGGACTCTCCTGTTTCTCCCTAGGTAGCGGTGAGTAATTGAAAGAAGAAGACAAAGGGGTATGAAAGAAAAATAACGATTAAGGTGATTCAAGTATCCATGTATTGGTGAAGATGAAAATGGATGGTAAATAGTTCATAAGTGCACAGAAATTAGCTGACATAGAGGGGTGAACACCCTCCCCCCTCCCCCCTCCCCGCATAGACTGCCTGGCTCTTCCCAAAACCCTCTGTAAATGTGCAGTAACAAGATCTACTGAATGCTGATAACTGATCAGTGCTCTTATATATAATGTTGAAACTGGATGCATTTCTACATTGAATGAGAAATAACTCTGTTCTGAAACTGACTAACTTGCACTCATCCTGTGAGACTAACAGGGAACTAAGGAAGGTGGCATTAACTATTACTGGGTATTTCAGCTTCTTAGCGGCTGGGAACACTGGGAACACTATAAAACATAAAAACTGGCAACAAAAGCATATAGTTATTAAGCCTGGTGTTTCCCCTGTGGTGTTGAATGGCAATGCGGGGCTGATAACAAGTAAAACAAAAGCTTATTATTTTTTGTGATGCTGGAAATATGTTAGTGCTCTGAGTGACGCTTGAAATGTGTTAGTGCTCATCTACACAAACTCATTTGCCCCATGCGGAGCTGTATGTGTAAGTGGTAAACAATTCAAAACCAAAAGAGAACTCACAACAATTGGTTAGTTCTTCAGAGAAACACTGTGAACTGTGAACGGTCAGTGGACATAAGGGGGAGGGGGAAAAAAAAAAAGAAAGTGGGGAAAAAAAAGGGGTAAGGAAAAAAAAACGGGGAAAATCTATGTTAGACCTGCTATTATAGATATTATAGATATTGTAGAGAGCCTACATCCCCCAGCAGAAGAATCACGCTGAATACACGACCCATCTCTCCCCCACCCACTAATACCGGGAAGGTAGATCAAGGAACTTAAGTAACATGAGTTCAAGAGGAAGGGGAGCAAGAGGGGGGGTAACCCCAAAATCCCCACGGCTAAGTTTGATCCCTAGCCCCGGGCCAATGAATAAATATGTAACTCACAGCGGAAATGGAGAGCTGACGGAAAAGCAGCAAGGAGCTAAAAGTAATCAGCCAGATAGCAAGGAGAAGAAGAAGGAAAAGAAAAAAGCCTAGAATAAAAATTCTGCAGAAACAGAAACACTGTCAGGCCTCGTACACACGACCAATTTTCTCGGCAAGAACCAGCAAGAAACTTGCTGGCAGAGAGGTCTTGCCGAGTAAATCGGTCGTGTGTACGCTGCTATCGGGTTTCTCGTCGAGAAAACCGACAAGAAACCTCGACGAGAAAATAGAGAACCTGCTCTCTATTTTCTCGTCGAGATTCTCCTCGGCATGTTTCTCGACGAGAAAAGTGAGTGTGTGTACACTTACCTGTCCGCCCGGAAGCCTGCGCATGTTCGAAATGAATTCGACGCATGCGCGGTAGCTTCCTAGGCATACGTAGGGTATACCAAGATGGCGGCGACGGCATCGAATGTGACGAGCGCATGCTCGACGTAGTCGATGATGTCACCGCGTACACTTCTTTCAAAGAACCGCGGGTTCTTTGAAACGAGCGTGTGTACACTCGGCCGGGACAAGTTTCTTGTGCAAGAATCTCGTCGAAAAAAAGACATGTTTTTTTCAACGAGAATCTCGCCCGTGTGTACGAGGCCTCAGAGTCAATAGAAGGGCAAGAAACGGAAGCAGAATTTGAGCAGAGAAAAGAGGAGGAACAACAAAACAAGGGACAACTTCCAACAAAAAGGGAAATAGAGGGTATGTTTGCAGCCCTGGAAAAAGCGCTAAAAGCGCAAATGGAAGTTATACAGGAAAACATGGGGTATATGCGCGAAAGAGTAGAGGAAGTAGAAAAAAAAGCAGAAGGTAACAAAATCACCATAAAAAAATTGGAAGGAGAAATAAAATCTATCAAAAAAGAACAACAAGAACAAGCATACAGACAGGAAGATCAAGAGAACAGAGATAGAAGGAAGAACATAAGAATTCGAGGGGTACCCGAGACATCGCAGTCAGAGAATTTGCCAGAAATAATAATGAAAATCTGTAACCCAATACTAAATAGAGAAATTATGACCCCAATGAAAATTGAGAGAGCACATAGAATAAGAAGACCAAAAGAAATTTCAGGAAATTTCAGGAAAATCCGAGAGACATCATTGTGCGATTCGAAAATTGGGAGGAAAAAAACCAACTGTGGAGAAACCTGAGGGGATTGACACCAATAAAATCAGGGGAAAATCATATTCAAATTTTTCAGGATTTATCGCAAGAAACGTTGAAAAGAAGAAGGAACTTAAGACCCTTACTGAAGATTCTCAAGGAACATGAGATCCAGTATAATTGGGGTTTTCCAGCATGTCTGATTGGGAGGAAAGATGGAATCTCGGCAAGACTGAGATTCATCGAAGAGATACCCGAGTTTTGTAGAAAGCTGGAAATTCCCATACCAGATAACTAACTAGAATAAATAGGCGTCAGAGGGAGACAGTGGGATGCCATGTTTTCTCTACTCTATTACAACAAGGGGGGCGGGGGTGAAGGGGGCGGAGGAAGGGGAGATGGAGGAAATAGAAATAAAGAGATACAGAGAGGGACGTGGAGACCGGGACTTGTTTACTGCACCGGCAACATACCCCTGGAGACGGGAGTGAGGTTTAACGGTGCCGAGCAGAACTCCACCTCGGGCTTAGGGTGCAGAGTACCTAAAGGGGTACTAAGGGAGAAAATCCTGCACTAAGACCATGAGGTCAAGGTTCCAACAAGGGAGGGGGAGGGAGAGGGAGAGAGATGGGGAGGGAGGGGAAGGGGGATCTGTATCTGTACCTTTTAGGGAAAATGAATGAAGAAAAAAAAGGGAAAGAGGAAAAAGGAAAGGAAAAAAAAAGAGAGATCTGAATGACTGACGTAAATTGTATTTCTTATAATGTAAGAGGTCTTAACTCTCCAGAAAAAAGGCACATGATATTAAAGGAACTAGAAAGGTATTCCGCAGAAATAGTTTTCCTCCAGGAGACACACCTAGTGCAGGAGGGTAACACAAAGATATACTCCCGTAAGATTCCAACTTGGTACTATGGAGATTCCCCAAATAAAAGATCAAAAGGGGTAGCCATAGGTGTGGGGAAGAATATAAGTTTCATAGTAGAAGATAGAAGAGTGGACCCCGAAGGTCGCTACCTATTCCTAAAAGGGAATCTACAGGGAAAAAAAATATACATTAGCAAACGTATATTGCCCAAATAACCATCCCAAAAAATATCTGAATGGGATTCTAAACGCTTTGATCGATTTTAAACAAGGTCATGTAATTCTAGCAGGGGATTTCAATTTTTCAATGGAGCATGAAAGGTTCTGGTTCTGTTTGGTTCTGTTGGACCTTCTTGGCTCGAGCTGGACTCATGATCTGTGGAATTGTCTCTCTGACCGGTCGGATATTCAAGACACCAATACACAGTGAATAGGTATACAAGAATATATGGTTTAATGGTTACATGTCCTTTTTTATACACAGCGAGAAAATCGTATGGACCAATCAGCAATAAGCAAAAACCTCATGAGTTAGATAAAAATAGACTCCAACAGGTTTTTTGACTTCTGCAAAAGCGGTCAATCAACATACGTCAATTGCGGTCAAACTAAACGTGTTCTGACATTTGAAACAGGAAGATAAGAAACACCATATGTGAGTGCGGTTCAACCTGGCAGTTAAAGCAGAAGTGAGAAACTTTTTCCCGGAAAAAGCCTAACCACAAAGTTACATTTCAACCTAAATATACATGCCTGTCAGTTAAAACAGAAGAAAGATAAGTTTGACCAAAAACATTCTGCTCACACTTATGTCAGAGAAACATTTTCTGTACTAATACATATATTTCAACATATATATTTAAGGAGAACTCTAATCATGAATATTAGTTCATATTGGTTCATACCTTACAACCCCTCCTTATATTCATGGCTTCAAGAATTGAAGCCCATAGATCATTAGATTTATTCATTATACCATTTTTGTTTAGTATGTACCGTGGACATCATCAAGATTGTTTCCTTAAAACCATGTCTCTTTTTACTAGAGATCTTTCCTATTACCCAGACAATTAATTTAAATACTAAATATAACAGTAGAATGAAGATTAACACCATTACTACTGTTATAGCCATTTGTCTGAGAAACGAGAAAATACCTGTGCCCCCGAATCCTCCCTCTCCAAAGGGGCTCCATGTTTTCTCGATATCCCTCGCCTCCTGTTGCAATTGATTTACCTCTTTCCTATGTTGGGCAATTACATCATAGTAATCAGGAATCTCAACAGATGTGTTGTGGATCCAAGTGCAGCACTCATAATCCTCCGTAACGTCACACAGGCCAGTGAGTGCAGCACTCATGCTTTCAATAGCAAGATCATGAAGTTCTAATTGTTTTCTGATTGCTCTAGTTTCAATGTTTAAATTAGTAATATCATCAGAATTCTTTACCAATACATCATCTATAATATTTGTATAATTATTAAGCCTTTTCATTAAATCTATCCCCCAACCTGTCCAGGAAGGGAACCAGGCCCAAGCCATATCTTTTTCGAAAAATAACTCCCTTTTATTTTGGTGTTTGAGGGGGTACCTAGGATGCATGCTAGCTTCAAGGAGGTGTGTTCCCTTGCAATCTCCTACTATGTCCATAATGGGGACTAGGGATGCAAGATAACACCATCCTTGGGGTTCAGTGGGGATCCAAGGGTAAAACTTTTTCCACAACAAATATGAATACTGTCTCCTAGAGCTAAAGGTCGTTTGTTGAATATTATCATCATTTCATCAGAAAAAACAGAAGAGGTTAAACTTGACAATAATTTTCCTACTGTGGAAGTGGAACTGGAGTTAAGAAAGTTTATTAGAGTGGTGTTTAGGGCAGGTTCTGAAGTGTGAAAGAAAGGGCTTTCAATTGAAGTCATTGAAAGGTTAATTGTAGCTTGTTGGCATACTTCAGCTCCCTTTGTGGAGTTTTCCCAACCTAAAACACCAGTCTGGGGAATGACTTCTACCAATAATTTGGAAAGTAAGGTTATTATCTGAAAACGTTCTTGTGACATTTGTAAGGACGACAGGTGGTGTGACGTTTAGGAGAGGGGTGAAGTTTAGAGGTACTGCCATTAGGGGGATCCTAGCAGTGCTAGGATGGAGTTTACTACATATCCAACATTTTTCATATCCTGATTTTTGAGCATAAGCATATTTAAATTTAAGCAGCAGCATTTTACCACTAAAATTGTCTTTCATACTTCTTTTTGGTCTGTTAGAATTATCTGACCAACAGTGTCCTATGATTATGAGCATTAAAATAAACAATGTTGTCATTAAGGAAAAAATTAAAAGTTTCCCCGAAGTGATCACTCCTTTTGGACCATTAGTGACTCTGAGTTTCTTGTTTTTTATAGTCCACTAGGGAGTATTTTCCGGATCCTTTTCTGGAATACTCTCCAGAACAGATGTCTTTGTCTTCTCCTTCACCTTCTTCCAGTTTCCCTTCGGAAATGTCTTTAGTCTGGATGCATGGATCCATTGTGGTCCTTGATCTGTAGGGGCGGCTGTTCTGGCAACCTTCAGAATTTCAAATGGTCCCTGGAAGATAGGGCCTGGTTGTTTCCGGACAGCAAGTTTTTTTATCAGTACTTTGTCTCCTGGGATATACGGATGTGTAGGCTCTGTGGAGAGAGGAGGGAAAGTGACAGCAACCTTGTCCTCTGTTTCACTAAGGCTACTTACCAGATGTTTCACGTACTCTTCCTGTAAAGAATAAAGATTAACCTCCTCTCCCTCATCAGGTTTCCTCTGTGCTGGCCTACCCATAAGTATTTCAAATGGTGACAATCCTGTTCTAGAATTAGGGGCTGTCCTAATTTGAAACAAAACTGCTGGGAGGTAATCAATCCACCCTTTCATGGTTCCTTCTGTTGCCTTTTTAAGTTTATCCTTTATATTTTTGTTCATTTTTTCTACTATTCCTGCGCTTTGTGGATGATATGGAATATGTAATTTCCATTGAATGCCCAGGAGTTTTGCAAGATCCTGGGTAAGAGCAGCTGTAAAAGCTGGACCTTGGTCTGACCAAATTTTGGCTGGTAACCCATACCTCGAAATCCAGTGATTTATTAGTGCTCTTGATGCTATTTTGGCTGTCTCTCCTGTAGTTGGGATAGCCTCGACCCAAGAACTAAACTTGTCCACTATAACTAAAAGTAATTTTATATTTCCTTTCTGTTTTGGCATATGTGTAAAGTCTATTTGTAGATCTTGGAGGGGGCCTATAGGGGGGGGGGGCAAGTTTCCATGTATACCCTGCTTCTTGCACTGTACATTGTTTTGTGCACAAGTAAGACATGAATCTATCAAGTGGGCAACGAGGTGTGTATCATTGACCGTGCTGAAAGACTGTCTGTACATTGTCAAAACTGTTTTTCTTCCTAGGTGACCTGGACCATGTAAGTAAGAAATCAAAAGAGGGGCAGCTGACTCTGGTATATCTATTACTCCCTCCTTGCTTGACCAGATGCCACTTGGCACGCTGGTCAAGTTCTGACCTTCCCAGAAAGCTATGTCCTCTCTTGATGCTTTGTCCTGTAACATTCTCACAGTATTTGGGAATTCTGGTGAACTGAAATCTGTAGCAAACAGTGTTAGATTGGGCTGGGCCCCGTGTGCCGAATTGGCTGCTGTTTTAGCAACTCTGTCTGCCAAGGCGTTGCCCTGAGCTTCTTTGGACTTGTCAAATGAATGTCCCTTTACTTTTATAACATTGATTTTTCTGGGCATCTGTAGGGCTGCGAGTAGGGTAAGAACAAATTCCTTATTGGCAATTTGTTTGTTGTCTGCAGTTTTAAATCCTCATTTTTCCCAAATGAGTGCATAATCGAAAATTATGCAGAAAGCATATCTGCTGTCAGTATATATATTTACATCTTTATCTTTAAATAGTTGACATGCTCTGGTGAGTGCATGAAGTTCAGCTTGTTGTGCTGAATTGGCCCCTAAAGGAGAAGCCTCAATCACAACATCAGGTAGCATCACTACTGCATAGCCTGTCTTATATGTGTTATCATTAGGCCTGGAACAACTGCCATCCACAAATACATCCAGGAAATCTGGGTTTGGTTTATCAGTTAAATCCACCCTTGGCAATGTTTGTTGAAGTAAATTGTCATTACAATTATGGTTTACTTCTGGTTCAGCATATGGAAGCTGCAATAGTGCGTGTAGCAATCATATTGCGGGAGTGGTTTCTGAACAGGATTTTACTTCCAAATGTGTTGTATTCAGAAGTAAAATTTCATACCCACTGGACCTTTGGGCTGTCATATGCTGGGTATGCATATTTTGTAACAATTGTGCTACTGAATGTGTGGTATAGAGAATAGTGGGTGTGCCCAGAGTGATTTTAGAAGCTTCCTTAACTGCCATTGCATTTGCTGCAAGAGTTTGCAGGCATCCTGGCATTCCCTGTACCTGAAGTGGCAGTTTCTTTGATAGGTATGCCACTGGTCTTAAGTTTGTCCCATGGGGTTGGGCCAATACTGCTGCAAACGTAGGTCCTCGCACCACACAGTAAAGTGAGAACGGTTTATCATAGGAAGGGAGACCTAAAGCAGGAGCCCGCGAGAGGGAATTCAGAAGAGCGAGGAAGGCCTCTTTCAAATCCTCTGTATATTCAATTGTTTTAGGGGCACCCGCAGCTGTAGCTGGACGTAAAATGGAATCCCATAAAGAACAGTCAGGTATCCACTGTCGACAGTAGACGATTGAGCCTAAAAAGGAAAGCAATGCAGCTTTGTCCTTTGGTGGGCCGAGACAGCGGAGAGCTTGGACTCGTGTCGGGGATATCAATCTTGTCCCATCTGTGATAATACAGCCAAGATATTCAACTCTGTCCCTACACCACTGGATCTTTTTCCTAGATGCCAAGTGACCTTTTAGGGCGAGGTGATTCATCAGGCTTACTGTGTCCTTCTCACACTGTGCCCTGCTCTCACTACAAACAAGTAGGTCATCTACGTACAACAGGATTGTGGAGCCTTCAGAGGGCGTCCAATCGTCCATAGTTTTTTTCAAAACTATGCTAAAAGCCGCGGGGCTATCAATAAACCATTGAGGGAGGCGTGTCCAGGTCAGCTGACCCCCTCCCCAGACAAATGCAAATAGGTGTTGGAATTGTGGATCAACATCAATACTAAAAAATGCATTTGAAAGATCCAATACGGTGTAGCACTTGGAGTTTGCAGGTATATTGGTAAAAATTGAGGTAATATCAGATACCAATGGGGGCAGAGGAATCACACGCTTGTTTACCCCTCTCAGATCCTGAACCAACCTCCAGGTACCATCCGCTTTCCTAACTGGATTAATGGGAGTATTCCAGGGACTGACAATTTCCCTGAGGATTCCCAACTTTTTATATTCCTCTATTTGGGGCTGTATTCCTGATACCTTTTCAGTAGACAATGGGTATTGTTTCTGATAATAGGGGAGTGTATTAGGCCGCATAGTGGGCACATAAGGTGTACAGGGTATGTGTCCTACTTCCGTTTTAGTTCCTGCCCAGATGTCATGGTTTTCTAATGTGGCTGGCAGTGACATAAAGTAACCCAAAAGGTCTTTCCTTTTTGGCATAATGAGGTCGCATTTAGCCGATTTGGCTATGATGCCCCCTTGTTGGTCAAATTTTACAATAATTTGTAATGCAGACATTAAATCCCTTCCCATGAGGGACAGGGGACAGTCTGGTAGAACTGCAAAGGACAATTCAGTAAGGTAATTATCTTGCATGTCCGTTATTAGCAGTGGTGGTGTGATTTTTTGATTGACGCTTGTCCCATTTATTCCCATAGAGCATCCCTCGGTGCATTCTTTACTTTCAAAGTGGGGGGACTTAAGACACGAGTTTGATGCTCCTGTGTCTAGCAATAGTTTGACCACCCTGCCTTCTACTTTTAAAACCACTTGAGGCAGGGTTTTCCAGTGTGAGGAGAAAAAATGCATCACCAAGGATGGGTACTGCCCCGGGCATCCCTATTGGGGGTTTTCGTCCTGATATCCTGGCCAATGTACCTGTATCTCTTCTGTGGTGTTTCTGGGTGATCTTGTTTGGTATGGCTGCTGTTGTTGCCTATATTGGGGGTGTACTGGAACTGACTGGGATCTCTGTTGTGGCTGCTGTTGTTGCGTGTCATATCTTGTTCGGGGCGGATACTGAGATCTTGGTTGAGATCTCACTCTGTAGCCTCCCCTACATCCCCTAGGGAAGTTATCCCTGGCTCCCTTTCTTTGGGGACATTCTGATTTCCAGTGGTTTGGATCCCCACAATTAAAACAACCCTGATCCTGATTATGGGGAGGATAATTCCTTCTAGGTATGGCTCCTGAACTTGGTCCACTAACCATAGCTATGTTTGGATTTTCTTCTGTAATAGAGGTGAACAATCCTCCTTTGGTGTTAAATACCCCTGAGGATGCCCTCTCCTTTATGTCAGCTATGAATCTATCTGAGGTCATTACCGCCCATTTTGTGTTTATCAGTTTGATTATTTGGGTGGCCCTTGGATCTCCATTATTTATGGCTGTGCTCACGAATAGTTGATCATTGTCTATTCCACAACTTTTATATAATTTATGTAATCTAGTGACAAAGGTGTAGAAATCCTCTCCTGACTGTTGTTTGCAAGATATCAAATCATGCAACATAGTGGTGTTTTTATATGCCTTGAGCCAAGCCTGTAACAATGAGTTCCAAAAAATATTCCAATCCTCCCCATCCTCATATAACTTTGCATCCTTGGCCCATTGACCTATATTTATGTCAGCTTGGGAATCGGGGTCTACATTTTGAATTATGGTATTAAGATCTTCAGGAGACATTCTTGTTCCTGAACAGTATCTTTGCAGAAAGGTCGCCGCCTGTCTGGGGTCCTTTCTTGGTTTGGGACATGTGTCTCTAATTTCCTTGACCGTACCCAATGGTAATGGTATTTGTACCTGTGTATCTCCCATTGTAATGAAAGGAAAAGCCCGACTAATTGGAGCTGTCAGATCATTTTCATCATCTGATGATGTGGATGCCTGGTGTTAAGGGGTCATACTGAAGCTACTCTGAAAATCCTTACTTAACCCATCTCCAGATATATATTCAGCCTTCTTTACTAGATTGGTTTCTGGGTAGCCCGAGTTTCTAAATCCAGGTATTATCCCCTTTATCTCTTCTAATCTATCTCTACGTTCCTGTAACTCTCTTCTATCTCCTTCTATCACTTTTTCTTCATCTTCCTCTTTTTTAATACACTGTTCTTCCTCCTTTACTAATTGACTTAAACGTTCCTGTATCTGTCTTCTATCTTCCCCCTCTCGTAACCAATTAGTTCCCTTTTGTTTAGCTAGGGTTAATACTCCTGCTATAACATTTGGATCTAACGAGGGGTATATTTTCTTTGGGACAAGGGATTCATCTTTTACCATAGCATATGGAGGGGGTTTTTCTTGATAAAAATTAGGGGGAGCTGATGGACTTCCTATTGCGTCTTCTAATTGCTCTTTCTTTTCCATTTTTACACTTGTATATTTCTTTCTATATTCCTTCATACCCTTTGCCTTCTTACAACATTTAGTCATGTCATCTTTGTCAAGGTCTTTTATGGGATAATTATACTGTTTAAGTTGGCCACATATTCTGGTCACTTCCTCCCACTCTTCCTCGGAACATGGTCCGTATTCCCCCAAACATGGCACTTCTAACTGATGTGCTCTTTTTAAAACTAGTGACCAAAAAGGATCAGTAAAATTTTTCCCATAATTGACTTTAATGTAATCAATCGGAGAGGGTTGGTGCTGCTTACCTTCAGCTTCCTTTCCTGCTTGATTACCCATTATAGCAAACAATAATACTTATACTTTAAAATTAAAAAAAATCTGTCTTGCTTTCTCTATTTCATTCCAGGGGCGGAAAATGTCCTTAAACTTATGACAATTTATAGATTTATGACAAGGAACCCAGTGTTCTCCTTTTTTAAATACAACCAGACACTGTATTTCTGCTACACTTAGTCCCTCGAACACCGGACTGGGGGGTAGTATGTTGTGTATTTTAAACCTTAACATATGTTGTTTTGATCCCTGGAACATAGGACCCTTGCCAATTTTGACATGATACCCCCCTGGAACAATTGCCACTAATGACGTGGTCTTCCCTTTGTAATCAAACAATAACCCAGTTTTACATTCAGGACAACAATATACAGTTGACATTTAAAAAGGTAACCATTTTTGTGTACACCTTTAGATATAGAGTTTCCACAGATCCATCCTATGTAGAAAAGAATTTAAGATTCTTTCTCAATCCAATAACCTGGTCTGGCCAACCTAGCGAGACCCTCTGTATCTATTCTAAATCTACCTTTCAATCTTAACAGAGTCCGAGAAAACTTGTAGTTTTCTCGAGACTCTACTTTATGGTGAACCAATTGACAAGGCAAGACTGTTGTTCCCAATAATAATTAAAGGGGGTCTTACCTGTTTAATTGGATCATCCCACTTCTGACACCACTTGAAAGGTTCTGGTTCTGTTTGGTTCTGTTGGACCTTCTTGGCTCGAGCTGGACTCAGGATCTGTGGAATTGTCTCTCTGACCGGTCGGATATTCCAGACACCAATACACAGTGAATAGGTATACAAGAATATATGGTTTAATGGTTACATGTCCTTTTTTATACACAGCGAGAAAATCGTATGGACCAATCAGCAATAAGCAAAAACCTCATGAGTTAGATAAAAATAGACTCCAACAGGTTTTTTGACTTCTGCAAAAGTGGTCAATCAACATACGTCAATTGCGGTCAAACTAAACGTGTTCTGACATTTGAAACAGGAAGATAAGAAACACCATATGTGAGTGCGGTTCAACCTGGCAGTTAAAGCAGAAGTGAGATAAACTTTTTCCCGGAAAAAGCCTAACCACAAAGTTACATTTCAACCTAAATATACATGCCTGTCAGTTAAAACAGAAGAAAGATAAGTTTGACCAAAAACATTCTGCTCACACTTATGTCAGAGAAACATTTTCTGTACTAATACATATATTTCAACATATATATTTAAGGAGAACTCTAATCATGAATATTAGTTCATATTGGTTCATACCTTACAGAGCATAGACTTGATAGTATGTCTGGTGCACCGATAAGAGATAGTAAACAATTAAAATTGGTCAAAAAAAAAATATAATTATCAACTTGTAGACCCATGGAGGGTGGCCCACCCAAGTAAAAAGGATTATACGTACTATTCAACGGTGCACGACACGTACTCAAGATTAGATTATATATTAATTGACCAAGAGCTTTTGGAAGATGTAGTGGATACCTCTATAGGAGTTACATCAATTTCAGACCATGCTCCCGTAAAGGTAAAAATAAGATTTAACAATACAGAACGAAGAAAGGGTACATGGAGTTTAAATGAGGACCTCTTAGATAATAAAGAAGTAGGTGAGATAATATCAAAGGACATAGAAGAATACTTTAAAATGAATAAAACACCAGAAGTAAGCGTAGCAACGATATGGGAAGCGCATAAGGCCTACATAAGAGGTAAATTGAAAACCATAGGAGTAGGGAAAAAGAAAGAAAGGGAACTGAATAGGAAAAATCTATTAAAAGAACTGAATGATTTGGAACAAAAAGTTAAAAAACAGGGAGATAGGGAAATTCATCAAAAGATAATAATCAAGAGAGGTCAACTTAGAGATTTGATGGAACAGGAAACCAGAAAAATATTTAAAAATGTAGCAAAGGAAAGGTATGAGTGGGGGAACAAACCTGGCAAATACTTAGCAAGAATAGCAAACGGGGAAAAAAACTTTAAACTACGTAAATAAAATAAAAAATCAGAAAGGAGAGATGAAATTTAAAACATCAGAAATTGCAGAAATATTTAAGACATACTATAGTACACTATACGACATCAGAGTGAAAGAGACACAACAGGAGGAGGAAAACAGGAAACTTAGAATACAGGAATACCTAGAACAAACTAACTTACCAAAAATAACTACTGAAAGTGCCGAGAGTTTAGAAGACCCAATCACGCAAGAAGAAATAAATAAAGCCCTTCAAGAAACAGCAGGGGGGAAAAGCCCAGGGCCCGATGGATTCCATATCAAGTATTATAAAAAAATTAAAAAACAGTTGGTGCCAGAGCTATGTAGCTATTTTAATAGAATAGGGGAAGATGTAGAAATAAGAAAAGAATCTCTCCTTGCTAATATTTCGATTATACCAAAAACAGGAAAAGATGGAACTATATGTTCCAACTATCGACCCATAGCGCTATTAAATACAGACATCAAGCTATATGCAAAAGTATTGGCAACGAGATTAAAAAACTTAATGCCGGAACTAATTAATGCAGACCAGGTGGGTTTCGTGGCAGGGAGGGAAGGGAGAGATAATAGTATAAGAACACTACTATTAGTTCAGAAAGAGAGAGAGATGAAACCCCCAGTCGTACTCATGTCAATAGATGCGGAAAAAGCATTTGACCGAGTCGACTGAGGGTTTATGATGAATACACTTAGGTATGTAGGTCTGGGACCAAAGTATATGAGATGGATTAAAAACCTATATACTCACCCAACGGCAAGGGTAAAGGTAAATGGGAGTGTGTCGTCTGTATTCGAGATGTATAACGGAACAAGACAGGGGTGTCCGCTCTCACCCCTCCTATATGTGTTGGCATTAGAACCATTACTGTCAAATATACGGAATAGCTGGGATACAGGGGGGGTGAGAATTGGAGAGGAGGAACATAAGGTGGCAGCGTATGCAGACAACATTCTCCTATACCTAACAAGGCCAAGGTTGTCATTACCTAATGTGATCAAAGAATTAAAAAAATATGGGGAGCTTTCAAATTTCAAGATAAACCCAATTAAGACAGTAATCTTGAATTTAGGTATAGATAGAGAAGAAGAAAGATCATTACAGAGAGAATTTCCGTTTACATGGGAAAAAAAAAACTTTGACATACTTAGGAATTAAGATAACACCAACGCAAGAAGGATTATATCCGGCCAACTTCATTCCTTTACTAAATGAAATTAAAACAGAATTAAAAAACACCTCTAAGAGACCCATTTCATGGATAGGAAGGATCAACATATTAAAAATGATGATCCTACCGAAAATAACATATAAGCTTCAGATGCTTCCAATAGAAATACCCCATTTTTTCTTTAACCACTTAACGACCGCTCACTGTATATATACGTCGGCAGAATGGCACCGACAGGCACAATCACGTAGAGTGTACGTGATTGCCTTTGTATAGTTGGGGGGTCCAATCAGACCCCCCTCCTATACAGTGAGCGGTGGCTAAGTGTCCGGGAGCGTTCCGGGATGAGGGGGCAGCCATTCGTTTCTGGCCACCCCCTCGCGATCGCTCCCGGCGAATGGAAATGCCCCCTCTGTCTGTGTCAGACAGAGGGAGCAGGAGGAAGTGATGTCATCTCTGGTGCGGCGCTCACATATACCGAGCGCCGTACAAGAGAAGACATCAGGTCAGTGCACACAACACTACACTGACACCAGGACACATAGGGACATAAATCGCCCCCCCAGGCCCCCCCAGACACCCCAGATCACCCCCCAGATCACCCCCCAGCCCCCAGTCACAGTGTCACTGATTGCAGTGACCATTTATTTAGTGATCACTGCAATCAGTGACATTTGTGACTGTAAAAGTGTCACCAAAGTTTAGTCTTAGGTCAAGTGTAGCCCCCTAACCCCCCCTAATAAAGGTTTAACCCCCTGATCACCCCCCAGATAACCCTTTCACCGCCTATCACCACTGTCGCTAAGCGATCATTTTTCTGATCGCTGTCTTAGCGTCAGTGATGCCGATCGGCAGCCAGTAATTTTTTTTAGGTTCGCCGCATGTTTTTATAGCGTCAGGTACCCCAATATATTATCTAATAAAGGTTTAACCCCCTTGATCACCCCCCAGGTAACCCTTTCACCCCCTATCACCACTGTCGCTAAGCAATTGTTTTTCTAAACGCTGTCTTAGTGTTGGTGATGCAGATCGGTAGCCAGTAATTTTTTTTAGGTTCGCCGCATGTTTTTATAGCGTCAGGTACCCCAATATATTATCTAATAAAGGTTTAACCCCCTTGATCGCCCCCCAGGTAACCCTTTCACCCCCATCACCACTGTCGCTAAGCGATCGTTTTTCTAAACGCTGTCTTAGTGTCGGTGATGCAGATCGGTAGCCAGTAATTTTTTTTAGGTTCGCCGCATGTTTTTATAGCGTCAGGTACCCCAATATATTATCTAGTAAAGGTTTAACCCCCTTGATCGCCCCCCAGGTAACCCTTTCACCCCCATCACCACTGTCGCTAAGCGATCGTTTTTCTAAACGCTGTCTTAGTGTCGGTGATGCAGATCGGTAGCTGGTAGTTTTTTTTAGGTTCGCCGCAGGTTTTTATAGCGTCAGGTACCCCCATATATTATCTAATAAAGGTTTTAACCCCCTGATTGCCCCTAGTTAACCCTTTCACCAGAGATCACCATATAAGTGTTACGGGTGACGCTGGTTAGTTAGTTTGCTTTTTATAGTGTCAGGGCACCCGCCGTGTATATAACCCCGATTTTGCTCCTAATGCCGCGTACATACGGTCGAAATTCCGACGGAGGCTTGCCCGTGGAAAAGTCCGACCATGTGTGTGCGGCATAACTTTTTTGCGGGAGGATGCCCCCATGCTTCGGCATATATAAATAGTGCGTGTATGCCCATCATTGGAAGTGGGTGGATGAAGGGCGGTATTCTAATGGTGGGCATACCCACCGATCAATCTCTTTTTTCGTTCAGCCAACTGGCTGCATGAAAAAAAAAGATTGCAATACATGTCCAACAAGGCCCAGCAACGTACTGGTATGTTGCTGGACTTTGAATGTTTATACCAGAATGATGCCTGCGGGTTTAGGTATCATCTTGGTATCATTCTTTTTAGCCTGCGGCCGGCTTTCATGTAAAAGCAATCCTAGCGGCTAATTAGCCTCTGGGCTGCTTTTACAAGCAGTGGGAGGGAATGCCCCCCCTCCGGATATAAAAAGCGCCATTGGGAAATTGGGAAAGCATTTTATCACACCGATCTTGGTGTGGTCAGATGCTTTGAGGGCAGAGGAAAAATCTAGGGTCTAGAAGACCCCAGTTTTTTCAAAAAAAGAGAACCTGTCACTACCTATTGCTATCATAGGGGATATTTACATTCCCTGAGATACCAATAAAAATGATAAAAAAAAAATACTTGGAAGGAACAATTTAAAAATAAAATAAAAAAGCAAAATTAATAATAAAAAAAGAAGAAAAAAAAAAAAAGTACCCCTGTCCTGCCCTGCTCTTGCCCAATGGCGAACGCAAGCGTCGGTCTGGCATCATATGTAAACAGCAATTGCACCATGCATGTGAGGTATCACCGCGAAGGTCAGATCGAGGGCAATCATTTTAGCAGTAGACCTCCTCTGTAAATCTACTGGGGTAACCTGTAAAGGCTTTTAAAGGCTTTTAAAAATGTATGTAGTTTGTCGCCAATGCGCGTTTGTGCGAAATTTTAAAGCATGTCGTGTTTGGTATCTATGTACTCGGCCTAAGATCATCTTTTTTATTTCATCAAACATTTGGGCAATATCGTGTGTTTTAGTGCATTAAAATTAAAAAAAGTGTATTTTTTAACCCAAAAAATGCGTTTGAAAAATCGCTGCGCAAATACTGTGTAGAAAAAAAAATGCAACACCCACCATTTTAATCTGTAGGGCCTTTGCTTTAAAAATATATATAATGTTTGGGGGTTCAACATAATTTTCTTGCAAAAAAAAAATTTTTTCATGTAAACAAAAAGTGTCAAAAAGGGCTTTGTCTTCAAGTGGTTAGAAGAGTGGATGTAAGCTTCCTAATGTTGTGTATAAAATGCCAGAACAGTTCAAAACCCCCCCAAATGACCCCATTTTGGAAAGTAGATACCCCAAGCTATATACTGAGAGGCATGTCGAGTCCATGGAATATTTTATATGTTGACACAAGTTGCGGAAAAACGACAATTTTTTTTTTTTTTTGCACAAAGTTGTCACTAAATGATATATTGCTCAAACATGCCATGGGCATATGTGAAATTACACCCCAAAATACATTCTGTTGCTTCTCCTGAGTACGGGGATACCACATGTGTGAGACTTTTTGGGAGCCTAGCCACGTACGGGGCCCCAAAAACCAATGTGCGATTTTGGCATTTTATGGCCTTCGAAACTGTGATAGGTAGTGAGGAGTGAAATCAAAAATTTGTGCCTAGAAATCCTGAAGGCGGTGCTTGGTTTTCGGGGTCCCGTACCCGGCTAGGCTCCTAAAAAGTCGCACACATGTGGTATCCCCGTACTCAGGAGAAGCAGAAAAATGTATTTTGGGGTGTAATTCCACATATAACCATGGCATGTGTGAGCAATATATCATTTAGTGACAACTTTTTGTAATTTTTTTTTTTTTGTCATTATTCAATCACTTGGGACAAAAAAAAAATATTCAATGGGCTCAACAGGCCTCTCAGCAATTTCCTTGGGGTGTCTACTTTCTAAAATGGGGTCATTTGGGGGGGGGTTTGTGCTATTTTGGCATTTTATGGCCTTCGAAACTGTGATAGGTAGTGAGGAGTGAAATCAAAAATTTGCGCCCTTAGAAATCCTGGAGGCGGTGCTTGGTTTCCGGGGTCCCGTACGCGGCTAGGCTCCCAAAAAGTCCCACACATGTGGTATCCCCGTACTCAGGAGAAGCAGCAAAATGTATTTTGGGGTGAAATTCCACATATAACCATGGCATGTGTGAGCAATATATCATTTAGTGACAACTTTTTGTAATTTTTTTTTTTTTTTTTTTTTTAGTCATTATTCAATCACTTGGGACAAAAAAAAAAAATCTATGGGCTCAACATGCCTCTCAGCAATTTCCTTGGGGTGTCTACTTTCCAAAATGGGGTCATTTGGGGGGGTTTTGTACTGCCCTGTCATTTTAGCACCTCAAGAAATGAGATAGGCAGTCATAAATTTAAAGCTGTGTAAATTTCAGAAAATGTACCCTAGTTTGTAAACTCTATAACTTTTGCGCAAACCAATAAATATACGCTTATTGACATTTTTTTTACTAAAAACATGTGGCTGAATACATTTTGGCCTAAATGTATGACTACAATTGAGTTTATTCAATTTTTCTTATAACAAAAAGTAGAAAATATCATTTTTTTCTAAATTTTCGGTCTTTTTCCGTTTATATCGCAAAAAATAAAAATCGCAGAGGCAATCAAATACCATTAAAAGAAAGATCTATTTGTGGGAAGAAAAGGACGCAAATTTCGTTTGGGTACAACATTGCATGTCCGCACAATTTACAGTTAAAGCAGCGCAGTGCAAAATTCTGAATTCACCTCTGGTCCTTTAGCTACCAAATGGTCCGGGGCTTAAGTGGTTAAGCTGATTAAAACGATCATCCTGAACTACATATGGCAAGGTAAAAAGGCCAGAATTAAATATACACTGCTAACCCAGGGAAAAAAAAGAGGGGGGGTGGCACTACCAGATATAAAAAGATATCACAAAGCGATCATATTAGCCAGGTTAATAGAATGGGCAAATCCATACACAAAAAAAAAAAAATGGGCACAAATGGAAGACACTTTAAGTAAGACTCAGTTAAAAAAAAAATATGTGGATACCACCGAAATTTAGAGCACTAGGTGAAAAAATACATCACATAACTAGAAAAGTATGGAAAACATGGGATACACTGTATAGACACGAAAAATGGAAATACAATTCTCCATTGATTCCATTAGCAGACACAAAGTTTTTTATACCAGGAAACGGCACACGAATGGGAAAACAAATGGGAATAGCACAATTAAAGGATATCACTATACTAGGGAAAATAATGACAAAACAAGAATTAAATAAGAAGCACGGGTGGGACCAGCTCAGTGACTGGGAATATCTTCAAATAAAACATTTTGTAAGCACTATCCCACAACAACCAATAAGAGATGAAAAAATGCTAACCCCCATTGAAAAGATATGTAGTATAGAGAAGCCCTTGAGGCACGGGATATCGCAGGTATATAAAATTCTAACAGAATTAGAAACGGAAGGATCATTACCCTTTTTAGAAAAATGGAGTCAAGATCTAGGTAAAGAAATAGAGGAAAAACAAATAATAGAATCAGTCTATAGTTTTGCATCTGACATAGCAACGATAGAAATAAACTATAAAAACCTGGTGCGTTGGCATTTGACCCCAGAGAAAATGAATAAAATACATTCTAACAACTCCCCATTGTGTGGAAGGGGATGTGGGCTCTTAGGAACGACAATTCATATGTGGTGGGAATGCCCAAAAATAGAGGAGTATTGGACTGAAATCCTGGAGTATATAGAAATAGTAACGGAGGAAAAAATCTTGCAAAGTGCCTGGACATGCCTATTCCATGGCACAAACAAAACAAAAAAGGAATACAGAAAAACGTTAGTCCCATCCCTGCTAAACGCGGCAAAGGGGTTAATTCCAAAAAACTGGTTATCAATAAAAAAGCCAACCATAAAAGAATGGATACAGCAAGTTGATTATATCGCTGAGATGGAACACCTGAGCCGAGGAGAGCAGGGAAGGGGGGAAAGTAACAGGGTAAAATGGGAAGAATTGAGAGTTTTCAAATTGTCAGATAAATATGCGAAAGGAATGATGGAAAAAGATAAATAACAAAATAGAGTAGAAAAAAGAGAGAAGAGAAAAAGTAGAGAAAAGAGGAAGGAAATGACAGATCCGGGGGAGGGGGGTAGATGAAAGGGAGGGAGGGACATGGGTAATAGGGTAAAAATGGGAAAATTAGGAAGAATGTATATATTTGTAATCGTTTTGATATGTTGAAACTGTATTACACTAATGTGGGTGTGTGCTGTATAATATTAACAGATTTTCGAATAAAGAATAAACAAAAAAAATAAAAAAATTGTTCTCAGATTCTCGTTCTGTACAACGTGCAAATGGACATTTGCACCTTTTTTGTGCGCACTTGCGTGTATTTGCAATTTGCATTTGTATTTTTGTTGATCATTGCACGGTGCTTCTTTGCACGCCTTGGGGCATAGGCACATTACTAATGGGCTGTTTTTAAGCTCAGTAAAAAAGAAAGCTGTACTGAGCTTTTTCAAGCTGCAGTGTGCAAGAGGCCTTAATGTAATTTTTTTTCTTTACAAATGTCAGTTTTGCTGCAGCATGTTCTAGTCATGGTACAGATGCACCACTTTACAGGCAGACCCCCCAGGCACTTTCTTTAAAGGGATTTTTCATTTTCGCCCCTGATGTTAACCCCTTCTCAGCCAGTGTCATTAGCATACCTCCCAACAGTCCCAGATTCTAATACAGTCCTGGTGTCCCGCAGATCCAGGTGATGTCCCATTGCCACTCAAGCTAGTGCCCGTCCCTTTAAAAGCATTGTCAGCATGGCCCCGCTATTATAAGCCTGTAACCACACTCAGTGCTGTACCCAGGGCTTTGCCGCTAAGCCCCACCTACTCCCTCACCATTGGAAGCCTGTAAGCACGCTCAGTGCTGTGCCATAGGTGCTATGTACCGTATTTATATATATATATATATATATATATATAGATCTATTTATATATCTATATATATATATTTAAAATCAGGGGAAAATCGTGGGTGCATGTTATACGCCGATCCCCCGCTGAAACGAGCGAGAGGAGCAGAGATACACAAAGCCGAAGTACACTCGGCTTTACTCGGCTCCTCTCGCAGTCCCGCCCATCTCCACTGATTGCGCCGCTGACATACAGAAAGCCGAGTGTACTTCGGCTAGTCTCGGCTCCTCTCGCAGTCCCACCCCTGACTGTGAGCAGAGCCGAGTCTAGCCGAAGTACGCTTGGCTTTCTGTATGTCAGCGGCACAATCAGTGGAGATGTTAGTCAGGGGCGGGACAGCGAGAGGAGCCGAGTCTAGCCGAAGTACACTCCGCTCCGCTCGCTCCTCTCCACACGGAAATCTGCACCAATTTTAAAAATCGCAGAGACTTGCAAGGCTGCAAAGGCACTGGGCAATGCTGCAAATGCATTGGGCAAGGCTGCAAAGCCCCTTGGCAAGGCTGCAAAGGCACTGGGCTAGGCTGCAAAGGCACTGGGCAAGGCTGCAGATGGACACTGGGCAAGGCTGCAAAGGCACTGGGCAAGGCTGCAGATGGACACTGGGCAAGACTGCAATGATGGACACTGGGCAAGGCTGCAGATGGACACTGGGCAAGGCTGCAATGATGGACAAAGCTGCATTCAAATGTAAGTTTTTTTCCTTAAAATTCCCTCCTAAACTTGGGGTGCGTGTTATACGCTGGCGCGTGTTATACACCAATAAATACGGTATTTTTTTTTTACTTCTACTGACCACCAAGCTTGAGGCATTGTTTAATTTAGCTGATGCCAGAACATTATCAGCTCCCACTGGTCACAGTCCGATCAGCCCTGAAGTCTGAAGGACAGTAAACTGGCCCTATGTTTAGAAAGTTTGGAGACCCCTGGTTTAACTCTTTGACTCTAGGCATACAGGTAATTACAAATATGAAATGCATATTTATTCACTTGCAGCCAAATCACGTACTTAGTATGTCATTGGACTTCAAGTGGTTGTGGCGGGGTGATGCCTGCAGCTGCAGGCAATATTATGACAAAAAATTACAACTTCAAAAAACTCGCCATGCCTCTTACTAAATACTTTGGACTGTCTACTTTTCAAAAAAGGTGCTATAAGGGGGAAATTTCTATTGTCCTGGTATTTTCGGGCCTCAAGAAATTTGGTAAATTTTCAGATATACAGTATCTCACAAAAATAAGTACACCCCTCACATTTTTGTAAATATTTATTATATCTTTTCATGTGACAACACTGAAGAAATTAGTGTACAGCTTTTATAACATTGCAAATTTGATGTCCCCTCAAGCTCAACACACGGCCATTAATGTCTAAATGGCTGGCAACAAAAGTGAGTACACCCCTAAATGGAAATGTCCAAATTGGGCCCAATTTGCCATTTTCCCTCTGCGGTGTCATGTGACTCATTAGTGTTACAAGGTCTCAGGTGTGAATGGGGAGCAGGTGTGTTAAATTTAGTGTTATCGCTCTCACTCTCTCATACTGGTCACTGAAAGTTCAACATGGCACCTCATGGCAAAGAACTCTCTGAGGATCTGAAAAAAAGAATTGTTGCTCTACATAAAGATGGCATAGGCTCTAAGAAGATTGCCAAGACCCTGAAACTGATCTTTAGCATGGTAGCCAAGACCAAAAGGCAGTTTAACAGGACAGGTTCCACTCAGAACAGGCCTTGCCATGGTCAACCAAAGAAGTTGAGTGCACGCTGTGATCTTCAACCTTATATGGACATTTTGAACTCTATTTTATCCACTGGGCTCTAGAGGGCCGAGTATACTTGTATTTTGTACCAGTATCTTATTATTGTTGTTTAGGACCATGGAGGGCTACTTTCAGATGATTAACATTTTGCTCTTAAATGAAGAAAACAAGAGTATGGCAGTAGAGGTTTAGGGGGCCTGGATACATTAGTAACTATTTAAAATATTCTCCCTAATGCTTCTTTACCCGTGGAATTCCTAAGACTATATATGAGAGGATTAAACATAGGTATAACTATACTGTAGAACACAGAAGCAACCCGGTCTTCCTGAGGGCATAGCTAGTAGATGGACGAAAATACATAAAGAGGACAGTTCCATATAGAAGACTGACAATAGTCAAAAGAGAAGCACAAGTGTTAAAAGCCTTGTATCTACCCTGGGATGACTGGATTCTGAGAATGGTCAAAACGATGTTGGTGTAGGAGATAAAGATCTGTATGATGCTGCCCGTGGTGACCAGGCCACCTAAATAATCAGAACCAAGTTCATGGATACGTCAGAACAGGACACCTTGAGGAGCGGTGAAATGTCACAGAAGAAATGATCAATAATGTTGGCCATGCAAAAGTTATGACGGAAAACAAAAACTGTGTGCACAAGAGAATTCAAAAAACCTCCACAATAGGTAGCAACCAACATTCAGAGACACAAGATACTACTCATGTGGACCTGATACAGCAATGGAATACAAATGGCCACATAGTGATCATAGGCCATGATTCCCAGAAGAAGACATTCAATTGTAGCAAAGAAGCCAAAGATATACATCTGTATGGCACAGCCAAGAAAAGAGATGGTCTTGGTTGCACTTAAAAAGTCCCTCAACATTTTAGGGGTGACTGATGAAGAGTATGTGAGATCCACAAAGGAAAGATCGCTCAGAAACAAGTACATGGGCTTATGTAGATGTTTGTCTAGGGAGATATTTAGGGAGATGAGGCCAACATTACCAATAACAGTTGCAAAATAAATATGAAGAAATATTTTGAACAATGGAATGTTGAGTTGAGTGTTGTCAGTGAGCCCCTTGAATGTAAAATCTATCACAGAACTCTTATTCATCCGCAGAATTTCAAACTCTCTTCATCTGTTCAATTAGGGAAATATTGTAAATAAATATCAGTGACCCCAATACCTGAAGACACTAGTTTGTCAGCATATAGGTCAAATAATGGTTTCCATATGTGCTTCTTATCTGCAAGGAACCTTTTGCATTTTCCACTGCTGTAACATATGGTAAAACTCATGTGTTATTGCAATGTGCATTACCACACATACCATGGTGCCATGTGTTTGTTTTGATGGCACCCCAATGGACGTTTCCAACAGGGAAATAATAAAGGTGCAGGCCAGTTAAAAGGTTAGTTGTAGTGCACTCATATCCCACTAAAAATGAATGTGCAGCCATACCACAGATTACGTGAACGCATAGATTAACATATGTTAACAACTATGTGCTAACACATTCAGAATGTCTGAATCCAGGCTTATGGCTGTCTTGAAATAATCATGTAGCCCATTTACAGACCAATCATTACTTTTTTTATCAAAACATCATAGTGCTTTGCAAAATGGAATACAACTCACACCAGTAGGGAGGCTGAGACTGGTACAAATGTTCCTACCACAATCATGCAGGCATATAATCACAATGGACACTATTTAAAGTTTATCAGCCTACCAGTATTGTTGACATTGTGGGTGTAGCACCCTCCCAGATAGGTTGCTAGTTAGGTTAGGCAAATGTAGTTATTGTGGTTCTTCTCCTGTAATCTGTAGAGCAGCTTCTAAATACCTTGGGCTGCTCTGGGCCATGCAGGCTGCAGGTTTGATTACTTCTCCCTGTCTTCTTGTGGCTTCCAAAATGTAGTGGGTGGGAGAGTTAACTGAGCAGCCTGAATATTTATGTGGTTCCAGCCAACTTCCTTGGGGAGTGTGCCCAGGTGGTGTCTAGGAGAATGCAAAAATAGTTTTGAGCCTAAGACAGCGGAGTTCTTTTCCAGAAGTAGGGGCTCCTAACCAGAAAGGCTGCTGCCTTTTGAGGCAGCTCAGCTGAATATTTTGCTGGTGCTTATCGAGGTCCCAGCTGTGCATAGCCACGGGGCCTATTCTGCTGCAAATCTTTATAACAAAAAGAGGGATTTTACTGGGGATCCTGTCTGGAAGATTCACTGAGGAAACTGTCTGCCTTAATCTGGAGGAAGGCATCCAAGTACCCAGGGCCAGATTAAGAACATCATGGGCCTGGTGCTGAGGATTTTGGTGGGCCTTTTCTAAATAATAAATAAATAAATATGCAAACAATTTTTTGTTATAACAAATTAAATTAGAGAGAGAGAGGGAGGATGAGAAAGAGACAGAGAGAGAGAGGATGAGAGAGGGGTGAGGGGTAAGGGAGGGAGGATGAGGAAGAAAGGGGGGATGAGAAAGAGAGGATGCGCATGAGCATGCGTGGGAATGACATCAACGCAGCCCGGCCAAGGCAAGTGACCGAAGGCACAGAGCCCAGAAGGAAGACCAGGTGAAAATGGAAGCGCTCAGGACCCGCCGGATTGATCACAGCGCTGGAGGGCTCAGTCTGACAATTTAAATGTACCCTAATGTGCTAATATGCTGTGCATACTTGTACATTATGGCAAAACCTACCTCAGGGCCTCTAAAAAGTAGTAATGTTAGCGAAGTTTACTACCGCTTTATTATCACAGGATCCCAGGAGCCTCTCATGGGGCCCCTACTGACCCGGTGGCCTTTGGTCAGTGCCTAAGTGCATAGTTGCCAACATTTCAAAAATATTTTTAACCACTTAAGCCCCGGACCATTTGGTAGCTAGAGGACCAGAGGTGAATTCAGAATTTTGCACTGCGCTGCTTTAACTGTAAATTGTGCGGACATGCAATGTTGTACCCAAACGAAATTTGCGTCCTTTTCTTCCCACAAATAGAGCTTTCTTTTAATGGTATTTGATTGGCTCTGCGATTTTTATTTTTTGCGATATAAACGGAAAAAGACCGAAAATTTAGAAAAAAAATGATATTTTCTACTTTTTGTTATAAGAAAAATCGAATAAACTCAATTGTAGTCATACATTTAGGCCAAAATGTATTCAGCCACATGTTTTTAGTAAAAAAAATGTCAATAAGCGTATATTTATTGGTTTGCGCAAAAGTTATAGAGTTTACAAACTAGGGTACATTTTCTGAAATTTACACAGCTTTAAATTTATGACTGCCTATCTCATTTCTTGAGGTGCTAAAATGACAGGGCAGTACAAAACCCCCCCAAATGACCCCATTTTGGAAAGTAGACACCCCAAGGAATAGACAGCCCATTGAATTTTTTTTTTTTTTGTCCCAAGTGATTGAATAATGACTAAAAAAAAAAAAAAAATTACAAAAAGTTGTCACTAAATGATATATTGCTCACACATGCCATGGTTATATGTGGAATTTCACCCCAAAATACATTTTGCTGCTTCTCCTGAGTACGGGGATACCACATGTGTGGGACTTTTTGGGAGCCTAGCCGCGTACGGGACCCCGGAAACCAAGCACCGCCTTCAAGATTTCTAAGGGCGCAAATTTTTGATTTCACTCCTCACTACCTATCACAGTTTCGAAGGCCATAAAATGCCAAAATAGCACAAAACCCCCACAAATGACCCCATTTTAGAAAGTATACACCCCAAGGAAATTGCTGAGAGGCCTGTTGAGCCCATTGAATATAATTTTTTTTGTCCCAAGTGATTGAATAATGACAAAAAAAAAATAAAAATTACAAAAAGTTGTCACTAAATGATATATTGCTCACACATGCCATGGTTATATGTGGAATTACACCCCAAAATACATTTTTCTGCTTCTCCTGAGTACGGGGATACCACATGTGTGGGACTTTTTAGGAGCCTAGCCGCGTACGGGACCCCGAAAACCAAGCACCGCCTTCAGGATTTCTAGGCACAAATTTTTGATTTCACTCCTCACTACCTATCACAGTTTCGAAGGCCATAAAATGCCAAAATCGCACAAAACCCCCCCAAATGACCCCATTTTGGAATATAGACACCCCAAGCTATTTGCTGAGAGGAATGGCGAGTATTTTACAGCTCTCATTTGTTTTTGAAAATGAAGAAAGAAAATATATATATATATATTTTTTTTTTTCAATTTTCAAAACTTTGTGACAAAAAGCGAGATCTGAAAAATACTCACAATACCTCTCAGCAAATAGCTTGGGGTGTCTACTTTCCAAAATGGGGTCATTTGGGGGGGTTTTGTGCTCTCTGGGCATTCCATGGCCTCCGAAACTGTGATAGGCAGTGAGAAGTGAAATCAAAAATTTACACCCTTAGAAAGCCTGAAGGCGGTGCTTGGTTTTTGGGGTCCCGTACATGGCTAGGCTCCCAAAAAGTCTCACACATGTGGTATCCCCGTACTCAGGAGAAGCAACAGAATGTATTTTGGGGTGTAATTCCACATATGCCCATGGCATGTTTGAGCAATATATCATTTAGTGACAACTTTGTGCAAAAAAAAAAAAATTGTCGTTTTTCCGCAACTTGTGTCAACATATAAAATATTCCATGGACTCGACATGCCTCTCAGTATATAGCTTGGGGTGTCTACTTTCCAAAATGGGGTCATTTGGGGGGGGTTTTGAACTGTTCTGGCATTTTATACACAACATTAGGAAGCTTACATCCACTCTTCTAACCACTTGAAGACAAAGCCCTTTTTGACACTTTTTGTTTACATGAAAACATTTTTTTTTTTTGCAAGAAAATTATGTTGAACCCCCAAACATTATATATATATTTTTAAAGCAAAGGCCCTACAGATTAAAATGGTGGGTGTTGCATTTTTTTTTCTACACAGTATTTGCGCAGCGATTTTTCAAACGCATTTTTTGGGTTAAAAAATACACTTTTTTTAATTTTAATGCACTAAAACACACTATATTGCCCAAATGTTTGATGAAATAAAAAAGATGATCTTAGGCCGAGTACATAGATACCAAACACGACATGCTTTAAAATTTCGCACAAACGCGCATTGGCGACAAACTACATACATTTTTAAAAGCCTTTAAAAGCCTTTACAGGTTACCCCAGTAGATTTACAGAGGAGGTCTACTGCTAAAATGATTGCCCTCGATCTGACCTTCGCGGTGATACCTCACATGCATGGTGCAATTGCTGTTTACATATGACGCCAGACCGACGCTTGCGTTCGCCATTGGGCAAGAGCAGGGCAGGACAGGGGTGCTTTTTTTTTTTTTTTTTTTTTTATTATTAATTTTGCTTTTTTACTTTATTTTTAAATTGTTCCTTCCAAGTATTTTTTTTTTTGTCATTTTTATTGTTATCTCAGGGAATGTAAATATCCCCTATGAGAGCAATAGGTAGTGACAGGTACTCTTTTTTTGAAAAAACTGGGGTCTTCTAGACCCTAGATTTTTCCTCTGCCCTCAAAGCATCTGACCACACCAAGATCGGTGTGATAAAATGCTTTCCCAATTTCCCAATGGCGCTTTTTATATCTGGGGGGGGGGGCATTCCCTCCCACTGCTTGTAAAAGCAGTCCAGAGGCTAATTAGCCGCTAGGATTGCTTTTACATGAAAGCCGGCCGCAGGCTGAAAAGAATGATACCAAGATGATACCTAAACCCGCAGGCATCATTCTGGTATAAACATTCAAAGTCCAGCAACATACCAGTACGTTGCTGGTCCTTGTTGGACATGTATTGTAATCTTTTTATTTCATGCAGCCAGTAGTGATGAGCCGAACACCCCCGGGTTCGGTTCGCACCAGAACCCGCGAACGGACCGAAAGTTCGAACGAACATTAGAACCCTATTAAATACAATGGATGCGAACGTTCGAATTCTAAAGTGCTAATTATAACAACTATTATGCATGTTATTGTCATAAATAGGGTTTGGGAACCCGGGTTCTGCACCAGGGGACATGTATCAATGCAAAAAGAAGTTTTAAAAACGGTCGTTTTTCGGGAGCAGTCATTTTAATGATGCATAAAGTGAAAAAAAAAAAGTCAAATATTCCTTTAAATATCGTACCTGGGGGGTGTCTAAAGTATGCCTGTGAAGTGCCACGTGTTTCCCGTGTTTAGAACTGTACCTGAAAAATGACACTTCTAAAGGAAAAAAAAGCCATTTAAAACTGCTTGCGGCTTTAATGTAATGTCTGGTCCCGGTAATATGGATGAAATTCTTTAAGAAAAATGGCATAGCTACCCCATGACCCCCCCCCCCCTACCCCAGCCCATTACCAGCCCCTTTGGGTCTTGTATGGATATTAAGGGGAACCCCGCACATAAAATAAAAAAGGCCCTATATACTCTGAACAGCCGTATACAGGCGGTGCATACAAGACAGGGACTGTAGGTTTGTTCTTATGTAGAATCTGTTTGTAATTTTGAACAGGTACATTGTTGAAGTGTAGCTCCAGCCCAAAAATCTATTTTTAAACTTTTTGGGAAACATAGGTAAGGGTTATCACCCCTGTAACATTTGTTTTGCTGTCTGTGCCCCTGTTCAGAACATTTCACCTCACTTTCCGTCCCAATGACAACTGTTTTTGAAATGTGGTGTTTTTCTTGAAACAAGGATTGCTGATAAAGCATCAGTACAGATGAGACCCCTTTCTCCCATATTTATTCTTACAGGAGAGAATTTTCCTTTCTAGGGGTAGATTTCCTCTCACTTCCTGTTGTCTTCTTTCGTTTGCAAGTAGGAGTCGTTTGTAAGTTGGATGTTTGAAAGTAGGGACCTGCCGTATATACTCTGCAGAAATAGGCCCCTTAGTTGTTGGTGTTGGCACAACACTGTAAGCACTCAGTTACTCTTGGTTGGTGCTGGAACGCCCTGCTGTCAACTATTATATCAGGAATTTTAATTACATATAATTGTTGAACAGTGGTAGTAAAAATTGGGGCTTTGATGGTGGTGCTGGTGCCACAACACTGTAAGCCCTGACAGTTACTCTTGGTGGGTGCAGCAATGGGCCCTGCTGTGAATTATTAGATCAAGAATTGTAATTACATGCCCCTTTTGAACAGGGGCTGAAAAATTGGGCCTTTCGTGGTGGTGGTGGTGGTGGCGTTGCCACAAGACTGTAAGCCCTCAGAGTTACTCTTGGTGGGTGCAGCAATGGACCCTGCTGTGAATTATTAGATCAAGAATTGTAATTGCATGCCCCTGTTGAACAGGGGCTGAAAAATTGGGCCTTAGGCACTGGTGGCACAACACTACAACCCCTCACAGATACTGTACTTGGAGCACAGCAATGAGCCCTGTTGCAAAGTATTGCTTCAAAAATTGTAATGACACGCCCCTGTTAAACAGGGGCTGAAAAATTGGGCCTTAGGCACTGGTGCCACAACACTCCAACCCCTCACAGATACTGTACTTGGAGCACAGCAATGAGCCCTATGGCAAATTATTGCTAAAAAAATTGTAATTACACGCCCCTGTAAAACAGGGGCTGAAAAATTGGGCCTTAGCCACTGGTGGCGGCACCCATAAACAAAAATGATCTTCCAAGCTATCATCATCAATCGTATCATTGAGGACTCGGAGGAGGAGGATAGCCAGTCAACATAACAGCACAGGCACTCAGCATCAGCATCAGTCTTGAAGGGATGTGACATGTTAAAATCAATTAGTCTGTTATATCAGCATCAGGTGTGTGGTAGCTGGTGGTGATCCAAGACTGGTTCATCTTGATGAAAGTCAGTCGATCAACCGAGTCGGTGGACAGGTGCACCCTGTGATCCGTGACAAATCCTCCAGCAGCACTGAATGTGCGTTCCGAAAGAACGCTGGATGCAGGACAGGCCAGTAGCTCAATTGCATACTGTGCAAGCTCTGGCCAGTGATCCATCCTCAAGACCCAGTAAGCCAGAGGATTTTCGGTGGGGAAGGTGTCCAAGTCTGACCTTGCCCCTAGATATTCCTGCACCATGTTTATCAGACGCTGGCGATGGTTGCTGGAACCGATCATACTTTGGGGCTGCGGACTAAAGAATTGTCTGAACGCATCGGTCAGACGGCCACCTTCCCCACCGCTCCTTCTTTGACTGGCCGAAGCCTCAGCAACTCGTTGTCCAGGACCAGGAGTTTGTAACCTCCCAGTCTCTGGGAACGCGTTGCACAGACCTTTCTGCAAGGCCTCCCGGAGTTGTCTCATCCTCTGCTCCCTCTGCGACGGTAACATAAGGTCCGCAACCTTACCCTTGTACCGTGGATCAAGGAGAGTGGCCAGCCAGTAATGGTCCCTCTCCTTGATCCGAAGAATACGAGGATCCTTCCGCAGACTTTGCAGGATCAGGGAGGCCATGCAGCGTAGGTTTGCTGAGGCATTCGCTCCGGAGTCCTCTGGGTCACTAAGGACGACATGATCCGCAGCCACCTCCTCCCAGCCACGTACAAGTCCACTGGTTTCTTGGGACTGTAAATCATCCCTAAAAGACTGCTGCTGATGATGCTGAGTGCCAGCCTCCACCTCCATGCTGACACAATCCTCCTCCTCCTCCTCCTCCTCCTCCTCTTCCTGTGCGATGGGTGGGACAGAAGGAACACTGTCTGGGTAAAGGGGGCCTTGAGAGGCAAGGAAGTCCTCCTCTTCCTGCCTCTGTTCTGCCTCAAGTGCCCTGTCCATTATTCCACGCAGCGTGTGCTCCAACAGGTGGACAAGAGGTACAGTGTCACTGATGCATGCACTGTCACTGCTCACCATCCTCGTGGCCTCCTCAAATGGTGCCAGGACAGTGCATGCATCCCTGATCATGCCCCACTGGCGTGGAGAAAAAAAACCAAGCTCCCCTGACCCTGTCCTGGTGCCGTAGTCGCACAGGTACTCATTGATGGCCCTCTGCTGCGTGTGCAGCCGCTGCAGCATGGCCAACGTTGAGTTCCACCTGGTGGGCATGTCACATATAAGGCGGTTCTTGGGCAGGTTCAACTCCTTTTGCAGCTCAGCCAGGCGAGCACTGGCATTATAAGATCTGCGGAAATGCACACAGACTTTCCTGGCCTGCCTCAGGACATCCTGTAAGCCCGGGTACCTGCCCAAGAACCGCTGCACCACCAGGTTAAGGACGTGAGCCACACAGGGCACATGGGTCAGTTGTCCCTGTCGGAGGGCGGAGAGGAGGTTGGTGCCATTGTCGCAAACCACCATTCCTGGCTTAAGCTGGCGTGGCGTCAACCACCTCTCGGCCTGGCCCTGCAGAGCAGACAGGACCTCTGCCCCAGTGTGGCTTCTGTCCCCCAAACACACCAGCGCAAGCACGGCATGGCATCTTTTTGCCTGCGTACTTGCGTAGCCCCGTGAACGGCTACGGAGCACCGCTGGTTCATAGGACAAACCACAGGAAGAGGCCATGGAGGAAGAAGAAGAGGAGGGGGTGGAGGAGAGAGGTGTGTCACAACCAGTAGTAGCATTTTGGAGGCGTGGCGGTGGGACAACCTCCAACACTACTGCACCTTGTCCTGCATCCTTCCCAGCTGCCAAAAGAGTGACCCAATGGGCCGTGAAAGAAAGGTAACGTCCCTGTCCATGCCTGCTGGACCATGAGTCAGCGGTAATATGCACCTTACCGCTGACCGCCCTGTCCAGCGAGGCCAAGACATTGCCTTCCACATGCCGGTAGAGAGCCGGAATAGCCTTCCGTGAGAAAAAGTGGCGTTTGGGAACCTGCCACTGAGGAACCGCACATTGCACAAACTCACGGAAGGGGGCCGAGTCTACCAACTGAAAAGGCAGCAGTTGAAGCGCTAGCAATTTAGCCAAGCTAGCATTCAACCGCTGGGCATGTGGATGGCTGGGAGTGAACTTCTTTCGACGTGTATGCTTCACGCGTGGGTGTTAGCGTTACTGGCACTAACCTGATGCTGCCTGGGGTGTGACTCAGACCCTCTCTGACGCTAAAACCTAATTGATATCACCCGCCGGGCGATCAGGGGGTTAAACCTTTATTGGGTTATATACACGGCGGGTGCCCTGACACTATAAAAAGCAAACTAACTAACCAGCGTCACCCGTAACACTTATATGGTGATCACTGGTGAAAGGGTTAACTAGGGGCAATCAGGGGGTTAAAACCTTTATTAGATAATATATGGGGGTACCTGACGCTATAAAAACCTGCGGCGAACCTAAAAAAAATTACCAGCTACCGATCTGTATCACCGACACTAAGACAGCGTTTAGAAAAACGATTGCTTAGCGACAGTGGTGATGGGGGTGAAAGGGTTACCTGGGGGGGCGATCAAGGGGGTTAAACCTTTATTAGATAATATATTGGGGTACCTGACGCTATAAAAACATGTGGCGAACCTAAAAAAAAATACTGGCTACGATCTGCATCACCGACACTAAGACAGCGTTTAGAAAAACAATAAAACAATTGCTTAGCGACAGTGGTGATAGGGGGTGAAAGGGTTACCTGGGGGGCGATCAAGGGGGTTAAACCTTTATTAGATAATATATTGGGGTACCTGACGCTATAAAAACCTGCGGCGAACCTAAAAAAAATTACCGGCTACCGATCTGCATCACAGACACTAAGACAGCGTTTAGAAAAACGATCGCTTAGTGACAGTGGTGATAGGGGGTGAAAGGGTTACCTGGGGGGCGATCAAGGGGGTTAAACCTTTATTAGATAATATATTGGGGTACCTGACGCTATAAAAACATGCGGCGAACCTAAAAAAAATTACTGGCTACGATCTGCATCACCGACACTAAGACAGCGTTTAGAAAAACAATTGCTTAGCGACAGTGGTGATAGGGGGTGAAAGGGTTACCTGGGGGGCGATCAAGGGGGTTAAACCTTTATTAGATAATATATTGGGGTACCTGACGCTATAAAAACCTGCAGCGAACCTAAAAAAAATTACCGGCTACTGATCTGCATCACAGACACTAAGACAGCGTTTAGAAAAACGATCGCTTAGTGATAGTGGTGATAGGGGGTGAAAGGGTTACCTGGGGGGCGATCAAGGGGGTTAAACCTTTATTAGATAATATATTGGGGTACCTGACGCTATAAAAACCTGCGGCGAACCTAAAAAAAATTACTGGCTGCCGATCGGCATCACTGACGCTAAGACAGCGATCAGAAAAATGATCGCTAAGCGACAGTGGTGATAGGGGGTGAAAGGGTTATCTGGGGGGTGATCAGGGGGTTAAACCTTTATTAGGGGGGGGTTAGGGGGCTACACTGGACCTAAGACTAAACTTTGGTGACACTTTTACAGTCACAAATGTCACTGATTGCAGTGATCACTAAATAAATGGTCACTGCAATCAGTGACACTGTGACTGGGGGCTGGGGGGGTGATCTGGGGGGTGATCTGGGGTGTCTGGGGGGGCTTGGGGGGGCGATTTATGTCCCTATGTGTCCTGGTGTCAGTGTAGTGTTGTGTGCACTGACCTGATATCTTCTCTTGTACGGCGCTCGGTATATGTGAGCGCCGCACCAGAGATGACATCACTTCCTCCTGCTCCCTCTGTCTGACACAGACAGAGGGGGCATTTCTATTCGCCGGGAGCGATCGCGAGGGGGTGGCCAGAAACGAATGGCTGCCCCCTCATTCCGGAACGCTCCCGGACACTTAGCCACCGCTCACTGTATAGAAGGGGGTCCGATTGGACCCCCCAACTGTACAAAGGCAATCACGTACACTCTACGTGATTGTGCCTGTCGGTGCCATTCTGCCGACGTATATATACAGTGAGCGGTCGTTAAGTGGTTAAGGGGCACTTTTTTCACCAGTGCTATATTTAGAGTAGCTGAGATCCCCTATGTTCCTCTATACATCACAACAGTAATCACAAAATGAAATGAGTACTAATAATGGGGCAGAACAAATATGAGGACTGAGAAGATTTCCTTCAGTTGAACTAACAAAATTGTGCCTATTCTAGATCTGGTAACATTGAGGATATTCTGTATAATTTTAAATAACTGTTTTTTGTGGGTAAGAGGCTTAGGGGAGGAGTATGGACGGTATAAAACTGGGAAGTATGTGCAGGTAATGGAGAGGAATGTGGAGGGTCTAACAGTGGGCACTATGTACAGGAGAGTAGTGTGGAGGGTATGGCAGAAGGCACTATGTACAGGAGAGGAGTTTGAAGGGTATGACAGTGGGCAGCATTCACAGCAGAGGAGTGTGGAGGGTATGACAGAGGGTGGTATGTACCGGAGAGGAGTGAGGAGGGTATGAAAGTGGGCAGTATGTACAGAAGAGCAGTGTGGAGAGTATGACAGTGGGCAGTATGTACAGGAAAGGAATGTGGAGGGTATGATGGGGGCAGTATGTACAGGAGAGAAATGTGGAGAGAAAGATAGTTGGCAGTATGTACAGGAAAGGAGTGTGAAGGGTAAGGTTAGGTTACAGTATGTACAGGAGAGGAGTGTGGAGGGTAAGGTTGGGTTACAGTATGTACAGGAGAGGAGTGTGGATGGTATGATAGCGGGCAGTATGTACAGGAGAGGGGTGTGGAGGGTATAATGGGGGCAGTATGTACAGGAGAGGAGTGTGGAGGGTATGATAGTGGGCAGTATGCACAGGAGAGGAGTGTGGAGGGTATGACAGTTGGCACTATGTACAATAGAGGAGTTTATGAATGTGGGCAGTATGTACAGGAGAGGAGTGTGGAGGGTATGACAGTGAGCAGTATGTACAGGAGAGGAGTGTAGACGGTATGATACTGAGCAGTATGTACATTAAATGTGTGTGGAGGGTAAGACAGTGAGCAGTATGTACAGGAGAAGAGTGTGGAGGGAATGACAGTGGGCAGTATGTACAGGTGAGGAGGGTATGACAATAGGCAGTATGTACAGGAAAGGAATGTGGAGGGTATGAGAGCGAGCAGTATGTAAAGGAGAGGAGTGTGGAGGGTATGACAGCCGGCACTATGTACAATAGAGGAGTTTATGAAAGTGGTCAGTATGTACAGGAGAGGAGTGTGGACAGTATGATACTGAGCAGTATGTACATGAGATGAGTGTGGAGGGTAAGACAGTGAGCAGTATGTACAGAAGAGAAGTGTAGAGGGTATGACAGTGGGCACTATGTATAGGAGAGAAGTGTGGAGGGTATGACAGTGAAGAGTGGGGAGGATATGACAATGGGCAGTATGTACAGAATAGAGGTGTGGAGGGTATGACAGTGGGCACTATGTATAGGAGAGAAGTGTGGAGGGTATGACAGTGAACAGTATGTACAGGAGAGGAGTGTGGAGGGTATGATGGTGGGCACTATGTATAGGAGAGAAGTGTGGAGGGTATGACAGTGGACACTATGTATAGGGAAGGAGCGTGGAGGGTATGACAGTGAGCAGTATGCACAGGAGAGGAGTTTGGAGGGTATGACGGTGGGCACTATGTATAGGAGAGAAGTGTGGAGGGTATGACAGTGGGTACTATGTATAGGAGAGGAGTGTAAAGGGTTTGACAGTGGGCACTATGTATAGGAGAGGAGTGTGGAGGGTATGACAGGGGGCACTATGTATAGGAGAGGAGTGTGGAGGGTATGACAGTGAGCTGTATGTACAGGAGAGGAGTGTGGAGAGTATGACAGTGGGCACTATGTACAGGAGAGAAGTGTATGACAGCGGGCACTATGAACAGGAGAGGAGTGTGTAGGGTATGACAGTGGGCACTATGTATAGGAAAGGAGCGTGGAGGGTATGACAGTGAGCAGTATGCACAGGAAAGGAGTGTGGAGGGTATGACGGTGAAGAGTGGGGAGGATATGACAATGGGCAGTATGTACAGGATAGAGGTGTGGAGGGTATGACAGTGGGCACTATGTATAGGAGAGAAGTGTGGAGGGTATGACAGTGAACAGTATGTACAGGAGAGGAGTGTGGAGGGTATAACAGCGGGCACTATGTATAGGAGAGAAGTGTGGAGGGTATGACAGTGAAAAGTGGGGAGGATATGACAATGGGCAGTATGTACAGGATAGAGGTGTGGAGGGTATGACAGTGGGCCCTATGTATAGGAGAGAAGTGTGGAGGGTATGACAGTGAACAGTATGTATAGGGAAGGAGCGTGGAGGGTATGACAGTGAGCAGTATGCACAGAAGAGGAGTGTGGAGGGTATGACAGTGGGCACTATGTATAGGAGAGGAGTGTGGAGGGTATGACAGTAGGCACTATGTATAGGAGAGGAGTGTGGAGGGTATGACAGTGAGCTGTATGTACAGGAGAGGAGTGTGGAGAGTACGACAGTGGGCACTATGTACAGGAGAGAAGTGTATGACAGCGGGCACTATGTACAGGAGAGGAGTGTGTAGGGTATGACAGTGGGCACTATGTATAGGAGAGAAGTGTGGAGGGTATGACAGTGAGCAGTATGTACAGGAGAGAAGTGTGGAGAGTATTTACAGGTGAAGAGGATAAAGGGAATCTGGGAAGGAAAAATGTAAAGGTTTGTGGAAGGATGTTTAGGGACTGCGTAGTGGTTAAGCGGGATTGAAATTACGCCAATTAAGCAGAGACCAGCCATAGTCGATCTATGTATGGGCTAGCTGGTTTTACACAAGTCAATCTATTATCTGACTTGAGTACAACCAGCCTGTCAGGTTTTTCCCAAAACAATCAGTGCTGCCAGCTATAGTTAGCAACACTAATCATTGTATTCGCAGGCAGAACACAATAACACTGCAGGAGTGATTCCCCCATCCACAGGTCAGCAGGTGAGAGGGTGTGTGGGGACAGGCTGGGGAGAGATACTAGTCAGTGGCTGGGTAGGCACTGGCTAGTATCAGAGCCAGATACACACAGGTTACATACGCCACGATCGTTAGAGCGAGAACAATAATTCTAGCACTAGACCCCCTCTGTAACTCTCAACATGTAACCTGTAAAAAAATTTAAAGCATCGCTTAGTATACAACAAAATAAATCGTGATAACTTTAGTGTTTTTTTTATTTATTTTTTTTATGAATCAAAAAAAAACAGGTTTGAAAAATTGCTGCGCAAATACCGTGTAACATAAAAAGTTGCAAAGACCACCATTTTATTCCATAGGGTCTCTGCTAAAACAATATATAATGTTTGAGGGTTCTGAGTAATTTTCTAGCAAAAAACAAATGATGATTTTTACATGTAGGAGAGAAGTTTCAGAATTGGCCTGGGTGGCAAGGGGTTAATTACTATAAGACCCCTTTAACACTGAGGGCGTTTTGCAGGCGCTATAGCGTTAAAAATAGCGCCTACAATCCGCCCTTAAACAGGTGCTCTATTCACACTGGAGCGGTGCGCTGGCAGGGCGTCAGAAAAAGTCCTGCCAGCAACTTCTTTAGAGTGCATTAGGAGCGGTGAACTCACCGCTCCTAATGCGCTCCTGCCCATTAAAATCAATGGGCAGCACCGCCGTATGCTGGAAATACGCTGCTGTAGCGGCACATCTCGGACGTTTTTTTACCCTTTCTCGGTCGCTGGCGGGGGTTAAAAGCGCCCTGCTAGTGGCCGAAATGTGCTGCAAATCCGACTGTAAAATAGCAGCGTTTTACCGCTATTTTACCGCCAACGCTCGGGGCGGCATAGTGTGAAAGCAGTCTTAGTGATATACAAATAATTATGATAAGCACTGTGAGCTCATCCTCTCTGCTGCAGAGTGTGTCAGCTTGTATTTAAACTGGCCTTTCTGTATATAGCTTCTGACAGGCTGCGCAAGCAGCCCCGTATCTCCGGAACCATAAATGATAGCAGCCCCATATTTTGACCAGTGGTGGGGTGGGTCTTCAGCTGCATACCCCCCAAATATGGGGTCTCTGTGGCCCTTGGTCGCCGAGCTGCAATCCTTGAAGCCGATCTTTTATTTTTTCTTATTTTTTTTTTGATTTTTTTTTTTTTTTTGGGCAAATGGGCCTATCTTGAGGAAGGGGCCTGGAGCTGCAGCTCCAATAGCCCCTATGTTAATCCGGCCCTGCAAGTACCCAAGGACACTGTAAGTACAGACCTGGGTGAAGGATCCTAGTGACTGTTGCTGCTGTTAACTACTGGTGCACTAATACTAAGGCTTGCCTGGCCCTAAACATTACCTATGGAGTCCCAGTGCCGTCTATTCTCTTTCCTATTTATGAAGGGGCTGTTCTAGGAAGTAGCTGCAAAGGGAATAGTGTTTTCTCATTACTGTTCAGTGTTTGGACTATATATGGCAGTGGTCTCCAAGCTGTGGCCGGGGGGGCCAGATGCAGCCCTTTGGCTGCCCTTCTCTGGCCCTTGGGGTACTATTCCTTCCACTGACACTAATGATTGGCACCATTCCTCCAACTGACACCAACTAAGGGGCAATGTTTACTCCCACTGAACATTGGGTCATTTTCGAATCCCACTGAACATAGTCTGGCCCCCCTAAAGCCTCAAGGACAGTAAACTGGTCTTTTCTTTGGAACATTTGAGACCCCTGGTGAATGGGATCATTTGTATATACTTTGCACCTGGAGTCACGGAAGCCTTTCCCAGCACCAGTGCTCTCCCTCATACCAGAGGACAACTGAGTTCGAGCATGTATACTTTTTATCCAGGTATGCCATTATAAAACTTAGTTTTCACTTCAGGAAAAGTCTGAGAACCGAACAGTCCAGCTGTAAAGCCACAACATGTAATGTCTTGCACTGTTATGCTGCTGATTTTTTATCAATAACAATTGAAGAGGAACATAGTCAGACTAGCATTTTTGTGTTCTGCTCTGAGGAGCATACGGGAACATCGGCACTCTACAGGCTTCATGGGACAGAGAGGTTGAAGTCCCTTTTATTTGTAATTTTTCATTATACCCAAGAATGATCTCCCCAATAAGTCAAAGACAGAAATGAAAAAACAGGCAAAAAAAACCCCCACTGTATCCAAAACTGAAAAAAATTACTTTAAAAAGACTACTTTATAGAGTGTGAGATTTTCTTTTTTTTTGAGTATCAAGATAACATGCTGAATTTTTTTTATATTTACCTGTTCCATCAGGTGGAGAACAGTAGAATGCATTCTCTGCTCTTAGCTTTGGACATGGAGAAGGCATTCAATAGAGTAATTAGGGGTTTCTTATCCGAAGCACTAGAAAATTTTGGATTTAAAGGATTTATTCATGCAGCCATCATGCCCTTATACACGCAACCCTATGCTAAAGTATTCACTACAGGTATTATATCCAAAAGTTTTAATTTATCAAATGGAACTAGACAAGGCTGCCCATTATCACCCATATTTTTTTCATTAGCAATTGAACCATTAGCAGAATCCATCCGCGCCAATGCTGCAATTAAGGGCATTAAAATTGGCCAAACTTACTATAAACTAGGATTATTTGCTGACGATATGATCCTATCAATATCTAACCCTAATACTTCTCTTATTGAAGTACAAAATTATTTGGAAACCTTCAGAAAAGTATTTTGCTATAAGGGTAATAACAATACCTATGATTATATCTAAAGAGATGACTGATAATTTGCGGGGGAAATCTAACTATAACTGGGATGAACCTTCCTTTTTTTACCTGGGTATACAACTACCCTAAATTATTAGTACATAACTAAGGACCTACAAACCATTCATTAAACACAACTATCCTGGGTGGGGAAAATAGCTGCATTTAAAATGCAAACCCTACCCAAAATTCTTTATAATTTTCGTTCTCTCCCTATCACGATTGCCTCTGTAAACCTAAAATGGAGACATTTTATATGGACTAAAAAAAAAGGCATGCCTGTGTTAATTGGGAGTCAAAGGCTCGATGTTACCCAGCCCATAGCTCGGATTATACAGATGCACGGTCAGATTAAGGAGCGAGCCCAAGAGCTAACCAGTCAACAATTACAGATATTTGGACCTAAAGGTTGTCTATACATTCATCAAAGGGAACTGGCTGCTACAACTCCAAATGACAGTTCAATATCTGTTCTTGGGTCAGAAGATGCCACTACATGTCACATTATAGTGCTCCGGCACACAGGTTCAATATCTGTTCTTGGGTCAGAAGATGCCACTACATGTCACATTATAGTGCTCCGGCACACAGATCTATGGTGGTATTTGGAGAGAAGTGGCGTGGAATCCAGAGGAGGGGAAGTAATCATCATTAAAGAGACCCTGGCAGGGAATTGGCCATCTGTTGATATTGATCTGTGCACAGATCCTTTGCTCTGGTAAGCGGCAGCGATTACTAGTGGTGGTGGAATCTCTGTCTATCGAATACCAGGCACTATTCCAAGGGTGTTTTTAGAGTTTGAAGTCACCAGTGAGAAGACCCCTGTTTGCTGTCCTTTGCTTACACGATCTTTATACTCTATTGATTGCAATAATTATCCACAGGACTGAACTTTCTTCTTCTCCCTTTTTTTTCAGCATTTTTCAGCATTTTCGATTAGTTATCAATCAATTTTAGTGGTTGTGATTTTTTATTGGTTGGGATTTGTTATTTTATTCAATTCACCATCATTGGTGGTTGAAACATTTTTGTATAGGAGTTATTTTTGGTCACACCTTATGTTTATGCAAGTTTGGTGTTTAATTCAAACGTTGCGCAGCTTTATCATTTTTATTATCATATACTATGGAGCTGTAAAAATGTACATAGCTTTTGGAAATCAGTCTCTTCCTTTATATCAGCTCTCACAGGAAACTTACATCCCCTTACTCCAGCAATGGCTCTACTAGGAATTAATTTAGATTTATAATATAGACTAATAGTGGCAAATATTTTGATAGAAGCAAGACTTACCATAACAAACCTATGGAAATCAAATGATGCCCCTAATCTATCTGTCATTATTAGACTGAATACACAAGCTCAGTATGAGCTAATGTTAGCCTATAAAAACTAGACTACGTCTAGTTTTATCCCTTTCGCTGACAGCGGGGGATCCCACACAGCTGCAGCCACCGGGATTGTGTGTGAAACTGACAAGCAGACTCCTGCCTGTCAGGTGAGAGCATTCGGGCGGCAGCACCTAATTACTCTCACACACCCCCAGTACTGGTGCCCCTGTCATGCTTACTGGGCTCCGCTTGCCCATCTGCGGGCCTGGGAGTGAGATGCCGGCTGCCGGCAGCTGCGGAGGAAGGAGAAGAGCGGACACACGTCCACTCTCCTCCCCTTTGTGCAGTGACCCAGAAAGCGAGATCCGTGACGTCCCTTCCTGGTCAGCATCTAGGCATCCCCGGCTCAGCATCTAGGTGTTCCCGGCTCAGCATCTAGGTGTTCCCGGCCTAGCTCAGCTGGGAAGTAATGTTTTGCAATGCGATCTGCATTGCAAAACATTCAGTGGAGTCCACTTGGACCTTGCATATCTCAATAAAGAGAACTTGTCACCTAAAAATCATCACATAGGGGACTTTTTGTCCCCTATGTGATGAAAAAAAAGTAACGTAAAAAAAATGTATAATTTTTATTTTTTATAAAAACTTTACCGTAAGTTACACTCAAGCACATAAAATCAGGCAAGCTTGGATTTCTCACCCTAGAGATTCTGAGGCTGCTTTCGCACTGAAAGTGTTGGCCGTTAGCGCTAAAGCACCACTCATTTTAGCGGCGCTTTAGCACTGTTTAAGCTGCGATTTTGCGCCGTTTTTCGTCCGCTATCGGAGCAATTTGAACCCCCAAAAAAAGGGTTTAAAACTCCTGTTTTGCAACTCTTTCAAAGAGCTTTTTAAAGCACTTTGAAAGCACGCCCATTCATTCCAATGGGCAGGGCGTTTTAGGAGAGATGTATACTGCGCTTCCAACCGGCCTAAAAGATGCTGCTTGCAGGACTTTTCAGAATGTCCCGCAACCGCACTGCCCCAGTGTGAAAAGACACACAGGATTGAATGGGAGACGGTTTTCAGGCGCTTTGTAGAGGCTATTTCGTAACATGTAAATCAGCAATTTTACCAATGAGTGCTTTGTTATTTGTAACCTTCTATCTCTTTAATCTTTATACTGGATCCATTATTACTAAATGTAACCTACTGTATGTTACTTGTTTACAGTTTGTGCCCAATGGGGTAAACAGGGTACTACATAAGAACATATAGACAACAGCTACGTTTTTTTTATTTGAAATATCTATTAATGTAGACTTTGTTATGTTATTTGGAGCAACTATTGATATCTGTTATATATAACAAAACTGGATGCTGTTATTCCTTTTTGGTATTTCCTTAAAAAAAAAATCAATAAAAAACATTATGAAGTAAAACAAAAAGAAGAAGCAACCGAGAGCATGGGTGTAGCACTTGATGGGATCTTGACTCATTAGTTAACATTTAAAATATTTCCAATAACTTTTTAATGCTTCTATAACCTCAGCATTCCTTAAACTGTATATCAAGGGATTTAACATAGGTATGACTATACTGTAGAACACAGAAGCCACGCGATCCTGCTGTAAGACATTTCCGACTGACGGACGAATATACATAAAGAGTATAGTTCCATAGAAGATGCTGACAGCAGTAATATGAGAAGTACAAGTGTTAAAAGCCTTGTATCTACCCTGTGCTGATCTTATCCTGACAATGGCCAAGACAATGTTGGTGTATGAGACAAGGATAAGTGTCATACTGCTCATGGTAACAAGGCCAGCTAGAATAATCATAACAACTACATTGATTGATATATCAGAGCAGGACAGCTTAAAGAGTGGTTGAAGGTCACAGAAGAAATGATCTATAATGTTGGATCTGCAGAAGTTAAGATGGAATGCAGGAACTGTGTGCACAAGAGAATTCACAAAACCTCCAAAGTAAGCAACAACCACCATGCGGAAACACAAGATACTGCTCATGTGGACCTGGTACTGCAATGGACTACAGATGGCCACAAAGCGATCGTAGGCCATGACTCCTAGAAGAAGACTTTCAGTGCTTACAAAGGACCCAAAGACATACATCTGCGTGGCACAGCCAAGAAAAGAGATGGTCTTTGATTCACTTAGAAAATCCCTCAGCATTTTGGGGGTGATTGTTGAAGAATACACAAGGTCCACAAAGGAAAGATGGCTCAGAAGGAAGTACATGGGTTTGTGAAGATGCTTCTTTGCTATACTTAGAGAAATAATGCCAACATTGCCAACCACGGTTGTGATGTACACAAGCAGAAAGAAGACAAATAATGGAATGTTGAGTTCAGTCATGTCAGTAAGCCCAGAGAGAATAAATTCCATCGGAAAACTCTTATTCATCTCCAACTAATTCAAATAGTTTGCATCTGTTTAAAAACCAAGAGGTATGTTATAACTGTCAGTGATCCCAACTCCTGAAGATACTAGTTCTCCAACCAAATATGTTGAAACATCAAGATGGTGCTATTTATGCTTGCCGTGTTGTTAAAGAAAAGAAAAACCTTTAAGCGTATAAACACGTAAAAGTTAATTGTGGTTTTGTACTCACATAAAAATAGTTTATTGAACACACAGAGAATAAAAATACAAAATATGCTGTATAACTGCCCAAATTTTCAGCTACCATAACTGTATCCTATGTTCCTTACAACAACTGTAAACAAATTAAACCAATAAACATATTGAACTTATTGAAAAAGAATATCAAACTACAAAATATAAATAATAATGTGAATTGTGCCAAAGTGCTTGTAGAAAAATATACAGTATTTTGGATGTGTAGGTGTGTAGCTCTGTGTGTTACACAAAAACAAAAGGGTGCAAAGGCCTAGTGCATTACCAAATAAAACTTTATTGGAAAATGAAAACGCAATGAGTGCATACTCACAATAGCCAAAACGAAAACATCAATAAAGACCAGACCCGAGAGACAGGGCAGCCCTTATAGGGATCACCACAACCCTGGATTCATCGAGACTCATCAGCTAACGTGCTTCAAGGGACGAACCTCCTTCTACTAAGCATCTTGTCATTTGGAAATACATCTGTGAGTATGTATGAAAAAGACTTTTCAGTCTATGCAGGCACCATTGAGTAATGCATAACGTACTATGCATACGTACATCTGTGACCCAGTTAGGAGGAAAAAAAATTAAGTCCTATTAGCAATCTTATTAAGTAGTCTTCCCTTCTTGGCTTTTTCTCTCCCTTTTGTCGTTTTTCAGGATTTTCATGGTATTGTTTTGATTCCGCAATTTTGTGGTTTGAAGGTCACATAGTGGTTACCGCTCTTGCAAGTTCTTGTATTCCAAGTTCATTTCCATTACCGTATCTGACATAAAGAATGTTCATCCTTCCTGTGTTTTTGAGGGTTGTGCTGGTTTTCTCATCATTCTTAAGGTGATTGTAGCCGTATTAGTGCATTTGCAACAGCACAGTTGAGTACGGTTCCTGATCTTTTTTTTTTATTGGAACAGTTAAATTTTCAGGACAAGCTTTCAGGACATACCCCTTTCTTCAAAGGTCCAAACAGTACTTATCCCTTCATTCAAAAACATAATTTGGAGAAAGAAGGCAGGTCAAGCAAAATCAGTTCCATGTGATCTTCAGCCTAAGGGCTTGTAGAGGGCAATAAAAAATAGGCGGCTGAGCCGATTTTTTTCCAATCCTCTTGCAATACAAGGAGTTCCAGTACAGTGGTTTTACAAAGTTAAAACAGGCGCTAAGGAGGAGACATATCTCCTACTCATGGCATGTCAAAGGCCTCTGAAAAGTGTTTAACTGTAGATTGCATTTCAGAGGGGTGACAAGGTCTGCTGCTGGTGTAAACTTAGCCTAAACGTGGTGTGACATGTCAGGGTTTCTTAGCTCAGTGGTAGTGCCAAAACAGTGAGTTTAATCCACGCCAGATATAGTTTTCAGGGCTTTTCTGCCTACTTTTATTTAAACAAACATCAAAAACTTCACACAGGTATGTCTTCCTATGCAGGGGGTTCTCACCATCACTGCAAAACATAACATTTAGCCTCCTGGCTGTCTTGTGGCAGCTTTACTGCTCCAAGTACCTCTTCAGGGTCTCTCCTGAACTTTAGTAAGTTGTGGTCCTCTTGACCATAAAACACGTCCTAGTGTTTATGCACAGCCACTGCACCTCAGCTCTGCTTCTTCCTTACAGCTTCCTAGCGTTTCCTCTGTCCCTCATGGACTCTCTTTAAGGGTCCTGACCTGGACACCTTGATGCATAACAGCACCTCACCGGGCTCCCTCCACACACAGAGACCTCCCTCGGGAGGATGGGGCTCTGAGCTCTAACTCTGGCTCATATATGAATGCAGCACACAATTGAGCCATTAGTGTGCTTCCTTTCCAGAAAACCCGGCGTAAGCCACCATTTGAACAGTAGCATGGGGTCACCCTGCTACAGTGGGTACACACAGATCAAAATTCAAACTGTTCACCAGGGACTGACCAAATTTCGATCTGTGTGTTTTTTACTTCAAAAGAAGTGAAAAACTTTAATTTGTGTGGATGGAGGAATTCGTTGTTCTTTTTTTCATTGTGGCGCCACCCCCGTGGGGGCCCCTTGAGAATGATTGACCCTGGGGATTGCCCTTATCTTGCAAGTCTCCCAACACCTCTGAAACCCTGGGTTCGGACATTTCTAAATGACAAATGCAATTGTATAGACACCAAACTGCAATGGATTAACCAAGTGTTATTTTACTTATAGTTCTAAAGATCGGTATTGTTAACGGCTTAGGCAAGTACTGTTATAGACTTAAATTCTCAACACACTTGAACAGGTATGCAGTGTGAAGAGAATCACAATAAATGTAACAGCAACAGTGTCAGACTATTTAAGAACCTATGACCCCAGACAAAAAGGGGAGACTAATGTCCCTTTTCTCTGTCAGACAGCTCCCTCCAGCTTATGGTGTCACAGGCCCAGAACTTTTGTGAATAAGCGCCAACAATATAACATCAGAACTGTAACACTCAACTTCCCAGAGAAAAGGGTTCACCTTAAATGTGTGAATATTATGCACAAAGTCTTTAATGTGGGGGGGATAGGATGGTGAAGAAGTCCTGATGATGTAGAGATCTGGTGTTTTCAGCTAGCATAACAAGGGCCCAGAGAGATTCTCTGTGTACAAGCATCCAATATTGTGAATAGCATGTGTAAAATGTTTCCTTGTGAACTTTGGTGCAAAGAGGTGAAATCTGGTGTCTGCATGCAGTGTCCTTTAGGGTGTATAGAAGGTGGGCTTTTGCCTGCTCACCAATCCAGACAATACCAGGCTCGCAGGAATATAGGTTTTCACGACAGGTCCCTGCAGAAAACTGTCACCAGGAAAGAGGTGCCAGACCGCACACCTTGCGTGGCGGGTGTTCAGCAGGCTCTCTGTTTGGGGGCGATGAAGGTGACCCTCAGCCACCAGAAAGCTGGAAAATGGTGATCCACTGGCCCATGCAAAGTGTTATTTACACTGACTAGACCGTGCCACTTCTCGCAGCCCTCCAAGCATCTGAGTCTGCTCTCAGGTGAAAACCGCAGTCCCAAGAGGCCGGCTCCTCTCTGTTCTCTACCTCCAGCCAGCTGGAACTTCATGACAATACGCTCTCTGTGTCAACTTGGCTCCCTGGACTACATGCCCCAAGATCCTTTGTTCTTCTATCAAATCCCGCTCTGCATTCAGGATATGACAATGTAGTATCCAAGCTGGGTGCTGGAGGATACAGTCTCCCTGTAGTTAAAACTGTAGAATGTCTTCTTTCTCCCCTGATAACGCAGGCAATCTAGCCAACACCTGGCTACACCGTTCAGCCAGCTGGCTGAGCAAAAAGAAACTAAGTGTGTATACCCAGCCTAACAGAGTAGCAGTAAAATAAGAATCAACTGTAATCTTTCATAAGCATGCAATGGAGTTGATTTACTAAAACTGGAGAGTGGCTACCATGCACAGCTGCACCAGATTTTGCACTCTTCAGTTTTTGTAAATCAACCCTAATATGTTGTAACTGATGTTTTTTGTTATATAAATTAAAAATAGCCCCTAGTGTGGTTGATAAGTGTAACATACAGTGTCTTGAAAAAGTATTTATACCCCTTGAAATTTTCGACATGTTGTTATGTTACAACCAAATAAGTAAATGTATTTTATTGGGATTTTATGTGCTAGACCAACACAAAGTGGCACATAATTGTGAAGTAGAAGGAAAATGATAAATGGTTTTTAATTTGTTTTACAAATAAAAATGTAGCGGGTATGTGCTTTTCTGTTCGAATCTGGTGGGGAAACTGTTAGGTATGATTCCCTGGGGCCCACCGGGTGGCGCTGTCACTTTGGGCCCGGGGTTGAGCCATCGTTGCAATGTCGTACCTCTTTTGGCCTCTCTCGGCGGGTGTATGGTGGGGCGGGGAACCGGCTGTGCTTGCTGGGAGAGGGTATAAAGGGGCGGCCATTTTTGGTGGCGGGAGTCGAGTCCCAGGCACCTTCAGCCTGAGGGCGGTGGTTCGTGTCGGGAGTCTAGGCGGCCTAGGCCTAGAGGACGTTCGGAGGTCGTGTTCCATCCCAGGCACCTTTAGCCTGGGGTGAGGTACTTGGATGCAGATCTGGGACTGAGTGTCCCGGACTAAGGCTCCGCGAGGGATGGACTTCCCAGGGGACCCCGGGAGTGGGTACCCGAATCCATTGGCGTAAGGGACCGGAAGGGGTACTTACCTGAAGACCTGGTGCAGCAAATTGCCAGTGACGGGTGAGCCTCCGGAGACCGCCCGGAGGGATGTCTTCCTCGATTGGGAGCAGGAATATACTTCTAGGAAGGAAGTAAGAGAGTTCCTTGTGCCTGGGCCTACTCGCATCCACACCCCCTTGTCTGTTCTGTTCGTTGAGGGAGTCCAACTGATTGTGTTTACTTTTACATTGAGAAGAATAAAGGAGTGTTGGACTTTATTGGTGTGGGGCTCATTTACTGGCAGACACTGTTCAAGAAACCAGGAGGAGGCTCCAGATGCAGAACACCAACCCGAAGGTAAAAGAGGATTGTCTCCCACTACACACACATCTGCAGTGGGAACATTGGCGTGGTGACCCCGCACTCTCTCCTCCAAGGTACCCCTAGACAAAGCCAGAGACAGAAGAATTGATACTAGAGGGAGAGAGTTGAGGCCGCTACACGTGGGGGCTCGGGTCCGGGATGGTGTTCGTGCTATTACGGAGTTTGGACGTGTCTGCCCGGAGGAGTTCCGAGTAGGTCGGCCATATCATTGGCCAAAGTGCATCCCTGCTCGAAGTCATGGACATGACCCAGTGAAGGGAAAGGCCCGCGCAGAAGAGCGAGAAGAGGGGGGAGCCCAGCCGTGTGAGGGACTACACGTGGGGGCTTCTATTTGCACTGCGCCATCAGGCACACCCTCCCTGCTTAGTTCGTGGGCGTGACTCAGGAAAGAAGAAAAGCCCGCGAACTACAGTGCAGAGGGGAGGAGTCCAAGACGTGTGAAGGACTACACGTGGGGACTTTGGCGCAAAAACTTGCAGTGCGCCATGGACCAGCAGCAAGTCACCATGATCGGACATACAGCGTGGGTTCCACTTCACCCTTCTACCACGTCTTTGACTGCTGCTGCTCCGGTTACCGATACGGGGATCCAGCTAAAGCCCCGGGGACGATTCGCCCTGTATTCATGCATGGACGTTGAGGCCCTGGGTGTTATTTGTCCCGGCTGCTCGGGACTGGTGTGTCATCTGAAGCCATTCGGGTGATGCGAAGCCTGTGGGGAGTTCTTATTCGAGGTTGGTTCAGTCATTGAGAAGCCAAGAACCATCTACCCCGGCCATACCACAGGCAGCACCACTCAAGTTGGAGGAATCGCCGCTTTGACAGCCATCCCTGTGCGCACTGCAACGACTGCGGAGGAGATCGTGAGTACTCAAATGCGGGAGAAATCCGAGGATGCTGACTCGGTCACCACTGTCTCACAGCGTCCAAGAGAAAGACCGGCATGGTAGCCCCGTCCAGCGGTTGCGGTGGACCATCTCGCCTGCCTACGCCCGGCCCAGATAGTGCTGGTGAGAAGGGTTCCGGACGTCCCACCTCAAGAAAAGGCCGAGGTAAGCCAGGCGGAGGGACTTGGTGTGTGGGCGGAGGTGTCGGGGATTCACAGCCCTGTGTGTCTGTGGGGGGTGGTAGTCCCGTTTCCACTACAAGCTACATACCCGCGGAGGAGTGGGACACCTCTGACTTAGAGTCGCTCTATGATATGGGAGACAATGTCGCCATTGACGAACTGTTTGCTCAAAAGGGCTGGGACAAAGTGCCTCTCACCTCGTCCCGCAGAACCAAGGACCCACCCATGTCTACAGGGGATAGTACACCTCGGGTGGAGGCACCAGCGCCTGAGGAGGGGTCCCGTCCCCAGCCTACTCTTGCCTCCCCGGTGCCATCTGCACCTAATGCTGGGGAGAAGAGACTGTTGTTGCGGGCACCTATGCCCAGAACGGAGGTGATCAGAGCACCTCGTCACCCGGATGCCATAGTCTTGCCAGGTGAAGGGGACAAAGCCACCATGCCTCCACTGGCGAGACTACAACGCCTGTTTTGTCAAAAGGTTGCTGCTGAATATGGGTGGGAGTACCCATACCTGTCCAAAGAGTTACTGTATGAAGTAGAAGTTTGCCGGGAGCGGTGGTACAATGACTTTGTGTGGACCCACATTCAAGTCCCACACGCCAGCAGGTACCTTGCATGCTCCCCCAAGGCATCTCATCTTTAAAGATTGCAAGGCAGAGTGGATGTTGGGGTGGCATATTCACGCGGACAACGTGCTGATTCGACGCAAGGAAGGGGAAGATGACGAATACCAAATAGAGACTCTGGATCAGCATCTGAAACCCCTTGTCCTGCCGCACCCTCATTTCTATCTATAGGAGAAGAGAGACTCCGTTTTTGTTCTTTACACTGCTGAACTTTCCGGGGTTCGTTGTTCTTGTTACCCAAAAGAGTTGAAGGACTGTTCCTGTTTGTTCTTCAATTTTCCAGCAAGCAATCACAGACTCTGGGGTAGATAGGGCCCAAAAAAGAAGGAAAGTTCCACAAGTGCAGTTACCACGGCGCTGTCACCAGGTGGCAGTGTCGTGCATCGGCATTCACTGTTCACACACACACTTTTTGAAGGAAAGGATTTCTCTGCGGAGAAGTTTTTTCGTTCTCACACGAACATATGTGTCAGGGATTTGTGTGTTTAACTTTTCTTTCCCCTCTGCAGGAGAGCATCCCATCAAGACCACTGAGAATGGGGTGGGTCTTAGCCAGGATGGGTGGGGAGAGATGTTATGTGAAGATGTGATTTCAATGTTGTTGTTATGTGTTGTTGTTTCCCTTTCCCTCCCTTTTTATGTGAGGCTCAGGCACAACTGCTCTAGCTAGTTTTAGTTTTCTAAAGTTTGTTTTTGTAATTTTTAGTCGGTTTCTGGATTGGACTATGTCAGCCGTTGAGGGCATGGTTTGTTCCAGACACTGGGGACCAGTGTCAAACCACCAGGGGGAAAGTGTAGCAGGTATGTGCTTTTCTGTTTGAATCTGGTGGGGAAACTTTGAGGTATGGTTCCCTGGGGCCCACCGGGTGGCGCTGTCACTTTGGGCCCGGGGTTGAGCCATCGTTGCAGTGTAGTACCTCTTTTGGCCTCTCTCGGCGGGTGTATGGTGGATAGGGGAACCCGCCGTGCTTGCTGGGAGAGGGTATAAAGGGGGCGGCCATTTTTGGTGGCGGGAGTCGAGTCCCAGGCACCTTCAGCCTGAGGGCGGTGGTTCGTGTCGGGAGTCTAGGCGGCCTAGGCCTAGAGGACGTACGGAGGTCGTGTTCCATCCCAGGCACCTTTAGCCTGGGGTGAGGGACTTGGATGGAGATCTGGGACTGAGTGTCCCGGACTAAGGCTCCGCGAGGGATGGACTTCCCAGGGGACCCCGGGAGTGGGTACCCGAATCCAGTGGCGTAAGGGACCGGAAGGAGTACTTACCTGAAGACCTGGTGCAGCAAATTGCCAGTGATGGGTGAGCCTCTGGAGACCGCCCGGAGGGATGTCTTCCTCGATTGGGAGCAGGAATCTACTTCTAGGAAGCAAGTAAGAGAGTTCATTGTGCCTGGGCCTACTCGCATCCACACCCCCTTGTCTGTTCTGTTCGTTGAGGGAGTCCAACTGATTGTGTTCACTTTTACATTGAGAAGAATAAAGGAGTGTTGGACTTTATTGGTGTGGGGCTCATTTACTGGCAGACACTGTTCAAGAAACCAGGAGGAGGCTCCAGTTGCAGAACACCGACCTGAAGGTAAAAGAGGATTGTCTCCCACTACACACACATCTGCAGTGGGAACATTGGTGTGGTGACCCCGCACTCTCTCCTCCAAGGTACCTCTAGACAAAGCCAGAGACAGAAGAATTGATACTAGAGGGAGAGAGTGGAGGCCGCTACAAATACATGAAAAGTGTGCCGTGCATTTGTATTCAGCCCCCCTGAGTCAAAACTTTGTAGAACCAACTTTCGCTGCAAATACAGCTGCTTTTTTTGGGGTATGTCTCTACCTGCTTTGCACATCTAGAGAGTGGCATTTTTCCCCATTCTTCTTTGCAAAATAGCTCAAGCTCTGTCAGATTGGGTGGAGAGCGTCTGTGAAGAGCAATTTTCAAGTCTTGCCACAGATTCTTAATTGGATTTCTGTCTGGACTTTGACTGGGCCATTCTAACACATGAATATGCTTTGATCTAAACATTCAATTATAGCTCTGGCTGTATGTTTGGGCTTGTTGTCCTGTTGGAAGGTGAACCTCCTCCCCAGTCACCCAAAACAGGTTTTCTTCTAAGATTGCTCTGTATTTTGCTCCATTCATCTTCCTATCAACTCTGACCAGCTTCCCTGTCCCTCCTGAAGAAAAGCATCCCCACAACATGATGCTTCCACCACCATGTTTCGCAGTGGGGATGGTGTGTTCATGGTGATGTGCAGTGTTAGTCTTCTGCCACACCAGAGCACCTTCTTCCACATGATTGCTGTGTCCCCCACATGGCTTCTCGCAAACAGCAAACGGGATTTCCTATGGCTTTCTTTCAACAATGGCTTTCTTCTTGCCACTCTTCCATAAAGGCCAGATTTGTGGAGTGCTCGACTAATAGTTGTCCTGTGGACAGATTCTCCCACCTGAGCTGTGGATCTCTGCAGCTCCTCCAGAGTTACCATGGGCATCTTGGCTGCTTCTCTGATTAATGCTCTCCTTGCCTGGCCTGTCAGTTTCGGTGGACGGCCATGTCTTGGTAGGTTTGCAGTTGTGCCATACTCTTTCCATTTTCGGACGAGGCTTCAGAGTTAGGGTCAAAGGTCAATGTCAGTATGTTTTAGGTAGGATTTTAACCACTTAAGGACAGCCGCACGACGATATATGTCGACAGAATAGCAGGGCTGGGCACAATGGCGTACAGGTACGTACAGTACCAAACAAAAGGTGCACAAAAAAGGGGGCCCAAAGTGCACTTCACGGCACCAGAAAAATAAATTAACTGCTTAAGAGACTCCACCAATATCCTTAAAAGGGAGTGATAAATATAGTATAATATAGAAGATAAATACCAGTATTAAATTAATAATAAGGTAAGAGAAGCAGCTATTTAAAAAATAAATGATGAAACATCACCTATTAAAATCAAATGAAAGTAGTATCAAAACACATAGAACCATATGACAGTCCAATTGATAAAACAGCGCTAGTAATGGATGTAGTCCAATATCATATGAAAAAATATATAAAATGATGACGTTGCAAAATAAAGTCCTAAAGTGGCAAGTGCTCCTAGGATTGGATCAATTGTGCACCCTACACCAACTCCCAGTCTTCACCACAGAAGTGAGGCACACTCCCCTGACGGGGTTCACACTCTCCAGAATGTTGAATAAAATGAGCCTTAAATACAAATTCCTTTCACTTAGACCTCCGTCATCACCTCAGAATCAGCAAGGGTTAACCTCCATTCATGGTTCATATAAAACACAAAGGCACTGACATAGTGTAATCCTGCTTTAATAAGTTAACCCGTATAACAGATACCCCGCTTCCAAACTACGTACAATTAAAATACTTGTAAATAGCATATAAGCAGAGAGAGTAATCATTCCTGTCCTCCGAACGTAGGGGCCGCACTTGTGTTGCATGCACAGCGCTGTAAAGACCCTTCCTAATTAAGATTCAGTCGGCGGTGGAACGCACTCCTCTTGTTTCAAACTTCCTGGTTACGCCATTGTAGCCACGCCTGACGCGCTTCATCGCTTCCCACTTCCACAGAGGGCTTGGCTACCTGGCGTCAGTACAGAGCATTTAACATCCCTCCTCTACGGCCATTGGTCAGAACGGCGCCGTCCGCCAGCCCCTATTGGTGCATTCGGGGCGGAAGTCAGACAGGCAGTCAGCCGTATCGAGTCACCGGGATGTAAACAATCATTGTCTATACTGCACAATTTGATTGGAGACCACAAATCAAAGACGCGATTATACTAAATCCTGTCTATCATTGTTAATAAGTTAAAAAGTTCATCCTTCATTAATAACAGACATTGTCTACTCAGTGGCGGAAAACATTGTATTCAGAATCCGCTGGTCAAAGCAGTACAATGTTAGAATAAAACCCGGTAATGGGGGATGAGCCAAGTGATCTGCAAATCAAACAGCAGTCATGATTATAGTAATAAGATATGTATGAATGGCGGAATGAACCGTACATTAAACACTAGGATGACATAGTTATCAACAATAGCCATAAATTACATCATAACCTAAAACATTATAAACACACAATAAGCAAAAACTATACCCTATATAAATATGTGTGTGGAAGAAGATGAAATTGGAAGCAAAAACCCACATAAACAAGATAAAAGATATATATATATAAAAAAATATATATATATATATATATATATATATATATATATATATATATATACACACACATGTAGGTATAAAATATTCTAAATTGATAAAAAAATTCTATAAATAGAATCATTAATAGTGTGGAAATAAGGAGTATAGAGAATCTATCTATGACATGTCAGTAATTGCTGATGAAGCAGTTAATATCACGGTCAACGTTTAACCCTTTCGGAGCCAAAGTATCGACAGAATATATCCACTGCGTCTCAAGCTTAGCTAGTTCTCTAATAAGATTGGAACTCCTCCAGGGTGGTTTGAGGTGGTCTACACCCCAAAATTTGAGGCCTGCAGGGTTTTGGTCATGAAACAGTTTAAAATGTAGTGAAACGTTATGACCCTTAAAACCCAGTTTAATATTCGCCACATGTTCTGCAATCCTCACTTTTAGTGCTCTTTTCGTGCGGCCTATGTACATTGGTTTACAAGGGTATACCAAGATGTATACCACATAGGAGGTGTTACAGGTAATGAACTCTTTTATAGGAAACTCAATATTGTTGGATGTGGAGATGAAATTTTCAACCGCTCTCAATGGTCTATCCACCTCCCTACATGCATAAAAACCATCCTTGTCCCAAAAAGAGGGGGGTCTGTTTGGTGGGTCTAAAATTTTCTTTACAATTCTATCTCCGTAGTTAGGAGCCTTCCTGTAGATAAAACCTGGTTTCTCTAGGGTGACAGTTTTCAAAATTCTGTCTAAGAGAAGAATGTGCCAATGAGATGTGAAAATCCTTTCCACTTCTTTGAACTGAGACGAGAGTGGTACCCAGAAATGAAACTCCACTCATGTGCATTTCTGTTGTGGAGGGGTGTAGCTACTCTTAAACAGGTGGTTCTTGGTACTACTAGGAGATCTTCTATAATTTTATCTAGTCGATTTTCCTGGTAACCCTTCTCCATAAATTTCTCTTTAAGGGTCAGAGCTTGGGACTTGTAGTCTTTATCGTCGGAGCAATTTCGTCTTACTCTCATTAATTGGCCTTTCGGTATATTCTTCAACCACATCGGGTGGTGACCACTTTGCATTGGGAGATAGCTATTAGAGTCAGTTGGTTTAAAATAGACTTTTGTTCCCAGTTTATTACCACACCTATAGATGTTCAGGTCCAAAAAATGTATACTTTGTTGATTGTATTCACTTGTAAGATTAATATTGCACATATTGTTATTTAGCTCTTATAAAAAGTTTTCCAATGAGAGTGAAGACCCCGCCCAGATAAAAAATAAATCATCGATGTACCTCCGATATAAAACCAATTTGTGTCTCTTTGTGCAAAAAATATTCTTGTCCTCCCACTCAGCCATAAAGAGATTCGCTATACTAGAAGCAAATTTCGCCCCCATGGCTACACCTTTCTTCTGGGAATAAACTACACCCTTATACCAAAAGTAATTATGTTAATTCTGGTATATAATTAATTTGCATCTCCTTTTAGCTTAATCTCTGGAAAAAAAATGAACATTGCAAAGTGATAAATCTGATAATTTTGGATTGAATGTGCCAATACTTCCCTTTAAGGTGTATTTCCACTTTTTGCAGTTGAATTGGAATAATACCTATTTTTAATTTGTCATATGTCCCCGTTCACATAGCATGATGTAAAACATTTTTTTAAAACATTGCAGCTTTTTCATTTTCTTACCAATTGAGCTCCTTCGCTGTAATACATGAGCCAACTGCAAATAGTTGGCGTGTGCAGGAGAGGCAGCCGACAACAGAAGCCCCATAGTAAGTCTATGGGTGACATCACTTCCAGCCATTTCCCAGCCGATGTCGGTTCTCTCCTGCACACAGAAGGCGTCACTGGAGTCTGGACCAGAACGGCTGCAGAACAGGTAAGTATAGCGATTTTTGCTTTACATGGTTAGATAGATTAGGCTAATGCCGCGTACACACGGCCGTTTTTAATGTCATTGAAAAAAACGCCGTTTTTCTCGACGTGATTTTTCGTGTTTCCTCTCAAGCCTGCCTTGCCTACACACTATCGTTAAAAAAAATGCTCGAGCAAAGCGTGGTGACGTACAGCACGTACGACGGCACTATAAAGGGGAAGTTCTATTCTGATGGCGCCACCCTTTGGGCTGCTTTTGCTGATCCTCGTGTTAGTAAAGTTTGGTGAGAGCCGATTCACGCTTTTCAGCCTCATGCTCTTCAGTCTGTTACAGCGTGACAAATGTGCTATCTCCATTACGAACTTTAGTTTTACCAGAAGGATCGCTCCCGTCTCATACTTGATTCTAAGCATGCGCATTTTTTTCCCCTCGTAAAAGCATACACACTACCATTTTTCACGACGTTAAAAAGAACGACGTGAAAAACTAGGTGAAAAAATAGAGCAGGTTCTAATTTTTTTTTGGCCATTTTTCACGTCGTTAAAAATGCTCTGGAGCCTACACACGATAGTTTTTAATGACCAATTTAAAAAATGGCATTTTTCACGCCATGAAAAACGGTCGTGTGTGTGCGGCATTAGAATGTGGCAGAGAGAAGGTTTAGCGTTAGGTTTTGAATGAAATTCCACTTTAACAAAGGGTTATATGTTTAGAAGGGGGACTTCTCCAATGTATGTTAATGAGAAGAGGAATTACCGCTCCAGGTGGGTGTCTGGAAATGAAACTCTCCTCAGGATGGGAACAGCAGGTGCACTCTAGGCATATAGCGATTAGGTAAGTAAAAAGGGTTCTGGACAGCCGCACTCAAAATCAATGCCTTCTTTTTTTAAAAAGATGATAATCCAAAGATACAAGCCACAGCAAACAACAGAATACAGGAGCTGACATGTTTCACACGTTCAACAGTGTATTCTGTTGTTTGCTGTGGCTTGTATCTTTGGATTATCATCTTTTTTTTAAATAAAGGCATTGATTTTGAGTGTGTATGTTAATGAGAACTGGACTCAGCCAGTCCCCAGCCCAGCTATTGGGACAGACCAGACTGACCTAGCTGAGAAATATATAAACATGTGGTGGAGTTTTCGCAAATTGGACTGCAAAACTGTAAATACACTAATGCAGCCCCATATCGTGTCGTAACGCAACTAGAATGGTAAACCTACTGGCATAATTGTGATGAGAATTTGAAGAGACGTGTCAAATGTTTCATACAGGTGACCTATTTATGTTAAATTATAAACCTCACGGGGATGGGTCCTTGTTGCTTTACACATTTGCTGCATAATTCCTTTGTCTCTCTGAGACTCATTAAGTCAAACCTGAGACTTACCAAAACAATTAGAGTATCTGTAATATAACAACAGATGCCATAACAATTTAAAGGGGAACTAAAATGGTTTTAGATTCAATCTATTATATATATATATATATATATATATATATATATATATATAGCACTACCCCCGTAGGAGCTGCTGGTTAGTTTTGGTCTGCCGTTACCCCACTGTTCTCTGTGTTGGCTCAAAGTCTAGGGTTGAAAAGTTGCATAAAACACGGTCGCTAGTCACTGAGTCTTTTCCAATGCTTTTTATTTACCACAACGTTAGCAGAATGAGGGATGGAGGATTAGAGGGGAGTTCAGGTACCTGGTGTGGATCACTGAAAAACTTGAGATCCCGGAGACAGGTACACTCGCTGTCACTGGATCTTGCTCACCTGGATAGGCCCCTCTCACCGGCCTAGCAGCCAGGATGATGCACGGACAAAATGAAAGTCTCTGCCACAGACTTGGTAATCAGAACTTCCAAAGTTCAAGCTCAACTGCACAGTATGAGAAAGTCCTTTAAGCCAACCCGGCAATACTGTGAGACAGATTGGTTTGGATGCATCCTCCAATGGAGGCCCCATTCTCCTCTGCGAGATACCAGCCTTCCGCTGCGTGTTCTCCAAGATGAGTCCTCCTGTGGTTCCTTCAACTGCTCGGCTTCTTCCCGCAGGACAGACAGCACAGGATCACCCTCGAACCAGTAGGCCCCAGATAGCTTCTGGGCCTACCTTCAGTAACGAAAGCCTCAGGCCAGCAGGCCCTGAGGCAGAAAAAGGAGTTATTACATACCTCCGGCCAGGGTGGCCATGAGGTGAGAGAGACTCCCAAAATGGCATCCGCCCCTTAAGTACCCTCTCCCTGCATGCCCAGCGGTATCAACCACTAGGTTGCTTCTGGGAAAGAGCACCTAATACGCCTTGGCTTGTTGTATCTTCCAACACGAACCAGAGGTGGCAGCGACACCTGCTGGTAACCGCGGGAAATACACCCAACTTAGCCAAAGCTGGAGCAAAGGCCAATTTAGCCAAAACATGAAATCTGAACTAACTACAGTTCAGACATCCCACTAAATTTAGATAATAGCACCTGGTCAACAGGAGCAGCATCATGTCTTGATGTGAAACGCGTTAGCCTTGTTCCCTGTATGTCCACTTCTTCATGTCTGATTGCTTTGGATGGTTTTTGAATATTTTTTTGGATTTTTACTTTTTCACAATAAACGTTTGAACAGAGTGCGGCAGTCCAGGAAATTTTCTTTCTCCATTCACATAGACACACTCCTAAACCTTGTTGACAGCCTTCCCAGAAAAGTTGAAGCTGTTATAGCTGCAAAGTGTGGGCCAACTCAATATTGAACCCTACGGACTAAGACTGGGATGCCATTAGAGTTTATGTGTGTGCAAAGGCGGTTGTCCCAATATCTTTAGTAAAATAGTATATATATATGTAGCGGGTATGTACTTTCCCGGGTGTAAATTTGAATTTGGCAGAGACATTAGTGATGTGTAATTCCCTGCAGCCCAGTGGGTGGCGCTGTTGCCCTGGGATGGGGTTGAATCATCGCTGTGTGCTGTGCCTCCTTTTTGTCCTCCCTCGGCAGCGGTATGGTGGGGCGAGGAACCCGCCCTGTTTGCTGGGAGAGGGTATAAAGGGGGTCGGCCATCTTTGTCACGGGGTCAAAGTCCCAGGTACCTTCAGCTTGCGGACGGTGGTTCGTGTCAGTCCTCTGGGTGGTCTAGGCCTAGAGGAGAACCGGAGGTCGTGTTCCATCCCAGGCACCTTTAGCCTGGGGTGAGGTACTCGGATGGAGGTCCGGAGCTCAGTGCCCAACACTGAGTTCCGCGAGGGAAGGAGATCCTAGGGTACCCAGGGATTGGGTACCCGATTCTGGAAGGCGTAATGGACCGGGGGGAGCTCCTCACTTGAAGACCCGGTGCAGCATATTGCCGGTGACAGGTGAGCCTCTCGTCGGAGACCGCCTGGAAAGAAATTCCCCCTCGTGCGGAGACCGTAACCCACTTTCAGGAAGGAAAGTGGAGAACTACATTGTGTCTGGGCCTATTCGCATCCACACCTCCTTTCCTGTTCTGTTCCTATTAAGGGAGTTCAACTGATTGTGTTCATTCAAGAAGAATAAAGGAGTGTTGAACTTTAATGGTGTGGGGCTCATTTCCTAACAGACATTGTTCAAGGTGACTCTTGGAGGGAGGATCCAGGTGCACAGCACTGACCCGAAGGTGGAAGCCAGGCGTGGTGTCCCCGCTCCCTCCCCTCTAAGATACCCCTAGAGAAGAGACTAGCCGAGAGAAAGAGGGGAGTGAGGGGGGTGCTACACGTGGGGGTCCGGGATAGTGTTTGTGCACCACAGTATTGAACGTGTCTGTTGGAAGAGTTAAGCGAATAGGCAGGCCTTCATTGGCCGAAGTGCATCCCTGCTCGAAGTCGTGGACATGACCGAATGAAGGGAAAGGCCCGCGCAGAAGAGTGGAAAGAGGGGGAAGTTCAGCCGTGTGAAGTACTACACGTGGGGCTTCTATTGCACTGCACCACCAGGCACACCCCCATCGCTTAGTTCGTGGGCGTGACTCAGAAACAGAAAAGAAGAAAAGCCCGCGAACTGGAGCAAAGGGGAGGAGTCCAATACGTGTGAAGGACTACACGTGGGACATTGGCGCAAAAACTCTGCAGTGTGCGATGGATCAGCAACAGGTCGCCATGTTCGGACATACATCGTGGATTCCAGTTCACCCTTCCACCACGACATTGACTGCTGCTGCTCCGGTAACAGACACGGGGATCCGGCTAAAGCCAAGGGGTCGATTCGCCCTGTATTCATGCATGGACGTTGAGGCCCTGGGTGTGATTTGTCCCGGCTGTTCGGGACTGGTGTGCCAGCTGAAGCCATTCGGGCGATGTGAGGCCTGTGGGGAGTTCCTGTTCGAAGTGGATCCGGCGGTTGAGAAGCCGAGAACCATATACCCTGGCCGTGCTGCGGACAACACCACTCAGAGAGGAGGAATCACTGCTGTGAGAGCCATCCCTACGCACACTGCAACGACCGCGGAGGAGGTCGTAAAACCCCAACGGGAGAAATCTGAGGATGCTGACTCGGTCACCACTGTCTCGCAGCATCCGCCACCGAAGAGAAAGACCGGCATGGTAGCCCCGACCAGCGGTTGTGGTGGACCGTCTCGCCCGCTTATGCCCGGCCTGGATGGATCTGTTGACAAGAGTTCCGGACGTCCCGCTTCAAGTAAAGGTCGAGGTAAGCCAGGCGGAGAGACTTGGTGTGTGGGCGGAGGTGTCGGGAAGTCATGGCCTAGCGAATCCGCGGGAGGTGGTGGCTCCGTTTCTACAACCGGCTACATACCCGCGGAGGAGTGTGACACCTCTGACCTGGAGTCGCTCTCGGACATGGGAGACGATGCTGCCATAGACGATTTGTTTGCCGGGAAGGACTGGGACAAAGTACCTCTCGCTTCATCTCGGAGGACCAGAGATCCACCCATGTTAACAGGGGAAAGTACACCCCGGGTGGAGGCACCAGCGCCTGAAGAGAGGTCCAGTCCCCAGCCTGCTTCTACATCCCCGGCGCCATCTGTACCGAAGGCCGGGGAAAAGAGACTGCTGCTGCGGGCGCCTATGCCCAGATCAGATGTGATCAAGGTCCCTCGCCACCTGGACTCGATCGTTTTGCCTGGTGAAGGGGACAAAGCTACCATGCCTCCTTTGGCGAGATTGCAACGGCTATTTGGTCAGAAAGTTGCTGCAGACTATGGATGGGAGTATCCATACTTGTCGAAGGAACTGCTTTATGAGGTGGAAGTGTGCTGGGAGCGCTGGTACAATGACTTTGAGTGGACCCACCTTCAGGTTCCCCACGCCCGCAGGTACCTGGCATGCTCTCCAAAGGCCTCTCAACGTTTTAAAGACTGCAAGGCAGAATGGATGTTGGGACGACACATCCATGCAGATAAAGTGTTGATCCGGCGCAAAGAAGGAGAAGATGTGGAGTATCATCTGGAAACCATGGATCAGCACTTGAAACCACTTGTTCTGCCACATCCCCGCTTTTACCTGTAGGAGAAAAGAGACTCCGTTCTTATCAGGCTGCTGAACTTTCTGGGGCCCCTTTGCTTTTGTGCCCAGAGGAATGAAGAACTTTTCCTGTTGCTTTTCACTTTCCTGAAAGAGATTATGGACTCTGGGGTAGATAAGGCCAAAAGAAAAGAAGAAAGTTCCACGAGTGCAGTTACCGCGGTGCTGTCACCAGGTGGCAGTGTTGCGCAACGTTAAGACACTTTTCATGCACTCACTCTTTGGAGAAAAGGGATTTCTTCTCTGAGAAGTTTCTTTTCCATTACACGAATACAGGTGTCAGGGTTATGTGTGCTAATCCTTTTTGTTCCCTCTGCAGGAGAACATCCCATCGAGTTTACTGAGGATGGGTTGGGTCTTAGTCAGGATGGGTGGGAAAAGTCAAATGTGAATATGTGATTCAAAGTTATGAATCAGTGCTGTTGTTTCTCTTCTGTCTTTATTCCCTTTCTTTACAGGGCTCAGACACAATGTTTTAGTTGGATAGTTTTTTTCAAAAGTTTTATATTTTTGTACAATTGTTAGTCGGTTTCTGGATTGGATTATGTCAGCCGTTGAGGGCATGATTTACTCCAGACACTGGGGACCAGTGTCAAACCACCAGGGGGAGAGTGTAGCGGGTATGTACTTTCCCGGGTGTAAATTTGAATTTGGCAGAGACATTAGTGATGTGTAATTCCCTGCAGCCCAGTGGGTGGCGCTGTTTCCCTGGGCTGGGGTTGAATCATCGCTGTGTGCTGTGCCTCCTTTTTGTCCTCCCTCGGCAGCGGTATGGTGGGGTGGGGAACCCACCGTGCTTGCTGGGAGAGGGTATAAAGGGGGTCGGCCATCTTTGTCACGGGGTCGAAGTCCCAGGCACCTTCAGCTTGCGGACAGTGGTTCGTGTCGGTCCTCTGGGTGGTCTATGCCTAGAGGACAACCGGAGGTCGTGTTCCATCCCAGGCACCTTTAGCCTGGGGTGAGGTACTCGGATGGAGGTCCAGAGCTCAGTGCCCAACACTGAGTTCCGCGAGGGAAGGAGATCCTAGTGTACCCAGGGATTGGGTACCCGAATCCGGAAGGTGTAATGGACCGGGGGGAGCTCCTCACTTGAAGACCCGGTGCAGCATATTGCCGGTGACAGGTGAGCCTCTCGTCGGAGACCGCCTGGAAGGAAATTCCCCCTCGTGCGGAGACCGTAACCCACTTTCAGGAAGGAAAGTGGAGAACTACATTGTGTCTGGGCCTATTCGCATCCACACCTCCTTTTCTGTTCTGTTTCTACCAAGGGAGTTCAACTGATTGTGTTCATTCAAGAAGAATAAAGGAGTGTTGAACTTTAATGGTGTGGGGCTCATTTCCTAACAGACATTGTTCAAGGTGACTCTTGGAGGGAGGATCCAGGTGCACAGCACTGACCCGAAGGTAATACAAGAAAGTTGCTTATTCCGCACTGACACCTGTGGTGGAAGCCAGGCGTGGTGTCCCCGCTCCCTCCCCTCTAAGATACCCCTAGACAAGAGAAGAGACGAGCCGAGAGAAAGAGGGGAGTGAGGGGGGTGCTACATATATATATACACAGTTGTGCTCAAAAGATTGCATACCCTGGCAGAAATTGTGAAATTTGGGCATTTATATTGAAAATATGACTGATCATGCCAAAAAACTGTCTTTTATTTAAGGATAGCGATCACATGAATCCATGTATTATCACATCGTTTTTTGGATCCTTTTTACATCATATTGATAACAGAAATCACCCAAATGACCCTGATAAAAAGTTTACATACCATGGAATGTTTTGCCTTGGTTTAGACACAGAAGGTGGCACACAAAGGTTAAAATGGCAATTAAGGGTTAATTTCTCACATTTGTGGCTTTTTAAATCACAATTAGTGTCTGTGTTTAAATAGTCAATGCAGGCTAGACAGCCATGAGGAGGTAGAAAAGAACAGTCAAAAGACCTGCGTAACAAAGTAATAGGACTTTACAAAGATGGAAAAGGATATAAAAAGATACCCAATGCCTTGAATATGCCAGTCGGTACTGTTGAATCCCTTAAGAAGTGCAAAATTCAGGGCTCTTTTGATACCAAGCCAAGGTCATGTAGATCAAGAAAGATTGCAGCCACAACTGGCATAAGAATTGCCCAGGATACAAAGAAAAACCCACAGGTTACCTCAGGAGAAATACGGGCTACTCTCCAAAAAGACGGTGTGGTAGTTTTGTAAGGAGCACAATTCAACGATACTTGAACAAAAAAGAGCTGCATGGTTGAGATGTCAGAAGGAAGCCTTTACTGCCGCCAATGCCACACAAAAAACAATGAGGCATGTCAAGGTGTTGTTGGGCATATTGTAGCCAGGCTTTTTTGTGGAACTTGTGCAGTAAAGGCTTCTTTCTGGCAACTTGACCATGCATCTCTTTTTTGTTCAAGTATCATCGTATTGTGCTCCTTAAAAACACCCACACCATCTTTTTCCAGAGCAGCCTGTATTTCTCCTAAGGTTACCTGTGGGTTTTTTATTTGTATCCCAAACAATTCCTGTGGCAGTTTCGGCTCTACCTGATCTGATCTACCTGACCTTGGCTTGGTATCAAGAGATCCCCATATTCTCCACTTCTTATTAAATGATTGAACAGTACTAACTGGCATATTCAAGGCTTTTGATATCTTTTTATATCCTTGTTAATTTTTGTAAAGTTTCATTACCTTGTTACGCAGGCCTTTTGAATGTTCTTTTCTGCTCCCCATGGCTTAGTATCTAGCCTACTTAGTGCATCCATGTGAGAGCTAACAAACTCATTGACTATTTATACACAGACACTAAATGCGATTTAAAAAGCCACAAATGTGGGAAAAGACAGTTTTTTGGCATGATTGTCATATTTTCAATATGAATGCCAACATTTAAAAATTTTTGCCAGGGTATGCAAACTTTTGAGCACAACTGTTTACAGTTGAAACTTTGATTTACGAGCATAATCCGTTCCAGGAGAATGCTTGTAAGCACTCGCATATCAAAGTGAGTTTCTGCATAGAAGTCAATGGAAACAAAGATAATTTGTTCCGCATTGACTTCTATTGCATGCAATACTGCATGTGGCCAGAGGTGGGGGGTGCCGGAAACCCTCGGAAAGGCTCGGAAACACTTGGGAACAGAGTATTTCCGAGTGTTTCTGAGTACAGTATTTCCGAGTGATTCAGAGTATTTCCGAACGGCTCCGAACCATTCCGAGTGTCTGCGGCGCCCCCCGCACCTCTAGTCAAATGCGGTACTGCACATCCCATTAGCTTGAATTCTGCTCGTTTTGCGAGACAACACTCGCAAACCGAGTCAGAATTTTTTAAAAAAAAGTTGCTTGTCTTTTAAAACGCGTGTTAACCGCGTTACACATTAACCAAGGTTCCACTGTATATATATATACAGTGGGTATAGAAAAGAATCACCCCTTTTAAAAAAAAATCACATTTTGTTTTGCAGCCTGAAATGAAGACAGACACAGTTTTTGTTTTATCCAGCTGTATTTACTAGTGCAACTTATAATATCCAAGTGAAAGATATAACACCAACATGTCAGAAAAAATCAAAAAAAATCAAAAACAGAATTAGTGAGTTGGAAAAAGGATCACCCCTTATGTCAATATTTTGTTGAACCACCTTTTGCTTTAATTCCAGCTTTTAGTCTGTTGGGATATGTCACTACTAACTTTGCACATCTAGACTTTGCAATATTTGCCCACTGCTCAAGTCCAGTTAAACTTGATGGTGATAAGGTGACCAGATTTTTAAAATGAAATCCGGGGACATATTTTTTTTTCTATACTAGTAATGGTGGAAATCAGCGACTCTCTGCCCGTCGCCGCCGCTGCCCGCCTCACAGCTTGTCAAGTCTTACTCTCCGGGCCCCGGCTACTACTGGGTGGGGAACGGAGGAAGATCACTCCACAGGGAAGGCAAGGGGATAAGCAGGCAGGGGGCTGGCCGGGACTTGAGCCAAGGCAGAAGAACATGCTAGCAGAGCTGAATGGGCATGCGCCCAAAACTGAAGAAATATTCCCTTCGCTCCGACCAGCACATGATCATCAGAAAGGGGCACAGATAATGGAAAAAATACACCCCTCCTAAGCTAGTAGGAGCGTCTTTGAAATTTCCCCAGCCCCTGTTAAAATCCAATCTGGGGACAAAACTGGGGACAGACTTTGTCCGGGGACAGTGTCCTCAATCCGGGGACTGTCCCCAGAATCCGGGGATGTCTGGTCACCCTACTGTAACCAGCTTGAGCTGATATTTACCATCTCTGGGTTCTGTAGGTTTTCCTTAAGCATGGTGGGTTGATTGCTTCAGCCTGTACCTGGAAGGACGTTCCCATAATCAGTGTGAGGAGGATAAGCCTCTAGGTTATAAATATGTATCTGACCTTTAATCACTTCCTTACCCGCCCATAGTCAAATGACGTCCACAGATGGGATCTCCCATCCTGGGTGGACGTCATGTGACGTCCTGGGCTTTGTGGGGGGATATCTGAATGATGCCTGCCTGCAGCTAGAGGCATCATTCAGATATCCTTCTCTTCAGCCGGCAATTCTGCGCACGATAAGAATGATCATAGCGGCGGTTGATCATTCCGCTGCTCGATCGTTCTTATAGGCGGCGGGAGGGGACATCCCCCCCCTCCCGCCGCCATCCGGTTCTTCCCCGTGCCATCGGGGACCTGGAGAAAGAATCGTCCGGCGCCGCTGTCTTGTCACATGACAAGCATAGAGATGACTGGTGACCAGATGGTCACCAGTCATCTCTATGACCGTCGGAGGCCCGGGCACGATGTGATGATGTCACGCCCGTGTTCCCAAAGGTAAACAAAGCCGCGATTGCGGCTGAAAGCATGAGATCGGTGATTAATTTTTCCCGATCTCATGCTTTCCAGCCTGGAGGAGAGATGTGTGGTTTTATTGACCCCGCATCTCTCCATAAAGAGGACCTGTCACACACCATTTCTATTACAAGGGATGTTTACATTCCTTGTAATAGGAATAAAAGTGATCAAAAAATTAAAAATAAAAAAAAGTGTAAAAATAAAAAAAATTAAGTAAAATAAAAAAATAATAATAATAAAATAAAAAAAATTAAAACGCCCCTGTCCCCGGTAGCTCGCGCTCAGAAACGAACGCACACGTAAGTCCCGCCCACATATGTAAACGCCGTTCAAACCACACATGTGAGGTATCGCCGCGTGCGTTAGAGCGCGTGCAACAATTCTAGCACTAGACCTCCTCTGTAACTTGGTAACCTGTAAACATTTTCAAAGCGTCGCCTATGGAGATTTTTAGGAACCGAAGTTTGGCGCCATTCCATGAGTGTGCGCAATTTTAAAGAGTGACATGTTAGGTATCTATTTACTCAGCGTAACATAATCTTTCATATTTTACAAAAAAATTGGGCTAACTTTACTGTTTTGTTATTTTTTAATTCATGAAACCATTTTTTTCCAAAAAAAAGGCAATTGAAAAATGATTGCGCAAATACCTTGCAAGATAAAAAGTTGCAATGACCGTCATTTTATTTTCTAGGGTGTCTGCTAAAAAAACATATATAATGTTTGAGGGTTCTGAGTAATTTTCTAGCAAAAGAATGATGATTTGTACATGTAGGAGAGAAGTGCCAGAAGAGGCCCGGTATTGAGGTGGTATAAAAAGCCCTGTATTGAAGTGGTTAAAGTATTGTGGGAGTGTCCTGTATACACCAACCAATTTCTCAGTGGTCACCATCCCTTGAAGGACACTAGAAATAAAGAAACTCTTGGCTACCCTAAGAAAGGAGGGAAGACAAAGGTAAATATTTGGGATTTTAAATGTGCCACGAGAAATCACACATATAGGGTAAAATATATATTTTTTTATTATTATCTCCATATTTAAAATAAACAACAGTTCACATTAAAGCAATGATCTTTAGTGACAAGTGAGTTGTGGGGTATCTGGTGATTCTGATCTACGCATTTCGTGAAGAACGTGCTTCCTCAGTATCAATACCCGGTAAGTTCTACAATAACCTATTAACTCTACAAAAATAACATAACATATAAATATAACATACAAAGAAACACAACAAATAAAAGAATACCCATCTTAATTCAATATCCAATATACACTATATTGCCAAAAGTATTGGGGCACCTTCCGTTACACACACATGAACTTTAATGTCATCCCAGTCTTAGTCCGTAGGGTTCAATATTGAGTTGGACCACCCTTTGCAGCTATAACAGCTTCAACTCTTCTGGCAAGGCTGTCTACAGGGTTAAGGAGTGTGTCTATGGGAATATTTGACCATGCTTTCAGAAGCACATTTGTGAGGTTAGGCACTGATGTTGGACAAGAAAGCCTTTCTCACAGTCTCCACATTAATTCATCCCAAAGGTGTTCTATCGGGTTGAGGTCAGGACTGTGCAGGCAAGTCAAGTTCCTCCACCCCAAAATCACTCATCCATGTCTTTATGGACCTTGCTTTGTGCACTGTTACGCAGTCATGTTGGAACAGGAAGGGGCCATCCCTAAACTGCTCCCACAAAGTTGGGAGCATGAAGAGAGAGACCTACAGTCATGCCTAAAACCTACCCCTGATGTGCACCACAATACCTAAAATAATCTCACAATTACCTCAAAACCTCATGAGCAATATCCATGTATTGAAAAATGATCCTTTATTCATATTTGATCCCACACACGAAGACCCACAACTAAAGAAAAATCTATAAAAAATCAAATCAAAATTAAAATGAAATTAAAGTAAAGAACCACCACTAATCCAGATGACAAAAAAAAAAAGAAAACTACAATACCCTTAAAAGTCTGAGAGTGCCATCAATCTTTGATATGAATTGACACCAATACTAGTCCACCCAGCAATAAATCAAGAGGATCCACCAATCACAACATTTAAACAAAAGTGAATTGTGAAAAAAATAACAAAAACCCAATACATCCTTACCATGTACTCAGTATTAGGGATGAGCTTCGTGTTCGAGTCGAACCCATGTTCGACTCGAACATCGGCTGTTCGATCGTTCGACGAAGATTGAACATTATGGGCCGTTCGCGACAAATTCCAGTTGGCGCGTCACGGCCCATAATTCACTGCGGCATCGCAGTGCATTGCTGGCTGATGATTGGCCAAGCATGCACTATGACCCGCATGCTTGGCCAATCACAGCGCAGAAAAAATGGAGAGCCATAATTGGCCAAAGCCAGGGTGGCTTTGGCCAATTATGGCTCAGGGGGTTTAGTACACGCCCCACACTATATAAGGCCGCCAGCTCGGCGGCCTTGTGTAGTGTGTTGGAGTTGTGAAACAAGAGTTTACAGAGACAGACGGTGTCATTTATATTGAGTTAGATAGAGCAGGCAGGCAAGTCAGTTAGCTGTAGTTACAGTGTGTAGAGGATATATATGCACCCTAGGGGTTGTATATATATATATTTATACACTGTATTGAGTTTAGCTAGATCCGTTCATGTTAGTCTCTATACTGTGACAGGCAGGCAGGTGATTGTGCTAGCTGCAGACAGTCAGTGTTTCACTTAGTGTACTGTGTGCTTTGCATAGCATTCACCTAAAGCGAAAACTGAATACAGTTAGTCTCTATACTGTGACAGGCAGGCCGGTGATTGTGCTAGCTGCAGACAATCAGTTTTTCACTTAAATGTACTACTGTGTGCTTTGCATAGCATTCACCTAAAGCTCACCTGAATACAGTTAGTGATTATTATAGTGGTGTTCTCATAATTTAACCACAATCAGAAAGCTGCAAGTATTTTCAGTGTACTGTGTCCTCTGCACAGTTTTCACCTAAAACTAACTGAAAACAATTGCTGCTTTTCCCATACTAACACCACAGCAGGCCATTAGTATGTCTGGAAGGCAAACAATGAGAGGCAGACAGTCACAAGGCAATAAAAGAGGGCAAGCAGGCTCTTTGTCTAGAGGCAACAGTGCTGCTGGTCGTGGACACGGTGCATCCACATCAACATGTGGCCGTGGGAAACGCTTGTCCTTCTTTTCGGCAGCTGGCCATGTTGAGCCGCAACATGCCCAAGACTTGGTAGAGTGGATGACTCCTCCTCATCCTCTCTCACCCAGGCTCAGGGTACTTTGTCTGGCAAAGCAGCTGCCAAAGCGGCCTCTTCCCTCGGCTCAATGGCATCAGTCACTCCTTCCCTAGCCCCACCATGTCCTCCTGAGGAGTCTCCCGAACTGTTTGACCACAGTGTTGGGTACATGCTCCAGGAGGATGCCCAGCTTTTTGAAGGCTCCAATGATGGAACCCAGCTGTAGGAAGGCAGTAACGTGAGCTCAGAGAGAGGGGGTAGTAACGTGAGCCCAGAGAGAGGGGGTGCCCAACAAGGTCAGCTATCTGGCAGTCATGTTCCCCCAGCTGCAGCATACTGCCAGATTGGCTCCAGTGATGAGGAGGGAGGGGATTATGAGGTCACTGACTCCACGTGGGTGCCTGATAGGAGAGAGGAGGAGGATGAGGAGGCACATCTCCAACAAGGCAGGATGCCCTCCAGGGGCCAGCTTAAAGGCAGCACACCAACTGCATCACACCGCAGAGCTCCGCATGTGCAGGGCGCTGCTGTCTCTGTGCGTTATTCCAAAAGTTCTTTGGTGTGGGCCTTTTTTCAGACGTGTGCAGCAGATCGCACCGTTGCCATTTGCAACATATGTCTAAAGCCTATCTCGTGTGGCCAAAACATCAGCCGCTTGGGCACCACATGCTTGACCAGACATATGTCAACCTGCCATGCAGTTCGTTGGCAAGCACACCTAAAAGACCCACACCAAAGAACAAGGCGGACCTCTCCTTGCTCCTCATCAGCTGGGATCTCCAACCCCACTACACCTTCAGTCCTCTCTGAAACCTGCACTGAGAGGAATGAAGGTGTAGAATTAGGTGTGTCACAGCCAAGTACTTGCGGGCAATCTGCTATCGGTACACCGACGTCCGATTGTACCAGGCAAATTTCCCTGCCCCAGCTGCTGCACCGCCGAAAGAAGTTCGCTCCCAGCCATCCACATGCCCTAGCTTGGCTAAATTGCTAGCACTTGAACTGCTGCCTTTTCAGTTGGTAGACTCTGCCCCCTTCCGTGAGTTTGTGGAATGTGTGGTTCCTCAGTGGCAGGTTCCCAAACTCCACTTTTTCTCACGGAAGGCGATTTCGGCTCTCTACCGGCATGTGGAAGGCAATGTCTTGGCCTCGCTGGACAGAGCGGTCAGCTGTAAGGTGCATATTACCGCTGACTCATGGTCCAGCAGGCATGGACAGGGACGTTACCTATCTTTCACGGTGCATTGGGTGACTCTTCTGGCAGCTGGAAAGGATGCAGGACAAGGTGCAGTAGTGTTGGAGGTTGTTCCGCCACCACGCCTCCAAAATGTTACTACTGGTGATTCTGACACACCTCTCTCCTCCACCCCCTCCTCTTCTTCTTCCTCCATGGCCTCTTCCTGTGCTGATTTGTCCTCGGAACCAGCGGTGCTCCATAGGCGTTCAAGGGGCTAAGCCAGTACGCAGGCAAAAAGATGCCATGCAGTGTTTGAGCTGGTGTGCTTGGGGGACAGGAGCCACACTGGGGCAGAGATTCTGTCAGCTCTGCAGGGCCAGGCTTAGAGGTGGTTGACGCCATGCCAGCTTAAGCCAGGAAAGGTGGTTTCCGACAATGGCACCAACCTCCTCTCCGCCCTCCGGCAGGGACAACTGACCCATGTGCCCTGCTTGGCTCATGTCCTTAACTTGGTGGTGCAGCGGTTCTTGGGCAGGTACCCAGGCTTACAGGAGGTCCTGAAGCAGGCCAGGAAACTCTGTGGGCATTTCCACTGGTCATATAATGCCAGTACTCGGCTGGCTGAGCTGCAAAAGTATTACAACCTGCCCAAGAACCACCTAATCTGTGACATGCCCACCAGGTGGAACTCTACATTGGCCATGCTGCAGCGGCTGCACGCGCAGCAGAGGGCCATCAATGAGTATCTGTTTCAATATGGCACCAGGACAGGGTCAGGGGAGCTTGGATTTTTTTCCCCACGCCAGTGGGCCATGATCAGGGATGCATGCACTGTCCTGGCACCATTTGAGGAGGCTACGAGGATGGTGAGCAGTGACAGTGCATGCATCAGTGACACTGTCCCTCTTGTCCACCTGTTGGAGCACACGCTGCGTGGAATAATGGACAGGGCATTTGAGGCAAAACAGAGGCAGGAAGAGGAGGACATCCTTACCTCTCAAAGCCCCCTTTATCCAGACAGTGTTCCTGCTGGCCCGGCTATCACACAGGAAAAGGACGAGGAGGAGGATTGTGTCAGCATGGAGGTGGAGACTAGCACTCAGCATCAGCAGCAGTCTTCAAGGGATCAATTACAGTCCCAAGACACCCATGGACTTGTACGTGGCTGGGAGGAGGTGGCTGCAGATCAAGTCGTCCTCAGTGACCCAGAGGACTCCGCACCGAATGCCTCAGCAAACCTACGCTAAATGGCCTCCCTGATCCTGCAAAGCCTGCGTAAGGATCCTCGTATTCGTGCGATCAAGGAGAGGGATCATTACTTGCTGGCAACCCTCCTTGATCCACGTTACAAGGGTAAGGTTGCGGACCTTATCTTGCCGTCGCAGAGGGAGCAGAGGATGAGGCATCTTCGGGACGCCTTGCAGAAAGGTCTGTGCAACGCGTTCCCAGAGACTGGGAGGTTACAAATTCCTGGTCCTGGACAACGTGTTGCTGAGGCTTCGGTCAGTCAAATAAGGAGCGTGGAGAAGGTGGCCGTCTGACCGATGCTTTCAGACATTTTTTAGTCCGCAGCCCCAAGGTATGATCGGTTCCAGCAACCATCGACAGCGTCTGGTTTACATGGTGCAGGAATACCTAGGGGCAAGATCAGACTTGGACACCTTTCCCACCGAAAATCTTCTGGGTTACTGGGTCTTGAGGATGGATCACTGGCCAGAGCTTGCACAGTATGCAATTGAGATACTGGCCTGTCCTGCATCCAGCGTTCTTTTGGAACGCACATTCAGTGCTGCTGGAGGCTTTGTAACCGATCACAGGGTGCGCCTGTCAACCGACTCGGTCGATCGACTGACCTTCATAAAAATGGATCAGTCTTGGATCACCACCAGCTACCAAGCACCTGATGCTGATGTAACAGAATAATTTTCTTTGAAATGTCAGATCCCTTCAAGACTGCCTATGCTGATGCAGAGTGACTATCCTGTTATGCTGAGTGGCTATCCTCTTCCTCCTCAATAATCATGCTGATAGCTTGAAAGAACATTTTTGGTTCTGGGCACCGCCACTAGTGGCTAAGGCACAATTTTTCAGCCCCTGTGTAACAAGGGCGTGTATTTACAATTTTTGATGCAATGCCTTGCAGCAGGGCTCATTGCTGCGCTCCAAGTACAGTATCTGTGAGGGATTGCAGTATTGTGCCACCAGTGCCTAAGGCACAATTTTTATGCCCCTGTTCAACAGGAGGAATGTAATTACAATTCTTGATCTAATAATTCACAGCTGGGCCCATTCCTGCGCCCACCAAGAGTAACTTTGAGGACTTACAGTGTTGTGGCAACACCACCACCACCAAAGGCCCAATTTTTATGCCCCTGTTCAACAGGGGCATGAAATTAAAATTTTTGATCTAATAATTCACAGCAGGGCCCATTCCTGCGCCCACCAAGAGTAACTGTGAGGGCTTACAGTGTTGTGGCAACACCACCTCCACCACCACCACCACAAAAGGCCTAAGTTTTCTGCCCCTGTTCAACAGGGGCATGTAATTACAATTCTTGATCTAATAATTCACAGCAGGGCCCATTCCTGCGCCCACCAAGAACTGTGAGGACTTACAGTGTTGTGGCACCAGCACCACCACCAAAGGCCCAATTTTTCCTACCACTGTTCAACAATGCCATGTAATTACAATTCTTGATATAATAGTTCACAGCAGGGCGTTCCAGCGCCCACCAAGAGTAACTGTGAGGGCTTACAGTGTTGTGGCAACATCAACACCTAAGGGCCAAATTTCTGCAGAGTATACCTGTTCCAAATTACAAACAGATTCTACTTAAGAACAAACCTACAGTCCCTGTCTTGTTTGCACCGCCTGTATACTGCTGTTCAGAGTATATAGGGGCTTTTTTTAATTTGGGTGCAGGGTTCCCCTTAATATCCATACAAGACCCAAAGGGGCTGGTAGTGGGCTGGGGGGGGGGGGGTACCCATGCCATTTTTCTCAATGATTTTCATCCACATTGCCAGGACCAGACATTACATTAAAGCCGCAAGCAGTTTTAAATTACTTTTTTTCCTTTATAAATGTCATTTTGTGCAGGGACAGTTCTAAACACGGGAAACACATGCCACTTCACAGGCATACTTTAGTCACCCCCCAGGTACGATATTTAAAGGAATATTTCACATTTTTTTATCACTTTAAGCATCATTAAAATCACTGGTCCCGAAAAAACTGCAGTTTTTAAAACTTTTTTTTGCATTGATACATGTACCCTGGGGCAGGACCTGGGTCCCCAAACCCTTTTGAGGGACAATAACTTGCATATTAGCCTTTATAATTAGCACTTTTGATTTTGAACGTTCAAGTCCATTGTATTTAATAGGGTTCTAAAGTTTGCGCAAACTTTCGGTCCGTTCGCAGGTTCTGGTGCGAACCGAACTGGGGGGTGTTCGGCTCATCCCTACCTCTGAGTGAACGCCCTTCTAATCCATGCCTCCTCCCATGTGTTACATGAATAGCGCTTTCTTTTTTTTTGTTCTGTTTATTTTTCTTCTTTTTAACGAAAACTTACAGTCCACCCCCATGCATGTCACTCGCCTAGGTGAATGACAGGCAAAGTGCTCCCTGTCTGGGATATGCATGTCACATATCTCAGGAGGTATAGCCCTTTATTCTGAAAGGAGGAAAGGAACATTGCTTGGTTGAACCCACAAGAGCCAGGGGGGTCTCTGGATGATGTCACAGGCAACATGGCGGGTGCAGAACCGAGTGGTGGCACAAGACAAGTGGATCTTAGCTGGACAATGCTGGACGATCCTCTTGGTGGGTGAGTATCTGAAATGTGCACAACACACCAACCAGTAAGCAGTGGTAAAAAAAAAGAAAGAAAAAAAAGGGAGGTGAAGATCCGCTTTGAATATTTACTTGTAGACTTGTAAAATGTTTAATTGCAAACTATAAATTAATAGTTAATAGTAGAAAAAAACATTATACTTCTAATTTTAGTTTGGCTAAATAAAGGAAACCTCAGAGACCCAGAATAAGTGTACTTCAAATCCACAAAGGAACAAGGGGACCCGTCCTCAGGAGGAAAATATTAATATAAAAATAATCATCTATCTGTACAGACTGCTATGGGTTAGAATTCCTGACACTTTGCATGACACTATAATCGTGATTATTATGGTATGTTTACCTTTATTATATTACAACTGGATATTGCAAAATGTAAAAGAGGAATCCTGTCTCATGGTATGCTGTCAAACTAAGCTAAATTGCTGAATCTTCCACTTTAAAATGCCTATGGTGCAGTTGAAAATCTGCATGTTTAAAACATTGTATGACTAGAAGGGGAATAAATGTTTTCAAACTGGCAAAAGTGGACCTATTTGGGCACAGAAAGACAAGATTGAGGGAGGGTAAAAAAACCTTTGACATTGAGTGCCCCCCAGTAATGTCCCACTCTATATTGTTCCACTAATATGCTTCCTGTAAGGAATATGTTCTCTTCTTCTAAAGCTCTACTTGTACTGCACCTGTTCTCCTCTTCCAAGAACCCCTCCCCCCCTTACTGGTCTTGTTTTCCTCTTCCAGGGTCCCACTTGTACTGCACCTATTCTTTTCTTCCACAGTCCCTCTGTAGTGCATCTGTTCTCTTCTAGAGTCCCCCCTATACTGCACCTGTTCTCTTCATCCAGAGTTCCTCCTGTACTGCACTTGTTCTCCTCTTCCAGAGACCCCCCTGTACTGCATCTGTTTTCCTTCTGCTCTCTTCTTTCAGAATCTCCCCTGTACTGCACCTGTTCTTTTCCAGAGACCCCCCTGTATTGCATTTAATCTCCTCTTCCAGAGTCCCCCTGTATTGCACATGTTTTCCTCTTCCAGTGTCCCCCTTGTGCTGCACCTACTATCCTCTTCCAAAATCCCCCTGCACATCACCTGTTTTCCTCTTCCAGAATCCCCCCTGCACTGCACCTGTTCTCCTTTTCCATAGTCCCCATGTATTGCACATGTTTTACTCTTCCAGAATCCCCCCTGTACATCGCATGTGTTCAGGGCCGGACTGGCCTGCTGGGATACTGGGAAGTTTCCCGGTAAGCCGCCTGCCCTGGGGCCGGTTCGAGCTGCGGCTGCAGCTGCGCCCAGGGCCGATTCTAGTGTCTCCTCTCCTATCCCTCCCTCCGCTTTTGTAATCACACACAACGGTATGTATGTCCCGCTGTGTTATAGAGCTGGGTGGGGTCTGAACTGTTCGGTGGCCGTCCACTAACTGTAACAAAGCCCCGCCTCCTAGATCGTGATAGACGGAACACTGATTTGTTACAGTAAGTGGACAGCCACTGAACAGTTCAGAGTTCAGACCCCAGCTCCATGACACAGTGGGAGATACATACCGCTGTGTGTAATCAAGGCACTGGGGAGGCTGTAGATGAGCACAGATGAGGCTGTATTGTTGGCACAGTCAGGCTGCAGATGGGCACAGTGAGGCTGCTTAGATGGGCACAGTGAGACCACTTAGATGGGCACAGTGAGGCTGCAAATAGGCACAGTGAGGCTGAAAATGGGCACAGTGATGCTTCTTAAATGGGCACAGTGATGCTGCTTAGATGGGCACAGTGAGGCTGCAAATTGGCACAGTGATGTTTCTCTTGTATCATGTCCGCAGTCTGACCATCTCTTGTATCTTGTTTGCAGTCTCTGACCATCCCCTGTAGTATGTCCGCAGTATCTGACCATCTCCTGTATCATGTCCGCTGTCTCTGACCATCTCCTGTACTATGTCTGCAGTCTCTGACCATCTCCTGTATCATGTCTGCAGTCTCTGACCATCTCCTGTATCATGTCTGCAGTCTCTGAGGGAGTCTGGAGAGGAGTCAAGAGTGGTAGTGCCGTCAGAATGGGGGTCATGGGAGAAGTCAGACGTGTGTGGACTGTGGAGAGGAGACTATAGGATAAAACCAGAGCCCCAATCTGGAGCCATCTGACTGATCCCTGCACAGTGCACCTGAGAGGAGGTCATTGACAGCGCCACCAGGCCAGTCTGAGGGGGGGTCACTGATGTAAGGGGGGGGGGAGTGAATGCAATAATGTAAGGGAGCACTGATATAAAGGTTTCCCTCTTACTGTATATGAGTAACCCCACCCTCCTTACCGTAGTATATTCTTTCTGCGGAAGGTGGTCTCTGTGCTTTAAAATGTATGGTTTTTCCCTTTTATGAACAAGAAAAAAATGACGATTGCTGTTGAGCTGGTATAATAATGGGGCTGGTGTGAAATTTTTTCCAGGGCTGGATTTTATTCCCAGTCTGGCCCTGCTTGTGTTACTCTTCCAGAATTCCCCCAGTACTGCACATGCTCCCCTCTCCCATAGTCACCATGTATTGCACGTTTTTCCTCTTCCAGAATCCCCCTGTGCTGCACGTTTTCCTCTTCCAGAATCCCCCTGTACTGCACGTTTAACTCTTCCAGAATCCCCCTGTACTGCACATGTTTTCCTCTTCCAGAATCACCCCTGTACTGCACATGCACCCCTCTTCCATAGTCCCACTCCCCACGTATTGCACATGTTTTCCTCTTCCAGATTCTCCCTTGTACTGCACATGTTCTCCTCTTTCACAGGTCCCCCTGTACTGTACCAGTTGTCCTTTTCTGGAGTCTCCCCAGTACTGCACCTGTTATCTTTTTTCTTAGTCTCTCTTTTCTGCACTTGTTCTCCTATTCCAGAGTCTCTCACTACAGAACAAAGTGTTGTCACCCTGTTACAGGAAGTAGAAGAATCAACGTATCTACTGGCATAGCCAGCAGGTATTAAAGCTGAATTCCAGGAATTGAGCTACTTTGTAAAAAGTGATGGCACACTATGAGTTAAGTCCAAGGAGCTGCATAACATCTCCTGGGCTTATCTCTATTATTTACATTTGACAGGTGTATTGCTCTGATGGAGAGACATTTCAGAATCCGAGAGGAGAGAAGCACACAGAGCAGCTATGCCCACCCTTCCCCTCTGCTGCCCATTCACAGAAGCCTTGGTATTTTGTGAACGTGTTCACATAATACCAAGGCTTCTGTGAATGGGCAGGAGAAGGGGAGGGGTGGAAATAGCAGTTGTACAAGATGCAGCGTTTAGAAGGATCAGCATTGCTCTTCCAAGATTCCAAGAATGTTCACACTAAAGTTTGTACCTACTGAACTTTGGGGCTACAGAGGCAGTATGATTCTTCAAAGAGATGACTTTGTGTTGGTGCACTTGAAAATAAAAATTCATGCCCATTGGACTCTGGGGTTACAGAGACCAGGGTCGGATCCAGGGGGTGGGGCAACAGGGCAATCGCCCCCTCCGAGAATGTGGGTGAGTGAGTGGGTGGGTGACAGACCCGGCAGGCGGCTCCGCGGCTGAGAGCGTGGGCGGCTCCATGGGCGGGCCTGGCGGCTTGGGTGGTGAGCGGGCAGGTGAGAGAGTGGGGGTGAACAGCTGTGCGGCTCAGTGTGTAAGCAGGCTGCTGGCCAATCAGGGAGCCGGCGGGCGGGGAGCAGAGAGATGACATCATCTCTCACCGCACGGCGCCCGCCCTGCATCCCTGCAGTTCCGCCCTCACTGAGGTGACGTGGCAGGTGACAATCCGCATTTGGTGGCAGGCGACGTGGCAAGTGACAATCTGCATCTGGTGACAGGCGACGTGGCAAGTGACAATCCGCAACGTGTGGCAGGTGACAATCCGCATTTGGTGGCAGGCAACGTGGCAAGTGACAATCTGCATTTCGTGGCAGGTGACGTGGCAAGTGATAATCTGCAACATGTGGCAGGAGATGTGACAATCTGCATCTGGTGACAGGTGACGTGGCAAGTGACAATCTGCATCTGGTGGCAGGTGACGTGGCAAATGACAATCTGCATCTGGTGGCAGGTGACATGGCAAGTGCCAATCTGCATCTGGTGGCAGGTGATGGGGCAAGTGACAATCTGGTGGCAGGTGACGTGGCAAGTGACAATCTGCATCTGGTGGCAGGTGACGTGGCAAGTGACAATCTGCATCTGGTGGCAGGTGACGTGGCACGTGACAATCTGGTGGCAGGTGAAGTCGACAGCATGCGCCATGTCACAATAATTATTCCTGCCCGCGCAAATGCGCCAACATTTTCTTAAATCAGCCCCTTAGTGTACTGTGTCCTGTGCACAGTGTTCACCTAAAGGTACCTGAGTACAATTGGTGGTGTTCTCATACCAATACCACAGGCAGGGAGCTGCTTTATTTTCACATAGTGTACTGTGTCCTTTGCACAGCGTACACCTAAAGGTACCTGAATACAATTGGTGGTGTTCTCATACCAATACCACAGGCAGGGAGCTGCATTATTTTCACTTAGTGTACTGCAGTGGCGGCCCATCCATAGGGGGTGCCCGGGCGCCGCCCCCTCCCCCTCCTGTGGTCACCATAAAAAACAAAAACAAAAAAACAGGCCCTTTAAGAGTTTTTTTTTTTTTAATGTCCTTTTTTTTCACATTGGTGGTGTTCTCATACCAATACCACAGGCAGGGAGCTGCTTTATTTTCACATAGTGTACTGTGTCCTTTGCACAGCGTACACCTAAAGGTACCTGAATACAATTGGTGGTGTTCTCATACCAATACCACAGGCAGGGAGCTGCATTATTTTCACTTAGTGTACTGCAGTGGCGGCCCATCCATAGGGGGTGCCCGGGCGCCGCCCCCCCCTCCTGTGGTCACCATAAAAAACAAAAACAAAAAAACAGGCCCTTTAAGAGTTTTTTTTTTTTAATGTCCTTTTTTTTCACATTGGTGGCGCCACCCCCGCTCGCTCCTGCGCCTGTCACTCACCACAACAATACATAGGTTCATGCATTGCATGAACCTATGTATTGCTGCCGCCCACTATTCAGATGGCCGGCCCCTTGAGCGCCGACCATCTGAATCACAGCGTCTGGTTGGTCTGTAGAAGTGCCTATCAGAAGCCAGCGGCTCTGATAGGCTTCCCGACTACAGCCTGAGGGCTGTAATCGGCTTCTAAATATCTAACGAGAGGACGCACAGGGGGTGCGTTCCCTGGCCAATCAGGTTCACCGGGTCTGGTTACCGGTAACCTGATTGGCTGAAGCGACATTGAGGGCGGGAGAAGACATTGAGGACGGAAGAAGGACGACGCTGACCCGAGCAAGGTAAGTGCAGGGCTGGGGGGGGAAAACTGGTTGTATTATGGGGACAAACTGGCTGCATTTGGGGGACAAACTGGCTGCATTTGGGGGACAAACTGGCTGCATATGGGGGACAAACTGGCTGCATTATGGGGACAAACTGGCTGTATTATGGGGGACAAACTGGCTGCATTATGGGGAAAAACTGGCTGCATTATGGGGACAAACTGGCTGTATTATGGGGGACAAACTGGCTGCATTATGGGGGACAAACTGGCTGCATTATGGGGACAAACTGGCTGCATTATGGGGACAAACTAGCTGTATTATGGGGACAAACTGGCTGTATATTGGGGGGACAAACTGGCTGTATTATGAGGACAAACTGGCTGCATTTGGGGGACAAACTGGCTGCATTTGGGGGACAAACTGGCTGTATATTGGGGGACAAACTGGCTGCATTTGGGGGACAAACTGGCTGCATTTGGGGGACAAACTGGCTGCATATTGGGGAACAAACTGGCTGTATATTGGGGGACAAACTGGCTGTATATTGGGGGACAAACTGGCTGTATATTGGGGGGACAAACTGGCTGTATATTGGGGGGACAAACTGGCTGTATATTGGGGGGACAAACTGGCTGTATATTGGGGGGACAAACTGGCTGCATTTGGGGACAAACTGGCTGTATTTTGGGGACAAACTGGCTGTATTTTGGGGACAAACGGGCTGTATATGGGACAAACTGGCTGTATATGGGGGACAAACTGGCTGTATATGGCGGACAAACTAGCTGCATATGGGGGACAAACTGGCTGTATATAGGGGACAAACTGGCTGTATATTGGGGGGACAAACTGGCTGCATTTGGGGGACAAACTGGCTGTATTATGGGGGACAAACTGGCTGTATATGGGGGTGAAACTGGCTGTATTATGGGGGACAAACTGGTTGTATTATGGGGGACAAACTGGCTGTATTATGGGGGACAAACTGGCTGTATTATGGGGGACAAACTGGTTGCATTTGGGGGACAAACTGGGCTGCATTTGGGGACAAACTGGTGGCGTTTGGGCACAGTGGCTGCGTTTAATGGGCACAGTGGCGGCAATTGGTGTTTGTTATTGTTGTTTTTTTTTTTTGTTTTTTTTCAGTTTGTTTGCACCCCCCCAAAAAATTTGAGCACCAGCCGTCACTGGTGTACTGTGTCCTTTGCACAGCGTGCACCTAAAGGTACCTGAATACAATTGGTGGTGTTCTCATACCAATACCACAGGCAGGGAGCTGCTTTATTTTCACTTAGTGTACTGTGTGCTTTGCACAGCGTGCACCTAAAAGGTACCTGAATACAATTGGTGGTGTTCTCATACTAATACCACAGGCAGGGAGCTGCATTATTTTCATTTAGTGTACTGTGTCCTTTGCACAGCGTGCACCTAAAGATACCTAAATACAATTGGTGGTGTTGTCATCAGGGCCGTCGCAACAGGACAGGCAAAACAAGCAATTGCTTGGGGCCCCGAGCTGGCCTGGGGCCCCAGCCTAGGGTGTCTGCCTGCTGCCTGTCACTGTCCTGGATTTCCGCCTTGGGTTGATCTAATGCATGATCGATCTGAGACCGTGGACCCCTAGCTGGCACTGTGCTGGTTGCTACCTACCGCCCGCTTGGCGTGTAGCAACCAGTGACGTCACGAGCAGAGCAGGAGTTGTGCCTATCACAGCGGAGGACTCGGAAGATCTAGCTAGCTCCACTCCCGCTCCCTGTATGTCCTCGAGTCCAGCCAGGCACTCAGGCAGCGGCATGCTGCTGCAGAACAGAAACACGTGACAGAGAGACAGATTGCAGCTGTGTTAGTGTAACAGACAGAGTAGAAAGGCAAGTAAAATGCATTGCTCACCATTGTCACCAACATCTTAAGGGTGGGCAGGACTGGAGCAGGAGAGGACACACGGACACATCCTAGCAGGGCAGGGAGGGTTCATGGTGGGACTTGAAATTATGTGACCGCCCCAAAAGTGAAGAACTACAGGTCCCAGCATGAACCCCTCAGAGCTTAAGATGTTTCCTGCATCACTGGCACTGCACACATGTTGATGATGACTACTCCTCACACCCAGCCCTTCTGTCCAGCTGTTCACTGTCTCTTCTCTCCCAGTACTTGTTTGCCTCTCACTACACCTGCAGCAGCCCCCCCCCCCCACCATCCCACTGTCCCCTGTCCGTCCCCCTGTCCCCCTGTCCAGACCCCTGTCCATCCCACGGTCCCCCTGTCCATCCCACGGTCCCCCTGTCTATCCCACGGTCCATAAACAGTCCTAAACAGCATCTTAATGTTAATGTGAGTGTGTATGTGTTTTAAGTACGTTAGATTATATGCAACAGCAGTATTTGCACTGTAAACCTTTTTTATTTATATGAAGTGTGGGTGAGCTTAAACTGTATCGCTATGCTGTGGTTCCTGTAGGCTTTGCATGAGTGCGCGGAGGGGGGGGGCTCCATGTCCATTTTGCTTGGGGCCCCCAAATTCCTTCAAACGGCCCTGGTTGTCATACCAATACCACAGGCAGGGAGCTGCTTTATTTTCACTTAGTGTACTGTGTCCTTTGCACAGCGTGCACCTAAAGGTACCTGAATACAATTGGTGGTGTTCTCATACTAATACCACAGGTAGGGAGCTGCATTATTTTCACTTAGTGTACTGTGTCCTTTGCACAGCATGCACCTAAAGGTACCTGAATACAATTGGTGGTGTTCTCATACCAATACCACAGGCAGGGAGCTGCTTTATTTTCACTTAGTGTACTGTGTCCTTTGCACAGCGTGCACCTAAAGGTACCTGAATACAATTGGTGGTGTTCTCATACTAATACCACAGGCAGGGAGCTACAAGTATTTTCAGTTAGTGTACTGTGTCCTCTGCACAGTGTGCACCTAAAACGAACTGAAGACAATTGCTGGCGTTCTCCTACTAATACCACAGAAGGCAGTTGATTCTGCTAGCTGCAGTATAATCAGTATAGATATATATATATAGGCTCTGTTTCTAGAGGCAACAGTGCTGGTTGTGGACACAGTACATCCTCATCAGCACATGGTCGTGGGACACGCTTGTCCTTCTTTTCGGCAGCTGACCATGTTGAGCCGCAACATGCCGAAGACTTGGTAGAGTGGATGACCAAGCCGTCCTCATCCTCCTCCTCATCCTCTCTCACCCAGGCTCATGGTACTTTGTCTGGCAAAGCAGCTGCCAACGCGGCCTCTTCCCTCGGCTCAATGGCATCAGTCACTCCTTCCCTAGCCCCACCATGTCCTCCCGCGGAGTCCCCCGAACTGTTTGACCACAGTGTTGGGTACATGCTCCAGGAGGATGCCCAGCGTTTTGAAGGCTCCGATGATGGAACCCAGCTAGAGGAAGGCAGTAACGTGAGCCCAGAGAGAGGGGGTAGTAACGTGGCCATGCAGTTCGTTGGCAAGCACACCTAAAAGACCCACACCAAAGAACATAGTGGACCTCTCCTTGCTCCTCATCAGCTGGGATCTCCAACCCCACTATACCTTCAGTCCTCTCTGAAACCTGCACTGAAAGGAATGAAGGTGTAGAATTAGGTGTGTCACAGTCAAGTACTTGCGGGCAATCTGCTATCGGTACACCGACGTCAGATTGTACCAGGCAAATTTCCCTGCCCCAGCTGCTGCACCGCCGAAAGAAGTTCGCTCCCAGCCATCCACATGCCCAGCGGTTGAATGCTAGCTTGGCTAAATTGCTAGCACTTCAACTGCTGCCTTTTCAGTTGGTAGACTCTGCCCCCTTCCGTGAGTTTGTGGAATGTGCGGTTGCTCAGTGGCAGGTTCCCAAACGCCACTTTTTCTCATGGAAGGCGATTCCGGCTCTCTACCGGCATGTGGAAGGCAATGTCTTGGCCTCGCTGGTCAGGGAGGTCAGCGGTAAGGTGCATATTACCGCAGACTCATGGTCCAGCAGGCATGGACAGGGACGTTACCTATCTTTCGCGGCACATTGGGTGACTCTGCTGGCAGCTGGGAAGGATGCAGGACAAGGTGCAGTAGTGTTGGAGGTTGTTCCACCGCCACGCCTCCAAAATGCTACTACTGGTGATTCTGACTAGGGATGAGCTTCGTGTTCGAGTCGAACATATGTTCGACTCGAACATCGGCTGTTCGATCGTTCGACGAAGATCGAACGATTTGGGCCGTTCGCGCCAAATTTGAGTGACGCGAACGGCCCACAATGCACTACGCCATCGCAGTGTCATCCAGGCGCTGTGATTGGCCAAGCATGCACTGTGACCCCGCATGCTTGGCCAATCACAGCGCCGGCAGCGAGGAGAGCAATGATTGGCCACAGGCAGGATGCCTGTGGCCAATTATTGCTGAGGGTGTTTGGTACACGCCCCACACTATAAAAGGCCGCCAGCACGGCGGCCTAGTGTAGTGTGTTCCGGAGCAGGGATAGAGCAGCATAGGCAGGGACAGTGACTTTTATTTCTTTCTTGCTTAACCTGGATTCCTTTAGTTTAGGGAAAGAGAAGGATAGGTAGGGAGAGTGTCAGTGTGTTTTGTGCTTGTGCTATAGTGTGCTTAAAAAAAACATTTTTTCTAGGGACAGAAAACTGTAGGTAGGGAGAGTGTCAGTTTCTTTCACTGTGCAAGTCCTTGTTTCTAGGGACCTGGAAGGACAGTGAGTGAATTCTCCTTGTGCTATATTGTGCTTAAAAAAAACATTTTTTCTAGGGACAGAAAACTGTAGGTAGGGAGAGTGTCAGTTTCTTTCACTGTGCAAGTCCTTGTTTCCAGGGACCTGGAAGGACAGTGAGTGAATTCTCCTTGTGCTATATTGTGCTTAAAAAAAACATTTTTTCTAGGGACAGAAAACTGTAGGTAGGGAGAGTGTCAGTTTCTTTCACTGTGCAAGTCCTTGTTTCTAGGGACCTGGAAGGACAGTGAGTGAATTCTCCTTGTGCTATATTGTGCTTAAAAAAAAACATTTTTTCTAGGGACAGAAAACTGTAGGTAGGGAGAGTGTCAGTTTCTTTCACTGTGCAAGTCCTTGTTTCCAGGGACCTGGAAGGACAGTGAGTGAATTCTCCTTGTGCTATATTGTGCTTAAAAAAAACATTTTTTCTAGGGACAGAAAACTGTAGGTAGGGAGAGTGTCAGTTTCTTTCACTGTGCAAGTCCTTGTTTCCAGGGACCTGGAAGGACAGTGAGTGAATTCTCCTTGTGCTATATTGTGCTTAAAAAAAACATTTTTTCTAGGGACAGAAAACTGTAGGTAGGGAGAGTGTCAGTTTCTTTCACTGTGCAAGTCCTTGTTTCCAGGGACCTGGAAGGACAGTGAGTGAATGCTCCTTGTGCTATAGTGTGCTTAAAAAAAACATTTTTTCTAGGGACAGAAAACTCTAGGTAGGGAGAGTGTCAGTTTCTTTCACTGTGCAAGTCCTTGTTTCCAGGGACCTGGAAGGACAGTGAGTGAATTCTCCTTGTGCTATATTGTGCTTAAAAAAAACATTTTTTCTAGGGACAGAAAACTGTAGGTAGGGAGAGTGTCAGTTTCTTTCACTGTGCAAGTCCTTGTTTCCAGGGACCTGGAAGGACAGTGAGTGAATTCTCCTTGTGCTATATTGTGCTTAAAAAAAACATTTTTTCTAGGGACAGAAAACTGTAGGTAGGGAGAGTGTCAGTTTCTTTCACTGTGCAAGTCCTTGTTTCCAGGGACCTGGAAGGACAGTGAGTGAATGCTCCTTGTGCTATAGTGTGCTTAAAAAAAACATTTTTTCTAGGGACAGAAAACTCTAGGTAGGGAGAGTGTCAGTTTCTTTCACTGTGCAAGTCCTTGTTTCCAGGGACCTGGAAGGACAGTGAGTGAATTCTCCTTGTGCTATAGTGTGCTTAAAAAAAACATTTTTTCTAGGGACAGAAAACTGTAGGTAGGGAGAGTGTCAGTTTCTTTCACTGTGCAAGTCCTTGTTTCTAGGGACTGGGAAGGACAGTGAGTGAATTCTCCTTGTGCTATAGTGTGCTTAAAAAAAACATTTTTTCTAGGGACAGAAAACTGTAGGTAGGGAGAGTGTCAGTTTCTTTCACTGTGCAAGTCCTTGTTTCTAGGGACTGGGAAGGACAGTGAGTGAATTCTCCTTGTGCTATAGTGTGCTTAAAAAAAACATTTTTTCTAGGGACAGAAAACTGTAGGTAGGGAGAGTGTCAGTTTCTTTCACTGTGCAAGTCCTTGATTCTAGGGACCTGGAAGGACAGTGAGTGAATTCTCCTTGTGCTATATTGTGCTTAAAAAAAACATTTTTTCTAGGGACAGAAAACTGTAGGTAGGGAGAGTGTCAGTTTCTTTCACTGTGCAAGTCCTTGTTTCCAGGGACCTGGAAGGACAGTGATTGAATTCTCCTTGTGCTATATTGTGCTTAAAAAAAACATTTTTTCTAGGGACAGAAAACTGTAGGTAGGGAGAGTGTCAGATTCTTTCACTGTGCAAGTCCTTGTTTCTAGGGACCTGGAAGGACAGTGAGTGAATTCTCCTTCTGCTATATTGTGCTTAAAAAAAACATTTTTTCTAGGGACAGAAAACTGTAGGTAGGGAGAGTGTCAGTTTCTTTCACTGTGCAAGTCCTTGTTTCCAGGGACCTGGAAGGACAGTGAGTGAATTCTCCTTGTGCTATATTGTGCTTAAAAAAAACATTTTTTCTAGGGACAGAAAACTGTAGGTAGGGAGAGTGTCAGTTTCTTTCACTGTGCAAGTCCTTGTTTCCAGGGACCTGGAAGGACAGTGAGTGAATTCTCCTTGTGCTATATTGTGCTTAAAAAAACATTTTTTCTAGGGACAGAAAACTGTAGGTAGGGAGAGTGTCAGTTTCTTTCACTGTGCAAGTCCTTGTTTCCAGGGACCTGGAAGGACAGTGAGTGAATGCTCCTTGTGCTATAGTGTGCTTAAAAAAAACATTTTTTCTAGGGACAGAAAACTCTAGGTAGGGAGAGTGTCAGTTTCTTTCACTGTGCAAGTCCTTGTTTCCAGGGACCTGGAAGGACAGTGAGTGAATTCTCCTTGTGCTATAGTGTGCTTAAAAAAAACATTTTTTCTAGGGACAGAAAACTGTAGGTAGGGAGAGTGTCAGTTTCTTTCACTGTGCAAGTCCTTGTTTCCAGGGACCTGGAAGGACAGTGAGTGAATTCTCCTTGTGCTATATTGTGCTTAAAAAAAACATTTTTTCTAGGGACAGAAAACTGTAGGTAGGGAGAGTGTCAGTTTCTTTCACTGTGCAAGTCCTTGTTTCTAGGGACTGGGAAGGACAGTGAGTGAATTCTCCTTGTGCTATATTGTGCTTAAAAAAAACATTTTTTCTAGGGACAGAAAACTGTAGGTAGGGAGAGTGTCAGTTTCTTTCACTGTGCAAGTCCTTGTTTCTAGGGACCTGGAAGGACAGTGAGTGAATTCTCCTTGTGCTATATTGTGCTTAAAAAAAACATTTTTTCTAGGGACAGAAAACTGTAGGTAGGGAGAGTGTCAGTTTCTTTCACTGTGCAAGTCCTTGTTTCTAGGGACCTGGAAGGACAGTGAGTGAATTCTCCTTGTGCTATATTGTGCTTAAAAAAAACATTTTTTCTAGGGACAGAAAACTGTAGGTAGGGAGAGTGTCAGTTTCTTTCACTGTGCAAGTCCTTGTTTCCAGGGACCTGGAAGGACAGTGAGTGAATTCTCCTTGTGCTATATTGTGCTTAAAAAAAACATTTTTTCTAGGGACAGAAAACTGTAGGTAGGGAGAGTGTCAGTTTCTTTCACTGTGCAAGTCCTTGTTTCTAGGGACCTGGAAGGACAGTGAGTGAATTCTCCTTGTGCTATATTGTGCTTAAAAAAAACATTTTTTCTAGGGACAGAAAACTGTAGGTAGGGAGAGTGTCAGTTTCTTTCACTGTGCAAGTCCTTGTTTCAAGGGACAGAGAAGGACACCTGAAGGTAGCCCTTATTGCTTTTTTCCCATCTCCCTGCAGGCCATCTATTAGAATGTCTGGAAGGCAAACAAGGAGAGGCAGACAGTCAGGAGGCAATAAAAGAGGGCAAGCAGGCTCTGTGTCTGGGGGCAACAGTGCTGGTCGTGGACGCGGTGCATTGTCATCAGCACATGGCCATGGGACACGCTTGTCCTTCTTTTCCGCAGCTGGACATGTTGAGCCACATCATGCCGAAGACTTGGTAGAGTGGATGACCAAGCCCTCCTCCTCCTCCTCATCCTCTCTCACCCAGGCTCAGGGTACTGGCAAAGCAGCTGCCAAAGCGTCCTCTTCCCTGGTATCAATGTCAGACTCATCATCAGTCACTCCTTCCCTAGACCCACCATGTCCTCCTCCTGAGGAGTCCCCCGAACTGTTTGAGCACAGTGTTGGGTACATGCTCCAGGAGGATGCCCAGCGTTTCGAAGGGTCTGATGATGAAACCCAGCTACAGGAAGGCAGTAGGGTGAGAGCAGACAGAGGGGATGCTCAAGAAGGACACCAATCTGGCAGTCATGTTCCAGCAGCTGCAGCATACTGCCAGATTGGCTCCAGTGATGAGGAGGGAGGGGATGATGAGGTCACTGACTCCACGTGGGTGCCTAATAGGAGAGAGGAGGAGGAGGATGAGGAGGAGGCACATCTCCAACGAGACAGGATGCCCTTTGGTGGCCAGCGTAAGGGCAGTACACCGACGGAATCACACCGCAGAGCTCCGCCTGTGCAGGGCGCTGCCTCTGCCCGTCATTCAAAAAGTTCCTTGATGTGGGCCTTTTTTGAGGCTAGTGCATCAGATCGCACAGCTGCTGTTTGCAACATATGTCTCAAGCGTATATCGCGTGGCCAAAACATCAGCCGCTTGGGTACCACATGCCTGACCAGACATATGTTGACCTGCCATGCAGCTCGTTGGCAAGCCTACCTCAAAGACCCACACCAAAGAACAAAGCGGACCTCTCCTTGCACCGCATCAGCTGGGATCTCCAACCCCACTATAACTTCAGTCCTCTCTGAAACATGCACTGAGAGGAATGAAGGTGTAGAATTAGGTGTGTCACAGCCAAGTACTTGCGGCCACTCTGCTAGCAGTACACCGACGTCCGATTCTAGCAGGCAAATTTCCCTGCCCCAGCTGCTGGACCGTCGAAAGAAGTTCACTCCCAGCCATCCACATGCCCAGCGGTTGAATGCTAGCTTGGCTAAATTGCTAGCGCTTCAACTGCTGCCTTTTCAGTTGGTAGACTCGGCCCCCTTCCGTGAGTTTGTGCAATGTGCGGTTCCTCAGTGGCAGGTTCCCAAACGCCACTTTTTCTCACGGAAGGCTATTCCGGCTCTCTACCGGCATGTGGAAGGCAATGTCTTGGCCTCGCTGGACAGGGCGGTCAGCGGTAAGGTGCATATTACCGCTGACTCATGGTCCAGCAGGCATGGACAGGGACGTTACCTTTCTTTCACGGCCCATTGGGTCACTCTTTTGGCAGCTGGGAAGGATGCAGGACAAGGTGCAGTAGTGTTGGAGGTTGTCCCACCGCCACGCCTCCAAAATGCTACTACTGGTTGTGACACACCTCTCTCCTCCACCCCCTCCTCTTCTTCTTCCTCCATGGCCTCTTCCTGTGGTTTGTCCTATGAACCAGCGGTGCTCCGTAGCCGTTCACGGGGCTACGCAAGTACGCAGGCAAAAAGATGCCATGCCGTGCTTGCGCTGGTGTGTTTGGGGGACAGAAGCCACACTGGGGCAGAGGTCCTGTCTGCTCTGCAGGGCCAGGCCGAGAGGTGGTTGACGCCACGCCAGCTTAAGCCAGGAATGGTGGTTTGCGACAATGGCACCAACCTCCTCTCCGCCCTCCGACAGGGACAACTGACCCATGTGCCCTGTGTGGCTCACGTCCTTAACCTGGTGGTGCAGCGGTTCTTGGGCAGGTACCCGGGCTTACAGGATGTCCTGAGGCAGGCCAGGAAAGTCTGTGTGCATTTCCGCAGATCTTATAATGGCAGTGCTCGCCTGGCTGAGCTGCAAAAGGAGTTGAACCTGCCCAAGAACCGCCTTATATGTGACATGCCCACCAGGTGGAACTCAACGTTGGCCATGCTGCAGCGGCTGCACATGCAGCAGAGGGCCATCAATGAGTACCTGTGCGACTACGGCACCAGGACAGGGTCAGGGGAGCTTGGTTTTTTTTCTCCACGCCAGTGGGGCATGATCAGGGATGCATGCACTGTCCTGGCACCATTTGAGGAGGCCACGAGGATGGTGAGCAGTGACAGTGCATGCATCAGTGACACTGTACCTCTTGTCCACCTGTTGGAGCACACGCTGCGTGGAATAATGGACAGGGCACTTGAGGCAGAACAGAGGCAGGAAGAGGAGGACTTCCTTGCCTCTCAAGGCCCCCTTTACCCAGACAGTGTTCCTTCTGTCCCACCCATCGCACAGGAAGAGGAAGAGGAGGAGGAGGAGGAGGAGGAGGAGGAGGATTGTGTCAGCATGGAGGTGGAGGCTGGCACTCAGCATCATCAGCAGCAGTCTTTTAGGGATGATTTACAGTCCCAAGAAACCAGTGGACTTGTACGTGGCTGGGAGGAGGTGACTGCGGATCATGTCGTCCTTAGTGACCCAGAGGACTCCGGAGCGAATGCCTCAGCAAACCTACGCTGCATGGCCTCCCTGATCCTGCAAAGTCTGCGGAAGGATCCTCGTATTCTTCGGATCAAGGAGAGGGACCATTACTGGCTGGCCACTCTCCTTGATCCACGGTACAAGGGTAAGGTTGCGGACCTTATGTTACCGTCGCAGAGGGAGCAGAGGATGAGACAACTCCGGGAGGCCTTGCAGAAAGGTCTGTGCAATGCGTTCCCAGAGACTGGGAGGTTACAAACTCCTGGTCCAGGACAACGAGTTGCTGAGGCTTCGGCCAGTCAAAGAAGGAGCGGTGGGGAAGGTGGCCGTCTGACCGATGCGTTCAGACAATTCTTTAGTCCGCAGCCCCAAAGTATGATTGGTTCCAGCAACCATCGCCAGCGTCTGATAAACATGGTGCAGGAATATCTAGGGGCAAGGTCAGACTTGGACACCTTCCCCACCGAAAATCCTCTGGCTTACTGGGTCTTGAGGATGGATCACTGGCCAGAGCTTGCACAGTATGCAATTGAGCTACTGGCCTGTCCTGCATCCAGCGTTCTTTCGGAACGCACATTCAGTGCTGCTGGAGGATTTGTCACGGATCACAGGGTGCGCCTGTCCACCGACTCGGTTGATCGACTGACTTTCATCAAGATGAACCAGTCTTGGATCACCACCAGCTACCACACACCTGATGCTGATATAACAGACTAATTGATTTTAACATGTCACGTCCCTTCAAGACTGATGCTGATGCTGAGTGCCTGTGCTGTTATGTTGACTGGCTATCCTCCTCCTCCGAGTCCTCAATGATACGATTGATGATGATAGCTTGGAAGATCATTTTTGTTTATGGGTGCCGCCACCAGTGGCTAAGGCCCAATTTTTCAGCCCCTGTTTTACAGGGGCGTGTACTTACAATTTTTTTAGCAATAATTTGCCATAGGGCTCATTGCTGTGCTCCAAGTACAGTATCTGTGAGGGGTTGTAGTGTTGTGCCACCAGTGCCTAAGGCCCAATTTTTCAGCCCCTGTTTAACAGGGGCGTGTCATTACAATTTTTGAAGCAATACTTTGCAACAGGGCTCATTGCTGTGCTCCAAGTACAGTATCTGTGAGGGGTTGTAGTGTTGTGCCACCAGTGCCTAAGGCCCAATTTTTCAGCCCCTGTTCAACAGGGGCATGCAATTACAATTCTTGATGTAATAATTCACAGCAGGGCCCATTCCTGCACCCACCAAGAGTAAGTCTGAGGGCTTACAGTGTTGTGGCAACGCCACCACCACCACCACCACGAAAGGCCCAATTTTTCAGCCACTGTTCAAAAGGGGCATGTAATTACAATTCTTGATCTAATAATTCACAGCAGGGCCCATTCCTGCACCCACCAAGAGTAACTCTGAGGGCTTACAGTGTTGTGGCAACACCACCACCACCACCACCACCACGAAAAGCCCAATTTTTCAGCCCCTGTTCAACAGGGGCATGCAATTACAATTCTTGATCTAATAATTCACAGCAGGGCCCATTGCTGCACCCACCAAGAGTAACTGTCAGGGCTTACAGTGTTGTGGCACCAGCACCACCATCAAAGCCCCAATTTTTACTACCACTGTTCAACAATTATATGTAATTAAAATTCCTGATATAATAGTTGACAGCAGGGCGTTCCAGCACCAACCAAGAGTAACTGTGAGTGCTTACAGTGTTGTGCCAACACCAACAACTAAGGGGCCTATTTCTGCAGAGTATATACGGCAGGTCCCTACTTTCAAACATCCAACTTACAAACGACTCCTACTTGCAAACGCAAGAAGACAACAGGAAGTGAGAGGAAATCTACCACTAGGAAGGAAAATTCTCTCCTGTAAGAATAAATATGGGAGAAAGGTGTCTCCTCTGTACTGATGCTTTATCAGCAATCCTTGTTTCAAGAAAAACACCACATTTCAAAAACAGTTGTCATTAGGACGGAAAGTGAGGTGAAATGTTCTGAACAGGGGCACAGACAGCAAAACAAATGTTACAGGGGTGATAACCCTTACCTATGTTTTCCAAAAAGTTTAAAAATAGATTTTTGGTCTGGAGCTACACTTCAACAATGTACCTGTTCAAAATTACAAACAGATTCTACATAAGAACAAACCTACAGTCCCTGTCTTGTATGCACCGCCTGTATACGGCTGTTCAGAGTATATAGGGCCTTTTTTATTTTATGTGCGGGGTTCCCCTTAATATCCATACAAGACCCAAAGGGGCTGGTAATGGGCTGGGGTAGGGGGGGGGGGTCATGGGGTAGCTATGCCATTTTTCTTAAAGATTTTCATCCATATTACCGGGACCAGACATTACATTAAAGCCGCAAGCAGTTTTAAATGGCTTTTTTTTCCTTTAGAAGTGTCATTTTGTGCAGGGACAGTTCTAAACACGGGAAACACGTGGCACTTCACAGGCATACTTTAGACACCCCCCAGGTACGATATTTAAAGGAATATTTGACTTTTTTTTTTTCACTTTATGCATCATTAAAATGACTGCTCCCGGAAAACGACCGTTTTTAAAACTTATTTTTGCATTGATACATGTCCCCTGGTGCAGAACCCGGGTTCCCAAACCCTTTTTAGGACAATAACATGCATAATAGTTGTTATAATTAGCACTTTAGAATTCGAACGTTCGCATCCATTGTATTTAATAGGGTTCTAATGTTCGTTCGAACTTTCGGTCCGTTCGCGGGTTCTGGTGCGAACCGAACCCGGGGGTGTTCGGCTCATCACTAGTCCCTACTTTCAAACATCCAACTTACAAACGACTCCTACTTGCAAACGAAAGAAGACAACAGGAAGTGAGAGGAAATCTACCCCTAGGAAGGAAAATTCTCTCCTGTAAGAATAAATATGGGAGAAAGGTGTCTCCTCTGTACTGATGCTTTATCAGCAATCCTTGTTTCAAGAAAAACACCACATTTCAAAAACAGTTGTCATTGGGACGGAAAGTGAGGTGAAATGTTCTGAACAGGGGCACAGACAGCAAAACAAATGTTACAGGGGTGATAACCCTTACCTATGTTTCCCAAAAAGTTTAAAAATAGATTTTTGGGCTGGAGCTACAGTTCAACAATGTACCTGTTCAAAATTACAAACACATTCTACATAAGAACAAACCTACAGTCCCTGTCTTGTATGCACCGCCTGTATACGGCTGTTCAGAGTATATAGGGCCTTTTTTATTTTATGTGCGGGGTTCCCCTTAATATCCATACAAGACCCAAAGGGGCTGGTAATGGGCTGGGGTAGGGGGGGGGGGTCATGGGGTAGCTATGCCATTTTTCTTAAAGATTTTCATCCATATTACCGCGACCAGACATTACATTAAAGCCGCAAGAAGTTTTAAATGGCTTTTTTTTCCTTTAGAAGTGTCATTTTGTGCAGGGACAGTTCTAAACACGGGAAACACGTGGCACTTCACAGGCATACTTTAGACACCCCCCAGGTACGATATTTAAAGGAATATTTGACTTTTTTTTTTCACTTTATGCATCATTAAAATGACTGCTCCCGAAAAACGACCGTTTTTAAAACTTCTTTTTGCATTGATACATGTCCCCTGGTGCAGAACCCGGGTTCCCAAACCCTTTTTAGGACAATAACATGCATAATAGTTGTTATAATTAGCACTTTAGAATTCGAACGTTCGCATCCATTGTATTTAATAGGGTTCTAATGTTCGTACGAACTTTCGGTCCGTTCGCGGGTTCTGGTGCGAACCGAACCCGGGGGTGTTCGGCTCATCACTAATTCTGACACACCTCTCTCCTCCACCCCCTCCTCTTCTTCTTCCTCCATGGCCTCTTCCTGTGCTTTATCCTCAGAACCAGCGGTGCTCCGTAGGCGTTCAAGGGGCTATGCAAGTACGCAGGCCAAAAGATGCCATGCAGTGCTTGAGCTGGTGTGCTTGGGGATAGGAGCCACACTGGGGCCGAGATTATGTCAGCTCTGCAGGGGCAGACTCAGAGATGGTTGACACCACGCCAGCTTAAGCCAGGAAAGGTGGTTTGCGACAATGGCACCAACCTCCTCTCCGCCCTCCGACAGGGACAACTGACCAAGCTCACGTCCTTAACTTGGTGGTGCAGCGGTTTTTGGGCAGGTACCGGCTTACAGGATGTGCTGAAGCAGGCCAGGAAACTCTGTGGGCATTTCCGCCGGTCATATAATGCCAGTGCTCGACTGGCTGACCTCCAAAAGGAATACAACCTGCCCAAGAACCGCCTAATCTGTGACATGCCCACCAGGTGGAACTCTACGTTGGCCATGCTGCAGCGGCTGCACATGCAGCATAGGGCCATCAATGAGTATCTGTTGCAATATGGCACCAGGACAGGGTCAGGGGAGCTTGTTTTTTTTCCCCACGCCATTGGGCCATGATCAGGGATGCATGCACTGTGCTGTCACCATTTGAGGAGGACACGAGGATGGTGAGCAGTGACAGTGCATGCATCAGTGACACTGTCCCTCTTGTCCACCTGTTGGAGCACACGCTGCATGGAATAATGGACAGGGCACTTGAGGCAGAACAGAGGGAGGAAGAGGAGGACTTCCTTACCTCTCAAAGCCCCCTTTATCCAGACAGTGTTCCTGCTAGCCCGCCTATCATACAGGAAGAGGACGAGGAGGAGGAGGAGGAGAAGGATTGTGTCAGCATGGAGGTGGAGCCTAGCACTCAGCATCAGCAGCAGTCTTCAAGGGATCAATTACAGTCTCAAGAAACCCATGGAATGTACGTGGCTGGGAGGAGGTGGCTGCGGATCATGTCGTCCTGAGTGACCCAGAGGACTCCGGACCGAATGCCTCAGCAAACCTACGCTGCATGGCCTCCCTGATCCTGCAAAGCCTGCGGAAGGATCCTCGTATTCGTGCTATCAAGGAGAGGGATCATTACTGGCTGGCAACCCTCCTTGATTCACGTTACAAGGGTAAGGTTGCGGACCTTATCTTGGCATTGCAGAGGGAGCAGAGGATGAAACATCTTCAGGAGGCCTTGCATAATGGTCTGTGCAACGCATTCCCAGAGACTGGGAGGTTACAAATTCCTGGTCCTGGACAACGTGTTGCTGGGGCTTCAGTCAGTCAAAGAAGGAGCGTTGGAGAAGGTGGCCGTCTGACCGATGCGTTCAGACAATTTTTTAGTCCTCAGCCCCAAGGTATGATCGGTTCCAGCAACCATTGCCACCGTCTATTTTACATGGTGCAGGAATACCTAGGGGCAAGATCAGACAAAAATAAATAATAATTAAAAAAATGTGAAACGCTCCTGTCCCCGGTAGCTCGCGATCAGAAGCGAACGCACACGTAAGTCCCACCCACATATGTAAACGCCGTTCAAGCCACATATGTGAGGTATCACCGCGTGCGTTAGAGCGCGTGCAACAATTCTAGCACTAGACCTCCTCTGTAACTCTAAACTGGTAACCTGTAAACAATTTGAAAGCGTCGCCTATGGAGATTTTTAAGTACCGAAGTTTGGCGCCATTCCATGAGTGTGTGCAATTTTAAAGCGTGACATGTTAGATAACTATTTACTCGGCGTAACATCATCTTTCATATTTTACAAAGAAATTGGGCTAACTTTACTGTTTTGTTATTTTTTAATCCATGAAACTATTTATTTTCCCAAAAAAAGGCATTTGAAAAATTATTGCGCAAATACCGTGCAAGATAAAAAAGTTGCAATGACCATCATTTTATTCCCTAGGGTGTCTGCTAAAAAAACATATATAATGTTTGGGGGTTCTGAGTAATTTTCTAGCAAAAGAATGATGATTTGTACATGTAGGAGAGAAGTGCCAGAATATTCCCGGTATTGAGGTGGTATAAAAGCCCTGTATTGAAGTGGTTAACAGGGGCGTGTAATTACAATTTTTGATGCAATACTTTGCAGCAGGGCTCATTCCTGCGCTCCAACTAGAGTATCTGTGAGGTGTTGCAGTGCTGTGGCACCAGTGCCTAAGGCCCAACTAGAGTATCTGTGAGGGGTTGCAGTTTTGTGGCACCGCCACCAGTGGCTAAGGTCCAATTTTTCAGCCCCTGTTTAACAGGGGCGTGTAATTACAATTTTTGATGCAATACTTTGCAGCAGGGCTCATTCCTGCGCTCCAACTAGAGTATCTGTGAGGTGTTGCAGTGCTGTGGCACCAGTGCCTAAGGCCCAATTTTCCTGCCCCAGTTCAACAGGGGCATGTAATTACAATTCTTGATCTAATATTTCACAGCAGGGCCCATTCCTGCGCCCACAAACTAACGTAACTGTGAGGGCTTACAGTGTTGTGGCAACACCACCACCACCACCAAAGGCCCAATTTTTCTACCACTTTTCAACAATGGCATGTAATTACAATTCTTGATATAATAGTTCACAGCAGGGCCCGTTCCAGCGCCCACCAAGAGTAACTGTGAGGGCTTACAGTGTTGTGGCAACACTAACACCTAAGGGCCAAATTTCTGCAGAGTATATACGGCAGGCCCCTACTTTCAAACATCCAACTTACAAACGACTCCTACTTGCAAACGGAAGGAGACAACAGGAAGTGAGAGGAAATCTACCCCTTGGAAGGAAAATTCTCTCCTGTAAGAATTAATATGGGAGAAAGGTGTCTCCTCTCCACTTATGCTTTATCACCAATCCTTGTTTCACTAAAACCCCCACATTTTCAAAAATCAATTGTCATTGGGACAGAAAGTGAGGTGAAATATTCTGAAGAGGTGCACAGACAGCAAAACAAATATTACAGGGGTGATAACCCTTCCCTATGTTTTCCAAAAAGCTTAAAAATAGATTTTTTGGCTGGAGCTACACTTTAAAAATGTACCAGTTCAAAATTACAAACAGATTCTACTTAACAACAAAGCTACAGTCCCTGTCTTGATGCACCGCCTGTTTACTGCTGTTCAGAATATATGGAGCCTGGGGGCCCCACGCCTTTCCTTTTTTTAATTTGGGTGCAGGGTTCCCCTTAATATCCATACAAGACCCAAAGGGGCTGGTAATGGGCTGGGGGGGAGGGGGGTACCCATGCCATTTTTCTCAATGATTTCCATCCGTATTGCTGGGACCAGACATTACATTAACCACTTCCATACCGGGCAATTGCAAAATGACGCCGGCAGGAACCCTCTCTCCCTCCGGGTGGACGTCATATGACATCCTGTGCTTTGTGGGGGGATATTTGAATGATGCCTGCAGCTAGAGACATCATTCAGATATCTTTCTCTTCTGCCGGCGATTCTGCCCACCATAAGAATGATCATAGCGGCGGTTCCGCTGCTTGATCGTTCTTATAGGCAGCGGGAGGGGACATCCCCCACTCCCACCGCCATCCGGTGCTTCTCCGGGCTCTCCAGTGCCATCAGGGGCCCGGAGAAAGAACCGTCCAGCGCCGGTGGTTGGTCACATGACGAGCATAGAGATGACCGTCGGAGGCCCGGGCACGATGTGATGATGTCACGCCCGTGTTCCCAAAGGTAAACAAAGCCGCGATTGCGGCTGAAAGCATGAGATCAGTGATTAATTTTTCCCAATCTCATGCTTTCCGGCCTGGAGGAGAGATGTGGGGTCTTATTGACCCCGCATCTCTCCATAAAGTGGACCGGTCACACACCATTCCTTGTAATAGGAATAAAAGTGATACAAAAAAAAAAAAAAATGGAAAAAAAGTGTAAAAATAAAAAAAATTAAGTAAAAAAAAAATATTTTTATATTTTTTTTTTAAATGCCCCTGTCCCCAATAGCTCGCGCTCAGAAGCAAACGCACATGTAAGTCCCGCCCACATATGTAAACGCCGTTCAAACCACATGTGTGAGGTATCGCCACGTGCGTTAGAGTGCGTGCAACAATTCTAGCACTAGACCTCCTCTGTAACTCTAACCTGGTAACCTGTAGAAAATTTCAAAGCATCGCCTATGGAGATTTTTAAGTACCGAAGTTTGGCACCATTCCATGAGTGTGCGCAATTTTAAAGCGTGACATGTTAGGTATCTATTTACTCGGCGTAACATAATATTTCATATTTTACAAAAAAATTGGGCTAACTTTACTGTTTTGTTATTTTTTAATTCATAAAACCATTTTTTTTCCCCAAAAAAAGGCGTTTGAAAAATTATTGCGCAAATACCGTGCAAAATAAAAAGTTGTAACGACCGTCATTTTATTCCCTAGGGTGTCTGCTAAAAAAAATATATAATGTTTGGGGGTTCTGAGCAGGGATGAGCCGAACACCCCCCTGTTCGGTTCGCACCAGAACCTGCGAACAGACAGAATGTTTGCGTGAACTTTAGAACCCTATTAAATACAATGGACTCGAACGTTCGAAATCTAAAGTGCTAATTATAAAGGCTAATATGCAATTTATTGTCCTAAAAAGTGTTTGGGGACCCGGGTCCTGCCCCAGGGGACATGTACCAATGCAAAAAAAAGTTAAAAAAATAGACGTTTTTACGGGAGCAGTGATTTTAATAATGCTTAAAATGAAAAAATAAAAGTGAAATTTTCCTTTAAATTTCGTACCTAGGGGGTGTGTATGATATGCATGTAAAGTCACGCATGTTTCCCGTGCTTAGAACTGTCCCTGCACAAAGTGTCATTTTTGAAAGAAAAAAAGTCATTTAAAACTCACTCGCGGCTATTAATGAATTGTCGGCTTTTATCAATACATAGAAAAGTCATTGATAAAAAAAAAAAAAAAAGTGTGGGGGTTCCCCCAAATTCAATTACCAGGCCCTTCAGGTCTGGAATGGATATTAAGGGTAACCCCGCCGCAAATTTTTAAAAAAATGGCGTGCGGTTCCCCCTAAATATCCATACCAGGCCCTTCAGATCTGGCATGGATTTTAAGGGGAACTCCACCCCAAATTTTAAAAAAAATGGCGTGGAGTCCCCCCAAAAGTCCATACCAGACCCTTATCCGAGCACGCAATCTGGCCGGCCACAGGGGAAGAGGGGGAGACGAGAGAGCGGGCCCCCCTCCCTCCTGAACCGTACCAGGCCACATGCCCTCAACATGGGGAGGATGTCCCCATGTTGATGGGGACAAGGGCCTCATCCCCACAACTCTTGCCCGGTGGTTGTGGGGGTCTGCGGGCAGGGGGCTTATCGGAATCTGGAAGACCCCTTTCACAAAGGGGACCCCCAGATCCCGGCCCCCCCCTATGTGAATTGGTAAGGGGTACATTGTACCCCTACCATTTCACGAAGAAAGTGTAAAAAAATGTAAATAAAAACACACAAACACCTTGGAAAAGTCCTTTATTAAAAAAAACCAAAAAACATTCCAGCGATGAAATCCAGTGTCCCGCGGCGATCCCGATGTCCAGCGCTGTCCTTCATTGGTTGTGCCTGAGCGGACCTGATGGGGAACTTCCTCCGCAGTGTTTTAAATGTATAGACCCGCCCCTTCTAAAGTTCCCTATCAGGTCTGCTCAGCGGACCAGATGCAGAACACGAGAAGGGGCGGGTCTATTCATGTATTACACAGTGAAGGAAGTTCCCCATCAGGTCCGCTCTACGAGGGGGCGGACCTGATGGGAACTTCCTTCACTGTGTAATACATGAATAGAACCGCCCCTTCTCATGTTCCGCATCTGGTCCGCGGACCTGATGGGGAACTTTAGAAGGCAGCGGGTCTATTCACGTATTACACAGTGAAGGAAGTTCCCATCAGGCTCGCCCCCTCGTAGAGCGGACCTGATGGGGAACTTCCTTCACTGTGTAATACATGAATAGACTCGCCCCTTCTCGCGTTCCGCATCTGGTCCGCTGAGCTTACCTGATGGGGAACTTTAGAAGGGGCGGGTCTATACATTTAAAACACTGCGGAGGAAGTTCCCCATCAGGTCCGTTTAGGCACAACCAATGACGGACAGCGCTGGACATCGGGATCGCCGCGGGACACTGGATTTCATCGCTGTAATGTTTTGTTTTTGTTTTGTTTTTTAATAAAAGACTTTTCCAAGGTGTTTGTGTGTTTTTTTTTACATTTTTTTACACTTTCTTCGTGAAATGGTAGGGGTACAATGTACCCCTTACCAATTCACATAGGGGGGGCCGGGATCTGGGGGTCCCCTTTGTTAAAGGGGTCTTCCAGATTCCGATAAGCCCCCTGCCCGCAGACCCCCACAACCACCGGGCAAGAGTTGTGGGGATGAGGCCCTTGTCCCCATCAACATGGGGACATCCTCCCCATGTTGAGGGCATGTGGCCTGGTACGGTTCAGGAGGGGGGGGCGCTCTCTCACCCCCCCCTCTTCCCCTGCGGCCGGCCAGGTTGCGTGCTCGGATAAGGGGTCTGGTATGGATTTTTGGGGGGACTCCACACCATTTTTTTTTACATTTGGGGTGGAGTTCCCCTTAAAATCCATGCCAGATCTGAAGGGCCTGGTATGGATATTTAGGGGGAACTGCACACCATTTTTTTTTTAATTTGCGATTTATCAATGACTTTTCTATCTATTGATAAAAGCCGACAATTCATTAATAGCCGCGAGTGAGTTTTAAATGACTTTTTTTCCTTCAAAAATGACACTTTGTATAGGGACAGTTCTAAGCACGGGAAACATGCGCGACTTTACATGCATATCATTCACACCCCCCGGGTACGAAATTCAAAGGAATATTTCACTTTTATTGTTTCACTTTAAGCATTATTAAAACCACTGCTCCTAAAAAAACGGCCGTTTTTGCATTTATACATGTCCCCTGGGGCAGGACCCGGGTCCCCAAACCCTTTTTATGACAATAACTTGCATATAAGCCTTTATAATTAGCACTTTAGATTTCTCCCATAGACTTTTCGAATTTGCCGCGAACACCCCAAATTGTTCGTTGTTCGGCGAACGGGCGAACAGGCAATGTTCGAGTCGAACATGAGTTCGACTCGAACTCGAAGCTCATCCCTAGTTCTGAGTAATTTTCTAGCAAAAGAATGATGATTTGTACATGTAGGAGAGAAGTGCCAGAATAGGCCCGGTATGGAAGTGGTATAAAAAGCCCTGTATTGAAAGGGTTAAAGCCGCAAGCAGTTTTAAATGACTTTTTTTCCTTTATAAATGTCATTTTGTGAAGGGACAGTTCTAAACACGGGAAACACATGCCACTTCACAGGCATACTATAGACACCCCCAGGTACGATATTTAAAGGAATATTTCACTTTTTTTTTTCACTTTAAGCATCATTAAAATCACTGCTCCCGAAAAAACGTCAGTTTTTAAAACTTTTTTTTGCATTGATACATGTCCCCTGGGGCAGGACCCAGGTCCCCAAACCCTTTTTAGGACAATAACTTGCATATTAGCCTTTATAATTAGCACTTTTGATTTTGAACGTTCGAGTCCCATAGACTTTTTTTTTTTTTTATCCAACAAAGTTTTATTATTATTTTGCAGAGGTACATGGCATACAGACACCCCTCACCCATAGACTTTAATGGGGTTCTAAAGTTCGCGCAAACTTTCTGTACGTTTGCAGGTTCTGGTGCGAACCGAACCGGGGGGTGTTCGGCTCATCCCTACCCTACACACTCCTCTCCTGTACATGGTGCCCTCTGTCATATCTTCCACACACCTCTCCTGTACATACTGCTCACTGTCATACCCCCACACTCCTCTCCTGTACATACTGCTCACTGTCATGCCCTCCACACTCCTTTCCTGAACATACTGCCCACTGTCAACCCTCCACACTCCTCTGCTGTGCATACTGCCTACTGTCATACCCTCCCCACTCCTCTCCTGTACATAGTGCCCACTGTTATACCGAGAGCATTCCTCTCCTTCACCTGCACATACTTCCCACTTTTATACCATCCATACTCCACCTGGTCAGTAGGGGCCCCATGAGAGGCTCCTGGGATCCTGTGATATTAAAGCAGTAGTAAACTTTGCTAACAATACTACTTTTTAGAGGCCCTAAGGTAGGTTATACCATAATGTACAAGTATGCACAGCATATTAGCACATTAGGGTACACTGTCAATGGGTCCTGGCGCTTCTATCTTCACCCGGTCTTCCTTCCGGGTTCTGTGCCTTTGGTGACTTGCCTTGGCCAGGCTGTGTTGATATCACTCCTACGCATGCTCATGCGCATCCTCTCTCTCTCTCATCCACCCTCTCTCTCTCATCCTCCCTCCCTTACCCCTCACCCCTTTCTCATCCCCTTTCTCTCTCTCTCTCTCACCCTCCCTCCATTACCCCTCACCCTCTCACACCCCTCTCTCTCTCTCTCTCTCTCTCTCTAATCCTCCCTCTCTTTATTAAATTTATTTTGTTTTAACAAAAAAATGTTTATTTTTATTTATTTATTTATTTATTTTTTATTTTTTAAAAAAAACTCCAAAATCCTCAGCAGTTGTGTCTCACTAATACAGGAGGTGTGTTACTGGCCAGATCACCAGGTAAAAAGAGAAGGAAAAAGTCCAAAGAAAAAAAGGCTAATGCAGCCACCACATCAAATGATTGGTAAGCTGCAATATATACAATTTTTGGTTTTGGGTTTGAATATCCTTTAACTGACTTCTGCTCCAAACTATCTTTATTGGTTGTAAGTTCGTATGAATATGACAGAGACATTAGGCTGGAACCCTCTCTCCACCTGGGACTGATAATTCTCTGTATTTTCTATGTATTCTCTCAAACACTGCAGAATTTCAAACAGATACAGATAACTAAGACAAGTGAAGGCTACTTTATTATCACCATTATTACTTTATTGTCACCTTTATTTCAAAATAACCGTACAACATGCCAACAAAAATAGATGTTCTGACAAGGTTGGATATTAATTTTTCTTTCTTTTAATAAACAGATGAAGTACTTTTTGGAGATGAACAAGAGCTCTGTAATGACATTTATCTTCACAGGACTCACAGAGAAAACTGAATTCAACATTCCGCTATTTGTTGTATTTCTGCACGTTTATGTCACAACTGTGGTTGGCAATGTTGGCATTATTATTTTAAGCATAATAGACAAACATCTACACAAGCCCATGTATTTGTTTTTGTGCAATCTTTCTTTTGTGGACCTCATGTATTCTTCAGCAGTCACTCCTAAAATGCTGAGGGACTTTTTAAGTGAAACCAAGACCATATCTTTTTTTGGCTGTGCCATTCAAATGCATGTCTTTGTGTTCTCTGCAACCAACGAACTTCTTCTTCTGGGAATTATGGCCTACGATCGCTATGTGGCCATCTGTAGTCCATTGTTGTATGAAGCTTTGATGAGCAGTACCTTGTGTCTCTGGATGTTGGTTGCTGCTTATTGTGGAGGCTTTGCGAATTCTCTTGTGCAAACAGTTTCCACTTTCTATCTCAGCTTCTGCAGATCCAACGTTATCGATCATTTCTTCTGTGACCTTCCACCACTCCTCAGGCTGTCCTGTTCTGATATATCCATGAACTTAGCATTTCAGATGATTTTAGGTGGTCTGATCTCCACGAGTAGCATCATACTCATCCTTTTCTCATATACCAACATTGTTCTGGCTATTTTGAAGATACGGTCAGCCAAGGGTAAATACAAGGCTTTTAAAACATGTGCTTCTCATATGACTGCTGTCAGTGTCTTTTATGGGACAATCTTTTTTATGTATCTTCGTCCGAACACTAGCTATGCCCCCCAGAAGGACCGTGTGGCTTCGGTCTTCTACACTATTCTAATACCCATGTTAAATCCCCTAATATATAGCTTTAGGAATACTGAAGTTAAAAATGGTTTAAAGAGTTCTTTTAAATGCTGTATTTTAAATGTGTATCCCCCTCCTAGTTAGGCTGCTAGAATGTTAAGCAAATTTAGTTATTTTTTGCTCCTGTGTAATCAGTAGGGCGAGTTGTTGATTGCTTTTGCTGTTCTGGCCCTAACGAGCTGCTGGATTCATTGCTCTCCCCTGCTTTCCAGAGGCTTCTGAAACATAGAGGGTTGAGCAAGGAAAATGGGCAACCTGAATATTTAGTGTGATTCAGCCAATCCCCGGGGAGGTGTGACTAATAGGTGGCTGGAGAGGCATATAAATAGTCTGATACTAAGGACAGCAGGGCTCTCCATGTTGAAGGGAATCTACCCATTTCGGTGGGGGTGGCTACCTCCATCCACAGCAGCTCTTCTGACTCCAGCTAATTATTCATCAAGGTCCCAGCTGTGGCTTAGCTGGGGGCCTACTTCCAGAGATTTATTTTTGAAGCTAGTCAAGGGGACCTTCACCCTAGGACCTCGGTCAGGAGAGCTCACCTAAGAGTGCCTGGTGGAAGTTAGAAGGCTTCTAGCTGTCCTGTGGCATTGTGATAATTCACTTCTCTCTCACCGAAGAGTGTCAGGTGGATACTGAAGGGAACTATCTGGTGATCATATGACATTGTATGAGTACTGAGCTAAGTGTTCTAGGGACTGTGTGCTGTATCCTTTGGGTGGGGAAAGCCAGTAGTAGTCCTGACTGGAATAGCTTCTAAAAATGGATGCTGTATTTGTTCCTGCATATAGACTGCATATACCGTATATATAGAGAGACTTAGCAAGACAAAGTGTCCTTCTGCAAATGTTCAGGGAATTTGGAGTATCCCATACTACCCTACACCCCATCCAAGTTCTTCAGAAATAAAAATCCTAAAAAGACACCCGCTAGACTGATTATTGAGTGAAATGTTGCTTTGTGCCTGGCCGCCTCTGCACTAATTCAGGGGAAGAACCGGGTAAATTACAGCGGCAGCTCTACAAAAGTAATAAAAAAAAAAGATGCTTGTGTGTCAGAACTCCAGGGACAATCACCTTCCTGCTCTTGCATGCTCTTTGGAAGGAACTTTCTTCTACCTTTCTTAGGACTTCTCCTCTAGCTCCTTCTATAAGAACCCTCTTTCTATCTCCTTTCTTTTGCATCCTCTTTTAGCTCCTTTCTTAGAAACCCTTTTGGTAGTTCATTCCTTAGAAATTATATTCTAGCTCTATCCTAAGGTTATAGTTATTATACAGTATATCCAGCTTTATTGTATATAGCTATATAGTGCACCGAATATGTCACTGACTGAGGTCCCATTCTGATTGATTCCTGAACAGCCCTAGATCCAATGGTTTTAGTATCTTTTGGGTCATTGGCTCAGAACAGGTATGAAGATCCAAGGTTCTAACTACATAACGTCTAACATTTTTAGAATAGAAAAAGGTATAGCAGCTTCTCCCTTACCAGGCAGTAAACCCTGGATAAATGTGTATAGCTTAAAGGGGCTGCTGGTAAATTGTATCTGTTCCTCCATACATTGGTTGCTGCTCTGTGCCCCCATATTGACCATCGTATTCCATCACAATATTCATTGCTTCTGTCAATATTCATAATGTGGCCCCTATAGATAACCCCGCCTCCCATACAGTCCTTCAACCATAAAGTGCTATCCGCATAGCATACCCCCTTTATAAAGTGCTGCCCCCATAGTCCCCATAGCAGGTACTGTGTATCAAAAGTCCTTCAGCCTCTGAGCCACCCAGTTAAAAAAAATAAAAATTAAAACCTGACAAAACGTGACAAAAATGAAATCTGCAAAAATACTCACCATGCCTCTTATCAAATTCATTGGAGTGTGTGTGTGTGTGTGAAATTCCCTTGGAATGTATGAAAAATATCTAATTAAAGTTACAAATTTGTGTAAAAAAACTTTTTTTTTTGTTTGGTCATTTGGTCAAGAACTTACATATTTACATAGTTAGTCAGGTTGAAAAAATACACAAGTCCATCCAGTTCAACCATAAAAAATAAATAAAAAAAAATTTAAAAAAAATATATCGTACAATCCCATATACCCAATTCTATACCCACAGTTGATCCAGAGGAAGGCAAAAAACCCCAGAAGATCATGATCCAATTTGCTACAGCAGGGGAAAAAATTCCTTCCTGATCCCCCGAGAGGCAATCGGATATTCCCCGGATCAACTTTACCTATAAATGTCAGTACCCAGTTATATTATGTACATTTAAGAAAGAATCCAGGCCCTTCTTAAAGCAATCTACTGAGCTGGCCAGAACCACCTCTGCAGGGAGTCTATTCCACATTTTCACAGCTCTTACTGTGAAAAAACCTTTCCGTATTTGGAGGTGAAATCTCTTTTCCTCTAGACGCAAAGAGTGCCCCCTTGTCCTTTGTGTTGACCGTAAAGTGAATAACTGAACACCAAGTTCACTATATGGACCCCTTATATATTTGTACATGTTGATCATATCCCCCCTTAATCTCCTCTTCTCAAGAGAGAATAAATTCAGTTCCTCTAATCTCTCCTCATAGCTGAGCTCCTCCATGCCTCTTATCAGTTTGGTTGCCCTTCTCTGCACTTTCTCCAGTTCCCCAATATCCTTTTTGAGAACTGGGGCCCAAAACTGAACTGCATATTCCAGATGAGGTCTTACTAATGATTTGAACAGGGGCAAAATGATCTCTCTCTCTCTGGAGACCATACCTCTCTTAATACAAGAAAGGACTTTGCTCGCTTTGGAAACCACAGCTTGGCATTGCATGCCATTATTGAGCTTATGATCTACCAAAACCCCCAGATCCTTCTCCACTACGGATCCCCCCAGTTGTACTCCCCCTAGTATGTATGATGCATTCATATTATTAGCCCCCAAGTGCATAACTTTACATTTATCAACATTAAACCTCATCTGCCACATAGTCGCCCAATTAGACAGAGTATTGAGGTCGGCTTGTAAATTGGCGACATCCTGTAAGGACGTTATTCCACTGCATAGCTTGGTGTCATCTGCAAAGACAGAAATGTTACTTTTGATCTCAGACCCAATATCATTTATAAACATATTAAAAAGTAAGGGTCCCAGCACTGAACCTTGGGGTACACCACTGATAACCTTGGACCATTCAGAGTAAGAATCATTAACCACGACTCTCTGAATTCTGTCTTTTAGCCAGTTTTCTATCCACTTACAAACTGATATTTCCAATCCTGTAGACTTTACCTTACACATGAGCCGTGTGTGGGGAACTGTATCGAAAGCTTTTGCAAAATCCAAGTATACCACGTCCACAGCCACCCCTTTCTCCAAGGTCTTACTTACCTCTTCATAAAAATAAATCAGGTTTGTTTGACAACTTCTGTCTTTCATGAATCCATGCCGTCTGTTGCTTAAATAGTTTTTTTCCAGCAAGAACTCATCTATGTGGTCTTTTATTAATCTCTCCAGTATTTTCCCAACTATAGAAGTTAAACTAACAGGTCTATAGTTACTTGGTAAAGACTTAATTCCCTTTTTAAATATAGGCACCACATTGGCCCTGCGCCAATCCAGTGGTACTATTCCTGTCATTAATGAGTCCCTAAAAATTAAATACAATGGCTTTGAAATTACAGAGCTCAATTCTTTTAGGATCCGTGGGTGTATGCCATCTGGTCCAGGTGCTTTATCCACCTTTATTCCATCTAAATATTTCTGGACCATATCACTTTTGAGCCATTGTGGATTTGGGGCTGTGTCACTACCACCCCCATTTTGGACATGAGCTCCCCCATGCTCCTTTGTATACACAGAACTGAAGAAAGTATTTAATAAATTAGCCTTCTCTTTGTCCCCAGTCACCCACTCTAGATTATTTTGTAAAGGGCCTACATGCTCAGACTTGACCTTTTTAGTATTAATATATTTGAAGAATTTTTTGGGGTTTGTCCTACTATCTTTTGCAATCTGTCGTTCATTTTGAATTTTTGCATCCTTGATTTCCTTTTTACATATCCTGTTATATTCTTTGTAACATTTAAATGACACTAGTGTTCCCTCATTTTTATATTTTTTAAAAGCTCTTTTCTTATAGTTTATAGCTTTTTTAACTTTGGCAGTGAGCCACATAGGTTTTATTTTAAACTTATTGCCCATGGGAATATACTTTGCAGTGAGTTCACAAACAGTCTTTTTGAAGAATTCCCATTTCTGTTCTGTGCCCATTGATGCCAATATTCCTTCCCTTTCTAAGTCCTGGAGAGCAGCGCTCATCCTTGGAAAATTTGCTCTCTTGAAATTAAGTGTTTTTATCTTTCCTGTATGTGATTTTTGCTTACAACTAACATCAAATGAAATCATGTTATGGTCATGTTATGGTCACTGCTACCCAGGTGTTCTTTTATCTGAACATTAGTAATACGCTCTGCATGGTTTGAGATTACCAGGTCCAACAGAGCATCATTCCTAGTTGGGGCCTCAATAAACTGGACCATAAAATTGTCCTGCAATAGGTTTATAAATTTTTGCCCTTTAACTGTCCCAGCAGTTCCATTACTCCAGTCAATTTCTGGGTAGTTAAAATCCCCCATTATTATCACCATCCCAGCCCTTGCAGCCCTTTCCATCTGTGCAAGGAGCTGAGTCTCTAACTCCTCATTAACATGTGACAAAAAAAAATCTTCCATACACTCAACATGCCTCTCAGCAAATACCTTGCTGCGTCTACTTTCCAAAAGGGGTCATTTGGGGAGGGTTAGTACTATCCTGGCATTTAAGGGTATCCAAAACTGTGATAGGTAGTCAGGGTCAGGTCCCTGCGGCTAAGCTCCCAAAAAGTCTCAAACGTGGTATCCCTATACTCAGGAGAAGTAGCATAATGTGTTTTGGGGTGTTATTCCACATATACCCATGGCATGTGTGAGAAGTATCTCATTATAGTGACAACTTTTTGTGATTTTGCAAAAGCTTGTAAAAAAAAAAAAAATCTTCCATGCACTAAACATGCCTTTCAGCAAATACCTTGGAGTGTGTTCTTTCCAAAAAGGGGTCATTTGGGGGGTTGTACTGCCCTGGCATTTTAGCACCTCAAGAAATGTGTTCGGCAGTCAGAAAGTAAAAGCTGAGTAAATTCCAGTGTATATATACCATAGTTTGTAGACGTTATAACTTTCACACAAACCAATTAATATACACTTATTGGGATTTCTTTTACCAAAGACAAGTAGCAGAATAAACTTTGACCTAAATTTATGGCGCAATTTGAATTAATTGGATATTTTTTTATAACAGAAAGTAGAAAATATAGGTCTTTTTTCATTTATAGCGCAAAAAATAAAAAACCCATTGGTGATCAAATATCACCAAAAGAAAGCTCTATTTGTGTGAAAAGAAATGACATATACTTAATTTGGGTACAGAGTTGCATGAAAGAGCAATTACCAGGTAAAGTAGCACAGTGCTGAATAGCAAAAAATGCTCTGGTCACGAAGGGGGTAAAACCCTCCGGAGCTTAAATATCTATGGTGATGCCACCATTGGTGGGGCACCCTTCGCCTGTAGTCCACGCAGAACCAGGTAGTTCTGTCTTTCTTAGACACCAGGACTACAGGCAAGGCCCAAGGGCAGTCAGAGGGCTCAATGACTCCTAACTGAACCATCTCCTGTAACTCCTTCCACATTCCTTCTCGGACTGCTTCAGGGATACGGTAGGGGGGTTGACGAAGGGGTGCTTGTCCAGGGGTCTCTACCTTATGCACAGCCAGGGTCGTGTAGCCCGGTTTTTGGGAGAAAGTCACATGTTTCTCTCACAGAAGCTGCTTAGCCTGTTCCTTCTTTGTGGGGCTTAACCGGTCCCCTAGCTGTACAAGGCTAATGAGGTCAGTCTGGGGGTCTCTCTCTAGTAAGTCAGGGAGGGGTAAACTTTCTGAGTCGTCCACAGCAGGGGCACATACTGCCGCAACATCCTCCTGCCGTTCCTGATACTCCTTCAGCATGTGGGGGTGGTAAGGTGAGCTCAGCAAGGGCTTAATATTGCACACCTTCCACAACTGCTGGGTGAGCACAGCGGTAAACTGGGTTCCCTGGTCAGAGAGAATCTCCTGAGGGAACCCACTCTAGTAAAAATCTTAACCAGGGCATCAGCTACTGTCTCTGCTTCAATGTTGGACATAGCTACTGCCTCTGGGTAACGGGTGGCGTAGTCCACCATGGTGAGAATATACTTCTTCCCGGATGGACTTGACCTGGCCAAGGGACCCACAATGTCGACGGCTATGCGGTAAAAGGGCTCCCCAATAATAGGCATGGACATAAGTCTGGCCTTAGGGTGGTTCCCCCGCTTACCTACCCGTTGACATGTGTCACACGTTTTGCAGTATTGTCGCACATCCTGGTTAAAATTGGACCAGAAGAAATTCTGTGTAATCCTATGGGCTGTGCGACGGGCCCCTAGATGTCCTACTAGTGGTACATCATGCCTGATTCGCAAAATCTCCAGCTGGTATTTCTTAGGTACCACCAGCTGTCGTTTGTCGTTTCTGCAAAGGGGCCTTACTTCTCTGGGATGGCTTAGGGATCCTATACAGTCTATCCCCCACCCATTCATAAAGCTCCCCATCTATTCCCCTTTCCTGAGTATCTGCATTAGCCCTATACTTGTGTAAGGTCGGGTCCTCCCGGGTTTCCCTCCCAAATGCCTCTGGGGTATCCCAGCCTAGGGGCGCCTGATCTAAGGTACATGTCGGGGTCTTTTACCCCACACTGTCATGGGGAGTATGTATGACTTGTACCTCTGCTAAACTCAATTAAACTCAATAAAATTTTGTTGGATATAAAAAAAAGGTACATGTCGGGGAAGATAGTCTTACCTGGGTCTCAGCAGCAAGCGGGCTGGTTCCAGCAGCACGGGTCTGGGCACGGGTAGTCACTGGGTTGGCTTCAGCGGGGCCCATCGGGGCGTAAGCAGAAACGAGGGGGGCCAAATCATTCCCCAGTAGTACATCCGCTGGCAACTCCTTCATCACCCCCACATTCACGTGTCCCGACCCAACCCCCCAATCCAGGTGAACACGGGCAACGGGTAGCCGGAAGACAGTGCCTCCCGCTACCCTTACGGCTACAGTGACTCCGGTGTGTTGGCTATCTGGGATGAGGTTCTTCTGTAGTAGGGTCATGGTGGTGCCAGTATCACGTAGGCCATTGGCTACCTTCCCATTAACCCAGACAGTCTGCCTGCATTGCTGCCTGTTGTCCGGATTAGCTGCTTGTACTGGATCAGCCTTGTGCAGGACGCCCCAATGTTCTTCCTCTTCAACGCAGTGGGCCGCAGGCATGGATGTGCGGGGGTTCCCCCCTGCTGGCTTTCTCCAAGACTTGGACTGCCTGCCTGGATTCAACGGACAGTTTGGCTTTTTGTGCACTAGCTGTTTACACCCAAAACACCTGATGGGTTGTGAGTAGTCCTGGGAGTTGAACCTGGGCTACTGACAATAAGTGGCCGCTGGAGGTGGTGCTGTAGGGCGGTACGACTGTGGTTGGTAGGCGACAGCTGGAGGGGGTGCCGCTGATCGATAATCCACCCGAGCTATTGTCTTGACCACAGGGTTATCCAGTTGGTGGGCGTCTGTGTATTCATCCGCCAGGCGAGCTGCTTCAGGCAAGGTGAAAGGTTTTCGTTCCCGGACCCACTCTCTGACTTCCGGGGACAGCTTCTCAAAGAAGTGCTTCAGCAGGAACAGCTGTAGCACCTCTTCCCCGGATACTCCTTGGCATCCAGCAACCCAGTGGGATGCCGTGCGGTGTAGGCGGCATGCCCACTCGGTATACGAGTCTCCAGTCTCCAGTCTTGGAACCACCTCCGGTATGCCTCCGGTGTGACGGCATACCTGCCCAAAAGTGCTTCTTTTACCAGCCCATAGTTCATAATATTCTCATCTGGGATGGCCCCGCCGGACAATTTCCCAGACAAAATGGTAACCCATTTCTCTGTGGGTACCGGGTGTAGGGCACATTGACGTTCAAAATCGGCAAGGTACCCATCAATCTCCCCTTCTGTTTCGCTGAAATTTTTAAAAGCAGCAAAATGTACCTTTCTCCTTTAAGTAGGTGCTGCTGTGACTTCTGCTACTACAGCACCTCTTTGCTGTAGCCAATTTGCATCCACAACCGCTATAACTTGGCCTATGATCTCCGCTGTAGGGTTAGGACCATAATGTGCCAGTCTTATTTTAACCGCCCGATCAAAACTTGCCTCTTCGGGTGTCCTGTCTGTTACGCTGGGCCTTTCGGTTATGTTGGGTCTCTCGGCTCTATCCATTTCGACTAGTTCTGCGATAATGTCCCTCTTCTTACGGTTGTTGGCCGGTCCGCCCCGGTTCTCAGTAAGTCCTTGAGGGATGAGCGCTCTAGCTGTTCATACTGTGCTTTCATTGGCCTGTGTCCTCTTGTAGCTGTCCTTCTAGGCTGTGGGAATCATCCTGCTGCTTGTCACCAGTGTTACGACACCCCGTGTATGAAAGGGGTTAACGTCGTTTAGGATATTCCATTCCCAAACACAAGGCCGCTACCAGACACTCCAGTCAGGCGAACAAAAAACCCAGACGAATAATTCTCCCCCCAAATACAAGACGAGGCTCTGTATGAGGTTCAAGCAGAAATCACCATCTTTATTGAAAGACTATAGGCTTATATACCGTAAAAGAGGAGGTGCATACATATCCTGCTCATATTACTCTGAAAATACACCTGTGACCAGACCTAATTAACATGAGCTAATTAACTAATCCCTTACAGCAGCTGATGACTCAGAGACATGACCTTTAGGCCAGACTTGGCGTCTGTTAGCTCAGAAGACACAATCAACATTATCACAAATACACCTTCACACAATTGCAGGGTCAATTAGCACAAGCAACAATTAGATCTAATGACTCTTAAATTGAACTTCCTGGAATGCCCATATAAGGAGGTATACTTTCTGGGCATAGACCTCACAGCACACAGGGGATAACATCTTCATATTTCTTGAAAGATATTGTTAATGAATATTACTGTCCCATTTGAAGTAGTCCAAGATATATTTTCTCAGTCACCCTGCGCCCAAAAGTGACTCCCGTTACACCAATTAATATTGGCTATCGCGTTACTTCCGGTTTCCAGACCGGGTTAACATGGAACCCGCGTAGGGGAGCCGTGACCAGGGAGCCATGCTTGATGCCTGGGGAGCCGTGCCTGATGCCTGGCGAACTGTGCCTGGTACCTGGGGAGCCGTGCCTGGTACCCGGGGAGCCGTGCTTGTGTCTCATACAAAAAAAGTACATTTGTTTAACCACTTTTTTTCATAAATTAAAGCTGGCTGTCACTTCTCTAGCAGATACTCTTGTATGTATGTATAGTAATATTTATTGCTTCCCTCCACCTCTCCGATCCTGTCCCACCCCCAACCCCTCTTAGCTACCCCTATCTCTGTCCCCGGCTGCAACCACAGTAAGGAATGTTCAGACATCCTTGATGAGTCCTCCTCGAACACTCCTGTTGCTCACGTGTTGCTGCTATTCAAAGGGAGAAAGAGCAGGTTCACCCACTTCCTCCCACATCCTCTTCCATCACTCTTCTTTTGCCCACCTAGTACTGTCTTTGGAGGAAAGTAAGAGCAGAACCCACCCAATCCTTGCTCTATCTTCCTCCAGAACACTATCTGCTGATTTTCCTATGTTGCCATTGAAGGAAGGAAAAAATAAAACCCACCCACTCCTTGTTCTGTCTTCCCCCAGCATTCCTGTTTCTTCCCATCCCAAGCTGCCATTGGAAGGAAATAGAAAGGAGAGCCCCCCTCCTTCTGATCACCCTATGCTGCTATTGAAGGGAGGAGAGAACAGAAACCATTCCCTCTGTACTCTATCATCCCCCAGCACTCCTCTTTCTATATACCCCATGCTGCCATTGGTGGGAGGAGAGAGCAAGCCCATCCACACCCTGCTCTGTCTTCCTCCAGCAATCCTATGTTTTCCACCCAAAGCTTGCAGTGGTAAGAGTACAGAGAAGAACCCCCACCCCCCTCGTCTTTCTGATTTATCCCTCTCAGCACTACTTCCAATATTCATATGCCACCATTTAAGGAAAGAGAAGACCAATCCTCTGATTTTTTTGTCCAAACACTCCTGCTTCCTACTTACACTGGTGGAAGGAGAGAGCAGAACCTACCCCCAGCCTTTTCTATCTTCATCCAGCACTCTTTTTATACACCCAATGCTGACATTGATGGGCGGAGAGAGGAAACTCATCCACTCCTTGCTCTGTTTTGTCTTCCTTCAGCACTCTTTGTGCCCACCCTATGCTTCCATTGGTGGGAAGAGAGAGCAGAACTTCCCTCCTCATCTCCCTGATTTATCCTTCTCCAACACTCCTTCTTCTAATTGTCCTATGCTACCATTAGGGAAGGAAAGAAAAGAGCCCCAACTACCCCCCTTCCTGCTTTTTCTGTCCAAGCATTCTTATTTCTATCCACACTATGCTGCCATTGAAGGAAATTGGGAGCAACATACCTCCCCTTCCCTGCTCTGCTGTCACCAATTCAACTTCTGTACACACCATTGGAGGGAGGGAGGAGAAAGTAGAATCCTCTCTCACAGGGCTCTCCAAAATTTCTAAACAAAGGGCCAGTTTACTGTTTTTCAGACTTTAGAGGGGCCAGACTGTGGTCAGTAGAAAATGTCCTGGCGTCTGTGGGGGTTAACAAGTCTCCATCTGTGTCAAGGAATTGTGCCCTATTGCTGGTGTCCGTGAGAGGGATAGTGCCCAACTGTTGGTGTCAGTGGCAGGAATTACACCCCATTATTAATGTCAGAGGGAGGAATTGTACCCCAAGGGCCAGATAAAGGCAAGTAATGGGCCACATCTGGCCCCTGAGCCGCAGTTTGGAGATCACTGTTCTATCTCCAAAGTTCTCTCCCTCTATAATGGTCTCCTTCTGCTTCCATATTCTATATTCTGACTGCAGAGATTGATGCCATCCATCAATCAACAGGCATGGCAAAGAATAAAGCCAGACTGACAGTTTTGGGAACAGAGTTGATTAGCAAGCAACTCTGACCAAAAAGTTGGCAGGTTCCCTGTGTGAGGGGGTTAGCTCGGCAGCGGGTGTGTGTGACCCCCGGGATGGGCTCCCCACACAAAACAGGCCCAGCAAACGGAGGTTGTGGTTTTCAAAATCAAAAAGGTGCGGTTTATTTTCTATTTACAGTGACAAAACACAGCAAAGCAAAAGAAACATAACCAAAATAAATCCTGGTCAAGTTGACCTCTGACTAAACATACAGGTTTCCTAACTAACAACTGGGATCAGCCTAGTGCTGTCCTAGTCCCTAAGTCCCTGGTTTTAAATGTCCAAGCAAATAGCCACACAGGCTTTTTCTGACCGCACAGGGGTTCACTCTCCCTAGACAGTCCACACAGGTCTGGTTCCAGGCATGAGCTAACATCTAATGAAGCTGGGAGTTCTTATAGAGGCCTAAATGAGCTGACAAGCTTCAGCTGGTCTCATCAACTCCCTGTCTGCACGACGCCCAGCCCTCTCCCTAGAGGTATGAGTCATCCATGAGCCCACTAGCCTTATACAACTCTCCACCTAGTTGTATAAGTCGGCGTAAAGCCTGAATCTGGGCGAAATATATCTACCCCCCTGGATGCAACCAGGTGACTTTACCTTCCTGCTGTCACATACCCCCCCCTCTTGTTTTAACCTCGGGGTTGGAACACCAGCAATCAGGCATTCATGTACTCGAGACAAAGCATCCACATTCCCCATTTGAACGCCAGGGCGATGCTTTACTGTGAAGTTGAATTCCTGGAGGGCCAGGAACCACCTATTCACTCTTCTATTTGTTTCCTTGTTTTGAGCCATCCACTTTAACGGAGCGTGATCCGTAACCATGTCAAAGTGCCTACCTAGCAGGTAGTACCGAAGGGAATCTAGAGCCCACTTCACCGCTAAACACTCCTTTTCAACGGTGGCGTAATTTACCTCATGGGACTTCAACTTCCTGCTGAGGTAAATGACTGGGTGCTCTTCCCCGTTCCAGACCTGGGACAATACTGCTCCTAACCCCACATCTGACGCATCACTTTGTACGACAAAGTCTTTAGAGAAGTCGGGTGAGTACAACACTGGCTGGCTACATAAGGCTTGTTTCAAGAATTGGAATGCTGCCTCAGCCTCGGGGGTCCATTTAATCATGACCGACCCTTTCCCCTTCGTCAGGTTGGTTAGGGGCACAGCCTTAGAAGCAAAGTGGGGAATGAATCGCCGATAATACCCAGCGATTCCCAGAAAGGCTCGTACCTGCTTCTTGCTGTTGGGACGTGGCCAACTCTGGATGGCCTCGACTTTGTTGAGTTGGGGTTTTATTACCCCCCTCCCAATGGTGTACCCAAGATATTTGGCCTCCTCCTGCCCAATGGTACACTTCTTGGGGTTAGCCGTAAACCCCGCTTCCCGAACAGAGTCCAGGACTGCTTGCACTTTTGGCAGATGTGAGGCCCAATCTGTGCTATGGACAATTACGTCATCCAGGTAAGCCGCAGCATACTTCCGATGGGGCCTCAGCATCTGGTCCATTTTCCGCTGGAATGTGGCCGGCGCATTCTGTAACCCGAACGGCATTCTTTTATATTGGAACGCCCCGTCTGGGGTTACAAATGCGGTTTTCTCTTTGGCCGACTTGGCCAGGGGGATTTGCCAATACCCTTTTGTGAGGTCAAGAGTCGTCATGTATCGGGCTGTTCCCAGCCGGTCGATCAACTCATCTATACGTGGCATGGGGTAGGTGTCAAATTTTGTAACTTTGTTCAACTGACGAAAATCGTTACAAAATCGCCAGCTCCCATCCGGTTTAGGCACCAACACGATGGGACTAGACCAATCACTTTGGGACTCCTCTATCACCCCTAAGTTCAGCATTTTCTGTACTTCCTCCCGTATTGCCTCCCGTCGAGCCTCTGGGATCCGATAGGGTTTTAACTTCACCCTTTCACCGGGCGGGGTAATGATGTCATGCTCTACCCCAGATGTTTGTCCCGGCAGCTCAGAGAATACCTCCTTGTTGCGAAGCACAAACTCCTTAACCTCCTGTTGTTGGGGTTGTGACAAGGTGGCTGCTATTCCAACCTCAGGAATCACGCAACCAGTTTGAGCTGGTGACCAAGTGTCTGCGACTAGGGACTCTCTATCCCTCCAGGCTTTCAACAGATTAACGTGATAGATCTGTTCGGGCTTTCGCCTTCCTGGTTGTCTGACCTTGTAATTCACTTCGCTCACTTTTTCCATTATCTCGTAGGGGCCTTGCCATTTGGCAAGGAATTTACTTTCAACCGTAGGGACAAGTACCAATATCCTATCCCCCGGGGAAAAGGTACGGGTCTTGGCTCCACGGTTGTACACTCTCTGCTGTGCCAACTGCGCTTGGGCCAAATGTTCCTTCACGATGGGCATTACCTGTGCAATTCGATCTTGCATCAGGGTGACATGCTCAATCACACTCCTGTGGGGAGAACTCTCACTTTCCCAAGTTTCCTTGGCAATATCCAACAGCCCTCTTGGGTGTCTCCCATACAGTAACTCAAAGGGGGAGAATCCCGTAGAGGATTGGGGCACCTCCCTAATAGCAAACATCAAATAAGGAAGTAAACAGTCCCAATCCTTTCCATCTCTATCCACCACTTTCTTCAACATTTGTTTTAGGGTTTTGTTGAATCTTTCAACCAGCCCATCGGTTTGGGGGTGATACACAGACGTACGCAATTGCGTCACTTTGAACAATTTACACAGCTCTTTCATAACCCGGGACATAAAGGGTGTACCTTGGTCCGTAAGCAGTTCTTTACAAATACCCACCCGGCTAAAAACAAGAGATAGCTCTTTGGCTATGGTTTTGGCCGAGGTATTTTGGAGAGGGATCGCTTCTGGATAACGGGTGGCATAGTCCATTATAACTAATATGTACTGGTGCCCCCTAGCGGACTTGATTATAGGACCTACCAAATCCATGGCGATCCTCTCAAACGGGACCTCAATGATGGGTAGAGGGACCAGCGGGCTACGGAAATGTGGCATCGGGGCCAACCTCTGACACACAGGGCAGGAGGAACAATAATTTTCTACGTCCTTCATCACCCCCGGCCAATAGAATCTCTGTAATACCCTCTCTCGGGTTTTCTCTGTCCCCAGATGACCTCCAAGAATGTGCCCATGGGCCAACTCCAACACCAACTTCCTGTAAGGTTTGGGCACCACAAGCTGCTCAACGGTTTCTTCTGCCCTTTTTGCCACCCGATACAGTAGGTCCTTCTCTACGCTGAAGTATGGGTAAGTGCAGGTATTATCTGGGTTCACTAACTCGCCATCTATTTTCACTACGTTTTCCCGTGCCTTTATTAGGGCGGGGTCTTTCAACTGTTCTGTGGCAAAGTTTTCCCTGTGAACCTCAAGATCAGAAAACTCCACAGACGGTAGGTTTTCGTCTGAGGAGGTGGGCTCCTCTCCAGTTTCTTGAGTCTCCCCTGCCAATACTGATAAGGGAAATTCCGGAGAGTCCTCACCACTCTCAGGGGAGTTCTGGCTATCACATTCCTGGTACATAGGGGCACCAGTGAGGGGCTCAGGATCATCCCACAGTTCCCAGAACTTCGGAAAATCCCTTCCCACAATGGCGTCATGCGGTAACTGAGATACTAAGCCCACTGGATGAGAGAGGGTACCTTTGGGGGTCTCGAAACACACTGTAGTCACTGGATACTCTCGGGTGTCCCCATGCACACAAATAACAGCTACCTTGCTATTCCCAGAGACCTCTGTTTTAACTAACTCAGCCTTTATCAGGGTCACAAGGCTACCTGAATCCAGCAATACCACAACATTTCTACCATTAACACACATTTTGCATAAATGTTTCTCAGTTCCTCGAATGGCAGTGCATGCGACTGTCGCACACAGCGACTGACGTCTGCCCGTCAGAAAGTCACACTGCATGGGTTCCTCCACAACCGGGCAATTGGCTGCAATATGTCCCGCTTGCCGGCAGCGGTAGCAAACGATTCTTCTTGCCGCCTCTTGAGCCGCTGATTTCCCAGGCTGTTCTCGCCAAACTTGGGGTAGAGCTCCCACCCTCTCACTCTCTCCACCCTCACCCCTTGGAATCCTCTTATCCGCCCCTGGGGATGGTCTGGTCTTAGGGTGGAAAGTCCGAGTGTCTCTGGAAGAGGCCGTCAGGTTCTCTGTAGCCAAGTATTTCTCCACATGATCCACAAGACCATCGGCCGTCTCTGGGTCTCCATGGCTTACCCACTTTTGGATGGCAGTAGGAAGAGCTCTCAAAAACCGATCCATTACAACACGTTCCACAATCTTTGGTGCGGACAAAGTCTCTGGCTGTAGCCACTTTCTGCTCAGGTGAATGAGATCATACATTTGAGACCTGGGGGGTTTTCCAAGCTGGAAAGTCCAGTTATGCACACGCTGAGCCCGGACAGCCTGGGTGACACCCAGCCTTGCCAATATTTCAGCTTTTAGCATCACATAGTCTTTTGCTTGGTCAGGCTCTAGGTCATAGTAAGCCTTCTGCGATTCACCAGTTAACAGAGGAGCCACCAGTCCAGCCCACTGCTCCTCAGGCCACTTTTCTCTTTCAGCAGTCCTTTCAAATGTGGTCAAAAATACCTCTGGATCATCCTCTCCAGTCATTTTTGTCAATAAACGACTCACCCCAAAGGACGCGGTATTAGTGGGACGGCTTTCCTCACTGGTCTGCGGACGTTGCTGCATTACTGCTTCCATTTGTTGTAGTCTCTGCTCTTGCTTCTGTAACAGGTCTATGAAGCGGGCCTCAGATTGCTGCTGGGCTTGTTGATGAGCTTGCTGCTGGGCTGCAAGGCTCCTTTGCAAACCTGCATTTGTCTGCTGTTGATTGGCATTTGCTAGAGCCAGCTGTTTCAGTATCTCCTCCATGCTGGCTTAAAAAAACTGCCACTGGTTCTCCACCAACTGTGAGGGGGTTAGCTCGGCAGCGGGTGTGTGTGACCCCCGGGATGGGCTCCCCACACAAAACAGGCCCAGCAAACGGAGGTTGTGGTTTTCAAAATCAAAAAGGTGCGGTTTATTTTCTATTTACAGTGACAAAACACAGCAAAGCAAAAGAAACATAACCAAAATAAATCCTGGTCAAGTTGACCTCTGACTAAACATACAGGTTTCCTAACTAACAACTGGGATCAGCCTAGTGCTGTCCTAGTCCCTAAGTCCCTGGTTTTAAATGTCCAAGCAAATAGCCACACAGGCTTTTTCTCACCGCACAGGGGTTCACTCTCCCTAGACAGTCCACACAGGTCTGGTTCCAGGCATGAGCTAACATCTAATGAAGCTGGGAGTTCTTATAGAGGCCTAAATGAGCTGACAAGCTTCAGCTGGTCTCATCAACTCCCTGTCTGCACGACGCCCAGCCCTCTCCCTAGAGGTATGAGTCATCCATGAGCCCACTAGCCTTATACAACTCTCCACCTAGTTGTATAAGTCGGCGTAAAGCCTGAATCTGGGCGAAATATATCTACCCCCCTGGATGCAACCAGGTGACTTTACCTTCCTGCTGTCACACCTGGTATACTCACTTTCTTTGCCAGTTTCACAAAAAGAAGTGAACGAAGTTCTCCCCGGGTGGTTTAGCGAGCTGCTGAACCAGTCATTGGAGTAGGCTGTTGATGCTCTAGTTATTATTTATCGTCAAGGATCTCTTTGTTCATATACATTCTTTCAAGTCAAAGGTATCAACCCCTCATGAAAGGGGCCCTTTCATACCCCAAAAACATGTCTGTCATAAGAGCCTGGCAATGAATAAAATGTACTTGTAAAAATAAAATGGACTTGTGAAACTGTGTGGTGCTCTCATCTTTTTTTTTTTTTTTTCTTGAAGCCCAGGACCCAGTGCATGGCCACAACCTACATTTTGAGCACCCTCATACTCGTTCTATACATTTTACTGAGGTTAGCGACCAATGCCCGACCATGTTGTCTTTTCACTATTGATAAAAACTTGATAGAGGTTTTAACCCTTCTTGTAGAACAAAAACAACAGCATTCCATTTTGTGATAACCAATAAAAAGCAGAATGACACTTGTTAAAGTTTGTCAAACAGAGACACAATAAAAGGTCTGGTGTCACCCCGATATCACCTCCATCCAGTGTTGCCAACCTACCAGATTAAAATTTACTGGCACAACACCAAAAATTTACTGGCAAAGCCACATTTTTACTGCCATTTTACAAAAGTTACAAAATTACAGTTTTAATTGCAAATTTCAGTATTTAGGCTACAAACAAGTACACTATCTGAATAGCAATGCGATTTAAGTAGGGCTGTTACTGATTAAAATTTTCATGTTCGATTAATCGTTTTTTTTTTTTTAATCGATTAGTCGATTAATTTCGATTAATTATAACGCACATTCAAATCCAACTACTTTTAGCTGATCTCCTTGCAGGCCGATTCCCAGTGCAGCTACCAACCACTGGAAAAATGGATAGCAGGATACAAAAAACACACAAAGGCAGCGCTCGATGGGAATAGCATTAAAACTTTTATAGTCTTCAAGTAGGTAACAAAATAAATATTGCACTAGAGATAAAATCAATGTAGCTACATAAACTGTAAAAATGGTGCGAGTAATACCAAACGGTAGCAAAGGCAGTCATAAAAACATGTAGCTAAGTATGATACTGGTATAAAAATGTGTACAACAATACCACTGCTGAATCCAGATGAGGAGGGGTTAACATCAGTCCGTCGGCATGTAGATGTCCCGTGAAGGGAACTATCACAACTCCCAGTGGATGGCTGTAGAATCCCAGGTTGATAAAGGGAAGTGATAGAGGGAAGTGTAACAGCCCTTGCGTGTGGCAGATAGTAAGGTCCCGCCGGCATGCAGATATGAAGGCACAGCAAAGGAGCCCTTCAGATGGACACGGCAAACGCCCCGCCGGTGTCCGTGACGTCACCGGATCTCCGTCAGAACTCCCTGAAGACCCAGAAGCTGGCGGAGAGGTGAGTACCGATCAAAATAATTTTGATCGATCAAAAAAATTAATCGATTAATCAAGGAATTTATAGTTAATTTCCACACCCCTAGATTTAAGGTAGATATTAAAGAAAAAAAAACATATTTCTCCTATTTTCAATATAAAGATAGTCCATCAGTTTTTGTTCACCATCACCTCCTGCCCCCCTCACCTCCTGCCACCATCACCACCTCCTACCACCATCACCACCTCCTTCTGTCACCACCGTCACCTCCTGCCACCACCGTCACCTCCTGCCACCACCAGCTCCTTTCACCTCCTGCCACCACCAGCTCCTCCTGCCACCGTCACCTCCTGCCACCACCAGCTCCTGCCCTAACCAGCTCCTGCCACCACCAGCCCCCTCCAGCTCCTGCCACCATCACCAGCTCCTGCCACAAGCTCCTCCTGCCACCATCAGCTCCTCCTGCCACCACCAGCTTTTGCCACAAGCTCCTCCTGCCGCCGCCAGCTCCTCCTGTCACCACCAGCTCCTCCTGTCACCACCTGCCCCCACCAGCTCCTGCCAACTCCTGCCCCCACCAGCTCCTGCCATCATCACCAGCTCCTGCCACAAGCTCCTGCTGCCCCCACCAGCTCCTGCCACCATCACCATCTCCTGCCACAAGCTCCTCCTGCCACCGCCAGCTCCTCCTGCCACCACAAGCTCCCACCACAAGCTCCTCCTGCCCCCACCAGCTCCTGCCACAAGCTCCTCCTGCCCCTACCAGCTCTTGCCACCTCCTGCCCCCACCAGCTCCTGCCACCATCACCATCTCCTGCCCCAAGCTCCTCCTGCCACTGCCAGCTCCTCCTGTCACCGCCAGCTTCTCCTGTCACCACCAGCTCCTGCAACCTCCTGCCCCCACCACCACCACAAGCTCCTGCCACAAGCTCCTCCTGCCCCCATCACCTCCTCTATTTATTACCTTAAAGCAAGGAAGTCTGAGAATGCAGGCTTGCCCTGAGCTGGTCCGTTTGTGCTGTGGATGCCTGAGCAGCTGCTGGGCTGGGCTGTTACTGAATTGTCTGGGCAGACCACCGCCGACACCACGAAGGCAAGACTCCTCTATTCCGCCTGCTCAGCTACTGTATTTTTAAAGGCTGGCGCGCCTGGCGGGATGCACCATGACATCACTCGCATCGCCGCCAGTAGCGCGCCACACAGCTTCTGTCAAATCCGCCCCCCTGGGCCCGGGCGGAATACAGGATCGGATCAGCTCGACGGCTCAGCTCGGGAGCTCACCGGAACTGCGCATGCGCACTTCAAAGTCGACCCGGTCACGGCTATTTTTTACGGGAACGTTTATCCTATCACGGACATTTACGGACGGGGAGAAAGTGCCTTGTTTTTACAGGCTGCCCGTAAAAATACGGGCGGTTGACAACACTGCCTCCATACCCAATTCAATACATATATACATAGGGTTCACCCTGGGACTTTGAGTGAGGTGAGTATGGTTAGCCAAAAAACATATAATGATTTTATAAAAAGTAGATTTATTACAATTTTTTGCGCATATAAAACACAGCAGAAATGAATGCAGGCCGATAAAATATGCATACAATGTGAAAAGAAGACAATCCACATACATGGTAAACAGTATATAACCAATATACAAACATACAAAGTTTGTTAAACACCTGAGACTACAGAAACTAACATTCATTTCAGTGAATGCTGCAGTAGAAGTAAGTTTTCATGAAAGTTAGATCTTAAGTTTGAAGTTTTCATGAAAGTTAGATCCTAAGTTTGACGTTTTCTTAAGTTTAAGTTTAAGTTTGAAGTTTTCATGAAAGTTAGATCCTAAGTTTGACGTTTTCATGTAAGTTAGATCCTAAGTGTGAATAAGCCTCAGAGACCTGGAGAAGTTGCACAGCAAATCTACAACTCAACAAGGACTGAGCCCCGAGAGATAAATAAACCTATATAAAGAATCCATGACTTTAACAGAATACTTTATGCCGTGTATTTCTGGCATAACATTTAGGAGCATCACAATGCATTTTTCTAGCAACAGAATATGGTTCTTCAATAAAAGGTAAATATAACTAATACTGTGCTGTACGTAATAAGAAGATGGAATATGAAATACACATCAGGACCCTGTTGTTATGCTATTTCATGTGCTTGACAAAGTTTTTGCACAAGCCATACTAAAGTTGTAGAAGACCGACCCAGAATAGCAATAGTGAGTTACTTTTTCGTGTGTTTGACTTTGACACCCAAATTAAAGCTTCTTTTAAATTGTTACACTGCCAGAAGGAAAGAACAAAATGAAAAAAATACCTTTACTGACATTTTTAAGCTGCATTTTCATATTCCAGTAGAGGTAAGCAATGAAATAATTCTCAGTAAACCATTTGCTGACTACCTAACACTTGCAGAATAGGTGGGCCTTAAAGGTATACTAAACACACACCATATCATTTTCATTATCCCTTCTCTTTCTGTATGTGGAGGATGGCACTGTAATTATTTTATTTAAAAAAAAAGTAAATTTTTTTCTAATCGTATACAGCTGGCACATGACCCAGCTTTTTCCAAGCCTGTCTGTAGGGAAACAGTGGGAAGAGGAGCTTCTAGTTCTCTGCTGCTGGTCACATATTAAAAAAAAAAAAAAAATAGTCTTTTGGATATGGTATAAAAGTACATAATTAATATCAATAAACAGTTATAAATTATCATTCAAATATATATTTGACTTGTGGTGGTGTTCCGCGCAATGTGGATTTTATTAAGGCTGCTGCCCCCCCTGATATGTAATCTGTCACAAGGCAAATTACTGGGTAATGTGGTAATAGGTGTGGGGTATATGGCGCTACCTTTATGCTCTGGGAACTTATTCGGATTGGTGTTGGGTTTCCTCTACGGGTACAACTGATAAGCCCCTATGGGATAAGGTGCAGGACTGTGTGTATTTTGTGCTAGTAATCCTAGATTCTATATATTAGCTGTGTATGTGATCCTCAACTCCTATGTATGTGGAAAAAATCCTAACCCTCCAGAGGTTGTGACAATTGTGCTAATTAAATAAAAAATAAATGTTACCCTTATTGATGTCTATGATATCTATGTGGGTGTGATTTCACATCATATTGTATGCAAATTCCATAATCCAAACATTAATCTCAAAATTCCAAACAAACTTCTAGTGAACTCAGTATTTCAAACAATCAAAAAACCAAAAAACAATATTCCAAAAATTACTTCCCAACACCAATCCGAATAAGTTCCCAGAGCATAAAGGTAGCGCCATATACCCCACACCTATTACCAAATATATATTTGAAATTAAATGTTTATTATTTTTTGACAATAACATGGTGGGGGTGGATTTCTGACAGTCACTGGCTGTTTTACACCCAACAGCCTGTGTCTAAGGGTCCTTTCACACAGGCTTTTCGATCAGGTCCACATGTCAGTTTTTCAGGTGGACCTGATCGAACCCTCCAGTCTCCCCTATGGAGCAGTTTGCGCGAACCTTCGGTCCGTTTGCAGGTTCTGGTGCAAACCGAACCGGGGGGTGTTCAGTTCATCCCTAGAGGGGACCCCATAGAATATTTTCCCACAGCAGACAGGCCAGTGTCTGACACGATATTGAAAGACATGCTGCTGTCCCTGAGATCCTCCCTACAGTCAGATTTGTTTAAAGGGTTGAATGAATGCCAGAGGGAAGTTCAAGCCCTGGGGCACAGAGTTCACCAAGTAGAAACCAAGATGGAGGAATATAAATCATCATACAATACGATGGTGGAGGCCCATACAGCGCAGGGAGAAGATATAGATTGGATTAAGGACAAAATGGCGGACCTCGAGGACTGGTCCAGGAGGAACAATCTCAAACTGAGAGGCATACCTGAATCTGTTCCCCCTAACCAGCTCCTGCAATATGCCCAGACCCTGTTTTCCACTCTGTTACCAGGGGCAACAACCACAGGATCTCCTTGTGGACAGGATCCACAGGGTCCCCAAACCACCGTTCCTCCCTGATGATACTCCCAGAGATATACTGCTGAGGGCAAATTTCTACCACATCAAGGACCAAATCCTACAGGCCTCACGCAAGCCAGGAGACATCCCCCAGAAGTATGCCAACATCAGACTATTGCCTGATTTATCCAGACACACACTACAACGTCGTCGCAACCTGCTGACTATCACCAAAGCAGCGAGGAACCACAATATCCTCCACAAATGGAAATACCCCGCTACCCTTACCATAACTCACAACGAGAGCACCATATCTGTGTCCAAATTGGAAGAAGGGATTGGTGTCTTACGCCAATGGGGTTACTTCCGGATCAACCTGCCCCGCAACCACCTCTCTCAGGCTTGCAACCCAAGCAAAACGACTGGCAGGTGGTGTCCCACAAGCGCTCTTCTAAATAGAAAACCGGTGGAAATGCATGACTCTGATCCATAACCATGCATGAATATTTCCGGGGTCAAGATATCACTGTTTGAATCTCCTTCACACCCCTCTCCTATCAGTAGCAGCTACTACTGCACGAGGATCAGTTTATGGATCCATTCCTATTTCTAACCCAGTTGACTGTTTTTGTTCTTTTTTGTTCTTTCTATTGTTTACTTGATATACACAGATCCGTCAGAAGTAACATGACCACCATCGATGAAGAAGTTAAGATCCAGCTACCCTCCCAGCTCAGCATGACAGCATCTAAGAGCGTATCCCATGGGAACAGTAAGTACCCGCACAACATCTCCACACAGACTCTCCCACATCTGATACAATGAGGATCAAATTACTCTCCCTTAATGCCCGGGATTATATCACCCAGTTAAGCGATTCTCCATGTGGAACGAAGCTAGTAAACAAGGGGCAGACATTCTTTGCGTACAGGAAATGCATTTCCAACTACACAAATCCCCGCAATGTTCGCATAAAGACTTCCCGTTTGTATATATGGCCTGTACACCTGACAGCTAAAAAGGAGGTGTCTTACTTGCCATCAAGAACTCTCTCTCCTTCCAACCCAAAGACACTGTTCTTGACGAAGGAGGCAGGTATATAATTGTTACAGGGGACATAAACTCCAAACCATACACGATCGCTAAGGTGTACGCCCCCAACTCACACCAACTCCGCTTTATAAAAAAAGTTCTCAACAAAGCAAACTCCATAAAATATGGCAACCTTTTGATATGTGGAGACTTTAACATCACTTCAGACCCGAGGCTGGACACTTCTTCATGTAAAGCTAAAGGCACTCTGTCACTCCAATCACTAATCCACAATGAGGAACTGTCCGACACTTGGAGATGCCTTCACGCAAACTAAAAAGACTACACCTTTTTCTCAAACAGACATGGCTCCTACTCTCGTATAGACATGTTTTTAACGGACAAATGGCTCTTGCAAAATGTAGAAACAACAAAAATTCATGATATTACATGGTCAGACCATGCTGCCATCTCTATGTCTGTTGTGGAAAAGGGAGTATCCTCTTCACCCGCCATCAGGCGCTGCAATACCAAACTTCTCCAAGAACAACACTATCAAAAGCCTATTTCCTTACACCTTAAAAACTACTTCCTAGAAAACACAGAATCGGTCAAGGATCCATATGTTGTATGGAACGCGCACAAGGCCTACATGAGAGGCATCCTAATACAATTGGGTGCTAAAGAAAAAAAGAGGAAGGCCCAACAATTTAATAAAGTCCTCACAGAACTGCGTGATATAGAATCTCAAAACAAAAAATCACCATCAGCACCCTTAGCTAAAAAACTGAACTCCCTCAGTGAAAACCTTAGGGAACTCCTGACACAACAGTACGATAAACATCTTAGCCATCTAAAACTAAACTACTACTCCAACGTCAATAGAGTAGGTAAATACCTAGCGAATAGACTTAAAGCGGCTCGTACCAAAACTAGAATAGCATACCACCCCACTTCATCGCACAAAATTATCAACCCCCAAGAAATAGCAAACAAATTTGCAGAATATTACAGTGCATTATATAACCTGCATAAAGACCCCAATACTCCCCAACCGGCTGCAGACAAAATCCAAGCGTTCCTACAGAGAATACATCTCCCTTCCCCGTCGGAACATCAGCTAAATGACCTAAATGCACCAGTCATGCCCCAAAAGGTGGAAAAAATGATACATTCCCTGCCAAATGGGAAATCACTCGGTCCCGATGGATTCTCTAACGAATACTTTAAAACATTTAAATCTATACTATCACCCCACCTGTCCAAGGTCTTCATTAAAGCCGTAGACTCGGCAACTCTACCCCAAGAGATGTTGTGAGCACACATAGTGACACTACCAAAACCAGACCCCAATACCCCAGCAAACTTTAGGCCCATATCCCTTCGCAACACAGATACTAAAGTCTATGCAAAATTGTTGGCCAAAAGACTAACGAACATCATACCTTTACTCATCCAGTGCGACCAGATGGGATTTGTGAAGGGGAGGCAAACCTCTGATGCAACAAGGAGGATCATTAATGTGATACACCATGCTGAACAAACTTGAGCGCCTTCTCTGCTGCTTTCAATAGACGCAGAGAAGGCGTTCGATAGAGTCCATTGGACTTATATGGAAAAAGTCTTAGATAAACTTGGCTTCAAAGGAAACATACTAAATGCTGTCTTAGCACTCTATTCTTCACCGTCTGCACAGGTATATTCTGCAGGTTTTCTATCAACACCCTTCGCCATCTCGAATGGGACCAGACAGGGTTGCCCCTTGTCTCCGAACATTTTTAACATAATAAATTAACCTCTGGCTGAAGCTATCCGTTCCAATTCCTTGATTACGGGCTTCCAGTTTAGCTCTAGTAAACACACCATCAACTTATTTGGGGATGACGTAATCCTGCTCTTGTCCAACCCGCTCACATCTTGGTTGGAAATATATATGGAATGGAAAAAAAGCTAGATGCTCACGGAATAATTGCACGTCCCACAAACAGGCAGGTGGGGCGGGACAAGTGGACATTTATGACTACCTTTGGGCGGTACGCTTAGATCAAATTAAATACTGGTTACAGGAAACTGATACACCACTTTGGGTAGACGTAGAAAATGCTATATCGCAGACGAAAGACTTGACACTACTACTTCTGGGAGACAGATGGGCTCAATGGGATACGACCATGCTATCACCCCCAATGCAGTCTTCCATTAAGACATGGAGGTTCCTCCTAGAACAAAATCACCAAGATATACAGGTCACAAACCTAAAATTACCCTTGCAGTTGCTAGAAGCTAAAATTCCAATGCTGAAAGTCACAGACCTGACAGACCAGGGTATAACATACATATCGGACCTTTATGAGGGTACACGTCACAAATCCGTGAACCAAATTATGACACAATATCACCTCACGAACGACAAACTGTTCAAATGTATGCAAATCACGCATTTCCTGCAATTCATGACCCCACCAACTATAGCACTTCCGAGTAAAGTATGGCAATTCTATTCCACAGCCAAACAAGACCCAAAAGGCATATCATTCTTCTACAACACACTCCAAGACAAACTAACGTTCTCCAAAACTATAGCAATGAAAAAATGGGAAGTAGATCTGGGTTCCTCTTTCTCAGGAGAACAATGGAAACACACATTTAAAGAAATACATAAAGCTTCCCACTGTGTTAAACACTGAGAATTGGTGATTAAAATGGCAAACAGATGGCACTACAGTCCATTCAGATTAGCAACGTACTTCCCAGGAGCATCAGCTAATTGCTGGAGAGAATGTGGACAAATATGGAATCTACTACATATGCTCTGGCAATGTCCAAATATTAAAAGCCTATGGAACCAGGTTTTACAATTAATCTCATCCCTGACAGGAATAATCACAACCCCAGACACTGCTCTAGCACTTCTACACTTAAACATAGACAAATTTCAGTATAACTTCAGACCAGTCATAACTTACATACTTTTAGAAACACGTTCACTGATCCTGCGTAATTGGAAATCTAGCAAGGCCATAAATATATCTGACGTAACAACAGCGGTGCATGGGAACTACACATTTGAACAACTAATAGCTATTAACTCTCTGAATTGCAAAAAATTTGACAACTGTTGGTCTATCTGGCCCAAACACTTTTGACATATCGCCAAGATGCTTTAATGAAATTTAAGAATGTACAGCATATCAGATGCTTTGTATATCAATTTATCCTTTGTACTTTGTTAAACTTGAAAATTCTCAATAAACATTATTGAAAAAAAAAAGAAAAATAGAATTTCTTCATCAGTTTAAGCCAATATTTATTCTGCTACATATTTTTGGTAACAAAAAATCCCAATAAGCGTATATTGATTGGTTTTGCGCAAAAGTTATAGCGTCTACAAATTATGGGATACTTTTATGAAATTTTTATTTATTTAATTTTTTTACTGGTAATGGCGGTGATCATATTGCGGCGGACAAATCGGGCACTAAGTGACACTTTTGAATTTTTTTGGGGGACCAGTGACACTAATGCAGTGATCAGTGCTAAAACTATGCACTGTCACTGTACTAATGACACTGGCAGGAAAGGGTTAACATCAGGGGCGATCAAAGGGTTAACTGTGCGCCTAGGGGGTGTTCTCTAACTGTGTGGGGGAGGTGCTTGTACAGTGGGAAGGCAGAGATCCATGTTCCTGCTTAGCAGAAACACAGGATTGCTACCTTCCCTTCTCAAAGAACGGCGATCTTCCTTGTTTACATAGGCAGACTGGCATTCTGCTAATCTCCGGATTACCCGCTGATTGGCTCCCGCTGTGTCCAAGCACAGTGGGAGTGGGTCGCCAGCAGCACATTCGCCCCAGACCCGGAAGTGTCAGATCATGTAATAGGTACGTGATCTGGCACAGAGCGGCCGCCCTGCCGCAGTATATGTGCATGGGGCGGTCGCTATGTGGTCAATAGGAAAGCAGAGGAACTGGCAGAAACACCAGGAATCTCACATAAAGGAAGTAATACAAAGAGAACAGGAGACTTCTTCATATAAGTACATGGTACAGCAGCCACATATCACGAATATCAAGTGTTGGGGTAACAAATGCTTTAAGGATTGTGCTTATTTATGGTGCGCAGTGCACAAGCAAACTAAGGGCCAGTTCACACCACATGCAGTCCAGTGCGTCTTTTTTATGCATCAAAAACGCATGGAAAGTAGGTTATATGGTTTCCAATGGCATAGTTCACACCAGTGCAGTCAGTTCCAGGGCTTTCCAGCTCCATAAAAAAAAAAGTAGAACATGCTGCATTTTTCCTGCACTGTACTGTACTGGAACGCGGTAAAACGCATCAAAAATGTACTGGCATGCATCAAAAAGGCACCAGAAATGCACCGGACCCCAGTACAGTGGGGAAAAAAATATGAAAAAAGGGATCTGGAATGCATCCGTAAATGCATCAAAAACGCACCGGAACGTGTCAAAAACGCGCATGCAAAAACGCATCCGGAACGGATCTGGAATGCGTTTTTGTGTCGTGAACCGGCCCTAAATGTCTTTTAGGGTTTCCATCTGCATTATTTTTTATAATCTTTGATATAGCAAAAGTGTGGGTGGTCATTGAATGATAAAAAATATAACAAAAAAGTGTGGGGAAAAAAGTAATTTTATGGTGTGCATTAAAACCAAGACGTGGTGTGATTTCTGTGGGTGATACTTATTATGGGAGTTGTGAACAATGTAGAGGTGTGGGTGTAGGCAGGTGAAGTTCCCCTTTAGGTGAGATCCCCTCCCGGGAGGAGTGGGAAGGAGTCCCATTAGGTGGGTGGTTCTGGGGCTGGGAGTCCATTTGGGCCTGGAAGCAGGAAGAAGAAGGAGGACAACACAACGTGTCTTATGGGTGGGGAGAAGAAGCTACTGTAGGTCACAAGAGGCCCCTTAGGCCTGGACCACTCTTGGGACAGGAAAATACTTTCTTGGGTACCCCAATGGACATGCTAGAGGAAGGTGGTCTTAGGACTTGAGCCCAAGCACAACTTTCCCATATGGGATCGGGGTCGGTCTACACAATGAAAATGGTAAACAGGACAAATAGAGAAAGGGAATCTCCGCAACGGGGGCACATACATCAATAAAAACGTAATAGGGGTTTTAATCCATCTCCACTCTATCCAAAAAATAAAAATAAAAATGTTGCCTTTATTTATACTTTAAAACATAAAAATCCTGACAATCAGGCTGGTGTAGTGCAGATTGTCTGTGTACAGTATGTGATGCACTGGACTTTAGTGCCTGGTCAGGTATGACCGCATTCCTCTGTATACAGACAATAGGCCCGCCCAGGGAATCTGACTATCCATACACACAGCACCATGATTTCCTGTACATCTACAGACACTGCCGAAGTCATTAAACTCACAAAACAGACTTATCCCTGACAACCTCTGGTCTTCTACATGGAATGAAGTCATGTCATATAGGGAGGTCCATCATCTAGACTGGAATACTTTGTCCTCTAATCCATGATCTATATTTTCCATCACCAATAACGAACTTACTGATATCTCAGCAAAGGTGAGTCCTTGCAAAATCTCCTAATCGCTTTACCTGCAGTCATTGACGACAAACCATGTAATCGTAATTTCCTTTTTCCCAACAAACGGTTGTTCAATAAGGTTCAGACCGTTAATACTTAGGCCGCATACACACTATTTGATTTTCTGCAGATTTTTGTCTTCAGATTTACCAAAACCATATAATATGAGGTCAAACCTTAAGAGTTTAAATTTGTATGCAATCAGGCAGGCCCTTGCACTACATGGTTTTGGTAAATCTGAAGACAAAAATCTGCAGAAAATCTAATAGTGTGTATGGGGTCCTAGACATGTGCATGCCAGAAATATTTGCTTTGTTTCTTTTTGGATACATTCATTCATTGAAGAGTTTCTCTTCATCATATTCGTTATGTTAAACCAAATTAAATTTGTATACTCGTTGGTCCGTGTGGATTCCAAAAATGTTTGCAGTTTTTCCAGAAAATTGCTATATATTCGATATATTATTGACTCGGAAAGATTTGATATTTATGGACACCCACCAACCCACCAAAAGAAATGGCATGAGCTGATTGGACAATATGGACTGGCGTCATGTGCATCTGTATTAACGAAATTCGGATCCATTCATTACCCCAATCCAAAGTATCGACAAATTAGAAAACTGAATTCATTTTCCCATGGGCCCCAACTACTATCGCATTATGTGATGTTATCTGAAAGAAACAAATGTACTCGTGAATTTCGTTATATAACTTTTTTCGGATTTGTTGACATTCGTTACTATGTCCATAGTATACATTTGAATCTTGGAAAATTACATTTTCGTCCGAAAAACGAATCGGAATAAAACAAAATGCAATTTCTGCCTCTCAGATAAGTTTCCACTGACAACATTGATCTTTTTAGCAATCTGTAAGGGGGTAATTCTTCCCAATGACCACAAGTGTAAGGAGCATTCTTCCCACTGAATATCACACTAATGTATCACACTAGATATAGCTTACAGTGAGGGAAAAAAGTATTTAATCCCCTGCTGATTTCGTACGTTTGCCCACTGACAATGAAATTATCAGTCTGTCATTTTAATTATAGGTTTATTTTAACAGTGGGAGACAGAATAACAACAAAAATATCCAGAAAAACACATTTCAAAAAATGTATAAATGATTTGCATTTTGATGAGTGAAATAAGTATTTGACCCTTTTTTGCAAAATATGACTTAGTACTTGGTGGCAAAACCCTTGTTGGCAATCGGAGGTTAGACGTCTTATAGTTGGACACCAGGTTTATACACATCTCAGGGGGGATTTTGTCCCACTCCTCTTTGCTGATCCTCTCCAAGTCAATAAGGTTCCGAGGCTGATGTTTGGGAGCTCCCTCCATATATTTTCTATGGGATTAAGGTCTGGAGACTGGCTAGGCCACTCCGGGACCTTAATGTGCTCCTTCTTGATCCACTCTTTTGATGCCGTGTGTTTTATATTATTGTCATGCTGGAATACCCACCCACCATGGCTGAGGGAAGGAGGTTCTCACCAAAGATTTGACAGTACATGACCCCATCCATCGTCCCATTGATGTGGTAAATGTTGTCTTGTCCCCTTAGCAGAAAAAACATCCCCAAAGCATAATGTTTCCACCTCCATGTTTGACAGAGGTCAGATCTATATAGTTGTATATAAAATACTATTTATGGACTATTTATCTATCAAAAATTATTTTACAGGACTAAAGCCTTCAAACACTTTCTATATTTCTGCATTTGTAAAAGCCTAATGGCTTTTAGAAATAATAGTGCTAAAAAAAAAAAAAGCACTTGTGGGTTTAACCAATCTTTTTTTGTAAAATTCTCCTTTAAGGGGGCGTGGCAGGGAGTGTGTCCTATGCATACATTTTTTTTGCTAATAGGTGTCCCTCGTTCCCATCTTAGAAAGTGGGAGGTATGGATATAGTCATTTTAAGCAGGGGTTCCCTGAAACCGGAAAGTTATTTCAAGGTTAAAAAGGTTGACAAAGGTTCTCCACTTTTCACTTTGGCCATACCTCCCAACTTTTTGAAATAGGAACAAGGGACACCTATTAGCAAAAGTATGTAGGCATAGGACACACCCCCTGCATCACCCCGTTAAATGAGAATTATACCAAAAAAAAATAAAAATGTACCACTACTTTTCCTTTTATACTGGCTTTCGAAATTTACAAATGCAGCAATTTAGAATTCAGATGAAAGGTTTAGCACTGGGAAACACCTTTTGAAAGATAAAAAGTGCATTTTTTATACATCTATATAGATCAGACCAAAATGAGGGACATACAGTATAAGGAGGAAAGAAGGACTAAGGGGCTTTGTTCCAAATCAGAGACAGTTCCTATGAAATCAGGGACAGTTGGGAGCTATGCTGTGGCCTAATTCAAAATGTAACCGCAGGTCACGACTGCCTCCAAAGAAATAATTGCTAAAGCTTGGATAACTCCAAAACTTTGCTTACAGAAACCAAGCATAGGGTTATGCAGTTCCAGCAATGAATGCAGTGAAAAGAGTGTTCTTAGTGTAGAAATAAAACCACTCAGGTGCTCTGGTGATGAGATTGCTAATTACTAATAATCCTCAGTAATTAATAATTACTGAGGACTAATCATGCAAAGTAGCTTAGCAAATATATATACTCACCGGCCACTTTATTAGGTACACCTGTTCAATTGCTTGGTAACACAAATTGCTAATCAGCCAATCACATGGCAGCAACTCAATGCATTTAGGCATCTAGACGTGGTGAAAACAAAGCATCTGAATGGGGAAGAAAGGGGATTTAAGTGGCTTTGAACGTTTCATGGTTGTTGGTGCCAGATGGGCTGTTCTGAGTATTTCAAAAACTGCTGATCTACTGGAGTTTTCATGCACAACCATCTCTTGGGTTTACAGAGAATGGTCCGAAAAGGGGAAAATATCCAGTGAGTGGCATTGTGTGGATGAAAATGTCTTGTTGATGTCAGAGGAGAATGGGCAGACTGGTTCAAGATGATAGAAAGGCAACAGCAACCCAAACAACCACTTGTTAAAACCAAGGTATGCAGAATACCATCTCTGAACGCACAACACATCGAACTTTGAAGCAGATGGGCTACAGCAGCAGAAGACCACACCGGGTGGCACTCCTGTCAGCTAAGAACAGGAAACTGAGGCTGAGGACAACAGAAGATTGGAAAAACGTTGCCTGGTCCGATGAGTCTCAATTTCAGCTGTGACATTCAGATGGTGGGGTCAGAATTTGGTGTAAACAACATGAAAGCATGGATCCATCCTGCCTTGTATCAACGGTTCAGGCTGGTGGTGGTGTAATGGTGTGGGGAATATTTTCTTGGCACATTTTGGGCAACATAGTACCAATTGAGCATCGTTTAAACTAGGGTTGCACCGATACCGATACTGGTATCGGTATCTGTGCCGATACTAAGCATTTGCAAGAGTATCGGTACTCTTGCAAATGCCCCGATACTCAAAACCGATACCTTCGGGCTCTGTACTTTCAGTTGTCAGCAGGAATTCCCCGCTAACAGCTGAAAAGTAAAGAAAAAAATGCTGGCAATTATTGGTTGTTAAGGAACAGGGCTGCGGCGTCCTTAACAACCAATCACGTGTCCTTGTGATTTCCCTCCCCGCCTCCTCCTCCCCTCTCGCCAGCTGTCACCAGGCTTGGGACTGCATATCTGTGGAAACTTCCTGCATTAGAGGTGAGCAAGCCCAGCTCCCCCCATTCCACTGTCCTCCCCCTCCTGCCGGGTGCAGCTCTCACATTCAGCTCTGCTCATCGCGGCTCCGCTAATTCTGTCACAGTCTGGTGAGCAGGAGTGAGTCCTGTGTGATCTCCGCACAGATCTGACTTTTCCCTGGCAGCTGCAAGGCTCTGCACACAGCGAGGCTTCTCCCAGTGCCCTGAGTGTCCGTACTCAGCCTGGTGGAGCCCCCCCCCCCCTCTCCCCCTCTCCAGCAAGCAGAGGCACAGACACACGGCCAGCATCACTGCAGCAGGTCAGTGTGTGACTAGATTCCCCCCCCCCCCCCCCGATGTGTCAAATACGAATTATCTACATAGTGTTAAATACATGAAACTGAAATAAAAAAGTGAATCCTAATATCAATGCCTTAATATATCTTGGAGTGTTATAATCTAAAAATTTCAGATAGTTCAGGCTGGGTGTAACAAAATGTCTGCTGCTGCTTTTATGTGGCCAAGTGCAGGGTGTAGCAAGATGGACGTTGCAGGCAGCATAGAAAAATAGTTTAGGTTCCTTTCATGTCATTTATTTCAGTGCCTGCCCATAAGTGCCATCCATCTGTCAGTGTCCATCCATCAGTACCAGCTATTCATCAGTGCCCATCCATCAGTGCGTGCCATCTATCAGTGCCAGCCATCAGTGCCATCTTTCAGTGTGTGATACCCATCAGTGCCATCTTTCAGTGCGTGCCAGCCATCAGTGCCATCTTTCAGTGCGTGCCATCTTTCAGTGCGTGCCACCTATCAGTGCCATCTTTCAGTGCGTGCCACCTATCAGTGCCATCTTTCAGTGCGTGCCACCTATCAGTGCCATCTTTCAGTGCGTGCCACCTATCAGTGCCATCTTTTCGTGCGTGCCACCTATCAGTGCCAGCCATCAGTGCATGCCACCTATCAGTGCCATCTTTCTGTGCATGCCACCTATCAGTGCCATTTTTCAGTGCCAGCCATCAGTGCGAGCCACTCATCAGTGCTGCATAATAAGTTCCCATCCATCAGTGCCACTGCCAGCCATCAGTCAGTGCCACCTTTTAGTGTCCATCAGCCAGTGCTATCCATCAGTGCGTCACATGACATAAAAAAAAAGTATCGGTAATCGGTATCGGCGAGTACTTGAAAAAAAGTATCGGTACTTGTACTCGGTCTTAAAAAAGTGGTATCGGGACAACCCTAGTTTAAACCAGTGCCGATCCTGACCTCCCTGGGGCCCTAAGCAAAATTCTGCAAAGGGGCCCTCTACCTGACCCGTGAATAATGGGCATTGTTTAAGCGTAATATTGAACGTGGCTTAAAGGGGCGTGACTCAAAGGGGCGTGGTTAGAGTCTGAGATGAACGAGGGATGGAGGGAGAGAGAGAGAGAGAGAGAGAGGGACAGCAGGCCCAGATCCTACACTGCAATAGAAATATGAGTATTCCAGAAAGTTTAACAATCAGCAGATCAAGATTCTCCAAACACCTGGTGTTAGCAATTCAATCATCCCGGCACCATGGTTGTTATGGAGTCAGGGTGATTAAAGCGCATTATTTCTATTATTACATTGTAATATAAAATTAAATCATTCAACTCACCATAATGCAGAATCAGTGGGAGCCCTGATGTCACTGTCCCCAGCCAGCGGAGTGCCTCCTTACATTTCAGGTGTCCCCAGCCAGTGGAGTACCTCCTTACATCTCAGCAGTCCCCAGCGGAGTGCCTCCTTACATCTCAGGTGTCCCCAGCGGAGTGCCTCCTTACATCTCAGGAGTGCATCCTTACATCTTAGCAGTCCCCAGCGGAGTGCCTCCTTACATCTCGGGTGTCCCCAGCCAGCGGAGTGCTTCCTTACATATCAGGTGTCCCCAGCCAGTGGAGTGCCTCCTTACATCTCAGGTGTCCCCAGCCAGCAGAGTGCCTCCTTACATCTCAGGTGTCCCCAGCCAGCGGAGTGCCTCCTTACATTTCAGGTGTCCCCAGCCAGTGGAGTACCTCCTTACATCTCAGCAGTCCCCAGCGGAGTGCCTCCTTACATCTCAGGTGTCCCCAGCGGAGTGCCTCCTTACATCTCAGCAGTCCCCAGCGGAGTGCATCCTTACATCTTAGCAGTCCCCAGCGGAGTGCCTCCTTACATCTCGGGTGTCCCCAGCCAGCGGAGTGCTTCCTTACATATCAGGTGTCCCCAGCCAGTGGAGTGCCTCCTTACATCTCAGGTGTCCCCAGCCAGCAGAGTGCCTCCTTACATCTCAGGTGTCCCCAGCCAGCGGAGTGCTTCCTTACATTTCAGGTGCCCCCCCCAGTGCCGGCCTAAGACATTGTGCTGCCTGGTACCAAGAATTAAATGCTGCCCCCCCCCAAAAAAAAATTACGCCCACCAAAAGGATATCATTTATATCATGATAACTTAAGAAGATCTGTCATGGCTCTATACATGCATGTAGCTGAATAAAGAGGACCTGTCATGGCTCTATTCATGTATAGGAGTATAAAGAGGACCTGTCATGGCTCTATACATGTATGTAGGAAATAAAGAGGACCTGTCATGGCTTTATTCATGTATAGGAGTATAACGGTCATGGCACTATACGTGTATATATATATATAAGTATAAAGAGGACTTGTCCTGGCTCTATACATGTATATACGAAAATAAAGAGGACCTGTCATGGCTCTATACATGTATGTAGAAGTATAAAGAGGACCTGTCATGGCTCCATACATGTATATAGGAGTATAAAAAGACCTCTGTGTGGCCGCGATGTCAGCCGGCCACCCGCGATCGCTCCACAGAGAGCCAGAACGGGGATCTGTCAATGTAAACAGACAGATGCCCATTCTGACAGGGGAGGAGAGACAGATCTGCTGTTCCTAGTGATTAGGAACAGAGATCTCTCTCCTCCTTCAGTCAGTCCCTTCCCCCCAGTTAGAAACACCTCCCAGGGAACACATTTAACCCCTTTCCTGCCAGTGACATTTACACAGTAATCAGTGCATTTGTATAGCACAAATCGCTGTATAAATGTCACTGGTCCCAAAAATGTGTCAAAAGTGTTCGATCTGTTCACCGCAATGTCACAGTCTCACTGAAAATCGCAGATCGCCGCCATTACTAGTAAAAGAAAAATATTAATAGAAATGCCATAAGTCTATCCCCTATTTTGTAAATGCTATAACCTTTGTGCAAACTAATCAATATACACTTATTGCGGTTTTTTTTTTTTACCAAACATATGTAGAAGAATACATATTGGCTTAAACTGATATAGAAATACCACCAACAGAAAGCTCTATTTGTGGGAAAAAAAGGACGTAAATTTTGTTTGGGTACACCGTCGCACCTCCGCACAATTGTCAGTTAAGTCGACGCAGTGCCGTATCGCAAAACAAAATTAGTGAAGTGCATCATTTCTATTATTACATTGTTATATAATATATAAAATAGTTCAACTCACCATAATGCCAAATCAGTGAGAGCCTGAGCGTGATACTTGCCACCAGATGCGGATTGTCACTTGCCACATGTTGCAGATTGTCACTTGCCACTACGCCACCTGCCGCACATTGCGGGTTGTCACTTGCCACACATTGCGGATTGTCACTTGCCACAACGCTACCTGCCACACATTGCGGATTGTCACTTGCCACTTCACCTGCCACATGTAGCGGATTGTCACTTGCCACGACGCCACCTGCCACACATTGCGGGTTGTCACTTGCCACACGTTACGGATTGTCACTTGCCACGACGTCACACTTTGCGTTTTGTCACTTGCCACACATTGAGGATTGTCACTTGCCACACATTGCGGATTGTCACTTGCCACTTCACCTGCCACATGTAGCAGATTGCCATTTGCTGTGTCCCAGAGTGAAGGCAGGCAGGTGAGAGATGACAGAGAAGAGGGGGCGTCTGCTGACAGAGAAGAGGGGGGGGCAGCTGACAGAGAGGAGGGGGGGCGGCTTACATTGAGGAGGGGGGCGGCTGACATTGAGGAGGGGGGGCAGCTGACATTGAGGAGGGGGGGCGGCTGACATTGAAGAGGGGGGGCGGCTGACATTGAGGAGGGGGGGCGGCTGACATTAAGGAGGGGGGGCGGCTGACATTGAGGAGGGGGGGCGGCTGACATTGAGGAGGGGGGCGGCTGACATTGAGGAGGGGGGGCGGCTGACATTGAGGAGGGGGGGCGGCTGACATTGAGGAGGGGGGGCGGCTGACATTGAGGAGGGGGGGCGGCTGACATTGAGGAGGGGGGGGGCGGCTGACATTGAGGAGGGGGGGGGCGGCTGACATTGAGGAGGGGGGGGCTGCTGACATTGAGGAGGGGGGGCGGCTGACATTGAGGAGGGGGAGGCGGCTGACATTGAGGAGGGGGGGCGGCTGACATTGAGAAGGGGGGGCGGCTGACATTGAGGAGGGGGGGCTGCTGACATTGAGGAGGGGGGGCTGACATTGAGGAGGGGGGGCGGCTGACATTGAGGAGGGGGGGCGGCTGACATTGAGGAGGGGGGGCGGCTGACATTGAGGAGGGGGGGCTGCTGACATTGAGGAGGGGGGGGGCGGCTGACATTGAGGAGGGGGGGCTGACAGAGAGGATGAGAGAGATGGACCTCAGGAGATAGTGACACTCAGCGAGTTAGGAGCACGCCCGGGCCCCCCCCCCCTGAGCCCTTCTATAGCTCAGCAGCGGCGAGGGGGAACAAATTAGAGGCGGAGCCGGCCGGCTACAGTGAGCTGCGGCACCGCCCACCCCTTTCCCCACAGGTCACAGTCTCAGATGACAGACAGACCGGGGCGGGGGTGGGCGGCGCCGCAGCGCTATTTCGGAAGGATCCCTCCCTTCTCATCCAGGTCTTCGGCAAAATGGCGGCCGGCGGAGACATTATCTCCGCCGGCCGCGGACCTCTAGCGGCGGCGGGGCCCTGAGTATTACTCGGGGCCCTACGCAGCTTGCGTAGTCCGCGTATAGGGCGGATCGGCCCTGGTTTAAACACCACAGGATACCTGAGTATTGTTGCTTTACGACTACAGTCTGATGGCTCCTTCCAGCAGGATAATGCACATAAAGTCACAAGGCTCCAATCATCTCACCACTGATTTCTTGAACACGACAATGAGGTCACTGCACTCCAATGGCCTCCACAGTCACCAGATCTCAATTTAAAGCGGAGGTCCACACTAAAAAATTTTTTTACATTAACAGTCTACTTAAAATATATTAAAAACATTTGAAAAAAAAAATTACTTACCAGAAATAGCTGTTGCTAGGCAGTCGTCCTAATCTGCCACTTCCTATACCGTGGAGCTGTTCCTTCTCTTCATCCCTCGCGCTGTCTTCTGGGACATGCAAGGCTCTACTGCCTGTTTCCCTTAGATAGAATGGCGGCACCGGCACCCGATCCGATAGACGGATCGGCCTCTGGGGGCCAACGTCGAGGGCTCCCTGGACAGGTAAGTGTCCTTATTAAAAGTCAGCAGCTGCAGTGTTTGTAGCTGCTGTCTTAAAAAAAAAAAAATTCCAGCTGGAACGGGAGTTTTGCATCATGGATGTGCAGCCCACAAATCTGCAGCAACTGCATGATGCTATCATGTCACTATGGACCAAAATCTCTGAGGAATGTTTCCAACACCTTGTTGAATCTATGCCATGATGAAGGCGGTTCTGAAGGCAAAAGGGGGTCCAAAACGATACTAGCAAGGTGTACCTAATAAAGTGGCTGGTGAGTGTAGATTCCAACATAGGAGACCTCAAAGCGCTCATAAAAATTGAAAATATTTCCTCCAGCCCGCTCAGAATGCCATCCTATCAATATGGGTCAAAACCACTGAGCCCTGTATCACAAAGCAATTCATAGCCACAAACACCGGTTAAGAGATATGAAAAAGGGGAAGCTTCATAGTGCAGTAAACTTCTATACCGTTTATTATTAGGTTATTGCAGTTACAAATCAGCAGGAATATCACAGCATGCCAAACAAAATCAGGCTTCGAACACCGCTGTGAGTCCCAGAAGCGTGCGCAATGACGTCACCCAATCCTCTACAAAACAAAACAGATTATAGCGCACACATTCAAGAATGACATTTATCCTGCAAGGCTAGTTAACCACTTGCCGACCATGTGACGAACATATACGTCGGCAGAATGGCACGGCTGCGCAAAGCAACATATATATACACGTCGCTTTGAATTTTGCGCCGTGCGGGCGCGCGTGCTCCTGCCGTGAGCTCCGTGACCTTGCCCGCGGGACTCGCGGACTCGATGTCCGCCAGTGTCCCGCGATCGTGTCACGGAGCTGCAGAACAGGGGGATGCCTACCTGTATGTAAACACAAGGCATCTCCCTGTTCTGCCTTGTGACAGGACACTGATCTACTGCTCCCTGTCATCGGGAGCAGTGATCACTGTCATGTCACTGGTAGCCCATCCCCCACACAGTTAGAATCACTCCCTAGGACACACTTAACCCCTTCCTCGCCCCCTAGTGGTTAACCCCTTCCCTGCCAGTGTCATTTACAAAATAATCAGTGCATTTTTATAGCACTGATCGCTGTATAAATGACAATGGTCACAAAATAGCGTCAAAAGTGTCCGATGTGTCCGCCATAATGTCGCAGTTACGATAAAATTCGCAGACCGCTGCCATAGCTAGTAAAAAAAAATGATAATAAAAATGCCATAAAACTACCCCTATTTTGTAGGCGCTATAACTTTTGCGCAAACCAATCAATATACGCTTATTGTGATTTTTTTTTACCAAAAATATGTTGAAGAATACGTATTGGCCTAAACTGAGGAAAAAAAAATTTTTATATATTTTTTGGGGATATTTATTATAGCACAAAGTAAAAAAATATTGCTTTTTTTTCAAAATTGTCGCTCTTTTTTTGTTTATAGCGCAAAAAATAAAAACTGCAGAGATGATCAAATACCACCAAAAGAAAGTTCTATTAGTAGGAAAAAAAGGACGTAAATTTTGTTTGGGAGCCACGTCGCACGACCACGCAATTGTCAGTTAAAGCGATGCAGTGCCGAATTGCAAAAAATGGCCCGGTCATTGTGCAGCTAAATCCTCCGGGGCTGAAGTGGTTAAAAACACCTGAACATATTAAAAAAAATAAGGGGGCAAAATTTGGTCACACTATATGGTCATATAGTGCTAAGCCCACTTACTGCGACAAAGTCCCCCAAATTAGTGGGTCCTACCTTAGTAATAGAACGAAAGATCCTGCGTCTCAACCATGGGAGCCAAACTCCTAAATCATTACCAACTGACTCGTTTCTCCTGAAAGGGAGAAGGAGGCTCCTTTTTTCTGTTATGTACGGGTGCAGCCTCTCTGCAAGCGACAGTTATAAATGCTGGTTAGTGTACCCTTAACCTTCACCTAAAAAGTTAAAAATGAAAACCCGGTCATGTAGCACCCCTTAGGTGTGGACCACAGCTCACACCTAGTCCCACTATGATGGCTCCCAAATGTAAGTACATATACACTGATCAGCTATTACATTATATGAACTGACAGGTAAAGTGAATAACATTTATTATCTCATTACAGTTGCATTTGAAAGTGGGTTGGATATATTAGAGCAGAAATAATGGGAAAGCGTAAAGCCCCTGTACACACGATCGGATTTCCTATGGTTTTTAAACCGATGAAGCTGACTTCCATCAGTCTTGCCTACACACCTTCAGTCAAAAATCCGACCGTTCCAAACGCGGTGACGTAACACACTCTGATGAGCCGAGAAAAATTAAGTTCAATGCTTCTGAGCATGCGTCGACTTGATTCTGAGCATGCGTGGGTTTTTTATCCAATGGAGTTCCCCACAGACGATAGTAATTTGCTATCGGTTTTTTAACCATCGGATAAATTTAAAACATGTTCTATTTTTAAACACCGATGGAAAAAAGACCGATGGGGCCCATACACGATCGGTTTGTCCAATGAAAAAAGTCCATTGGACTGTTTTCATTGATAAAACCTATCGTGTGTACACGGCTTAAAGCGGTTGTATACCGCAAAACTTTTTTTTTTTTTTCAACCTGCAAGGCAGAGGTATAATGAGCTAGTATGACTAGCATACTAGCTCATTATCAATCACTTACCTTAGATCGAAGCCCCCGCAGCGGTCCTCAGACACGTCCTCCGTCGCATCCATGATACCCGAAATGACTTCCGGGTATCGCCGCTCCGGCGCTGTGATTGGCTGGAGCGGCGATGACGTCACTCCCGCACATGCGCGGGGAACGGCACGATCCCTGCGCATGCGCGAATTCCGGCAGTGTCCGGCGGGCTCCCATTCAAGAGCCGCCGCGCTCAGTGCGCCTGCGCCGTTATCTACGGCGCATGCGCCGTAGATATCGGTACAGACTTTTTTGCAAATATCTCAGAGACCGTGTAGGTCTCGGAGATATTGCAAGCACCTACAGGTAAGCCTTAATGTAGGCTTACCTGTAGGTGCTTTTAATATTTTTGGGTATACAACCACTTTAAGGATTTGGGTGACTTTGACTAGGGCTAAATTATAATGGCTAGACAACTGGATCAGAGCAACTCTAAACCTGCAGCTCTCGTGGGAAGATCCTGGTCTGCAATGGTCAGGACCGACCAAAAGGAGGAAAATCGGTCAACCGGCAACAGGGTCATTGGCGGCTAGTGATGAGCCGAACACCCCCGGGTTCGGTTCGCACCAGAACCCGCGAACGGACCGAAAGTTCGAACGAACATTAGAACCCTATTAAATACAATGGATGCGAACGTTCGAATTCTAAAGTGCTAATTATAACAACTATTATGCATGTTATTGTCATAAATAGGGTTTGGGAACCCGGGTTCTGCACCAGGGGACATGTATCAATGCAAAAAGAAGTTTTAAAAACGGTCGTTTTTCGGGAGCAGTCATTTTAATGATGCATAAAGTGAAAAAAAAAAGTCAAATATTCCTTTAAATATCGTACCTGGGGGGTGTCTAAAGTATGCCTGTGAAGTGCCACGTGTTTCCCGTGTTTAGAACTGTCCCTGCACAAAATGACACTTCTAAAGGAAAAAAAAGCCATTTAAAACTGCTTGCGGCTTTAATGTAATGTCTGGTCCCGGTAATATGGATGAAATTCTTTAAGAAAAATGGCATAGCTACCCCATGACCCCCCCCCTACCCCAGCCCATTACCAGCCCCTTTGGGTCTTGTATGGATATTAAGGGGAACCCCGCACATAAAATAAAAAAGGCCCTATATACTCTGAACAGCCGTATACAGGCGGTGCATACAAGACAGGGACTGTAGGTTTGTTCTTATGTAGAATCTGTTTGTAATTTTGAACAGGTACATTGTTGAAGTGTAGCTCCAGCCCAAAAATCTATTTTTAAACTTTTTGGGAAACATAGGTAAGGGTTATCACCCCTGTAACATTTGTTTTGCTGTCTGTGCCCCTGTTCAGAACATTTCACCTCACTTTCCGTCCCAATGACAACTGTTTTTGAAATGTGGTGTTTTTCTTGAAACAAGGATTGCTGATAAAGCATCAGTACAGATGAGACCCCTTTCTCCCATATTTATTCTTACAGGAGAGAATTTTCCTTTCTAGGGGTAGATTTCCTCTCACTTCCTGTTGTCTTCTTTCGTTTGCAAGTAGGAGTCGTTTGTAAGTTGGATGTTTGAAAGTAGGGACCTGCCGTATATACTCTGCAGAAATAGGCCCCTTAGTTGTTGGTGTTGGCACAACACTGTAAGCACTCAGTTACTCTTGGTTGGTGCTGGAACGCCCTGCTGTCAACTATTATATCAGGAATTTTAATTACATATAATTGTTGAACAGTGGTAGTAAAAATTGGGGCTTTGATGGTGGTGCTGGTGCCACAACACTGTAAGCCCTGACAGTTACTCTTGGTGGGTGCAGCAATGGGCCCTGCTGTGAATTATTAGATCAAGAATTGTAATTACATGCCCCTTTTGAACAGGGGCTGAAAAATTGGGCCTTTCGTGGTGGTGGTGGTGGTGGCGTTGCCACAAGACTGTAAGCCCTCAGAGTTACTCTTGGTGGGTGCAGCAATGGACCCTGCTGTGAATTATTAGATCAAGAATTGTAATTGCATGCCCCTGTTGAACAGGGGCTGAAAAATTGGGCCTTAGGCACTGGTGGCACAACACTACAACCCCTCACAGATACTGTACTTGGAGCACAGCAATGAGCCCTGTTGCAAAGTATTGCTTCAAAAATTGTAATGACACGCCCCTGTTAAACAGGGGCTGAAAAATTGGGCCTTAGGCACTGGTGCCACAACACTCCAACCCCTCACAGATACTGTACTTGGAGCACAGCAATGAGCCCTATGGCAAATTATTGCTAAAAAAATTGTAATTACACGCCCCTGTAAAACAGGGGCTGAAAAATTGGGCCTTAGCCACTGGTGGCGGCACCCATAAACAAAAATGATCTTCCAAGCTATCATCATCAATCGTATCATTGAGGACTCGGAGGAGGAGGATAGCCAGTCAACATAACAGCACAGGCACTCAGCATCAGCATCAGTCTTGAAGGGATGTGACATGTTAAAATCAATTAGTCTGTTATATCAGCATCAGGTGTGTGGTAACTGGTGGTGATCCAAGACTGGTTCATCTTGATGAAAGTCAGTCGATCAACCGAGTCGGTGGACAGGCGCACCCTGTGATCCGTGACAAATCCTCCAGCAGCACTGAATGTGCGTTCCGAAAGAACGCTGGATGCAGGACAGGCCAGTAGCTCAATTGCATACTGTGCAAGCTCTGGCCAGTGATCCATCCTCAAGACCCAGTAAGCCAGAGGATTTTCGGTGGGGAAGATGTCCAAGTCTGACCTTGCCCCTAGATATTCCTGCACCATGTTTATCAGACGCTGGCGATGGTTGCTGGAACCGATCATACTTTGGGGCTGCGGACTAAAGAATTGTCTGAACGCATCGGTCAGACGGCCACCTTCCCCACCGCTCCTTCTTTGACTGGCCGAAGCCTCAGCAACTCGTTGTCCAGGACCAGGAGTTTGTAACCTCCCAGTCTCTGGGAACGCGTTGCACAGACCTTTCTGCAAGGCCTCCCGGAGTTGTCTCATCCTCTGCTCCCTCTGCGACGGTAACATAAGGTCCGCAACCTTACCCTTGTACCGTGGATCAAGGAGAGTGGCCAGCCAGTAATGGTCCCTCTCCTTGATCCGAAGAATACGAGGATCCTTCCGCAGACTTTGCAGGATCAGGGAGGCCATGCAGCGTAGGTTTGCTGAGGCATTCGCTCCGGAGTCCTCTGGGTCACTAAGGACGACATGATCCGCAGCCACCTCCTCCCAGCCACGTACAAGTCCACTGGTTTCTTGGGACTGTAAATCATCCCTAAAAGACTGCTGCTGATGATGCTGAGTGCCAGCCTCCACCTCCATGCTGACACAATCCTCCTCCTCCTCCTCCTCCTCCTCCTCCTCCTCTTCCTGTGCGATGGGTGGGACAGAAGGAACACTGTCTGGGTAAAGGGGGCCTTGAGAGGCAAGGAAGTCCTCCTCTTCCTGCCTCTGTTCTGCCTCAAGTGCCCTGTCCATTATTCCACGCAGCGTGTGCTCCAACAGGTGGACAAGAGGTACAGTGTCACTGATGCATGCACTGTCACTGCTCACCATCCTCGTGGCCTCCTCAAATGGTGCCAGGACAGTGCATGCATCCCTGATCATGCCCCACTGGCGTGGAGAAAAAAAACCAAGCTCCCCTGACCCTGTCCTGGTGCCGTAGTCGCACAGGTACTCATTGATGGCCCTCTGCTGCGTGTGCAGCCGCTGCAGCATGGCCAACGTTGAGTTCCACCTGGTGGGCATGTCACATATAAGGCGGTTCTTGGGCAGGTTCAACTCCTTTTGCAGCTCAGCCAGGCGAGCACTGGCATTATAAGATCTGCGGAAATGCACACAGACTTTCCTGGCCTGCCTCAGGACATCCTGTAAGCCCGGGTACCTGCCCAAGAACCGCTGCACCACCAGGTTAAGGACGTGAGCCACACAGGGCACATGGGTCAGTTGTCCCTGTCGGAGGGCGGAGAGGAGGTTGGTGCCATTGTCGCAAACCACCATTCCTGGCTTAAGCTGGCGTGGCGTCAACCACCTCTCGGCCTGGCCCTGCAGAGCAGACAGGACCTCTGCCCCAGTGTGGCTTCTGTCCCCCAAACACACCAGCGCAAGCACGGCATGGCATCTTTTTGCCTGCGTACTTGCGTAGCCCCGTGAATGGCTACGGAGCACCGCTGGTTCATAGGACAAACCACAGGAAGAGGCCATGGAGGAAGAAGAAGAGGAGGGGGTGGAGGAGAGAGGTGTGTCACAACCAGTAGTAGCATTTTGGAGGCGTGGCGGTGGGACAACCTCCAACACTACTGCACCTTGTCCTGCATCCTTCCCAGCTGCCAAAAGAGTGACCCAATGGGCCGTGAAAGAAAGGTAACGTCCCTGTCCATGCCTGCTGGACCATGAGTCAGCGGTAATATGCACCTTACCGCTGACCGCCCTGTCCAGCGAGGCCAAGACATTGCCTTCCACATGCCGGTAGAGAGCCGGAATAGCCTTCCGTGAGAAAAAGTGGCGTTTGGGAACCTGCCACTGAGGAACCGCACATTGCACAAACTCACGGAAGGGGGCCGAGTCTACCAACTGAAAAGGCAGCAGTTGAAGCGCTAGCAATTTAGCCAAGCTAGCATTCAACCGCTGGGCATGTGGATGGCTGGGAGTGAACTTCTTTCGACGGTCCAGCAGCTGGGGCAGGGAAATTTGCCTGCCAGAATCGGACGTCGGTGTACTGCTAGCAGAGTGGCCGCAAGTACTTGGCTGTGACACACCTAATTCTACACCTTCATTCCTCTCAGTGCATGTTTCAGAGAGGACTGAAGTTATAGTGGGGTTGGAGATCCCAGCTGATGCGGTGCAAGGAGAGGTCCGCTTTGTTCTTTGGTGTGGGTCTTTGAGGTAGGCTTGCCAACGAGCTGCATGGCAGGTCAACATATGTCTGGTCAGGCATGTGGTACCCAAGCGGTTGATGTTTTGGCCACACGATATACGCTTGAGACATATGTTGCAAACAGCAGCTGTGCGATCTGATGCACTAGCCTCAAAAAAGGCCCACACCAAAGAACTTTTTGAATGACGGGCAGAGGCAGCGCCCTGCACAGGCGGAGCTCTGCGGTGTGATTCCATCGGTGTACTGCCCTTACGCTGGCCACCAAAGGGCATCCTGCCTCGTTGGGGATGTGCCTCCTCCTCATCCTCCTCCTCCTCCTCTCTCCTATTAGGCACCCACGTGGAGTCAGTGACCTCATCATCACCTCCCTCCTCATCACTGGAGCCAATCTGGCAGTATGCTGCAGCTGCTGGAACATGACTGCCAGATTGGTGTCCTTCTTGAGCATCCCCTCTGTCTGCTCTCACGCTACTGCCTTCCTCTAGCTGGGTTTCATCATCAGACCCTTCGAAACGCTGGGCATCCTCCTGGAGCATGTACCCAACACTGTGCTGAAACAGTTCGGGGGACTCCTCAGGAGGAGGACATGGTGGGTCTAGGGAAGGAGTGACTGATGATGAGTCTGACATTGATACCAGGGAAGAGGACGCTTTGGCAGCTGCTTTTCCAGTACCCTGAGCCTGGGTGAGAGAGGATGAGGAGGAGGAGGAGGGCTTGGTCATCCACTCTGCCAAGTCTTCGGCATGATGTGGCTCAACATGTCCAGCTGCCGAAAAGAAGGACAAGCGTGTCCCATGGCCATGTGCTGATGACAATGCACCGCGTCCACGACCAGCACTGTTGCCCCCAGACACAGAGCCTGCTTGCCCTCTTTTATTGCCTCCTGACTGTCTGCCTCTCCTTGTTTGCCTTCCAGACATTCTAATAGATGGCCTGCAGGGAGATGGGAAAAAAGCAATAAGGGCTACCTTCAGGTGTCCTTCTCTGTCCCTTGAAACAAGGACTTTGACAGTGAAAGAAACTGACACACTCTCCCTACCTACAGTTTTCTGTCCCTAGAAAAAATGTTTTTTTAAGCACAATTTAGCACAAGGAGAATTCACTCACTGTCCTTCCAGGTCCCTGGAAACAAGGACTTTGACAGTGAAAGAAACTGACACACTCTCCCTACCTACAGTTTTCTGTCCCTAGAAAAAATGTTTTTTTTAAGCACAATTTAGCACAAGGAGAATTCACTCACTGTCCTTCCAGGTCCCTGGAAACAAGGACTTTGACAGTGAAAGAAACTGACACACTCTCCCTACCTACAGTTTTCTGTCCCTAGAAAAAATGTTTTTTTTAAGCACAATTTAGCACAAGGAGAATTCACTCACTGTCCTTCCAGGTCCCTGGAAACAAGGACTTTGACAGTGAAAGAAACTGACACACTCTCCCTACCTACAGTTTTCTGTCCCTAGAAAAAATGTTTTTTTTAAGCACAATTTAGCACAAGGAGAATTCACTCACTGTCCTTCCAGGTCCCTGGAAACAAGGACTTTGACAGTGAAAGAAACTGACACACTCTCCCTACCTACAGTTTTCTGTCCCTAGAAAAAATGTTTTTTTTAAGCACAATTTAGCACAAGGAGAATTCACTCACTGTCCTTCCAGGTCCCTGGAAACAAGGACTTTGACAGTGAAAGAAACTGACACACTCTCCCTACCTACAGTTTTCTGTCCCTAGAAAAAATGTTTTTTTTAAGCACAATTTAGCACAAGGAGAATTCACTCACTGTCCTTCCAGGTCCCTGGAAACAAGGACTTTGACAGTGAAAGAAACTGACACACTCTCCCTACCTACAGTTTTCTGTCCCTAGAAAAAATGTTTTTTTTAAGCACAATTTAGCACAAGGAGAATTCACTCACTGTCCTTCCAGGTCCCTGGAAACAAGGACTTTGACAGTGAAAGAAACTGACACACTCTCCCTACCTACAGTTTTCTGTCCCTAGAAAAAATGTTTTTTTAAGCACAATTTAGCACAAGGAGAATTCACTCACTGTCCTTCCAGGTCCCTGGAAACAAGGACTTTGACAGTGAAAGAAACTGACACACTCTCCCTACCTACAGTTTTCTGTCCCTAGAAAAAATGTTTTTTTTAAGCACAATTTAGCACAAGGAGAATTCACTCACTGTCCTTCCAGGTCCCTGGAAACAAGGACTTTGACAGTGAAAGAAACTGACACACTCTACCTACCTACAGTTTTCTGTCCCTAGAAAAAATGTTTTTTTTAAGCACAATTTAGCACAAGGAGAATTCACTCACTGTCCTTCCAGGTCCCTGGAAACAAGGACTTTGACAGTGAAAGAAACTGACACACTCTCCCTACCTACAGTTTTCTGTCCCTAGAAAAAATGTTTTTTTTAAGCACAATTTAGCACAAGGAGAATTCACTCACTGTCCTTCCAGGTCCCTGGAAACAAGGACTTTGACAGTGAAAGAAACTGACACACTCTCCCTACCTACAGTTTTCTGTCCCTAGAAAAAATGTTTTTTTTAAGCACAATTTAGCACAAGGAGAATTCACTCACTGTCCTTCCAGGTCCCTGGAAACAAGGACTTTGACAGTGAAAGAAACTGACACACTCTCCCTACCTACAGTTTTCTGTCCCTAGAAAAAATGTTTTTTTTAAGCACAATTTAGCACAAGGAGAATTCACTCACTGTCCTTCCAGGTCCCTGGAAACAAGGACTTTGACAGTGAAAGAAACTGACACACTCTCCCTACCTACAGTTTTCTGTCCCTAGAAAAAATGTTTTTTTTAAGCACAATTTAGCACAAGGAGAATTCACTCACTGTCCTTCCAGGTCCCTGGAAACAAGGACTTTGACAGTGAAAGAAACTGACACACTCTCCCTACCTACAGTTTTCTGTCCCTAGAAAAAATGTTTTTTTTAAGCACAATTTAGCACAAGGAGAATTCACTCACTGTCCTTCCAGGTCCCTGGAAACAAGGACTTTGACAGTGAAAGAAACTGACACACTCTCCCTACCTACAGTTTTCTGTCCCTAGAAAAAATGTTTTTTTTAAGCACAATTTAGCACAAGGAGAATTCACTCACTGTCCTTCCAGGTCCCTGGAAACAAGGACTTTGACAGTGAAAGAAACTGACACACTCTCCCTACCTACAGTTTTCTGTCCCTAGAAAAAATGTTTTTTTTAAGCACAATTTAGCACAAGGAGAATTCACTCACTGTCCTTCCAGGTCCCTGGAAACAAGGACTTTGACAGTGAAAGAAACTGACACACTCTCCCTACCTACAGTTTTCTGTCCCTAGAAAAAATGTTTTTTTTAAGCACAATTTAGCACAAGGAGAATTCACTCACTGTCCTTCCAGGTCCCTGGAAACAAGGACTTTGACAGTGAAAGAAACTGACACACTCTCCCTACCTACAGTTTTCTGTCCCTAGAAAAAATGTTTTTTTTAAGCACAATTTAGCACAAGGAGAATTCACTCACTGTCCTTCCAGGTCCCTGGAAACAAGGACTTTGACAGTGAAAGAAACTGACACACTCTCCCTACCTACAGTTTTCTGTCCCTAGAAAAAATGTTTTTTTAAGCACAATTTAGCACAAGGAGAATTCACTCACTGTCCTTCCAGGTCCCTGGAAACAAGGACTTTGACAGTGAAAGAAACTGACACACTCTACCTACCTACAGTTTTCTGTCCCTAGAAAAAATGTTTTTTTTAAGCACAATTTAGCACAAGGAGAATTCACTCACTGTCCTTCCAGGTCCCTGGAAACAAGGACTTTGACAGTGAAAGAAACTGACACACTCTCCCTACCTACAGTTTTCTGTCCCTAGAAAAAATGTTTTTTTTAAGCACAATTTAGCACAAGGAGAATTCACTCACTGTCCTTCCAGGTCCCTGGAAACAAGGACTTTGACAGTGAAAGAAACTGACACACTCTCCCTACCTACAGTTTTCTGTCCCTAGAAAAAATGTTTTTTTTAAGCACAATTTAGCACAAGGAGAATTCACTCACTGTCCTTCCAGGTCCCTGGAAACAAGGACTTTGACAGTGAAAGAAACTGACACACTCTCCCTACCTACAGTTTTCTGTCCCTAGAAAAAATGTTTTTTTTAAGCACAATTTAGCACAAGGAGAATTCACTCACTGTCCTTCCAGGTCCCTGGAAACAAGGACTTTGACAGTGAAAGAAACTGACACACTCTCCCTACCTACAGTTTTCTGTCCCTAGAAAAAATGTTTTTTTTAAGCACAATTTAGCACAAGGAGAATTCACTCACTGTCCTTCCAGGTCCCTGGAAACAAGGACTTTGACAGTGAAAGAAACTGACACACTCTCCCTACCTACAGTTTTCTGTCCCTAGAAAAAATGTTTTTTTTAAGCACAATTTAGCACAAGGAGAATTCACTCACTGTCCTTCCAGGTCCCTGGAAACAAGGACTTTGACAGTGAAAGAAACTGACACACTCTCCCTACCTACAGTTTTCTGTCCCTAGAAAAAATGTTTTTTTTAAGCACAATTTAGCACAAGGAGAATTCACTCACTGTCCTTCCAGGTCCCTGGAAACAAGGACTTTGACAGTGAAAGAAACTGACACACTCTCCCTACCTACAGTTTTCTGTCCCTAGAAAAAATGTTTTTTTTAAGCACAATTTAGCACAAGGAGAATTCACTCACTGTCCTTCCAGGTCCCTGGAAACAAGGACTTTGACAGTGAAAGAAACTGACACACTCTCCCTACCTACAGTTTTCTGTCCCTAGAAAAAATGTTTTTTTTAAGCACAATTTAGCACAAGGAGAATTCACTCACTGTCCTTCCAGGTCCCTGGAAACAAGGACTTTGACAGTGAAAGAAACTGACACACTCTCCCTACCTACAGTTTTCTGTCCCTAGAAAAAATGTTTTTTTTAAGCACAATTTAGCACAAGGAGAATTCACTCACTGTCCTTCCAGGTCCCTGGAAACAAGGACTTTGACAGTGAAAGAAACTGACACACTCTCCCTACCTACAGTTTTCTGTCCCTAGAAAAAATGTTTTTTTAAGCACAATTTAGCACAAGGAGAATTCACTCACTGTCCTTCCAGGTCCCTGGAAACAAGGACTTTGACAGTGAAAGAAACTGACACACTCTCCCTACCTACAGTTTTCTGTCCCTAGAAAAAATGTTTTTTTTAAGCACAATTTAGCACAAGGAGAATTCACTCACTGTCCTTCCAGGTCCCTGGAAACAAGGACTTTGACAGTGAAAGAAACTGACACACTCTCCCTACCTACAGTTTTCTGTCCCTAGAAAAAATGTTTTTTTTAAGCACAATTTAGCACAAGGAGAATTCACTCACTGTCCTTCCAGGTCCCTGGAAACAAGGACTTTGACAGTGAAAGAAACTGACACACTCTCCCTACCTACAGTTTTCTGTCCCTAGAAAAAATGTTTTTTTTAAGCACAATTTAGCACAAGGAGAATTCACTCACTGTCCTTCCAGGTCCCTGGAAACAAGGACTTTGACAGTGAAAGAAACTGACACACTCTCCCTACCTACAGTTTTCTGTCCCTAGAAAAAATGTTTTTTTTAAGCACAATTTAGCACAAGGAGAATTCACTCACTGTCCTTCCAGGTCCCTGGAAACAAGGACTTTGACAGTGAAAGAAACTGACACACTCTCCCTACCTACAGTTTTCTGTCCCTAGAAAAAATGTTTTTTTTAAGCACAATTTAGCACAAGGAGAATTCACTCACTGTCCTTCCAGGTCCCTGGAAACAAGGACTTTGACAGTGAAAGAAACTGACACACTCTCCCTACCTACAGTTTTCTGTCCCTAGAAAAAATGTTTTTTTTAAGCACAATTTAGCACAAGGAGAATTCACTCACTGTCCTTCCAGGTCCCTGGAAACAAGGACTTTGACAGTGAAAGAAACTGACACACTCTCCCTACCTACAGTTTTCTGTCCCTAGAAAAAATGTTTTTTTTAAGCACAATTTAGCACAAGGAGAATTCACTCACTGTCCTTCCAGGTCCCTGGAAACAAGGACTTTGACAGTGAAAGAAACTGACACACTCTCCCTACCTACAGTTTTCTGTCCCTAGAAAAAATGTTTTTTTTAAGCACAATTTAGCACAAGGAGAATTCACTCACTGTCCTTCCAGGTCCCTGGAAACAAGGACTTTGACAGTGAAAGAAACTGACACACTCTCCCTACCTACAGTTTTCTGTCCCTAGAAAAAATGTTTTTTTTAAGCACAATTTAGCACAAGGAGAATTCACTCACTGTCCTTCCAGGTCCCTGGAAACAAGGACTTTGACAGTGAAAGAAACTGACACACTCTCCCTACCTACAGTTTTCTGTCCCTAGAAAAAATGTTTTTTTTAAGCACAATTTAGCACAAGGAGAATTCACTCACTGTCCTTCCAGGTCCCTGGAAACAAGGACTTTGACAGTGAAAGAAACTGACACACTCTCCCTACCTACAGTTTTCTGTCCCTAGAAAAAATGTTTTTTTTTAAGCACAATTTAGCACAAGGAGAATTCACTCACTGTCCTTCCAGGTCCCTGGAAACAAGGACTTTGACAGTGAAAGAAACTGACACACTCTCCCTACCTACAGTTTTCTGTCCCTAGAAAAAATGTTTTTTTTAAGCACAATTTAGCACAAGGAGAATTCACTCACTGTCCTTCCAGGTCCCTGGAAACAAGGACTTTGACAGTGAAAGAAACTGACACACTCTCCCTACCTACAGTTTTCTGTCCCTAGAAAAAATGTTTTTTTTAAGCACAATTTAGCACAAGGAGAATTCACTCACTGTCCTTCCAGGTCCCTGGAAACAAGGACTTTGACAGTGAAAGAAACTGACACACTCTCCCTACCTACAGTTTTCTGTCCCTAGAAAAAATGTTTTTTTTAAGCACAATTTAGCACAAGGAGAATTCACTCACTGTCCTTCCAGGTCCCTGGAAACAAGGACTTTGACAGTGAAAGAAACTGACACACTCTCCCTACCTACAGTTTTCTGTCCCTAGAAAAAATGTTTTTTTTAAGCACAATTTAGCACAAGGAGAATTCACTCACTGTCCTTCCAGGTCCCTGGAAACAAGGACTTTGACAGTGAAAGAAACTGACACACTCCCCCTACCTACAGTTTTCTGTCCCTAGAAAAAATGTTTTTTTTAAGCACAATTTAGCACAAGGAGAATTCACTCACTGTCCTTCCAGGTCCCTGGAAACAAGGACTTTGACAGTGAAAGAAACTGACACACTCTCCCTACCTACAGTTTTCTGTCCCTAGAAAAAATGTTTTTTTTAAGCACAATTTAGCACAAGGAGAATTCACTCACTGTCCTTCCAGGTCCCTGGAAACAAGGACTTTGACAGTGAAAGAAACTGACACACTCTCCCTACCTACAGTTTTCTGTCCCTAGAAAAAATGTTTTTTTTAAGCACAATTTAGCACAAGGAGAATTCACTCACTGTCCTTCCAGGTCCCTGGAAACAAGGACTTTGACAGTGAAAGAAACTGACACTCTCCCTACCTACAGTTTTCTGTCCCTAGAAAAAATGTTTTTTTTAAGCACAATATAGCACAAGCACAAAACACACTGACACTCTCCCTACCTATCCTTCTCTTTCCCTAAACTAAAGGAATCCAGGTTAAGCAAGAAAGAAATAAAAGTCACTGTCCCTGCCTATGCTGCTCTATCCCTGCTCCGGAACACACTACACTAGGCCGCCGTGCTGGCGGCCTTTTATAGTGTGGGGCGTGTACTAAACACCCTCAGCAATAATTGGCCACAGGCATCTTGCCTGTGGCCAATCATTGCTCTCCTCGCTGCCGGCGCTGTGATTGGCCAAGCATGCGGGGTCACAGTGCATGCTTGGCCAATCACAGCGCCTGGATGACACTGCGATGGCGTAGTGCATTGTGGGCCGTTCGCGTCACTCGAATTTGGCGCGAACGGCCCAAATCGTTCGATCTTCGTCGAACGATCGAACAGCCGATGTTCGAGTCGAACGTATGTTCGACTCGAACACGAAGCTCATCCCTATTGGCGGCCAAGGCTTATTGATGGACGTGAGGAGTTAAGTGTGGCCCATGTTGTTTAATCTAAAAAAAGTCCAAATTGGTATAAAAGCTAATGCCAGTTTCAATAGAAAGGTGTCAGAACACACAGGGCATCACAGTTTGTTGTGAATGGGGCTGTGTAGCCGCAGACTGGTCAGGGTGCCTGTGCTGATCCGTGTCTATAGCCAATTTTTTTTACAATGGGCATGTGAACATCAGAACTGGACCACGTAGCGAAGGAAGAAGGTGGACTTGTCTGATGATTTCAAAAATGGTTTGAGGGACGCAATGGCTGTGTAGCCACAGACTGCTCAGGGTGCCTGTGCTGATCCGTATCTATAGACAAAAGTGCTTACAATGGGCACAAGAACATCAGAACTGGACCACGAAGCAATGGAAGAAGGTAGTTCATCAGACATTCTATGCATTAAGATAAAATAACTTCTGTGTGCAGCAGCCCCTCTCAGTCGCCCTAATGCCGCGTACACACGACCGTTTTTCATGACGTGAAAAATGCAATTTTTTAAATTGGTAATTAAAAACGACCGTGTGTAGGCTCCAGAGCATTTTTAACGACGTGAAAAAAAAATTAGAACCTGCTCTATTTTTTCACGTCGTTTTTCACGTCGTTCTTTTTAACGTCGTGAAAAACGGTAGTGTGTATGCTTTCACGAGGGGAAAAAAAATGCGCATGCTCAGAATCAAGTATGAGATGGGAGCGCTCGTTCTGGTAAAACTAACGTTCGTAATGGAGATAGCACATTCATCATGCTGTAACAGACTAAAGAGCATGAGGCTGAAAAGCGTGAATCGGCTCTCACCAAACTTTACTAATACGAGGATCAGCAAAAGCAGCCCAAAGGGTAGCGCCATCCGAATGGAACTTCCCCTTTATAGTGCCTTCGTACGTGTTGTACGTCACTGCGCTTTGCTCGAGCATTTTTTTTCACGATAGTGTGTAGGCAAGGCAGGCTTGAGAGGAAACACGAAAAATCACGTTGAGAAAAACGTTGTTTTTTTAAATGATATTAAAAACGTCCGTGTGTACGCGGCATAATACTTACCTGAGCCCCATCTCTTCCCAGCGATGTCCAGGAGTCCCTCGGCCATCCGGGACTCTCCCTCCTGATTGGCTGCCATTGGCTCCCACTGCAGTCAATCAAAGTCAGTGAGCCAATGAGGAGAGAGAGGGGGCGGGGCCGAACCACAGCTCAGTGTCTGAATGAACACAGGGAGCTGTGACTCGGCTCGGGTGCAAGCTGCTTGTTGTGGGGGCACTCGAAGAGGGAGGGACCAGGAGCAGCGAAGAGGAGGATCCAAGCTGCCCTTTGCAAATCCACTGCACAGAGAAGGTAAGTATAACATGTTTGTTATGTTTAAAAAACAAAAAAAGAGACTTTACAAATTAATATTTTTTTAAATATAATTGTCCTTTAAGGGGATGTGACAGGGGGTGTGTCCTATGCCTACATACCTTTTCTAATAGGTGTCCCTTGTTCCCATCTTAAAAAGTTGGTAGGTATGCTTATGCATCTATTACTGTTTAGGCAGCTTGACTGCATTAGACGTTATGTGCACAGCAGGGATGAGCCGAACACCCCCCTGTTCGGTTCGCACCAGAACCTGCGAACAGACAAAATGTTCGTGTAAACTTTAGAACCCTATTAAATACAATGGACTCGAACGTTCGAAATCTAAAGTGTTAATTATAAAGGCTAATATGCAAGTTATTGTCCTAAAAAGTGTTTGGGGACCCGGGTCCTGCCCCAGGGGACATGTATCAATGCAAAAAGAAGTTTTAAAAACGGCCGTTTTTTCGGGAGCAGTGATTTTAATAATGCTTAAAATGAAAAAATAAAAGTGAAATATTCCTTTAAATTTCGTACCTGGGGGGTGTGTATGATATGCATGTGAAGTGGCGCATGTTTCCCGTGCTTAGAACTGTCCCTGCAAAAAATGTCATTTTTGAAAGAAAAAAATGCATTTAAAACTGACTCGCGGCTATTAATGAATTGTCGGCTCCCGGCAATACATACAAAAGTCATTGAGAAAAAAAAAAAAAAAAGCGTGGGGGTTCCCCAGAATTCAATTACCAGGCCCTTCAGGTCTGGAATGGATATTAAGGGGAACCCCGCCGCAAATAAAAAAAAAATTGACGTGGGGTTCCCCCAAATATCCATTCCAGGCCCTTCAGATCTGGCATGGATTTTAAGGGGAACTCCACCCCAAATTAAAAAAAAAATGGCGTGGAGTCCCCCTAAAAATCCATACCAGACCCCTTATCCGAGCATGCAACCTGGCCGGCCGCAGGGGAAAAGGGGGGGACGAGAGAGCGGCCCCCCCTCCCTCCTGAACCGTACCAAGCCACATGCCCTCAACATGGGGAGGATGTCCCCATGTTGATGGGGACAAGGGCCTCATCCCCACAACCCTTGCCCGGTGGTTGTGGGGGTCTGCGGGCGGGGGGCTTATCGGAATCTGGAAGACCCCTTTAACAAAGAGGACCCCCAGATCCCGGCCCCCCCCATGTGAATTGGTAAGGGGTACATTGTACCCCTACCATTTCACGAAGAAAGCGTAAAAAAATGTTTAAAAAAACACACAAACACCTTGAAAAAGTCCTTTATTTAAAAAAAAACAAAAAAAACATTCCAGCGGTGAAATCCAGTGTCCCGCGGCGATCCCGATGTCCAGCGCTGTCCTTCATTGGTTGTGCCTGAGCGGACCTGATGGGGAACTCCCTCTCAGTATTTTAAATGTATAGACCCGCCCCTTCTAAAGTTCCCCATCAGGTACGCTCAGCGGACGAGATGCGGAACATGAGAAGGGGCGGGTCTATACATGTATTACCAAAGTGAGAGCAGTTCCCCATCAGGTCCGCCCCCTCGGTATGTCAGACCCGCCTACGTCATTGGCTTGAGCGGGGAACTTCCTTCACTGTGTAATTTAAATTTACATAGTGAAGGAAGTTCCCCGCTCAAGCCAATGACGTAGGCGGGTCCGACATACCGAGGAGGCGGACCTGATGGGGAACTGCTCTCACTTTGGTAATACATGTATAGACCCGCCCCTTCTCATGTTCCGCATCTGGTCCGCTGAGCGGACCTGATGGGGAACTTTAGAAGGGGCGGGTCTATACATTTAAAATACTGAGAGGGAGTTCCCCATCAGGTCCGCTCAGGCACAACCAATGACGGACAGCGCTGGACATCGGGATCGCCGCGGGACACTGGATTTCACCGCTGGAATGTTTTTTTTTTTTTTTTTTAAATAAAGGACTTTTTCAAGGTGTCTGTGTGTTTTTTTAAACATTTTTTTACGCTTTCTTCGTGAAATGGTAGGGGTACAATGTACCCCTTACCAATTCACATGGGGGGGGGGCGGGATCTGGGGGTCCTCTTTGTTAAAGGGGTCTTCCAGATTCCGATAAGCCCCCCGCCCGCAGACCCCCACAACCACCGGGCAAGGGTTGTGGGGATGAGGCCCTTGTCCCCATCAACATGGGGACATCCTCCCCATGTTGAGGGCATGTGGCTTGGTACGGTTCAGGAGGGAGGGGGGCCGCTCTCTCGTCCCCCCCTTTTCCCCTGCGGCCGGCCAGGTTGCATGCTCGGATAAGGGGTCTGGTATGGATTTTTAGGGGGACTCCACGCCATTTTTTTTTTAATTTGGGGTGGAGTTCCCCTTAAAATCCATGCCAGATCTGAAGGGCCTGGAATGGATATTTGGGGGAACCCCACGTCAATTTTTTTTTTATTTGCGGCGGGGTTCCCCTTAATATCCATTCCAGACCTGAAGGGCCTGGTAATTGAATTCTGCGGAACCCCCACGCTTTTTTTTTTTTTTTTCTCAATGACTTTTGTATGTATTGCCGGGAGCCGACAATTCATTAATAGCCGCGAGTCAGTTTTAAATGCATTTTTTTCTTTCAAAAATGACATTTTTTGCAGGGACAGTTCTAAGCACGGGAAACATGCGCCACTTTACATGCATATCATACACACCCCCCAGGTACGAAATTTAAAGGAATATTTCACTTTTATTTTTTCATTTTAAGCATTATTAAAATCACTGCTCCCGAAAAAACGGCCGTTTTTAAAACTTCTTTTTGCATTGATACATGTCCCCTGGGGCAGGACCCCGGTCCCCAAACACTTTTTAGGACAATAACTTGCATATAAGCCTTTATAATTAGCACTTTAGATTTCTCCCATAGATTTTTCGAATTTGCCGCGAACACCCCAATTTGTTCGCTGTTCGGCGAACGGGCGAACAGGCAATGTTCGAGTCGAACATGAGTTCGACTCGAACTCGAAGCTCATCCCTAGTGCACAGGCGTATGCTGGGTGTCCAAGCAACATGCATGTTAGATCTATGTAATGCCGCGTACACACGATCTGACCTTTTTCCAACCAAACTCCATTGGAATTCTGACGGAATTCCATCGTAAAAAAAATAGAACAGGTTCTATATTTAAAATCCGATGGAATTCATCAGAATTTCTCCGATGGGGCCCACACACGGTCGGAATTTCCGATGAAAAAACACAGTCGGACTCCATCGGACTTTTTTCATCGGAAATTCCTATCGTGTGTACAAGGCATAAGTCATGCATCTGCAGCCACACATGTTTAGAATGACCAGATAACAGTTATTCATGAGGGATTAAAGGATGGTCATTCTTTGAGTGCACGGCTTCCAACAAATGACTCATCCATTGACCGCCAACATGTAAACCTAAATAGCATGTAACCAGCAGTCACGACACCCCCTAATTGTACATTTAAATATAGATTTTGGCCCTGGCAGTGACGGTGGCCAATAGTACTGCCTGCCTCCTAGAGAAAAAGGATGCTGGGCTTTAGCGACCTGCTCCCTAGCTTCTGCCATCTAGTGCCCTTCGTTGCTAGGAGGCAGGCGGCTCCAATAGAGTGCATTAACGCCATATGCTATATGGATGTAAACGTTCGTATAAAAACTAGCCTCTGAACGTGGGATTTGGTCTTTTTCTTTTTTTTTCTGATCTTAATGCTGCCCTAGAATATGGATCTAAAAGCTATCATATGCACGGGCACATTGGCTATTGTAGAGCTGCGTTCAGATCCGTGAAAAAAATGTCATTCATAATGCAGCGAGTTGTGCCCATGTGCATGAGGCCTTTTGGTAATAAATAATGAAGCTTCCATTAGGCTTTAACTCCTTCCCACCCAGCTCTTTTACTAGGCTATTACGCTGGGGATCATGGGGATTGGTGGTCACAGTGGTCACATGATCGGGAGGTGGGTTTGCGGCTTTCAATCATTATTAGAGACAAGAGCTGTCTTTGCAGGGAATGAGCAGTTAGCGCTCTCGGCACAGAAACCCTTGCTGCCCATTTATATGCATATGTGTGGCGTGTTGGCGGTAGCGCCCACCCTATTTGCCATTGCACATATGCGTTATGTGGACAGCAACAGGTTAAGCTAATGTAATGCACATTTTCTTTAAGAAAAAGACTGGAGGCATAGATAACATCAATTGCTGCTCCCAACATACTGACACTGTGCTGTCACAACACAACCGAGGACACACAGCGATAGTAATAGCACCAATGGAAATAAAAACAATATAGTACCTGCAACACCAAGACTGGGGCTGGCTAAACACGTTTAGTCCACCCGCATTCAGCCCTTAGGCTGAACAAGAAAAAAACAAACACTTAAAGCGGTTGTAAACTGCTGCAGTAAAAAAACAAAAAACTTTCCCCTGTAAAAGAATTGCATAATGTGTTAGTATGCATTGCATACAATATGGGAGGGTTCCCCTAAGAAGGTTTTTTTTTTCTAGGCAGCAAAAAGGTTAAATGATTCTCAAATTGTAATGGTTAAAAATAGATTCATTATTAGCAATGAACATATGTCATTTTGGTGACAGTTAAAATATGAGCTCTGGTGCAAATAATAAATACTCCAATACAAAAAATGCAAACACACATTTGTACACAGCATTATATATCAAAAATGTCTGTTTGAATACAATTATGACGCGTTTCGACCTGTACAAACAGGGTCTTCTTCAGAGGATTGTGTGCAGCATCAATCTCTCTCCTATATGTGTCTTTCCCATTCTGTATGCATTGCATACTAGCACATTATGAAATACTTACCTTAAATGATGCCCTCCAACGACGCGACGCTGACAGGGCTTCCCCCGCTCTTTCTTCCGGGTTCACAGATTCCAGCTGAGTGAGTGGCCTGAGCCCCGATGACATCACTCCCGGCCGGGAGCCCTCGCTTCTAGCACGGTGCTCTGAAGGTCAGGCATGTATGCTGGACCTTCGGAGCGCAAGTGCCTGGGATGTCACTGGCTGCATCCAGTGTATGTCCATTGAGGAGATATTCATTTTATTAAAGGCTTATCTGTAAGTAAATATCACAAAGTGTACTTTACTACCGCTTTAAATTTCCCCATCCACTCTAAACAGCACGGATGGGTGAATCTGCCACTACCCGACAGTCAACACCCACAGCTGTCAGAATACCTGAACAAGGACTGCAGATAAATGGCTACAGTCATTGTTTGGCCAACTTTTTTCACCCGGCTCCTTCGAGTATGGCCAGCTTAAATTTTTTCAAAGGTTTATCATTTTTTTAACTTTATTACCGAGTGAATAGCCCAATTTTTCAGACTGTCAATATAACAGGTTATGCCACTTTACTTGCTTGTTAAAAGTTTCAAAGTGTTTTTCAAGGTCAACGTCTGGAAGGAATGTGGACTGAGTAAAATCAATTGTGTTTCCACCATGAATTGAATACATAGTACACTGTAGACATAAAGACAGAAAGACTGAGATCCTATGAAGTCTTAGAAGGCTGTTTTTGACTGTTGTAGATTTGGTATCACCATGAGGAAGAGGATAACGAATGAGCTATGCCTCCATATGGGATGCTTGGAATGGACGGAGGAGGAGGCCAGTATGGATCTATTGCAACAAAGAAGGTAAAACTGTCACTAAACATTTTCTGAGTTGTGTACAGCAGGGATCTCCAAACTTTCTAAACAAAGGGCTAGTTTACTGGCCTACTTTAGGTGGACCCAACTGTGGCCAGTGGAAGTAGAAAATGTCTCCAGCTTGGTGGTCAGTGGGAGTAACAAAATTGCATAACACTTGCGGTCAGTAAGAGGAGGATTAGTACCCCATCATTGGTATTAGTGGGAGGAATAGTGTCCCATCTTTGGTGTCAGTGGAAGGGATAGTGCCCCATCTTTGGTATTAGTGGGAGGAATAGTAACCCATCTTTGGTGTCAGTGGAAGAAATAGTGCCCCATTATTGGCATGAGTGGGAAGAATATTGCCCCATTATTGGTATTAGTGGGAGAAATAGTGCCCCTTCATTGGTATTAGTGGAAGGAATAGTGCCCCATCATTGGTATTGGTTGAAGTATAAGTGCCCCATCACTGGTATCAGTGGATAGAATAGTGCCCCATCATTGATGTCATTGAGAGGTATAGTGCACCATCATTGGTATTAGTGAGAAGAATGGTGCCCACTAATACCAATAATGGGGCACTATTCCTCCCATTGACAGAAAAGATGGGACACTATCTTTAAGTGGTTTTAATGGGAGGAATGGTATCCCATTATTGGTATTAGTGGGAAGAATAGTGCCACATCATTGGTGTCAGTGGGTGGAATAGTGCCCAATTATTGGTATCAGTGGGGGGAATAGTGCCTCATCATTGCTGTCATTGGGAAGAAATAGTGCCTCATCATTGGTGTCAGTTGGAAGGATAGTGCCCCATTATTGGTATCAGTGGGAGGAATAGTGCCTCATCATTGATGTAATTTTGACCAAAGGAGAGCATTAAATGATTTCTTTAAAAATAGGCAATCAGATTTGGTGGAATACTGTTTTTGAAATTGAGGGAATTGTGGTTGTGATGAAGTCAGCTTCACTCTTTGCATCGTTGTATAGGATTGACTATGGTGATGCCCCCTTAGGGGGTAGGTTCATAGAACCCTGTACTCAAAAGATGACCTCAGCCTATAGATTTTTTGTTTTTCCTGTTACTAATTGCCCCTTTTGCAAATTGCATGATAAAGCAACAAACTATGGAGATTATTTATTTTCACTGATAAATTTATAGGAAACACTTTGATAAATACCGCAATGACAACATGAAGCATTCTGTCTAAATATGTGTTTATCTTTTGGTTCCAGGATCCAGGAGATGCCCATTCTTCAGGCTGCAAAAGAAAACAATGTTGAACTTCTCAGGGAAATCTTAGCATCCGATAAATGCGACCCTTTTCAGAGAGGTCAGCATAAAAAATGTAATATATATATATATATATATAGTGGTGTTGGGGAGACTATACCCAGGTGGTAGGTGCTTTTCCAATAAGTTGCGTCAGTCCAAATTGTATTTTAGTGCATAACAGCCCGCTTTTATTTTACAAAACGGAAAGTTCACATACACATCAGTTGCCCATGCAGGAGTTTCTACCATCAACATGAACAGTCAATCGTAAATACCGAGCCACCCATCTCCCTTGTTAGCAGCTGCTCTTCTTACCAGTCTCTCTGACTGTATTACCCAGCTCTCCCGGTTCACTTGGATCTCTTAGCCTTTAGTTGCAGAGCCCTGCTGCACAACCCAATCCTGGCGACTGGGAAGGCATTCTCCTGACACCTGAGTCCTAGAACAAGACCTCCTGTTTCCTGGCTGTGGGCTGCTGCACCTCTGACTAGGGATGAGCTTCGTGTTCGAGTCAAACCCATGTTCGACTCAAACATCGGCTGTTCAATCGTACAACGAAGATCGAACATTATGGGCCGTTCGCGCCAAATTCGAGTGGCGCATCACGGCCCATAATTCACTGCTGCATCGCAGTGCATTGCTGGCTGATGATTGGCCAAGCATGCACTATGACCCGCATGCTTGGCCAATCACAGCGCCGTCTGAAAAGAGAGCCGTAATTGGCCAAAGCCAGGGTGGCTTTGGCCAATTATGGCTCAAGGGTTTAGTACATGCCCCACACTATATAAGGCCGCCGGCTTGGCGGCCTTGTGTAGTGTGTTGGAGTTGTTTAAAGTAAAGAGACAGAGAGAGAGAGACAGTGTCATTTATATTGAGTTAGATAGAGCAGGCAGGTGAGTCAGTTAGCTGCAGTTACAGTGTGTAGAGGATATATATGCATCCTAGGTGTTGTATATATATTTATACACTGTATTGAGTTTAGCTAGATCTGTTCCTGTTATTCTCTATACTGTGACAGGCAGGCAGGTGATTGTGCTAGCTGCAGTCAGTGTTTCACTTAGTTTACTGTGTGCTTTGCATAGCGTTCACCTAAAGCTTACCTGAATACAGTTAGTGGTGTTGTCATAATAAAACCACAGGCAGGGAGCTGCATTAATTTCATGTAGTGTACTTCTGTTCTTTGCACAGCGTTCACTTAAAGGAACCTGGATACAATTTGTGGTGTTCTCATAATAAAACCACAGGCAGAGAGCTGAACAGGTCTGAACAGACAGCAAAACAAATGCTACAGGGGTAATAACCCTTCCCTATGTTTTCCAAAAAGCTTAAAAATTGATTTTTTTTGGCTGGAGCTACACTTAAAAAATGTACCTGTTCCAAATTACAAACAGATTCTACTTAAGAACAAACCTACAGTCCGTGTCTTGTTTGCACCGCCTGTATACGGCTGTTCAGAGTATATAGGGCCTTTTTTTAATTTGGGTGCAGGGTTCCCCTTAATATCCATACAAGACCCAAAGGGGCTGATAGTAGTTTGGGGGGGGGTACCCATGCCATTTTTCTCAATGATTTTCATCCATATTTACGGGACCAGACATTACATTAAAGCCGGAAGCATTTTTTTATTTTTTATTTTCTTTAGAAATGTAATTTTGTGCAGGGACAGTTCTAAACACGGGAAACACGTGCCACTTCACAGGCATACTTTAGACACCCCCCAGGTACGATATTTAAAGGAATATTTCACTTTTTTTTTCACTTTAAGCATCATTAAAATCAATGCTCCCGAAAAAAATGCAGTTTTTAAAACTTATTTTTGCATTGATACATGTCCCCTGGGGCAGGACCCGGGTCCCCAAACCCTTTTTAGGACAATAACTTGCATATTAGCCTTTATAATTAGCACTTTTGATTTCGAATGTTCGAGTCCATTGTATTTAATAGGGTACTAAAGTTCACGCAAACTTTCGGTCCGATCGCAGGTTCTGGTGCGAACCGAACCAGGGGGTGTTCGGCTCATCCCTACCTCTGACCCCTGGGTGAGACCCTGTGTCTTCAATATGAGAGATGTCTCTAAACTGGGAGCTCTGAGCTATCCTCAGGCTTGAGTATATAACGAATCTGCACACCTGTGTACTCACATAGGCTACAGATACCTGGTAAAATCCAGACACAGGATTGAAGGTTCTATCCCACCCACTGCATTTTGGAACCTTCAAGCTCCAGGCCACCGATGAGGGACTACAGAATCCAGAGAAAACCAAAAGCATAGCTTTCTCTACTCAGAAACTATACCCTTTATGCAAATCCTGTGGCATGTTCGCCTACAATTTTACAGTGGCAGGGCCTCACACTGTCACACTGTGTGTGTATATATACAGTATCCCATAAAAGTGAGTACACCCCTCTTATTTTTGTAAATATTTTATTATATCTTTTCATGTGACAACACTGAAGAAATGACACTTTGCTACAATGAAAAGTAGTGAGTGTACAGCTTGTATAACAGTGTCAATTTGCTGTCCCCTAAATATAACTAAACACACAGCCATTAATGTCTAAACCGCTGGCAACAAACATGAGTACACTCCTAAGTGAAAATGTCCAAATTGGGCCCAATTAGCCATTTTCCCTCCCCGATGTCATGTGACTCATTAGTGTTGCAAGGTCTCAGGTGTGAATGGGGAGCAGGTGTGTTAAATTTGGTGTTATCGCTCTCACTCTCTCATACTGGTCACTGGAAGTTCAACATGACACCTCATGGCAAAGAACTCTCTGAGGATCTGAAAAAAAAATTGTTGCTCTACATAAAGATGGTTTAGGCTATAAAAAGATTGCTAAGACTCTGAAACCGAGCTGCAACACGGTGGCCAGGACCATACAGCGGTTTAACAGGACAGGTTCCACTGAGAACAGGCCTCGCCATAGTCGACCAAAGACGTTGAGTGCACATGTTCAGCGTCATATCCAGAGGTTGTCTTTCGGAAATAGACGTACGAGTGCTGCCAGCATTGTTGCAGAGGTTGAAGGGGTGGGGGGTCAGCCTGTCAGTGCTCAGACCATACGCCGCACGCTGCATCAAATTGGTCTGCATGGCTGTCATTACAGAAGGAAGCCTCTTTTAAAGATGATGCACAAGAAAGCCCACAAACAGTTTGCTATAGACAAGCAAACTAGGGACATGGATTACTGGAACCATGTCCTGTGGTCTGATGAGACCAAGATAAACTTATTTGGTTCAGATGGTGTCAAGCGTGTGTCGGCAACCAGGTGAGGAATACAAAGACAAGTGTGTCTTGCCTACAGTCAAGCATGATGGTGGGAGTGTCGACCATGGCGGGGCCTGTTTATGGTCTGGGGCTGCATGAGTGCTGCTGGCACTGGGGAGCTACAGTTCATTGAGGGAACCATCAATGCCAACATGTACTGTGACATACTGAAGCAGAGCATGATCCCCTCCCTTCGGAGACTGGGCCACAGGGCAGTATTCCAAAATGATAACGACCCCAAACACACCTCCAAGACAACCACTGCCTTGCTAAAGAAGCTGAGGGTAAAGGTGATGGACTGGCCAGGCATGTCTCCAGACCTAAACCCTATTGAGCATCTGTGGGGCATCCTCAAACGGAAGGTGGAGGAACACAAGGTCTCTAACATCCACCAGCTCCGTGATGTCGTCATGGAGGAGTGGTAGAGGACTCCAGTGGCAACGCGTGAGGCTTTAGTGAACTCCATTCCCAAGAGGGTTAAGGCAGTGCTGGAAAATAATGGTGGCCACACAAAATATTGACACTTTGGGCCTAATCTGGAAGTTTTCACTTAGGGGTGTACTCACTTTTGTTGCCAGCAGTTTAGACATTAATGGCTGTGTGTTGAGTTATTTTGAGGGGACAGCAAATTTACACGGTTATACAAGCTGTACACTCACTACTTTACATTGCATCAAAGTGTCATTTCTTCAGTGTTATCACATGAAAAAATATAATAAATATTTACAAAAATGTGAGGATACTGTATAAACATATATATATATATATATATATATATATATATATATACACACTATATTGTCAATATATAGTATATAGTCAAGTTCCTCCACCCCAAACTTGCTCATCCATGTCTTTGTGGACCTTACTTTGTGCACTGGTCCAAATCATTTGGTGGAGGGGGGATTATGGTGTGGGCTTGATTTTCAGGGGTTGGGCTTGGCCCCTTAGTTCCAGCGAAAGGAACTCTTAAGGCGTCAGCATACCAAGACATTTTGGACAATTTCATGCTCCTAACTTTGTGGGAACAGCTTGGGGATGGCCCTTTTCTGTTCCAACGTGACTGCACACTAGTGTACAAAGCAAGGTCCATAAAGACATGGATGAGTGAGTTTGGGGTGGAGGAACTTGACTGGCCTGCACAGAGTCCTGATAGAACACCTTTGGGATGAATTAGCCAGGCCTTCTCGCCCAACATCAGTGCCTGACCTCACAAATGTACTTCTGGAAGAATGGCCAAACATTCCCATAGATACACTGCTAAACCTTGTGGACAGCCTTCTCAGAAGAGTTGAAGCTGTTATAGCTGCAAAGGGTGGACCAACTCAATATTGAACCCTACGTAATAAGACTGGGACTGGGATGCCATTGAAGTTCATGTGCGTGTAAAAGCAGGTGTCCCACCAATACTTTTGGCAATATAGTGTTTGTGTGTGTATATATATATATATATATATATATATATATATATATATATATATATACACACAGTGGAACCTCGGATTGCGAGTAACGCGGTTAACAAGCATTTCGGAATACGAGCACTGTATTTGCTAAAATCTTAACTCGGTTTGCGAGTGTTGTTTCACAAAATGAGCAGGATTCAGGCCAAAGCGGGTGCAGTACCGCCTTTGGCCTGAGGTGGGGGGACGCCAGAGCCGAATGGTGCCGATCGGCGGCGTTCGGAAACCTTCGGAAAGGCTCGAGGACAGTTCGGCTGACCTCGGCAAACCTCGGAAAGGCTCTTTCCGAGGTTTGCCGAGGTCAGCTGAACTGTCCTCGGGCCTTTCCGGCCGTTTCTGAGGCTCTCCGGTGCGCCCCCCCGCCTCTGGCCGCATGCGGTATTGCATACCATTGAAGTCAATGCGGAACAAATTAGTTTCCTTTCCATTGACTTCAATGGGGAAACTCGCTTTGATATGCAAGTACTTTGGATTCCCAGCATTCTCCTGGAACGGATTATGCTCGTAATCCAAGGTTCCACTGTGTATATATATATATATATATATATATATATATATATATTATATGAGTTTGTTAATTTTTCCTCTGTATGGAGACTTTTGGGACACCATGTAGAAACAAAATTTTACTCAAATTCTATAGTTGTTTACTAATATTTATCTCCTTGTACTGCAATGCACTTTGTCTGTATTAGGGGCACTAGGAGAAACGGCTCTTCACATGGCAACATTACATGACAACCTGGAAGCAGCTGAGATCCTACTAAATGAGGCTCCATATCTTCTGAACCTCCCCATGACCTCTGAGCTCTACCAAGGTCAGTATGCATGGCTACAGCTTCATCATAGGCAACATTTTGTGAAAGGCAAAGTGTAGATGTGGGAGAAGACAAGATACCAGCACTGGTGTAGGTAGGGGTGGGAGTACAGCATTAGCTGCACTATCTGGAGCAACTTATAGCCAAGTTTTTAAACTGCATTTGAACAGAAAATCTATTTTTCAGTATGTTTGTTATCAAATCTTAATTTATATACCGGTAGTTTTCTAAACATTTTTTTTTTTTTTATCTGTTGCATAGTTTTTTTACATGGAGATCCTCTACCACTGCTTGTCAATTACCTGTAGTGTTGCCCATCTGCCATGTGAGCTGCTTTAGTTGGCACAAAAAAGATTTCGGGGGCCAACATCGCTCTCTCTTCATTAGGACTCTACGAACTGTAAAAAGGCTCAGAATGGCCAGGAAAATAAAGTGATGAGCAAAAATATTGGCATCCCTGCATTTCTGTCAGATGATGCACCACTTCTCCCAGAAAATTGTTGCAATTACAAATGTTTAGGCATTCTCATGTTTATTTCTTTTGTTTGTATTGGTATGACACAAAAAAGTGGAGAAAAAAAGCCAAATCTGACACGCCACGCAAAACTTCAAAAATAGACTGGACACATTTATTGACACCTTCTCAAAATTGTAAGAAATAATTGCATTCCAAGTTTGTGATGCTCCTGTAATTTATAATTAACTCACATGTATCGATTAACAGGTACAATATAGAAATCACACCAGCAGCCAGTTAAAATGGTGAAAAATTGACTCAACATTTCTGTTGTGTGTCTCTGTGTGCCACATGGAGCATGGAGAAGAGAAAGAGCAGCAAAGAATTGTCTGAGGATTTGAGAATAAAAATTGTGGAAAAGCGTGGACAATCTCAAGGTTACAAGTCCATCTCCAGAGATCTTATTGTTCCTGTGTCCACTGTGCGCAACATTGTCAAAAAGATTACAGCCCATGGCACTGTAGCTAATCTCCCTGAATGTGGACGAAAGAGACAAATTGATCAAATAGTTTGCCAAAACTGACCTGAGGAAACCAGAATCATTTTGGGAGAATGTACTGTGGACAGACAAAACAAAATCACAGGTTTTTGGTAAAGCCCATCATTCTACTCTTTTCAGAAAAATAAATGAGGCCTTTAAAGAAAAGAATACAGTCCCTACTGTCAAACATGGTGGAGGTTCACTGATGTTTTGGGGTTGCTTTGCTGCTTTAGGCACTGGATTTCTTGACTGTGTGCATGGCATTATGACATATGAAGACTACCAAAGAATTCTAGGGTATAATGAAGGGCCCAGTGCCAGAAAGTTGGGTCTCCGTCAGAGGTCATGGTTCTTACAGCAGGAAAATGACCCAAAGTAAACGTCAAAAAGGACCCAGAAATGCTTTAAAGTGGTTGTAAACCCACTTTTTCAACTTGCACCTACAGGTAAGCCTAGATTAAGGCTTACCTGTAGGTGCAAGAAATATCTCCTAAACCTACACGGTTTAGGAGATATTTAGTAAAATGACAGGCGCTGCTGTCTACGGCGCATGCGCGCCGTAAACAACGGCGCATTTATTGGGTTAATCCCATTCACAAATTCAGCTAGGTCGCAGCATTCGACGACTTAGCCAAATTTGACGGCTCACGCGTGCATGCGCGGAGTCACGTCTTCGCCGCTCCGGCCAATCACAGCGCCGGAGCAGCGCTGCGATTGGCTGGAGCGGCGATACCCGGAAGTAACATTCCGGCTATCGCCGCAGCGATGGCTGCGGCTAGAGAGAGGGACACGGACGACTTCGGGGGCCCATTTCTAAGGTAAGTGGTACATAATGAGCTAGTATGCTAGTCATACTAGCTCATTATAGCTTTGTCTTGCAGGTGCGATCAAAAGAAAAAAATGTGGAAATGGGTTTACAACCACTTTAAGACAAAGCACTGGAGAGTACTGAACTGGCCAGCAATGAGTCCAGATCTAAATCCCATTGAGCACCTATAGAGAGATCTCAAAACAGCAGTTAGGAAAAGGAACCCTTTCAATGTGAGAGAACCGGCGCAGTTGGTGAAAGAAGAGTGGTCCAAAATTCCAGTAGAGAGGTGTAAGACACTCATTGATGGTTACAGGAAGCGACTGACTTCAGTTATTTTTCCAAGGTATGTGCTACCAAATATTAAATTGAGGGTGCCAATAATTTTGTCCAGTCCATTTCTGGAGTTTTGCGTGGAATGTGTCAGATTTGTATTTTTGTTTCTCCACTTTTTTGTGTCATACCAATACAAACAAAAGAAATAAACATGAGAATGCCTAAACATTTGTAATTGCAACAATTTTCTGGGCGAGGTGGTCTATTATCTAACAGAAATTCAGGGATGCAAATATTTTTGGCCATGACTGTAAATAGTCATATAGATCTTTAGTTTGGTTGTATATGACAAGAACAGTTATGTAGAGTATGTCAGTCATAGGTTTTATAGGTCAAAGAGAGCATCAAATGAAAGTAACACAACCAGGGCCCTTGCTATGAACCCCAGCCCTGACTGTTGTTGATATCATCCTGTGCCTGCAGATCAATCTGCTTAGAAGTATTGTTGAGTCCATTTAACCACTTGCCCTTTGGAAGGTTTTCCCCCCTTCATGACCAGGCAATTTTTTGCGATACAGCACTGCGTTACTTTAACTGACAATTGCACAGTCATGCGACGCTGTACCCAAATAAAATTAATGTCCCTTTTCCCCACAAATAGAGCTTTCTTTTGGTGGTATTTGATCACCTCTGTGGTTTTTATTTTTTGCACTATTAACAAAAAAAGACACTAAAATTTAAAAATAAATCGTAATTTTTCATCAGTTTAGGCTAATATGTATTCTGCTACATATTTTTGGTAAAATCCCAATAAGCATATATTGATTAGTTTGCCCAAAAGTTACAGGGTCTGCAAACTATGGGATAGATTTATTGAATTTTTATTTTATTTTTTACTAGTAATAGACTTATATATTGAGGCAGACCAATATGCACTGTCACTGTACTTATGACATTGGCTGGGAAGGGGTTAACATCAGGGGCAATCACAGTGTTAAATGTGTTTCTAGGGAGTGCTTACTAACTGTGTAAGGGAGGTGCTTGTACTGAGGGAAGGCAGAGATCCGTGCTCCTGCTTAGCAGAAACACAGTATCACAGATTTCCCTTTTCACAGAACGGTGATCTGCCTTGTTTACAAAAAAAAGAGGAGGAATTGGTAGGTGTATAGCGAAAAGACCTGGTCTGTCCAATCCAATATTGTTTACATAGGTAGATCGCTGTTCTGCCTGTCCACCGAACAATTGGCAGGTACCGGTGACATCACGTCCACTGGACCCGCTGATTGGCTCCCACTGTGTCCAATCACAGCAGGAGCGGGTCACCGGCAGCGCCCCCCCCCCCCCCCAGACCTGGAACTGCAGAATCACGTACAGGAAATTAATTCTGCACAGTGGAGCCACGTTGCCGCCGTATATATACAGTATAGAGCCTGCAAGCGGTTAATATTCTGCCATTTCACCCAGCCCTGATGAAGGGGGATCGTGTGGCCCCCGAAACATGTTGGCTGTCTTTTGTCTTGCTTGTTGTAACCAGCTGAACAAAAAAGACTTTGGAATCCTAAAGTTCTTTTTTTCATTTGGCGCTCTCTTTGACCTATTACACATGGAATACACTCCTGGAGGATTCCCGCTTTTGTGGTGAGCTGCTGAATACAGGCCAATTGGGCTAAATAATGGCTTTGTAAACATTTTGATAACTTATGAAGATCCGCATCCAGTGCCCCTCTACCACTACCTTTTAGCTATAAGTGTTAAGCCCTGGTGAAGTGTTGTCAGCCCCCGAAACGCACTGGAAGTTTTACGTGATCGTATGATGAACAATTAAAGCACTCTGGACTCCTTTGGGGCTCATGTATAATTTATGCTTTGAGCTTTATAGGTTCTCACCAGAGGGGGGGCCTTGTTTTATATGAGAAAGTCAGCTTATTGAATAGTAGGGTTGCACCGACACTCAGTGAGTACGAGTACAGATCCCGTATACCGATTACCGGTACCTTTGCGGTGCAACTTGAGCCCAAACAAATTGAATGGGCTCAAACGGTACTGCAAATAATTGCATACAATTTGAACAGCAATGTGGTACGATTCCTGTTTGAATTGCATGTGGTTTGCTGCACCGCTCCTCTGTGAACCCAGGCTGAAGTCACTATGACAAGCCTGGTTTCACACAGGAGCGGTGGGGGAAAGAACATGTGATTCTGACAGGAATCGCCACTCATTCATGTTCAAATCACATGCGATTCTTTGCAGTGTGATTTGAGCCCATTCATTTTGTATGAGCTCAAATTGCACCCCAAAAGGTATCGGTTTCAGGTATTGGAGCATTTTCACAAGTACTCGTGCAAATACTTAGTATCGGCAACCCTACTGAATAGATTTGGTTTCTCCATCCTTCCGAATAAATAAGTGTTGAAATCCCAGCTCCTCTTAATGTCTTTTTAGCGATGAAGAGTTTTTGTTGAAGATTTTTTTTCTCTCCCAAAAGGACAGACAGCGCTGCATATTGCCACCGTCAATCAGAACATGAACTTGGTGAAGATGCTGATACAACGAGGAGCGGATGTGTCCTCTCCGAGGGCTACCGGCAGCTTCTTCGTTAGGAAACCAAAAGGCCTCTTCTATTTCGGTATAGCAAAAATGTCATACAGATACTAACCAATAATCAGGAGCCATTTATCAATATATCTATAGCTGGCAGGTCCAGTCTCGATCTTTGCAGGTGAGACCTGATACCAACAAGCTGTGTTGCGATAGACAGTACACTCACCGGCCACTTTATTAGGTACACCTCTTCAATTGCTTGGAAACACAAATTGCTAATCTGCCAATCACATGGCAGCAACTCAATGCATTTAGGCATCTAGACGTGGTGAAGACAACTTGCTGAAGTTTAAACTGAGCATCAGAATGGGGAAGAAAGGGGATGACTTTGAATATGGTTGTTGGTGCCAGACGAGCTGGTCTGAGTATTTCAAAAACTGCTGATCTACTGGGATTTTCACGCACAACCATCTCTCAGGTTTACAGAGATCGGCCTGAAAAAGAGAAAATATCCAGTGAGCGACAGTTGTGTGGAGGAAAATGCCTTGTTGAGGTCAGAGGAGAATGGGCAGACTGGTTTGAAAGGATGATGGCAACAGTAACTCAAATATTCACTCGTTACAACCAAGGTATGCAGAATACCACCTGGGAACGCACAACACATCCAACCTTGAAGCAGATGGGCTACAGCAGCAGAAGACCACAATGAGTGCCACTCCTGTCAGCTAAGAACAGGAAACTGAGGCTACAATTCACACAGGCTCACCAAAATAGGACAATAGAAGATTGGTAAAACATTGCCGGGTCTGATGAGTCTTAATTTCAGCTGCTACAATCAAATGGTGGGGTCAGAATTTGGCATAAACAACATGAAAGCATGGATCCATCCTGCCTTGTATCAATGGTTCAGGCTGGTGGTGGTGGGGTAATGGTGTGGGGGATATCTTGGCACACTTTGGGCCCCTTAGTACCAATTGAGCATCATTTAAACGCCACGGCCTACCTGAGTATTGTTGCTGACCATGTCCATCCCTTTATGACTACAGTGTCCCCATCTTCTGATGGCTCCTTCCAGCAGGATAATGCACCATGTCACAAAGCTCTAATCATCTCACCACTGGTTTCTGGAACATGACAATGAGGTCACTGTACTCCAATGGCCTCCACAGTCACCAGATCTCCATCCAATAGAGCACCTTTGGGATGTGGTGGAACGGGAGGTTCCCATCATGGGTGGGCAGCTGATAAATTGGCAGCAACTGCATGATGCTTTCATGTCAATATGGATGAAATACTCTGAAGGCAGTTCTGAAGGCAAAAAGGGGGTCCAACCCGGTACTAGCAAAATGTACCTAATAAAGTGGCCGGTGAGTGTATACGTAAACCAAGAATCAATTTTATTTATTTATTTATTTTTTGCAAAGTTTACTAAAAGTGTTTAAGAGTGTACAGTATAGCAGTGTGTACAACCTCAACCTTCTGACCCCAGAGGAACACTTGAAATCATGTTCAGGTCTCAAAGAACCCTGGGTGCCAGTGGGAAAAATGCCACATTCATTGATAGTCAGTTAGAAGAATGCTCCCATTATAGTGTTGGTTAGCATGACCCTCTTACAGATAGCCAAAATAATTATTGGTTCCATCAAGTTTTTTTGGTGCAAATGCGATACGATTTCAGCCATACAAACTGTATAGCTGACTTCGCACCACACAGACATTGCATGTGTAGCGGATGGTTGCTACTAGTTACTAACATCCACCATATCACCCTGCTGCCAGACCTCCATCTATCACCTCAGAGACAATGAGCAGACATTTGTGTTGTTTTTTTGTTTATTGGGGATATTACTTGGTTGGGGGAAAAGGAATGTGGGACGCCCATAGAACGGTTTACTTTGCCATCATATTTAATGAATTGGTAGAATAAGTTGAGCCTTGAAGAACTGATGAACCCTAACATTTACAGTCACTTCCCTGCATAACCCATGCAGACTATTGCTCCTCCTCTGCATCAACTCCTGCAGACTGTTGCTACCAGGACTTCTCTCCTCCTGCACAAAACTTTCACTGTAAACTATTATGCCCTGTACACACGACCGGTTTTCCCGTCGGAATAAACTCCAACGGTTTTACCGACGGAGTTCCGACGGAATTCCGCTCAAGCTGTCTTGCATACACACGGTCACACCAATTTCCGCCCGTCAAGAACGCGGTGACGTACAACACTACGACGAGCCGAGAAAAATTAAGTTCAATGATTCCGAGCATGCGTCGAATTGATTCCGAGCATGCGTGGTTTTTAGTCCGTCGGAATTGCATACAGACGAACGGAATTTCCCATAGAATTTTTTTCCGTCTGAAAAATTGAGAACATGTTCTCTATCTAATTCCGTCGGAATTTCCGACGGGAAAAGTCCGATGGGGCAAACACACGGACGGAATATCCGATGAAAAGCTTCCGTCTGACTTTTTCCGTCGGAAATTCCGCTCATGTGTACAAGGCATAATGGCCCGTACACACGATCCGAATATCGTACGAAAAATGTCGTCCGAGAAAGAATCGTACGATAATCGGATCGTTAGTACAGAGCTTCCGTGAGCTGATCATGACAGTTCATCCGATATTATTTTATCGGACATGCATGAAAATTTTCCTCGTACGATACCTAATTGTACGATTTTCGTTTAGTCAGTACAGTTGTCGTCCGAAAATACAACACAAATACATTGCAACACATGATATCACTTCCGATTTTTTTTTATGTCGTTCGAGAATTTTCGTGACTTTAGTAACCTATTCAATTTCTACTTGCGACTATTAAACGAAAAAAGTCGGACGATCCGTCGCCCGATTTTCGGATCGTGTGTACGTGGCATTAGTCTTCCTGTTCCATCATCTTCACTTTACAAAAGAGAACACTCTGAATAATCCCAGATGCTGGCTGTATTTGCTGACTTGTTAACAGGCCAAGGGTGTGCAATACCCCTCCCCGGCGGCCTGGTTGTTTAGCAGCTTGCTTTAGTTGGTGGACTACTGATCCCAGCTAACCCGACTTGCAAATCCTGTGCCCGCAGGCCGCACCAATTTGACACAAAACCCCACAGTCTCTCCTCTGGCCTTGCACCCAGCTCCCCTGGCATGCCTCTTCCAGAAATCCACTGTGTCACACTCACCGACCTTCTCCTTCCCTGAGTCTATGGTGGAGAACTTAACTGGACAATAGCTTTTCCAGCCCTTCTGTTCCAGGACACCTCCTCCATGACTGTGTAAGGACGAGGCTCCCTCAGCTCTCCCAGGCTCCTCCGCCGAGGCGCGCACGCCCCCCAGATGGGGATGGTCCTAGGGTGACCACGTGTCCCAGATTGCCCGGGACAGTCCCGCATTTTGCAGGTCTGTCCCAGGCACCTTCATTCCAGGACAATACAGTGTCCCGGAATGAAACTGACACAGCCAACCCCCGGGGCCAATCTGATGCCCCCAAAAAAGGCTGCAACATCACCGCTTTACTCACTGACAGTACTTGTCCTGCCAGGGAATGCCTGGAGGAGCACAATCCCGCCCCCTGCTTGTGATTGGAGAAATCATAAATCCTGCCTCTTGTGTCCAATCACTGTGCTGTGATTCGTTACAGCACATGCTGATTTTTGGGAAGGGAGGGTGTCCCTGAATGGTAGTTTGGAAATGTGGTCACCCTAGATGGTCCTCCTGCTGCTATCTAGCACTCCATTCTCCACGTCTCTCAGCCGACAACCCCCCTCCAGTGGGCTGGACCTGAGCTTATATGGGAGGCCTGCCCCCAGGACTGAAGCACAGGTGGTCAAACCCACTGCTACACTAACCACTCCCTGCCCCCAGATCAAAACAATCAGGCCTAGCCTGAATCATAGGCCTGTCTAAATTTACCTGCTCTGGCAGCTTACCTCACAAAAATCCTCACTCTAGCACCTACCTATGGTAGAGGGTGCTACACATGTGATGTGCACAGGAATGCGGTGCAAATCACATCCAATATCTGCAATCGCATTAGTGTGAACCCAGCCTAATTGAACAAGCTGAAGTTAGAAGATGATTGGCTACCATACACAGTTGCCCGGCGGTCAGAGGGACCCTTCATGGTTGTTTGCACCATGAAGGTTCTGGTTATGCCTCTGCCTATCACATCTTTCCATTTTTGCCATCATGTGCCCACTGATTTAAGATCGTCATTTGTTTGAAACAACATGTATTAATATGTGGTTTCTTTTTCTCTGCAGGGGAGCATATTTTAAGTTTTGCTGCTTGCGTGGGGAACACTGACATTGTCAAAATACTGGTTGAGAATGGAGCAAACCTACAGGCTCAGGACTGCTGGGGTGAGTGAAAAGGCCTTTGCTTGGTCAGTAAAAATAAGAGAGAGATTTTAAAGGGCAACTCCTGCCCAGTGGATAAATAACAAATAAGCAATAATAATATTATTATCAGCCACCAGGTAGTATAGAGAAACACACAGACTCTTATGATCCTTCCAATGCCTGCTCCACTAAGTAAGCGACCCTGCATAGTGGCTCATGAGCACACCGGTGTATACACACGTCACAGTGAAGGACAAGCAATACATTTTAACAATTTTTTCTGCAACATCACTTGGCGATTTTGTGTATATATTACGGGCTGATCTAAGGATTGATCATTCACATGAGATTGATTGTCACTAATTGTCAGCTACTGACATATAATCACACACATAGGTTGGACTTGGTGGACTTGTGTCTTTTTTCAACCTCACCTACTATGTAACTATTTGATCACACTGTCTATATATTGATGTATGCATTAATTATACATAATTGTGGGAGTATATATTCACTTTTTAGCAATATTTTGGTGATTGCGTAGCTTTTATTATTTTTTTTTTAATTATTTAATAATACAAGAAGCGGGTACTACTAGTTGCAATATAAAGTATCTCACAAAATTTAGTAGTCCCCACACATTTTTGTAAATATTTTATTCTATCTTTTCATGTGACGACACTGAAGAAATGACACTTTGCTACAATGTAAAGTAGTGAGTGTACAGCTTGTATAACAGTGTAAATTTGCTGTCCCTTCAAAATAACTCAACACACAGGCATTAATGTCTAAACTGCTGGCAACAAAAGTGAGTACACCCCTAAGTGAACATGTCCAAATTGGGCCCAAAGTGTCAATATTTTGTGTGGCCACCATTATTTTCCAGCACTGCCTTAACCCTCTTGGGCATGGAGTTCACTAAAGCTTCACAGGTTGCCACTGGAGTCCTCTTCCACTCCTCCATGACGACATCACGGAGCTGGTGGATGTTAGAGAACTTGCGCTCCCCCACCTGCCATTTGAAGATGCCCCACAGATGCTCAATAGGGTTTAGGTCTGGAGACATGCTTGGCCAGTCCATCACCTTTACCTTTAGCTTCTTTAGCAAGGCAGTGGTCGTATTGGAGGTGTTTTTGGGGTCATTATCATTTGGAATACTGCCCTGCGGTCCAGTCTCCGAAGAGAGGGGATCATGCTCTGCTTCAGTCACAGTCCATATTGGCATTCATGGTTCCCTCAATGAACTGTAGCACCCCAGTAGCCCCAAACCATGACACTCCCATGCTTGACTGTAGGCAAGACACACTTGTTATTGTGCTCCTCACCTGGTTGTCGCCACACACGCTTGACGCCATTTGAACCAAATAAGTTTATCTTGGTCTCATCAGACCACGGGACATCGTTCCAGTAATCCATGTCCTTAGTCTGCTTGTCTTCAGTTCTGAAGGTCCAACCCGGTACTAGCAAGGTGTACCTAATAAAGTGGGAAGATGAGTTTATATGAAGAACATCCAAGAACAGGCAATAGGTCACTTTCAAATGTTAAAGCGGGATTCCACCCGCAATTATTTTTTTTTAAAGTCAGCAGCTACAAACACTGTACCTGCTGACTTTTATTAAGGACACTTACCTGTCCTACTCCCCCACGATGATGGCCCCCCCGATGCCGATCCCTCGATCACTGCAGGTCTCGCGCCGCCATCCTCACTATGGGAAACAGGCAGTGAAGCCTTACGGCTTCACTGCCCATTTCCTACTGCGCATGCACGAGACTCGCACCGATTTGTGAATGGGCGGCTGCTCTCTGGGATTACACACAGTTCCCATAAGGCAGCGCGCCACATTTACTAGAAGAGGATGCGGAAGAAGACCCACCGCGGATAAGGAAGAGGCAGATTAGGGACTTCCGCATAGCAACCGCTATTTCGGGTGAGTAAAAAATTTTTTTTTTCAATTTTTTTTGCAGCATTTTTGTGTAATTTTTTTTTTTCAGGGTGGAACTCCACTTTAACCCTGGGCGCATGGGCCCTAAAACCCTTACCTGATTACCATACAACTTGATGTGGACAGGAGATGTAAGTCCTCCTTACCTGGCCACTTTTAATTTGTTTATTACAGGGAACACTGTGCTGCACATTCTGACCCTGCAGCACAATAAGACTCTCTCTTGTCAGATATACGATCTCATCATGTCTTTTGACACCAAGCAGAAAGGCCTCGGTTTGGACCAAATCTTGAACAATGAAGGCCTGACACCATTCAAGATGGCGGCAGCTGAAGGCAACGTCACTGTGAGCGCTTTTTCCAAACCATTTTTATAGAAATGTGTAATGTTTTTCTTTTCTCTTTAATGTTGTTCATTTATTTATATTGAGGTGTAAAAAATATGCTTTGAAAAGGTTTTCATTTTTTTTTTTTTTACCAAGTGTAACACAGAGATCCTTCTCTACCCTGCTTACCTCCACTTGCAGAGTGGGACACACCATGCCACATGCCCAGTATCCTCCATCTTGTAGAGGGTGAGCGGTGTTAATAGTTTTGGGTCCTGCAGCGAGTTACCTCTTTCTGTTGGTTCTCGTCCCTAGTCTATTCTCTCTCTCTCTTTGAAGAAGGCCATTGTCCAGACAGTATTAAACCCAATAAAAGAGTTTATTTTTCTTGCTTGCAACTTGACAGGAAAGGTTGGAGATAGAGAAAGTTGAACAGGGAGGCAGGTTCAGGCACGCGGCACTTAATTACCCTCTTCACCACTCAAGCTTGAGTGGGTTTTGCTCACCCGGATAGTCCCCTCTCACGGTCCTAGCAGCCGGTGTGGAGCACGAACATTCATTTTAAGTTATTTTCTTAAGGATACGATCAGGATGTGAACCTCTAAGTCCTGAACTTCCCAGCACTTGTAACACTTGAGACCTTAGGTGCCAATGGGGCACGTTACAAGGCTTGTGGCGGATTGTGGAATCCTTCCCTCTGACAGGTAACCAGGTCTCTCCCGAGACAGTGACTTCCTTCACCGATCCCCTGGATAGGTCCTCCCCTGGTTCCCTCTCCTTCAGAGCAGGTCACCCTCCCACGGGTACCCTGGGATTTTGCTGTTTGGCGTAGGCCTCAGCTAAAGGTGCTGGGCCTACCTGGAACGATGCAGCCTCGGGCTAAAGGTGCCCAGGACTGAACACACACACGCACTCCGGCCTGGAGGGCCAAAGGGCGCAAACTCCTCCTTAAATCATGGCGTCTGCCCCTTATGTACCCTCTCCCGGCATGCACAGCGGGCAGACCACGCCCACTGCATGGCTGCCGAGAGAGGACACCCAATAGCGCTGCCATGCCACCTGTGGTTCGACCTGAGACCTGGGCGACAGCGCCAACTACAGGTCACAGGGAACTGTACTGCCAGGCAACATCACAACAGAGCAGAGGCCAATAAAATAATTCCAACAGCCTGAGCCTAACTATTTGCTCAGGCTAGCCCCTAAATTTAGGCATAGCGACCCCAGTTTTGGGGGATCCGCTACACACACCTCCTTCTAAACAAGCCACTGTCCCAGTGGCTAGAATAAATCAAAAGACCCCCTCAATCCTGAGTAGGTGTTTATTTATTCAACTATACTACAACATTTTAAAATGGTGCCTGAACCAGCATTTTTGGAAAATGGGAAAAGGAGAAGAAAAAGGGAAAACATATCACAACATACATTTTGACATCCCATTCTCAATGTCACATTTTGTTCAATATACACACTATTTTACACATCCCACCCCCTCCTAAATAACTGTCCCCACCCATTCTCCGGTGGAATTGATAGCAGATCTCACCTGCAGAGGGAGAGAGAGAAGAAAAAAAACATACATCACTTCAAAACATCCTATTCCCTAACTATACGAAGAAGTGAGCCATTTCTCTGGAAAGAAATGACTTCCTTCTGCAAGTATAATTTGCTAATCCTAGCATTACTTGGCATATATTATTCATATCTGTATATATATATTTTTTTCTTAACAAAAAAAATAAAGAAAGAAAGTTCAGCAAATCGCTGCCACCTGGTGGCAGCGCAAAGTTACTACATTCACCATATTTGCGCATGGGAATGAATCACTGCACACATAAAACACTTCTCGTCTTGACCACAACGTCCTTCGTGCTTTGGCCCTGGCTAAACTACCCCAAAGTTCAACATACTGTCTCTTCTTCCGAAGAGCAGAGGAGAGAAAAGAACAAACAACGGCTCTCCTATTTCTTCAATAGTGTAGACTTCCTCTGTAGCAGAGGGCAAAGTTACTGAATCCAGGGCAGCTTGTCCATATAAAACAGGATAAATAAAAGAAACACGCAAATTCCTGTTTTATAGGTAGTAGTGAGGATCCGGGAGAATGAGAGTCTTCCACTGTTTGTCCAGTGTCTCTATAGAGTACACAGCGTCCTCTCTTTCTTGCAGATCACCACTCGGTCCGCATGTATGTGCCGACCATAGTTCCATTCTTTGCGGCAACCTCTGAAGCGATCAGCCACAGCGGTTGAACAGGCAAAGTACCTACAAGATTTAGGCACTTCCAGGTGTTCCCAAACAAAGTCAGAGTACCACCTCTCACAGTAGGCCTCTATCTCAAATAAGAGCTCCCTAGGAACATAAGGGTACTCCCAACCATACTCCTTAGGGACGCTTTTGTTAAGGAGCCGCTGCAACCAGGCAATATGTGGCAGAGTTGCACGGTCTCCTGCTCCTGGCAAAACAATGGCATCCGGGGATCCTTTGACTGACGCTGCATCTGACATTGGTAGGGGCGGCCGCAAAGGCAGACGTCCCTCTGTAATAGCGGGCATGGACAATGCAGGTGCGGGCAGTGTGGGTATGGAAACAGCCCCTTCCTCCAGAGCAGGGGCTTTCACCCGGAGTGTAGTTTCCCCAGAGTCCATGGGCGATCCCTCTCTAAAGTTGCGGGTCGAGGTCACCGAGATCCTGTCCCAACCCTTCTTGACAAAGATCCCATCAATCTCCACATCGTCACCCGCTTCAGGGGATGATTCAAAATCCGATGAGTTATACTCTTCGGCGGGTAGATAGTTTTTGGTAGACACCGTCACACTATCCCCAGACGATAAAAGTTCCCTCGGGTTGGCTGTCCACACATCCCGAGTAGTATGGGGTATGGGCTTCTTTCCCTTCCCCGGCAAACTTGCTATCACAGTTCCCTCAGTCACCTTACCGTCCCCTGACGTGGACTTCCCGGAGATCCCTCGGCCTCGAAGATCCGGTTTAGGCAGGCGCTGGGGCAGGCTTCTACCGCGGCCACGGGAGGCCTTAACGTATTCCACCTTTCGTTTGGCAGGCGGGATGTAAGTTTCCGTAGTGACGGAGGCACCATCCGCTGTGGTGTCCGTCGCTGGCTCCATGGTGGCTGGAACTCCATCTTTGACATCCGCTGTAGCCGCAGCGATGCGCGTGGGTTCGGCTGTTAGGGCGTAGTTGTCTTCCTCGGAAGTAACAGTCCCTGTAATACAATTGACCCGGTAGGCTCGGGGTGACTCGGTGGGCTGGTCCACCTCAAACAGAAACTCCCCGCAGGTCAAGCACCTTCCGAATGGCCTTATTTGCACAGCCAAACCACCGCATCTGGGACAGAGCACGCCCAGGGCCTCCACATCCCGGCACGTATAGAGTGCGAAGTGGCCCCTAGGCTTGAGCCGGATCTCCGTATCCGTGAGGGGAGCAATGTCCATGGCAGAGGTAGTTGGGAAAACATCCGAGGTCCCGATGAAATAGAAGTCCATGGAGAGGCAGGCATGTTGCTTCTCCTTACTAGTCCAGGCTCTTACTGTCCCTTCGCGCCAAATGCACCATGTGCAATTCACAATTGGCGGGGGCTCCTCCTCCTTTTTCTCCTTTTGCACGCAGCTCGCGGGCTTTTCTTCTATTGAGGCACGCCCACAAACTACGCAGTTAGAAAAAACTCAAAGCACAGTCCTGAACCTCCATTTCTCTCGATAAATTAAGCAGTCCAATTTTCCTTTAATAGCCGACCTCCACAGAACACACAGACATGAGAGAAAAAAAAATAGTCCAACTTCCAGGGGTAGCTGCAAAATCCCGGACTCGAGCCTCCACGTGTAGCACACAGATCCTTCTCTACCCTGCTTGCTTCCACTTGCAGAGTGGGATACACCATGCCACATGTCCAGTATCCTCCATCTTGTAGAGGGTGAGCGGTGTTAATAGTTTTGGGTCCTGCAGCGAGTTACCTCTTTCCGTTGGCACCAGTCCCTAGAGTGTAGGGAAAAGTCTATTCTCTCTCTTTGAAGAAGGCCATTGTCCAGACAGTATTAAACCCAATAAAAGAGTTTATTTTCCTTGCTTGCAACTTGACAGGAAAGGTTGGAGATAGAGAAAGTTGAACAGGGAGGCAGGTTCAGGCACGCGGCACTTAATTACCCTCGTCGCCACTCAAGCCTGAGTGGGTTTTGCTCACCCGGATAGTCCCCTCTCACGGTCCTAGCAGCCGGTGTGGAGCACGAACATTCACTTTAAGTTATTTTCCTAAGGATACGATCAGTATGTGAACCTCTAAGTCCTGAACTTCCCAGCACTTGTAACACTTGAGACCTTAGGTGCCAATGGGGCACGTTACAAGGCTTGTGGCGGATTGTGGAATCCTTCCCTCTGACAGGTAACCAGGCCTCTCCCGAGACAGTGACTTCCTTCACCGATCCCCTGGAAAGGTCCTCCCCTGGTTCCCTCTCCTCCAGAGCGGGTCACCCTCCCATCGGTACCCTGGGATTCTGCTGTTTGGCTTTAGCTTCAGCTAAAGGTGCTGGGCCTACCTGAAACAATGTAGCCTCGGGCTAAAGGTGCCCGGGACTGAACACACACACGCACCCCTGGCCTTTAAATCATGGCGTCTGCCCCTTATGTACCCTCTCCCGGCATGCACAGCGGACAGACCACGCCCACTGCATGGCTGCCGAGAGAGGACACCCAATAGCGCTGCAATGCCACCTGTGGTTCGACCTGAGACCTGGGCGACAGCGCCACCTACAGGTCACAGGGAACTGTACTGCCAGGCAACATCACAACAGAGCAGAGGCCAATTAAAAGAATTCCAACAGCCTAAACCTAACTATTTGCTGAGGCTAGCCCCTAAATTTAGGCATAGCGACCCCAGTTTTGGGGGGTCCGCTACACAAGGAATTATAGATTACTGCATCCAACTACTTACATTGTAATCTAGCAGGTGGTGCTCCAGGCACTTGCTCTCACATTTACCTGTCTTTTGCTAGCTGCTCTGTTGAGATGGTTATTTACAGAACTCAAAATCTCAAGCTCACATTTGAAAATAACACATAAAAATACCAGAATACTGTTATAGAGGATATACAGGCTTTTTAAAGTTTATTTTTGATATGTTTGGAAAATCCTAATATAAATTATAAAAATTGGTTTCTGTATAGAGATTTTAGCTATGTATCTGCTTGGGGGTTGGTGTGATTGCTGAGCAGATATCCTTGCTGTGCTTCCTGCCTGCTAATGTAGCAAAGTGATTGTGCTTGGTTAAGTCTTATATTAGTGTGAGACTATGGCCATCTGAGATCCAAAATGAGTCATGTAACATGATGTATCTAATAGGTGCTTTTTTATGTAATTGATTTCATCTTGGCAAGGGTACTGGCTGCAGACACAGACAAAAAATTTACAGTCCTGTATATGCAAATTTACGGGTATCTAAGATCCACAGTCAGGCATTTCATACTTTTTTAGTCCCACCTAAAAGCAAACACCACAATATGTCTTCTGTTCCCCTTAACAGGGCCAGTTCTATTGGGCCCCATCTTACATGGTTATTAGTCATAGCAGTGTGAGATGGGGCCCCAAATAAAATATTATTCCCCCATCATTGGTGTCAGTGGGAGGAATAGTACGCCATTGTTGTTGTAAGTGGGAGAAATGGTGCCCCAGTGTTGACATCAGTTGGCAGAATAGTGTCTTGTATTCCTTGGGAGGAATAGTGCCCTAAGGGCCGTACAAAGGCAAGCAGGGGGGTACATCTGGCCCCTGGGCCACAGTTTGGAGACCACTGCTGTAGACTAACTGTTCTGAGGTTAAGTAATTACCAAATCATTTTTCAATTAGACATTTCTTTTTAAATGCAATTAAAATAAATAAATAAAGCTCTGTTTATCTGCTTTTCTCTAGATGTTTCAGCATCTTCTAAAAAAAAGAGTCCGAACTGTTAAAACGTTGGGCCCAAACACTTACACGCTCTACGACCTCACTGAGATCGACTCCTGGGGGTCCTTGTGTTCAGTTCTTCACCTGCTGGTGACGTCTAAGAAGGCAGAGGTACATATGGATTATATTTGACTTTCAATGGGTATCACAATGGAAGGTACCAATAGAACTTTTTTTAGTAGTTGTGGATAAAACGGGCAAGAACCCACATGGATGACCCAGGTTCTGGCTACCATAGCCTGTCTCCACTCTCAGTCGAAAGTAAATGTAATCCACATTCCGAAACATAGCTCTTCTCGCTATATTTAATTTGTAAAAAAGATGAAAACTACATTTATAAGATTAACCACTTCAATACCAGGCACTTACGCACCTTCCTGCCCAAGCCAATTTTCAGCTTTCAGCGCTGTCGCAATTTAAATGACAATTGCGCGGTCATGCTACACTGTACCCAAATTTTTTTTTATAATTTTGTTCCCACAAATAGAGCTTTCTTTTGGTGGTATTTGATCACCTCTGTGATTTTTATTTTTTGCGCAACAAATAAAAAAATACCGATTTTTTTTTTTTTTAAATAATGTTTTTCTTTGTTTCTGTAAATTTTTTGGTAAATAAGTTTTCTTCTTCAATGACGGGCACTGATATGGCTGCACTGATGGGTGGCACCAATGGGCACCGATGAGGTGGCACCAATGAGGTGGCACTGATGGGTACTGATGATGGTCATTGATAGGCAGCACTGATGGGCACTGATAGGCGGCACTGATGGGCACTGATACGTGGCACTGGTATGCGGCACTGATGGGCACTCATAGGCGACAGTGATGGGCACTTATAGGCTGCACTGATGGGCACTCATAGGCTGCACTGATGGGCACTCATAGGCGGCACTGATGGGTACTTATGGGTGGCACTGATGGTTACTTATGAGTGGCACTGATGGGTGTCACAGATGGGCACTGATAGGTGGGCACTTATGGGCATGGATGGGTACTGAGAGGTGGCACTGATGGACAATGATGGACTCTGATGGGTGGCACTGATGATACTGATGGGTGGCATTGCTGGGCATCACATGTTTTTTATTGACCATAATGTTGCCAGTCAGTGCCCATTTGTGGGCACGGATTGGCATCTATTGTGCTTATTTTTTTTATATGTGGATGGCCATGGGGTACATACCTGGCCATCCACATGTTGCTCCCTTCCCTGGTGGTCCTGGCGGCTTCCCTGGTGGTCCAGTGTGGGCATCAGCGGGGGGGCTGCGCTGATAAACAATCAGCGCAAACCCCCCCTGTCGATCAGCTCTCCTCTACTCGTGTCTGTCAGACGCGAGTGAGGAAGAGCCGATTAACGGCGCTTCCTGTTTACATCGTGATCAGCCGTGATTGGACACGGCTGATCACGTGGTAAAGAGCCTCCGCCGGAGATTGGTGTAGCGAGGTGTCAGACTGACACACCGCACCACCGATCGCCGCGATGCGCGTCCCCCTGGGCGCGCGGTGGCTGTTATCCTGCAGGACGTCAATAGACGCCCAGTCAGGATAACACAACCACTTCCCGGACGTCAATATACTATTGACCGGGCAGGAAGTGGTTAAATTTCATAAGAGCTGCGCTACTAAAAAACAATTATACTCATAGAAATGTTGAAAGTGTTCACGCAATTTTCCCTATTAGGAGATAACTACACAAAATTAAGTCCAAGTTTAAATAAAAAATAATGTGCAAAATCGATGTGCAAATTAATATCCTCTTTATAAATGTAAAAAAAAAAAAGTGTGTGAACAGTGAACGTCTGTCACCATTGCAGCATCCAAGCCATGACACCACCCCCTAATAAAGAATGCAGGCTTACCAACTTTATAGGACCCTCTAATTAAAGAGAGGTTAGCAGAACATATGGCCAAACAACCCGGCCAGGGTTTTCCCAAAGTCGTCCTAAAGAATTCCCTCAAGGACATATGTTTGGACTGTAATGGTTATCTCAGCATCATCCCCATAGAATCATCATAAGAACATAAAACAAAACGTGCCACATAATGTAAACCCTTAGGTTTGCTTTATTATATTATATAAATTTGGGTTTCACTTACATCAATGGAATAAGCATAGAGCTTAAAACATACATTCATGTCTCTACCCGAAACCACATTCTTGACGCGTTTCATCACTGCTGGCTTGCTCACAAGAATAGGAGAAGTCCTCATCTTTTGACAAATTAAATATAGAAAGTAGAACAGGCAAAAGTTTGAACCTTTCTTTCTCTTTTTTTATTGCTGAGCCTCACCATGATATTCAAAATCCAGATTAAGTTTATTCCGAAAACTGATTATATACAATCCCCCCCTCCCCTCCCATTATCAGGGCTAGAATATGACAAAACAAATCAATACAATTCTCTTATATATAATGTTGTATACATTATTCTAAAAACTAAGGAACAAGATCAAGTACTATAAAGAGCATGGTAGAAATTGAGATATTAGGTTGGAAATAATATTAGAAGTAAAAATGAAAATCGTAGGAGGATATAAAACCTAAAATAATAATTACCTATTCTCAAAATAATATTGATAACATGAATTTTGATAACAATTATCTATATTGGCAAACTTGATAAGTGAATGAGTAATGAAGTAATGAAAGCAAAACAATAATTATAATAATAATAATAAGAAGAATTAACATATATAATACATCTGTAATAATGTAAAAATATAAAATAAAAGTATGAACACTAATTATAATTTAACTCATAACAATGATACTCACCATGATATTCAAATCAAGATTACGTTTATTCCAAACCAGAATGTTTAAAATCAGTGGCGGCTGGTGTTATATGTCTCCTGCAACCGCCCCCCCCCCCCCCCCCCTGGTCAGTCGGGGGACAGAACAAGCTGAACTGCACCTGAATACAATGAGCAGACCTAACCAATAGATCCTGCTCCATTGTAGGCAGAGAACACTCTAAGTTTTACCTGACCATCTTCCTAATAAGCAGAAAGATCAAAAACTATACTCTCTTTTAGCACCTACCTAGGAGGGTGCTACAATAATAATAAATCATGTACATAATAAATCTATAATAATGTAAAAAATATCCAATAAAAGTATGAACACTAATTAAAATATAATTACTAACAATTTTTTGGGCAAAATTGATAATGAAAGTAAAATATTTATATTGTTGTTGTTGTTATACGGTATTATTATAATAATAATAATAATAATAATAATATGTATATAATAAATCTATAATAATGTAAAAATATATAAAATAAATGTATGAACACTGATTATAATTTAATGTATAACAATGATACTAGCAAAATTGATAATGAAAGTAAAATAATAATAATGGTAAGAAGGAGAAGAAGAAGAAATCATGTATATAATAATAAATCATATACAGTATATTTAATAAATATATATCAAATATGTAAAATAAAAGTATAAAAAATAATTATAATATAATGTATGTATGTTGTATAATGCTATTTTATTTATTTATTATAGTGACATCAATTTACGCAGTACTTTACATATATTGTACATTCACATCAGTCCCTGCATTTATAATTTATATAATAGAGTATATAACAAAAGCAAAATAAATATGTAATTTAATATTGTAAAAGAATATGAATGTATAAAGAATGATAATATTTATATTCTACAATGGAATGCTTAAATGTTTTTTATTGCGGTCTGCACCCAGTGTGAGGGAAACCCCCCCCCCCCCAATTTCCACAGCTGTCCCGCTTATTATTGTTCTGATGACAACCATATGCCACGGACACCAAGGAAAATAAAGAGGATAAATATCCCCAGCGAGGACACAGGCAGCATTTAAAGACAAAACGAAAAAAAAAACAACAAACTTTGCAGGAATTCTGACCCATCACACTCTAAACTGGGAGAGAAGTTTGGCAAAAGAAAATATGTCAATAGGGTGAAGTTGCTAAATATACACCCGCTGGGTTTGTGGCAGTGTGTTAACATCCATTACGTTAAGCCAGGCTATTCATTGGGTATGCCCATTCCCCAGCCAACCTAAAAACACACATGAATGTTTTTTGGCAATGCTGTGTATATGGCACTAATGTGCTGTTTTGCGTTGGCATGGCCACCGCAGCATGGCGTGTAACGTAGGGTGACCACATTTCCAAACTACCATTCAGGGACACCCTCCCTTCCCAAAAATCTGCTTTTGCTGTAACGAATCACAGCACAGTGATTGGACACAAGAGGTGGGATTTATGATTTCTCCAATCACAAGCAGGGGGTGGGATTGTGCTCCTCCAGGCATTCCTGGCCAGGACAAGTACTGTCAGTGAGTAAAGCGATGATGTGGCAGACTTTTTTGGGGGCATACATTTGGCCCGGGGGGTGGCTGTGTCAGTTTCATTCCGGGACACTGTATTGTCCTGGAATGAAGGTGCCCGGGACAGACCTGCAAAATGCGGGACTGTCCCGGGCAATCCGGGACACGTGGTCATCCTAGTGTAACGAGAGATAGGGTCTCCACCTAGCTAGGAAGGAATGGGCGTAGCTTGGGTTGGATTAGTGCCTACAGTGTCAGAGCAGAGCTGAGTAGAGGGGAGTCATGAGTAGTTTTGAAGGAGACCAGGAGTTCTGATTTGAGCCCTTGTAGGAGATTTGGGGCCTCAGCAAATAATATGTAAAAGGTAATTATGAGGTTTTTCGCTTTGGGGGAATGCTATTTCTTCTTTCCCAAGTGGACACCACCAGGAAGTTATTACAAAATAAACCCCCATTGGTGGGCAGGAAACCTGGATTTGGCCAACCATGCAAGATTGAACAATGTTTGTCTATGGACTTTACTAAACAACTTTACATATACTAATAGAAGAAGAAAGGGATTTGGACTAAGTCTCTTTAATCCTATGGGACAGAGGAAAAGTCTATATCTGGGGAGCAAAGACTGAGAGCAGCTTGGTGGGGAAACTGGTAGAGGCCTGGTAAAAGTTGTCCGACCTGCCAGTGGTGTGACGAGTTCCCCTGTGCGACCATGTGCCATGTAACCCGCAACCATGTTGATTTCTGGGTCCAGGCATGACCCCCGACAGACCACTGGAATCTGAGGGGCTCTTCATCATCAAGTGGTGGTGTGTTCCCTGGTGTGGACCATAGGCCAGGAGGTGTGGATTCAGATTGATAGAACAGAGGTTTCAGACCTTTCATTGCCACAATCTAATTACAGCAGGCCCTGGAACCAATTGGAACTGGTTTAACAACCAGGTGCTTGTGGCACCATTTGCAATGATTGGCCTTAGGTCTTCGCATCATCTGTGGTCAGTGTCTCAAAGTATTGAGGCCAGGGATGGCCAGGTTCACTTTAAGTAAGCTGCATATAAAGAGTGTAGAAGAACAAGAAGAACGTAGCTCACCTTTATTGTAACCATCTCTATATGTACCTAAATTACCTAATCGCATCCTACAGGGTGAAATTACTGTTTTCAAAAACAAATCTAACCAGCAACTCCAGAGTCTATTAGAAGATCTTTATTTACATAATAGTCAGTTAAAAGGGGCTAACGCATTTCGGCATATAGCCTTGATCACAATTGAGGTGAGGTGAGATTGTGTTGCAGGGAAACAAAAAGTGACAATGTTGGGTGGGGCTAATATATAACTCTTTTATAAATTTTCTAGTAAGTGTAAATATTTATCAAAATGGTATAAAAGATTACTAAAAAAAAAGCATGATTAATTAAAATTGCCATGCAAACAGGGTAACGTGAACTTTATGCAAATAAATGTATATTTTTAATATTGTGTGTCATAGTGCCCTTTTAAGACTGGTAAAATACTTCTCACAGGCGCGGCGAATTGTGGATATTTCCCCCGTGAAAGAGCTGCTGAGCGAGAAATGGCAGAGGTTTGGGCGGCCATATTTTTGGTCCCTGGCAGCCATCTATGTGCTGTACATGATTTGCGTGTCTTTATGCTGTGCTAACCGACCCCTCCAGCCTCTGAGGAACATCTCAACTAACCCTCGAGACATCACTATTATGGAACAGTTGGATCTCCAGGTAGAACTTGCCAATATGTAAAGATTTCAGCCAAGTTTAAGGAGGTTGTATAGGAGCTTTGCATAATTTTTCACTAATTATTCATTATGGTCAGACAAAAAATAAATAAATATATGTATATATATACACCTGTGTGTGTGTGTGTGTATATATATATACACCTATATATTAAAAAAAATTGTTAGGGAAATTGTGGTGATTTACCGTAGTCTTCTGTTCCCAGATTCCCCATAACTCCTTGTGAAAAAAAGCTTGCTGTTCATAGAGCTCAATTGCTCAAGCGGCAATTTACACATGTGATTGAACCAAAATGATGCTTCCTCCCCCTTTCTCCTCAATCTGCTAAATGTATATTCACTTTTGTCAATGTTGTAAACTAGTTGCGTCAATGTCTTTTTTGGACCCACAATATATATATATGAAAATGTTATTATCACCTGGAACCACTGCTGTTTACTGAGATATCATTCCAGGACTCGTATAACAGGCCGGGGGATGAGATGCGACTAGTGGGGGAGATTATCTCAGTGGTTGGAGCGTTGGCGATGTTACTTGTAGAGGTAATCATACATAAGATAACCTTCATAGACAATGCACAGCATAGCCATTGATAGGCTCACAGTAGACTGGCTCAGTGGAAAAAATGGACACAATAGCAAGAATTTAAAAAAAATGTGTGGGTGGAATGAGGAAGGTTTTGAAGCCTTGACAGATGTTTACTAAGGCTCCGAAAAGAATGTGAACCCAAACTTCATGTCCTGCTGACCAGTGATGTACTAATAGCCATAGCAGCTGCTATGGGGCCTGGGGTGGAAGAGGCCCCTCACATCCATGTAAAAATCAGCATTTTTTGCTAGAAAATTACTTAGACTCCTAAATATTATATATTTTTTGAAAGCCATAGAGAATAAAATGGTGATTGTTGCAATTTTTTATTTTGCATGGAATTTGCACATCCATTTTTAACTACTTCCCCTGGGTTGAGGTCATATGGAGTCAGGGACTTTGAAGTGGAGATATCTGGATAATAGGTCCATCTACAGGCATCATCCAGATATCTTTTTTTCCAGCCGGCGATTTCCTGCAATGTAAAGACCATCAAGCCTCTGATGCTTCTCCGCGCTCACTCGTGCAATCGGGGGTCCAAAGAATAAATCCACTGGCGGCGGCAGTTTGCCATAGAGCTGGCCATGGACCAGATGGTCCCCAGCCATTTCTATGACCCTTGGAGGCTGGAAGCGACGTCATGACCAGTTTAGAGTTACACAGGAGGTCTTGGGCTAGACATATTGCTCTCACTCTGACGTTACGACAATACCTCACACGTGTTCACCTTTGCGTGTGAGCACAGGGGGCGCTTTAATGTGTTTATTTTTTTAAATTGTATTTATTTTATTTTTACACTTTTTTTTGATTGACCCTTTAATTTATTTTTTAACAACTTTAATGTTTTTACAAGGGATGAACAGCATCCCTTGCGATAGCTGGGGCCGTGACAGGTTCTTTTTTTTCGTCTATTAGTTCACGTTAGGCAGTTAAGTATCACGGCAAAATGCATGAAACGTGTTTGGGTGCCGCTATTCTTAATGGCACCCCAAGCGCGGTGCGATTCTATAGCGATTGTCGAGTAATAGACTTGAGTGGCAGTCACAGCAAAACGGTTGTTAAAAAATCGTGATAAGGTTGTCGCCCAAAAAAAGAGGCAAGAGCTTCTTTTGGGCGACAAAATTGCATAGGGCAGCCCATTGAGGTCAATTGTCTGTCCTATGCGAGGCACGTGAAAATGAGTGTAAATCTTGCACTCAGAATTGCAAGCAGGAATGCTTGTTCTCGCAACGCGATATCTAACTGATCTGGGTGCTAGGATGCGGGCAGCTGATACACAGCCCCATTGGCTGTTTTGGTGCTGGAAGCTACCTGCACCATAACAACCATTAACGTTGTACAGCCCAACTGCCTCCTAGCAACCGATGATGCTGGTGGCCAGGCCACAGAATATTTAGCAACCATGCCAGCATCCTAGCAACCAAAGAGAGAGGGGCAGGAAAATAGGTTGGCACCTGGAGTGCTATGGCGTCCCATGATCTGTAGTTACACCCCCTACTGGTGACACTTTAGGAGACAGGAAGTTAGGGAAAGCCTCCATAGTGTTTACAGACCTAATAGATGAGATAAGGTCGGCACAATCAATATGATTTCTGTATGCTACTAAGATTGGTACACCTCATTAATGGAAGGTGCTGTCATGTTGTTGATGTTCCACAGATCTCGGTCCTGATGAGCACCCCAATCGTCTCCTTACTCCAAGACAACGTTTCCGGAGGACTTTTTCACTTTATCCTGTGAGTGGAGTTGAAGCTGTACTGCTTTTATTTTTAACTTGTTATCATCAGGACCAAGGAGGGATTGTTTTTAGCAGGAATGTGGGGGGAATGTGGGGGGAACCCAGCTCTGGCACCTCCAGCACACAATGTATGTAATGGTAAGGAGTACTGGGGTGTGCTGGAGGGTCTATTGATGTTGGAAGGAATCTATTTCTGTGTGGGGGCCAATTGTTTCTGGGGGGGATCAATTGTTGAGGGAGGGGTCTATTTTTGCTGGTTGCTGGGAAATCTGTTGTTGTTACTAGGAGTCTATTGCTGCAGGGGCGGATCTATTGTTACTCGAATGGTATTTTGTAATGAGCAGTCCATTGTTGCTGAGGGGTATAATGTTGTGTGTAGGATCTATTGTTGCTGGAGTGGGTCTAGGGTTGCTGGGGGGTTCTATTATTTCTGGGGGGTCTATCGTTGATTGGGGTGACGTCTATTGTTGCTGGAGTGGTGTCTATTGGTGCTTAGAGAATCTATTGTTGCTGGGGTGGGTCTAGTGTTGCTGGTGGGGGGGCTATTTTGCTGGGGGATCTATTGTTTCTGTGTTAGATACAAGAAGATTCAACTTCAGTTTTACTATATTGCTGTTTTTATTCTAGTTATAAAGTGGGGATAGGGAGACACCTTCCTGGCTATAGAGTAAGGTTATAGGTATATAAATCACAGATATTTTGACAGTTAAAAGAAAACTCCAGAAATGTAAAGTTTGCAGAGACTTTAACCCTTTAAAATGCCGACCCACTATGCATAGCAGATGGTTGCAGGGAGGTTGTAGTGCGACCCCATTCACAACATTTTAAGACCAGTATGTACCAGTATGGTATATATTTAAGGGCATACAGCCTCTAAATAAATGGGTACATAATTAGCATACATTACATGCAGATATACAGTCAGTAATATGAAATATTATCAGTAAAAAACACTTGGTAACTCAAGACAATGTATATTTAACCAAAGTGTAACAACTACCTAATTGATCTAAAAGATCCTTACATAAATGAAATTGGGGGGAAGGAGAGGGGAAAAACACAAAATATATACCATACTGGTACATACTGGTCTTAAAATGTTGTTTGAATGGTGTTCAAATAAAATACATGACTTTACCAGTCGCTTGACTATCCATTCTTAAACTGTACTGCTGTGCGTTCCATTTAAAGTCCCACCTTGTCCACTTCCCCTTTCCCACTTTTAACAATGATACCCGGGATGGAGGCACTACCCCTTTGGTTCTAGCCTCATTTAAAGTCCCAAAAACTTCTCTATACTTTAGTATTCTTCTACATATGTTTGGTAAAAAAATTGCAATAAGCGTTTATTGATTGGTTTGCGCAAAAGTTATAGCGTCTACAAAAAAGGGGATAGTTTTATGGCATTTTTATTAATATTTTTTTTTTTTACTAGTAATGGCGGCGATCAGCGATTTTTATCATGACTGCAACATTATGGCGGACACATCGGACACTTTTGACACCATTTTGGGACCATCTGCACTGATAACTGTAAAAATGACACTGGCAGTGAAGGGGTGAACCTGTAGGTGGCGCTGTAGGGGTTAAGTGTGACCTAATGTGTAATTCTATCTGAAGGGGGGGCGTGGCTTGGCGTGTGACGTCACTGATCGTCGTTCCCTATGACAGGGAACAGACGATCATTGACACAGCCACTAGGAAGAACGGGGAAAAGTTTGTTTACACTCACCTCTCCCCGTTCTTTAGCTCTGTGACCCGATCGCAGGACACCAGCGGCGATCGGGTCCGCGGGTTCCCACGGGCGTGGTCGCGGGGATCTTAAAGGGGACGTACCTGTACGCCCTTGTGCCCAGCCGTGCCGTTCTGTCGACGTTCGTCGTCGTGCGGTGGTCTTTAAGTGGTTAAAGGCTATTCCAATATGTGTATTTATTTATGGAGTCCTAGGGTCCCCTTTTAGACAAGACACCTTAAGCCCGGGTTGCCCAACCTTTTGAAGAGCGAGGGCCACTTAAGCGACTTAGTAACCAGTCGTGGGCCACAATGAGCAGATGACAGGTCCGCGTCCACTCTACCTATGCAAAGCGGACACAGACACAACCCACTCTACTCTATGGGCCCTCTTATCTGATCAAATGGAAGGGGACGGATCCACTTCTGTTTTTTTAGCAGATCGGATGGGAAATAGGCAGGTGTAAATGGACACAAATCTGTGTACATCTGCCGCTCCATAGAGGTGAATGGAGGGTCCGATTGGGTCAGACATATCATGTTAAAGGGGCCTAAGGCTACTTTTACACTGATGGTCTGCGGTCTATCCACACCATTGATGCAACGCAGTGCACCTGTGGCTTTCCTGCAGGTTAGCTGTACTTTGCCATAGAATTCTATTATATCCTGCAGGTGTGGTGCACTTTCTGAAAGTGCACCAAATCCACAGGTAGAACCAGAAGTCTATGGCTCAGTTAGGGTTGCCACTTTTTATTCAAGCCAAACCCGAACACTTTAGCGGCGCACAGTAAAAAAAGTTTTATTTTAGTATACATTATAGGATTGTAACAGACCTGGGACACCTTTGGGCACTCCAAAGAGAATAGTAATGAGGTGCACATAGTGCCCCCTCACCCTCCTGACAAGCCCTGTTCTGAGCCACATTCCTGTCTGAATAATGTGTCTGGGTTTCAGGTGGACTAAAACCTGGACACATGATTCGAAACCCGAACTGTCCGGGTGAATCCTGGACAGGTGGCAACCCTAGGCTCAGTGCAGGTAACCTGCAGGTGCACTGCACTACACCTGCGGATCAGTTTGAAAGCAGCCCAGTAATCAATGCAGAACAGATATGTCCATATATACAATGTGATTTTAGTATGAAACTTGCTGTCCCAGGCAGAGTGCATTTGGTATCACTTCACCTATGACAGGAGCCAGTGCTATACAGGAAGCATTGGCTTATGCGTCTCTGCTCCACAGCTGCTTGCTTTCCCGCTGGCTTCATTCACAACACTGATGCTCTGGCATGGCGGGTAGGCAACCTGCAATCTGGAAGTAAAAATTTAGCACTAAGTTCTAAGAGAAATATTGCTATCTCACTAAGTAAGTGTACCCAACTGGGTTGTACAGTGGAAAAATATATGCATTAATAAGTCCACATAAAACAAGGAAAAAAGAGAACAATAAATAAGAAATGTCCATCAAAAAGCAGTGAGGAGTGACGGTGAAGATAAACATGTATCGTGTAGATCATCACATGGGCATTTCTTTCAAGTGGGTAAGAAGAGACTGAATACGCTTACCGGAACAGGTCGATCTATCTGTCAGTGACAGCAGATCATTCAGGCATTGTCTGAAGACTCTGGGTAGTAAGTACCACAAACGTAGCCCATAGACCCGACATTCCACGGCTAGGGACCCTTGGTGGATAGTATCCTGGACTTGTGGGAGACTCAGAGCTCACAGGGTGTCCACACTGTTTTCAGACGGTGTTGAGACAACTTCAGATGGGTGAACCCTCTAAGGGATCAGTGAAGGGCACGATGGAGAAACTCAAAAAACTTTATCCGCCAAAACATGGAAGGAGAAAGAAAAACGGTGCTCCAATTGTGCAGGTCAAAAAATTTGTGTTTTATTGAATAAAAACCAACAAAACATTAAAAGTGATCACGATGAACAAGATAAAATCAATATGGGGAGTGGTGTACTGAAAACAGTGTGGACACCTTGTGAGCTCTGAGTCTCCCACAAGTCCAGGATACCATCCACCAAGGGTCCCTAGCCGTGGACTGTCGGGTCCATGGGCTACGTTTGTGGTTCTTACTACCCAGAGTCTTCAGACAAGCTGAGTCTACTTGCCGTTTTTGATTCCATATGCCTGAATGATCACACCGACAGCATCACACGCAGAGCTCTGCATGTACAGGGTGCTGCTGTCTCTGCGCGTTATTCCAAAAGTTCTTTGGTGTGGGCATTTTTTGAGGCATGTGCAGCAGATCGCACCTTTGCTATTTGCAACATATGTCTGAAGCGTATCTCGCGTGGCCAAAACATCAGCCGCTTCGGCACCACATGCTTGACCAGACATATGTCGACCTGCCATGCATTCCGTTGGCAATCGTACATTAAAGACCCACACCAAAGAACAAAGCGGACCTCTCCTTGCTCCTCATCAGCTGGGATCTCCAACCCCGCTATACCTTCAGTCCTCTCTGAAACCTGCACTGAGAGGAATGAAGGTTTAGAATTAGGTGTGTCACAGCCAAGTACTTGCGGGCAATCTGCTATCGGTACACCAACGTCAGATTGTACCAGGCAAATTTCCCTGCCCCAGCTGCTGCACCGCCGAAAGAAGTTCGCTCCCAGCCATCCACATGCCCAGCGGTTGAATGCTAGCTTGGCTAAATTGCTAGCACTTCAACTGCTGCCTTTTCAGTTGGTAGACTCTGCCCCTTCCGTGAGTTTGGGGAATGTCCGGTTCCTCAGTGGCAGGTTCCCAAACACCACTTTTTTTCATGGAAGGCGATTCCAGCTCTCTACCGGCATGTGGAAGGCAATGTCTTGGCCTTGCTGGACAGGGCGGTCAGCGGTAAGGTGCATATTACCGCTGACTCATGGTCCAGCAGGCATAGACAGGGACGTTACCTATCTTTCACGGCGCATTGGGGACTCTGCTGGCAGCTGGGAAGGATGCAGGACAAGGTGCAGTAGTGTTGGAGGTTGTTCTGCCACCACGCCTCCAAAATGCTACTAGTGGTGATTCTGACACACCTCTCTTCTCCACCCTCTCCTCTTCTTCTTCCTCCATGGCCTCTTCCTGTGCTGATTTGTCCTCGGAACCAGCGGTGCTCCGTAGGCGTTCAAGGGGCTACGCAAGTACGCAGGCAAAAAGATGCCATGCAGTGCTTGAGCTGGTGTGCTTGGGGGACAGGAGCCACACTGGGGCAGAGATTCTGTCAGCTCTGCAGGGGCAGGCACAGAGGTGGTTGATGCCACACCAGCTTAAGCCAGGAATGGTGGTTTGCGACAATGGCACCAACCTCCTCTCCGCCCTCCAACAGGGACAGCTGACCCATGTGCCCTGTTTGGCTCACGTCCTTAACTTGGTGGTGCAGCGGTTCTTTGGCAGGTACCCAGGCTTACAGGATGTCCTGAGGCAGGCCAGGAAACTCTGTGTGCATTTCCGCCGGTCATATACTGCCAGTGCTTGGCTGGCTGACCTGCAAAAGGAATTTAACCTGCCCAAGAACCGCCTAATCTGTGACATGCCCACCAGGTGGAACTCAACATTGGCCATGCTGCAGTGGTTGCACACGCAGCAGAGGTCCATCAATGAGTATCTGTGCCAATATGGCACCAGGACAGGGTAAGGGGAGCTTGGGATTTTTTTTCTATGCCAGTGGGTCATGATCAGGGATGCATGCACTGTCCTGTCACAATTTGAGGAGGCCACGAGGATGGTGAGCAGTGACAGTGCATGCATCAGTGACACTGTCCCTCTTGTCCACCTGTTGGAGCACACGCTGCATGGAATAATGGACAGGGCACTTGAGGCAGAACAGAGGGAGGAAGAGGAGGACTTCCTTACCTCTCAAGGCCCCCTTTATCCAGACAGTGTTCCTGCTGGCTCACCGATCACACAGGAAGAGGACGAGGAGGAAGAGGAGGAGGATTGTGTCACCATGGCGGTGGAGCCTAGCACTCAGCATCAGCAGCAGTCTTCAAGGGATCATTCACAGTCCCAGGAAACCCATGGACTTGTACGTGGCTGGGAGGAGGTGGCTGCGGATCACGTCGTCCTTAGTGACCCAGAGGACCTTGGAGCGAATCCCTCAGCAAACCTACGCTGCATGGCCTCCCTGATCCTGCAAAGCCTGTGAAAGGATCCTCGTATTCGTGGTATCAAGGAGAGGGATCATTACTGGCTGGCAACCCTCCTTGATCCACGTTACAAGGGTAAGGTTGCGGACCTTATCTTGCCATCGCAGAGGAAGCAGAGGATGAAACATCTTCGGGAGGCCTTGCACAAAGGTTTGTGCAATGCGTTTCCAGAGCCTGGGAGGTTACAAATTCCTTGTCCTGGACAACGTGTTGCTAAGGCTTCGGTCAGTCACAGAAGGAGCGGTGGAGAAGGTGGCCGTCTGACCGATGCGTTCAGACAATTTTTTTAGTCCGCAGCCCCAAGGTATGAGCGGTTCCAGCAACCACCGCCAACGTCTGATTCACATGGTGCAGGAATACCTAGGGGCAAAATCAGACTTGGTCACCTTTCCCACCGAAAATCCTCTAGGTTACTGGGTCTTGAGGATGGATCACTGGCCAGAGCTTGCACAGTATGCAATTGAGCTACTTGCCTGTCCTGCATCGAACGTTTTTTCGGAACGCACATTCAGTGCTGCTGGAGGCTTTGTAACCGATCACAGGGTGCGCCTGTACACTGAATCGGTTGATCGGCTGACCTTCATAAAAATGAATCAGTCTTGGATCACCAGCTACCAAGCACCAGATGCTGATGTAACCGAATCGTTTTTTTTTTATGTGAGATCCCTTCAAGACTGCCTATGCTGATGCTGAGTGACTATCCTGTTATGCTGAGTGACTATCCTCTTCCTCCTCAATGTTCATGCTGATAGCTTGTAAGAACATTTTTGGTTCAGGGCACCGCCACCAGTGGCTAAGGCCCAATTTTTTAGCCCCTGTTTAACAGGGGCGTGTAATTACAATTTTTGATGCAATACTTTGCAGCAGGGCTCATTCCTGCGCTCCAACTACAGTATCTGTGAGGGGTTGCAGTGTTGTGGCACCAGCACCAGTGCCTAAGGCCCAATTTTTGATCTAATATTTCACAGCAGGGCCCATTCCTGCGCCCACCAAGAGTAACTGTGAGGCCTTACAGTGTTGTGGCAACACCACCACCACCACCACCACCACCAAAGGCCCAATTTTTATGACCCTGTTCAACAGGGGCATGCAATTACAATTATTGATCTAATATTTCACAGCAGGGCCCATTCCTGCGCCCACCAAGAGAAACTGTGAGGGCTTACAGTGTTGTGGCAACACCAACATCTAATGCCCAAATTTCTGCAGAGTATATAGGACAGGTCCCTACTTTCAAACATCCAACTTACAAATGACTCCTACTTGCAAACGGAAGGAAGTCGACTACAGAAAGTGAGAGGAAATCTACCCCTAGGAAGGGAAATTCTCTCCTGTAAGAGTTCCTTGTTTCACTAAAAACCTCAAATTTTCAAAATCCAATTGTCATTGGGACAGAAAGTGAGGGGAAATCTTCTGAAGAGGTGCACAGACAGCAAAACAAATCTTACAGGGGTGATAACCCTTCCCTATGTTTTCCAAAAAGCGTAAAAATTGATTTTTTGGCTGTAGCTCCACTTTAAAAATGTACCAGTTCAAAATTACAAACAGATTCTACTTAAGAACAAACCTACAGTCCCTGTCTTCTTTGCACTGCCTGTATACTGCTGTTCAGAGTATATAGGGCCTGGGGGCCCCACGCCTTTCGTTTTTTTAATTTGGGTGCAGGGTTCCCCTTAATATCCATACAAGACCCAAAGGGGCTGGTAATGGGCTGGGGGAGAGGGGGGTACCCATGTCGTTTTTCTCAATGATTTTCATCCATATTGCCGGGACCAGACATTACATTAAAGCCGCAAGCAGTTTTAAATTACTTTTATTCCTTTATAAATGTCATTTTGTCCATGGACAGTTCTAAACACGGGAAGCATGCGCTACTTTACAGGCATGCTGTAGACACCCCCCAGGCACGATATTTAAAGGAATATTTCACTTTTATTTTTTCACTTTAAGCATTATTAAAATCACTGCTCCTGAAAAAGCGGCCGTTTTTAAAACTTTTTTTTGCATTGATACATGTACCCTGGGGCAGGATCCGGGTCCCCAAACCCTTTTTAGGACAATAACTTCCATATTATCCTTCAAAATTCGCACTTTTGATTTCTGACGTTCGAGTCCCATTGACTTTAACGGGGTTCGAAAGTTCGCGCAAACTTTCGGTCCGTTCGCAGGTTCTGGTGCGAACCGAACCGGGGGGTGTTCGGCTCATCCCTAATTAGCGCTACATTTTTACTTCCAGTCACTTTTTGAATCCTAAGCCCCATACACACTATCAGTTTTCTTGCAGGTTTTTGTCTTCAGGTTTACCAAAACCATGTAGTGCAAGGGCCTGCCTGATTGCATATGAATTGAAACTCTTAAGATTTGACCTCATATTAGATGGTTTTGGTAAACCTGAAGACAAAAACCTGCAGGAAAACTGATAGTGTGTATGGGGCTTTAATCACATTCCTGTGTAGCAGCTCATTTTTGTTTTTCTTTCAGACTAAGCGCATTATTACTCTATTTTTCCACATTAACCTGCAATCTGGGCTTGCCCAACCCGCCATCCCAGAGCAGGAGGGCTCCGCGGGCCACTGGTTGGGCACCTCTGCCTCAAGCATTCTGTCTGTTTTCTTGGCTGGAGTTTAGCTTTGTTTGGTTTTGGATAGAGTGCCCCTCCAGATTGCTGGCATACTCATGGTTGTACACATGTAAAAACTACTCACTGGCACTGCCCCCTGCAATAATTTCTTTCTGCCACTAGATGTCCTCAGTGGGAAAGGATTAGAACCACTGTTGGGTTTTTATTGATCAGTTAGGACTCATTCAGATTTGCGACGTCCTCTGAAGAGCGATCTGTGTTGCACCGCTTGTCAGAAGGCATTTCACAGCCAGTGAGGAGGTCTGATTTAACCCTTTATTTATTTGATTTAACATTTCCACAGATTTAACTCTTTAAATCCTGAGCTACAGTACCGCAACCATAGCAGGCCTTATGACCATTATACAGGTGTATGGGGCCGCACCGCAACCAACCCATAACTGTAGGCAATGTAGGCCAGGCCGCGATGATGTCCCATCACTGCAGCGCCGATCGGGGGCGTAAATGTTCACTGAGCTGCATATGCGCAGCTCAGTGAACATGACAGCTGACAGGCAGAAGGATGCATTTATGGCAGAAGAGACCAATAGGGTCTCTTCTGTCACAAATACCCTGACTCAGCCATTTGTTAAAAAATAACTTTACATCCACTTTAAAGAGTTAAATCTGGGAACATGCTAAATCAAATAAATAGATCAAACAAAGGGTTAAATCAGACCTCCTCACCAACTGTCAAATGCCCTCTGACAAGTGGTGCAACATGGATCGCTCTTCAGAGGACACCTGTCTAAACGAGTCCTAACAAATCAATAAAAACCCAACAGCGGTTCTAATCCTTTCCCACTAGGCATCATTCATCCCAGGGAGACTGAGGACATCTAGTGGCAGAAATAAATTACTGCAGGGGCCATGCCAGTGAAGAGGAGCATTGCAGCCTTTTTGTTATTTTAAAGTGTTGGGACACCTTTTTTTTTTTTGCCTGGTGCATTAAAGATCAAGCTTCCTATTTTTCTGACCTATCACATAATTCCTATTGTGTTTGCTAAATTATTCTGCCATTATAGGGTTTTCTTCAGTTGCTCGGTGCTCCTAACGCTTGCCCTGAGACTCACCAGCTCGGACGGAGAGGTGATTCCCATGTCTCTGGCTCTGGTGTCCGGATGGTGGTATGTTTTGTACTTCGCTCGAGGGTTTGAGATGTTGGGACCCTTCACTATCATGGTTCGCAAGGTAAGCACCCCCTTCAAAAGTTATCATGGGTGAGTGGGACTTTATTGGTAACTTGGTGGGGAAAAAATAGCAAATAAAAAAATATAGCGTATGCCAGGGCTAGACAAACACCAGGCGCCAGGTCGTCATTGCAACCAGAAGTTTCAACCTAGCAGCTGGGCTGCCACCAAAATGCTGCACAAACCCCATGCATGCCCCCCACACCCGTGCATCCCGACCTCCTTTGTAATGCTAAACTGATGACCTATAAGGGGGCCTTTAAAGCGTTGCCTATAGAAAATATAGGGCACTCACATGTTTAAAGCAGAACTTTACCCATAACAACTTGATAAAAAAATAACGTTCATTAGCAAGGAACATGCATTCCACATTAGTAAGAATACTGCAAAATTTGTGTGTGCTGTAAATTGCCCTCAGCATTACTCCTGTTTTTTCTTGCTGCAGGCAGCCATTTTGCTGAAGCCCAGTGCCCCTGAACAGCAGTAAATTATAAAGCGGAACTATACCAATTGATTTAATAGGTTTGAAAAATGTAAAATTTCTGGAATGCCAGGATTGCTAACTGTCACATTGGCTTATTTCTGCAACCAAACTGTCAAACCATCCAATGGCTGGTGTCATAACTGATCACATGTGCAGCACCATGGATGTTGCAGATCAAACAGAAGCAACTTCCTTGGCTGTAAAGGATAGGAGGGCTTAATTTTGCCTTAAAGTTGTCAGCAGATCAGCCTCTACAAACTCGGCATTGGCTAAAAATAGAGAGCAACTGAGCATGTGCAGAACTGGGTGAGACTGTGTATTACTGGATTATAAACCGTATAGACACTTATTTTTTATGTTTTACATAGCTATACCTGCAAAAGGGGCCAGCCTGAAGTCATCTAGCACAACTTAATTTTCCTGACTAAAGTTCAACTTTAACCAGTTCCCAACCGGCTCACGTCTATTTACAGGGGCAGAATGGCTCCCCTGTGCGAAACACCATACCCGTAAGCCACCAGAGGTACGCACACGCGCGCTGCACGGCGGGGGACCTGATTTACGTGGCTGGCGGTCACGATTTCCGCTGCCCGCTCGCGATCGCCAGCACGGGGATTTGTGTGTGTCCTTTTTTTTCCACAAATAGAGCTTTCTTTTGGTGGTATTTGATCACCTCTGTGGTTTTTATTTATTTCGCTATAAACAAAAAAAGAGCGTAATTTTTGGGAAAAAATAAATATTTTTTACTTTTTGCTATAATAAATATCCCCAAAATTGTTTTTAAAAAGCAATTTTTTTCCTAAGTTTAGGAGAATATATATTCTTCTACATATTTTTGGTAAAAAATGGCAATAAGCGTATATTGATTGGTTTGTGCAAAAGTTATAGCATCTACAAACTATGGGAAAGATTTATGGCATTTTTATTATTATAATTTTTTTACTAGTAATGGTGGTGATCTGTGATTTTTAGCGATATTGCGACATTGCAGTGGACAGATCGGACACTTTTGACACATTTTTGGGACCATTGACATTTATACAGCGATCAATGCTATAAAAATGCATTGATTACTGTGTAAATGTCACTGGTAGGGAAAGGGTTAACACTAGGGGGCGATCAAGGGGTTTAATGTGTGTTACCTCAGTGTGTTCTAACTGTATGGGGATTGGAGTAGGAGAGGAGACATATCGCTGTTCCTACTTACTAGGAACAAACAACATGTCTCCTCTCCTTTGACGGCACAGGGATTTGTGTATGTAAACAGTCACCTAATTAGTAAATAGAGTCCCCCTGTGTGTAATTTAATCTCAATATAAATACAGCTGTTCTGCAAATCCCTCAGAGGTTTTTTAGAGAGCCTTTGTGACCAACGCTGTACCCAAATAAAATGAATGTCCCTTTTTCCCCACATAGAGCTTTCTTTTGATGGTATTTGATCATCTCTGCATTTTTATTTTATTTTATGTGTTATAAACAAAAAACGACCGGCAATTCTTAAAGAAAATCAATATTTTCTACTTTCTGCTATAAAACATATTAAATAAAAAATGAAAAAATCGAATTTCTTCATTATTTAGGCCAATATGTATTCTGCTACATATTTTTGGTAAAAAAAAAAAAAAACATCCCAAAAAGCGTATATTGATTGGTCTACAAATTATGGGATGTATTTATGGAATTTTTATTTATTTATTTTTACTAGAAATGGTGGCGGTCAGTGACTAATAACGGGACTGCAATATTGCAGTGGATAGTCTGAACACTAACTGACACGTTTTACACTTTTTTGGGGACCAGTGACACTAACACAGTGATCAGTTCTAAAAATATTCTCTGTCACTGTATTAATGTCACTGTACTGGCTGCTGCACACGCAGAAGGTTTTTTACCTTCATGCATATAATGCATGAAGGTAAAACACCTTGTACCTTTACAACTACTTTAAAGCGGTGTTCCGCCCACCCATGCAAAAATTAAAAGCCAGTAGATACACATACTGCAGCTGCTGACTTTTAAAGGGGTTGTAAAGGTTCGTGTTTTTTCACCTTAATGCATCCTGTGATTGGCTAGATTGGATAAATTGATAACAGCGCAGCCATTGGCTCACGCTGCTGTCAATTACATCAAATGACGCGGCCGCTGGGGGGCGGGGTCGAGTCATACACGCTGTGTCTATGGACGCAGCGTGTATGACAGGGAGTGCGCCCGCAAGCTAACCCCCTTGGGAGAGAGCTTCCCAGAAGGGGATTAGCTCATGCGGGGAGGAGCCAAGGGAGCCACAAAGGGACCCCAGAAGATGAGGATCGGGGCCACTCTGTGCAGTACGAACTGCACAGTGGAGGTAAGTATAACATGTTTGTTATTTAAAAAAAAAACGAAGCCATACAACCCCTTTAATAATAGGGCACTTACCTGTCCTGGAGTCCAGCGATGTCAGCACCGCAGCTGATGTTTCCATCAGCTGTCGGGTGCTGCCACCGTCATTGCCGCTAAGGGAACCCGGCAGTAAAGCATTACGGCTTCACGCTGGGTCCCTACTGCGCATGTGCGAGGCACCGCTCCTCTCTCCTACTGGCCCGGCTGCGGGGGAAGGAGGAGGAGGAGTGAGGAGGAGGGAGCTGAGCTGCTGAAGTAATGACCCATGGCCTGGTCTCCCGGAAGGTGGGATAGTTTACCTGTCAAAGAGGTATCCACTCCCCCCTGAAAGATGCCAAATGTGGCACCGGAGGGGGGGGGGGGGGACGACGACAAATGAACGGAAGTTCCACTTTTGGATGTTACTCCACTTTAATTGAACTAACTGAAGTTAGATGCTGATTGACTTCAATGCAGAGCTGCACTGGATTTTGCGATCTCCAGGTTTAGAAAATCAACTCCTTTTGCCTGGTACACACGATGAGATTATCGGACAAACGATTGTCTATTTCTTTTGCATGCTAATCCCATATCGAAAATAAAAGAGACTACCAAAGTTATGAAAATTCTCATATGCCAGAAAAAAAATCCGGAAGTCATGTCATATGTTGTATTGTATTTGTATTGTATTTTCGATTGACAACTGTACTGATTTAATGAAAACCGTGCGAGAAATTTTTTTGTGCTTGTCCCATTATATAATTTTGCATGAATTGTCATGATCGGCTCTCGAAAGCTCTGTACTAATGATCAGATTATCACTTGATCGCTTTTTTGATCGTGTGTATGGTCCTTGTGTGTCCTTTTTCAGTTTTTCCAGGTGTTTCTGTGATGGAGAAACCTAACAAGTGTATTTTATTTTTTTCAGATCATATTTGGTGACCTCCTGAGGTTCTGCTGGCTCATGCTGGTGGTCATTGTCGGCTTTGGCACAGGTGATAAATTTGGTCCACAAATCCTGTCAAGCTAAAAAAAAGATTCAGACGAAAGGTCCCTGCAATAAAAGAGTGTTTATAGTGACCTCTCTTCGGTGGCCTGTGTTTCCCACCTTATCTTCGTTCCAGCATTGCAGCCACTGTAAGGCTTTTTTTACACGGGCTTCAGTTTGTATAAGAGCAATGTGAACAGCAATCTTTGACAAAGCATTCAGGGAGCTTTGTTGAAGCTTTTAAAGTACCATTTAACTCCAGTTTGTAAATGTTGAACACAGAACCTAATACGAGTGTTGATTGCCACTTTAAACAAGCTCCTAGCAGGCTTCAGCAGGATTTTAACAACCTTCAAGAAGTTCTAAAGCCTGCTAGCAGCTTGTTTAAAGTGGCAATCAAAACTCATATTAGGTTCTGTGTTCAACATTTACAAACTGGAGCTAAATGGTATTTTAACCACCTCGTTACCGGGCACTTTCACCTCCTTCCTGCCCAGACCAATTTTCAGCTTTCAGCGCTGTCACAATTTGAATGACAATTGCGCGGACATGCTACACTTTACCCATAATACATTTTTATCATTTTTTTTCCCCACAAATAGAGCTTTTTTTGCTGGTATTTGATTACCACTAATCTTTTTATTTTTTGCTAAACAACAGTTTTTCTTAGTTTTTTTGTCAAAACATTTTGTAAATAAGTACATTTTCTCCTTCACTGATGGGCACTGATGAGGTGACACTGATGGGCACTGATGAGGTGACACTGATGGGCACTAATAAGGTGGCACTGATGGGTACTGATAGGCGACACTGATATTCAGCACTGATAGGCGGCACTGATATGCAGCACTGATAGGCACTGATATGCAGCACTAATGGACACTGATAGATGGCACTGATGAGGAGGCACTGACAGGCATTACTGATGGGCACTGATTGGTATTTGTGATGGGTGCTGATTGGCATCTGTGGTGGGCACCTTTGATGGGGGCTGCGCTGATAATCAATGCAATGATCATCTGCACAGACACCCCCTACGTCAGGAGAGCCGCTGAAAGGCTCTCCTCTACTTACACCCTGTCAGTGCGAACTGAGGAAAGCAGATTACCGGCACTTCCTGGTTACCGGTGTAATCAGCTGTGATTGGTCACAGCTGATCACATGGTAAAGCACCTACATCATAGGCTGTTTACCAAGATCGGAGATGTCAGAGCAACACACCGCACCACCAATCGCCGCTCTGCGTGCCTGAGCGGCTTATCCTTCTGGATTTCATATGAAGCCCAGGCAGGTTATCTAATCCCCCGCTCGGGCGTCAGTTTGCTATAGGCCGGGCAGGATGTGGTTAAAAGCTTCAACAAAGCTTGCTAAAAGCTCTGTAAATGCTTTGAAAAAGCTTGCTGCTCACACTGCTCTTATACAAGTTGCAGTCTGTGTGAAACGGGCCTTAGAATCTTTGGCACCCTAGACTCTTGGGAGTGTCAGACACCTGTGTCCTCATTGTTCACCATGGTTCCATACTCCAACCTCTACATCACTACAGACTACACTACACAGCACTCATAGTGGTCGAGTGATGGAACCACAGCAATAGGTTGAGGACAATATAACAGAAGAAGTAAACGAGGGTCAATTATCCGGCGCTTAGGAAAATATCCTAATCTAATAAGGCAGCTACCATATTAGTGTAAACATTTCAAAGTGAAGTAAAAAAAAGTCTAAAGAATAGTCCTTCCAACTTAAGCAGCGCTAAAATAATCGAAAATAAAAAATAAAAAATAAAAATTAAAACATAGAATATAATAATGATCTGCAAATCCAAGTGAGCCAAAAGAATTCCAAAAAGTCAATGTGACAGTTCATGTAAGGCACATCATCTGCTTCGTCTTTCAACCTTCACCACACCAAGTGATTACATCACCCTTTAGGAATTGCAGTCACCAGATTCCCAATAATCAAATGCCTCTGAGTATGTATGAAGTCTTTTAGTTCACTGCCAAACGAACATCCATCAGGAGCTCTGGTTTCAATCAGTCAGAGATGGATCGTACAATGTAAACTTCCGATTCACCCAGATGGGACCAGCTAAAATCTTTCCATACAGCTCAGGCAAAAGAAAGGGGAAAAAAGCCTCATAGCGTAAAACTGTAAAGACTTTATTTAAAAGTAAACCCTTTCCCTTTCCCTTAATACATTGCACTTACAAACAAATCGTTTAAAAGAGCATTCAAAAATGGGTATTGCACTGTGTCAACGGATCTGTTAAATCTTACCACCTCTTAAGGGATTACATTTGTTTGTGGTGGTTCCCGGGAAGAGACCGGAGCCAGTTACCAGTGCAGCAAGCCGTGTACCACACGCAGTTTTTTGAGCAAGTGCCATCATGGGGGAAGGAAGGGTTCATCCTAGAAGGTAAGGGAAAAGGAGCGTCAGGAAGACATCTATGGAGGGAAGGATGGTTTGCCAAAAAGAGCTCTAAGTTTGGGGGTTGTTTGGGACTCCCAATGTCCCTTTTATTAGTCCATTAACAATCTTTTTCTTGTTTCCATTATAGCATTGTACATAGCATTCCAGACAGAGGATCCAAATCAGTTGGGGGTGTTTTACAGCTATCCTATGTCACTCTACAGCACGTACCAGCTCTTCATCAACGTCATCAACTCACCGGCCAACTACGCCGTAGACCTGCCAGTCATGTATGGTGTGATATATTTCCCCTTCACCTTAATCTCCAACGTCATGATGCTAAACCTATTAATTGCCATGATGGGGGATACCCATTGGAGGTTGGCGCAGGAGCGAGATGAGCTGTGGAGGGCCCAGGTCAGTTGAAAATCCGTCATTATGGTATTTTCCTAGAAAGCACCAAGAGCTAATTCATGCATTATACATGTAATAGGTGCGCATAATATTTCAGGGAAGTGTGTTTGCATTGAGTGTGGAAATTTCTAAAAATAGAAAAACTAAAACGAATTTGTGTTATTTCTTAGACCTGACTATAATAAAGAAAATGTGTAAAAACCTTCTCTGCATTAAACCTTTTGCTGCTACCCGCCACTGCCGAACCAATTGTGGTGGGGGCATATACACAACAAACACCCAGCTGTAAGTTTGTCTACATTTTTTTCTCCTGACTAGCACCTAGGTACAGCCTCCTGATCACTAGAACATGCTTAGGAATATGCCATTTCTTTTCCCCTTGCCACGTGTCTCAGGCTTACTTGGTCCTTTTGGGTGCCCGGGACCTCTATGGCAGGTGTCAGGATAGAGATTGGCAGGAGACTAGTGAACATCTGTAGTATGAACCTGGAAGCGCTCAGCTCTGAGGACTTTCTGGTTCAAAGCTGTCAAACCCTAGCTGCTCTTTCCCGGGAAGAAGCTGAGTACAGTTTGTGCTGAATCAGCTTCAGCAAAGGTGATATTAGAAGTATAATAGAGCACTGTTGTCTACATAAAGAGAACCTGTTGCCTGCTCTGTGCTCCTGTGTGAGGGGCTTGTCAGCACCCTTATAATAGCAATAAAGTTTAGTTAAAAAATAAAAGAAGATAAAAAAAATTAAAGCTTTTGTTACATTTTGTAGCCCCTTTACTAACTAGTATATTAATTTCTACCATACAGCTTGCTGCAACCACAGTGATGCTGGAGAGTAAACTTCCTCAGTACTTTATACCTCGCCTGGGTGTTTGTGGATCTGAATACGGGCTTGGGAACCGCTGGTATTTTAGGTATTTTACATTTTTATTTCATTTTGCATATCATGTTTTGATTTTATTTAATGTTTTCAGCTATCAGATGTTAACTTAAACCTTGCACTAAAATCAAACTCTGCTTTGTTATTTTTACCTACAGGTATGCCTATAATAAGACATACCTTTAGGTAAAATGAATATCTCCTAAATGTGCACCCTTCATGCAGCCGCTGACATCAGCGGCGCATGCGCTCTGAAGGTCTGGCATACCGAGGGCTCATGCGCACATGCGCAGGAGTGACGTCATCGTGGAAGAATAGAACGCAGTGCACTGCTGTACAGTGACGTGATCCTGTGGCTACATACAGTGCTAAAAGCTGCTGCATATGTGAGTGAATAGCTAGGGCTGGCCCAAGTGAAATATTTAAAGTTCACTAAACCTGGAGTTATATTTCAAAGCAAATCTGTTGCATGCCTTCTAGGTCTAGGAGCAAAGGAAAAGTTTGTTGTGGCAGTGGGCTATAGTTGAGCATAGCAGTGTTTAAAGGGTTATTTGAGAATTTTGTAGGGTAGTAACATGTGCCTCTTCCAGTTCAACTCTGCAAATTAAATAATTATACAATCCTGCACTACTGTTTGGAGAAATATACATTAGCTAAAGCTGCTGCTAGGCACCAAACTGACTCTAGCCCTTCATAAGGGTAGTCAGCAATCATAGGTAAACAAAGTTGTTCCAGTGTCCCTTGTTGTGGAGTGTTAAACCATGCATGCTTCTTAAATAAATTTCATGGACTATAATACACCTCCTTCAGATGCTCCCAAATGATGCTCACAGCCAACAGAATGTGCACTCACCAAAACTTTATGACCCTCTTATGTTAATAAGTGGGTCTACACCAGCTCTTATTAATGCCTCTCCTTTCAGCCACTTTTCCAGTCACTCCTCTGCTCCAGATCTTTAAATCAGCTGTAAATCCTTTTGTCCTCTGTGAAAAAAGAAGGAATAAAGAAAGGAGGATTTACAGCTAAGGAGAGAGGAGTGACTGGAAAATGGCTGGAAGGAGAAGAACTAAAGAGAGCTGGTGTAGACCCACTTATTAACCTAAGAGGGTCACAAAATTTTGGTGAGTGCACACCCTATTGGGTGTGAGCACTGTTTGGGAGCACGGAGTGAAGGAGGTGTATTATAGTCCATTAAATTAATTTAACAAGCATGGTTTAAGAACACTATTAAACAATGAGGAACACTGGCAAAACTTTGTTTAAAGGGGCATGATTGTGTATTTGGGAATGTAGCACAACAAAATATAAAAACTGTTATTAAATGAACTTTACAGATTTATGAAGTATTCACTTTATTCACATTTCATGGTCACTATTGGTACAAATTACTCTAGTAGAGTGTGTAATGTATAGCACCTTTAGGGAGTAATGCTGGCCATACACTATACGAAAAATCATCCGAACGAACTTTCGAAAAACGAACGTTCGGCCGTGAGCGCAAAGATAGTGCCATCATGTAATGACCGATAAATCGTTCAGTGGACATAAATAAAAAAAATTGGTTCGTTTTTTTACATATACCTAGTGCAGAAAGTTTGGACGGGAAACACATTAACCTTTCAATTTATCATTCGTTCGGTAGAAAATTTCCAAACTTATCCTTTGTTTTTTCGGCTCAAAAACGTCCCAACGATTATCGATTTTGTGCCCATTAACTGTCCGAAAAACGAAAGAACTGTCTGAACAACCGATTTTCGGCTGATTTTTCGTATAGTGTATGGCCAGCAAAAGGAAGGCACTTTTGGGTAGATTTACTTAAACCGGGGAGTACAAAACCTGGTGCAGCTGTGCATGGTAGAAAATCAGCTTCTTACTTTTGCTTGTTCAATTAAGCTTTGACAATAAAACCTGGAAGCTGATTTTGCACTCTCCAATTTTTGTAAATCAATACCTATGTTACTTTAGTGCAGCACTTCTTTCTATACAAGTTACCAACACTTCAAATTAGCATTTCATGAAAGAAAATATAGAGGTGACTAGAGGTGACTTGCCCATGAGAACCCTTTGAACAACTGAAGATGAAATTGCTATACTTAACAGTATGGGACTCCATCTTCTGGTCTACTATAAGCTCTCTGCACTATTTCTTCAATAGTCATGTAGTATTGATTCCTCAATTTATCTGGTGCAATATCTTGAAATAGGTCTTTACACTGAACTGCCACAAGCTAGCTGTAAGCTAAAATCAGTCTTGCACCTAAATTGTGCGCTCTGTAGGCCAACCATTCTCAACCAGGGTTCTGTGGAGCCCTAGGATCCCTTTGGAGTTTGCTAAGGGTTGGGTTGGGCTGTGGCTGTTTGACCTCCCATCTGATAGTATCTGCTTATAGGAACAACGCACATAGCGCAACCCTGCACTCAGTGCGTAGCGTACATAGTGCAACCCTGTACTCAGCACGTAGCACAACCCTGCACTCAGTACGTAGCGCACCTCGCAACCCTGCACTCAGTACGTAGCGCACCCCGCAACCCTGCACTCAGTACGTAGCGCAACCCTGCACTCAGTACGTAGCGCACCCCGCAACCCTGCACTCAGTACGTAGCGCACCCCGCAACCCTGCACTCAGTACGTAGCGCAACCCTGCACTCAGTACGTAGCGCACCCCACAACCCTGCACTCAGTACGTAGCGCACCCCGCAACCCTGCACTCAGTACGTAGCGCACCCCGCAACCCTGCACTCAGTACGTAGCGCACCCCGCAACCCTGCACTCAGTACGTAGCTCACCCCGCAACCCTGCACTCAGTACGTCGTGCACCCCGCAACCCTGCACTCAGTACGTCGCGCACCCCGCAACCCTGTACTCAGTATGTAGCACACCCCGCAACCCTACACTCAGTACATAGCACACCCCGCAACCCTGCACTTAGTACGTAGCGCACCCCGCAACCCTGCACTCAGTACTTAGCGCACCCCGCAACCCTGCACTCAGTACGTAGCACACCCCACAACCCTGCACTCAGTACGTAGCACACCCCGCAACCCTGCACTAAGTACGTAGCACACCCTACAACCATAGTACGTAGCACACCCCACAACCCTGCACTCAGTACGTAGCACACCCCGCAACCCTGCACTCTTTATATAGTAAGCAAAACGCAGACCACTGCACTCTGTGCGTTATGCACTCCTGACCCCTGCCACCTCCACTATATACATGGGCAGGGCAAAGGGGGTGGAGTCAGGGGCGGAGTCAATGGGGGAACAAATTTAGGTTTGCACCAGTTCTGATCAACCCTATAGAACAGGGATATGCAATTAGCGGACCTCCAGCTGTTGCAGAACTGCAACTCCCATGAGGCATAGCAAGACTCTGACAGCCACAAGAATGACACCCAGAGGCAGAGGCATGATGGGACTTGTAGTTTTGCAACAGCTGGAGGTCCGCTAATTGCATATCCCTGCTATAGAACCTCCGTGTTAGTAGATCTCAGGAGTTTTATTTTACAATTCCTTTGTAAAACATTTGAATGATATTAATTACCACTCTATCTAGCCGCCCTGATATTTTATTTTTATTTTAGTGTGAAGGACTCCCAGGAAGAACAGAATTTGGAGGCCCTGCCTATGCAGGGAGGTGTATCATCAGAGGCTGAGGCTATCAAGAATAATTCTACCACAAGCGGCAACAAGAATAGTGGCGAGGATCAAAATCCCCAACCAATGAGAAGATCCAGTCGGGGCTGGCAGATCCTCCGCAAAGCCACCATCGATCATTTACAAGGCACCTCTACCCTCCCCAGAGACTCAGAGCCAGAAGTCTACTACATTTAGTGTATCTAAGTTAAATATAACCAGATGCACTTGACGATGCATGCCTTGCTTACATTGCATATCGGACAGTAACTTTCAATGGAAAAATGCACATGAATGTACCCAAAGTGTAGAATGCACATGGGCTTTTTCCTGTGCAGGGCGCCGGTTTGAGCACACGCTGCTGAAAGCAATGGAATTTCTTATGTCCAAGCATTTGGCCTCAAGTGTCTTTCCGGGATTACTGAGCACACCCTTTCTGGGACACTACCATGCAGGGACACAGAAGGTTCCATACATTTAGGAAGGAGAAGGTTATCCCATGGCAAACTTTTTTTTTTTTTGAGGTTGGCTTTTAAACTTTCATAATGCGAACCTGCCAACTTTTCAAATGGGGGAAAAAAAGGTCACTTTGGGGTTAATTTATAGACTGTGCACTTTTGAAAGTTTAGTTGCCCCAGAGCTTAGTAAATGAGGTAAAGCTTCACTTTAAAAAGAGCAACAAATCACATGCAAGGAAAATGAAAATAAAAAAAAAAATAGCATTTTTGCTTGTACATGATTGGATGATGGAAGCCAGCAGAGCTCTCCCTCATTTCCTAAGCTCTGGAGCGACCGTACATTCAAAAGTGCACAGTTAATTTAACTTTAAAGCGGTGTTCCGCCCCCAAAAAACAAAAACAAAAAAAAAAAATACTGCAGTTGCTGGCTTTTAATAAATGGACACTTACCTGTCCTGGAGTCCAGCGACGTCGGCACCCGCAGCTGATATTCCCATCAGCTGTCGGGTGCTGCCACCACCATTGCAGGAAAGGGTACCTGGCAGTGTAGCCTTTCGGCTTCACGCCGGGAACCCTACTGCACATGTGCGAGGCCCAGCACCTCTCTCCTACTGGCCCGGGCTCCCGAAAGTGGGAAAGGATACCTGTCAAAGACGTGTATCCTGTCCCCCCTCCCCCCCTGAAAGGTGCCAATTGTGGCACCGGAGGGGGGGGTAAATCCGATGAGCGGAAGTTCCACTTTTGGGTGGAACTCCACTTTAATAAAATAACCCTTTTGTATCAGTGGATGACTGGGAACATTTGGCCAGGGGGCAAGTACAACCAACTGGCCTTTTTATGGTAGAGGTGGCTGCAGAAAGTGTAACACAAAGGGGGAGGGGGTTATTTACTAAAACTAAAGCGTGCAGAATCTGCTGCAACTCTGCATAGAAACCAATCAGCTTCAAGGTTTTATTGTCAAAGATTAATTGAACAAGCTGAAGTAAGAAGCTGATTGGCTGCCATGCACAGCTGCACCAGATTTTGCACTCTCTAGTTTTAGTAAATAAACCCCAATGTGGAATGCAGTGCTGCGATAGTTGGTGGCCAGGGTGCAAAGAGAACATACCTTATTGTAATATAATAATAATAATAATAATACATATTTTTACATAATATATGCTAAAGAGGGGGAATTGTAAAAAAATTATTGATGAAGTACTTTATGAGCTGTGCAAGATGACTGCTTTTCTGTGAAAATGATATAGACTTATATAAATAAAATACTATTCTATCATCATAAATAATCTTTTATCATTTAACAAATGAGAACAATGCATTTCAAAGTTTCCTCAAATAACATCTCATAGGGACAAATACCAAGGCCCTGTGATCATAGATCTGAGTGGGATGCAGATAGCTACAATATATTACCAAAAGTATTGGGACACCTGTTTTTACATGTACATGAACTTTAATGACATCCCAGTCTTAGTCCGTAGGGTTCAATATTGAGTTGGCCCACCCTTTGCAGCTATAACAGCTTCAACTCTTCTGGGAAGGCTGTCCACAAGGTTTAGGAGGGTGTCTATGGGAATGTTTGACCATTCTTCCAAAAGCACATTTGTGGGGTCAGGCACTCATGTTGGACAAGAAGGCCTGGCTTGCAGTCTCTGCTCTAATTCATCCCAAAGGTGTTCTATCTGGTTGAGGTCAAGACTCTGCATGCCAGTCAAGTTCCTCCACCCCAAACTCACTCATCCATATCTTTATGGACCTTGCTTGGTCAAACTCTTTTGGTGGAGGGGGGAATATGGTGTGAGGTTGTTTTTCAGGGGTTGGGCTTGGCCCCTTAGTTCCAGTGAAGGGAACTCTTAAGGCGTCAGCATACCAAGACATTTTGAACAATTTCATGGGAATGGGGTTGGCCCCTTCCTATTCCAACATGACTGAGCACCAGTGCACAAAGCAAGGTCCATAAAGACATGGAGGAGCGAGTTTGGGGTGGAGAAACTTGACTGGACTGCACAGAGTCGGGACTTCAACTCGATAGAACACCTTTGGGATTAAATAAGAGTGGGGGCCTTCTCATCCATCATCAGTGCCTGACCTCACAAATGTGCTTCTGGAAAAATTTTAAAACTTTCCCATAGACACACTCCTAAACCTTGTGGACAGCCTTCCCAGAAGAGTTGAAGCTGTTATAGCTGCAAAGGGTGGGCCAACTCAGTATTGAACCTTACGGACTAAGACTGGGAAGCCATTAAAGTTCATGTGGGTGTAAAGGCAGGCGTCCGAATACTTTTGGTAATATAAGGGAATATAATGACCAGTACTGTGCTACCAACAAAGTGAGAAATCAGACTTGAAACATAAGAATCCATTTTGAACTATATGAAAGCAAGCATGAAGAAAAACAAATGTAATAATGTCTATGTGATTATGCATTAACCAATTAAAGCGGAGGTCCGCCCAATTTTTTTTTATTAAAAGCCAGCAGCTATAAATACTGCAGCTGCTGACTTTTAATATATGGACACTTACCTGTCCAGCGTGCCCGCGATGTCGGCAGCCGAAGCCGATCTGTCAGTCGGTTCTCGGCTGCTGCCACCGCCATCCTCGGTAAGGGAATCAGGAAGTGGAGCCCTGCGGCTTCACTTCCTGGTCCCACACTGCGCATGCGCGAGTCGCGCTGCGCGTCCTAACTGGTCCCTGCTGTCTTCTGGGACCTGTGTGTCTCCCAGAAGACAGCGGGGGAGGACAGAGTAGGCGCCAGAAGTGGCGTAGGTCACCTCGATCACCGCAGTGATCTATGCCAGGAAGTGGCAGCAAATACCTGTATTATACAGGTATCTGCTCCCTCCTCCCCCCTGAAAGGTGCCAAATGTGACACCGCATGGGGGGAGGATTCCAAAAAGTGGAAGTTCCATTTTTGGGTGGAACTCCACTTTAAGCTCTGGAAGGTTTTACCCCCTTCATGACCAGGTCATTTATTGCTTTTTTATTGCTGGCACTTATCTACTTTAACTGGTATTTGCACGGTCATGCAACGCTGTACCCAAATTAAATTTTTATCATTTATTTACACAAATAGAGCTTTCTATTGGTAGTATTTGATCACCACTGGGTTTTTTATTTTTTATTATATAAATGAAAAAATTCAGAACATTTAGGGAAAAATAAATAAAAAATATGTTTTACTTTCTGCTATACAACAGTCAATTAAAAAGTCAAATTTCTTCATAAATTTAGACCAAAATGTCTTTGGTAGTGTTGAGCGAACCCGAACTGTAAAGTTCGGGTCCGTACCGAACTTTAGCTTTTTCCCGAACCCGAACCCGAACCCTGACTTTGCCCAAAAGTCCGGGTTCGGGTTCGGCAATCTAATTACGCATTTAGAAATGCTTCAGGGGCCAGCCAATCACCTTTTGATTAGCTGGTGTGCCCTTAGAGGCCATCATAGCCAAGCCTACTAATGGCATGGCTGTGATTGGTCAGTGCAACATGTGACCCAGCTTCTATATAAGCTAGAGGCACACAGCACACACGTCACTCTGCTTCAGAATAGATAGGGAGAGGATCTAGTCTGCTGCTGCTGCTTTTAGGGAGAGATAGAAAAATACATGAGGTAGTCCTGATTCTACAATCTAAGGGAAAAGATAGAGAGATAGTGTAATGTAGGGCCAGGTTCCTGTGTTGGTGCTTTCAGGGAGAGAGAATATTATATAGGAGTCCAGATTCAGAGATTAAAATCAGCGATCTGCATAGGTTTACCTGTTTGTGTTGCAGTGCAGTCTTTTTACACTGCCATGAGCCCAGTGTCAGAGAAAATCTAACTTTTAGGGGGGAAAAAAAGGCACTTTATAGTGCTCTTTTCCAAAAGACCCATTGGGCAAAAAAAAAAAAAGCATTTTATTTTGCTCGTGCAAAAAAAGACCCGTTTAGGGCAAAAAAAATAAAATAAAAAATGTGCACTTTAATGTACGCGTGCAAAAAGAGCCATTCAGGGGCACAAAAAATAGTTTGCAGTGTGTTATACATATTTTGAGGTGTGTGAAATAAACAATTTCTATATAGTTTTCTCCTACTGTGCTATACTAAAAAAACAACATTTTTTTTGAATAGCATTTTCTGCAGTTCTGTAGCTGTGCGATTCAGCGGTTACGTACTGTGGGTGTGTTCTGCTCTTCCAAAAAATGCCGTTTAGGGGCACAAAAAAAAGTTTGCAGTGTTTTATACATATTTTGAGGTGTGTGAAATAAACAATTTCTATATAGTTTTCTCCTACTGTGCTATACTAAAAAAACAACATTTTTTTTTAATAGCATTTTCTGCAGTTCTGTAGCTGTGCGATTCAGCGGTTACGTACTGTGGGTGTGTTCTGCTCTTCCAAAAACACCCATTTAGGGCAAGATCCTAAATTTGGAAAATATGAGGAGAAGGTCAAAGGGACGTGATGGCCCCGGTCGTGGTGCTGCTGGTGGAGCTCCTGTTGCAGGGAGCGGACGTGGTGGATCTGTGCCAGATACACGCACAAGTGAAACACCTTCCTCAGGTGCGAGTAGGCGACCGAGCCTGCGGCTGTATTTTGTCGCGCCTAATGAGGCTGTACGAATGTTTAGGCCAGGACAAGTACAGGCGATAGTAGATTGGGTTGCTGACAGTGCCTCGGGTTCCTTCACATTGTCTCCCACCCACTCTTCTGATGAAAGAACAGAGTTGGCACCTGAAACCCATGTCCATCAGTCTTTCACCTCACCCCCTTGCAAATCAGCCAAGCAGTCTGAGCCCCAAATCATGCAGCAGTCTCTTCTGCTTTTCGATGACTCTGTTAGCAGGGTTTCCCAGGGCCATCCACCTAGCCCTGCCCCAGAAGTGGAAGAGATTGAGTGCACCGATGCCCAACCACTTATGTTTCATGATGAGTACATGGGAGGACCATCGCAGTACGTCTCGGATGATGACGAAACACAGGTGCCAACTGCTGCTGCTTTCGCAATTGTGCAGACAGACAAGGAGGGCAGGGGTGAAGACTGGGTGGAAGATGATGTGGAGGACGATGAGGTCCTCGACCCCACATGGAATGAACGTTATGCAGGTGACCAGTGTAGTTTGGAGGAAGAGGCGGTGGTCGCACAGAGCCACCAGCACAGCAGAAGAGGGAGCAGGGTGCAAAAGCGGAGCGTCTGTCAGCTAGACAGTATGTCTGCTACTGCCCAACGCAGCAAGGGACCGAGCACACCAAAGCCAGGTCCAAGGAGTTCCCTAGCATGGCAGTTCTTCACACAATGTGCTGATGACAAGACACGAGTGGTTTGCACGCTGTGCAATCAGAGCCTGAAGCGAGGCATAAACATTCTCAACCTGAGCACAACCTGCATGACCAGGCATCTAAGTGCAAAGCACGAGCTGCAGTGGAGTAGACACCTCAAAAACCAAGAAAGGTCTCTGGCTCCTCCTGCTTCCTCTTCTGCTGCAGTCTCGGCCTCTTCATCCACCTCTGTAGTGACAGTGGCACCTGCCACCCCGCAAACAGAGGATCTGCCAGCAACACTACCACCTGGGTCACCAACCATCTCCACAATGTCCCATGGAAGCGTTCAGCTCTCTATCTCCCAAACATTGGAGCGGAAGAGGAAGTACCCCCCTAGCCACCCGCGATCCCTGGCCCTGAATGCCAGCATTTCAAAACTCCTGGCCTTTGAAATGCTGTCATTCCGTCTGGTGGAGACGCAGAGTTTTAAAAGCCTGATGGCATTGGCTGTCCCACAGTACGTCGTGCCCAGCCGCCACTATTTTTCCAGGCGAGCCATCCCTTCCCTGCACAACCAAGTGGGGGACAAAATCAGGTGTGCACTGCGCAACGCCATCTGTGGCAAGGTCCACCTAACTACGGATGCGTGGACCAGTAAGCACGGTCAGGGACGTTATATCTCCCTAACAGCACACTGGGTAAATGCAGTGGCGGCTGGACCTGAGGCAGATAGCAGTTTGGCGCATGTCCTTCCACCACCGAGGATTGCAGGGCGCTTCAGTTTGCCTCCTGTTGCTAACTCCTCCTACTACGCTTCCTCATCCTCTACCGCCTCCTCATCCGGTCAGCGTAACACCTTCACCACCAACTTCAGCACAGCCAGGGGTAAACGACAGCAGGCAGTTTTAAAACTTTCCTGCTTGGGGGAAAAACCCCACACCGCGCAGGAGTTGTGGAGGGACATGGAACAACAGACCAATGAGTGGTTGCTGTCAGTGAGCCTCAAGCCCGGCCTGGTGGTGTGCGATAATGGGCGAAATCTCGTAGCAGCTCTGGGCCTAGCCGGTTTGACGCACATCCCTTGCCTGGCGCATGTGCTGAACTTGGTGGTCCAGAGGTTCCTTAAAAATTACCCCAATATGCCAGAGCTGCTGCAGAAAGTGCGGGCTGTGTGTGCGCACTTTCGGCGTTCTCACCCTGCTGCTGCTCGCCTGTCAGCGCTGCAGCGTAACTTCGGCCTTCCCGCTCACCGCCTCATATGTGACGTGCCCACAAGGTGGAACTCCACCTTGCACATGCTGGCCAGACTGTGCGAGCAGCAGCAGGCGATAGTGGAGTTTCAGCTGCAGCAATCATGCGTGAGTCGCTCTGCTGAACAGCACCACTTCACCACCAATAACTGGGCCTCCATGCGAGACCTGTGTGCCTTGTTGCGCTGTTTCGAGTACTCCACCAACATGTCCAGTGCCAATGACGCCGTTCTTAGCGTTACTATCCCAGTTCTATGCCTCCTTGAAAAAACGCTTCGGGCGATGATGGAAGAGGATGTGGCACAGGAGGATGAGGAGGAGGAGGAGGAAGCGGGATCATTTCAAAGGCTTTCAGGGCAGTCTTTCACAAGTGGCTACGAGGGTGGGTTCCTGCACCAACAAACGCCAGGTACACAATTGTCCGGCAGAAAGGGCACAGTTCTGGAGGATGACGAGGTGGAGGAGGACATGGAGGAGGAGGAGGAGGAGGAGGAGGAGCCATTTTCACAGCAGGGTGGCACCCAGACCAGCTCGTGGCCATCACTGGTGCGTGGCTGGGGGGATACAGAGGACACAGACGATACACCTCCCACAGAGGACAGCTTTTCTTTGCCTCTGGGCAGCCTGGCACACATGAGCGATTACATGCTGCAGTGTTTCCGCAATGACCGCCGAGTTGCCCACATTTTAACTGGTGCTGATTACTGGGTGGCCACCCTGCTGGATCCCCGTTACAAGGACAACGTACCATCCTTAATTCCCTCACTGGAGCGGGATCGTAAGATGCGCGAGTACAAGCGCACGCTGGTAGACGCGCTGCTGGTGGCATTCCCACCTGACAGCGGGCGTACGGTGGAAGCACAAGGCGAAGGCAGAGGAGGAGGAAGAGGTCGCCAACGCAGCCGGGGCACCGGCAGCACCTGAGAAGGCAGGGTTAGCATGGCTGAAATGTGGAAAAGCTTTGTCAGCACGCCACAACAACCAGCACCACCAGCTGAGATGGAACGTCTTAGCAGGAGGCAGCATTTCACCAACATGGTTGAGCAGTATGTGTCCACAGGCCTACACGTACTGGATGACGGGTCTGCCCCCTTTAACTTCTGGGTCTCCAAATTGGGCACATGGCCTGAGCTTGCCCTTTATGCCTTGGAGGTGCTGGCCTGCCCTGCAGCCAGTGTATTATCTGAACGTGTATTTAGCACGGCAGGGGGCGTTATCACAGACAAGCGCAGCCGCCTGTCCAGAGCCAATGTGGACAAGCTCACATTCATTAAAATGAACCAGGCATGGATCCCACAGGATTTGTCCGTACCTTGTGCAGAATAGACATGTATACCGGTGTTGTGACAAAAACTGTCCGGCCATCGGATTGTGTCCGGCCCATACTGCGAAGGCACAGCGCTTGCGCAGTACAGAGGACAAGGAGATTCACAAAATCTCCGAAGATGAATGGCGCCTGCGCTGTGAGTGCAGGTTCAAGCCCCACCATCCAAGTGGACATACGGTAGCACATAGTAACAGGGCCCCTCACGGGCTCGGTTAGATCGCCACGCTTCGGGCACGGCCTCACTTGGCTCGGCTTGAACCACGGATGGTGTGGCCTTCACCTGAACTCACCACGCAGGCGCCATTCGTCTTGGGAGATTTTAGAAATCCCCTTGTCCTACATACTGAGCAAGCGCAGTACAGGGTGGACACTATTTGACGGGGGACAGAATTCGACACATCACCGGCCTTACCCAGCCATTGTTGTATTTTTGAATCAGTGTTGGCTACCTCGTCCTCCTCCACCGCCACTTCCACCTACACATCCACAACCACCGCCACCTCAACCTCCTACTCCATATGGACCTTGTCCTCCTAGGTCAAGATTATTATTTTTTATTTTTATTTTTTTTATGTTATTTTAAGTTATTTCCCTATCCACATTTGTTTGCAGAGCACTTGCCATGCTCTTAACAGCATTTTGCTGCCATTTGCAGCCCTCTAGCCCTTTCCATTACTTTTTTAGAGCCTTTTTAGTCCTTAGAAGTCCGGGTCCCCATTGACTTCAATGGGGTTCGGGTTCGGGTCCGGGTTCGGGTTAAAGTTCGGTCCCGAACCCGAACTTTTTGTCCCTCCAAAATTGATGAGAAGAAAACTGGCCAGGGAGGCTGCCAAGAGGTCTACAGCAACATTAAAAGCAACTGGCTGCGTGTTACATGTGACAAAAATCTCCCATATTCTTCATATGTCTGGGCTATGGGGTAGAGGGGTAGAGTGGCAAGACAGAAGCCTTTTCTTACAAAGAAAAACATTCAAGCCCTGCTAAATTTTCCAAAAACACATCTAAAGTCTCTGAAAAGCATGTGGGAAAATGTGTTATGGTCTGATGAAACCAAGGTTAAACTTTTTGGCTATAATTCCAAAAGATATGTTTGGCTCAAAAACAACACTGGACATCACCAAAAGAATACCAGACCCACTGTGAAGCATGGTGGTGGCAGCATCATGCTTTGGGGATGTTTTTTTCAGCTGGAACAGAGACCTTAGTCAAGGTAGATTGAATTATGAACAGTTCCAAATACCAGACCAGTCAATATTGGCACAAAACCTTCAGGCTTCTGCTAGAAAGCTGAACATGAAGAGTAATTTCATCTTTCTGCATGACAATGACCCAAAGCAGACATCCAAATCAATAAACTAATGGCTTCACTCAGACCTGAATCTGTGGGGTGATCTGAAGAGGGCTGTGCACAGGAGATGCTCTCACTATCTGACAGATTTGGAGAGTTTTTTCAAAGAAGAGTGGGCAAATATTGGGCAAGATATGCCATGCTGATAGACTCATACCCAAAAAGACTGAATGCTGTAATAAAACCAAAAGGTGCTTCAACAAAGTATTAGTGTAAGGGTGTGCACACTTATGCCACCATATTATTTTATTTTTTTATTTTTACTTCCCTCCACCAAAAAGATTTCAGTTTGTTTTCAACTGAGTTGTATAGTTTATAGGTCACATTAAAGGTGAAAAAAGTTCTGAAATGATTTAACTTTGTCTCATTTATTTACATCACAGAAACCTGACATTTTAACAGGGGTGTGTAGACTTTTTATATTCACTGTATGTATACGTGATTCGGCACAGAGAGGCCGACTTGCCACAGTAAATATACATGCGGCGGTCGGCAACTGGTTAAAGTCCACACTGCATATGCAAATCTTCCATTGAACTTTCTACTCATGCAAAAGTTTTGTGCCTCTTCAATCCATGAAAAACGCCTTGTGTGTATTCCTCCACCGAATGCCACACCAGAAGGCTTACCGCAAAGACTAGACCCTTCACTCAGGAAGGTCATAAAGCGCTTGGCCTAATCATCTGGAGCACCATTATGCTTTTAAAGAGGCATTAAAGCCAGAAAAAAAAAAAAAACACCCTGCAAGACAAAGGCATAATGAGCTAGTATGCATAGCATGCTAGCTCATTATGAAGTACTTACCTGAGATCTAAGCCCCCGCAGCCGACCTCGTTCGCCTCCTCCGTCGCCGCCATGTCTCCCAGAGTGACTTCCGGGTATCGCGGCTCTGGCGCTGTGATTGGCCGGAGCCGCGATGACGTCACTCCCGCGCGCGCCATTGTCTACGGCGCATGCGCCGTAGACATCGGTGCATGTCTTTTGCAAATATCTCCTAAACCGTGTAGGTTTAGGAGATATTTCTTGTACCTACAGGTAAGCCCTAATCTAGGCTTACCTGTAGGTAAAAGTGGTCTGTAAGGGTTTACAACCATTTTTTGTGCTATAAACAAAAATAGAGCGACAATTTTGAAAAAAATGCAATTCCTTTTACTTTTTGCTATAATAAATATCCCCCAAAAATATATAAAAAAACTATTTTTTTCCTAAGTTTAGGCCGATATGTATTCTTCTACATATTTTTGGTAAAAAAAATAGCAATAAGCGTTTATTGATTGGTTTGCACAAAAGTTATAGCGTCTACAAAATAGGGGATAGTTTTTATGGCATATTTATTAATATATATATTTTTTTACTAGTAATGGCAGCAATCAGCGATTTTTATCGGTACTGCGACATTATGGCGGACACATCGGACACTTTTGACACATTTTTGGGACCATTGGCATTTTTACAGCGATCAGTGCTATAAAAATGCACCGATTACTGTAAAAATGTCACTGGCAGTGAATGGGTTAACACTAGGGGCGATCAAGGGGTTAATTATGTTCCCTAAAGTGTGTTCTAACTGAAGGGGGGATGGGACTGACTAGGAGAAATGACAGATCGCTGTTCATACTTTGTATCAACATATGATCAGTAATTTTTCCCCCTGAAAGAACCGGGAGCTGTGTGTTTACACACACAGCTCCCGGTTCTCGCTCTGTCACGAGCGATCGCGGGTGCCCGGCTGTCATCGCGCCCTCTGGGCACTCGCATCGGCACCGGGGGCAAGCAGTAAAACTGCAGGGGGTGGTCGGCAAGTGGTTAAGGGCTAACACCACCTCCCCTTTGGTATAAACCGTTTGCACAAACATGCAGTGGCGGCCGCTCATAAGGGGCGCTGCCCGCCTAATCCATGCACACGGTCCCTAATCTACATGCAGGGTGCTGGACGCATGGATTTCAATGTTTTTTTTTTTTTTTAAGCACATGATTAAAGCCTAAGGCTCTAATTGTCTTCAAAAAGGGTGGGGGTACGAGAGCACTGCACCAACCCACTTGTGTAACATTAGCAAATAAATATTCGCTAATATCTTCCTGCTTCTCCTCCCAGCCAATCAGGAATCGGGTTCTGAGAGCAGATTGGCCTGGAGTCCCAAGACCCGGTTTCCCGGGAGTAAATCGACCGCCGGGACTCAGGAGGAGATGCAGGGGGGGGAAGCCACAACCTGGATGAGGTAAGTGCGGGGCTGGTGGGCGGCCTGGTGAGCAGGCGAGTGGGCAATCGATCGATCGATGGGGGGCATTTTTGCAGCGTTTCCAGTGCACCTTCTGGATGCCTATTATCCAGCATGCACCTGTGAAACTTGTGACTCAAAAAACGCACAAAAAACGCAATGTAGGTGCATTTTTGATGCATTTTGACACATTTTCTATAAATTTCAATGGGGTTTTGAAAACCAAAATGCAGTATGCAGGACTTTTCAAAATGCACGGCACCTGCAGCGCAAAAAAAAAACGCAGAGGTGACCAAATACCACCAAAAGAAAGCTCTATTTGTGGGGGAAAAAAAAGAAATACATTTTAATTGGGTACAGCGCCGCACAACCGCTGCGCAATTGTCAGTTAAATTAACGCAGTGCCGCATCACAAAAAATGGCCTGGTCATGAAGGGTGGTAAATCTTCTGGAGCTGAAGTGGTTACCATGTGTTGTGTTGTGCGGCTTGAGGTCAGCTTTAGGATAATTGTGTGGAGTTTGGAGAAGTTGTCTTTCACATAACATGCAGTAAAAGTCATGATTGGATGCAATGTTCAGGCTTGGTACACAGATCATAAATTATCGATGATGCCTTTACTACTTGGGTGGAGGACATATGCCGTATACACTCATATTATGAAACAGTGAGCTTCATTTCATATGTAGCGGGGTCTTCAGATTTAGTGGGATACACCTGGGGGTAGTGTGACCCAGGTGTGTAATTATGTCAGGGTTTAGACCCCTTTTTGTTATTCGTGGAGGATTGGGGGATGTAATATTCTCCTTTGCCTGTGGGTGGCAGAGTACCTACAGGCTTCAGGTAGAATCATCACCATAGTGCTACCCTTTTTGTTCCTTCCTGGAGATGGTACGGCTGGGGCGGGGAACCCGCCGTGGTATTGATGGGAGGAGATAAAAGGGGGAGACGCCCTCGCCACGAGGTCTTTGGGGATCATCTGGTCACGCACCCAGGCACCTTCGGCCTGGGTGCGGGCGGTTCAAGGTTCCGGCCTAGGCGCCCTAGGCCTGGCCGGAATGAAGCTGGGATTCCATCTCAGTCACCTTCAGCCTGGGATGAGGTATTACTGAGGAGGCCTGGGACCCAGTGACTCCGACTGGGTCCCGCAAGGGTGAAATGATTCCAGGGTGCTCCTTGCGAGGGGACCCGCATCTGAGGTGAGGAGGCTGGGGGGGGTCACCCGTCCGAACATTCCGGTGCAGCGTCAACCCGGTTACGGATGGGCCTCCGGTAACTCCCTTGGAGGACATCTTCCCCTGATAGGGGCTGCAACGCAGCGGAGGTGTTCGAATTAAGACTCCTGCAACCCTTGGTCATAGCACAGGGGGTGTAGGGACCCAGATCAGTATAGTGCCTCGACCTGCTCATCCCACCGTATCCTGCCATCGCATTGCCTGTATGTGGAGATACAAAATAAAACCAACAGTTGGACTGTGATCGGTGTATGGACTCTGTTAATGGGAGCAAAGGGTAGTTTGGTGGTTCTCTGCACAACAGACTCGGTACATGCCCAAGACACACCGGCCCGAGGAAACATCAGATATTGGCCTTCACCTCACCCACCGTTATGGGGAGGACATGGGCCGTAGCGCACCTCACTCTGTCGCGTGACATACCCCTAGCATAAAGAGGACGGGGTGAGGGGGTCGCTACACATAGATAAATAAAGTCTATGAAAAATTATGAAGGAGCAGTTTAGCATTGTCATCACCCACCTCTAGAGGACCATGGGTAACCCATAGCAACCATGTGCAGCCTATTGTGTAATATATATATATATATATATATATATATATATATATATATATATATGTATTATAGTGTACAATATGTATAACATAGTCCTAGTGTATAGCATGTGTATATATATCTATATATATATATATATATATATATATATAGATAGATATAGATATAGATATAGACATGTGCACTGCCGAAAAATTTGTTTGTTTTCGTTTAATTTGTTTGTTTTATTTTTGTTTTTTGAGTAATTTATTATGATCAAAATTCATTATTTGTTTGTAACTTCGGAAAACTTCAAATTCATTATGTTCCATTTGTTTAGATGCGGTATTCGTAAATTCTAAAATTCGTAAATGAAAAAATTTGAAAACCACAAATAATAACTAACTAACTAAAAAAACAAAAAAAAAACCTTATATATATACCTTGTACTTGATGTAATCTTTTACTCTTTAAATAAATCTTTTTTGTGCAGCAATCCTTTTCCATTTTATATATATATATATGTATATATCAGATATGAACATAGCCCCAGTGTACACCATATACAGTTACAGAGACACCAATTCATAACCATAAAACCTCATCTAGATGTCCATAGATAGCCCATAGCAACCAGGAGGATTCCATAGCAACAATAGAAAAACATAAGTCATCCCCACAGTATACACCAGACTGAATGCACAATACATATATACAATGATCATATTCCCCACAGAGAAGTAAATATAAAAAATTTGATCCAAATGCACTAAATGCACTTCTTTGTGGCGAAAAACGAAAATGAAAATAAAACGAAAACAAACAAGTTTTTCGGCAGTGCGCATGTGCACTGCCGAAAAATTTGTTTGTTTTCGTTTTATTCGTTTTTTGTTTTTTTTTCGTTTTTTTGGGTCATTTATTATGATCGAAATTCATTATTTGTTTGTAACTTCGGAAAAATTCTAATTTGTTATGTTCCATTTGTTTAGATGCGGTATTCGTAAATTAAAAAATTCGAAAAACCCCAAATAATAACTAAATGACCAACTAAAAAAAAAACAAAAAAAAACCTTATATATATACCTTGTACTTGATGTAATCTTTTACTCTTTAAATAAATCTTCTGTGCAGCAATCCTTTTCCATTTTATTTATATATATATATATATATATATATATATATATATATATATATATATACCGTATTTATCGGCGTATAACACGCGCCGGCGTATAACACGCACCCCAAGTTTAGGAGGGAATTTTAGGGAAAAAAACTTTTAGGAGGGAAGTTTAAGGAAAAAAAAATGACATTTAAACTTACATTTAAATGCAGCCTTACCAGTGTCCATTGCAGCCTTGTCAGTGCAGCCTTGCCAGCAGTGTCCATTGCAGCCTTGCCCCAGTGTCCAGTGCAGTCTTGCCAGCAGTGTCCATTGCAGCCTTGTCAGTGCAGCCTTGCCAGCAGTGTCCATTGCAGCCTTTCCCCAGTGTCCAGTGCAGCCTTGCCTCAGTGCCCAGTACAGCCTTGCCTCAGTGCCCAGCACAGCCTTGCCTCAGTGCCCAGCACAGCCTTGCCCGCATTTCAAAAATGCGCCGCCGAGAATGCAGGGATACACATAGCCGAGTGTACTCGGCTCTAGGCGGCTCTTCTCGGGTCCGCTCACAGTCACGCCGAGTCCCGCCCTATGATGGACATAACACAGGTCCAATGGCGGGACTGGGCGTGACTGTGAGCGGAGCCGAGAAAAGCCGAGTACACTCGGCTATGTGTATCTCGGCGGCGATCGCTCCGCTCAGTCAGCGGAGATTCGACGGGGGATAGGTGAGTATCGGCGTATAACACGCACCCACGATTTTCCCCTGATTTTAAGGGGAAAAAAGTGCGTGTTATACGCCGATAAATACGGTATATATAAATATATGTATATGTATATATATATATATATATATATATGTAGCGCCCTCCTCACTCCCCTCTTTTTCTTCAGCTCGTCTTTCTCTTGTCTAGGGGTACCTTAGAGGGGAAGGAAGCGGGGACACCACGCCTGGCCTTCACCACAGGTGTCAATGTGGTATAAGCAAAGTTCTTTTACCTTCGGGTCAGTGCTGTGCACCTGGATCCTCCACCGAGAGTCACCTTGAACAATGTCTGTCAGGAAACGAGCCCCACACCATTAAAGTTCAACACTCCTTTATTCTTCTCGAATGAACACAATCAGTTGAACTCCCTTGGTAGAGACAGAACAGAAAAGGAGGTGTGGATGCGAATAGGCCCAGACACAATGTGTTCTCCACTTTCCTCCCTGAAAGTGGGTTGCGGTCTCCGAGCGAGGGGGGAATTTTCTTCCAGGCGGTCTCCGACAAGAGGCTCACCCGTCACTGGCAATATGCTGCACCAGGTCTTCAAGTGAGGAGCTCCCCCCGGGCCATTATGCCTTCCGGATTCGGGTACCCACTCCCGGGGTTCCCTAGGATCTCCTTCCCTCGCGGAACTTAGTGTTGGGCACTGAGCTCCAGACCTCCATCCGAGTACCTCACCCCAGGCTAAAGGTGCCTGGGATGGAACACGACCTCCGGCTGTCCTCTAGGCCTAGGCCCGCCTAGAGGACCGACACGAACCACCGCCCACAGGCTGAAGGTGCCTGGGACTCGACCCCATGACAAAAATGGCCGACCCCTTTATACCCTCTCCCGGAAAGCACGGCGGGTTCCCCGCCCCACCATACTGCCAAGGGAGGACAAAATGGAGGCACGACACACCGCAATGATTCAACCCCAGCCCAGGGCGACAGCGCCACCTGCTGGGCTGCAGGGAATTACACATCACTGATGTCTCTGCCAAGTTCAAATTACACCCAGGAAAGTACATACCCGCTACATATATATATATATATATATATATATATCAGATATGAACATAGCCCCAGTGTACACCATATACAGTTACAGAGACACCAATTCATAACCATAAAACCTCATCTAGATGTCCATAGATAGCCCATAGCAACCAGGAGGATTCCATAGCAACAATACAAAAAACATAAGTCATCCCCACAGTATAAACTAGACTGAATGTACAATACATATATACAATGATCATATTCCCCACAGAGAAGTAAATATAAAAAAAATTGGTCTAAATGCACTTCTTCGTGGGGAATATAGACATGTGCACTGCCGAAAAATTTGTTTGTTTTCGTTTTATCTTTATTTTTTTAAATTTTTTGGGTCATTCATTATGACTGAAATTCATTATTTATTCCTAACTTCGGAAAAATTCAAATTCGTTATGTTCCATTTGTTTAGATATGGTATTCGTAAATTCAAAAATTCATAAATTCGAAAATTCAAAAACCCAAAATAATAACTAACTACTAACTAATAATAACTAACTATTAAAATATAGGTATTGGAATTTCCTTTTAAATTTGACTGTTTATGAACGTAATGAATACGAATTTATCCGAAGTTATAAATTATTCGAAATAACTAATGCGGCATCAAGATGAATGGAACGTAACAAATAAATAATAATAAATAATAATAATATTATTTATCATTATTAATTTGTTGTGATAAATTCGTATTCGTTATGTTCACTAATACGAATTTATTACAACAAATTATCACAACAAATTTTTAAGCACATGATTAAAGCCTGAGGCTCTAATTGACTTCAAAAAGGGTGGGCTCGGGGGGAGCACTGCCCACCCTCTTGTGTGGCATTAGCAAATAAATATTCGCTAATATCTTCCTGCTTCTCCTCTCGGCCAATCAGGAAGCGGGTTCTGAGAGCCAATTGTCCCAAGTAGGGATGAGCTTCGTGTTCGAGTCGAACATACGTTCGACTCGAACATCGGCTGTTCGATCGTTCGACGAAGATCGAACGATTTGGGCCGTTCGCGCCAAATTCGAGTGACGCGAACGGCCCACAATGCACTACGCCATCGCAGTGTCATCCAGGCGCTGTGATTGGCCAAGCATGCACTGTGACCCCGCATGCTTGGCCAATCACAGCGCCGGCAGCGAGGAGAGCAATGATTGGCCACAGGCAGGATGCCTGTGGCCAATTATTGCTGAGGGTGTTTAGTACACGCCCCACACTATAAAAGGCCGCCAGCACGGCGGCCTAGTGTAGTGTGTTCCGGAGCAGGGATAGAGCAGCATAGGCAGGGACAGTGACTGTTATTTCTTTCTTGCTTAACCTGGATTCCTTTAGTTTAGGGAAAGAGAAGGATAGGTAGGGAGAGTGTCAGTGTGTTTTGTGCTTGTGCTATAGTGTGCTTAAAAAAAACATTTATTCTAGGGACAGAAAACTGTAGGTAGGGACAGTGTCAGTTTCTTTCACTCTGCAAGTCCTTGTTTCCAGGGACCTGGAAGGACAGTGAGTGAATTGTCCTTGTGCTATATTGTGCTTAAAAAAACATTTATTCTAGGGACAGAAAACTGTAGGTAGGGAGAGTGTCAGTTTCTTTCACTCTGCAAGTCCTTGTTTCCAGGGACCTGGAAGGACAGTGAGTGAATTGTCCTTGTGCTATATTGTGATTAAAAAAAACATTTTTTCTAGGGACAGAAAACTGTAGGTAGGGAGAGTGTTTTTTTTCTTTCACTCTGCAAGTCCTTGTTTCCAGGGACCTGTAAGGACAGTGAGTGAATTGTTCTTGTGCTATATTGTGATTAAAAAAAACATTTTTTCTAGGGACAGAAAACTGTAGGTAGGGAGAGTGTTTTTTTTCTTTCACTCTGCAAGTCCTTGTTTCCAGGGACCTGGAAGGACAGTGAGTGAATTGTCCTTGTGCTATATTGTGCTTAAAAAAACATTTATTCTAGGGACAGAAAACTGTAGATAGGGAGAGTGTCAGTTTATTTCACTCTGCAAGTCCTTGTTTCCAGGGACCTGTAAGGACAGTGAGTGAATTGTCCTTGTGCTATATTGTGATTAAAAAAAACATTTTTTCTAGGGACAGAAAACTGTAGGTAGGGAGAGTGTTTTTTTTCTTTCACTCTGCAAGTCCTTGTTTCCAGGGACCTGTAAGGACAGTGAGTGAATTTTTCTTGTGCTATATTGTGATTAAAAAAAACATTTTTTCTAGGGACAGAAAACTGTAGGTAGGGAGAGTGTTTTTTTTCTTTCACTCTGCAAGTCCTTGTTTCCAGGGACCTGGAAGGACAGTGAGTGAATTGTCCTTGTGCTATATTGTGCTTAAAAAAACATTTATTCTAGGGACAGAAAACTGTAGGTAGGGAGAGTGTCAGTTTATTTCACTCTGCAAGTCCTTGTTTCCAGGGACCTGTAAGGACAGTGAGTGAATTGTCCTTGTGCTATATTGTGATTAAAAAAAACATTTTTTCTAGGGACAGAAAACTGTAGGTAGGGAGAGTGTTTTTTTTCTTTCACTCTGCAAGTCCTTGTTTCCAGGGACCTGTAAGGACAGTGAGTGAATTGTTCTTGTGCTATATTGTGATTAAAAAAAACATTTTTTCTAGGGACAGAAAACTGTAGGTAGGGAGAGTGTTTTTTTTCTTTCACTCTGCAAGTCCTTGTTTCCAGGGACCTGGAAGGACAGTGAGTGAATTGTCCTTGTGCTATATTGTGCTTAAAAAAACATTTATTCTAGGGACAGAAAACTGTAGGTAGGGAGAGTGTCAGTTTATTTCACTCTGCAAGTCCTTGTTTCCAGGGACCTGTAAGGACAGTGAGTGAATTGTCCTTGTGCTATATTGTGATTAAAAAAAACATTTTTTCTAGGGACAGAAAACTGTAGGTAGGGAGAGTGTTTTTTTTCTTTCACTCTGCAAGTCCTTGTTTCCAGGGACCTGTAAGGACAGTGAGTGAATTTTTCTTGTGCTATATTGTGATTAAAAAAAACATTTTTTCTAGGGACAGAAAACTGTAGGTAGGGAGAGTGTTTTTTTTCTTTCACTCTGCAAGTCCTTGTTTCCAGGGACCTGGAAGGACAGTGAGTGAATTGTCCTTGTGCTATATTGTGCTTAAAAAAACATTTATTCTAGGGACAGAAAACTGTAGGTAGGGAGAGTGTCAGTTTATTTCACTCTGCAAGTCCTTGTTTCCAGGGACCTGTAAGGACAGTGAGTGAATTGTCCTTGTGCTATATTGTGATTAAAAAAAACATTTTTTCTAGGGACAGAAAACTGTAGGTAGGGAGAGTGTTTTTTTTCTTTCACTCTGCAAGTCCTTGTTTCCAGGGACCTGTAAGGACAGTGAGTGAATTTTTCTTGTGCTATATTGTGATTAAAAAAAACATTTTTTCTAGGGACAGAAAACTGTAGGTAGGGAGAGTGTTTTTTTTCTTTCACTCTGCAAGTCCTTGTTTCCAGGGACCTGTAAGGACAGTGAGTGAATTTTTCTTGTGCTATATTGTGATTAAAAAAAACATTTTTTCTAGGGACAGAAAACTGTAGGTAGGGAGAGTGTTTTTTTTCTTTCACTCTGCAAGTCCTTGTTTCCAGGGACCTGTAAGGACAGTGAGTGAATTTTTCTTGTGCTATATTGTGATTAAAAAAAACATTTTTTCTAGGGACAGAAAACTGTAGGTAGGGAGAGTGTTTTTTTTCTTTCACTCTGCAAGTCCTTGTTTCCAGGGACCTGTAAGGACAGTGAGTGAATTTTTCTTGTGCTATATTGTGATTAAAAAAAACATTTTTTCTAGGGACAGAAAACTGTAGGTAGGGAGAGTGTTTTTTTTCTTTCACTCTGCAAGTCCTTGTTTCCAGGGACCTGTAAGGACAGTGAGTGAATTTTTCTTGTGCTATATTGTGATTAAAAAAAACATTTTTTCTAGGGACAGAAAACTGTAGGTAGGGAGAGTGTTTTTTTTCTTTCACTCTGCAAGTCCTTGTTTCCAGGGACCTGTAAGGACAGTGAGTGAATTTTTCTTGTGCTATATTGTGATTAAAAAAAACATTTTTTCTAGGGACAGAAAACTGTAGGTAGGGAGAGTGTTTTTTTTCTTTCACTCTGCAAGTCCTTGTTTCCAGGGACCTGTAAGGACAGTGAGTGAATTTTTCTTGTGCTATATTGTGATTAAAAAAAACATTTTTTCTAGGGACAGAAAACTGTAGGTAGGGAGAGTGTTTTTTTTCTTTCACTCTGCAAGTCCTTGTTTCCAGGGACCTGTAAGGACAGTGAGTGAATTTTTCTTGTGCTATATTGTGATTAAAAAAAACATTTTTTCTAGGGACAGAAAACTGTAGGTAGGGAGAGTGTTTTTTTTCTTTCACTCTGCAAGTCCTTGTTTCCAGGGACCTGTAAGGACAGTGAGTGAATTTTTCTTGTGCTATATTGTGATTAAAAAAAACATTTTTTCTAGGGACAGAAAACTGTAGGTAGGGAGAGTGTTTTTTTCCTTTCACTCTGCAAGTCCTTGTTTCCAGGGACCTCTAAGGACAGTGAGTGAATTGTTCTTGTGCTATATTGTGATTAAAAAAAACATTTTTTCTAGGGACAGAAAACTGTAGGTAGGGAGAGTGTTTTTTTTCTTTCACTCTGCAAGTCCTTGTTTCCAGGGACCTGTAAGGACAGTGAGTGAATTGTTCTTGTGCTATATTGTGATTAAAAAAAACATTTTTTCTAGGGACAGAAAACTGTAGGTAGGGAGAGTGTTTTTTTTCTTTCACTCTGCAAGTCCTTGTTTCCAGGGACCTGTAAGGACAGTGAGTGAATTTTTCTTGTGCTATATTGTGATTAAAAAAAACATTTTTTCTAGGGACAGAAAACTGTAGGTAGGGAGAGTGTTTTTTTTCTTTCACTCTGCAAGTCCTTGTTTCCAGGGACCTGTAAGGACAGTGAGTGAATTTTTCTTGTGCTATATTGTGATTAAAAAAAACATTTTTTCTAGGGACAGAAAACTGTAGGTAGGGAGAGTGTTTTTTTTCTTTCACTCTGCAAGTCCTTGTTTCCAGGGACCTGGAAGGACAGTGAGTGAATTGTCCTTGTACTATATTGTGCTTAAAAAAACATTTATTCTAGGGACAGAAAACTGTAGGTAGGGAGAGTGTCAGTTTATTTCACTCTGCAAGTCCTTGTTTCCAGGGACCTGTAAGGACAGTGAGTGAATTGTCCTTGTGCTATATTGTGATTAAAAAAAACATTTTTTCTAGGGACAGAAAACTGTAGGTAGGGAGAGTGTTTTTTTTCTTTCACTCTGCAAGTCCTTGTTTCCAGGGACCTGTAAGGACAGTGAGTGAATTTTTCTTGTGCTATATTGTGATTAAAAAAAACATTTTTTCTAGGGACAGAAAACTGTAGGTAGGGAGAGTGTTTTTTTTCTTTCACTCTGCAAGTCCTTGTTTCCAGGGACCTGTAAGGACAGTGAGTGAATTTTTCTTGTGCTATATTGTGATTAAAAAAAACATTTTTTCTAGGGACAGAAAACTGTAGGTAGGGAGAGTGTTTTTTTTCTTTCACTCTGCAAGTCCTTGTTTCCAGGGACCTGTAAGGACAGTGAGTGAATTTTTCTTGTGCTATATTGTGATTAAAAAAAACATTTTTTCTAGGGACAGAAAACTGTAGGTAGGGAGAGTGTTTTTTTTCTTTCACTCTGCAAGTCCTTGTTTCCAGGGACCTGTAAGGACAGTGAGTGAATTTTTCTTGTGCTATATTGTGATTAAAAAAAACATTTTTTCTAGGGACAGAAAACTGTAGGTAGGGAGAGTGTTTTTTTTCTTTCACTCTGCAAGTCCTTGTTTCCAGGGACCTGTAAGGACAGTGAGTGAATTTTTCTTGTGCTATATTGTGATTAAAAAAAACATTTTTTCTAGGGACAGAAAACTGTAGGTAGGGAGAGTGTTTTTTTTCTTTCACTCTGCAAGTCCTTGTTTCCAGGGACCTGTAAGGACAGTGAGTGAATTTTTCTTGTGCTATATTGTGATTAAAAAAAACATTTTTTCTAGGGACAGAAAACTGTAGGTAGGGAGAGTGTTTTTTTTCTTTCACTCTGCAAGTCCTTGTTTCCAGGGACCTGTAAGGACAGTGAGTGAATTTTTCTTGTGCTATATTGTGATTAAAAAAAACAATTTTTCTAGGGACAGAAAACTGTAGGTAGGGAGAGTGTTTTTTTTCTTTCACTCTGCAAGTCCTTGTTTCCAGGGACCTGTAAGGACAGTGAGTGAATTTTTCTTGTGCTATATTGTGATTAAAAAAAACATTTTTTCTAGGGACAGAAAACTGTAGGTAGGGAGAGTGTTTTTTTTCTTTCACTCTGCAAGTCCTTGTTTCCAGGGACCTGTAAGGACAGTGAGTGAATTTTTCTTGTGCTATATTGTGATTAAAAAAAACATTTTTTCTAGGGACAGAAAACTGTAGGTAGGGAGAGTGTTTTTTTTCTTTCACTCTGCAAGTCCTTGTTTCCAGGGACCTGTAAGGACAGTGAGTGAATTTTTCTTGTGCTATATTGTGATTAAAAAAAACATTTTTTCTAGGGACAGAAAACTGTAGGTAGGGAGAGTGTTTTTTTTCTTTCACTCTGCAAGTCCTTGTTTCCAGGGACCTGTAAGGACAGTGAGTGAATTTTTCTTGTGCTATATTGTGATTAAAAAAAACATTTTTTCTAGGGACAGAAAACTGTAGGTAGGGAGAGTGTTTTTTTCCTTTCACTCTGCAAGTCCTTGTTTCCAGGGACCTGTAAGGACAGTGAGTGAATTGTTCTTGTGCTATATTGTGATTAAAAAAAACATTTTTTCTAGGGACAGAAAACTGTAGGTAGGGAGAGTGTTTTTTTTCTTTCACTCTGCAAGTCCTTGTTTCCAGGGACCTGTAAGGACAGTGAGTGAATTGTTCTTGTGCTATATTGTGATTAAAAAAAACATTTTTTCTAGGGACAGAAAACTGTAGGTAGGGAGAGTGTTTTTTTTCTTTCACTCTGCAAGTCCTTGTTTCCAGGGACCTGTAAGGACAGTGAGTGAATTTTTCTTGTGCTATATTGTGATTAAAAAAAACATTTTTTCTAGGGACAGAAAACTGTAGGTAGGGAGAGTGTTTTTTTTCTTTCACTCTGCAAGTCCTTGTTTCCAGGGACCTGTAAGGACAGTGAGTGAATTTTTCTTGTGCTATATTGTGATTAAAAAAAACATTTTTTCTAGGGACAGAAAACTGTAGGTAGGGAGAGTGTTTTTTTTCTTTCACTCTGCAAGTCCTTGTTTCCAGGGACCTGTAAGGACAGTGAGTGAATTGTTCTTGTGCTATATTGTGATTAAAAAAAACATTTTTTCTAGGGACAGAAAACTGTAGGTAGGGAGAGTGTTTTTTTTCTTTCACTCTGCAAGTCCTTGTTTCCAGGGACCTGTAAGGACAGTGAGTGAATTTTTCTTGTGCTATATTGTGATTAAAAAAAACATTTTTTCTAGGGACAGAAAACTGTAGGTAGGGAGAGTGTTTTTTTTCTTTCACTCTGCAAGTCCTTGTTTCCAGGGACCTGTAAGGACAGTGAGTGAATTGTTCTTGTGCTATATTGTGATTAAAAAAAACATTTTTTCTAGGGACAGAAAACTGTAGGTAGGGAGAGTGTTTTTTTTCTTTCACTCTGCAAGTCCTTGTTTCCAGGGACCTGTAAGGACAGTGAGTGAATTTTTCTTGTGCTATATTGTGATTAAAAAAAACATTTTTTCTAGGGACAGAAAACTGTAGGTAGGGAGAGTGTCAGTTTCTTTCACTGTGAAAGTCCTTGTTTCAAGGGACAGAGAAGGACACCTGAAGGTAGCCCTTATTGCTTTTTTCCCATCTCCGTGCAGGCCATCTATTAGAATGTCTGGAAGGCAAACAAGGAGAGGCAGACAGTCAGGAGGCAATAAAAGAGGGCAAGCAGGCTCTGTGTCTGGGGGCAACAGTGCTGGTCGTGGACGCGGTGCATTGTCATCAGCACATGGCCATGGGACACGCTTGTCCTTCTTTTCGGCAGCTGGACATGTTGAGCCACATCATGCCGAAGACTTGGTAGAGTGGATGACCAAGCCCTCCTCCTCCTCCTCATCCTCTCTCACCCAGGCTCAGGGTACTGGAAAAGCAGCTGCCAAAGCGTCGTCTTCCCTGGTATCAATGTCAGACAAATCATCAGTCACTCCTTCCCTAGACCCACCATGTCCTCCTCCTGAGGAGTCCCCCGAACTGTTTCAGCACAGTGTTGGGTACATGCTCCAGGAGGATGCCCAGCGTTTCGAAGGGTCTGATGATGAAACCCAGCTAGAGGAAGGCAGTAGCGTGAGAGCAGACAGAGGGGATGCTCAAGAAGGACACCAATCTGGCAGTCATGTTCCAGCAGCTGCAGCATACTGCCAGATTGGCTCCAGTGATGAGGAGGGAGGGGATGATGAGGTCACTGACTCCACGTGGGTGCCTAATAGGAGAGAGGAGGAGGAGGAGGATGAGGAGGAGGCACATCTCCAACGAGGCAGGATGCCCTTTGGTGGCCAGCGTAAGGGCAGTACACCGACGGAATCACACCGCAGAGCTCCGCCTGTGCAGGGCGCTGCCTCTGCCCGTCATTCAAAAAGTTCTTTGGTGTGGGCCTTTTTTGAGGCTAGTGCATCAGATCGCACAGCTGCTGTTTGCAACATATGTCTCAAGCGTATATCGCGTGGCCAAAACATCAGCCGCTTGGGTACCACATGCCTGACCAGACATATGTTGACCTGCCATGCAGCTCGTTGGCAAGCCTACCTCAAAGACCCACACCAAAGAACAAAGCGGACCTCTCCTTGCACCGCATCAGCTGGGATCTCCAACCCCACTATAACTTCAGTCCTCTCTGAAACATGCACTGAGAGGAATGAAGGTGTAGAATTAGGTGTGTCACAGCCAAGTACTTGCGCCCACTCTGCTAGCAGTACACCGACGTCCGATTCTAGCAGGCAAATTTCCCTGCCCCAGCTGCTGGACCGTCGAAAGAAGTTCACTCCCAGCCATCCACATGCCCAGCGGTTGAATGCTAGCTTGGCTAAATTGCTAGCGCTTCAACTGCTGCCTTTTCAGTTGGTAGACTCGGCCCCCTTCCGTGAGTTTGTGCAATGTGCGGTTCCTCAGTGGCAGGTTCCCAAACGCCACTTTTTCGCACGGAAGGCTATTCCGGCTCTCTACCGGCATGTGGAAGGCAATGTCTTGGCCTCGCTGGACAGGGCGGTCAGCGGTAAGGTGCATATTACCGCTGACTCATGGTCCAGCAGGCATGGACAGGGACGTTACCTTTCTTTCACGGCCCATTGGGTCACTCTTTTGGCAGCTGGGAAGGATTCAGGACAAGGTGCAGTAGTGTTGGAGGTTGTCCCACCGCCACGCCTCCAAAATGCTACTACTGGTTGTGACACACCTCTCTCCTCCACCCCCTCCTCTTCTTCTTCCTCCATGGCCTCTTCCTGTGGTTTGTCCTATGAACCAGCGGTGCTCCGTAGCCGTTCACGGGGCTACGCAAGTACGCAGGCAAAAAGATGCCATGCCGTGCTTGCGCTGGTGTGTTTGGGGGACAGAAGCCACACTGGGGCAGAGGTCCTGTCTGCTCTGCAGGGCCAGGCCGAGAGGTGGTTGACGCCACGCCAGCTTAAGCCAGGAATGGTGGTTTGCGACAATGGCACCAACCTCCTCTCCGCCCTCCGACAGGGACAACTGACCCATGTGCCCTGTGTGGCTCACGTCCTTAACCTGGTGGTGCAGCGGTTCTTGGGCAGGTACCCGGGCTTACAGGATGTCCTGAGGCAGGCCAGGAAAGTCTGTGTGCATTTCCGCAGATCTTATAATGCCAGTGCTCGCCTGGCTGAGCTGCAAAAGGAGTTGAACCTGCCCAAGAACCGCCTTATATGTGACATGCCCACCAGGTGGAACTCAACGTTGGCCATGCTGCAGCGGCTGCACACGCAGCAGAGGGCCATCAATGAGTACCTGTGCGACTACGGCACCAGGACAGGGTCAGGGGAGCTTGTTTTTTTTTCTCCACGCCAGTGGGGCATGATCAGGGATGCATGCACTGTCCTGGCACCATTTGAGGAGGCCACGAGGATGGTGAGCAGTGACAGTGCATGCATCAGTGACACTGTACCTCTTGTCCACCTGTTGGAGCACACGCTGCGTGGAATAATGGACAGGGCACTTGAGGCAGAACAGAGGCAGGAAGAGGAGGACTTCCTTGCCTCTCAAGGCCCCCTTTACCCAGACAGTGTTACTTCTGTCCCACCCATCGCACAGGAAGAGGAGGAGGAGGAGGAGGAGGAGGAGGAGGATTGTGTCAGCATGGAGGTGGAGGCTGGCACTCAGCATCATCAGCAGCAGTCTTTTAGGGATGATTTACAGTCCCAAGAAACCAGTGGACTTGTACGTGGCTGGGAGGAGGTGGCTGCGGATCATGTCGTCCTTAGTGACCCAGAGGACTCCGGAGCGAATGCCTCAGCAAACCTACGCTGCATGGCCTCCCTGATCCTGCAAAGTCTGCGGAAGGATCCTCGTATTCTTCGGATCAAGGAGAGGGACCATTACTGGCTGGCCACTCTCCTTGATCCACGGTACAAGGGTAAGGTTGCGGACCTTATGTTACCGTCGCAGAGGGAGCAGAGGATGAGACAACTCCGGGAGGCCTTGCAGAAAGGTCTGTGCAACGCGTTCCCAGAGACTGGGAGGTTGCAAACTCCTGGTCCTGGACAACGAGTTGCTGAGGCTTCGGCCAGTCAAAGAAGGAGCGGTGGGGAAGGTGGCCGTCTGACCGATGCGTTCAGACAATTCTTTAGTCCGCAGCCCCAAAGTATGATCGGTTCCAGCAACCATCGCCAGCGTCTGATAAACATGGTGCAGGAATATCTAGGGGCAAGGTCAGACTTGGACACCTTCCCCACCGAAAATCCTCTGGCTTACTGGGTCTTGAGGATGGATCACTGGCCAGAGCTTGCACAGTATGCAATTGAGCTACTGGCCTGTCCTGCATCCAGCGTTCTTTCGGAACGCACATTCAGTGCTGCTGGAGGATTTGTCACGGATCACAGGGTGCGCCTGTCCACCGACTCGGTTGATCGACTGACTTTCATCAAGATGAACCAGTCTTGGATCACCACCAGCTACCACACACCTGATGCTGATATAACAGACTAATTGATTTTAACATGTCACATCCCTTCAAGACTGATGCTGATGCTGAGTGCCTGTGCTGTTATGTTGACTGGCTATCCTCCTCCTCCGAGTCCTCAATGATACGATTGATGATGATAGCTTGGAAGATCATTTTTGTTTATGGGTGCCGCCACCAGTGCCTAACGCCCAATTTTTCAGCCCCTGTTTAACAGGGGCGTGTAATTACAATTTTTGAAGCAATACTTTGCAACAGGGCTCATTGCTGTACTCCAAGTACAGTATCTGTGAGGAGTTGCAGTGTTGTGCCACCAGTGCCTAAGGCCCAATTTTTCAGCCCCTGTTTAACAGGGGCGTGTCATTACAATTTTTGAAGCAATACTTTGCAACAGGGCTCATTGCTGTGCTCCAAGTACAGTATCTGTGAGGGGTTGCAGTGTTGTGCCACCAGTGCCTAAGGCCCAATTTTTCAGCCCCTGTTCAACAGGGGCATGTAATTACAATTCTTGATCTAATAATTCACAGCAGGGCCCATTGCTGCACCCACCAAGAGTAACTGTCAGGGCTTACAGTGTTGTGGCACCAGCACCACCATCAAAGGCCCAATTTTTACTACCACTGTTCAACAATTATATGTAATTAAAATTCCTGATATAATAGTTGACAGCAGGGCGTTCCAGCACCAACCAAGAGTAACTGTGAGTGCTTACAGTGTTGTGCCAACACCAACAACTAAGGGGCCTATTTCTGCAGAGTATATACGGCAGGTCCCTACTTTCAAACATCCAACTTACAAACGACTCCTACTTGCAAACGCAAGAAGACAACAGGAAGTGAGAGGAAATCTACCACTAGGAAGGAAAATTCTCTCCTGTAAGAATAAATATGGGAGAAAGGTGTCTCCTCTGTACTGATGCTTTATCAGCAATCCTTGTTTCAAGAAAAACACCACATTTCAAAAACAGTTGTCATTGGGACGGAAAGTGAGGTGAAATGTTCTGAACAGGGGCACAGACAGCAAAACAAATGTTACAGGGGTGATAACCCTTACCTATGTTTTCCAAAAAGTTTAAAAATAGATTTTTGGTCTGGAGCTACACTTCAACAATGTACCTGTTCAAAATTACAAACAGATTCTACATAAGAACAAACCTACAGTCCCTGTCTTGTATGCACCGCCTGTATAGGGCTGTTCAGAGTATATAGGGCCTTTTTTATTTTATGTGCGGGGTTCCCCTTAATATCCATACAAGACCCAAAGGGGCTGGTAATGGGCTGGGGTAGGGGGGGGGGGGGTCATGGGGTAGCTATGCCATTTTTCTTAAAGAATTTCATCCATATTACCGGGACCAGACATTACATTAAAGCCGCAAGCAGTTTTAAATGGCTTTTTTTTCCTTTAGAAGTGTCATTTTGTGCAGGGACAGTTCTAAACACGGGAAACACGTGGCACTTCACAGGCATACTTTAGACACCCCCCAGGTACGATATTTAAAGGAATATTTGACTTTTTTTTTTCACTTTATGCATCATTAAAATGACTGCTCCCGAAAAACGACCGTTTTTAAAACTTCTTTTTGCATTGATACATGTCCCCTGGTGCAGAACCCGGGTTCCCAAACCCTTTTTAGGACAATAACATGCATAATAGTTGTTATAATTAGCACTTTAGAATTCGAACGTTCGCATCCATTCTATTTAATAGGGTTCTAATGTTCGTTCGAACTTTCGGTCCGTTCGCGGGTTCTGGTGCGAACCGAACAGGGGGGTGTTCGGCTCATCACTAGTCCCAAGACCCAGCTTCCCGGGAGGAAAGCGACCGCCGGGAATCAGGAGGAGATGCAGGAGGAGATGCAGGGGGGGGGGGGGGGAAGCCACGACCTGGATGAGGTAAGTGCGGGGCTGGTGGGCGGCCTGGTGAGCAGGCGATCGGGCAATCGATCAAGCAATGGGGGGCATTTTTGCAGCGTTTCCAGTGCACCTTCTGGATGCCTATTATCCAGCATGCACCTGTGAAACTTGTGACTCAAAAAACGCACAAAAAACGAAATGTAGGTGCATTTTTGATGCATTTTGACACATTTTCTATTAATTTCAATGGGGTTTTGAAAACCAAAATGCAGTATGCAGGACTTTTCAAAATGCACAAAAAGCGCAAAAATGTTAAAAACCGTAGAGGTGACCAAATACCACCAAAAGAAAGCTCTATTTGTGGGGGAAAAAAAGAAATACATTTTAATTGGGTACAGCGCCGCACAACCGCCGCACAATTGTCAGTTAAATTAACGCAGTCCTGCATCACAAAAAATGGCCTGGTCATGAAGGGCGGTAAATCTTCTGGACCTGAAGTGGTTACCATGTGTTGTGTTGTGTGGCTTATTCATTTAATAGACGGATCTCACCAAAACCCTCCGTGGTAATTATGAGGTCAGCTTTAGACCCCTTTAATACTGGGGCGTTTATCAGGCGCTTTGGCGTTAAAAAAAGCGACTGTAAAACGCCTGAAAGAAGCCTCATCTGCAATCCCAATGTGAAAGACTGAGTGCTTTCAGAGCCCTTTCACACTGCCAGTGCCCAAAAAATGCTGGTAAAGCTCCGCTAAGACCCCTTTCACACTGGGGTGTTTTTCAGGCGCTTTGGCGTTAAAAAAAGCGCCTGCAAAAGCGCCTGAAAGAAGCCTCATCTGCAATCCAAATGTGAAAGCCTGAGTGCTTTCAGAGCCCTTTCACACTGGCAGTGCCCGAAAAACGCTGGTAAAGCTTCGCTAAGACCCCTTTTACACTGGGGAGTTTTTCAGGCACTTTGGCGTTAAAAAAAGCGCCTCAATGGGAAGGGGTGCTTTAGGAGCGGTGTTTTCAATGCTCCTAAAGCGCTGCAAAGAAGCTGCTTGCAGGACTTTTTTTGAAGCGCTGCCAGCGCAGCGCCTCAGTGTGAAAGCACTCGGGCTTTCACATTGGGATTACAGATGAGGCTTCTTTCAGATGCTTTACAGGCGCTTTTATTAACGCTAAAGCACATGAAAAAACGCCTCAGTGTGAAAGGGGTCTGAGGATAATTGTGTGGAGTTTGGAGAAGTTGTCCATCACATAACATGCAGTAAAAGTTATGATTGGACGCAATGTTCAGGCTTGGTACACAGATCATGAATTATCGATGACGCCTTTACTACTTGGGTGGAGGACATATGCCGTATACACTCATATTATGTAATGGTGAGCTTCATTTCATAAATAAATAAAGTCTATGAAAAATTATGAAGGAGTAGCTTAGCATTGTCATCACCCACCTCTAGAGGACCATGGGTAACCCATAGCAACCATGTGCAGCCTATTGTGTAATATATATATATATATGTATTATAGTGTACAATATTTATAACATAGTCCTAGTGTACAGCATGTGTATATATATATATATATATATATATATATATATATATATATATATATATAATAGACATGTGCACTGCCGAAAAATTTGTTAGTTGTCGTTTCATTGTTTTTTTTTTTCTTTTTCGTTTTTAGAGTCATTCATTATGATTAGGGATGAGCTTCGTGTTCGAGTCGAACATACGTTCGACTCGAACATCGGCTGTTCGATCGTTCGACGAAGATCGAACGATTTGGGCCGTTCGCGCCAAATTCGAGTGACGCGAACGGCCCACAATGCACTACGCCATCGCAGTGTCATCCAGGCGCTGTGATTGGCCAAGCATGCACTGTGACCCCGCATGCTTGGCCAATCACAGCGCCGGCAGCGAGGAGAGCAATGATTGGCCACAGGCAGGATGCCTGTGGCCAATTATTGCTGAGGGTGTTTAGTACACGCCCCACACTATAAAAGGCCGCCAGCACGGCGGCCTAGTGTAGTGTGTTCCGGAGCAGGGATAGAGCAGCATAGGCAGGGACAGTGACTTTTATTTCTTTCTTGCTTAACCTGGATTCCTTTAGTTTAGGGAAAGAGAAGGATAGGTAGGGAGAGTGTCAGTGTGTTTTGTGCTTGTGCTATAGTGTGCTTAAAAAAAACATTTTTTCTAGGGACAGAAAACTGTAGGTAGGGAGAGTGTCAGTTTCTTTCACTGTGCAAGTCCTTGTTTCTAGGGACCTGGAAGGACAGTGAGTGAATTCTCCTTGTGCTATATTGTGCTTAAAAAAAACATTTTTTCTAGGGACAGAAAACTGTAGGTAGGGAGAGTGTCAGTTTCTTTCACTGTGCAAGTCCTTGTTTCCAGGGACCTGGAAGGACAGTGAGTGAATTCTCCTTGTGCTATATTGTGCTTAAAAAAAACATTTTTTCTAGGGACAGAAAACTGTAGGTAGGGAGAGTGTCAGTTTCTTTCACTGTGCAAGTCCTTGTTTCCAGGGACCTGGAAGGACAGTGAGTGAATTCTCCTTGTGCTATATTGTGCTTAAAAAAAACATTTTTTCTAGGGACAGAAAACTGTAGGTAGGGAGAGTGTCAGTTTCTTTCACTGTGCAAGTCCTTGTTTCCAGGGACCTGGAAGGACAGTGAGTGAATTCTCCTTGTGCTATATTGTGCTTAAAAAAAAACATTTTTTCTAGGGACAGAAAACTGTAGGTAGGGAGAGTGTCAGTTTCTTTCACTGTGCAAGTAAGTCCTTGTTTCCAGGGACCTGGAAGGACAGTGAGTGAATTCTCCTTGTGCTATAGTGTGCTTAAAAAAAACATTTTTTTTAGGGACAGAAAACTGTAGGTAGGGAGAGTGTCAGTTTCTTTCACTGTGCAAGTAAGTCCTTGTTTCCAGGGACCTGGAAGGACAGTGAGTGAATTCTCCTTGTGCTATATTGTGCTTAAAAAAAAAAAAATTCTAGGGACAGAAAACTGTAGGTAGGGAGAGTGTCAGTTTCTTTCACTGTGCAAGTCCTTGTTTCCAGGGACCTGGAAGGACAGTGAGTGAATTCTCCTTGTGCTATATTGTGCTTAAAAAAAACATTTTTTCTAGGGACAGAAAACTGTAGGTAGGGAGAGTGTCAGTTTCTTTCACTGTGCAAGTCCTTGTTTCCAGGGACCTGGAAGGACAGTGAGTGAATTCTCCTTGTGCTATATTGTGCTTAAAAAAAACATTTTTTCTAGGGACAGAAAACTGTAGGTAGGGAGAGTGTCAGTTTCTTTCACTGTGCAAGTCCTTGTTTCCAGGGACCTGGAAGGACAGTGAGTGAATTCTCCTTGTGCTATATTGTGCTTAAAAAAAACTTTTTTTCTAGGGACAGCAAACTGTAGGTAGGGAGAGTGTCAGTTTCTTTCACTGTGCAAGTAAGTCCTTGTTTCCAGGGACCTGGAAGGACAGTGAGTGAATTCTCCTTGTGCTATATTGTGCTTAAAAAAACATTTTTTCTAGGGACAGAAAACTGTAGGTAGGGAGAGTGTCAGTTTCTTTCACTGTGCAAGTAAGTCCTTGTTTCCAGGGACCTGGAAGGACAGTGAGTGAATTCTCCTTGTGCTATATTGTGCTTAAAAAAAACATTTTTTCTAGGGACAGAAAACTGTAGGTAGGGAGAGTGTCAGTTTCTTTCACTGTGCAAGTCCTTGTTTCCAGGGACCTGGAAGGACAGTGAGTGAATTCTCCTTGTGCTATATTGTGCTTAAAAAAAACATTTTTTCTAGGGACAGAAAACTGTAGGTAGGGAGAGTGTCAGTTTCTTTCACTGTGCAAGTCCTTGTTTCCAGGGACCTGGAAGGACAGTGAGTGAATTCTCCTTGTGCTATATTGTGCTTAAAAAAAACATTTTTTCTAGGGACAGAAAACTGTAGGTAGGGAGAGTGTCAGTTTATTTCACTGTGCAAGTCCTTGTTTCCAGGGACCTGGAAGGACAGTGAGTGAATTCTCCTTGTGCTATATTGTGCTTAAAAAAAACATTTTTTCTAGGGACAGCAAACTGTAGGTAGGGAGAGTGTCAGTTTCTTTCACTGTGCAAGTAAGTCCTTGTTTCCAGGGACCTGGAAGGACAGTGAGTGAATTCTCCTTGTGCTATATTGTGCTTAAAAAAACATTTTTTCTAGGGACAGAAAACTGTAGGTAGGGAGAGTGTCAGTTTCTTTCACTGTGCAAGTAAGTCCTTGTTTCCAGGGACCTGGAAGGACAGTGAGTGAATTCTCCTTGTGCTATATTGTGCTTAAAAAAAACATTTTTTCTAGGGACAGAAAACTGTAGGTAGGGAGAGTGTCAGTTTCTTTCACTGTGCAAGTCCTTGTTTCCAGGGACCTGGAAGGACAGTGAGTGAATTCTCCTTGTGCTATATTGTGCTTAAAAAAAACATTTTTTCTAGGGACAGAAAACTGTAGGTAGGGAGAGTGTCAGTTTCTTTCACTGTGCAAGTCCTTGTTTCCAGGGACCTGGAAGGACAGTGAGTGAATTCTCCTTGTGCTATATTGTGCTTAAAAAAACATTTTTTCTAGGGACAGAAAACTGTAGGTAGGGAGAGTGTCAGTTTCTTTCTCTGTGCAAGTAAGTCCTTGTTTCCAGGGACCTGGAAGGACAGTGAGTGAATTCTCCTTGTGCTATATTGTGCTTAAAAAAAACATTTTTTCTAGGGACAGAAAACTGTAGGTAGGGAGAGTGTCAGTTTCTTTCACTGTGCAAGTCCTTGTTTCCAGGGACCTGGAAGGACAGTGAGTGAATTCTCCTTGTGCTATATTGTGCTTAAAAAAAACATTTTTTCTAGGGACAGAAAACTGTAGGTAGGGAGAGTGTCAGTTTCTTTCACTGTGCAAGTCCTTGTTTCCAGGGACCTGGAAGGACAGTGAGTGAATTCTCCTTGTGCTATATTGTGCTTAAAAAAAAAATTTTTTCTAGGGACAGAAAACTGTAGGTAGGGAGAGTGTCAGTTTCTTTCACTGTGCAAGTCCTTGTTTCCAGGGACCTGGAAGGACAGTGAGTGAATTCTCCTTGTGCTATATTGTGCTTAAAAAAAACATTTTTTCTAGGGACAGAAAACTGTAGGTAGGGAGAGTGTCAGTTTCTTTCACTGTGCGAGTCCTTGTTTCTAGGGACCTGGAAGGACAGTGAGTGAATTCTCCTTGTGCTATATTGTGCTTAAAAAAAACATTTTTTCTAGGGACAGAAAACTGTAGGTAGGGAGAGTGTCAGTTTCTTTCACTGTGCAAGTCCTTGTTTCCAGGGACCTGGAAGGACAGTGAGTGAATTCTCCTTGTGCTATATTGTGCTTAAAAAAACATTTTTTCTAGGGACAGAAAACTGTAGGTAGGGAGAGTGTCAGTTTCTTTCACTGTGCAAGTCCTTGTTTCCAGGGACCTGGAAGGACAGTGAGTGAATTCTCCTTGTGCTATATTGTGCTTAAAAAAAACATTTTTTCTAGGGACAGAAAACTGTAGGTAGGGAGAGTGTCAGTTTCTTTCACTGTGCAAGTCCTTGTTTCCAGGGACCTGGAAGGACAGTGAGTGAATTCTCCTTGTGCTATATTGTGCTTAAAAAAAACTTTTTTTCTAGGGACAGCAAACTGTAGGTAGGGAGAGTGTCAGTTTCTTTCACTGTGCAAGTAAGTCCTTGTTTCCAGGGACCTGGAAGGACAGTGAGTGAATTCTCCTTGTGCTATATTGTGCTTAAAAAAACATTTTTTCTAGGGACAGAAAACTGTAGGTAGGGAGAGTGTCAGTTTCTTTCACTGTGCAAGTAAGTCCTTGTTTCCAGGGACCTGGAAGGACAGTGAGTGAATTCTCCTTGTGCTATATTGTGCTTAAAAAAAACATTTTTTCTAGGGACAGAAAACTGTAGGTAGGGAGAGTGTCAGTTTCTTTCACTGTGCAAGTCCTTGTTTCCAGGGACCTGGAAGGACAGTGAGTGAATTCTCCTTGTGCTATATTGTGCTTAAAAAAAACATTTTTTCTAGGGACAGAAAACTGTAGGTAGGGAGAGTGTCAGTTTCTTTCACTGTGCAAGTCCTTGTTTCCAGGGACCTGGAAGGACAGTGAGTGAATTCTCCTTGTGCTATATTGTGCTTAAAAAAAACATTTTTTCTAGGGACAGAAAACTGTAGGTAGGGAGAGTGTCAGTTTATTTCACTGTGCAAGTCCTTGTTTCCAGGGACCTGGAAGGACAGTGAGTGAATTCTCCTTGTGCTATATTGTGCTTAAAAAAAACATTTTTTCTAGGGACAGCAAACTGTAGGTAGGGAGAGTGTCAGTTTCTTTCACTGTGCAAGTAAGTCCTTGTTTCCAGGGACCTGGAAGGACAGTGAGTGAATTCTCCTTGTGCTATATTGTGCTTAAAAAAACATTTTTTCTAGGGACAGAAAACTGTAGGTAGGGAGAGTGTCAGTTTCTTTCACTGTGCAAGTAAGTCCTTGTTTCCAGGGACCTGGAAGGACAGTGAGTGAATTCTCCTTGTGCTATATTGTGCTTAAAAAAAACATTTTTTCTAGGGACAGAAAACTGTAGGTAGGGAGAGTGTCAGTTTCTTTCACTGTGCAAGTCCTTGTTTCCAGGGACCTGGAAGGACAGTGAGTGAATTCTCCTTGTGCTATATTGTGCTTAAAAAAAACATTTTTTCTAGGGACAGAAAACTGTAGGTAGGGAGAGTGTCAGTTTCTTTCACTGTGCAAGTCCTTGTTTCCAGGGACCTGGAAGGACAGTGAGTGAATTCTCCTTGTGCTATATTGTGCTTAAAAAAACATTTTTTCTAGGGACAGAAAACTGTAGGTAGGGAGAGTGTCAGTTTCTTTCACTGTGCAAGTAAGTCCTTGTTTCCAGGGACCTGGAAGGACAGTGAGTGAATTCTCCTTGTGCTATATTGTGCTTAAAAAAAACATTTTTTCTAGGGACAGAAAACTGTAGGTAGGGAGAGTGTCAGTTTCTTTCACTGTGCAAGTCCTTGTTTCCAGGGACCTGGAAGGACAGTGAGTGAATTCTCCTTGTGCTATATTGTGCTTAAAAAAAACATTTTTTCTAGGGACAGAAAACTGTAGGTAGGGAGAGTGTCAGTTTCTTTCACTGTGCAAGTCCTTGTTTCCAGGGACCTGGAAGGACAGTGAGTGAATTCTCCTTGTGCTATATTGTGCTTAAAAAAAACATTTTTTCTAGGGACAGAAAACTGTAGGTAGGGAGAGTGTCAGTTTCTTTCACTGTGCAAGTCCTTGTTTCCAGGGACCTGGAAGGACAGTGAGTGAATTCTCCTTGTGCTATATTGTGCTTAAAAAAAAAAAATTTCTAGGGACAGAAAACTGTAGGTAGGGAGAGTGTCAGTTTCTTTCACTGTGCGAGTCCTTGTTTCTAGGGACCTGGAAGGACAGTGAGTGAATTCTCCTTGTGCTATATTGTGCTTAAAAAAAACATTTTTTCTAGGGACAGAAAACTGTAGGTAGGGAGAGTGTCAGTTTCTTTCACTGTGCAAGTCCTTGTTTCCAGGGACATGGAAGGACAGTGAGTGAATTCTCCTTGTGCTATATTGTGCTTAAAAAAAACATTTTTTCTAGGGACAGAAAACTGTAGGTAGGGAGAGTGTCAGTTTCTTTCACTGTGCAAGTCCTTGTTTCCAGGGACCTGGAAGGACAGTGAGTGAATTCTCCTTGTGCTATATTGTGCTTAAAAAAAACATTTTTTCTAGGGACAGAAAACTGTAGGTAGGGAGAGTGTCAGTTTCTTTCACTGTGCAAGTCCTTGTTTCAAGGGACAGAGAAGGACACCTGAAGGTAGCCCTTATTGCTTTTTTCCCATCTCCCTGCAGGCCATCTATTAGAATGTCTGGAAGGCAAACAAGGAGAGGCAGACAGTCAGGAGGCAATAAAAGAGGGCAAGCAGGCTCTGTGTCTGGGGGCAACAGTGCTGGTCGTGGACGCGGTGCATTGTCATCAGCACATGGCCATGGGACACGCTTGTCCTTCTTTTCGGCAGCTGGACATGTTGAGCCACATCATGCCGAAGACTTGGTAGAGTGGATGACCAAGCCCTCCTCCTCCTCCTCATCCTCTCTCACCCAGGCTCAGGGTACTGGCAAAGCAGCTGCCAAAGCGTCCTCTTCCCTGGTATCAATGTCAGACTCATCATCAGTCACTCCTTCCCTAGACCCACCATGTCCTCCTCCTGAGGAGTCCCCCGAACTGTTTGAGCACAGTGTTGGGTACATGCTCCAGGAGGATGCCCAGCGTTTCGAAGGGTCTGATGATGAAACCCAGCTACAGGAAGGCAGTAGGGTGAGAGCAGACAGAGGGGATGCTCAAGAAGGACACCAATCTGGCAGTCATGTTCCAGCAGCTGCAGCATACTGCCAGATTGGCTCCAGTGATGAGGAGGGAGGGGATGATGAGGTCACTGACTCCACGTGGGTGCCTAATAGGAGAGAGGAGGAGGAGGATGAGGAGGAGGCACATCTCCAACGAGACAGGATGCCCTTTGGTGGCCAGCGTAAGGGCAGTACACCGACGGAATCACACCGCAGAGCTCCGCCTGTGCAGGGCGCTGCCTCTGCCCGTCATTCAAAAAGTTCCTTGGTGTGGGCCTTTTTTGAGGCTAGTGCATCAGATCGCACAGCTGCTGTTTGCAACATATGTCTCAAGCGTATATCGCGTGGCCAAAACATCAGCCGCTTGGGTACCACATGCCTGACCAGACATATGTTGACCTGCCATGCAGCTCGTTGGCAAGCCTACCTCAAAGACCCACACCAAAGAACAAAGCGGACCTCTCCTTGCACCGCATCAGCTGGGATCTCCAACCCCACTATAACTTCAGTCCTCTCTGAAACATGCACTGAGAGGAATGAAGGTGTAGAATTAGGCGTGTCACAGCCAAGTACTTGCGGCCACTCTGCTAGCAGTACACCGACGTCCGATTCTAGCAGGCAAATTTCCCTGCCCCAGCTGCTGGACCGTCGAAAGAAGTTCACTCCCAGCCATCCACATGCCCAGCGGTTGAATGCTAGCTTGGCTAAATTGCTAGCGCTTCAACTGCTGCCTTTTCAGTTGGTAGACTCGGCCCCCTTCCGTGAGTTTGTGCAATGTGCGGTTCCTCAGTGGCAGGTTCCCAAACGCCACTTTTTCTCACGGAAGGCTATTCCGGCTCTCTACCGGCATGTGGAAGGCAATGTCTTGGCCTCGCTGGACAGGGCGGTCAGCGGTAAGGTGCATATTACCGCTGACTCATGGTCCAGCAGGCATGGACAGGGACGTTACCTTTCTTTCACGGCCCATTGGGTCACTCTTTTGGCAGCTGGGAAGGATGCAGGACAAGGTGCAGTAGTGTTGGAGGTTGTCCCACCGCCACGCCTCCAAAATGCTACTACTGGTTGTGACACACCTCTCTCCTCCACCCCCTCCTCTTCTTCTTCCTCCATGGCCTCTTCCTGTGGTTTGTCCTATGAACCAGCGGTGCTCCGTAGCCGTTCACGGGGCTACGCAAGTACGCAGGCAAAAAGATGCCATGCCGTGCTTGCGCTGGTGTGTTTGGGGGACAGAAGCCACACTGGGGCAGAGGTCCTGTCTGCTCTGCAGGGCCAGGCCGAGAGGTGGTTGACGCCACGCCAGCTTAAGCCAGGAATGGTGGTTTGCGACAATGGCACCAACCTCCTCTCCGCCCTCCGACAGGGACAACTGACCCATGTGCCCTGTGTGGCTCACGTCCTTAACCTGGTGGTGCAGCGGTTCTTGGGCAGGTACCCGGGCTTACAGGATGTCCTGAGGCAGGCCAGGAAAGTCTGTGTGCATTTCCGCAGATCTTATAATGCCAGTGCTCGCCTGGCTGAGCTGCAAAAGGAGTTGAACCTGCCCAAGAACCGCCTTATATGTGACATGCCCACCAGGTGGAACTCAACGTTGGCCATGCTGCAGCGGCTGCACACGCAGCAGAGGGCCATCAATGAGTACCTGTGCGACTACGGCACCAGGACAGGGTCAGGGGAGCTTGGTTTTTTTTCTCCACGCCAGTGGGGCATGATCAGGGATGCATGCACTGTCCTGGCACCATTTGAGGAGGCCACGAGGATGGTGAGCAGTGACAGTGCATGCATCAGTGACACTGTACCTCTTGTCCACCTGTTGGAGCACACGCTGCGTGGAATAATGGACAGGGCACTTGAGGCAGAACAGAGGCAGGAAGAGGAGGACTTCCTTGCCTCTCAAGGCCCCCTTTACCCAGACAGTGTTCCTTCTGTCCCACCCATCGCACAGGAAGAGGAAGAGGAGGAGGAGGAGGAGGAGGAGGAGGAGGAGGATTGTGTCAGCATGGAGGTGGAGGCTGGCACTCAGCATCATCAGCAGCAGTCTTTTAGGGATGATTTACAGTCCCAAGAAACCAGTGGACTTGTACGTGGCTGGGAGGAGGTGACTGCGGATCATGTCGTCCTCAGTGACCCAGAGGACTCCGGAGCGAATGCCTCAGCAAACCTACGCTGCATGGCCTCCCTGATCCTGCAAAGTCTGCGGAAGGATCCTCGTATTCTTCGGATCAAGGAGAGGGACCATTACTGGCTGGCCACTCTCCTTGATCCACGGTACAAGGGTAAGGTTGCGGACCTTATGTTACCGTCGCAGAGGGAGCAGAGGATGAGACAACTCCGGGAGGCCTTGCAGAAAGGTCTGTGCAACGCGTTCCCAGAGACTAGGAGGTTACAAACTCCTGGTCCAGGACAACGAGTTGCTGAGGCTTCGGCCAGTCAAAGAAGGAGCGGTGGGGAAGGTGGCCGTCTGACCGATGCGTTCAGACAATTCTTTAGTCCGCAGCCCCAAAGTATGATTGGTTCCAGCAACCATCGCCAGCGTCTGATAAACATGGTGCAGGAATATCTAGGGGCAAGGTCAGACTTCGACACCTTCCCCACCGAAAATCCTCTGGCTTACTGGGTCTTGAGGATGGATCACTGGCCAGAGCTTGCACAGTATGCAATTGAGCTACTGGCCTGTCCTGCATCCAGCGTTCTTTCGGAACGCACATTCAGTGCTGCTGGAGGATTTGTCACGGATCACAGGGTGCGCCTGTCCACCGACTCGGTTGATCGACTGACTTTCATCAAGATGAACCAGTCTTGGATCACCACCAGCTACCACACACCTGATGCTGATATAACAGACTAATTGATTTTAACATGTCACGTCCCTTCAAGACTGATGCTGATGCTGAGTGCCTGTGCTGTTATGTTGACTGGCTATCCTCCTCCTCCGAGTCCTCAATGATACGATTGATGATGATAGCTTGGAAGATCATCTTTGTTTATGGGTGCCGCCACCAGTGGCTAAGGCCCAATTTTTCAGCCCCTGTTTTACAGGGGCGTGTACTTACAATTTTTTTAGCAATAATTTGCCATAGGGCTCATTGCTGTGCTCCAAGTACAGTATCTGTGAGGGGTTGTAGTGTTGTGCCACCAGTGCCTAAGGCCCAATTTTTCAGCCCCTGTTTAACAGGGGCATGTCATTACAATTTTTGAAGCAATACTTTGCAACAGGGCTCATTGCTGTGCTCCAAGTACAGTATCTGTGAGGGGTTGTAGTGTTGTGCCACCAGTGCCTAAGGCCCAATTTTTCAGCCCCTGTTCAACAGGGGCATGCAATTACAATTCTTGATGTAATAATTCACAGCAGGGCCCATTCCTGCACCCACCAAGAGTAAGTCTGAGGGCTTACAGTGTTGTGGCAACGCCACCACCACCACCACCACGAAAGGCCCAATTTTTCAGCCCCTGTTCAAAAGGGGCATGTAATTACAATTCTTGATCTAATAATTCACAGCAGGGCCCATTCCTGCACCCACCAAGAGTAACTCTGAGGGCTTACAGTGTTGTGGCAACACCACCACCACCACCACCACCACGAAAAGCCCAATTTTTCAGCCCCTGTTCAACAGGGGCATGCAATTACAATTCTTGATCTAATAATTCACAGCAGGGCCCATTGCTGCACCCACCAAGAGTAACTGTCAGGGCTTACAGTGTTGTGGCACCAGCACCACCATCAAAGCCCCAATTTTTACTACCACTGTTCAAGAATTATATGTAATTAAAATTCCTGATATAATAGTTGACAGCAGGGCGTTCCAGCACCAACCAAGAGTAACTGTGAGTGCTTACAGTGTTGTGCCAACACCAACAACTAAGGGGCCTATTTCTGCAGAGTATATACGGCAGGTCCCTACTTTCAAACATCCAACTTACAAACGACTCCTACTTGCAAACGAAAGAAGACAACAGGAAGTGAGAGGAAATCTACCCCATGGAAGGAAAATTCTCTCCTGTAAGAATAAATATGGGAGAAAGGTGTCTCCTCTGTACTGATGCTTTATCAGCAATCCTTGTTTCAAGAAAAACACCACATTTCAAAAACAGTTGTCATTGGGACGGAAAGTGAGGTGAAATGTTCTGAACAGGGGCACAGACAGCAAAACAAATGTTACAAGGGTGATAACCCTTACCTATGTTTCCCAAAAAGTTTAAAAATAGATTTTTGGGCTGGAGCTACACTTCAACAATGTACCTGTTCAAAATTACAAACACATTCTACATAAGAACAAACCTACAGTCCCTGTCTTGTATGCACCGCCTGTATACGGCTGTTCAGAGTATATAGGGCCTTTTTTATTTTATGTGCGGGGTTCCCCTTAATATCCATACAAGACCCAAAGGGGCTGGTAATGGGCTGGGGTAGGGGGGGGGGGGGGTCATGGGGTAGCTATGCCATTTTTCTTAAAGATTTTCATCCATATTACCGGGACCAGACATTACATTAAAGCCGCAAGAAGTTTTAAATGGCTTTTTTTTCCTTTAGAAGTGTCATTTTGTGCAGGGACAGTTCTAAACACGGGAAACACGTGGCACTTCACAGGCATACTTTAGACACCCCCCAGGTACGATATTTAAAGGAATATTTGACTTTTTTTTTTCACTTTATGCATCATTAAAATGACTGCTCCCGAAAAACGACCGTTTTTAAAACTTCTTTTTGCATTGATACATGTCCCCTGGTGCAGAACCCGGGTTCCCAAACCCTTTTTAGGACAATAACATGCATAATAGTTGTTATAATTAGCACTTTAGAATTCGAACGTTCGCATCCATTGTATTTAATAGGGTTCTAATGTTCGTACGAACTTTCGGTCCGTTCGCGGGTTCTGGTGCGAACCGAACCCGGGGGTGTTCGGCTCATCACTAATTATGATCTAAATTCATTATTTGTTCGTAACTTTGGAAAAATTCTAATTAGTTATGTTCCATTTGTTTAGATGCGGTATTCGTAAATTCGAAAATTCCAAAACCCCAAATAATAACTAACTAACTAATAATAACTAACTAACTAACTAAAAAACCTTATATATACCTTGTACTTGATGTAATCTTTTACTCTTTAAGCACTTGCCGACCGCCGCACGATGATATATGTCGACAGAATGGCACGGCTGCGCATATGGGCGTACAGGTACGTCCCCTTTAAGATGTGAGCCGTGGGTTGTGAGCACGCCGCCAGCGGCACGCACGCGACCCGGTCAGGAGCTCCGTGACCGCGCCCGCAGGACCCACCGACTCGATCGCCGCCGGTGTCCTGAGATCGGGTCACAGAGCTGAAGAACGGGGAGAGGTAAGTGTAAATAAACCTCTACCCGTGCTTCCTAGTGAGACTGTCACTGATCGTCTGTTCCCTGTCATAGGGAACGACGATCAGTGACGTCACATGCCAAGCCACGCCCACCTACAGTAAGAATCACACATTAGGTCACACTTAACACCTTTAGTGGCCCCTACAGGTTAACCCCTTCACTGCCAGTGTCATTTTCACAGTAATCAATGTATTTTTATAGCACTGATCGCTGTAAAAATGACAATCTTCCCAAAATAGTGTCAAAAGTGTCCGATGTGTCCGCCATAATGTCGCAGTCACGATAAAAATTGCTGATCGCCGCCATTACTAGTAAAAAAAAAATTATTAATAAAAATGCCATAAAACTATCCCCTATTTTGTAGACGCTATAACTTTTGCGCAAACCGATCAATAAACGCTTATTGCGATTTTTTTTTTTACCAAAAATATGTAGAAGAATACATATCGGCCTAAACTGAGGAAAAAAAATTTTTTTTTAGATATTTTTGGGGTATATTTATTATAGCAAAAAGTAAAAAATGTTGAATTATTTTCAAAATTTTCGCTCTATTTTTGTTTATAGCGCAAAAAATAAAAACCGCAGAGGTGATCAAATACAACCAAAAGAAAGCTCTATTTGTGGGAAAAAAAGGACGACAATTTTGTTTGGGAGCCACATCGCACGGCCGCGCAATTGTCAGTTAAAGCGACGCAGTGCAGAATTGCAAAAAGGGGCCTGGTCCTTTAGCTACAAAATGGTCCGGGGCTTAAGACGTTAAATAAATCTTTTTTGTGCAGCAATCCTTTTCCATATTATATATATATATATATATATATATATATATATATCAAACATGAACATAGCTCCAGTGTACACCATGTACAGTTACATAGACACCAATTCATAACCATAAAACCTCATCTAGATGTCCATAGATAGCCCATAGCAACCAGGAGGATTCCATAGCAACAATAGAAAAACATAAATCATCCCCACAGTATACGCCAGACTGAATGCACAATACATATATACAATGATCATATTCCCCACAGAGAAGTAAATATAAAAAATTAGATATAAATGCACTTCTTTGTGGGGAATATAGACATGTTCACTGCCGAAAAATTTGTTTGTTTTGTTTCATTCGTTTTTATTTATTTTTCGTTTTTTGGGTCATTCATTATGATCGAAATTCTTTATTTGTTCGTAACTTCGGAAAAATTCAAATTCGTTATGTTCCATTTGTTTAGATTAGGTTTTCGTAAATTCGAAAATTCAAAAACCCAAAATAATAACTAACTAACTAATAATAACTAACTATTAAATTATAGGTATTGGAATTTCCTTTTAAATTTGACTGTTAATGAATGTAACGAATACGAATTTATCCAAAGTTATAAATTATCCGAAATAACTAATGCCGCATCTAGATGAATGAAACGTAACAAATTAACCACTTCCTTACTGGGCACATATACCCCCTTCCTGCCCAGGCGAAATTTCAGCTTTCAGCACTGTCACGCTTTGAATGACAATTGCGCGGTCGTGCGACGTGGCTCCCAAACAAAATTTACGTCCTTTTTTTCGCACAAATAGAGCTTTCTTTTGGTGGTATTTGATCACCTCGGCGGTTTTTATTTTTTGCGCTATAAACAAAAATAGAGCGACAATTTTGAAAAAAAAGCAATATTTCTTACACTTTGCTATAATAAATATCCCAATTTTTTTTTTTATATATTTTTTCCCTCAGTTTAGGCCGATACGTATTCTTCTACACATTTTTGGTAAAAAAATTTACAAAATAGGGGGTAGTTTTATGGCATTTTTATAATTTTTTTTTTTTTATTAGTAATGGCAGCGATCAGTGATTTTTTTTGTGACTGCGACATTATGGCGGACACATCGGACACTTTTGACACTAATTTGGGACCATTCACATTTATACAGCGAACAGTGCTATAAATATGCACTGATTACTGTATAAATGTGACTGGCAGGGAAGGGGTTAACACTAGGGGGCGAGGAAGGGGTTAAATGTGTTCCCTATTAGTGATTTTTACTGTGGGGGGAGGGGACTGACTGGGGGAGGAGACCGATCTGTGTCCCTATGTACAAGGGACACAGCATCGGTCCCCTCTCCCTGACAGGACATGGATCTCTGTGTTTACACACAGAGATCCATGTCCTTGTCTCTGTAACCGCCGATCGCGGGTGCCTGGCGGACATCGTGGCCGCCAGGCACGCGCATCGGCATTGCAGTGAAGCGCCGGGCACGTGCGCGCGCCGCCGGCGGCGCTCGCGCGCCCCCCAGTGGCCAAATAGAGGAGGCCGTATAATAACGGCCTCCCGGCATTTGACAACCACCTTGCGGCCGTATATTCTCGTACGGCGGGCACGAGGTGGTTAATAATAATAAATAATAATAATATTATTTATTATTATTAATTTGTTGTGATAAATTCGTATTCGTTACGTTCACCAACAGCCAAATTTGAAAGGAAATTCCAATACCTATAAATTAATAGTTAGTAACAGTTATTATTATTAGTTAGTTTTTATTTCGGATTTTCGTTCAGATTTTGGGATTTTCGTGCTTTCGCATTTTCGAATTTTCAAATATACGAATTCATGGAAAAATTTGTTAAACAGGTTTTTGTTAATTTGAATATTTCCGAATGAACTATGTTGTTAAATTTTGCTGAAAAACGAATTTGGAAGGAAACGAATCGCACATGTCTAAATTTGATTAAAATAGGACTTGTGTGGTGCATGCCTTAAAAAAAACTTTAACTAAACGCACAGGACACATCACTTGTCCTCTTACCCAGGTTGATCTTGCCAGTAAATCCCTACCTTGGTTTGAAAACAAACAGTTCAATATAGGTAAAAAATAAAAATAAAATTCTCACTCTTTTCTATAGATTGCATTAGAAATATTTATTTTGTATGACATTATCACCACAAGGAAGAAATTCTCATTTACTTGGAAAGAAATGTTAGCTGCACAGATTTGTTATTGACAAATGAATTCAATTGGCTGATGACAGAAATGTAAGGCTTTCCCTGGCCAGTAAGGATTGTTTTTGCACCTGGCAGACATGAGCAATCAAACAAGAGCAACAGATCAACCAACTGCCATCCTAGAGAATTTAGACCTGTGCAGTAGATCGGCAGTTGGGAGTGATTCTTGGCTCCCTGCCAGGAAGTCACATGACATATGACATCATAGGGCAGCCTGTTGCAGTGAAGTAAACAAGCTATTTTCATCCCAACTGCCAGAACTTCAGTTTGCAAGACAAGGTGAAGGTTGTGTTTTGAAGAGCTCCCATAAAGAGTTTTATTCATTCAAAAATGAACCGCATTTTTAAAATAAATAAATATATTCCTCAATCAACAATCAGAAAGGAATCTACAGAGAACAGAAAAAGCATGGAAATTAAGCCCCACACCGGTACTGAAACTGTCCATCAAAATCCCACCCCTGTGGGAAGACAGACACTTTGTGGCCGGGTTGGGGCTTTTTTCCGGCATCTGTTCCATCATAAACAGAAGAAGAAAGCAGTTAGGGATCCAGAAGGTAAAATTTATGATCCATAAAGCAGACACACTGGCTGAACTCGATTTATTTTATTTGGAGGTGTTACACTGGGGGAGATTTATTAAAGCCGCTGCACACAGAATCAGTTACAGCTCTGCATAGAAACCAATCAGCTTCTAGGTTGTTTTTTTTTTTGTCAAAGCTTAAATAGAACCAGCTGAAGTTAGAAGCTGATTGGTTACCATGCACAGCTGCACCAGATTCTGAGCGCATCAGTTTTAGTAAACATCACCCATTGTATATTCTTATTGGCAGGGCCGCCATCAGGGGGGTACAGGCAGTACACCCGAAAGGGGCCCGGAGGTCCCCAGGGGCCCGGATGGCAACCCCCTTTTTTTTTATTCTTTTTTTTTTGGTAAGGGGCCCGGATGGCAACCCCCTTTTTTTTTCTTTTTTTTTTTATTCTTTTTTTTTTTGCTAAGGGGCCCAGAGGTCCATAGGGCCCCAGATCGTAACCCCCCTTTTTTATGTATTTTTATAAAAAATAAATAAAAAAAATATATATATTTTTTCTTTTTTTAATTTATTTTAATTTTTTTTCTGTAAGGGGCCCAGAGGTCCCCAGAGGCCCGGAGGTCCCCAGGGCTCCGGATGGCAACCCCCCCTTTTTTATAATTCTTTTTTTTGTAAGGGGCCCAGAGGTCCCCGGGGCCCCGGAGGTCCCCAGGGCCCCGGATGGCAACCCCCGCTTTTTTTTTTGTTCTTTTTTTGTTCGTCAGCACCCAAAGCCCCCCCTGACCTCAACAATTCGCAGCACCCCCCCCCATTCTCAATTTGCGGCTGCCCCCCCCCCCCGCTTCTCAATTTGCAGCGGCAGCACCCCCCGGTTCTCCTCTGCTCCAGGGGGCCCATGCCTGAAGCTGTGTAAGAAGCCCCAAAATTCCTGATGCCGGCCCCGCTTATTGGTGAACAGCAGCTTACAGTCCCCACCCCTAATTATATCCCCCTATGCCTATTGAATATTCTTATTGGTGAATAGCAGCTTACAGTCCCCACCCCTAATTATATCCCCCTATTCCTATTGAATGTTCTTATTGGTGAATAGCAGCTTACAGTCCCTACCCCTAATTATATCCCCCTATGCCTATTGAATGTTCTTATTGGTGAATAGCAGCCTTTATACCACTCCCCTAATTATAGCCCCTTATTCCCATTGGTGGCAATGGCGTATATTACACCCAATCACTGATGGCTTACTGTACTTTGCATGCTGTTCTCTTCTCTTTATCAGAGACAAAGGCAGCAGTTTTTGGGGGAGGGAAGTTCTACATAACTCCCCAGCGCTCCGATCTTCTCCAGGGCACCAGAGGTATCAGACAACCGATAACCCATTAGTCATGGGCTTGTGATCTGTATTATCTGAGCTCCCCTATAGAAGCCCCCACCTGGTGCCATTTAATGGGTTGCATTTGGTGGTGGTATCGCCTGCCAAATGCAACTCATTTGTTTTTCCTTCTGCAGTGTGTTTTCCTATATGTAAAATAGCCATATTAACTTACAACTTGGCAGTTGGGGGGGGGGGGCAGTAAGACTACTGCTCAATTGCCTATTTTTATCAGTCCCCCGCCACTTGTCTAAATGAAGCATATTTGTCTGAAAAAAGGACATACAGTTCATTTGTGTACAGTTTTGCATAGCAGAGTAATTGTCAGTCAAACTTTCACAGGACTAAGAAATAGTAATGAAGGAGTATTGCTGTCTCATGCTAAGGTGGTTAAAATGTATCTAAAGCCCAATTAAAAAAAATAATAATTATGGTTAATAAAGTGTTAAGGGGTTAGAAGCCCGATCAACTCTTTATTGCCCAACCCTTATATTTTTCCTGGTGGCCTTTATTCCAGCAATAAAAAGTGAGGTGTAATACAAAATAGCAGAAAAAAGATTCTTTAGTCTATAAGGGGTGTGCAGGTGCCCGAGCTGAGACACCGGCTCCAACAGTAACCAATAACAGCCTTCCTATACATTATAAACATGCACAGGAGATGTGACAGTTGGAAGTACATTTATAGTACCTTTCAAATAGTTTGTTTTGCACAAACACACATTTAATAAAATCCATCTCTGTATACTGTAAGCTGCTGTAGCACTTGTTTATATTAAACTCACAGCATCTTCTGCACACCAGTTGAAAGTTCAAATCAGGCTTCTGGCGAGGGTGTCCACACTGACTGTTCAAATTAGGGAGAGGCGGCACAGAAGGAGTGATTGACAGCATTACATCTGCTGTCTTTCCTATTTGAAGCTCTGACAGTGTCATATCGCCCCTTTCACACTGAGGCGTATTTCAGGCGTTTTAGCACTAAAAATAGCGCATAAATAACGCCTGAAATAATCCTGCCCCAGTATTCTCAATGTGAAAGCCCGAGGGCTTTCACACTGAGGCGATGCGCTGGCGCGAGGAAAAAAATCTCCTGCAAACCGCATCTTTGGAGCGGTGAAGGAGCGGTGTGTAATACCGCTCCTTTACCTCTCCTTCCCATTGAAATTAATGGGACACCGGGGTAATACTGCCCGCAAACCGCGGCTGTAGCCCCTTTTCGGTCGCTAGCGGGGGTTAAAACCACACCGCTAGCAGCCGAATATCGTGGTGAATACGACGGTATAGCGGCGCTAAAAATCGCTCCGCTATACCGCCACTGCACCTGCCCACCCAGTGTGGAAGGGGCCTTAGCATTGTTGAATTGAGCAGGTTCAGTCTTCTTTTGAGCCTAAACTTATTTAATTGAATTAAAGCGTTTTTTATAAAAAATAACAAACATGCTTATACTTACCTGCTCTGTGCAATCATTTTGCTCAGAGCAGCCCTTCTGGGGTGCCCTGCCGGCGCTCAAAGCCCCTCCTCTTCGTTGGTTGCCCCATGGAAAGCTGATTCTCCTGGGGGCACCCGTGCTAGCTCCCTCCAGAGTCCAACTTCTGCTTCCATTGACATAGACAGCGACACTCGGGCCCTGCCCCCCCCCCCGATCCTGTGTCACTGAATTTGATTCACAGCACCGAGATCCAATGGCTCCTGCTGCTATCAATTGGTCCAATGAGGCTGGAGCTGCAGCACAGAAGGTTTTTCACCTTAATGTATAGAATGCATTAAGGTGAAAAAACCTTGAGACTTTACAACCACTATAAGAAAGAGTGGTGATGGGTTAGAAGCCCTGTCAGATTATTATTGCTGTGGATTTCACCTATATATTTGTCCTGATGACACAGAAACAAGAAGTGAGGTATGATCCTAAACTTTGGATTTGTCACCAGAACTGGGGATCAGGGTAGGTCTTCCATTGGGGACCCCTATTCTGGTGACAACTGCATAAGAGGGGAATTTCTCCTCACTTTGTAGGGATTTTCTCTCACTTCCTGTTGCATCGCCAGGGCTAGAAGAGAAGTGAAATTTCCTCAGTGGAGCACAGATGGCAAAAAATTATTTGACAGCGTTTTTAACCCGTTCCTGCACTAGTTTTGGCTATACATACACTACTAAAAAATAATAATAATAATAATAATAATGATAAATAAATAAAAACCACTTGATTTCGATTGAATTGAAATTGATTAAAAAAATGTAAGCCATACAATTGGGATTTATTACTGTTCAGCCAGTCTTGCCGTTTCTTTGGTTAGTTGATAGTCTAGAAAAACAAATATATGAAAGGAAGGTAACTGAATTATGTTTCTTTTTCCTCCAGATATAAATGTGATCCTGCCTGCTGTCACCAGAGACAATGTGACCGTCTCGGTAAACAAGATCGATACTGCCGGCGGCAAAGAAATTGTGCCAACCTCAGAAAAGAAGACTGAGGCTACCAGCAGCACCTCAAAAATCAAGATTGAGGCTACCAGTGGCACAGACAGCGCTACAAGTTGTGCTTATCTTCCAAGAAGGAAGTACAGACTTGGAAGGAAGAAGTACGTTCTTCCACTGACCACTCAGGAGGAACCTGCAGAGGACAGGCCCCACACCAGCAGAGAATTTGTCCCACAGGGCTCCACCCCTGAGGACAAACATCGGCTATTCTTTGGATGTGGCAAGGCTTTTCTTTGTCCTCCATTCTGTTGTCGTACGAAAGTCGATACAGAATATAAACATAAAAATTATGAAAAAGACGGTGTTCCCACCTTGATAGGCCAGGCTGTGACCACAAGCAGCTCACCATTTGCAAAGACTGTGGCTGCACCAATAGCTGGGCTACAACTCAGCATCCCTACAGACACAGTGACTTTCCCAGAAAGTGGAATTGAGGTCACTGCTACTACGGACAATGAGTTGGACCAAAGAAGCGAGATCCAATCTGCCAACGTCAAAGACGTTGTGGAGACTGTGATCACCCCAGCAAATAGGATGGAATCTACAACCACAACAGAGAGAGACCCCAGCTCAGACAGTATCTACTGTACAGCAGAAGAGCAGTTCACTAGGTCTATAGAGACTGTGGTTGAGATAAAAGATGGAATAGAGATCAGCATCCCTGCGGAGACTGTGCCTATGCCAGAAAACAGGATTGAGATTAACGCTATTATGGACCATGAGTTGGACCAAAAAAGCACAATCCCATCCACCAACACCAAAGACATTGTGGAGACTGTGCCCACCCTGGCAGATAGGACTGCATCCACAACAGGGAGTAACCTCAGCTCAGACAGTATCTCTTTTAAAGCAGATGAGCTGGAGTACACTAGGGCTATAGAGACTGTGGCTGAGTCAAAAGATAGGATAGAGAGGAGTTGCTCTACAGAGACTGTGCCTATCCAAGAAATCAAGACTGTGAATACCAAAGGCACAGGCAATGCTCCAGATGGTGCTGTTCTTCCTAGAGGAAAATTTAGAAGAGATGATTTAACTCATCCACTAATCACCCCAGAGGAAACTGAAGAGGACATGTCCCAACCCAGGGAAGAATCTGTCCAACCTTTCCAGCAGAGTTCCACCCCTGCGAGCAGAGGTCAGCAAGTCGATAGCAAAGCCAAGGCTTTATTCTGGAAAAAGATTAGAAAGGATACCTCCAAAGGTAAGAATTGTTAACAATATGACATACAAGTTGGCTGAACAAGATCCATTTTATTTTTTAGATAGATGTTCCATTTTGGTTGAGCTGAATAGACCATAGGATCTATAAATCACAGGGCCCTAAAGGATTTTTTTTTAATGTTCATTTAAATAATGAACAGCAGTTTAAATAGCGCACCCTAATTATAACTTTTATTGCCAGTGTTGGCCAGTGACTTATGGTATACCACCTGTCTCAATGGTCACCCTGAAGTATCTACTATAACCCTGCATTGCTGATGGGTGTTTGATTTCCCTAATATGAGTCCCTTTTAACTCGTTTTTCAGAGGTGCCTCTTTTAAAAGCTTTCTTTACATTGGTCCTTAGTGAAGAAAAAAAAAAAAAATTCTATTGTGTACGCTGTTAGTGGACAATGCTCTTTGAAAAAAATGCCCTTAAAGTATAAGTTTAATTTTATGGAACTTTTATAGAATACGGCTCACCCATAGGCACGATTGAATAAAATGTAGTCACTTCGCAATCTACACTTGTTCAGTTAACTTTATTTGTACTTGGAAAAACTCAATTAAAAATCATTGAAATAAACATAGATGGAGGTAAACTAATCCTTATTTTTTTTTTCCTCTTTAGAAGTCAGCCAGATCCAGTGCGATGTTTGTAGTCCTCTGACTCAAGAAAGCTTCAAATATTATAAGATTCTCGGAGAGGGAATGTTTGGGAAGGTAAGTGATCAGATTTAGAGATTCATATCTATATAACAGATAGGGACACTGTATAGAAGGGAGGCATGCTAACTCACTTTAAGTCTGGGTTCACATAGTTGGGGTGTTTTATCACCTGTTATAGTTGCGCCATAAAGTGCATCATGTTAAGGCAGCCCATTCATTTAAATGGACAGCCTAATTCTCCAAGATTCACCATAACATGTGCGATAGTAGGGTGTGTTGGGTTCCATTAAAGTAGAATTCCAGCCTAAATCTAACTAGCCTTAAAAATGTACCGTATTTGCCGGTGTATAAGGCGACCGGGCGTATAAGACGACCCCCTAATTTTACAGTTTTTTTAAGATTTTTTGCCTGTACTCACTGTATAAGACGACCCCCCTTCCAAGGTTTCCGACGCTTCATATTTCTTCCTTCTGGAGCCATATTCTTCATCATTCTTGCTGGAGCTGGAGCCATATTCTTCTTCCTTCTTGCTGGAGCTGGAGCCAATCACGGCGAGCAATGTATTCTATTAATGAATACAAAGCCTGTTTGGATTGGCAGAGGCTGTAACCTCGCCAGCCCACGCCTCTCTGACTCTCAAAACCAATTCGAGCAGGCTACTGTATGTAGCCTGCTCAGATTGGCAGAGGTTGATACTCCAATCCGTGTAGGCTCTGTATTCATTTGAATACATCGCTTACCGGGATTGGCTAAGCGGTATATACTGTATGTAGCCGAAGCTACATACAGTATTACCGGACATCCAGCAGGCATCCGAGCAGCTGACTCGGCGCTTAAGACGACCCCTGCTTTTTGGCCAGTTTTTTTAAGTGTAAAAGGTAGTCTTATACGCCAGCAAATACAGTATATACTTACCTATTTTCACACAGGTTAGTCAGCATAGGTATTAGGAAGGGTAGTAAGCATTTTAAAGGCTAGTTAAGTTTAGGCTGGAATTCTACTTAAAGGGGTTGCAAAAGTTTGTTTTTTATTTTCTAAATAGATTCCTTTAGACCCGGTTCATGACTTTGGGGGCGACTCAGCGGCGCGATCTCAAGACGACTTGAGACGCCCGCCTGAGGCGATTTGCATAAACACTTCTGTATAGAAGTCAATGCAAGTCTCCCTGAGTCGCCCCCAAAAGAAGTACAGGAACCTTTTTCTAAGTCGGAGCGACCTGAGTCGCTCCTATTAGAACGATTCCATAGTACAGAGCGGGACGCGACTCGTCAGGCGATCGAGTCGCCTGACGAGTCGCCGCTATGTGAACCAGGCCTAAAGCTACTGCAGTGTTGGTTCACTTACCTTTTCCTTCAATTTCCCTTCTAAAATTTTTTTTTCTTTGTCTGAATTTCTCATTTCCTGTTCCTCCTCAGTAAGCTTGCCCCCATCATCCGAGCCGTTCTGGCTGGTGGTTAGTCAGTGTGCTCGCCCCCTCGATTGGGACTACATCCCTGCGGGGAGACGCTGTGAACACAGCATCTCCCCGCAGGGACGTAGTCCCAAGGGAGGAGACGAGCACGCTAACTAACCCCCAGCCAGAATGGCTCGGATGATGGGAGCAAGCTAACTGAGGGGGAACAGGAAGTGAGAAATTCAGACAAAGAAAAAAAACATTTAGAAGGGAAATTGAAGGAAAAGGTAAGTGAACCAACAATGCAGTAGCTTAAAGGAACCTTTTTGGAAAATAAAACACAAACCTTTACAACCCCTTTAAAGAATGAATGGCAGCTCACAAATGCCTATTACGTGTTTTTGCACGTTGTAGTTGCCTCAGCACAACAGTGAATACAAGTTCAAGGAAATAGCTGAAAAGCAGTTTCTTTATGAAGATAAAGTATCCCTATTAAGGTTGAGATACACTGTATTTTCATTTGGGCACTGCGGTGCCATTCATTCTAAATGGCACTTCAACTGGTGGTATGGCACTACCACTGTATTACAAAAAAGAATGCATGCACCATTTTGATGCGTATGGTGCATTACGCAGCCCCTAAAAAAATGCATGCATGTTAATGCAATAAAACAGCGTGAATCCAACCAAAAGCTCTAATGCCATGTTTTAATGTACAGTAACACAAGATAGGGATGGGTGGCAAGGGGTTTCACTCTCCCTAGTGAATTTTCCACCTAAGTTACATTGCAGACAATGGGGGTTATTTACTAAAGGCAAATCCACTTTGCACTACAAGTGCAAACTACAAGTGCAAAGTGCACTTGAAATTGCACTGAAAGTGCACTTGGAAGTGCAGTCGCTGTAGATCTGAGGGGGACATGCAAGGAAAATAAAAAAAAGCATTTTAGCTAGCACATGATTGGATGACAAAATCAGCAGAGCTTCACCTCATTTCAAATCTACCCCTCAGATTTAAAGAGACTGCACTTCCAAGTGCACTTTCAGTGCAATTTCAAGTGCACTTTGCACTTGTAGTGCAAAGTGGATTTGCCTTTTGTAAATAACCCCCAATGTGTTTGCTTTCAGAGGGTGGGTGGAGATGGGAACTCCAGTGGGTATATTTCACCACGGGAGATCATGTCATGGCATATTTATATCTAACCCAAAAAAGAACTATCATGGATGAGTGAGATGACCTCCATTAATCGACAATACTAATATCCTATTATTCTTTCTCCTTCAGGTACTTCTGGCATCACATCCTTCCACTGATCAGCTGCTGGCAATAAAAATAGCCACAAAACCTCCCTGGCCTCTTGAAAGAATTTTGGTAGAACGCCAAGTCATGGAAGCGACGGAAGGGAGCAGGTTCTTCCCGCAATTATTTGCTACTTTCCAGAATGAGGTAAGCAACCTTATCTTTTATTTATTTTGGTGGCATTTTAGGAGAGAATCAATTAGAATATCACATCCTCCTACCCCTAATAGCTGTTGGTAAATGTAATGCCGTGTACACACAGTCGGAATTTCCGATGGAAAAAGTCAGACGGGATTTTTTCATCGGAAATTCCGACCATGTGTATGCCCCATCGGACTTTTTCTGTCGGAAATTCAGACGGAATTAGATAGAGAACATGTTCTCTTTTTTTCCGACGGAAAAAATTCCTATCGTCTGTATGCTTTTCCGACGGAAAAAAACCCAGGCGCGCTGGGAAACAATTCGACACATGCTTGGAAGCATTGAACTTCTTTTTCTCGGCTTGTCGTAGTCTTTTACGTCACCACGTTCTTGGCAGTCAAAAGTTCATGTCATTTGGTTCTTGCTGCTTGGAAAAAGAGCATAACATCTTCAGAATCACAGAACAAGCCTGATTTGACTATTTCTAGCTATAAAATGTCCTGAATAAATGAGACCCTTCACAGACATGTTGCTAAATTTTTCACTGAAAGTCTCTACATAAGAGAAGACAAAGGTGAAGGGTTGAATATTAACTCTCATAGTGAATAATGAATGCATTGTAATTCTTATCTGTTTTATCTTCTAGGGTTTACTTTTCTATGTCATGGAGTACATAAATGGTGGAACCCTGAAACATTTCATACGCAAGAGGAAACCTCTGGATAAAGACACCATAAGGTAAGTCCTTGACAATGGGGCTCGTTGGGAGTGGGGAGGGAGGTAGAATTTACAATTTGTAGACAGATCACTTTAAAGTGATGGGACCCCTGTATTAAGGGGGATGATGGGGCATGCCTGCTTTTCCTAGCCACCCCCAGGTACACTTGTCGGGTGCCTTGCTCTTAAATTCTTTGTTTAGATTGATTCAACATTTTAATTTGACTAAATACAGAGGGAATAGGGAAGGAGGATAGCTGGCATGTCAACCAACACCTATATTGCTTACAGGGGGGAAGCAACAGTAGCTATTTGGCCAGAATTTGTACCCTGACAAAAGGAGTCTGCCAAAAGTCATGGGAGGGACTCATAGACCTGAGATCGCAGTTTGATCTTTTAAAAAATATATTCTAATATCCATGGGTAGCTTTAAACTGACATTACCTATGGGATGAGATTCAGGAAGATCTAACTATTTGTACTCTTAGCTGACACCCCTAAATAAGACAACAGTCATTTCTTTAGTACTTATGCCGCATACACACGATCGTTTTTCATGCCGTTAAAAATGCCATTTTTAAAAATGGTCATTAAAAAAGATCGTGTGTATGCTCCAGAGCATTTTTAACGGCATGAAAAACGGCCATTAAAAATTTCGAACATGCTCTATTTTTTCACGTCGTTTTTCATGTCGTTTTTTTTTTTAACGACGTGAAAAACGAAAGTGTGTATGCTTTTACGAGGTGAAAAAAAAACACGCATGCTCAGAATCAAGTATGAGACGGGAGCGCTCGTTCTGGTAAAACTAGCGTTTGTAATGGAGATAGCACATTCGTCACGCTGTAACGGACTGAAAAGCACGAGGCTGAAAAGCGCGAATCGTCGCTCAACAAACTTTACTAACATGAAGGGTGGCGCCATCCGAATGGAACTTCCCCTTTATAGTGCCGTCGTACGTGCTGTACGTCACTGCGCTTTGCTCAAGCGTTTTTTTTAAATGAACGTGTGTATGCAAGGCAGGCTTGAGAGAAAACATGAAAAATCACGTTGAGAAAAACGTTGTTTTTTTTAAATGACATTAAAAACGATCGTGTGTATGCGGCATTAGAAACCTTTACAGTAATAACTCAATAATGATAACTCATCAGGCATTGTTTATGGCCAAATAAAAAAGCAATATGCATATAAAACATCTGAATATCTCTATGGAAACATTTTTTTTTTAAATGATTTAGCAATATGCAACACATCTTCAAAAATATACCTATTTCCAGTAGCATTAGGATCAGGTTATATTAATAGGGGCCTAGGTTATTATAGGACAAGTTTTTCACTAAAATATCTTTTCTTCTTTTTCCATTAGGTTTATTGCTGCTGAGCTGCTGTGTGCAATACAATTTCTTCATACCAGAGACATCGCCCATTGGTAAGGAATCGATCCATCATATTTTATTATTCCAGCTTATTGGTCTCCAAACTGTGGCATGCAGACCAGATACGGCCCTTTGCTTGCCATTATTCGCCTTTATTCAGCCCTCGGGGGACTATTCCTCCCACTGACACCAACAATGGGACACTATTCCTCCCACTAGTACCAACGATGGGGTGTTATCCCTCCCACTAATACCGATGATGAGGCACTATTCCTCCCACTGACACCAAAGATGGGGCACTATTCCTCCCACTGACACCAACAATGGGCCACTTTTCCTCCCACTGACACCAGCAATAGGACTTTATTCCTTCCACTGGTGCCAACGGTAGGGCATTATCCCTCCCATTTATACAGATGATGGGGCCCTGTTCCTCCCACTGATACCAATGATGGGACACCATTCCTCCCACTGACACCAATGATAAGGGTACTATTCCTTCTGCTGACACCAACAATGGGACACTATTCCTCCTACTAGTACCAACAATGGGGCACTATTTCTCCTACGAGTACCAACAATGGGACACTATTCCTCCTACTAGTACCAACAATGGGGCACCATTCCTCCCATTGACACCAATGATGGGGCACGTTTCCTCCCACTGACATCAATGATGGGGCACTATTCCCCCCACTGACACCAGCAATAGGGCTTTATTCCTCCCACTAGTACCAACAATAGGGTATTATACCTCCCATTTATACAGATGATGGAGCCCTATTCCTCCCACTGACACCAATGATGGGGCACTGTTCCTCCCACTTACATTAACAATGGGGCACTATTTATTTCTCTAATACCAATGATGGGACCCTATCCCTCCTTCTACAGACCACAGGCGCTATGTAATATTTATATGCAGGGTATACACGGACAGCTTTTTTATTTTTTTCTACAACCAGAAAAAGAGAAACCTGACAGATCCCACATCCACATGCTAGGCTATTGTATTCTGACAGCAGGGACTCCCCTCCATCAGCATACACAGATCAGCACTGCAGCCATTAGCTGCAAGTGCTGATCGAATGCTGGTTTTAACTGAGGTATTGTTTTAAATGGGGCATTTTCTACTCTCACTGGCCACAGTACACCTCCCTGTAATCTGAAGAGCAGCACCCTTTGTTTAGAAAGTTTGGAGACCCCTGTTTTAGTTGATAATGTCCACCTTACCTTTTTCTTCTTCTTTACAGTGATCTTCATACAAGCAACATCCTATTGGATAGTTCCGGAAATGTTAAGATTATCGATTTTGGATTAGCAAAGATATTGAAGCATTCACCCGGCAAAACGGAATCTGTTATAGTAAGTAAACGCTGTCCATTTATCGACTGTATTGTAGTGTTTTTTTGTTTTGTTTTTTGCCACAAAGTAGTTCTTAACCACTTCTCCTCTGGGGCAATTTTAGTTTTTTCATTTTTCACACACATGTTAAAATCCCCCGTACAATAAAAATATGATAGTTAGAATTTTTATATAATGCAATATTTGCGCAACTGTTTATCAACTCTATATTTACAGAAAAAATACACTAAAATTAACTTTAGCGCACACAAACATTGGGGGTCATTTACGAAAGGCAAATACACTTTGCACTGAAATTGCACTTGGAAGTGCAGTCTCTGTAGATCTGGGGGGTAGATCTGAAATGCTGATTTTATCATCCAATCATGCGCAAGCTAAAATGCTGTTTTTTTTTTCCTTGCATGTCCCCCTCGGATCTACAGCCACTGCACTTCCAAGTGCAACCTCAGTACACTTTCAAGTGCACTTGTAGTGCAAAGTGGATTTGCCTTTTGTAAATAACCCCCAGTATGTAATTCTCATATTTTGGCCCCTTTCACACTGGGGCGTTTTTCATGCGGTTTAGCGCTAATAATAGCGCTGTTATACCGCATGAAAAAATCCTGCCCTGTGTCTTCAATGTGAAAGCCCGAAGGCTTTCACACTGAAGCGGTGCGCTAGCAGGACCGCTCCAAAAGTCCTGCTAGCCGCTTCTTTACAGCGGTAAAGGAGCGGTGTGTTCACCGCTCCTTTACCGCGGTCTCCCATTGAAATCAATGGGACAGTGCGGTAATACCGCCCGCAAACCGCGGCAATAGCCGCGGTTTGCGGGCGGTATTAACCCTTTTTCGGCCGCTAGCGGGGGTTAAATTAACCCCCCTAGCGACCGCATACCGCGGTAAGAACGACAGTATAGCAGCGCTGAAAATCGCGCTGCTATACCGCCACCGCACCTGCCCGCCCCAGTGTGAAAGGGGTCTTTGGACACAATAAAAGATAAGGTTGCGATGCATAAATAACACATTTGTCAAACCTCAAAACTGTGTGTGCCCTTAAAACTGTGAAGAATTACGGTGCCCAAAATGATTGGAGACACTTTAAAAAGGATTTCCCCCCCCCCCCCAAAAAAAAAAAAAAATAATCTAAATCAGCAGCTACAAATTTGTATTTGTAGCTGCTGACTTTACTATTAGGGCACTTACCTGTACAGACATCCAGCAGTGTCCTCATCCAAGCCGGTTTTTTGAATCGGCTCTCGGGTACTGGCTAGGGTGACCCACATTTCCAAACTCCCATTCAGGGACACCTTCCTTTCCCAAAAATCAGCTTGTGCTGTAATGAAGCAGAGCACAGTGATTGGACACAAGAGGCGGGATTTATGATTTCTCCTATCACAAGCAGGGGGCGGGATTGTGCTCCTCCAGGCTTTCCCGGCCAGGACAAGTAATGTCAGAGAGTAAAGCGGTGATGTGGTGGCCTTTTTTGGGGGCATCAGATTGGCCCGGGGGGTGGCTGTGTCAGTTTCATTCCAGGACACTGTATTGTCCTGGAATGAAAGTGCCCGGGACAGACCTGCAAAATGCGGGACTGTCCCGGGCAGTCCGGGACACATGGTCACCCTAGTACTGGCACCGCTATCTTGGCTAAGGAAACCGACAGCTGGATTCCTACTGCACATGCGTGAATCGCACTGTGATTTGTGAATGGGCCAGCTGCGGGGTGGAAGGAGGGGGGGGTTGAACTTCTGGCCGTGGCGAAGTGAGCCAGAAGTGGGAGCGGGTACCTGTCAAAACCAGGTCATGCTCCCCGCAAAAGGTTCCAAATGGGGCAGTGGGGGGGGGGGTTGGGGAGGAGGCAGACAAGTGTAGCTTCCCCTTATGGGTGGGTGAAGCTATGCTTTAAATGTCTTCACAGCTTATAAGTTTACAGTTAAATGTAAATAAGTTACCTAGAATTATTGCTCTGTGGTGTGCACAGCGAGACCCAATTTGGGTTGCGCAATTGATATTTACTTACATGCGCCCACCCTACACATATGTCCGTGTGCATTAAACATTTTTTTACATCTTTAACACTTTTTTTATGTTTTTTTTTTTTTTTATTTACTGCCATCACAAGATGGCTAAAAAGCCTCCTTTTTGGATAGCATTGGACAGATGACAGGTACTCCTAATGGAGTCCTAAGGCATTTCCCAGGAGGTGCAGAAGAGGAAGGGAACCACTTAGGGCAGTGTTTCTTAACTCCAGTCCTCAAGGTGCCCCAACAGGTCATGTTTTCAGGCTTTCCATTATTGTGCACAGGTGATTTGGTCAGTTTCACTGCCTTAGTAATTACCACAGCTGTTTTATCTGAGAGAAATTCTGAAAACATGACCTGTTTGGACGCCTTGAGGACTCGGGTTGACAAACATTTGACGAGTGCTGGCTGGGATGGGATTATCCAAGAGTCATGAAAAAGTCATCGGGCAGGTCTACAGCCACCCAGATGGTTTTTATAGTAAAGCCAGGAGCCAGTTTCTTAAAACCTGAAACCGCCATGTGCTTGTTTAACTTCTTCAGACTTTGGATGTACCACATATGTCCAAAAGGGCTAAATAGATTTATAATACACTAAAAGGTGGTGAAATTTGCCTAGACTCACAGAATGGGGTTGGACCTCTGCTTTGTGTTGCAGAATCATGACACTGCCACCTGCTGTCAATATGAATACATACAGTATTAAAGGGGAACTAAACCCTCCTATCCTTGACAGCCAAGAAAGCTGCCATCTTAGCCTCTATTTGATCTGTTATTGCCATGGTGCTGCACATGTGATCAGTTATGACACCAGCCATTTGATGGCTTGTCAGTTCACTTGAGAGCAAAAGTAACTATGACAGTTATCACTGATGGCTTGCCTTGAATGTTTTGGGAAACTGATAAATTGATGGGTTTAAATCTGCTTTAATTGTTTTACGAATTTAAATAAAAGTATTGTATTTTTGTATTTATTTTAACATGCTCTGGGTAATAAAAATATTTTTTTAATTTCTTCAGGACTTTTGTGATCGGAGGGATGCCCTTCAGAAAGACTTCCTGTATTTTTACAGGGCAGCTTCTGAGATGTCAGATCTGAACGTGAAAACATACAAGGGAGATGATTATGCTCTCCTGGACTTAGTACAAAAGGTAAGAAAATGCCATACTATAGCCAGAGATAGAAAAAGGTTACTTATTCCATTTGCACTAAAAAATTGGCTACATTTAATTTAGTTATTGGTTTTATGATATTAATGATCTATCTTTTTAATATCATTTTTTTTTAACCCACAGAAAGAGTTTTCCTTTGTACATATGCGAAACCATCCATTCTTCGCAGGGATAAACTGGGATGAGTTGGAAGCTGGGAACATAAGTCCACCATACGTCATGGAACCTGTAAGTATCTGAGATCACATCTGTAGTTGTGCTATGTCTCTATTCCCCCTCCCCACTAACATTCATAAGGAGGTGCATTGCCTTTTGGGTTGCTCAAGTGTCGTGACTTATTGCTATCCAAAAGATTGCACTTTTAGAATGGAAAAACAATCCACAGTGGACCATTTATAAGTCATGCATTTACTGTATTAAGAAAGAGAGGAGGCTTTCACCATGTCAGGTATCCAGTTTCGTGGCCACATCCCGGGTTGAGTAGAACAAAAAAGGAACCCCCTTAGAATGGGACTTTAAAAGCCACAGTCACTGGTTTGCATCAAAAAATAGGATTTATTGTGTAAAGATTAAAAAGCTCAAAACGTTTCATAGAAAATACATGTGACAAAAAACAACATAAAACAAAAACAAAAATGACAATTCATGTGGATGACAATGATACTATCCGATGTGTGGTTGTCCCCAATACCCGACCAGTTTCAAGTTTTCACACCTTCGTCAGGGGTATACAAGTTAGGGGACAGTATCGTCAAAAATTGTTTAACTCGGTTGGAGTATCAATATAGAAAAATGTTGTAGAGGCACTTGTCAGGACAGAGATGCGAACAGGCACCAGACCCAAAAGTATTGTAGATTGCAAAGTAAGGGGGTCACAGACACATGTATACCCGTGACTAACAACACCATGAATTCCTACAGTTAGCCGTGAAACAATGCTGCTATTGGAAATGTGGAAGGGGTTAACCGGAACCTGCAATGAAGTTCCACCATCAATACGTAAACCGAGGGTTCCCACTCTTCCTGAATAGCCCATGTAGACTGGGTCTGTGCCTGTCAATGGCTTGTCACTTCATATGAAGTCTGCATTTATTAAGCATGAAACCTTTCAACATTTCATAGGCAGCTTCATGCTTCTAACTGCCAAGTTCCTGCAGCATATAAAGATCATTTATAAACAATTCTGTACAGTTATAACCATATAATGATTATTCATATTGATGAATACGTCTAATCATGACTGGTCCATTTAAATTATATTTTCTTTCATATATTCACATAGCAAATAATAGAAGTTGCCCAATAATCATATTCAATATAGTGATAATTAAGCATTATCTGAAATAATTTTCACAGAGCCCAGAGATAAACCGGTCAAAAAAGATAAATGTGAAGCATGCAATGCTTCAACTCTTACACAGGCTTCGCGCTACACGTGCTTCAACATCAGACGTATATGGATTTGACTTTTTGAGTGAACGATGGAGAGATATGCAGCAACACTAGTAGGTAATGAGGGGTAGGTGAGGCAGTATGAGGGGTAAGTGAGACAGTATGGGGGGGTAGGTGAGGCAGCACAAGGGGTAGGTGAGACACTATGAGGGGTAGGTGAGGCAGAACAAGGGGTAGGTGAGGCAGCACAAAAGGGTAGGTGAGGCAGTATGAGAGGTAGGTGAGGAAGCATGAGGGGTGGGTGAGGCAGCATGAGGGGTAGGTGAGGCCAAATGGGGGGTTAGTGAGGCAGTATGAGTGGTAAATGAGGCAGTATGAGAAGTAGGTGAGGTAGTATGGGGGGTAGATGAGGCAGTATGGGGGGCATACTGTCTCACGTACTCCTCATACTGCCTGGGTAGGTGAGGCAGTATGGGGGGGGTGGTAGGTTAGGCAGTATGAGGGGGGTGGTAGGTTAGGCAGTATGAGGGGTGGGTGAGAAAGTATGGGGGGTAGGTGAGGCAGTATGGGGGGTAGGTAAGGCAGTATGAGGGGTCGGTGAGGAAGTATGGGGGTGTAGTGAGGCAGTATGGGGGGTGGGTGGGGCAACATGAGGGGTACATGAGGCAGTATGGGGGGGGGTGAGGCAGTATGGGGGTATATGAGGCATTATGGGGAGTAGATCAGGCAGTAAGGGGGTGTAGTGAGGCAGTATGAGGCAGGGCAGCCATCAGGAATTTTGGGGCCCCTTACACAGCTTCAGGCATGGGCCCCCTGGTGCCAAGGAGAACCACGGTGGGGGGGGCTGCCGCAAATTCAGAAGCTGGGGGGGTGCCACAAATTGAGAAGCAGGGGGTTTGGGTGCTGACGAACACAAATAAAACAGGGCCCTGGGGACCTCTGGGCCCCTTACAAAAAAAAAAAAATATGAATAATAAAAAAAAATTATAAAAAAAAATTCAAAAAGGGGGGTTGACATTCGGGGCCCTGGGGAACTCTGGGCCCCTTACAAAAAATAAAATAAAAAATAATTTAAATAAAACAAATTAAATAAAAATATGAATAATATTTTTTTTTTATAAAAAATAAATAAAAAAAGGGGGGTTGATATTCGGGCCCTGGGGAACTACGGGCCCCTGGGGACCTCTGGGCCCCTTACAAAAAAAAATTATAAAAAAAAAAGAGGGGGGCCATTCGGGCCCCTTACAGGTGTACTGCCTGTACCCCCTGATGGCGGCCCTGGTATGAGGGGTAGGTGAGGCAGTATGGGGGTGTAGTGAGGCAGTATGGGGGGTGGGTGAGGCAACATAAAAGCTAGACAAGGCAGTATGGGGGGGGGGTGAGGCAGTGTCACGCATCTGATCCTGAAGCCGAAATGCTGAGAGGGCTCTCGTTGCAGATGAGTGCTCCGTGTTCCTGAAGGTGGAAACACGAAACACAGAGCACAAGGAGGCAGGGATTGCTGGCTGTGCCCCAGATTAGAGATGTAGGTGTGGAGATCTCTCTGCAGGTGGATTCCAGATGAGTTAAACAGCAAGACCCAGAAAAGCTGATGATTGTGCAGGCTGCATACAGCAGCCTGTTGAAATGGTAAGTGCAGCAGGATATAGCAGGTAAGTACTGTAAGCCAGAGCAACAGTTGAGTATTGCAGGTGGGTACAGCAAATAGGCACTAAGGCGGATCACAGCAGGCTGGGCAAAGCAGAAGGCATAGTCAGGGATGGTTGCAGAGATTAGGGAGCCAGTGGTCAGCAGACAGGAAATCAGGGACGTGGTCAGGCAAGCCAAAGTCATACACAGGATAGGAGACACAAGCAGATTTGTGGGCAATCCGAGGTCAGAGACCCGGGAGAGAGACAAGAGATATCCAAGGGCAGGCTGGGTCGATTATGGGTAATCAGAAGCATACACAAACAATGGAACAGGAAGCTGAAGACTAGTGAAAGACCGAGCACCCCCCGCTTTAGTTCACACCAGATTTCCCAAACACGTAAAGTTTGGACCCAAGCAAAATAAAACAATAAAAGTCCCCATTTTGAAGGCTTTTATGCAAGTTATTGGCCATAAAAAGGGTATGGGGGCCCCAGGTACTGCCCTGAGGGACATGTATATTACAAGCCGACCTGAATACACTGTTTAATTGGACAACTAGGTGGCAAATTAGGTTTAATGTTGATAAATGTAAAGTTATGCACTTGGGGGCTAAGAATATGCATGCATCATACATACTAGGGGGAGTACAACTAGGGGAATCCATAGTGGAGAAGGATCTGGGGGTTTTGGTAGATCATAATTTTAATAATAGCATGCAATGCCAAGCTGTGGTTTCCAAAGCGAGCAACATCCTTTATTGTATTCAGAGAGGTATGGACTCCACCAGAGAGAGAGAGATTACATTTTCCCCCTGTACAAATCATTAGTAAGACCTCATCTGGAATATGCAGTTCAGTTTTGGGCACCAGTTCTCAAAAAAGGATATCGGGGGAACTGGAGAAAGGGCAGAGAAGGGCAACCAAACTGATAAGAGGCATGGAGGAGCTCAGCTATGAGGAAAGATTAGAGAAAATGAATTTATTCTCTCTAAGAGGAAATTAAGGGGGGATATGATCGACAAATACATAAGGGGTCCATATAGTGAACTTGGTTGTGAGTTATTCACTTTAAGATCATCACAGAGGACAAGGGGGCACTCTTTACGTCTAGAGGAAAAGAGAGACACCAGAACACATAGTTGGGCACATTTAACCCCTTGATCCCAGTTAACCCTTTCACTCCCTGTCACAGTGTCATTAGGTACAGTGTACAGATATTTTACTAATCACTGTATTAGTTTCATAGGTGACGTTAGATAGCATCAGTTAGCGTTAATCCCAGACAGCGTCAGATTGCCTGACACATATTCATGAATACATTTTAACTCTTTGAGTAACACTAACACATGCACACTATACACCTCCTTTACTAGTATAGTCTGAACAAGTCAATATTTTTGATCAGATCAGAACTATACTAGCGTCTCTAATAGTATAGTGTTCTCAAAAATGCAGCGTTAGCAGGATCAGCCCCGACACCTGCCAGCACCTGCGTTTAACCCCTCTGCCCCCCCCCCCCCCAACAAGTGCAGTGTCAGTAGATGACAGTATACAAAACCGCAGCGTTAGCAGAGTCAGGCATGATCTCTGCTAGCGCTAGCAGGTACATTTTTTTGTAGCGGTTCAAACAGTCTTTGACAGTCAGGTGCTTTTTTACCTGTTAGTCACACTAGGTACGTAAAAGTTTATTAGCCAAAATGTCAAATGAAATTTACTCTAGTGAAGAGGCCTACAGGATACTGAGCATGACAGATAAGAGCCATGGCTAGTCCTCACTGTCAGAATTAGGCTTAGTATTCAAACCTGTAGAAAGAAGCGGCACCCTGACAGATAGCTCTGATGACGGAGTAGATGTCCCTGCTAGGGTCAGGTGTATCCAACCCCATTCCTGGGTTGCTGCAATCGCAAGATGATTCTCTTATGCAGCAAAGTGCTAGTACCAGTGCCGCTCTACCTTCTGGTGAACTGGTGAGCACCAGCGGCCTAGTACATCTTGGTCATAGACAAACCAGCACTGCAGTAATATTTGGTGACATGGTGAGTCCCATAAGTGCAGTTCAAGTTAAAGCGTGGCTAGCACAAGTAGTGTCCCACGGCCAATTCAAAGACAGACCCATAGAGCCTTTTCCCACTGCTTTTGTGTAATCCTGATTGGAAGCCCACAAATTCTGCAGCGCCGTACTTCCCCTATTCACTGGCCAACCTGGAATTCAGGTGGAAACAGCAGATTTAACTTCCCTTGTTTTTTTTAGCTCTTTTTCATGGAAGAGCTGCACAAGTCTATTGTGGACCAGCGCAATTTATATGCCAATCAATTCATTTCCGCAAACCCAAATTTGAGCCTTGCTAGACAATTTGCATGGAAACGTATCACTGTTTCTGAATCTAAGACTTTTCTGGGTATATCCCTCAACATAGGCCTTAATAAAAAGAATGAGTTGCGGTCATATTGGTCCACTGACCCAATTCATCATATGCCGTGTTCTCTGCTGCCATGACCAGGACTAGATACAAGCAATCTTGTCAGGTCAGCTGCAGCACTGATCTGTTAATTCTGACAGCAACAGGGCTTGCCTTCAGCATACATAAATCAGTGACTCCAGCGCTGTAGGAGGTGATTTCACCACCGCAGTTAAAAAAGAGCCTATATGCAGAAGCATAGGCATTGGGGTGAACAGAGGGCGGATTGCCCCTATGCTTTGGCATATATTTTTTTTCACTTTTTTTGACAGAGATTTCTTCATCCACATGGATCGATGTGAATGGAGGAATCTGTAAGGTTCTTTTTTTTCAACAAAAAAAAGAACATTGCATGTATGCCCATCATTAGAAGTGAGTGGATGCAGGGCAATATATTCTAATGGTGAGCATACCACACACATTTTTGGGCAGAGATTTCTTCATCCACATTGACGGATGTGAATGGAGTAACCTGTTAGTTTCAGTGTTTTTGTTCAGCCCACAGGCTGCATGAAAAAAAAGAACATTACAATATATTCCAAGGACCAGCAATGCACTGGTACGTCGCTGGACTTTAAGTGGTTATATGATGGCTTCATTTTGGTATTCTTTTTTTCAGCCAGCGGTCGGATTTCATTTAAAAGCAATCCTAGTGGCTAATTAGCCGCTAGAGTGCTTTTACAAGCAGTGGGAGGGGACGTTTCCCCTCCCCTCACGCCTCCTTCCACGGTTTTCTCTGGCTCTCCTGTCCCATTGGGGAACCTGAGAATGCAGCCGGTGGTTCCGCCAGCTAACCATAGAGCTGATAGAAGACTGGAAAGGCTCCAATCATTTCTATGACCTAAGAAACCGGAATCTGCAAACATATCATTACTTCGGTTTCGCCGGATATAAATAGTGCCATTTTTAAATAAGGAAAGAATCTTATCACACCAATCTTTTAAAGAGTAACTGTCAATACCTATTGCTGTCATAGTGGATATTTGCATTCCCTGTGATAACAATAAAAGTGATCAAAAATAAATAAATTAAAGGGGCAGTCTAAAAATAAAATAAAAAAGCAAAATAAATGATTATAAAAAAATAATAATTAAAGCACCCCTGTCCCCCACGTGCTCACGTGCAAATGCCACAATTTTGCCACAATGTTTTGGAAAACGAAGAAAAAAAAAAAAGTTTCTTTTTAAATTTTCAAAACCTTGTGACAAAATGTGAGATGTGCCAAATACTCAACATGCCTTTTATCAAATTCCTTGGGGTGTCTACTTTCCAAAAAGGGGTCATTTGGTGGGTGGGGTTCATGCTACCTTTGCATTTCAGGGCCTCTGAAACTGTGATAGGTAGTGAGGAAGTGAAATGAGCAATTTTCCAGAAACTTGTGACAAAAAATAAAATATTCCATGGGCTTAATATGCCTATCAGCAAATAGCTTGGGGTGTTTACTTTCCAAAAAGGGGTCATTTTGGGGGGGGGGGTGGTTGGTTGTGATATCTTGGCATTTCAGGGCCACCGTAACTGTGATAGGTAGTGAGGAAGTAAAATTAGCAATTTACGCCCTTTGAAATCCTAAAAGGCGGTGGTTGGTTTTTGTGGCTAAGCTCCCAAAAAGTCTCACACATATGGAATCTCCGTACTCAGGAGAAGCAGCAGAATGTATTTTGGGGTGTAATTCCACATATACCCATGGCATGTTTGAGCAATAAATCATTTAAGTGACAACTTTGTGTAAAATAGTTTTTTTGGCCTAAAAAACCTAACAAATAAGGACAGAATATTTTGAAAAATAAAAAATGTTTCTTGTACTGGCCATACACTATTCGAAAAATCATTCAAACCCATTTTCGAAACACGAACATTCGGCCGTGAGAGCAAACGATAGTGCCATCATGTAATCGCTCAATGGACATAAAATAATCATTTTTTTTGTTTGTTCTTTTACATATACCTAGTGCAAGCAGTTTGGACAGAAAACACATTAAATTAAACCTTTCAATTTATCATTTGTTTGGCAGAAAATTTCCAAACTTGTCCTTAGTTTTTTCGGCTCAAAAATGTCCCAACCAATTTGTGCCCAATGACTGTCCGAAAAACAAACAAACTGTCTAAATGAAAGAATTTTTGCAGATTTTTCATATAGTGAATGGCCAGCATTAGTTACTGTCCAAAAATTTTGTAAATAAATATTTTTTCTCCTCCACTGATGTGTGCTGATGAGGTGGCACTAATGGCCAATGATGAGGCGGCACTGAAGGGCACTGACGAGGAGGCACTAATATGCCGTACTGATGGGCACTGATAGGTGGCACTAATGAGCACTGCTAGGTGGCGCTGATGGGCACTGATAGGTGGCACTTATTGGCAATGATAGGTGGCACTGATGGGCACTGACTGGTATCACAGATGGGCACAGATTGGCATCACTGCTGGGCACTGTTGGGGCTGCACTGATCATCAGGGCACTGATCATCAATGCCCTGATTACCTGTACAGGTCTCCCCTCCGAAGAAATGTTGCTGATCGGCTCTCCTCTCCTCACACTCTGTCAGTGTGAGGCAAGGAGAAACGATTACTGGCACTTCCGGGTTTGCCCCCCAAGTATGTTTTTGCATATTGTAGTGACCCTGACCAGGATTTTTGGGCTGGAGCACCCCTCCCCCTCCTCATTACTTCTTATTAGTGGCCACCAGTGCATAGGAGGAATCCCTTCAGTTCTCCCACATAGAGGAGTTTGGCTCCCATGGTTAAGACACAGGATCTTTCATTCTATTGCTAAGGTAGGACCCACTAATTCGGGGTACTTTGTCGCAGTAAGTGGGCTTAGCACTATTTGACCATATAGTGTGACCAAACCCCCGTATTTTTTTGAATATGTTCAGGTGATTTTAAATAGCCTTGCAGGATAAATGTAATTATTGTATGTGTGTGCTGTAATCTGTTTTGTACTGTTTGTTGGTCTTATAGTAGCACCATCTTAAATTAAAATGCATTTTAGGGTGTGCCCCCCAAGTATGTTTTTGTATAGTCAATTGAGGTGGTTAAAAATTGCAAATGAAAAAAAAAAAAAAGCTTTTACGTATTTTGCAAATAATGTTAGTGATTTTATAAAAGACAAATTGAAGAAGATATTTACAGTGTACATGGAAAGAATAGAGAAACAACATGCTTCATAAGGTTGGACTTTTAGGGGTACAACATGAGGCTGACAAGATTAGAAAAAAACACATAATTTATTATATCCATTAAAATAACATATGCAAAGTATAAAGACACCTAAAGAAGATGAGTACATAAACCACTGCCCTTAATACCTGGACTAAACACCTGCCAGCTGTTATTTGTCACAAAATAATAGATAAATGTATCTGATAATGTATGTCAAGGAGTCCTCTCCAGAGTCACCATTAACGTATTTTGCGGTGGGCGCTGCTTCTTCAGGATGAGGTGGTGTATTTAGTATTGCACTATATCGTAATGAAAAAATTATTATTACAAATACAACTCAACATTTTTTAATCAATACTGTAAAACAGAGAGTATTGAGTGTGCTCACATTTTCTTAGGCAGCCTGGTAACTGTGTTCAAAGAAAGGTCTTGGGGGGGCGAACAAACAGGACATGGGAGTCACAACACCTTGGATCCATCAGGGGGGTGCAAATTGCTGAACGGCCAATACCTTACAATAATATGATATCACATAAATGTTGCATCTGTAAGAAATCTCATTTATATATCCTATATCCCAATACTTACAAGCTCTGGTAGTGGGACACCCAAGGGGATAAACATTACAAGTAACCATCCATGCGGGGGGTTGTACAAAGGGCACCCAACATAAAACATGGTTATCACTGTTAAAGTTCATCATAAAAAGTCCTGCTACATCATACACATAAGAAAACGTCTTTAGACTTCATAGCATTTATGGCAGTTAAAAAACACCAGGATATAAAACATATAAAAAGAAGGTAACTTCTCATACAATGACACATTTCATTTTTGGCATGTCCTCTAAAGTTTTCAATGTCCACACCCTCTACTTATGTATGACTATAATACTGGCAGAAGCTTGACATGATTTTTTACAGTTAAAAGTGTAAATCAACTCACTGAGTCAAGGTTTTTGAGAAGAAACATCTGTTCTTTCTGCATAGTGGGGCTCTCACCCCAGGAAATTATTAATATTTCTTAGATTTAAAGTATCTCTTAAATTTCACAAATAAAATGTAAATGTCAGACATGGTGTATTTCCTCCTCCTCGTCAATGTGGATGGTTTGAGAGGTTTTTGCTTGTAGTCTTTGTAGGGGTATTGAACTTAAGATTTCCCAGCCACGTCCACTGTCCTTCCTAACCACTGGCACTTCCTGTTCTAAAGACTGAAGCCCGGACCTAGATGGTTCCCCGTATACTTGCGGTATGTCCAAAAAAGTCATATCTGAAGAACTTTGTGTCCTGGCTAAGTCCTCGTCACTGTGGATGGCTTGAGAGGTTTGTACTTGTAATCGTTGTAAGGGAATTGACCTTAAGATCTTCCAGCCATGTCCATTGGCCTTTCTAAACGTTGGCACTTCCTGTTCTAAAGACTGAAGCCTGGGCCTTGATGGTTCCACACATACTTGTGGTATATCCAAATGAACCATATGTGAAGCACTTTGGGTACTGGCTGTGCCCTCATGTAGCAACCCACTTGGTGTTTGAGAAGTTTTTAATGGATCACTTGGTGGTTCATTTGCCTCAGTCACCATCAATTTGGGCAGATCTGACTTAACGGCTTGGTCTTCTATTAAGTCATTTGAGGTTTTCTTGTGTGAGTTACTGTTTTCTTCTTGTCCTTGGAAAGCTTCAACATAACGACGGATCTTCTGCTGACTAAGGTCCTTTCTTACCACGACCCTGTAATACCAGAAGATTAGGTTAGAGTGTTTTGTCTTTTGAGGATTTTTTTTTTTTGTTTTAATTTGCAATAATTCTCTTTATGCAATTACTGACCCCCTTTATCCAAAAGTAGATGGTGTAAAGTGTACTTGTCTACAAGTATGAAAATGTATAACATCTGTGAGTATGGTTACTAGTGGCATTTAGCTACCCATACCTATCAAAAAATGTATTACTGGTGTATTGAGGTTATGTTTATGTTGGTAGGTGCAGTTCGCTTACCTGCCAACTAGATGACTCTGTATCCATTATGGCATGGTAAGGGGAGTTATAAGCAAGTGTTAGCTACCATTTTAGAGCAACCCCTCCTGTAGTGATGTAATGGGGGGAGTAAGTACCTATACAAATGCCAGCTGTGGGAGGGGCCCAGAGAGTCCAGAGTATGTGAACAGTAAAACTCAGAGCTGCAAGATGTGAACCTGAGCTGAGCAAAAGGGCCCTATTCAGGTCTGAATTCCCAGGCGAGGTGGTAGAGATCATGGGAGAAATAGTTGTAGTTGCCCTATCTCCCTTGACCTTTTTCTGCAGGTCCTGTAGCAGGGTGTTTATGGCCTTAGGGACGAAATGGTGGAGGCCTGAGAATGAGTATGTCATCTTGGAGTGTGCCTGGCTGGACAAAGCTATAGAAGGGACATTAGGAAGAGACTGGTATACTGACGGAAGCACCTTGTCCCCCTGACCTTCAAATGTGGATCTTGTGACTCAGTAATGGAAGCCTAGGGTTGTGAACTTAGTATATGTAGGGAAGAGGTCCCAACTTTGTGGTGATCCGAAGGAGAGGGATGGAGAGGGGAGATGGTTTAAGTAAAAGATGTGTACTTGTCCTTGCACTAGAATTTAACTTTGCACATGGTGTTGTGCGCCAAAAATTCTGATAGTATGTCAAATGTGAAATGTTACGGACAATAACGTAAAGATGCAAAGTTGCAATAAAATGCTCAACATGCGTTGTGTGTGGACGTTTTCCTTTTTGTTTAATATTAAAATGATTTTAAAGGTTACATTTTTTTTTATTAACATAATAAACATGTTATGCTTACCTGCTCTGTGCAGGGTTTTGCACAGAGCAGCCCTGATATTCCTCTTCTCAAGTCCGCTTCTTGCGCTTCTGGCTCCTCCCCTCTGTTGAGTGCCCCCACAGAAAGATGCTTTCTATGGGGGCACTCTTGTGAACTCACTCCCAAGCCACCCTGTCTGCATCTATTTACACAGACAATGGGGCTCGGCCATGTCTCCCGATCCCTCATCATAGGATTTGATTGAAAGGAGCGGGAGCCAATGGTTTCCACTGCTATCAATCTTGCCTGTGAGGAGGGAGAGAGCTGGGAGAGCCGCTGCTCTCATGCACATCGCTGGATTGAGATTGGGCTGCAGTGGCGTAACTAGAACCTTCAGGGCCCCCAGTGCAAGAAACCATGAAGGCCCCCCTGCCTCACGGTTGGGGCCCTTCCCTCCGAGCCCGGTGGTGAAACTCCAGGGCGCGGTCGCAATTATGACTTTTGTGACCCCTTGTAGTACTGGTATCAGTAGCTTCTTTATTTTTGTTATTTTATTTATTTTTGTAGTGCACAGACCCCTTTCTTTACCTGCATTAACTTTGGCTCCTCGCAGGAAGATAGAGGCACACCGCACTAACAGCCCGCACCCTCCTGTGCGAGGAGGTTGAGCGGTGTTGTTGTTGGGTCTTCCACGGTCAGAACATGAAAACCTCCAAAGCCTGATTCTCACCTCTATGTTGAGATAGAGACAAGTCCTTGACTTCCCAGTAAAGTGAATGTCCACACCAGATGAAACTCCAACTCAGAGTTTATTTTCTCTTAGCCAATAACACAGTCTCTGATAGGAAAAAGGTTGGAGCAAGAAGCAGAATAGTACAAGGTGTGGATGAGGTCCAGGCACAAACATTACAGATATTTGCTCAGATTCTCAAGCAAGTTTAACTAGGCGCACAGTCTCTGCCACAGACTGTGAAGTTGGTCTCTGCCGCAGACCTGGTGAAGCTGGTCCCTGCCAAAGACCTAGTGAAGCTGATCCCCTTCTTTAGCTATGGCCCCTTTTTAGGAGAAGACATCCCTCCGGAGAGTTACCAGGACCCTACCGTCACCATGACACTGCACTGGGTCTTCGGAGAGTTTCTTCCCGGCCTCCTCATCCTAGATACGGGTCCCCAAGGCGGCACCCTGAGACTCCCCGATCCTTGGTGGACCCCAGCCGAAGGTGCTGGGCCCCAGGCCTCAACTGCGGCCCCTGGGCTTACATACCCAGGGTGGACAGGAACAGCATGGTAGTACCTCACCCTGGGCTAAAGGTGCCCAAGATGGAACAGGAACACCCGCCCCTGGGCCTAAGGCACCCAGGGCGGACAGGAACACTCCCTGGGAGTAGGACTCCAGACGACGAACGAAGAACGAACCCCAAACAGGCAGCGTCTGCCCCTTTTATATCCTCTCCCAGCATGCCCAGCAGGTAGACCACACCCACCGTATGGCTGTTGAGAGGGGACACACAAGGCACAGCACTGTATCAGCGGTTCAACCCTAGCCCACTATGGCAGTGCCACCTGTAGGCCACAGGGAACTGTACACCGACACTCTTCCTGTGGATAAAATGGTTGCAAAAACCCTAACAAATTAGGGTGTCTGAGCAAACTACCACTCAAACACTTCCCTTAAATTGAGGACCCCGCTACATTTTTATTTACAATATTATTTTAATTTTTTTTTAGGAACCCCCGAGGGGGGGGGGCTTTTTGAGATATCGGGGGTCCACCCTTGAGACAGAGAAGGAAACTGAGGACACAGCCCTCAATCTCCCTTTCTGCAGTCTCAGCTACACAGAATGAATGGACAGGAATAGCTCTGTAAAGAGCTTCCTGTCCATTCATAAACTGAAGCATAGTAAACACAATTTACTATGCCACAGTTATGAATGGACAGAGTCAGTAATCAGTGGATGCAGAAAAATAAAAATTTACCGTCCCCTTCCCCGCTCCATCCTGACAGATCCCCCCCAGCAGCTGGAAGGAGAGGGGAGGGGGGAACCTGGCAGAGCTGGATGACGAGGGGGGTTTGGTAACGAGCACAGGGAGCGGATTGATATAGACTTGATCTCTCCCTTTTCCTCCTTCAGCAGCTGAATGCTTGCTACTCCTCCTCTCTCTCCTGCAGGCATGGAAAGGCAGGCAGAATAAATATGGAGAGATTGATTCCTCTATATGCAGCTACCCCCACCTCTCCTCCTATCCAGGCGTACAGACACGTCCAGTGCAAGGATTTCTGTCTACACAGACGAAAGTGCATTCTGCGGCCCCCTCCCCCATCCTTCAGCCACCCTGCGCTGGTACTGCTGCTTTACCACCCTCCCCATGCACTGGTATTGCTAGACCCCCTCTGTCATACACCCACCCCGCGCTGATACTATTATTTGTTTAACCACTTAAGCCCCGGACCATTATACAGCTAAAAGGACCAGGCCCCTTTTTGAGATTCGGCACTGCGTCGCTTTAACAGACAATTGTGCGGTCGTGCGACGTGGCTCCCAAACAAAATTTACGTCCTTTTTTTCCCACAAATAGAGCTTTCTTTTGGTGGTATTTGATCACCTCTGCGGTTTTTATTTTTTGCGCTATAAACAAAAATAGAGCGAATTTTTAAAAAAAAATTACATATTTTTTACTTTTTGCTATAATAAATATCCCCAAAAAATATATAAAAAAACATATTTTTTCCTCAGTTTAGGCCGATACGTATTCTTCTACATATTTTTGGTAAAAAAAGTCGCAATCAGCGTTTATTGATTGGTTTGCGCAAAAATTATAGCGTTTACAAAATAGGGTATAGTTTTAAGGCATTTTTATAAATTTTTTTTTTACTAGTAATGGCGGCGATCAGCGATTTTTTTGCGCTATAAACAAAAATAGAGCGACAATTTTGAAAAAAATTCAATATTTTTTACTTTTTGCTATAATAAATATCCCCAAAAAATATATAAAAAACATTTTTTTTTCCTCAGTTTAGGCCGATACGTATTCTTCTACATATTTTTGGTAAAAAAAAAATCGCAATTGCCGTTTATTGATTGGTTTGCGCAAAAGTTATAGTGTTTACAAAATAGGGGATAGTTTTATGGCATTTTTATTAATTCTTTTTTTTTACTAGTAATGGCAGCGATCAGTGATTTTTTTCATAATTGCAACATTATGGCGGACACATCGGACACTTTTGACACATTTTTGGGACTATTGTCATTTTTACAGCGAGCAGTGCTATAAAAATGCACTGATTACTGTAAAAATGACACTGGCAGTGAAGGGGTTAACCACAAGTTGGCGCTGTAGGGGTTAAGTGCTCCATGCATTGTGTTTCTAACTGTAGGGGGGATGGGCTCTGTGTCACATGACACCGATCGCTCCGAGTACATGGAGCCGAGATCCTTGTCATTGTCACTAGGCAGAGCGGGGAGATGCTTGTTTACACAAGCATCTCCCCGCTCTATAACTCCATGAGACGATTGCGGGGATCCCCGCGGCGATCGAGTCCGCGGGACCCGCGGTCCGACTCATGTGGATGGCGGCAGGGTCGTGAGCGACCACACGGACAGGCACTTAAAGGGGACGTACAGGTACATTGATGTGCTTGTCCGTGCCATTCTGCCGACGTAAATGTACAGGAGACGGTTGGCAAGTGGTTAAAACCCCCCGCCGTATGAGGTAAATCGGTAGCAATAAAAGGGTTAAAATACATCCTGAAGCTGTCTGCAAAATAGAGTTAAAAAGAAAATAGCCAACTACAGCAATTCAACTCACCGTAAGTACCAGTGGTCTCCTAAGCCATATTCTGTGCCACAAATTCCTGCTCGAGGCCAGAGGAATCGTGGGAGCTTTCTCTCCAACATTACTGCAGTTGCAGCAACCTGATAAAAAGAGAGGTGAGATACATGTATGTCTTTACTATGACAGTGAATTAACTTGTACAGTACACTTCAATTCACCAACTCAGTCTTGCTGCCTTAAGCTCCCCAACATTTCCAGAATTCGCCCCTTCCTGACAAAGGACATCACAACAACTTACTCACTTTTCGGTTATATCCCACCTTGACTGCTGAAACTCCCTCCTCAATTGCCTGGGTTTACACGGGCTATCCCCCCTTTAGTCTATTATGAATGCTGCTGCTAGACTTATACACCTTACTAACCGATCTGTGACTGCTGCCCCTCTCTGGCAATCCCTTTACTGTAGCCGAACATATACAATTCAAAATACTAACCACAACGTACAAAGCTATCCACAACACTGCCCCCCAGCTACATCACTAAACTCATTTGGAGATATTGTCCAAATCATCCTCTCTTCTCCTCCCAAGACCTCCTGCTCGCTAGCTCCCTTGTTACCTTCTCCCGTGCTCACCTCCAGGGCTTATCCAGAACCTCTCCTCCCCTCTTAAACACCCTACCCCAGTATGTCAGGTCAGCTCCTGCCTTATCCACCTTTAGGCGATCCTTAAAAACTCATTGATTCAGGGAAGCCTATCAGGCTTCCACCTAAAGACTGTACTTGAGTCCCCTCCATCAGATCATTCCCTGCGGCTATTACCTTTTGTACCAACTCCCCCTCTCTTTAGATTGTAAGCTCCATGAGCAGGGCCTTCCTATTCCTTCTGTATTGAACTGTATTGTAATTGTACTGTCCCCATTTAGATTGTAAAGTGCTGCACAAACTGTTGGCGCTATATAAATCCTGAATAATAATAAAATTAATCTTTAGTTATCAACCCTTGTGCTACCTGAGCTCTCCACAGCTCATCCCTTTCCTGTGCCACCCTCCAATGGGTGTCTCCCATCATGGCGATCAGCAGATTTAGCATCAGGAGGTTGGCGAGGATGGTGAAGGAAAAATATATAACGTGGAAAATAAATGGAAGGTCCACATCATAGTTGGTGGGGGCGTTGATGACGTTGAGAAAAAACTCAAAGGTACTGAAAATAGTCATGAGGTAGTCGTAGAACCATCCAAACTGGTTGGGGTCTTCTGTCTGGAAGATGACATAAAATGCTGGCAGAAGGAAGACACAAACAAAGAGATTGATAAACATGATCAGTTACATTTTATTACAGAAGAAGAAACCTAAAAACTGTTTAAAAATACAGGCTAATGTGCATTCTGATGCATCAATGCATGGGAGTCACATTGTGGTAACAAGGGCTACAGTGGTCACAAGCGAGCCCAGGCTCCTGCAGGACCATATGGACCTCTCTGCAATCTGTATATTGATTGCAATCATAGGTGTGTGCAAGCCTATTGCATTAGGGTATGCACCCCAAAGCTTAATCACACATGCATGTATGTGTGTCTACATATACATTATATGGCCCCCACACATTGTTCTCTCTGCTGGCACAGTAAAAGAAGTGCATAAGCAGAGCCTATAAGAGAGAGATCTTTCCCATCTCCCCGCCTGCACAGAGTAATAATGATAATGCGCACAAGGTGATTAGGGTGTGCCCAGGAACAACTGGTACAGTGTACAGCCCCAGTGTCTTAAAGATGCAGGGAATGGAGTCAAGTGTCGAGAGTATGTAACTCCAATGCACATTCACTTGAGTTACATCATCAGTGCCTGCCCATTAGGTGAGGCAGAAAAACAGTGGACACGGAAGAACAGGAAGATAACAACACTACTGGGGCAGGAGCACATGTGGGGAGCTGATTGCACATTATGGCAAATGTTGGTTTGCCCCATTATAATTCAATTCTGCTTTAACCTGACCTCTTTGCAATCCCTGCACGATCAGCACATACTGCTCCATAGAGGGTCCGCAGGATTGTACATCTGTGCTGTGTAACTACTTCCTATTTCATCAATTACTTCCAAACTTCCAAGACAGGTTTGACCTTGAGAAATTACTTAAAAGCTGGCATTTTTTTTTTTTTACAGCAGGCTTGTCGTGTGGCAAGGAGGGTGTTCCATCATCACCAGCAACAGTATCCGGGTCCACCATATAACAGACAAAATTGGGATGGGCTGTTATAGCAATTTGTGGCTGTAAAACTGAATTTCTCAGGTCACATTTATCAACAAAATTGGAATTATAGGGCAAGTTGGCACAAAACATTTCAGTATTTGCTAAATTCTGGAACGTTCAATCACATGGTAGTCTCTGGGGGATTCCTGGGTTAGAATTAGGTGAGATCTCTGCATTGTGTTCCCAGGTCTTCACACCTGCTGGGCCCATTATGAGGACTCATACAATCCCTGTTGGATTTTTTATTTATTTTATATCATGGAAAATGTAACAAGAGGAATTAGGACACAAATGTAGGCAGAAACACCCAAAACTCCCAGGCAAACAGGAGCAAGATTATAGCAGGGAGATCTCACACTTGGAATATCTAAGACATATGAGAAGCCAGGGACTAACTCACCAGACTCTACCCATATTTATAATACAATTTTTGAGTCTACGATTATTTAAGCTTAAAAATCTACTGTATAATTATAATTTATCTTCAGAATTCTTTACTTACTAGTTGCATATCCAAAAATGACCACGGCCATCAGCCAGCAAAACCGTAGCAAGTCTCCAAATATCATCTGCAGAAACCGAAACAGTTAGATTTTCTCATACACCCACAATATTAGACACATATTAGACCTCAGACAATTATCAAGGTCAGATATTATATATGTCTCCATCCCTGATTGTGTGGGTTTTGACCAGTTTCTTAACTTTTTAGGCAGTTCTTTCATTTCCTTCTTACGTAAAGCAAACACCTTAAGGTCTAATAGTTGCTACCTTGTCAATAACCTAACCTAAAGTATATAATACATGTCCTATGTTTCTCAACTCCTGAGTGTAACATGGGGTGACCAGACATCCCCAGTTTCCGGGGACAGTCCCCGCATTGAGGACACTGGGCTGGGGCAATTTCAAAGACAGTCGGTGCAGAATAAAAAAAAGAAAATCTGAATTACACCCCCCGCTCCTACTAGCTTAGGGGGGGGGGGGTGTATTTTTTTCCATTATCTGTGCCACTTTCTGATGATCATCATGTGCTGGTCGGAGCGGAAGGAATATTTCTTCAGTTTCGGTGCATGCCCATTCAGCTCTGCTCGCATGTTCTTCTGCCTTGGCTCAAGTCCCGGCCAGCCGTCTGCCTGCTTATCTCCTTGCCTTCCCTGGCAGAGTGATCTTTCTCTGCTCCCCACCCAGTAGTAGCCGGGGCCCGGAGAATAAGACTTAACAGGCTGTGAGGCGGACTGCGACGGGCAGAGAGTCGCTGATTGCCGCCATTACTAGTAAATAATAACAAAGTAAAAATATGTCCCCGGATATCATTTTAAAAATCTGGTCACCTTAGTGTAACAGCATCCACAGAGTCCTACAGTCATAGGTAATCTAATCCCCATTGTGAGGGCCTGTGTTGACAGGCTTCTTTTTGCGTCAGATGGATTTTGCATTCCTATACAAGTCAATGGGGAATTGAAAACTTTCTTGAAGCAGACAAAACGCAGGTTAGATAGTGGTCAATCATAGATCAAGTGCACCTGTCAATAAATTCTGAATGATCTCAGAAGCATCACAAACCAATACCATTAACCAAAGCCCAACATCCATTAATACAGGCCCTAACTCTGCTATGTTTTCTGCTAGGGTGCATGGTAGATATACTTCCAAAATTGAAAACTGCTTTGCAGCAGTGCTCCTCGGTGTGAATCCCAGCCAAAATGCTATCTGCAAGGAGTTCAGAGATTGCTTGCATGGGTTTCCTTTGGGTACTCCTGTTGCCTCCCACACTCCAAAGACATTTTGGTAGGTTAATAGGCTCCTGTCTAGATTGGCCCTAGTATGTGTATGTTAGCATGTGAGATATGGACCTTGGGTTTTTCCTCAATAAAATAAAAATATTTTTAAAAACTTGTTCATCATGACCAATTCGTTTTTGCTTTCAGTTCATTTCATAGATTTGTTGCAAAAGAAATCTCTACAGAACTGGGAACAATTTGCTTTGACAACAACTTTTCCAACATTTACTGTAGCCAATTCACAATGCAGCACAGCATTTCTACATCAAATCATTCACATTGATTGGTCCTATCAGGTTGTGCATGTTCAGCCCAAAGCTTATTGCCCCATTCTCAAGTCAACTTACTTTATGGATCATGATGGTGAAAGGTCCAAGCATTTGAAATCCACGTGCAAAATACATGATGTAGCACCAACCCAGCACAAGTAATATGCACATCGGCACCACCTCTCCATCTGTGTCTGTCAGTCGGAGAACCAGGGTCGCAAGCACCAAACAAGGGAAGGCGATTCTGTTGGCAGACAATATTTTAGTTGCTTTACAAAAAATAAATATCAAAAACCAAGAAACAAAAAAAAAACAAAAAAAATGCACCTTTAGGTTATTTAAAGTAATTGGAAAGGCTAAGCACAGCAAAACAGTCCTCACTCACAACATTGCTATTTCGATTTCTAAAGTTAATCTGTAGAAAACCATCTAAATAAAAATATACTTTATTTGTGGTCACATGACCACAAATTTTTTATGGTATAGCCTTTGCTGTGCAGGCGCTGGGGTGCAGTGTGCCACCGGGGCAGTGGAAGAGCACTGCCTTTTTAGCCAAAGTGAGGCTGGGAGGATGAGAGGGGCTGCAGTGGCCGGTCTACAGTTTCACTGTTGGACCTTCCTCATGGATGGGCGGAGGAAGCTTCTGACTTGCAGCGGCATCATGTAATTAGATGGGGTTCATGCAGATGAGCAAAAACGCTTATTGGAACTCTAATTCAATGATAGCGATATAAAGTCAGCCCTAGAGTGGAACTAGAAATGGTCAGGGACAATTAAAGACACAGAAACAAAGTTAATAAAAAATTTGCATATTACAAAAGTGAAACTTAATATGTGGAAAGCCACTTTAAGGGCTTATTTACACTTGTGATTAGGGGGTGGTAAATGTAAGTGGTGGAGCCACATTTTTACAGCTCAAGAAACCCCTCGAAACCTCTGGAGGAACCCTAGTTCAGAATGGCTGGTCTAATCAATCATACATGTTTATAGAGAGATCTTGAGCAGGAAGATCTTCTGATCTGATCCACCTTTAGCCAACTTACATACATTTCTTCCCTGTGGTTCTTACATGATAAGTGTGAATGGTCCTCCTTGAACAGCTTGTGTGAAGTACCTTGGATCTCTTATCTGAAACAGGTCTGGAATCTAAAGAGTTTAGAGAAATGTTTAAAATGAATGGAATAATTTTGAACTCCTTTTTCATTTCATTTTTCATCAACTGGCACAGGGTCTACCACAAGCAGTTTGTACCCAAATAAAATAGATTTCCATATTTTCCCCCAAATAGAGCTTTCTTTTGGTGGTATTTGATCACCTCTGCAGTTTTTATATTTTGCAACTTTATGTTGCGCAAACAATTTTGAAAAATTTATATATATTTTTTACTTTCTGCTATAAAACACATCCAATAAAAAACAATTGGGAAAAAAATTTTTCTTCAATTTAGGCCAATATGTTTTCTGCTACATATTTTTGGTAAAAAAAATCCTGATGAACGTATATTTATTGGTTTGCGCAAAAGTTATAAGTTATAGCGTCTACAAACTATGGGATATTTATTTATTTTTTACTAGTAATGGCGGCGATCAGCGACTTACAGCGGGACTGTGACCTTGCGGTGGACAAATCAGACACTAACTGACACTTTTTTGGGGACCAAAAGAGCATTTCTTGACAAGTCTATGCTGCCAAGCTGCTTTGGAAAAATTAGAAGCTGAGAAATGATAAGTCAGTGGGGGGGGGGGGGGGGGTAATGATAACCGTGCACTAGAGGCAGAGAGCACAGGAAGATTTCTGGTAGGAGCAACAGGCTTTTTTTGCACCTGATGAATAAATATAACAAAACACTTTTAATGGTTCATTTAATGGGGGGAAAAAAAGGAGCAAATAAGACAAGTTCATTCTTAGGTTTCCTTCAGTTGGTTGAACCAGGGTGTGATGCCGCACAGGGCTGTACGCACAGCAATACGGCAAAAATTAAACAGCATGTTGCATTCGGCAGGCGTCAGCATACCAAGACATTTTGGATATTTTAATGCTCCCATCTTTGTGGGAACAGTTTGGGGAAGGTCCCTTCCTGGTCCAACATGGCTGTGCAACCAGTTCACAAAGCAAGGCCCATAAAGACATGGATGAGCGAGTTTGAGGAGGAGGAACTTGACTCGCCTGTACGGTAGGGTGACCAGACATCCCCAGTTTCAGGGGACAGTCCCCAGATTGAGGACACTGTCCCCGGACCAAATCTGTCCCCGGTTTTGTCCCCGGATTGGATTTGAACAGGGGCTGGGGCAATTTCAAAGACAGTCAGTGCAGAATTAAAAAAAATAAAATCTGAATTACACCCCCCGCTCCTACTAGCATAGGGGGTGTATTTTTTTCCATTATCTGTGCCCCTTTCTAATGATCATGTGCTGGTCGGAGCGGAGGGAATATTTCTTCAGTTTCGGGTGCCCATTCAGCTCCGCTCACATGTTCTTCTGCCTCGGCTCAAGTCCCGGCCAGCCGCCTGCCTGCTTATCTCCTTGCCTTCCCTGGCGGAGTGATCTTCCTCTGCTCCCCACCCAGTAGTAGCCGGGGCCTGGAAAGTAAGACTTGACAGGCTGTGAAGCGGGCGGCAGGGACGGGCAGTCGCTGATTGCCGCCATTACTAGTAAAAAAAAATATGTCCTCGGATTTCAATTTAAAAATCTGGTCACCTTACTGTACGGAGTCCTGACCTCAACCCGATAAAACATCTTTGGGATGAATTAGAGCAGAGACTGTGAGCCAGGCTCTCTCTTCCAACATCAGTGCCTGACCTCACAAATGCACTTTTGGAAGAATGGTTAAATATTCCCATAGACACACCCCTAAACCTTGTGGACAGCCTTTTCAGAAGAGTTGAAAATGTTATAGCTGCAAAGGGTGGGCCAACTCAAAATTGATCCCTACAGACTACGACTGGGATACCATTAAAGTTCATGTGCGTGTTAAGGCAGGTGTCCCAATACTTTTGGTAATATAGTGTATCACGTGCTTGCCACCACACAAACGTGATTCATTTTTCAGAGGGGCAGCACATGTGATTAGGGTTTACATACACTTTAAGTATTCAAACACTAAAACAAAAATTACCCCTTCTGAGTATTAGAATTGCTAATCATTAGCACAATTGGAAAGATTTGTGGAGACTGGTCACAGACTGTTCCCTTACCTATGGAGAAAAGGTCCATTTATCTGCACTTGTGCTATACTGTAAAGTCAGATATACCAAGGATCTTTCCACACCTCTATTTTACCCACCATTCACCATAGTCAGCTGTTCATCTATAGCTATAACACTTAGAGAAAATCTAATACAGAGACAGATGTTAGCCAATTAAATTCTGCATTTACCTTGAGAAATAAAAGAACAATTGCTCCGATAACACTAATTAGCTCTCCTGCCAGACGTAGGTGGTCTTCAGAAGTGAGGTAGGATTCCTGGTGAGATGAAAAAGAAAATATTATGGTAAATAATCAATGTGGGCAACAAGTTTTCCTATAGAACAGGCTTTAAATTGGAAGCATTCATTGTGGGGGTGGGGGGATTGTTTAATTAAGCTATGACAATAAAATCTATATACTGATTGGCTTCTTTGCACAGCTGCACCAGATTATGTGTGCCCCCCATAAAGTTGCTAAGACTACCCAGCAAACACTGCTGAAAGATGACTTCTGCAGTGCCTCACCTCCACCACAAGATGTCCTCAGTCTTTTGAGTTAAAAGATGCCTGAGTTTCCTTAACCTGGAGGACCGAGGAAACGTTGTGAGGGGAGGATGTCATGGGTGTCATAACACTACATTCAATATATATGGTGCAGAAAGCGGTCCTAAGTTCATCATGGCACTCACTTTAAAAAAAAAATTATAATCTACTACCAGAGAACCTTCAGGGGAGGCAGAAGGAGTAACTGGCAGGGCGGAATTGCCCAGTCCCAAGTTGGGCTTTCAAGTAGAACTGAGTGAACTTTTTAAACAGTAAGCAAATTAGGATTTTTGTTACCAAACTACAGATTTTCCATTCTTCAAAAAGTGATGATTTGTGACTAAGAGACATCTTTCAAATGTTAATTGTGGCCATCCAGTACCCAGAAATGTCTACCTTTGGTCCTGAATTCTTCCTGAAACATATCATTGCACTTCCTGGTATGCGAGTATACCTAGGCACTGTGCCTACCACCTCATATATCGTATATCTGCAGTTTGAGATCTAAGGCACTATTGCCTCTGACTGCTACTCTCAGGAGATTCAAAATGAGGTTTGTTGTTGTCACCACTTTGCTGCTCACTGCTTTCCTTGCTGGGGGCTCTGATATGAGGAAGGAAATGCCTGTGTCTACCAAGATGGTGGCCTAAGTTCACACAAAGACACAGTGGAGAATAAATCATATATAACACGTTCTTGGAGATGGCAAAAAGTGAGTGGTTCTTGTAGCAACTACCAGCTGGAGACCAGTAGCATCATAAACAAAGGTATACACTATATATCACCAGCACATCACGGATCTTTAAGATAATATCCAAAGGTGTTTTTAGGTGGTAAGCGTTTAGCCATTATCCTAAAGTGGATGTAAACCCAATTTTTTTTTTCTGTCACAATGTAGAGTATAAGATTTCCTATCATTTGTGCCAGGTCTTGCCACAAAGAGTTAATCCAGCTCTGAGCAATCCTCTTTTATTGTTCAGTGAGTTAAAACGGACAAACAGAGAAAACCCTTTGTCCGTTCCACCCCCTTGCTTTGAGTGACAGGTTATTTACATATCTCGTGCACTAGCTTTAGACAGGCATTATTTTTTAATTCCCACCCCCACTCCTTTTCTGAAGTCATGTGGTTACTTTTCTGGATTTTGACTGGATGTTAGTGATCAGAGCAGAAGGAATACACAGGAGAAAATGCATGTTGACAAGGGGAGTGTAGAGGTGGGCGGGGAGTCTACTGACATCACGACTCCACCCACCAAGCTCCAGACAACAGATCCACCCACAGAATCTGCAGTTTTTCAGTACTTATAACAGACAGAGGGGAGACATTTGACAGGTGAGGATACATGCAGGAGGCATGTATATCCTTATAGATCAGCACTATGGCAGTAGGTTAGAAAGGACGAGAGTGGGTTTACATCCACTTTAAATATACTTTGTGTGCTGGCATGGTTATGGTGCATTAGAAGGCATGGTAAGTCAGTAATAAGGAAAGGTCAGCTGCAGGGAGATCACAGGCATTAGTTGTGACTAGTCCTTTGCCTTCTTCCTACCCCTTTTTCGGGGAATAGATTATAGAGTTCAGTTTCTCTGAAGCCAGAGGACATCATGCAACTAGCATTATAAGAAGGAAGTCAATAACATCAGACACAGAGGAACCCTTAAAATACATTTTCGGTCTCAGGGAACCCCTGCTAAAAATGACTATATGTACAACTCATGATACATTAGTGAGATAGTCAGTGGGAAGAATGCTCCTTACACTTGTGGTCATTGGGAAGAATTACCCCCTTACAGATAGCTAAAAATATTAATGGTGTCAGTGGGAACTTATCTGAGAAGCAGAAATTGCTCATTGCTCAAGGAACCCTTAGCAACTTCTGGAAGAACCCTGATCTATATAATACTGTCATTACAATATTCCCTTACGGAGAGCAAAGGAGAGCCTTATGCCGCGTACACACGCTAGGAATTTCCAATGGAAAAAGTCTGACGGAATTGTATGCCCCATCGGACTTTTTCCGTTGGAAATTCCGACAGAATTATATAGAGAACATGTTCTCTATTTTTCCGATGAAAAAAATTTCTATCGGAATTTCCATTCATCTGGATGCAATTCCGACGGAATAAAAACCATGCATGCTCGGAAACAATTTGACGCATGCTTGGAAGCATAGAACTTAATTTTTTCAGCTCGTTGTAGTGTTTTACATCACCGCGTTCTTGACGGTCAGATTTTAGTGTGACTGTGTGTATGCAAGACAGCTTGAGCGGAATTCCGTCGGAAAAACCCGTCGGAGTTTATTACTATGGAAATTCAGCTTGTGTGTACAAGGCATAAGAGCATTTCTTGACAAGTCTATGTTGCCAAGCTGATTTGGAAAAACTAGAAGCTGAAAAATGCAAAGTCAACCAATAAAGTGTTGACTTGTCTGAAAAAAGGAGCTAGAATTCTGTGGAATGCTCTTTAAAAGGCTGTGCTTATGTAAACTATCCCTCACCGCACACCAATATGACTTGCTATGCCTGCAATAAATGAGTGAGTCAGCAAAAAATCTACATAAAGAAATCCACAGAAGCTATGGAGAAACTATTCATAAAACAGTATTTTTTTTTACAACAGAAGACCATTTGTCAATAAAAAGCCCAAGGCTAAGCAAAGCAATGCATTAAGTGTAAGGTTAGGGATCATCATCAGCAAGCCTGGAAACATCTCTAAAGTTTTGCCTGGAGACCCTGACTAATTAATAAGCTTACCAAGTTATCAAGTTGGTGGAAGATCCCTCTGGCCTACCTTCTTTTTGGCTGATCGGAGTGGGAATGTCCATACTTGACTGTGACACAGTGGACAGGACCAGAGGGGTGACAATTCATAGGATCAGAGTGCTAGGAGCAAGGCACTCTAGGAACTCTTGGGAATAGACCCATAGACTTCAGCTGATCAATACAAATACCCGTCTCCAAACTTCTAGGAGTCACAAACCTGTTTGCCTATTGGCTGACTGGTATAGTGATGTCATTGACAGTACTCCGCCACATAGTAGGTAGGAGAAGAAAGCTAACAGTGTTGAGGAGGCAAGAGCCAGGAGGAGGGTTGAACTTTGTTCAAATTCAGTCTAACAGCCATTGAAGGACTGCAACACTGTTGATAATTCCCGGGGACAAATTACAATTCAGCATTTTTTTTTCTTTTAAATTAATTACGATATGTTTACCTCTTTGTCTATCGAGGTACGTTTTATAAACATCCTGGTATTCAAGGGGTTAAAGCAGGAGCGGCCATGATCCATTATTGGCTTTCAGGTAAAAGTAATCCTCTAGAGCAGGGGTGTCAAACTCAATTTCATTGTGGGCTGCATCAGCTTTATGATTGCCCTCAAAAGGGCCGGTTGTATCTGTAAGATTAGATGTCCAGCGCATCCCCTCCCCTTTATATTAGATGTCAAGAGCCAACCCACCATCAGAAGTTGAGTCCCCCACTCTCTCTTACATCATAGTGCACCCCCCTTTCCTTATGCTGCTGCTGGGAAGAAGCTGAATGCATTGCTTGAAAGCAGAAAGGGTCTGGAGTAGGACCAGGAGGGCTGGAGCTCTCCTGCAGCTGCAGGAGAGGTGCGGTGCGAGGGCCACATGAAATGGCCGAATTCGGCCCGTGGGCCTTGTGTTTGACACCTGTGCTCTAGAGCCATCTGTTCACTTTCACAGGGCTCTTACGATATGACCCCCCCACCCATCTTCCCAGATCCCATCACCCCAATGCCAGTGCCCACAGTGGTTCCCAGGTTCTCCTGTTCCTTCAGAGATCCCAGGACTATGATATACTGCTGAACCTTTCAGAGCAAGAGGAGATCGGGAAACATCCCCTCTGTGACGAATGATCTCAGAAGCGACATATATTACGTCTCTTCCGGCTTCATAGTGGTCATTCCTTAGCTACTGTAGCCAGAAAGGCAGGTGATCAAACATGGTCTGTGCTTGATTAGCTGCAATGGAGGGAAAGAGGCCCTTTTTGTTAAAGCAATAAAAGTTAAATTTAAATGAAGAAAAAAAAGTGTTTAAAAAAATAACAATATAAATAAAAAAAAATTAAAAAAGTAATTTAAAAGAACCCCTGTCACCCTCATACACACTCAATTCAAACACACATCATATATGTTGCACCACCTATCGCAGTGAACATCAGAGTGAGAGCTAAAATTCCAGGGCCATATTTAACAGCTACCACTAAACTGATAACCTGTGAAGGCCTTTAAAGCATTTCCTATGGAGAATATTGCGCTCTATAGTTTGTTTGTTTTTTGCAATCTCACAGATGCATGCAATTTTAAGGTTTGACATGTTTCATATTTATTTACTCAACGTTTATATTTGTAGCGCACTCACCCCCTTCACTTGCCACTGGCTCCCCGCAGATAGAGAGGGCACACCACGCCACAAGCCCGTACCCTCCTGTATAAAGAGGTTGAGCGGCGTTGTTGGCGGGTCTCCACAGCCAGAAACCAGAATCCTCCAGAGAATGGTTCTCACCTCTATAATTGACAGAGATAAGTCCTTGTTCCCCCCAGTGACTTGAATGTCCCCACCGCTGCAACTCCAACGTAGAGTTTATTTCTCGTGAATAACAGTCTCTGATAAGTAAAGGTTGGAGCAAGAAGACAGGACAGCATAAGGTGTGGAAGACAGTGGCGGCTGGTGCTCAAAATTTTTGGGGGGGGCGCAAACAAACTGAAAAAAAAAAAAAAATCAATTGCCGCCACTGTGCCCATTAAACGCAGCCACTGTGCCCAAACGCCACCAGTTTGCCCCCTCAAATACAGCCAGTTTGTTTCCATATACAGCCAGTGTGCCCCCATATATATACAGCCAGTGTGCCCCCATATACAGCCAGTGTGCCCCCATATACAGCCAGTGTGCCCCCATATACAGATATATAGCCAGTGTGCCCCCATATACAGCCAGTGTGTCCCCTTATATATATATATATATATATATAGCCAGTGTGCCCCCATATACAGCCAGTGTGTCCCCATATATATAGCCAGTGTGCCCCCATATACAGCCAGTTTGTCCCCATATACAGCCAGTTTGTCCCCAAATGCAGCCAGTTCCCCCCCATATACATCCAGTTCCCCCCAAATGCAGCCAGTTTGTCCCCCATATACAGCCAGTTCCCCCAAATGCAGCCAGTTTGTCCCCCATATACAGCCGGTTCCCCCCAAATGCAGCCAGCGTGTCCCCCATATACAGCCAGTTCCCCCCAAATGCAGCCAGTTTGTCCCCCATATACAGCCAGTTCCCCCCAAATGCAGCCAGCGTGTCCCCCATATACAGCCAGTTCGTCCCCCATATACAGCCAGTTCCCCCCATATTCAGCCAGTTTGTCCCCCATATTCAGCCAGTTCCCACCATATTCAGCCAGTTTGTCCCCCAAATTCAGCCAGTTCCCCCCATATTCAGCCAGTTTGTCCCCCATATTCAGCCAGTTCCCCCATATTCAGCCAGTTTGTCCCCCATATTCAGCCAGTTCCCCCCATATTCAGCCAGTTTGTCCCCCATATTCAGCCAGTTCCCCCCATATTCAGCCAGTTTGTCCCCCATATTCAGCCAGTTCCGCCCATATTCAGCCAGTTTATCCCCCATATTCAGCCAGTTCCCCCCATATTCAGCCAGTTTGTCCCCCATATTCAGCCAGTTTGTCCCCCATATTCAGCCAGTTCCCCCCATATTCAGCCAGTTCCCCCCATATTCAGCCAGTTCCCCCCATATTCAGCCAGTTTGTCCCCCATATTCAGCCAGTTCCTCCCATATTCAGCCAGTTTGTCCCCCATATTCAGCCAGTTTGTCCCCCATATTCAGCCAGTTTGTCCCCCATATTCAGCCAGTTCCCCCCAAATGCAGCCAGTTTGTCCCCCATATTCAGTCAGTTTGTGCCCCATATTCAGCCAGTTTGTCCCCCAAATGCAGCCTGTCCCCCCCCAGCCCTGCACTTACCTTCCTCGGTCCGCGCCGTCCTCGATGTGTTCTCCCGCCCTTGATGTCGCTTCAGCCAATCAGGTTACCGGTAACCAGATCCGGTGAACCTGATTGGCTGAAACCTCCACACAGTCTTCTTCCAGGAACGCACCCCCATGCGTACCTGGGAGGAGTTTTTGGAAGCCGAATACAGCGTGAGCGCTGTATTCGGAAAGCCTATCAGAGCCGCTGGCTCTGATAGGCACTTCCATGTTACACCCACCGCCGGCCGCCGCTCTAATTCATATGGCCGGCGCTCACCAGGAGGCCGGCCATATGTATAGTGGCCAGCGCGGCAGCAGTGACAATACACAGATTCATGCAATGCATAAATCTGTGTATTGTCTTTCAGTGGCGGTGCGGGAGCGAGAGGGGGTGGCGCTCCGGCGCCCTCTATGGACGCACCGCCACTGGTGGGAGAGGTCCAGGCACAAACGTAATCACTTCACTGCTCAGCTTCTCAAGCAGACTCAGCCCAGATGGATAGTCTCCCTAGGTAGGGACTAGCAGCCAAATGGTACTCTAACTTAAACACACAGTCTCTGCCACAGACTGGATGAACTTGGTCTCTGCCACAGACCCTGTGAACTTGGTCTCTGCCACAGACCTGGTGAACTTGGTGTTTCAAAGCTTGACCTCTTTGTAAGGAGAAGACATCCCTCCAGAGAGTTACCGGGACCCTTCCTTCACCGTGACTTCTCACCGGTCCCTCGGAACAGTTCCTCCCCCGGCCTTGTCTAAGATACGGGTCCCCTCGCAAGGCGGCACCCTGGGATTCCTCGATCCTTGCTGCGCCCCAGCCGAAGGTGCTGGGCCCAAGGCCTTTGCTGCAGTCCCAGGACTAAAGGTGCCTGGGACTGATTCACCGACCTCCGCCCCTAGGCCAAAGGTGACCAGGGCGGACAGGAACACACTCTCTGGGGTAGGACCCCCGGCCACAACAGACCGCGCAGAACCACGAACAGGCAGCGTCTGCCCTTTTTATATCCTCCCCCAGCATGCACAGCAGGCCTGCCACACCCAGTGTACGGCTGCTGAGAGCGGACACACAAGGCACAGCACTGTATCAGCGGTTCAACCCTGGCATACCATGGCAGCGCCACCTGCAGGCCACAGGGAACTATACACCGATACTCTCCCTGCGGACAAAAATGGTTGATAGAATCCTGACAATTGGGGTGTTTGAGCATAACTACCACCCAAACACTTCCCCTAAATTTAGGACCCCGCTACACTCTCCCCCCACTAAATTAGACACTGTCCCCAGTGTCTGGAGCAAACCTATGCCTCTCAAGCCTGAGTCAACACTATCTACAAAAAAAAACAAATTTGAAAAATATGTTTGTTTGTGCCGGAACCTGAACATGGGGAAAGGGGTTTAAATGAAGAGATGAAGAAAGTGTAGTAGAAAACAAATGTGTACATCCCATTCTCAAATGTCACATAAAAAAAAAATGTTTATTTTGAACTTTCACATTTACATTTCCCTCCCCTGCTGCAATAGCTAAATCCATCCCATACTCAGTGATTTGCTCGGTGTCCACCTGCAGAGGGAGAAAGAAACATACACAACCAACAATTTGACATCCTAACTTATGTACAGTAGAAGAGAAAAGATTCTCCCCGGAGCAAAAATCCCTTCCTTCCAACAAGCAAAACACACCTAAAACATAATGCAAGAGTTACGCAACACTGCCACCTAGTGGTAGTGCCACCGTCAAGACACTTGTCCCTGGAAAAAAAACGTTATTTCCTTGAAGACGAATCCTCTTCTTCTTGAACCTGACTGTGACCCTGAACTATTTCTACCCCAAAGTCACTGTCTTTGTGGCGCTGTGAGAGGAAAAAAAACAACAGCTCCTGCTCTTCCAGCAAAGTAGAATACCCCATTTGTAAGGGCAAAAGTTCTTGGGCTCCAGGAGAGTACACTCCGGAATAAGCAAAGGACAAAACATAAAGAGTCCAGTTTCTCAAAGATAGTACTGTGGATGAGGCAACACTAGTGGTTTCCAGTTCTTGTCAAAAGTGTCAATAAAGTACTCAACATTGTCTTTCTTCTTCCGGCAAATAAGCACTTTATCTGCGTGGATATGCCTGCCAAGCATCCATGACTCCTTACATTCCTTGTACCGCTTGGTGATTGCGGCAGAACAGGCAAAGTACCTACGGGCCTGGGGTACCTTTAAATAAGTCCATAGAAAGTCCCTGTACCACCGATCCCTATAGGCCTCCACCTCAAAAAGCAAGTCTTTAGGCAAGTACGGGTATTCCCACCCATATTCGCTTGCCACTCTCTGGTTAAATAAGCGCTGCATCCTGGACAACGGAGGCATGGTTGCACAATCTCACATACCCGGCAGGACTATGGCATCCGGGGTGTCGAGGCATTTTCACTGCCTCCAGACCAGACATAGGGGCCCGCAATGACACTTGTCCCATCCTGACAACAGGTGCAGGTATCTCAAGTGGTGGAAGGGCAGACAACGGGACAGATTCCTCCTCAGGCTCCTGGGCCTCCTCCCGGGGTGTATCATCCCCAATGACCATGGGTGGGTCCCTTTTTCTAGGGAACGAGGACAGGGGCATCTTATCCCAACCCTTCCGCTCGAACAGTTCATCTATGGCCACATCATCCCCTGGATCGGAGACTGACTCCAGGTCGGAGGTATCACACTCCTCCGCCAGCAGGTAACTTCTAGTGGATGAAGAATCACTGCCTCTCACAAGTTCAAGGGTTTTGGGGTCCCTGACCCAAGCATCCTGACACTTCGGACCTTAGCCAAGATCCCTTTCCTCGGCTTACCTCGGGTTGTAGCTGATGCAGGATGTCCGGAACTCTTTCCTGTGGAAACATCCGATCCGGGCAAGCGCTGGGGTGTAACTCCACCATGGCCGCAGGAAGCCTTAACATAACCAACCTCTTGGGCGGTGGGAGCGAGGACTCAGTAACAACTGAGGCAACATCCTCCGGTTTCTCCGTCTCCGGTTCCTCAATCACCGGAACATTCTCAACTGCGACTTCCTCCGAAGTCCCAACAGTGCGCAGAGGGGTGACTGTGGAAGCTCTGATTCCTTCTTCTAAAGTGGTGGCGCCCGTAAGGCAGTTCAAATGGAAGGCCCAAGGTTTTTCAGTAAGCTGTTCTACCTCAAACAGGAACTCTTTGCACTGCTCGCATCTTCCAAAAGGCCTAAGATGCACCACTAGTCCCTGGCATCCGGGACAAACCACTCCAAGGGCCTCCGCCTCTCTGCAGACATAGAGAGCGAAGCGACCCTGAGGCTTTAGTCGGATCCCCGTGTCGGTCACAGAAGCAGCAAACAAGGTCATATTCATGGTTGAAGTAGCCGGAATCCATGAGGCATTAGACGCCATGTTACCTGCTTGCCAATTCATCGCACACTGTCCTTTTTGCACCAAAGTCACCACGTGCAAGTCATCACATGGTGAGGCTCCTCCCATCCTCTGCAATGTTTGCAGGCTTTCTTTCTTTAGGCACGCCCACGAACTACGCAGCCTGGGCTCTCCTCGTGGCGCAGTCACTTTACCTTTCAAATATGGCCGACCTCCACGGAACTTCACTGGGGAATAAAGTTCAAACTCTGGGGGGTTTCTTCTCCTTTCCAGCCGTAGAAATCCCGGACTCGAGCCCCCACATGTAGCACACTCACCCCCTTCACCTGCCACTGGCTCCCCGCAGGTAGAGAGGGCACACCACGCCACAAGCCCGTACCCTCCTGTATAAAGAGGTTGAGCGGTGTTGTTAGCGGGTCTCCACAGCCAGAAACCAGAATCCTCCAGAGAATGGTTCTCACCTCTATAATTGACAGAGATAAGTCCTTGTTCCCCCCAGTGACTTGAATTCCCACACCAGCTGCAACTCCAACGTAGAGTTTATTTCTCGTGAATAACAGTCTCTGATAAGTAAAGGTTGGAGCAAGAAGACAGGACAGAATAAGGTGTGGGAGAGGTCCAGGCACAAACGTAATCACTTCACTGCTCAGCTTCTCAAGCAGACTCAGCCCAGATGGATAGTCTCCCTAGGTAGGGACTAGCAGCCAAATGGTACTCTAACTTAACCGCACAGTCTCTGCCACAAACTGGATGAACTTGGTCTCTGCCACAGACCCTGTGAACTTGGTCTCTGCCACAGACCCTGTGAACTTGGTCTCTGCCACAGACCCTGTGAACTTGGTCTCTGCCACAGACCCTGTGAACTTGGTGTTTCAAAGCTTGACCTCTTTGTAAGGAGAAGACATCCCTCCAGAGAGTTACCGGGACCCTTCCTTCACCATGACTTCTCACCGGTCCCTCGGAACAGTTCCTCCCCCAGCCTCCTAGTCTAAGATACGGGTCCATTCGCAAGGCGGCACCCTGGGATTCCTCAATCATTGATGGGCCCCAGTCGAAGGTGCTGGGCCCAAGGCCTTTGCTGCAGTCCCAGGACTAAAGGTGCCTGGGACTGATTCAGCGACCTCCGCCCCTGGGCCAAAGGTGCCCAGGGCAGATAGGAACACACTCCCTGGGGTAGGACCCTCAGCCACGACAGACCGCGCAGAACCACGAACAGGCAGCGTCTGCCCCTTTTATATCCTCCCCCAGCATGTACAGCAGGCCTGCCACACCCATTGTACAGCTGCTGAGAGGGGACACACAAGGCACAGCACTGTATCAGCGGTTCAACCCTGGCCTACCATGGCAGCGCCACCTGCAGGCCACAGGGAACTATACACCGATACTCTCCCTGCGGACAAAAATGGTTGATAGAATCCTGACAATTGGGGTGTTTGAGCATAACTACCACCCAAACACCTCCCCTAAATTTAGGACCCCGCTACATATTTTTCCAAAAAATGGGCATAATATTGCTTTAAGAACTTCTTTTAGTGCATGTTTTCCTGAAAAAAATGGATTTGATAAAAAACATAAAAAATTGCTTTTAAAGGAATTTCTAGCATATACATGCATATGTGCAAAAAAAAAATTAAAAATTGCCCCGATAGAAATGTCGTTAATGATCTTACATTTAGGGATTTTTTGACCAGTAAGATGATGTCCCTTGGATTAGTTGCGTTCTCCGTTCTTGGTTTAAGGGGTCGGTTGGCACAGGCAAGAGAGACAATGATCATGTAAAGGACGTAGATAAAGGCCAATGTCCAGAAATATGGCCAACCAAACCTCTGCCATTTTCTGTTGACCAATTCCTGGACTGGGGAGAGATCCAAAATGCGACGAGCCTAAGAAAAGATGAAGAATTCAATCAAGAAGACCTGAAATCATGACTCTCACAATCTAAACCAACAATAGAGACAATGAGGAATTTAATTAGGCTAAAAGTGAAGGGACAATTTTAAAGCCTAGATAAGGAGTTATGGATATGAGGAGGGATAGATTTAAAGTGTATGTAAGGATAGCAGCGTCTTTCTCCATTGTTCATTGAGGGACACAGAAGTTCAGTAACATTGAGGTTATACTGCTGCCTATAGGAGGTTAGGACATTGGCAAACAGTAAAAGATGTAGGCCAATCACTGTATTAGCCCACCTCCCCAGGTGACCAAGGACCTTTGTGTCTGCTAAGGACTTCCTATCTGTTTGTGCTCCAACTACTACAGTACAGAAGGCTAACTGCAGAGGTTCTAAGTGTGCCCTAGCCCCATTTTTAGCAGAGTCTGTCTCTGACCCTTCTGAGTCCCTAATGCAGAATTGGTCCCTATTGCCATCTCTGTATCAAACATAAAGCCTCATCGGTCCACCACTGGAGCGATTATGTTTAAATCACCTGCAATTAATACAGATTTATAAGGGGTCATTGTCTATCTATTCTTATATTATGCCATGAGGGCTCTTACAATCATTGTAAACTTGGCTGTATGCTAATGGAACCTCTTTTTCCTTAATTCTATTCATACCAGCCACTTTGTTACAACACAGCAGCTGGTGTGCAGTGGGCCTGGGCAGGATTACTGCAGTTGTCATGCACCGATTTTGGTGTATCGAACTGTTCCCTTTTTTTTAACGTGCTTTACCACACAAAAAAAGTATGGCCTGCAATGTAGTGGTGTGAACAGTCGTGTGGATTTTGCCTTGTATTACAGTGGGACTGCGCTGGAACAACTCAGTCCCACCACACCAGGTGTAAATGTAGCCATAAGGCTAGAAGTGCTAGGCTTGGACCTTTTCAGTTGACCATCTGGCCTGCTCTTGTTAGTTGTACACACTTGCTTCTAGGGACACGTTTTTCTTTGGACTTGGTCCATTATGTTGACTACTTCTAATTGTTGGTCTGGTAGCATCTTATTCCACCTGTTTTTATTTTTTGGCAGAATTGTGGATTGGACCTCCACTCTCTGTTCTTGTTCTTTTAGGTGAAAGCCTACTCCATCCCTTATGATGTGTCAGTCACCCTGTTTGGGGGGAGGGACTTCTCTAGCCTATATTTAGGCATTAGCCCTTCAGATTCCTCTGCAACATCATTGGTTTTCAAATTCCTTTTGGCCTTCTCTGTGGCTATTGCCTACCCCCAGTTGGACTGCTTTTGGATGTCCCAACTGTTACAAAATTCCCGTGTCCATTAATGGCCATCATATGCTTGATGAAGGGGTCCTGCACTGCTCCGAAACATTGCACTATGTTTTCTTTGGTGTGATCATTCTTCAATAAAGATTTGGACGAATTTGATGATCTGAGGTGTGCTGGCAAATATGTGCATTTGAATGATGAAGATATTTAAGATCTCTTTTTTTAAGTCCATTGAGGGCACTCTGTGTTTTTTTGCCCTGTGAACTTTTTGCTCACAAAACTGAGACATGCTGGGTATAGGAGGGGTTATACGGGGGCAGGGGCTAGCTTACATGACTATGGTATTAACTACGGCTACTGCTATTAAACAATGACCCCATCCCTTCCCCTAATAACCACACAAGGCTTGAATGGGGTAAATTCGCCAAAGCTGACATTTTTATTAACCAAAAAAAAGAAATATATATATATATATATATATATATATATATATATTGTGACAGCAGGAAGGTAAAGTCACCTGGTTGCATCCAGGGGGGTAGATATATTTCTCCCAGATTCAGGCTTTATGCCGACTTATACAACTAGGGAGTTGATGAAGCCCAGCTGAGGCTAGTGGGCTCATGGATGACTCATACCTCTAGGGAGAGTGCTGGGCGTCGTGCAGGCAGGGAGTTGATGAGACCAGCTGAAGCTTGTCAGCTCGTTTAAGGCCTCTATAAAAACTCCCAGCTTCATTAGGTGTTTGCTCATGCCTGGACCCAGACCTGTGTGGACTGTCTAGGGAGAGTGAACCCCTGTGCGGTGAGGCAAAGCCTGTGTGGCTATTTGTTTGGACTTTTACTAAACCAGGGACTTAGGGACTAGGACAGCACCAGGCTGATCCCAGTTGTTAGTTTAGGAAACCTGCATGTTTAGTCAGAGGTCACGCTGACCAGGATTTATTTTGTTTATGTTTCTTTTTGGCTTTGCTGTGTTTTTGTCACTGTACATAGAGAAATAAACAGCACCTTTTGATTTTGAAAACCACAACCTCCGTCTGCTGGCCCTGTTTTTGTGTGGGGAGCCCAACCAGGGGGTCACACACACCCGCTACCGAGTGAACCCCCTCACAGTTGGTGGAGAACCAGTGGCAGTTTTTTTTAAGCCAGCATGGAGGAGATACTGAAACAGCTGGCTCTAGCAAATGCCAATCAACAGCAGACAAATGCAGGTTTGCAAAGGAGCCTTGCAGCCCAGCAGCAAGCTCATCAACAAGCCCAGCAGCAATCTGAGGCCCGCTTCATAGACCTGTTACAGAAGCAAGAGCAGAGACTACAACAAATGGAAGCAGTAATGCAGCAACGTCCGCAGACCAGTGAGGAAAGCCGTCCCACTAATACCGCGTCCTTTGGGGTGAGTCGTTTATTGACAAAAATGACTGGAGAGGATGATCCAGAGGTATTTTTGACCACATTTGAAAGGACTGCTGAAAGAGAAAAGTGGCCTGAGGAGCAGTGGGCTGGACTGGTGGCTCCTCTGTTAACTGGTGAATCGCAGAAGGCTTACTATGACCTAGAGCCTGACCAAGCAAAAGACTATGTGATGCTAAAAGCTGAAATATTGGCAAGGCTGGGTGTCACCCTGGCTGTCCGGGCTCAGCGTGTGCATAACTGGACTTTCCAGTTTGGAAAACCCCCCAGGTCTCAAATGTATGATCTCATTCACCTGAGCAGGAAGTGGCTACAGCCAGAGACTTTGTCCGCACCGGAGATTGTGGAACGTGTTGTGATGGATCGTTTCTTGAGAGCTCTTCCTACCGCCATTCAAAAGTGGGTAAGCCATGGAGACCCAGAAACGGCCGGTAAACTTGTGGATCGTGTAGAGAGATACTTGGCTACAGAGAACCTGACGGCCTCTTCCAGAGACTCTCGGACTTTCCACCCTAAGACCAGACCATCCCCAGGGGCGGATAAGAGGATTCCAAGGGGTGAGGGTGGAGAGAGTGAGAGGGTGGGAGCTCTACCCAAAGTTTGGCGAGAACAGCCTGGGAAGTCAGGGGCTCAAGAGGCAGCCAAATGGATTGTTTGCTACCGCTGCCGGCAAGCGGGACATATTGCAGCAAATTGCCCGGTTGTGGAGGAACCCATGCAATGTGACTTTCTGACGGACAGACGTCAGTCGCTGTGTGCGACAGTCGCATGCACTGCCATTCGGGGAACTGAGAAACATTTATGCAAAATGTGTATTAATGGTAGAAATGTTGTGGTATTACTGGATTCAGGTAGCCTTGTGACCCTGATAAAGGCTGAATTAGTTAAAACAGAGGTCTCTGGGAATAGCAAGGTAGCTGTTATTTGTGTGCATGGGGACACCCGAGAGTATCCAGTGACTACAGTGTGTTTCGAGACCCCCAAAGGTACCCTCTCTCATCCAGTGGGGTTAGTATCTCAATTACCGCATGATGCCATTGTGGGAAGGGATTTTCCGAAGTTCTGGGAACTGTGGGATGATCCTGAGCCCCCCACTGGTGCCCCTATGTACCAGGAATGTGATAGCCAGAACTCCTCTGAGAGTGGTGAGGACTCTCCAGAATTTCCCTTGTCAGTATTGGCAGGGGAGACTCAAGAAACTGGAGAGGAGCCCACCTCCTCAGACGAAAACCTACCGTCTGTGGAGTTTTCTGATCTGGAGGTTCACAGGGAAAATTTTGCCACAGAACAGTTAAAAGACCCCGCCCTAATAAAGGCACGGGAAAACGTAGTGGAAATAGATGGCGAGTTAGTGAACCCAGATAATACCTGCACTTACCCATACTTCAGCGTAGAGAAGGACCTACTGTATCGGGTGGCAAAAAGGGCAGAAGAAACCGTTGAGCAGCTTGTGGTGCCCAAACCTTACAGGAAGTTGGTGTTGGAGTTGGCCCATGGGCACATTCTTGGAGGTCATCTGGGGACAGAGAAAACCCGAGAGAGGGTATTACAGAGATTCTATTGGCCTGGGGTGATGAAGGACATAGAAAATTATTGTTCCTCCTGCCCTGTGTGTCAGAGGTCGGCCCCGATGCCACATTTCCGTAGCCCGCTGGTCCCTCTACCCATCATTGAGGTCCCGTTTGAGAGAATCGCAATGGATTTGGTAGGTCCTATAATCAAGTCCGCTAGGGGGCACCAGTACATATTGGTTATAATGGACTATGCCACCCGTTATCCAGAAGCGATCCCTCTCAGAAATACCTCGGCCAAAACCATAGCCAAAGAGCTATCTCTTGTTTTTAGCCGGGTGGGTATTTGTAAAGAACTGCTTACGGACCAAGGTACACCCTTTATGTCCCGGGTTATGAAAGAGCTGTGTAAATTGCTCAAAGTGACGCAATTGCGTACATCTGTGTATCACCCCCAAACCGATGGGCTGGTTGAAAGATTCAACAAAACCCTAAAACAAATGTTGAAGAAAGTGGTGGATAGAGATGGAAAGGATTGGGACTGTCTACTTCCTTATTTGATGTTTGCTATTAGGGAGGTGCCCCAATCCTCTACGGGATTCTCCCCCTTTGAGTTACTGTATGGGAGACACCCAAGAGGGCTGTTGGATATTGCCAAGGAAACTTGGGAAAGTGAGAGTTCTCCCCACAGGAGTGTGATTGAGCATGTCGCCCTGATGCAAGATCGAATTGCACAGGTAATGCCCATCGTGAAGGAACATTTGGCCCAAGCGCAGTTGGCACAGCAGAGAGTGTACAACCGTGGAGCAAAGACCCGTACCTTTTCCCCGGGGGATAGGATATTGGTACTTGTCCCTACGGTTGAAAGTAAATTCCTTGCCAAATGGCAAGGCCCCTACGAGATAATGGAAAAAGTGAGCGAAGTGAATTACAAGGTCAGACAACCAGGAAGGCGAAAGCCCGAACAGATATATCACGTTAATCTGTTGAAAGCCTGGAGGGATAGAGAGTCCCTAGTCGCAGAAACTTGGTCACCAGCTCAAACTGGTTGCGTGATTCCGGAGGTTGGAATAGCAGCCACCTTGTCACAACCCCAACAACAGGAGGTTAAGGAGTTTGTGCTTCGCAACAAGGAGGTGTTCTCTGAGCTGCCGGGACAAACATCTGGGGTAGAGCATGATATTATTACCCCGCCCGGTGAAAGGGTGAAGTTAAAACCCTATCGGATCCCAGAGGCCCAACGGGAGGCAATACGGGAGGAAGTACAGAAAATGCTGAACTTAGGGGTGATAGAGGAGTCCCAAAGTGATTGGTCTAGTCCCATTGTGTTGGTGCCTAAACCGGATGGGAGCTGGCGATTTTGTAACGATTTTCGTCAGTTGAACAAAGTTACAAAATTTGACACCTACCCCATGCCACGTATAGATGAGTTGATCGACCGGCTGGGAACAGCCCGATACATGACGACTCTTGACCTCACAAAAGGGTATTGGCAAATTCCCCTGGCCAAGTCGGCCAAAGAGAAAACCGCATTTGTAACCCCAGACGGGGCGTTCCAATATAAGAGAATGCCGTTCGGGTTACAGAATGCGCCGGCCACATTCCAGCGGAAAATGGACCAGATACTGAGGCCCCATCGGAAGTATGCTGCGGCTTACCTGGATGACGTAATTGTCCATAGCACAGATTGGGCCTCACATCTGCCAAAAGTGCAAGCAGTCCTAGACTCTATCCGGGAAGCGGGGTTTACGGCTAACCCCAAGAAGTGTACCATTGGGCAGGAGGAGGCCAAATATCTTGGGTACACCATTGGCAGGGGAGTGATAAAACCCCAACTCAACAAAGTCGAGGCCATCCAGAGTTGGCCACGTCCCAACAGCAAGAAGCAGGTACGGGCCTTTCTGGGAATCGCGGGTTATTATCGGCGCTTCATTCCCCACTTTGCTTCTAAGGCTGTGCCCCTAACCAACCTGACGAAAGGGAAAGGGTCTATCATGATTAAATGGACCCCCGAGGCTGAGGCAGCATTCCAATTCTTGAAACAAGCCTTATGTAGCCAGCCAGTGTTGTACTCACCCGACTTCTCTAAAGACTTTGTCGTACAAAGTGATGCGTCAGATGTGGGGTTAGGAGCAGTATTGTCCCAGGTCTGGAACGGGGAAGAGCACCCAGTCATTTACCTCAGCAGGAAGTTGAAGTCCCATGAGGTAAATTACGCCACGGTTGAAAAGGAGTGTTTAGCGGTGAAGTGGGCTCTAGATTCCCTTCGGTACTATCTGCTAGGTAGGCACTTTGACATGGTTATGGATCACGCTCCGTTAAAGTGGATGGCTCAAAACAAGGAGACAAATAGAAGAGTGAATAGGTGGTTCCTGGCCCTACAGGAATTCAACTTCACAGTAAAGCATCGCCCTGGCGTTCAAATGGGGAATGTGGATGCTTTGTCTCGAGTACATGAATGCCTGATTGCTGGTGTTCCAACCCCAAGGTTAAAACAAGAGGGGGGGGGTATGTGACAGCAGGAAGGTAAAGTCACCTGGTTGCATCCAGGGGGGTAGATATATTTCTCCCAGATTCAGGCTTTATGCCGACTTATACAACTAGGGAGTTGATGAAGCCCAGCTGAGGCTAGTGGGCTCATGGATGACTCATACCTCTAGGGAGAGTGCTGGGCGTCGTGCAGGCAGGGAGTTGATGAGACCAGCTGAAGCTTGTCAGCTCGTTTAAGGCCTCTATAAAAACTCCCAGCTTCATTAGGTGTTTGCTCATGCCTGGACCCAGACCTGTGTGGACTGTCTAGGGAGAGTGAACCCCTGTGCGGTGAGGCAAAGCCTGTGTGGCTATTTGTTTGGACTTTTACTAAACCAGGGACTTAGGGACTAGGACAGCACCAGGCTGATCCCAGTTGTTAGTTTAGGAAACCTGCATGTTTAGTCAGAGGTCACGCTGACCAGGATTTATTTTGTTTATGTTTCTTTTTGGCTTTGCTGTGTTTTTGTCACTGTACATAGAGAAATAAACCGCACCTTTTGATTTTGAAAACCACAACCTCCGTCTGCTGGCCCTGTTTTTGTGTGGGGAGCCCAACCAGGGGGTCACACACACCCGCTACCGAGTGAACCCCCTCACAATATATATATATAAAACTCTCAATAATTAACATAAAAACACATTAACCTTTTATTTATAACTTCCAGTATTTTATACCACCCTGGGGTCCAATCGGCATAACCCCTCACTGTACCTGCTAGTCACTTCTAGGCCTCCAGCCGCTAAAACCTCAGACTCAGAGACAACTAGCAGGTACCCATATACCAACTGGGAGCCGTACCTCAGACGGGTCCCTAACCATGCCTTCTAGGTGTGCATCTGACCTAGCAAGGACCTTGCACCCCGCCACCACGTCCGCCACTCGCAGCCATCAACAACCCCCATACCTGTAAAGCAATGATCCCTTAAAAACAGGACGGGAGGGTGGGAAGCTTCTTACCCCCTGCGCTCCTCGTGGCGACTGGCCCCTCCCTTTCCTTTTCCTTTCCCTGGGCTGAACTTCCTCCTCCCCTCTGCTCTGACACCCCACGCTGCCCCCTACGTCCTAGAGGCTCCGCCCCCTTAACCCATATCATGCCGGCCCTCCACCTACACCTTCGGCGCTGCTCCGTGCCTCTCTACATTTTCTGTTTGTCAGTGTCCCAACCTCCAATAGGCCGCAGTATCACTGGACTGATAGACTCAAAGATTTATTGTAAGTAAGTAAATTGTATTTTCCTAGTTTTGGATAGAGTCAGGAAGGGTTAGAGCCCTTGTCTGTCTTTTTTTCTTTTTTTTGCTATGTGGAGTTTTTCTCAGATTTTCTATCCTGCTGATTTTTTTTACCAGACAGGAAGCGAAGGGAGTTCTCCAAAAGCAAAAAAGACAGAAATAAGCATGCTTTCTTTAAGTAGAGTATGGGAAGACTAGAACCCCTGATAGATGTCTCTAACAAAGCCCCTGAATAGCAGGAAAAACATGAAAGGTGTTCTAATCCAAAGTTAAAAAATACATTCACAGCAACTTTACATTGATTAAAAAGGAATCACTTATAAATGCACAAATATTTCCATACACACCTCTCTTTTTTTTGCAGAGACCACCAAATCCAGTACGGACTTGGAATCCCCCCATACATCGATCTCTGTCAGGTCATAAAGATAGCAGCTAATGGGACCAAATGTCCACTGCAGTTGTCTCCTCTTCTGTACAATGTGCTGGAACATCTAAGGAGACCAATACAAAGTCACACTCATGCAAAATTAACAATGTAGAAAGCACTGAATGTACAAAATGAAGCCACCCACGCTTAAAGCATTTGTTACACCAACACTTCATATTCCTGATATGTGGCTGCTGTATCATGTACTTGTATGAGAAAGTATCCTGCTCTCTCTGTATTGCTCCCTTTGTGTGAAATCCCTGGTGTTTCTGCTAGTCCCTTTGCTTACCTATTAAAAACTGACCACACTAAGCAGGAGAGCACACCATGGTCAGTTATCTAGCTATGCTGGGAACTCAGTATGCTCTGCTCCAATGATCAGACTTGTCCTGACACTCCTTCCCGACACTGCCATTCACTGGGAAGCTCAGTGTGCTGTTGCTTCTCCTCTACCTAGCTGTTATGCTGCTGAGAGCAGAGGGCAATGTAATCACTTATAAAAAAGGGAAAAAAAGTATTTAAAATGTTTTTTATATCTATACAAAAATGTTTTGCCTTTCATTTCTATTTTAAACTAAACGGGTTGTTTTACAAGGTGATCATTTACAATCATTAACTTTAAATTTACTATAGTCAGATCACTAAAAGGATTTTTTTTTTTTTTAAAAGGTTGCATGTTTAAAAAATGATCATTTATATTTATATGTTTTTAAAATATTTTAGCATCAGGCAAAGGGAAAACACATCTAGGTGCTCTGTCCCAGTGATGCGGTGTCCTGCGCTGTATCCTGAGATCACGACATTACCCTTAGGCTCCTTGCACATGGGTGGCTTAGCCTATTATGCATAAATGCCAGTGTTTATGGTAAAAATAAGTACAGCATATAGGTGTATGCGAAAAAAACATTTAAAAGTTTCTATTTTTTGCATATGCCCATACGCTGAACTTGTGTTATGATACCTTTGCAATATACCAAGCACAGCAGGGCACAGCCATTCATATGTATGGAAGGCTGTACACGGCTCCTAGGCTGCCCATGCAGGGAAAAGATGCCGACATTTACATTGAACAGGTTCAGCTTTCTGTTACTGAGCATGTGCAAAAACATAAAAGGTATTAACCAAGGGGATCATGACTGCGAGTTGGAAGTTCCCACATAATCAGGGGCAGGAAAGTGGGCATGATCTGGGAGGGACCATGCTGACTCATTGAAACAAAACAAAAGGATTCCTCCATCCACACAACTGAGATGGATAGAGGAATCCTCCCTGCTGAGACATTGTATTCTGACAGAGGAGGCTTTCCGCTGTCAGAATATACTGATCACCACAAAATGAAGATAGGTGCCAATTGTATCAATATGCCATGTATATGTAAGTTACTATATGGCACATATGGGGTTAGTATGCTGTGGTGTGTCTGCTGGTTTTGGTCGGTGAAGCGCCCCATAGATGGGATACTTAGGCGGGAAGGGGTGGGTCCCAAAGGCTCTTCTTCTTGAAGTTTGGTCATGGGATGGAAAGGGACCATACACAGAGAAATTTAGTATTGAACTGAAGTGGGTCACCCTTTGGCGGGACTAGGGTTGCCACCTCATCCCTTTAAACCCGAACGCATATGAATTACACAGGTTCTGAAGCTAATTTAATACAGATAAGGCACCAAGTGTGTATAATTACCACCTCAATCAGCCACAGAAATCATGTAATCAATATGTGTTCAGTTTTAAAGGGATGAGATGGCAACCCTAGGCGGGACCCCGAATCGGGACTAGAGTCGGGCTCCCCGCTGCTAGATGGGTAGACCATACAGCCACCAATCCACCCCTCTGACAAAACCTTCATCACCGGCCATCACCACTTCCTCTCTAGAATTGGCCACGGGTAGATGGAAACCTACAGAAGCTGAAAGGTATGAGATACCACAGCACAGCCCTAAAGATACTGCATTAAAGAGTTTTGCTAGAAGTTAAAGCTGTATCACCATGCTTAGATGGGATTGCTGATTAAGTGAATGGTTTGGGATTATTGGGAATGTATGGTGAGTAAAATCCTACAGTGTATAAGAACGGACAACAAAGTGTAACAATCATGGTAACCTTCTGGTTATGGAGAGTGAGAGGTAAAAAGAAGGAGAAGAAGCAGCCAATTCTAGAGAGGAAGTGGTGATGGCCGGTGATGAAGGTTTTGTCAGAGGGGTGGATTGGTGGCTGTATGGTCTACCCATCTAGCAGCAGGGAGCCCGATGCATAGCGGAACTCTACTATAAACTATGCCTGTACCATGGAAGTGCTAGGCTGCAAAAATTATACAGCAGTTTCTCTTCATGCCCTCAAGTTGAAGAATAACTTGTAACGTGCATTAAAGAACTGGAAGGTCAGTGCTCTTCAAAATAGCTTTGACACCGACATTTTCTACTCCCACTGGCCACAGTCAGGTCCCCTATTGTCTTAAATATAGTAAACTGGCTCTTTGTTTAGAACATTTGGAGACTCCTGATCTAGCGGAAGATAGAAATAAACTGTATGAAATATACTCTTTAGATTTATTTATTTTTGTTTTAGATTAACTTTTTTTTATTTTATCTACATAGAGTTTCATACAAAGGCTCGTACAAAAATTCTTATCAGTACATTCATTGACTTGACCAATGTATTTAAAAAAAGATTCAAATGTAAATTTGCGTTTAACATTTTAGAATGAATGTTATTTCCCAAAGAAAAACCCATTCACTGTTAGGAATTTGGAGGACTTTTTTTGTTCTGCTCCTTCAAATTTTCTCGTCACTACGGTTGAATGCTGATTTGACAGTTCGTTTTTCACTCCTGTACCCGTTTTCAGCAGACAGCAGGCTGAAGTCTGCTCTCTGCTGACATCACAGAAGTCGGTACAGGGTCCGTGTCATCACGACAATGGAGTCTGGATCCGCCAGATCCCTGGACTGACACCTGGCTCAGCCTCTCAGCAAGCCGCTGAGAGGCTGAGCCCGCTGCCCCCGTCCCCTCCACAGCTCAGCGCACCAGTGAGCGAGGAGGGAGCTCTCTGCTTGGGGAGCTGTGAGAATCGAGCGATTGGCGAAGTTCGATTGCTCAGTTCTCATTGTAGAGGGGGACAGATGCACCATCGGACTGATGCTGCATCTACCTAGGTAAGTATCATTCTGGAAAAAAATAAATAAACCCTTACTTCTCTCTTAATGTGCCTTAAAGCTGATGTTTAATTTGCTGATTAATCTGCTTATATTTTGTTTTCCATGGTTACCCCCCCCCCCCCCCCATTAATATGGTAATGACATTTTTGAATAAAACCTTTCCACTTTTATTACATAGCTTATTATAAACCCAGAGATGGGTCAGGACAAGGGTTGGGCAGGAGGGGTGGCTGGTTTATTGCAGGGATGGGGCCACCCTAACCCAATCCCTAAGGGGAGGGGGGGGGTGCAGTTTGGCATCTTTGCTCTGGGCACCTTGTCCAGGCACTGGTAGGCAGATCATGGCTGGTGGGAGGGGCTGGCAGGATGCTTCCTGAAAATATCACACCACCCTGCCACACTACTACTGTCAAGAGCCCCACCCCTAAAGCAAGCAGTAGGAGGGGGTTATGCAAATATCAAAACGCTATGATGGGTGGATGTCAGTCTGAGGGAGTGGGAATTTATAGGCTGCATTTGCCTGCAGACTGCTCTAGGTAACGCCCAAATGTGATGCTGGACCTTTATTATTATTGAAAGAACTAACATTTTATGAATGAAGGGGGCTGGCCAGGGACAGCCAGGCTGGGTAGGAAAGGGATAGATGGTATTAAATGTCCTCCAGCCAGGAAATAAATGAAAGGCTGGAGGTCAGATTTAACAGAGACCAAAATAGATCCTTCCTTTTAACCAATGACAATTGGATAAATCCTTAAAATTCCAAAATTGTATGTAGCGCCCCTTTACTTTTCAGGGGTGCTATGCGCCTAAATTTAGGGGTTGTTCTGAGCTGGTAGCCAGGCTCAGACCACTTTGATTGTTAGGCATTTGCTTCTGCCTATGTGATGCTGCCTGGTGTATGGTTCCCTGTGGCCTGTAGGTGGCGCTGCCATATCAGGTCAGGGTTGAATCATGGGTGACATTGCTACGCCTGAGGGTGTCCTCTCTGGGCGGGAGTACAGTGGGCGTGGTCAACCTGCTGTGCATGCTGGGAGAGGGTACATAAGGGGCAGACGCCATCTTTCGGGGGAAGAGGAGTGGAGGAGGAGAGTGTGAGAGGGACACGTACCCCACCTTCGAATGCCCTCATGGCCAGGGGTGCGTGTGGGTGTGATGAGTCCCAGGCACCTTTAGCCTGGGGCTGCAACTCTACCAGTAGGCCCAGCACCTTTGGCTAGGGCCTACCCCCGAAAAAAGAGTCCCAGGGTGTCCGGGAGAGGGTGACCCGTTCTAGACGAGAGGGAACCAGGAGTTTCGGTGAAAGGAGTCACCGCCTCGGATGAGGCCTGGTTACCTACTAGAGGGATTCAAAGATCCGCCACAGGCCTTGTGACATGCTTCAGTTGCACCTTGTTCTACTGTTGCAAGCGCCGGGAAGTTCGGGACTTGGAACTGTTCCTGATCGTATCCCAAGGAAACTTAAGTGAATATTCAAGCATCACTCCGGCTGCTAGGACTGTGAGAGAGGACTATCCGGGTGAGCTAAACCCACTCGGGATCGAGTGGTGACAATTCTACTAGTTTGTGCCGGGACCAAATTCCCCAAGTTTGCTATTCTTTCTCTCATCAACTTCTTCCTGTCTACTAAGCAATAATAGAAAATAAACTCATCGTTAGAGTTAAAGTGGTGTGGACATTGGCCTTCTTGGGAAGAAATAGAGACTTGTCCCTATACTCTGGGGATGAGAACCAATAGAAATAGGTAACTCGCTGCAGAACCCAAAAACCGTTCAACCTCTTCAAACAGGAGGGTACGGGCATATAGCACGGTGTGCCTTGACCTGCAAGTGAGCCAGGCAGGAAAAGGGTCTGTGTGCTACACGTATAACTAAATTTTTTTATTTTATATTTTAGTAGTAAAAACTATTTTCACAGAGACACAGTAACCTCTTTTCTTCCAACTTCAAATGGTGTATCCATGCCCAATGAAGTCAAGTGTAAAGAGGCCGCCATTGAACGTGCTCTCGGTCTCAGTTTGTCCAATAACGGAGGTTCTCCATACTTCTTCCCAGCTCTACATTCCCCTCCCGTCAGAGTTATATCTTGCTGAAGACCAATGATCATGGATCCACTTGGCCATTTTGACCCATTGCCATTATGACCCCCTTAATACAATAACAATGAATGTCTCTGCTATGGAGGATAAATCCTTCCGTATACATACCACGGTGTTACCTTCTACTGCTGCCATTTTCAGCGGTGTAAGCCCATCATTGTTGGTGATCTCCTCTAAACCGGGCCCAAACTTCTCCTTGTGATGGCCCAGGATGAGGTCATACATCTGACAGGCTGACATTTTGTTGGGCTGTAAAGCCAAAATATGGAGGACAGTGTTCCCTGCAGGAGGAGAGAGAAAAATCAGAGAAATAAAATCAGATAATAAGTGGTACAAATTTTGAGATATATAAATATAAATATAAATATATATATATATATATATATATATATATGACCTCAACCCATTTTTTACACTTTTCTTTCTTCATGGGTGGTCTGGGTAATAGAGACCTAATCTAGCCCACCCTATGCAGCTGCAGTTAGCCAGCAATAGATCCCTATAGCAGTGATCTGCTGCTGCAAGGAGACCCTGGAAAGAGCTGTAACAGCTCTGCCCAAGTCTTAAATTGTGGAGCGCATTGTAGCAAGATCAAAATCTCAAGGACGGACCCTTTCAGCTCCTGAGAATGCTGCTGGTTCAGCTGGGGTGCTGGTTCCAGCTCTGATTCCTAGTGCCCTTTTAAACACCACATGAGACTCAGGTGCTTAAAGAACTAAGAACAGAAGGATGTAAAAGTAATGACAGAATCAAAAAGTTTGTACAGCGGAGTAATAAACCTCACCGTGGGAATCCTTGGCCTCTGCATCGGCTCCATGTTGTAGTAATAATCGGACCAGCTCTGCATTCCCCACGCAGGCAGCAAAGGAAAGAATGTGTTCTCCTGTCACATAAAAATAAAGAACTTATGATTCTTCATAATATTACTGGGTTTATTAAAGTAGATGTAATCTTAACCACAAACATAGGCTTTAAATATAATTTTTAATATTATCTATAATACAGTATGTCACAAAAGTGAGTACACCCCTCACATTTTTGTAAATATTTTATTCTATCTTTTCATGTGACAACACTGAAGAAATGACACTTTGCTACAATGTAAAGTAGTGAGTGTACAGCTTGTATAACAGTGTAAATTTACTGTCCCCTCAAAATAACTCAACACACAGCCATTAATGTCTAAACCGCTGGCAACAAAAGTGAGTACACCCCTAAGTGAAAATGTCCAAATTGGGCCCAAAGTGTCAATATTTTGTGTGGCCACCATTATTTTCCAGCACTGCCTTAACCCTCTTGGGCATGGAGTTCACCAGAGCTTCACAGGTTACCACTGGAGTCCTCTTCCACTCCTCCTTGACGACATCACGGAGCTGGTGGATGTTAGAGACCTTGTGTTCCTCCACCTTCCGTTTGAGGATGCCCACAGATGCTCAATAGGGTTTAGGTCTGGAGACATGCTTGGCCAGTCCATCACCTTTACCCTCAGCTTCTTTAGCAAGGCAGTTGTCGACTTGAAGGTGTGTTTGGGGTCGTTATGTTGGAATACTGCCCTGCGTCACAGTCTCCGAAGAGAGGGGATTATGCTCTGCTTCAGTATGTCACAGTACATGTTGGCATTCATGGTTCCCTCAATGAACTGTAGCTCCCCAGTGCCGGCAGCACTCATGCAGCCCAAGACCATGACACTCCCACCACCATGTTTGACTGTAGGCAAGACACACTTGTCTTTGTACTTCTCACCTGGATGCCTTCACACACACTTGACACCATCTGAACCAAATAAGTTTATCTTGGTCTCATCAGACCACAGGACATGGTTCCAGTAATCCTTGCTTGTCTTCAGCAAACTGTTTGTGGGCTTTCTTGTGCATCATCTTGGCTGTCATCTTCTGGGATGACAGCCATGCAGACCAATTTAATGCAGTGTACGGCGTATGGTCTGAGCACTGACAGGCTGTCCCCCCCACCCCTTCAGCCTCTGCAGCAATGCTGGCAGCACTCATATGTCTTTTTCCCAAAGACAACCTCTGGATATGACGCTGAGCACGTGCACTCAACTTCTTTGGTCGACCACGGCGAGGCCTATTCTGAGTGGAACCTGTCCTGTTAAACCGATGTATGGTCTTGGCCACCGTGCTGCATCTCAGTTTCAGGGTCTTGGCAATCTGCTTATAGCCTAGGCCATCTTCATGTAGAGCAACAATTCTTTTTTTCAGATCCTCCGAGAGTTCTTTGCCATGAGGTGCCATGTTGAACTTCCAGTGACCAGTATGAGAGAGTGAGAGCGATAACACCAAATTTAACACACCTGCTTCCCATTCACACCTGAGACCTTGTAACACTAACGAGTCACATGACACAGGAAGGGAAAATGGCTAATTGGGCCCAATTTGGCCATTTTCACTTAGGGGTGTACTCATGTTTGTTGCCAGCAGTTTAGACATTAATGGCTGTGCGTTGAGTTATTTTGAGGGAACAGCAAATTTACACTGTTATACAAGCTGTACACTCTACTTTACATTGTAGCAAAGTGTAATTTCTTCAGTGTTGTCACTTGAAAAGATATAATAAAATATTTACAAAAATGTGAGGGGTGTACTACCTTTTGTGGGATACTGTATATTATAATTTTATGTTAAATCTTTGTAATTATAATATATTTATATTAAAGTATAACTAATGGAAAAATCATTTTTTTTTTAGTTTTGCATAGAGAGGAGAGAGATTAGAGGTTTTTCATTGCGGTCTGTGCCCCCTTTGGAGAGATTTACCCTCTCTATGTATTTGTCCTGTTTACCTATATCAAGTTAAAGTAAAAGAAAATCCCAAATTTAGGTTGTGCCCAGGAAAGTAATAGGGGGGGGGGATCCTCCAATGGTAACAGTAACACTAGTTCTGGTGACCTGGAGGTCCCCAAGGAATGCACTTAATTTGCAGGGATTTCTTCTCACATCCTGTTTGGCTATGGGACAGGAAGTGAATAGAAATTTCCACAATGGGACGCAGATGGCGAAAAAAGATCCGACAGGTGTTATTACCCTCCCTTCCTTTATCCAAAATGGGGAAAAAAAAGTTTTGCCTATAGTTCTACTTTAAATCTACTGATTTCATTCAATTAACAGGTTAATCAGGTCCTTCCTGTTATAGGCTGACAATGCTCTGTTCTAGTCTTCCAATTCTCTTCTTTTCTAGTCATCTGTCACACTTCCAATGGAAACCAAACCTGGCAGTGTCAACACACATTACACAGGCATCTATTTTATTAGTGAATACACAACTGTATTAATCCAATCCTGCACTAGCACCGAATTTCACCCCTGCTGTTCTACCTTGAAATGTCAAAACTTTGGTGGGCAGTAGAGAATCTACCATTTGACAGTTAAATGACAGGTGCATGGCTTAGCGTTAGGGAGTGCTTGGCTAAACCTTAACGTGTACTAGCTCCATGTACGATATCACAAACTTTGACTTGTACAGGCCCCATGTATAAGCTAACCCTTAGCTTAAGCAAGCCCCACGTATTAACTACACCCAGGGCCGCCATCAGGGGGGTACAGGCTGTACACCTGTAAGGGGCCCGGAGGTCCCCAGGGGCCCGGATGGCCCCCCTTTTTTTTGTAAGGGGCCCAGAGGTCCCCAGGGGCCCGGAGTTCCCCAGGGCCCCGAATGGCAACCCCCCTTCTTTTTTTTTTTTTATTATTCATTTTTTTATTTAATTTGTTTATTTATTTATTTTGTAAGGGGCCCGGAGGTCCCCAGGGCCCCGGATGGAAACCTCCCTTTTTTTTTGTAAGGGGCCCAGCGGTCCTCTTCTGTTTTTTTTTGTGTTCGTCAGCACCCAAACCCCCTGCCTCTCAATTCGTGGCAGCCCCCCCCCTGCTTCTCAATTTGCGGTAGCCCCCCCCACTTCTCAATTCGCGGCAGAAGCACCCCCCCCCCCCGGTTCTACTCGGCTCCAGGGGGCCCATGCCTGAAGCTGTGTAAAATTCCTGATGGCGGCCCTGACTCTACACCTTAGCTTGGGCAGGCTCCATGTATAGGCTAAAGCTTGAGTTATGCAGGTTCCACAGTATAGGCTAAACCTTGACTTGTGCAGGCCCCATGTACAGACTAAGCCTTGGCTTTAGCAGGCCCTGTGTATAGACTAAGTCTTGGCTTTAGCAGGCCCTGTGTATAGACTAAGCCTTGGCCTTAGCAGGCCCTGTGTATAGGCTAAACCTTGACTTTTGCAAGCCCCATGTGTAGGCTAAATTTTGAATTGTGCAGACTGCATATATAGGCTAAACCTTGACTGGTGCTGGGCCCATGTGTAGACTGAACCTTAAATTGTTCAGGTCCCATGTATAGGCTAAACCTTGAATTTTGCAGGTTCTTGTGCATAGGCTAAACTTTGGCTTTTGCAGGCACCATGGAAGAGCTAAACATAGATTGTACAGGCCCAATGCATAGACTAAACTTTGGCTTGTGCAAGACCCATGTATAGGCTAAACTGTTAAGTGATATTAAAGCCTCCTTTTCTTAATTAAAATAAACATGTTATACTTACCTTCTCTGTGCAATGGTTTTGCACAGAGCAGCCCTGATCCTCCTCTTCTCGGGTCCCCCACTGATGCTCCCGAGACCGTAAAGTAGTATCAATATTCCCATCACACACTTTCCTGGATAGGGCTTTAGGAGTAACGGGTGCTGTAGCAACAACCAGCTCTAACTGGAAACATCACAGATCAAATACGCATATTCCCCATGACACCATGGATTGTTAATTACGTCCTAATCTTTATTGAAGAATGATCACATCACAGAGGACATAGTGCAACATTTTGGAGCTGCGCAGAACTCCTTTGTCAGGCATGTGACATCACATGCCTGACGAAGGGGTCCTGCATAGCTCCGAAACTTTGCACTATGTCTTCTGTGATGTGACCATTCTTCAATAAAGATTTGGACGTAATTGACGATCCGTGGTGTGCTGGCGAATACATACAGAAGACAGGAATGTACACATTAACTCACCATAATAGAAGGAGTTGGATTTGAGTCGGAAGTACGTTCCAACTGCCCGTGGCATGGACACATTGGCACCATTTCGTATCAGCTCTTGCGTAATTGCCAGATTCTGACGCATGACAGAAATGTGCAGCGCTGTCTGATCTGCCAGGACACAAGAAAGGGGGAAGCTGTGAACACAAAAGGACTTATATCACATTCTACAGACCTGTCAGTGAGTGTTTTGAGGATTTCCTTGTAGGGGAACTTCAGCCAATCCTTTTTTACATGGTTTGGAGAGACTAGGCATGGGTAAAAATGTGGGCTTCTTTTTGCTGTCTGATTTCCCACACTTCCTGTTCCAGAAATATACTAGGCACAGAGCATTAAGTACAGTTCATGGGGCCCCATAGCAAATTGTTGTTTGGAAACCTAGGTGACCTCCATACTGTCTTTAAAGTATGTCTAAGGCCCCATTCACACCTGAGCATTTTTCAGCTTGTAAAACGCTCAGCCCTGAAGCTCCAAAACGCCCAACAAGCAAATTCCCATTTCTATCGTCTGAAGCAAAACGTCTTAAGCTCAAAAGGAGTACATGAGCTTCTTTTTGGCAGATTATAAGCTTTTTTGGCCCCATAGACTTCAATAGAAACACCTGCAATGAGCAGAAAAACACTTGTAATACACTCATAACACCCTGGTGAAATGCTTGTAAAGCGATCAAATAGCAGCTCTCCACCCCAATTTGATTTTTGGGGCATGTTGGTTTGTTGCTGTGTTGTTCTCCCCTCACGTTAAGTGCTTTGGGACATCCCTGCTAGTGAGGATAAATAAAGCTGCTCTGTGTCCCGTAATGTAAAATAAAGAAAATTTGATTTTTGGCTTACCTGTAAAATCCATTACTTGGAGTACATCAGGGGACACAGAGGTCCCCGCCCCCTTTTGTATTGTGGTTTGTGACTTGTTACAAAAACTGCAGGGAGGGGTTATATCTAAGAAGGGACTTCCTGTTTTTTTGCTAGTGTCCAGTGACCTGTAAGTGGTGCATAACCCTGTTAGCAAGGATTAATAAAGCTACTCTGTGCCCTATGATGTAATCCAAGAAATGCATTTTATAGGCAAGACAAAAATCCAAATTTTGTTAACATCAGGCTTTGCATAAGAAGCAGTAAAGATGGTGATCCTTCATCTCTGGCAGGTGTGTTCCAGGATCACCAAACTTCAAGCAAAAGGCAGTATAGTGGAGCGCTGCAGTACCGCAATGCCTGGATAAAAAGCTTGGATAGCGTGCCAGGAGGCAATGCTCTCAATGTACATCTGGAGGTTTTAATTTAAGTGGTTGTAAACACATATATCCAGTGAAGTGACTGGCCTTAAGTAAAAAACACAGATGAAACAAATCCTCCTACGTAAGTTGTACCTGTTTATCTGCAGTCTTCTATTCTATACAAATCCCAAAAGCTGAGGGGTCAGAAAAAAAGGGGGCAGAGAGCTGAAGTCACACTCTGCAGAGCTCAGTGATGAGAGCTCTGAGAGCTGATTGGAGGGAAGGTTCACACCTCCTTCACACAGCACTCAGGAACAGAGCTGAGGCTGTCAATCAGTTGGAAGTCCTCCCCTGCTGTCACCTTTTTTCTCTTGGAGTCAAGAAAACTTGTCAGAAATGACTCATGCTGATAGCAGAGGAACAGGGCACTTAGTGCTATTAATTGAGACAAGTACACACTAAAGAGGGTTTTGCTTTGTTCATATTTTATGTCTGAGGTTAACAACCACTTTAAATTTCTGACTTAAATGCACCAGTAATGGTTCCTTTAATTACCTTTGTAGAGGTTGGATGTCATGGGCTGGTTAACGAGCTCTGGTGTATGTTCCAGCAGAATCTTCACAGACTCCAGGTTGTCATGGAACACGGCAAGATGTAGCGCAGTCTCTCCAACAGCACCTAGTAGAAAGTCCATCATTGTGAGACAGTGTCATAGCCTTATTGTCAGATAAAATGCAACTGAGATTCTTCATTCCCTTCCCTCTCCTTCCCTTCCTTCCTTTTCAACTTGGCACAATGTAGGTATGCAATATCTCATACCTGAGAGGCTGCAGTAGAAGGTGACATTCCCTGCACTACTACAGTAGTGCTTGCCACAATCTTCAATGTCCTGTCCTGAGTGGCTTTCCTTCTGCATAGTGACCACAGGGGGGTGCTTGCTTGGCGCTGCCACCATTTACAGATGGAATTGCATTTTCTCTGTGACTACAAGGTGTTCTCTGATTGGATGAGGTGGACATTTGTGACATCAAAACCCCTCCTCTCCATCTTGTCCAGTCTGACAATCCCTTGTAGTCACTGAAAAAAATACAAGGCTTTCTGTGAATAAGAGGAAGAGCCGAGCGAGTGACCTCAGTGGTCAGTATGCAGTGGTGTGCAGCTGCTCAGAACAGGACCCCGGAAGATTGCGGTGATAACTGTATTAGGGCCAACCATTACTGTGATTTTCAACTTCCCAGCTGCCCATCAGATATGAGATCAGCATACTTGCATTTATCCAAGCTAGACCAATGTAAGTATGCAACACAGGTCATACCTGGAATTCAGCTTTAATCTCAAGAGATGTGACTCAGGCCTCGTACACACGGCCGAGATTCTCGTCGAAAAAAACATGTCGTTTTTTTCGACGAGATTCTTGGACAAGAAACTTGTCCCGGCCGAGTGTACAGACGCTCGATTCAAAGAACCCGCGCTCGTCACATTCGATGCCATCGCCGCCATCTTGGTATACCCTACCTATGCCTAGGAAGCTACCGCGCATGCGTCAAATTCATTTCGAACATGCGCGGGCTTCCCGGAGTACAGGTAAGTGTACACACACTCACTTTTCTCGTCGAGAAACATGCCGACGAGAATCTCGACGAGAAAATAGAGAGCAGGATCTCTATTTTCTCGTCGAGATTCTTGTCGCTTTTCTTGACGAGAAACCATACACATGAACAAATTTCTCGACAAAAAATCTCTGCCAGCAAGTTTCTTGCTGGTTTTTGCCGAGAAACTCGTTCGTGTGTACGAGGCTTAACAGTTGTGCAGAGTTCAGTTATCAGTGGTCTCAGGAGAGAAAGTTTGAAGTTCTGCATTAGAACAGGCTGATTTTAACCACTTAAGGACCAGGCCTATTTGTGACATTTGTTGTTTACAAGTTAAAAATAGTATTTATTGCTAGAAAATTACTTAGAACCCACAAACTTTATATAATATAAATATATATATGTGTAGCGGGTATGTACTATTTAAAGGTAGCACTGGGTGGTAGTATGACCCTGATGCACTGATTGGTAGAGTAGGGCTGTGTTTTCATTTGTGTGAAGACATTGGTGGTGTTTAGTTCCCTGCGGCCCAGTAGGTGGCGTTGTCGCTTTGGGCCGGGGTTGAACCACCACTGCAGTGCCGTCCCCTTTTTGACCTCTCACAGCAGCTGTACTGTGGGGCGGGGAACCCGCTGGGCTTGCTGGGAGAGGGTATAAAGTGGGCGGACATCTTCACCACGAGGTCCGAGTCCCAGGCACCTTCAGCCTGAGGGCTGCTGTCCATGGTCGGTGTTCAGGCACCCTTGGCCTGTACATGTGGAGTTCGTGTTCCGTCCCAGACACCTTCAGTCTGGGGTGAGGTACTCAAGTGGAGGCCTGGGGCCCAGTACCTTCCACTGGGTCCCGCGAGGGAGGGATCATCCTAAGGTGCCCTGGGTGTCGGGTGCCTGAATCCAGGGTGTAAGGGACCAGAGGGGGGGATCCTCCCGAAGAGCTGGTGCAGCATATTGCCAGTGCCGGGTGGACCTCTGGAGACCGTCCGGATGGATGTCTTTCCCAAACAGGGGCCAATTCATCAGGGGAAGGTGATTCATGTTCTATGACCGGCGGCAGCGGTCCATCTAATCAACCCAGGTCGGTGGCAGAGACCTGCTCTTAGGCCTGTGGCAGGGGCCTCAACAGTTCACCCGGTCGGTGGCAGCGACCAATCTCACGGTCGGTGGCAGAGACTGTGCGTCAAGCCTATTTGCACTAAAAGGAATAGGAGAGTTCACTGTGCCTGGACCTGCTCGTATCCACACCCTGTCTGTTCATTTAAAAGTTCAACTGATGCTGTTCACTTGTCAAGAAGAATAAAGAAGTGTTGGACTTTTTATGGTGTGGGGCTCTATTACTGACAGTTAAACTCAAGGAGAAGCGGAGGCTCCATCCAGAACACAGGCCCAAAGGTAAAATAAGTGTTGGCTTTCACCTCTGCACATTAGAGGACATAGGCCCTAGTGAACCTGATCCTCCTCCCGCATACCCCTAGACAAGCAAGCCGTTTTATTTACAAAGGGGACGGGGGTGAGGCCGCTACATATATATATATATAAAAATATAAATATAAATATATATATATATATATATATATATATATATATATATATATTAGCAGAGACCCTAGAGAATAAAATGGAGATCGTTGCAGTACGTTATGCCACCCCGTATTTGGGCAGTGGTCTTGCAAATGGATTTTTTTAGGAAAAAATATACTTTTGTTAAATTAAAAAATAAGTAAACAGTAAAGTTAGCCCATATTTGTGTATAATGTGAAAGATGATGTTATGCCAAGTAAATAATACATGTCATTCTTTAAAATTGCACGCGCTCGTGGAATGGTGACAAGCTACGATACTTAAAAATCTCCATAGGCAACGCTTTAAAAATTTACAGGTCTAGTGCTATAATAATGCTCTTGCTCTAACGATCAAGGCGATATCTCACATGTGTGGTTTGAACATCATTTACATATTTATTTATTTTTTATCACTTTTGTTCTGCCCTCACTATACGTGGCTGAGGTATAGGTAGATAGACAGCTAAATCTCCTCCCTTAACAACTCATTGAGGCAGGCGCAAGGTCCTTTTTTCAACTTTTATTGCAGGGGAGTTGGAGTAAAAATAAAAGAAATAACATACAATGAGTATACACAATATACAAATATACAGTCCTAACACACTAGTCTAACTAGGGAAAAGAATTATAATCATACCGGCGATGTTTCCATAAGGCTGACATTAGAATTGCAGCTGAATAGGTGTGGAGTCCTCTGGAGAAGGTGCATGTCTGCAGAAGAAAGATGGATACTGGGGGCTGTCTCTCAGACCTCATTATATAGATCAGTGGAATTATGGGAAGCTATGGTGGCTTTTAAGCAACAATCTCTATCTACCTTCAGTAAATTATTCATAGATACTAAGTATGTAAAAGAGCCACTAGATTAGATGGCGATATTGCAATGTATTTACAAACCATTAGCATATTCAACAATTAAACAAAAGCACATAACAAACACTTGCTGAAGGCATGACACTCCCCATATGGTATCCCATGGATACCAACTATGGTGGTCCCTCTGGGGAGAGAGGTATAATTAGTTCGGACACAGGTCTGAGGAAAAGTTTAGGTTTGTCTTGCTTCATGACCTTAACTTCAACTTTCCTGACTTTCTCATCTTTGCTTGGAAACACTTGGGTTATCAGGCCCAAGGGCCATTAATTTCTCCTTGACTGAGAGTCTTTCACAAGAACAGCGGTGCCAGGTTCCATGTTGGGTTTGCTGTCTTCAAGGGGATTGGGTTTCTTTAGAGGACAGTCTTTTGGAACATTATTGTGTTTTTTAAGACACTCTAGTGTTAGTGCATATGTCTCTTGTTGGACACAATGGATGATAACATTTTTAGCCTGTGTGAGCTCATCCACTGTGTATGCCTTGCGACAATAGTGCCAACTGTTGCAATGTCTTGATCCTGTAGGTGTGGCTTTAAAAGATCTGGCAATGGAAATTAAGCAGGTTATAGCTCTGTGTAAAGACTTCCAAGTGAAGAATCTATGAAAGTGCTTGGATCCGAACATTTTGTTAGCAACTGTTGTGTGTAGTGCAGAAACCTGAGGGTGGGTTTCTGCATCAGGTTCAGGCTCCATCAGTACATATGTGCCTTTTTCAGGAGTGAGTAGAGAATCCCAATCACATGTGACTGCAGTAAGCTCTCTGAACAGCATCTTACCTTGGACAGTCACTGGTGCTGCAAACCCGAGTGGGTCATACAGACTGTTTGTTGTAGACAAGACACCTCGCCGTGTGAAAGGCTTTGGCTCCTGGTCGACCTGGAAGGGTGAGGGTGTCAGACTTGAGATCCCAATTGAGTCCTAGGCTGCGCAGCATGGGTAGCGAGTCTGTTGCCAAGTCTAGGTCTTTCAACTCACTGGCGTAATCTTGAGAGGAGAAGGCCTCCATAACAGACTTGCTGTTTGAAGCTATCTTATGCAACCTAAGGTTTGAACAGGCAAGTGTGGTTTGGGTCCTCTTAAGTAGACTGATTGCAGCCTCAGGCGATGGAAGTGACATCAGACCATCATCTACATAAAAGTCTCTCTCAATGAACTGTCTAACATCTTGCCCATAGTCGTTTTCACCTTCTTGGGCAGATAGCTCAAGTCCATAGATAGCAACAGCAGGGGACGGGCTATTGCCAAAAACATGCACTTTCATGCGGTATTCTACAATGTCTTTAGTGGGGTTGTTATCCCTAAACCAGAAGAATCTCAGAAAGTTCCTGTGTTCTTCCTTGACTTGAAAACTGTGAAACATTTGTTGTATGTCAGCAACTATGGCGATGGCTTCTTTGCGGAATCTGATGAGAACGCCAAGAAGTGTGTTTTGAGATCTGGTCCTTTTAAGAGGACATCATTGAGAAAGATTCCTTCATACTGGGAGCTGGAGTCAAATACAACTCAGATTTTTCCTGGCTTCTTGGGGTGGTAAACACCAGAGATAGGTAGGTACCAGCACTCTTCTTTCTCTTTCAGTGGTGGAGCTACCTCTGCATGGCTGTCTTCAAACATCTTACTCATGAACGAGAAGAAATGCTCTTTCATTTCTGGTTTCCTTTGAAAATTGCGCCTGAGAGAAGAAAAGCTTTTTAGAGCCTGTAGTCTGTTGTTAGGAAGACACGGTCTCTGTGTTTTGAAAGGCAGGGGTGCTACCCAGCTGTTTGCATCATTTTTGTAGAATCCCTGTTTTATTACCTTCAAGAAGATATGATCTTCAATAGATAGGGCAATTTTGTGGTCTTCTTTTGTCTTTTGGAAAACCGAGCATCCCAACTGACCTTTGTCTTCATCACAGGGAAAATTGCTAGTGTAAAGGTTGGAATGTATGACCCTCACAGGTTTCTCTTTTATAATGAATCTGTTGGGGCAAGGTGGGAAAAGGCATGGACGCCCATTCTCCAATGTCCTTGTAAAAAGAGAGTTCACAATGGTTGGTTTGTGAGCATTTCCTAGGCAGACATCGCCTATAGGGACCTATCATAGGTCCAGCTTCTGAGCATAAGCAGAGTTGTGGGGGCAATTGATTTGTTTTCTCACTTTGTGAACTCTGATTATATCTCTCCCAAGCAGGAGCACTATCTGAGCCTGAGGATCAAGCGTAGGGATGAGATGTGCTATGCTCTTCAGATGTCTGTGATGGAACGCCACTTCAGGTGTAGGGATCTTCCCTCTTTCAGTTGGGAACTGATTGCACTCAATTAAGTTTGGCAAAGGCAGGGATGTTTGGCCGTCAATGGATTAGATTTGGTAACCAATGGCCCTTCTTCCGGTTTCTTCACTCACACCCGTACAAGTCTTGAGTGAGTATGAAAAGCTGGCTCCCTTGATTTCAAAGGTGTCGAAGAAGGCTGAGCTGGCAAGTGATCTGTTGCTTTGATCGTCCAAGATCGCATACAGCTTTACTACGTTTTTTCTGTGACCTATGGGGTAAACTGTGACAAGACAAATCTTGGAGCAGGATTAGCCAAAGAGACCTTCTCCGCAGACTTGGGTGCACTTGGGTTTCACTACAGGAGGTACTGTGTCTCGCTGCTCCAGCCTGGTTTGAGGGGGTAAGAGTGCTCTGTGCTGTCACACTCTGAACAGTTTATGCCCACTTTGCAGTTCTTTGCAAGGTGCAAAGATGATGCACAGCACCTGAAGCAAATTCTATTTTCTTTGAGGAAGGTTTTGCGATCTTGGAGAGTCTTTTCTCTGAAACCTCTGCACTTTAGCAATGGGTGGGGCTTCTTGTGAAGAGGACACTCTCTGCTTGGGTTCTCTGTTGGTGATACGTTTGTTTTGTGTACTGCAACAGATATGTCTTTAAAGTTGCGAGCTGAAGTAGGCTTAGCTGTCCTAGGGTAAGTAGAGTCAGATGATGAGAATTCAAAGCTGGGATAATTTTTAGTCTTTGCTTGTTGGTGAAAAAAGTCCACAAAGAATGAGAATGGTGGGAAAGGGACATTATGCTTTTGCTTGTAGTGGGAGCCTTGTGTAACCCACATTTTTTGAAGGCTGTAAGGCAGTTTTTGCACTATGTGGTTAACATTACGGGCTGTATCTAGAAAAGCAAGGCCTGGCAGCAAATCTCCTTCTGTCTTGGCTAATTGGAGCTCTGTCACCAGGTTGCTTAACTCTCTCAGCTTCTGGAAGCCTTTGTTAGGAATCTTAGGGAAGTGCTCTATTCTTTTAAAAAGTGAATTTTCTATGGCTTCTGGGGAACCGTAACATTTCTCAATTCTCTCCCATATCATGCTCAGTCCTTGTGCTTGGATAGTTAACATTGGTGTCTCTGATTCTTCTTGCATGCTCTGCTGACACATTCCCCAGCCATTTCATTAAGAGATCAGCCTCCTCACTTGCAGATAGATCTAGAGATTTTATTGCATTTCTGAAGGACGATCGCCATGCTCTATAGCCTTCAGGCCGGTCATTAAACCTTGTGAGTCCTTTTGTCAACAGTTCACGCCGTGCAAAGAACTTGAGAAAATCCAACATACCTTGGTCTTTGTGTGAGTAGTCTGGAGGTGCTGTGCTGTGCGGGGAACTTGGTGGGTATTTGTGGTCGTCAGAAGTGCTGTCGTTGTGATTTCTACCCCACGACCCTTCCTTTCTGAAGTGGGTGACTGCATCATAGGGGTTTGATAGCTTGGATGCAAGTTGCACTGAAGGTTTACTGAGTATGGGATTATTTTCTTGTTTATAGTAAGGTGTGTGGACGGCAGGAGTCGACTCTGCTCTTGGAGCTGAATGCAGGCAGTCACCTGGCTTGGCATGTTGCAGAACATAGTCTGAAGTACGGTGCAAATTGTCATGATAATCAGGTTTAGTTTCAACCTGATTTCTTTTTATGAAGAGGTAAGTAAAACCTTGGACAGAGGTGTGGCGGTGGACATGGTATACTTGGATTTTGCAAAAGCGTTCGATACAGTTCCCCACATGAGGCTCATGTGCAAGGTAAAGTCTACAGGATTGGAAATATCAGTTTGTAAATGGATAGAAAACTGTCTAAAAGACAGAATTCAGAGAGTCGTGGTTAATGATTCTTACTCTGAATGGTCTAAGATTATCAGTGGTGTACCCCAAGGTTCAGTGTTGGGACCCTTACTTTTTAATATCTTTATAAATGATATTGGGTCTGAGATCAAAAGTAAAATTTCTGTCTTTGCAGATAACACTAAGCTATGCAGTGGAATAACGTCCTTACAGGATGTCGCCAATTTACAAGCTGACCTCAATGCCCCATCTAATTGGGGGACTATGTGGCAGATGAGGTTTAATGTTGATAAATGTAAAGTTATGCACTTGGGGGCTAATAATATGAATGCATCATACATACTAGGGGGAGTACAACTGGGGGGATCCATAGTGGAGAAGGATCTGGGGGTTTTGGTAGATCATAAGCTCAATAATGGCATGCAATGCCAAGCTGCAGTTTCCAAAGCGAGCAAAGTCCTTTCTTGTATTAAGAGAGGTATGGACTCCAGAGAGAGAGAGATATCATTTTTCCCCTGTTCAAATCATTAGTAAGACCTCATCTGGAATATGCAGTTCAGTTTTGGGCCCCAGTTCTCAAAAAGGATATTGGGGAACTGAAGAAAGTGCAGAGAAGGGCAACCAAACTGATAAGAGGCATGGAGGAGCTCAGCTATGAAGAAAGATTAGAGGAACTGAATTTATTCACTCTTGAGAAGAGGAGATTAAGGGGGGATATGATCAACATGTACAAATATATAAGGGGTCCATATAGTGAACTTGGTGTTGAGTTATTCACTTTACAGTCAACACAGAGGATAAGGGGGCACTCTTTACGTCTAGAGGAAAGGAGATTTCACCTCCAAATACGGAAAGGTTTCTTCACAGTAAGAGCTGTGAAAATGTGGAATAGACTCCCTGCAGAGGTGGTTCTGGCCAGCTCAGTAGATTGCTTTAAGAAAGGCCTGGATTCTTACTTAAATGTACATAATATAACTGGGTACTAACATTTATAGGTAAAGTTGATCCGGGGAATATCCGATTGCCTTTTGGGGGATCAGGAAGGAATTTTTTTCCCTGCTGTAGCAAATTGGATCATGCTCTGCTGTTTTTTTTTTGCCTTCCTCTGGATCAACTGTGGGTATAGAATTAGGTATATGGGATTATATGATATTATTATTTTTTTTTTTATGGTTGAACTGTGTCTTTTTTCAACCTGACTAACTATGTAACTATGTAACTATGTAAGTATGTTGCTGAGTCTCTCACTGGTGGGGATGGCAAGTTCCTTTAAGATGTCTGCCTCAGCGACTGCTGCTTCCTTCTCTGCAGCCAATTTCTTTAACTCAGCATCTATGCGTAGCTTCTCTAATTTCATTTGCATCTCTTTTTCAGCAAAGACAGCCTTTACTTTTGCAGCTTCTGTTTTTGCGTGGACGATAGCGACCAAGTCGCTGCTCATTGACCTCTTTGAGCTCCTGGAGCTAACTGAGACTTGAGACCTTGTCTCTAATGGCTCTGACTTTTTCTCTGACATGATGTCTTGCAATGTGGAAGCTTGTCAAAGGCTGCTGCTTCACTGGGCTTCTGTGTGCAAGCCTGTTTGTGGCCACCGTTTTACTGGCTTTCTATGTGCAAGCCTGCTTGGTGCTGCCGTTTTAATGTTCTGCCCTCACTATACGTGGCTGAGGTATAATTAGACAGACAGCTAACTCTCCTCCCTTAACAACTCATTGAGGCAGGCGCAAGGTCCTTTTTTCAACTTTTATTGCAGGGGGAGTTAGAGTAAAAATAAAAATAAAAGAAATAACATACAATTAATATACACAATATACAAATATACAGTCCTAACTAGTGGTGCAACGGATCGGTGACGATCCGTGATCCGAACGGGTCACCCCGTTCGGATCGGCACACACCGCAATCCGCGGAGCGATCCGCGGCCTCGGCCTTAGGAAAGGCCGCGGCTTCGGCCTAGCTCCGGAGCCGCGGCCATCTTGGTACACCCGGCGGCGGCCGCCTTGTGCGTGCTGACGTCATCACCCCTCACCTTCGCTGCTCGTGGATCTGAACTGGCCGGCGGGAGAGCAAGGTAAGTGGGGGAGATGCCCATTACAGGGGGAGAAGATTGTGGATATTACAGGGGGAGAAGATTGTGGATAGTGTTGAGCGAACCCGAACTGTAAAGTTCGGGTCCGTACCGAACTTTAGCTTTTTCCCGAACCCGAACCCGGACTTTGCCCAAAAGTCCGGGTTCGGGTTCGGCAATCTAATTACGCATTTAGAAATGCTTCAGGGGCCAGCCAATCACCTTTTGATTAGCTGGTGTGCCCTTAGAGGCCATCATAGCCATGCCTACTAATGGCATGGCTGTGATTGGTCAGTGCAACATGTGACCCAGCTTCTATATAAGCTAGAGGCACACAGCACACATGTCACTCTGCTTCAGAATAGATAGGGAGAGGATCTAGTCTGCTGCTGCTGCTTTTAGGGAGAGATAGAAAAATAGATGAGGTAGTCCTGATTCTACAATCTGAGGGAAAAGATAGAGAGATAGTGTAGTGTAGGGCCAGGTTCCTGTGTTGGTGCTTTCAGGGAGAGAGAATATTATATAGAAGTCCAGATTCAGAGATTAAAATCAGCGATCTGCATAGGTTTACCTGTTTGTGTTGCAGTGCAGTCTTTTTACACTGCCATGAGCCCAGTGTCAGAGAAAATCTAACTTTTAGGGGAAAAAAAAAAGGCACTTTATTGTGCTCTTTTCCAAAAGACCCATAGGGCAAAAAAAAAAAAAGCATTTTATTTTGCTTGTGCAAAAAAAGACCCGTTTAGGGCAAAAAAAAAAAAAAAAAAATTTGCACTTTAATGTACGCTTGCAAAAAGAGCCATTCAGGGGCACAAAAAATAGTTTGCAGTGTGTTATACATATTTGGAGGTGTGTGAAATAAACAAACAATTTCTATATAGTTTTCTCCTACTGTGCTATACTAAAAAAACAACATTTTTTTTGAATAGCATTTTCTGCAGTTCTGTAGCTGTGCGATTCAGCGGTTACATACTGTGGGTGTGTTCTGCTCTTCCAAAAAACGCCGTTTAGGGGCACAAAAAATAGTTTGCAGTATGTTATACATATTTGGAGGTGTGTGAAATAAACAATTTCTATATAGTTTTCTCCTACTGTGCTATACTAAAAAAAAAACATTTTTTTTGAATAGCATTTTCTGCAGTTCTGTAGCTGTGCGATTCAGCGGTTACGTACTGTGGGTGTGTTCTGCTCTTCCAAAAACACCCATTTAGGGCAAGATCCTAAATTTGGAAAATATGAGGAGAAGGTCAAAGGGACGTGGTGGCCCTGGTCGTGGTGCTGCTGGTGGAGCTCCTGTTGCAGGGAGAGGACGTGGTGGATCTGTGCCAGATACACGCACAAGTGAAACACCTTCCTCAGGTGCGAGTAGGCGACCGAGCCTGCGGCGGTATTTTGTCGCGCCTAATGAGGCTGTACGAATGTTTAGGCCAGGACAAGTACAGGCGATAGTAGATTGGGTTGCTGACAGTGCCTCGGGTTCCTTCACATTGTCTCCCACTCACTCTTCTGATGAAAGAACAGAGTTGGCACCTGAAACCCATGTCCATCAGTCTTTCACCTCACCCCCTTGCAAATCAGCCAAGCAGTCTGAGCCCCAAATCATGCAGCAGTCTCTTCTGCTTTTCGATGACTCTGTTAGCAGGGTTTCCCAGGGCCATCCACCTAGCCCTGCCCCAGAAGTGGAAGAGATTGAGTGCACCGATGCCCAACCACTTATGTTTCATGATGAGTACATGGGAGGACCATCGCAGTACGTCTCGGATGATGACGAAACACAGGTGCCAACTGCTGCTGCTTTCGCAATTGTGCAGACAGACAAGGAGGGCAGGGGTGAAGACTGGTGGAAGATGATGTGGAGGACGATGAGGTCCTTGACCCCACATGGAATGAACAATATGCAGGTGACCAGTGTAGTTTGGAGGAAGAGGCGGTGGTCGCACAGAGCCACCAGCACAGCAGAAGAGGGAGCAGGGTGCAAAAGCGGAGCGTCCGTCCGCTAGACAGTATGTCTGCTACTGCCCAATGCAGCAAGGGACCGAGCACACCAAAGCCAGGTCCAAGGAGTTCCCTAGCGTGGCAGTTCTTCACACAATGTGCTGATGACAAGACACGAGTGGTTTGCAGGCTGTGCAATCAGAGGCTGAAGCGAGGCATAAACGTTCTCAACCTGAGCACAACCTGCATGACCAGGCATCTAAGTGCAAAGCACGAGCTGCAGTGGAGTAGACACCTCAAAAACCAAGAAAGGTCTCTGGCTCCTCCTGCTTCCTCTTCTGCTGCAGTCTCGGCCTCTTCATCCACATCTGTAGTGACAGTGGCACCTGCCACCCCGCAAACAGAGGATCTGCCAGCAACACTACCACCTGGGTCACCAACCATCTCCACAATGTCCCATGGAAGCGTTCAGCTCTCTATCTCCCAAACATTGGCGCGGAAGAGGAAGTACCCCCCTAGCCACCCGCGATCCCTGGCCCTGAATGCCAGCATTTCAAAACTCCTGGCCTTTGAAATGCTGTCATTCCGTCTGGTGGAGACGCAGAGTTTTAAAAGCCTGATGTCATTGGCTGTCCCACAGTACGTCGTGCCCAGCCGCCACTATTTTTCCAGGCGAGCCATCCCTTCCCTGCACAACCAAGTGGGGGACAAAATCAGGTGTGCACTGCGCAACGCCATCTGTGGCAAGGTCCACCTAACTACGGATGTGTGGACTAGTAAGCACGGTCAGGGACGTTATATCTCCCTAACAGCACACTGGGTAAATGCAGTGGCGGCTGGGCTTGAGGCAGATAGCAGTTTGGCGCATGTCCTTCCACCACCGAGGATTGCAGGGCGCTTCAGTTTGCCTCCTGTTGCTAACTCCTCCTACTCCGCTTCCTCATCCGGTCAGCGTAACACCTTCACCACCAACTTCAGCACAGCCAGGGGTAAACGACAGCAGGCAGTTTTAAAACTTTCCTGTTTGGGGGAAAAACCCCACACCGCGCAGGAGTTGTGGAGGGACATGGAACAACAGACCAATGAGTGGTTGCTGTCAGTGAGCCTCAAGCCCGGCCTGGTGGTGTGCGATAATGGGCGAAATCTCGTAGCAGCTCTGGGCCTAGCCGGTTTGACGCACATCCCTTGCCTGGCGCATGTGCTGAACTTGGTGGTCCAGAGGTTCCTTAAAAATTACCCCAATATGCCAGAGCTGCTGCAGAAAGTGCGGGCTGTGTGTGCGCACTTTCGGCGCTCTCACCCTGCTGCTGCTCGCCTGTCAGCGCTGCAGCGTAACTTCGGCCTTCCCGCTCACCGCCTCATATGTGACGTGCCCACAAGGTGGAACTCCACCTTGCACATGCTGGCCAGACTGTGCGAGCAGTGCAGGCGATAGTGGAGTTTCAGCTGCAGCAATCACGCGTGAGTCGCTCTGCGGAACAGCACCACTTCACCACCAATAACTGGGCCTCCATGCGAGACCTGTGTGCCTTGTTGCGCTGTTTTGAGTACTCCACCAACATGTCCAGTGCCAATGACGCCGTTCTTAGCGTTACTATCCCAGTTCTATGCCTCCTTGAAAAAACGCTTCGGGCGATGATGGAAGAGGATGTGCCACAGGAGGATGAGGATGAGGAGGAGGAGGAGGAAGCGGGATCATTTCAAAGGCTTTCAGGGCAGTCTTTCACAAGTGGCTACGAGGGTGGGTTCCTGCACCAACAAACGCCAGGTACACAATTGTCCGGCAGAAAGGGCACAGTTCTGGAGGATGACGAGGTGGAGGAGGAGATGGAGGAGGAGGAGGAGCCATTTTCACAGCAGGGTGGCACCCAGACCAGCTCGTGGCCTTCACTGGTGCGTGGCTGGGGGGATACAGAGGACACAGACGATACACCTCCCACAGAGGACAGCTTTTCTTTGCCTCTGGGCAGCCTGGCACACATGAGCGATTACATGCTGCAGTGTTTCCGCAATGACCGCCGAGTTGCCCACATTTTAACTGGTGCTGATTACTGGGTGGCCACCCTGCTGGATCCCCGTTACAAGGACAACGTACCGTCCTTAATTCCCTCACTGGAGCGGGATCGTAAGATGCGCGAGTACAAGCACACGCTGGTAGACGCGCTGCTGGTGGCATTCCCACCTGACAGCGGGCGTACGGTGGAAGCACAAGGCGAAGGCAGAGGAGGAGGAAGAGGTCGCCAACGCAGCCGGGGCACCGGCAGCACCTCAGAAGGCAGGGTTAGCATGGCTGAAATGTGGAAAAGCTTTGTCAGCACGCCACAACAACCAGCACCACCAGCTGAGATGGAACGTCTTAGCAGGAGGCAGCATTTCACCAACATGGTTGAGCAGTATGTGTCCACAGGCCTACACGTACTGGATGACGGGTCTGCCCCCTTTAACTTCTGGGTCTCCAAATTGGGCACATGGCCTGAGCTTGCCCTTTATGCCTTGGAGGTGCTGGCCTGCCCTGCAGCCAGTGTATTATCTGAACGTGTATTTAGCACGGCAGGGGGCGTTATCACAGACAAGCGCAGCCGCCTGTCCAGAGCCAATGTGGACAAGCTCACGTTCATTAAAATGAACCAGGCATGGATCCCACAGGACTTGTCCGTACCTTGTGCAGAATAGACATGTATACCGGTGTTGTGACAAAAACTGTCCGGCCATCGGATTGTGTCCGGCCCATACTGCGAAGGCGCAGCGCTTGCGCAGTACAGAGGACAAGGAGATTCACAAAATCTCCGAAGATGAACGGCGCCTGCGCTGTGAGTGCAGGTTCAAGCCCCACCATCCAAGTGGACATACGGTAGCACATAGTAACAGGGCCCCTCACGGGCTCGGTTCGATCGCCACGCTTCGGGCACGGCCTCACTTGGCTCGGCTTGAACCACGGATGGTGTGACCTTCACCTGAACTCACCACGCAGGCGCCGTTCGTCTTGGGAGATTTTCGAAATCCCCTTGTCCTACATACTGAGCAAGCGCAGTACAGGGTGGACACTATTTGACGGGGGACAGAATTCGACACATCACCGGCCTTACCCAGCCATTGTTGTATTTTTGAATCAGTGTTGGCTACCTCGTCCTCCTCCACCGCCACTTCCACCTACACAGCCACATCCACCGCCACCTCAACCTCCTACTCCACATGGACCTCGTCCTCCTAGGTCAAGATTATTATTTTTTATTTTTATTTTTTTATGTTATTTTAAGTTATTTCCCTATCCACATTTGTTTGCAGAGCACTTGCCATGCTCTTAACAACATTTTGCTGCCATTTGCAGCCCTCTAGCCCTTTCCATTACTTTTTTAGAGCCTTTTTAGTCCTTAGAAGTCCGGGTCCCCATTGATTTCAATGGGGTTCGGGTTCGGGTCCGGGTTCAAGTTCGGTCCCGAACCCGAACTTTTTTCCGAAGTTCGGCCGAACCCGTCGAACCCGAACATCCAGGTGTCCGCTCAACTCTAATTGTGGATATTACAGGGGGAGAAGATTGTGGATATTACAGGGGGAGAAGATTGTGGATATTACAGGGGGAGAAGATTGTGGATATTACAGGGGGGGAAGATTATGGATATTACAGTGAGGGGGAAATTACATGGATATTAGTAATTTTTTTTTTTGCCGATCCGAAAATGATCCGATCCGTGACCCCTGATCCGAGGATCGATCCGATCCGTGAGTTTTTTGATCCGTTGCACCCCTAGTCCTAACACACTAGTCTAACTAGGGAGAATAATTATAATCATACCGGCGAGGTTTCCATAAGGCTGACATTAGAATTGCAGCTGAATAGGTGTAGAGTCCTCTGGAGAAGGTGCATGTCTGCAGAAGAAAGATGGATACTGGGGGCCGTCTCTCAGACCTCATGATATAGACTAGTTGAATTATGGGAAGCTACGATGGCTTTTAAAGCGGTTGTATACCCTGTTTTTTAACTTTTACCTACAGGTAAGCCTATGGGACTTGCGGCTTCCCCAAAGTCCGGGAGATCAGGCGCAAAAATGTGACTCGAGAATAAGCCGAGGGGGGCATTTTCAGCACAAAAAAAATGTGCTGAAAAACTCGGCTTATACTCGAGTATATACGGTACTTCGCATTCCTCTTCTGCACATAATACCCACCTCCATACACTCCGCACTCATCATCTGCACATTCTACCCACCTACATACACTCTGCACATTATGGACCAGAAACAAGTATGCCAACCAGAAAAGTCAAAGAAAGGGGCATACCTATTATGGTTAGTGACTGACAGTATTAAAGCATGATAGGGTGGGAATAAATCTTAAATAGAGCATTTAGCATTGAATAATGGGGCAAAATATGGACTTCAGCCCACAAGACCTTACTTTATACAGAAAACTGCAAACAAATGGTCACTACCTCTGCCTAGAACTGTTCTTCGTAGCAAGGAAGAGCGAGGCATGTCAAACAAAACCAAAGACAATTCTCAGTTCAACTTACCAACCAGCCTGCAACCAACCAAATTACTCTGTCTAAAGGCAACATGTACACTACGGCTCCTAAACTCAACTCCATAAAAGCCTATGTATTCATGTACACATAGGCTTTTACAAGAGTTTAGGAGCTGCTGTGATTAAGGGAGCTTATACCCCTCCCTCCTCAAAGCAGAAGAATTGTGTTCAGGATAGGAACGTTTTGACCGCCAGCCGGTGGAAAATGCAAACCGTGGAACAATTTTGCTGCAAATTTGCAGCGTTTTGCATTTACCCTGGCCTGTAAAAAAGTAGGCTGTGTGTACATGAAGCCTAACAGAATGCGTTCAAAACAGGGGTTTAGTTTGCACACATTCGCAAATACATGCAACACCATTCCATGTGTTCCTTGCTGCGAAGGCCAGTTATAGGTGGGGGATAGTGGCCATTTGTTTGTACTGTTGGAAAAACTGGTGAGGGGGTGCACTAGACACCTTTGCTGCCATTGTGCTATTTGCTGGGTGTCCAGTGCACCCCTGTGCCTTTAAGGAGGGATGGGCTCCCTCCAGGCTTACCTTCTCTCTGACTATCCAATATTATATATGTGCTTCTATTATGGAGGCTCTCAAAAATGTATAGAGTTAGGACTGCAGATAATACTGGGGTTCCGTGAAGTGGTTTTGCAACTTATGCATGTATTTGCAAATGTGTGCACGTGAAACACCTGTTTTTAACTCATACTGTTAGGATAATTTGGTTGGTTGCAGGCTGGTTGGTAAGCTGAGCTGGGAATTTTCTTTGGTTTTGTTTTACTAAGAAAACAAATTCAAAATCACACCCCTGACTTTGTATATACCCTCAACTTAAATAAGGTGCCTTTTGCCCCCTCCAATTATTTGTTGGGATCCCAGACCTAATATGTCTAAAACCTCCAAAAAGTTAATTCTACATATGTTGACAGCAGCAAGACGCTTAATTGCCTCCCTGTCAGGTCTGGGCTCTCAGCCCTTCCTTCTCTATGCTCAGGTTGCTCAGCTGTTGGTTAATTGACAGTACTCATCGTTCCACAGTGGCTGACCCGTTGATCATCTCCTCCTCGTCAGTCAAGCCCACAGCCAACCCCTTCTGGCTATTTAAACTGCCTGGTTCATTTCTTCAATGCCTTCACCTTGGTCAACATATCTAGGGACTCTCTGCTGAGTTTCTGTTGAAGACTTGCCTGGCTGATGTCCCTCAACCTTTTCAACACAGAGGAACCCTTGAAATAACTTCCCAGTCTCAGTGAACCCCTGCTAAAAATTACTATATCTACAACTCATGATGGTCATTGGGAAGAATTGCCCCCTCAAGATAGCTAAAAAGATCAATGATGTCAGTGGGGACTTATCTGAGAGGTGGATTTGCTCATTGCTCAAAGAACCCCTAGCAACCTCTGAACAATGAGATGACATAGAAATATCAAACACCAACCTCTGAAATCCTTGAAACACTTGAAATGTATGCCCTATATTTATAAAATGGATCACCATCTATATTTGCCAATAGCTTCACAGAATGTCCCATTGTGTCTCAGGCCATCTTAGTTCTTCATTCTTACCGATGTGTGGGCATTAAAGTGTTCATAACATACATCCGCTGTTGTGCATTGTGCATGCACTTTGTGATGAGTTGCAGTGCTTGTCTTTTTATTTAATTTAACCTGACATTTATGTAACTCTATGCACGGCAACATATTGCACAGCACAACAAAACAAGCCTTTTTTTTTTAAAGCGACAAACAATCAAGCACATTAGTGTGTACTAAAACATAAGGTAAATTGCCTTGCATTTGGACTGCATTGGGCTACGCTGCCTAACACAGCGCTATATGGGGCTGGTGTGAACAAGTTCTTACTAAACTATATTTTTCTCCCAAATATCAAGATGTTTTGTTACATTGAAATGGTATTTGAGAAAATTTGATCATTAAAGTGCATTTAGGCCTCATGCACACTGAATGCTTTGGCCATCTCTTCTTGACGCCTTTCCTCTTGGCAGCGGTATTTGGCAGACAAAATACTTGCAACTTGTTAACGAGTGTATTGCATTTAGGCACATCAAGTGCTTGGCTGTTAATTCATTTCATTGGCCAGAATATTAATTTTGGCCATTGAAATTAATTAATGCTAAAGCCCTTTACATGTATCAAGCATTTGTTCTGCCAAAATGATGCTGCTCCTGGACATGCTTGCAGTGTTTTTTTTCTGCCTTTAAATGCCCCTGCCTCTAGACTCCTCTAAAGGCCTGTGTGTGCATGGTCACATAGGCTAACATGCAGGGGTGTTTAGAGGCAGAAAAAAAAAAGTAAGACACCCCAAAGAGCAGCATTAAAAACATCTAGTGTGTTTTTAACCAAAAAAAAAAAAAGGGGTATCGTGATGCTGAGGCAGCTAGTATTTTGGCAGTTGCTATGTTTCTGACCTTGTTTCAAAAGGGCCTTTTCACTTCTAAAAACAGAGAAAAAAAATGGAATATACAGTATATATGCAGACATTGCTAAAAGAACATTTTTGCTGTCCAAAGCTTCAAAGCAGAATTAGGACCCATCCCCGATTTTCAGACCTAAACTACAGTTGGAATCTGATTGGTTGCTTCAGACAATACATTCCAGAAAACACAATCTTAATACAAGAGATGTACCAAAAGTAATGCAAAAGCGGGAATAACTCTTCTTATTCATTTGCATAAAATATTTAAAATTGTTGGTAGAGTAAATTCCTCTATAATAACTCAATGGCTCAATGGTAAGCATTCCAAGCAGAAGCAATGTGCCCCAATTGAGTTCTTGATGAAGGAGGGGTGCAGGCTGTCCAACATCCATAGAAGGCTACTGAATGTTTATAGACATGACAACATTGGCAAGAGTCACCAATGACAAGACATCGATCTTGTCAATGGTGTCATCTCCATAAGCAGCCTTCTGTGGATGTCAGACAGCCTGCATCCCTTCTTCTTTAAGAAATCAACAATGGCAAGTTGCTTCTGCTTGGAATCCATTATTTACCTGCAATGAAAAAGAACAGTTACTACAGATGAAGAGTTAGGCCGCGTACATACGACTGGTTTTCTCGGCAAAAAACGACAAGAAAACTGCCGGGAGAGCATTCTTGCCGAGAAAACCGGCTGTGTGTCCGCGGCTTTCAGTTTTCTCGTCAAGAAAACTGCACAGATTCTCGACGAGAAAAAAGAAGACCTGCTCTCTTTTTTCTCGTCGAGAATCTCGTCGGCCTGTTTCTCGACGAGAAACCCGAGCGTGTGTACACTTACCTGTCGCCGTGGAAACCTGCGCATGCTCGAAATGACTTTGACGCATGTGCCGTTAGCTTCCTAGGCATAGGCATAGGGTGTAGCAAGATGGCGGCGACGGCATCGAATGTGACGAGCGCACGCTCGTCGTAGTCGATGACGTCACGGTGTTCGTGCCATTCAAAAGAACGGCGGTTCTTTTGAATCGTACGTGTGTACACTCGGCCGGGACAAGTTTCTTGTCAAGATTCTCGTCAGGAAAAACAACGTTTTTTTCCTGACGAGAATCTCGGCCGTGTGTACGAGGCTTCACTCCACCAACATGTGAAATGTTAACAATCTATGTATGTTAATAAAAAAGTTATACCCAATTTTGCATTATTTCGGTCCAGACCTTCTCTACTAGTAAGCTGGACTCTGCAAAAACACAGAGAGATATATTTCAGAAACATAATGCAACCCAACTCCAACACAAATGACTTCTTTCTGGAACAAATAACCCCAACCAGAAATTTCTGCCAGTTGGTTTCCAGGGGCATCCAAATATTATTGGGTCAGGGCACCTAAGGCCTCGTTTACATCTGTGCGTTACCTTAATAGAATTCCCGTTAGTTCCAGAAAAAGCAAGGCTTGATGAAGGTGCTACATGACTCTGGGGAGGAACTAGGTCTAGGAATGAGACATAACCCTTGTGAAGAGTGTCCTTACAGCATGTAAGTGCTTCTCTTAGCAAAAGGTCCCAAGGACTAGTCCTGGGGACTCTCTAAGTGCCAGGGGCCTAGGTGGGCATTTTATGAGAACTACTACTGCCGCAGATCAATTTACCAGTGTTTTCCCATGATAAAATGTATGCAAGGAATAAGTGAAATAGTGAACGTTTTTCATTCAATTTGTATTCCTGCAATTTTCTAACTGAATTAAAATATGCATAGGTCAAAGACTGCACAAAGAGCGGCATAGTGTTGCAACCCAAAGCACACACTAATTCCGCGTACACACGATCAGTTTTTCTAATGAAAAAAGACCAATGGACTTTTTTCATCGGACAAACCGATCGTGTGTGGGCCCCATTGGTCTTTTTTCCATCGGTATAAAAAAATAGAACATGTTTTAAATTTTACCGATGGAAAAAAACACGATAGCAAATTCCGATCGTCTGTGGGGAACTCCATAGAAGAAAAAACCCACGCATGCTCAGAATCAAGTCGACGCATGCTCAGAAGCATTGAACGTCATTTTTCTCTGCTCTTCGGAGTGTTTTACGTCACGGTGTTTGGGACGGTCAGATTTTTGACTGATGGTGTGTAGGCAAGACTGATGGAAGTCAGCTTCATCGGATTTCTGATAGAAAAATCCATTGGATTTTATTCAATCGGAAATCCAATCGTGTGTACAGGGCTTTAGGCCTCTTTTACATGGGTGGCCAGGAAAAGGTGAAAACAAGTGGTTGAGCCATGATTTAACCGCCCACCTAAAGCCTACAATACAGCCAGAGGAAGCTGTTCACATGCCATAGCAGGGATGCTTTGTATTTTGGTCACTGCAAATTTAATGCAGCATGTCAAGTTGGCAGATGGTAAGGCCTCTCAACCTAGACTATTCAAGTCAATGGAGCCATGCTGCAACCGTGAGATAAATGCTTGGCTGGTGATTGTGGGTCATTAGTGCCAGAGAACTGGCTAGTTTAAACTTAGCCTCATGCCACGTACACACGATCGGAATTTCCTGGCGGACAAACCTTGGATGGTTTTTCCGACGGAATTCCGCTCAAGCTTGGCTTGCATACACACGGTCACACAAAAGTTCTCTGAGCTTTCGACCGTCAAGAATGTGGTGACATACAACACTACGACGAGCTGAGAAAATTAAGTTCAATGCTTCCGAGCATGCGTTGAATTGTTTCCGAGCATGCGCCGGAATTTTGCGCGTCGGAATTTTGCACGTCAGAATTGCTACAGACAATTGGAATTTCTGATCAGAATTTTTTCCGTCGGAAAATTTGAGAACCAGCTCTCAATCTTTTGTTGGCAGAAATTCCGACAGCAAAAGTCAGATGGAGCATACACACGGTCGGAATTTCCGTACAAAAGCTCACATCGGACTTTTCTTGTCAGAATTTCCGATCGTGTGTACGGGGCATCAGAAACCCTTTGTTATGAATGTGATCACACTAGGCAGATAAAAGATACAACTAGCTATAAACCGTTGCTCTTTGTAGATTGCAATGGCTCGTTTTGTGGTCTTACCAAATAACCAGAATGGAGTACTTACCTCTTATTAATGGGTCAGTGGTCTTCAAAGTCAACAGCTTCTTCAGAGCCCTTGTCTGATTCCTCTGTGCATACCTAAGGAGGGGCAGCTCCTGAATCCTGTGAGAAGAGATTGTGTTATTTGTGTGTACAAGATACCTATCGTTGCAGAAAACTCATAAGTACAATGAAAAGCAGGGCCGGCGCTCCCACTAGGCAAACTAGGCAGCCGCCTAAGGTGCACTGCCACCTAGGGGCACAACCACAGCTGCTGGGTCCCTTCCAGAGGATCGGATTCCTTGGCGGGTGGTGGCTGGTGCGTGAGGAGTGTAGCGGGAGGCGGCTCCTTCGGGGCTGGCTGCAGAGTCGCTGGGCAGGGTGAATGTGCAGTCAGATCCCCCCCTTCCCCGGAGCCAGGGGCGACCATGCCGATGTCCTGCAGCAGCTGTGGGTGTCAGCTCTCTTCCCGCCCCACCTCCCTTCCGTTGGTGATGTGCAGCCATTGGAGGAGCAGGGCGGGCGGCATTGTGCACAGAGAGAGACAGCCGGGATGGCTCCACCCAGCCTGGTCCGGACTGGCCATAGAACACACACTGGGCCAAGGCCGCCGGGCCACTTGTCCTGGAGCTGGATGAGCCCAAAGCAAAGCTGCTCCTGCTGCCCGCCCTGCTTAACCAGCCTCTCCGCAGCCGGCAGCTGGAGCCCGGGGGTGGAATCGAACCATCCGCTGAGCTGAATGGGGGGAGGAGCTGGACGAGGTCTCTCGTGCGTGATCCTGGGACTGATGACAATGACTGCCGCCTGACATGTGGAGGGAGCTGGAAAGAAGTGCCCCAAGGTAAGAACTTGTCAGGTGGTGGGGGGAAGCGCAGGGGATGAGGGCTTCCAGTCAGACCTTATCACTGGTGTGTGACCCCCTCCACTTGGCTGCACCCCCTCTCCTTTCCACCTGGCTCCATCCATCCACCTGGCTCATCCCTGCACCTGGCTCATCCCTGCACCTGGCTCATCCCTGCACCTGGCTCATCCCTGCACCTGGCTCATCCCTGCACCTGGCTCATTCCTGCACCTGGCTCATTCCTGCACCTGGCTCATTCCTGCACCTGGCTCATTCCTGCACCTGGCTCATCCATCCACCTGACTCCATCCCCGCACCTGACTCCATCCCCGCACCTGACTCCATCCCCGCACCTGGCTTACCTGTAGGTGTTTGCAATATCTCCTAAACCTACATGGTTTAGGAGATATTTGGCAAAAAGAATACACCGTTGTCTACGGCGCATGCCAATCACAGCGCCGGAGCGGCGATACCCAGAAGTAACCTTCCGGAGCGATGTCTATGGCCGGAGGGGGAGACGAGGACGGCTTCGGGGCTTCGATCTAAGGTAATGCATAATGAGCTAGAATGCTAGTCATACTAGCTCATTATGGCTTTGTCTTGCAGTTTTTTTTTTTGTTTTTTTTTAAATCAGTGTTTACAACCACTTTAACAGTCCACATTGATCTGAACAAATAAATATTTTCAGTCAAAACTTGGAAAATAATGTAAATAACAGATTAGAAATTCTAACAATAAACATTTTGGTATATTCTAAAATTATTGGTCAATATAGATGTTACCCCTTACATAGGTGGTCACTGGAAAATCACCCACTAACATCGATGGCCAGTGGAAAATTTCCCTGTTGCTTTGATGGTCAGTGTAGATGTAACCCCTGGCTTTGGTGGCCATTGGAAAATTTGCCCATTGCCATAGTGGTCAATGTAGATGTAACCGAATACATTAGTGGCCATTGAAAATTGTCCCCATTGCCTTAGTGGTCAATGTAGATGTAACTCCTTACATTGGTGGCCAGTGGGAAATGTCCCCTTTGCCTTAGTGGTCAATGTAAGGGTAACCCTTTACATTGGGGACAATTGTAAAAATGTCCCAATTGCCTTGGTGGACATTGGAAAATGTATCTGTTACCTTATTGGCCAGTGTAGATGTACCCCCTACATTGGTGGGCAGTGGAAAATGTCCCTGTTGCCTTAAAGTATGTTTTTTTTTTTTTTTTTAGTTTTGGAGAGTGGTGAGGGATTAGAATGCTTGTCTGTTTTGCATTGCTGTCTATGTCCTGGTTAAGGAGATTCAGCGATTCTAAATCTCAGAGATTGTAAAAGAAAATTCCAAATTTTAAGTTGTCCCCAGAAAAGTAATAGAGGGAAAATCTTCCAATGGGTTCTCATAGAATTCCCTTTCAGTTTTTCAGGGATTTCCTCTCACTTCCTGTTTCTCTATGGGACAGGAAGTGAAGGGAAATCTCCACAGTCAGACACAGATGGTGAAAATAAAATCTGACAGGGGTTATCCCTCCCTTGCTCTATCCAAAAAAAAAAAAAAAGTTTTGCTCATAGTTCTACTTTAATGGTCAATGTGGGTATAATCCCTTACATTGTTGACTATCTGAAAATTCCTCTTTTGTCTTAATGGTCAATGTAGATTTAACCCCTTGCATTGATGGCCATTGTAACATTTCCCCATTGCCTTAGTGGTCAGTGTAGATGTAGCCCCTTACATTTGTGGCCAGTGGAAAATTGTTTTCTAGCATTGGCGGTCAGTGTAGGTGGGAAATCAGTTTTCTATTGCTCATTGCGCATGGAACCACAAGCAACCATAGAAGGAACCTTGGAGTTCCATGAAACCTTGATTGATAAAGGCTTTTTCAGAGCACCATAACTCAAGGCAAACTGAATTTTACAGCAACTAATCAACAATCCACTTGAACTGATCTGGCAGCAGGTAGCTGATATCCAATAAGTTTTTCTTTGGGTCACTGTAATTTACATATTTACCATGTCTTGAATAAAAATAGGTGCACACCTGATCACTTCATTCTATAAACCTTCTGAAGAATCATGCAAATATTTCTTTCTTCACCTGTATTGCTTTTCAGTCTTTGCATATTTTCTCCTGCATTAAAACTGTGTGTTGCTGTAGTTTAAACTCTGCTAATCTCTTTGATTTTTATCAGATGGAAGCATATATTCATCTTCCCCATGTATTTCATATGTTTCCATCCATGTTCCTACTATTGCTAGTCCACCTTAAAAGCCAGCACCTCTGGTTTCCCTTAGTAAAAATCCTCATTTACCTAAAAAAGATGGCTTGTCTCTTTCGACCCGTCCGGGTCTGAAAGCATATCTGAACAAAAGAACACGTAGCGCTATCCCCAAAGGAGGCACTGTATTTTAACCAGTTCTTTCACAAGATTAGCAGAGGCAGCCAGGCACAAAGTAAATGTCCACTCACTTGTAGCGGGTACTTGAATTTAAGGGAGGCATCTGGGTGGTAGTGTAACCCAGATGCACAGATTGCTAGGGTATCCGAGACCTTTTTCTGGTTCTTGGAGGACTCTGGTGGTGTGAGGTTCCTTGCGGCCCATAGGTGGCACTGTTGCCCTGGGCCGGGGCTGAACTCACACCGCAAGACTGTACCTTTTTGTCCTCCCCTGGAGCTGGTACAGCAGGGCGGGGATCCCGCTGTGACGCAAAGGGAGAGGGGATAAAAGGGGCGGACGCCCTTACCACGGGGTTCAGAGTTCGGAGTTGGAGGACGCGGCCGCACCCAGGCACCTTCAGCCTGGGTGCTGGCGTTCCAGTGTTCCGGGCCTAGGTGCCCTTGACCTGGCCGGAGCGAGGATGGAGTCCATCCCAGGCACCTTTAGCCTGGGGTGAGGTACAATGTCGGAGGCCTGGGGCTCAGTACCATCGACTGAGTTCCGCAAGGGTGGAGGAATCCGAGGGGGGCCCTAATTCCTTGGGTGCCCGTGTCTGAGTTTGTGAGGACTGGTGTGCGGAACTTCTCTGGAGAGTCCGGCGCAGCATCGCTGGTGACAGAGAGGCCTCCTGTTTCTCCCTTGGACGGATCTCCTTCCCCTGACAGGGGCCGTGCTAGCGAAGGTAATTCACGTTCTACCTCACATAGTCAGTGGCAGTGACTATCCGCCACTGGTGATATCACAGTGGTTAGCATCAGAAGGGAAAGGATTGTGCCTCGATCTATTGCCCATTATAACTCAGTAGACGAGACTGTTTATTGTTTGGAAAGAAGAATAAAACTGAGTTGGACCTATTCACTGTGTGGAACTCTGGTTACTAGGAGCAAAGGAGTCAGGAACGAAGTACTGGACTTGACTCTAGGACACCTGCACAGGGCCCAATTTTCTGGCCTTTACCTCTTAGCTATGGAGGACATGGGCCGTGGTGTATCTCATCTCTCCCTCCCAGGGACCCCTAGACAACAGCCACATAACCGATAAAGCAAGAGAGAGAGGTCGCTACACACTCTTAGCCAGTCTAGGGGATGTCTTTTTATTTTTTTATTTTTATTGCTGAAGAACTTGTAGGGTAATATGGGTTACTGTAAATTTACTCAACTCCACTTTTCTAAACCTCCCTGAACAGACTGTATGCAGGAACAAGTACAGATGGACAGAACTGAACTATCCCAGTTAGATCCACTGGCATTTCCACCCAGAGGAAACAACACACAGTCACTAGGACCCTCAGCTCAGGTCATTACTCGCAATGTCACAGGATCACCGGATGCCACCTTCCAGTATCCACCGGACACTCTTCAAAGGGGGAGAGGTTAATGCTCACAATCCTCCAGGACAGCCAGACCCTTTCCAACTTCCAAATCTTCAGTGAGCTCTCCAGACCAAGTCCTTAGGTGAAACCCTTTGATTAGCTCCAGAAAAGGATCTTTAGAACTACTATGCTACAGCTGGAACCTCACCATGCAGCAAATTCCAGGAGTCTGCTCAGAAGGGTGGAACCACTCAGGCTGGGAACTCCTCTAGTAGGACAAGACAATGTCTGCTCCAGTCCTCAGACTATTTATGCACTTTCCAACCCCCACTTTCTTGGACCACCTCCCCACAGGCTTGGCTGAAACACAATAACTATTCAGGCTGCCAATTTGCCTTGCCCAACTTTCTATGTTCCAAAAGCCTCTAGAAAGCAGGGGAGGGCAATCAAACCTGAAGCCTGTGAAATCCAGAACAGCCAAAAGCAAGCAATAGCTGCTCCACTGTTTACAGAGGAGCCAAAAATACCTAAATTTGCCTAACAACATAGCAAGTTAACTGAGAGGGTGCTACACACAAAAATATAATATATTTCAGTACTTGGCAATGTAGTGGCTGCATTAGTTTAAGGCTGCTTTTATGTTGCATTGACTGTAAAATGCTACTAGTTTTAGCAGCGCTTTACCGTCATTTTAGCGGGGCAATTCCCCGCTTTTAACTTTGCTAGCGGCCGATTAAGGGGTTAAATGCGCCTGTGTAGCGCCGCTGCTGAAGCTCTTTGCAGGCGCTTCGATAGCAGTGCCCATTCATTTCAATGGGCAGGAGCGGTGTATACACTGCTCCTTCACCGCGCCAAAGATGCTGCTTGCAGGACTTTTTTTAGGCTACTTTCACACTGAGGCGCTTTTCAGGAGCTATAGAGCTAAAAATAGCGCCTGCAAAGCGTACTGGAAGAGCCTCTTCTCTCGCTCCAGTGTGAAAGCCCGAGGGCTTTCACATTGGAGTGGTGCGCTGGCAGGACGCTCAAAAAAGTCCGGCCAGCCGCATCTTTGAGGCGCTGTAGGAGCGGTGAATACACCACTCCTAAAGCGCCCCTGCCTATTGAAATCAATGGGCAGCATAGCCAAACCGCTGGCAAAGCGCCGCTGCAGCGGTGCTTTGTGGGTGGTTTTAACCATTTTTCAGCCGCGAACGGGGGTCAAAAGTGCCCCGCTAGCGGCCGAATAGCGCCTCAAAACGATGGTAAAGCGGCGCTAAACATAGCGGTGCTTTACCGCCAACGGCGCAACGCCTCGGTGTAAAAGTAGTCTTAACGTCCTGCCAGTGCATCGCCTCAGTGTGAAAGCACTCAGGCTTTCACACTAGGACTGCAGGAGAGCTGTTTTTCAGGTGCTATTTTTGGCCCAAAAGCGCCTGAAAATCGCTCCAGTGTGAAAGGGGTCTTAGACTTTTTTCCCCATAGGACAGGACCATGGAAAATCTTCCTCTCTTCTTCTCCATAACATAGGTGGAAAGTGTTCTGCAGTTGACAGAGATAGCTGGGAACTAAGCTAAACAATAAGTCTTCAGTTACACTGGGGCGACTTGTCATGCAATTTGACCCTTTTCAATCCCATGACAAGTCGCACCCTATTGTCCGCAGTGGAAGTGGTCAAATCGGTGAGACTCTGAGTCACACCAATTTTGTAAGTAGTTCTAGCACTACTTTTTGCAAGTTCAGGTGCGGCTTGCATAGACATCTAGGCATGAAGTCACACAGATGTCTTCCAAATTGCACCTGATGTCTCACTTACATGCAACTTTGAAATTGTGCAACTTTAAGTGAAGTTGCACGATTTCAAAGTTGAATTCAGTGTGACCAAAGACTAAAGCCCTGTACACACGATCGGATTTCCTATGGATTCTAATCCGATGGATTTTTCCATCGGAAATCTGGTGAAGCTGACTTCCATCAGTCTTGCCTACACACCATCAGTCAAAAATCCAACCGTTCCAAATGCTGTCACGTAAAACACTCCGACAAGCCGATAAAAATTAAGTTCAATGCTTCTGAGCATGCGTCGACTTGATTCTGAGCATGCGTGGGTTTTTTCTCCGATGGAGTTCCACACAGACGATCGGAATTTGCTATCGGTTTTTTGCCCATCGGATAAATTTAAAACATGTTCTATTTTTTCACACACCGATGGAAAAAAGACCGATGGGGCCCATACACGATCGGTTCGTCCAATGAAATCGGACTGTTTTCATTGGTAAAACCGATCGTGTGTATACGGCTTAACAGTCAGAGAGTACAGGAGGTCGTGCGTGCATTTGTTTTCTGGCAGGATCAACAGGTATTTTTTAACACTTATCTAACTTATACTGTATAACAAAACTTAATCAAAAGTATATTGTTAGCTGTACTGAACTGCACTGTTTATGTTGCTGTTTATTCTTTTTATACTATGCATTTGATTAGGGATGAGGTTCGAGTTCGAGTCGAACTCATGTTCGACTCGAACATTGCCTGTTTGCACGTTCGCCGAACAGCGAACAATTTGGGGTGTTCGTGGCAAATTCGAAAAGCCGCGGAACACCCTGTAAAAGTCTATGGGAGAAATCTAATGTGCAAATTTTAAAGGCTTATATGCAAGTTATTGTCATAAAAAGTGTTTGGGGACCCGGGTCCTGCCCCAGGGGACATGTATCAATGATTTTAATAATGGATATTTTTTTTTTTATTTGACGCAGGGTTCCCCTTAATATCCATACCAGACCTGAAGGGCCTGGTAATTGAATTTGGGGGGACCCTCACGCATTTTTATTTTTTTTATCAATGACTTTTCTCTGTATTGCCGGGAGCCGACAATTCATTATAGCCGCGAGTGCTTTTAAATGACTTTTTTCCTTCAGAAATGACACTTTGTGCAGGGACAGTTCTAAGCAAGGGAAACAAGCGCTGCTTTACAGGCATACTATACCCCCCCTCCAGGTACAAAATTTAAAGGAATATTTCACTTTTATCGTTTTACTTTAAGCATTATTAAAAGACGTAGGGGGCGGGGTAACCTTCACTGGGTGTAAGGCTGAGCGGACCTGATGGGGAACGTGAGAAGGGGCGGATCTATTCATTTATTACACTGCGGAGGAAGTTCCCCATCAGGTCCGCTCAACCAATGACGTAGGCGGGGTCTGAGGTACGAGGGGGCGAGGTACGAGGGGGCAGGATCCCGCCTACGTCATTGGCTATTCCCCGGCAATATAAGTACCAATATAAGATAAGTACCAAGAATATGAAGGCTATACAACCAGACTGCATTAACAGCACAGGAAACAGTAAAGGACACATTTTATGCTTTAAAGTGCTTGTGAAGTAAGTTAAAATGAAGTGCGTCACATGAAGCATGTTAGCCGTATCCTAATGCATCACAAATTCGTTCCATAATCCAGCTGTGCAGTAAATCCTTCATATTCTTCGATCAAAAGTAAATTACCCAAAGAAAACTGATAAAAAAATAATAACTACAGATACCATTTATTATTCTGTCTGATTACTTTGTATCCAATTTGAGTATATTGTACTGTTTCATTATCATTTTATTTTTTCATATATATAATTTTGACACAAACACATCTTTATACCTTTTTTTTGTGAACAGCTTCTGGTTAATATATGCTGGATCTGTTATGCCTCGTACACACAATCGCGATTTCCGAAAAGAAAAGTGCGATGTGAGCTTTTTGTCGCGATTTCTGACCGTGTGTATGCTCCATCGCACTTTTTTTGTCAGAATTTCCGACAAGAAAAGATTGAGAGCAGGTTCTCTATTTTCGCGACAGGAAAAATTCCTATCGTGAATCGCGTTCGTCTGTATGCAATTACAACGTGCAAAAAAACACATGCTCAGAATCAAGCAGAAGAGCCGAACTGCCTATTGAACTTCATTGATCTCGGCTCGTCGTACGTGTTGTACGTCACTGCATTCTTGACGGTCGGAATTTCAGCCAAGATTTGTGTGACCGTGTGTATGCAAGACAATTTTGAGCCGTTTTCCTGCTGATTCACCTTTACTCGTGTGGGAGAAATGCAGACCCACCAGATGGCTAAATCATGGGAGGCTAAAAATAAAACCTATGTGGCTCACTGCCAAAGTTAAAAAAGCTATAAACTATAAGAAAAGAGCTTTTAAAAAATATAAAAATGAGGGAACACTAGTGTCATTTAAATGTTACAAAGAATATAACAGGATATGTAAAAAGGAAATCAAGGATGCAAAAATTCAAAATGAACGACAGATTGCAAAAGATAGTAGGACAAACCCCAAAAAATTCTTCAAATATATTAATAGTAAAAAGGTCAAGTCTGAGCATGTAGGCCCTTTACAAAATAATCTAGAGTGGGTGACTGGGGACAAAGAGAAGGCTAATTTATTAAATACTTTCTTCAGTTCTGTGTATACAAAGGAGCATGGGGGAGCTCATGTCCAAAATGGGGGTGGTAGTGACACAGCCCCAAATCCACAATGGCTCAAAAGTGATATGGTCCAGAAATATTTAGATGGAATAAAGGTGGATAAAGCACCTGGACCAGATGGCATACACCCACGGATCCTAAAAGAATTGAGCTCTGTAATTTCAAAGCCATTGTATTTAATTTTTAGGGACTCATTAATGACAGGAATAGTACCACTGGATTGGCGCAGGGCCAATGTGGTGCCTATATTTAAAAAGGGAATTAAGTGTTTACCAAGTAACTATAGACCTGTTAGTTTAACTTCTATAGTTGGGAAAATACTGGAGAGATTAATAAAAGACCACATAGATGAGTTCTTGCTGGAAAAAAACTATTTAAGCAACAGACAGCATGGATTCATGAAAGACAGAAGTTGTCAAACAAACCTGATTTCTTTTTATGAAGAGGTAAGTAAGACCTTGGACAGAGGGGTGGCAGTGGACGTGGTATACTTGGATTTTGCAAAAGCGTTCGATACAGTTCCCCACACACGGCTCATGTGTAAGGTAAAGTCTACAGGATTGGAAATATCAGTTTGTAAATGGATAGAAAACTGGCTAAAAGACAGAATTCAGAGAGTAGTGGTTAATGATTCTTACTCTGAATGGTCCAAGGTTATCAGTGGTGTACCCCAAGGTTCAGTGCTGGGACCCTTACTTTTTAATATGTTTATAAATGATATTGGGTCTGAGATCAAAAGTAACATTTCTGTCTTTGCAGATGACACCAAGCTATGCAGTGGAATAACGTCCTTACAGGATGTCGCCAATTTACAAGCCGACCTCAATGCTCTGTCTAATTGGGCGACTATGTGGCAGATGAGGTTTAATGTTGATAAATGTAAAGTTATGCACTTGGGGGCTAATAATATGAATGCATCATACATACTAGGGGGAGTACAACTGGGGGGATCCGTAGTGGAGAAGGATCTGGGGGTTTTGGTAGATCATAAGCTCAATAATGGCATGCAATGCCAAGCTGCGGTTTCCAAAGCGAGCAAGGTCCTTTCTTGTATTAAGAGAGGTATGGTCTCCAGAGAGAGAGATATCATTTTGCCCCTGTTCAAATCATTAGTAAGACCTCATCTGGAATATGCAGTTCAGTTTTGGGCCCCAGTTCTCAAAAAGGATATTGGGGAACTGGAGAAAGTGCAGAGAAGGGCAACCAAACTGATAAGAGGCATGGAGGAGCTCAGCTATGAGGAGAGATTAGAGGAACTGAATTTATTCTCTCTTGAGAAGAGGAGATTAAGGGGGGATATGATCAACATGTACAAATACATAAGGGGTCCATATAGTGAACTTGGTGTTCAGTTATTCACTTTACGGTCAACACAAAGGACAAGGGGGCACTCTTTGCGTCTAGAGGAAAAGAGATTTCACCTCCAAATACGGAAAGGTTTTTTCACAGTAAGAGCTGTGAAAATGTGGAATAGACTCCCTGCAGAGGTGGTTCTGGCCAGCTCAGTAGATTGCTTTAAGAAGGGCCTGGATTCTTTCTTAAATGTACATAATATAACTGGGTACTGACATTTATAGGTAAAGTTGATCCAGGGAATATCCGATTGCCTCTCGGGGGATCAGGAAGGAATTTTTTCCCCTGCTGTAGCAAATTGGATCATGCTCTTCTGGGTTTTTTTTGCCTTCCTCTGGATCAACTGTGGGTATAGAATTGGGTATATGGGATTGTACGATATATGTTTATTTTTATTTTTTATTTTTATTTTTTTTACGGTTGAACTGGATGGACTTGTGTCTTTTTTCAACCTGACTAACTATGTAACTATGTAACTATGTAACTATGGGAGACTTCATATGCTCAGATCCTTTGGAAGGTATAATAAATCCCTTGATATATCCTTGTGCTCATAGGACAATATGGAATATAAGGTGCTAATGTACTAGCACCAACATGTACAGCGACAGAGACACCGTTTCCCCATGTCTTAGCGTGCGGTCCACCACAGCAAAAACCACAAGAACATAAATTACAAACATATACATATTGCACATCATGTGCCTAATTTATATATCAAATATATGTAGCGCCCTGCTCCTGATGATCAGGCGCTATGTTCAATTTAGTGGGTGTCTGAGCTAAATCAGCCTCTGTTCCAGCTATGGCTGTGTTTGGAAGGACTTCCCACTGTTTGCCTGTAGGTGGCGTTACCACCCCAGGCCAATGTTGGAACACAAGCAGGCCGAAGTGTATTGGGTATTTTTCCCCGGGAACAGCTCAGTGGGAGTGGTCTCCCCCCTGAGCAGGCTGGGGAAGGGTACTTAAGGGGCAAACATCATTTCTCTGGGCTCTCTTTGCCTCGTGGCCCTCCTGGCTCAAGGTATGTGATACTGGAATTTCAGCCGTGGAGCCATGTTGGCCCGAGGCTGCATCTCTGCCAAGTAGGCCCAGTTGTCCTGACTGGGGCCTACACTTTAAAGGTGATCCTGTGCTGTCTGTCCTGCGGGAGGAAGCCACTCAATGGAGGAAACCAGGGGAGGACCTGTCCTGGAGAGGACCAAGCGGAAGGCTCGTATCTTGAGGAAGGCCTGGTGACCCTATTGGAGGATGCACCGTAGCTAAAGTTACCTTACAGTTTGTCGGGTTGGCTTAAAGGCTCTTAAACTGTAAGGCTGGATATCCGGGTACTAAAATCCTGTGGCAGAGGATCATTGAACAGTTCAACTTAATCATCCTAAAAGGTCTGTGGCAGAGACAGTTATTTCTTTATTTGTTCGTGCATCATCCCGGCTGCTAGGCCAAGTGAGAGGGGTCTATCCGGGTTAGCAATACCCACTTAAAGGAGAGTGGTGAGTGTGACTTTTGAAGCTTAGAAGTTTCCCCAGTGATCTGCTGTGTGTGCCTGAACCTTCCCCTAACCCTCCATCCCTCTACCTATGCAAGTTTGTTTGGAAATAAAGCCTGGAGAAAAGGATTTATAACTTGTGTGGACATTGAACTTTCTTTAGACTTTCATCCCCTTGACAACGAACGGTGAGGTAACGTGCAAGGCCCAAATTTAAACCAGCAACTCCTACGGGCGTAGTGCAACATACATATCTAACCATATTGCGGGGGGGACACCTCCCCCCACCTTTGGATGCCCCAGTGCCCACACCTGAGGTCTTGTTCCTATCCTATGTTCTGTTGTTTTGGGCAAGGTCAATGCTCTGCTAGATATATATTTGATATATAAATTAGGCACATGATGTATGTACTGTATATGTTCGTAAATTATGTTCTTGTATTTACATAGTAAACCTTGTGCTCTTTTGCTGTGTGTCCTGAGGAAGCGAAAGTGAAACGCATCAATACACAGAATACAAGGGATTCACTAAATCACCCATTGTTTGGAAGCATCATGCTTTAATGCATCTGTAGCGGGTATTTGAATTTGTAAGGACTCTGGTGGTGTGAAGTTCCTTGGGGTCCCTGGGTGGTGCTGTTGCCTTGGGCCCGAGCTGAACATACACTGCGAACCGTGCCTTTTTGTCCTCCCCTGGAGCTGGTACAGCGGGGCGGGGAACCCGCTGTGATGCAAAGGGAGAGGTCATAAAGGGGGCGGAGGTCCTGATTTTTGGGGAGAGAGTCGGAGGACGTGGCCGCACCCAGGCACCTTCAGCTTGGGTGCTGGCGTTCCGGTGTTCCAGGCCTAGGCGCCCTTGGCCTAGCTGGAGTGGAGATGGAGTCCATTCCAGGCACCTTTAGCCTGGGGTGAGGTACTATGGCGGATGCCTGGGACTCAGTACCTTCGACTGAGTTCCGCGAGGGTGAGGAATCCGAGGGGGCCCTAACGCCTTGGGTGCCCATGTCTGAGTTTGTGAGGACTGGTGCGCAGTAACTTCTCCGAAGAGTCCGGTGCGGCATCGCTGGTGATGGAGAGGCCTCCATTTCTCCCTTGGATGGATTTCTTCCCCTGACAGGGGCAAAGTGAGAGAAGGTAAATTCACGTTCTAAATTGCCTAGTCAGTGGCAGTGACTATTCACCACTGGTGATAGCACAGTGGGCAGCAACAGAAGGGAAAGGATTGTGCCTCGATCTGTCCCCCCCCCCATTATTCGAAAGCAGAAAGACGGTTTTATTGCTAGGCAAGAAGAATAAAACGGACTTGTACCTATTCACTGTGTGGAACTTGGGATACTAAGCAAAGGAGTCAGGGACGAAGGACTGGACTTGGCTCTAGGACACCTACACAAAAGCCCAATCTTTGGCCTTCATCTTCTAGTTACGGGAGGACACGGGCCGTGGTGTGTATCATCTCTCTCTCCCAGGTACCCCTAGACAACAGCCAAATAACCGATAAAGCAAGAGAGAGAGGTGAGGCCGCTACACATCATTACTGTGATCGTATGACTGTTTATGTGCATTGTTTTTAACCTTAGGCACATTTTGATTTTATGATGTTTAGTGTCTCATCTGCCTCTAAAGTCCGATCCAGAGGTTCTATTTTCCTTTTGTTTTATGTACACTGGTAAATGCTCATTCAGTTTTCTAATGGTAATGGGGATAAATTAGCATTCGTCTTCATACCTTCTTAACCAACAATATCACAAATCTACTAAATTACTCCCTGTTCTCTCTCACCTCAACTATTGCAACTCGCTCCTAGTTGGCCTACCTCTCCACAGGCTGTTCTCCATTCAATCTAACATGCTGCTGCTAGACTCATCCACCTTACCAACTGTTCAAGGTCCTCTACTCCTCTCTGCCAATCCCTCCATTGGCTTCTGCTCACTAGTGATGAGCCGAACACCCCCGGGTTCGGTTCGCACCAGAACCCGCAAACGGACCGAAAGTTTGCACGAAACTTTCGAACCCTATTAAATACAATGGATGCGAACGTTCTAAATCTAAAGTGCTAATTATAACGACTATTATGCATGTTATTGTCCTAAAAAGGGTTTGGGAACCCGGGTTCTGCACCAGGGGACATGTATCAATCCAAAAAAAAGTTTTAAAAACTGCCGTTTTTCGGGAGCAGTCATTTTAATGATGCATAAAGTGAAAAAAAAAAGTCAAATATTCCTTTAAATATCGTACCTGGGGGGTGTCTAAAGTATGCCTGTGAAGTGCCACGTGTTTCCCGTGTTTAGAACTGTCCCTGCACAAAATTACATTTCTAAAGGAAAAAAAGCCATTTAAAACCATATTAACTCTTACAGGAGAGAATTTGCCTTCCTAGGGGTAGATTTCCTCTCACTTCCTGTTGTATCCTTCCGTTTGCAAGGAGGAGTCGTTTGTAAGTTGGATGTTTGAAAGTAGGGGCCTGCCGTAAATACTCAGCTGAAATTTGCCCCTTACATGTTGGTGTTGCCACAACACTGTGAGCCCTCACAGTTACTCTTGGTGGGCGCATGAATGGGCCCTGCTGTGAATTATTAGATCAAGAATTGTAATTGCATGCCCCTGTTGAACAGGGGCTGAAAAATTGGGCCTTTGGTGGTGGTGGTGGTGGTGTTGACACAACACTGTAAGGCCTCACAGTTACTCTTGGTGGGCGCAGGAATGGGCCCTGCTGTGAATTATTAGATCAAGAATTGTAATTACATGCCCCTGTTAAACAGGGGCAGAAAAATTGGGCCTTAGGCACTGGTGCCACAACACTGCAACCCCTCACAGATACTGTACTTGGAGCACAGCAATGAGCCCTGCTGCAAAGTATTGCGTCAAAAATTGTAATTACACGCCCCTGTTAAACAGGGGCTGAAAAATTGGGCCTTAGCCACTGGTGCTGGTGCCACGACACTGCAACCTCTCCCAGATACTCTAGTTGGAGTGCAGGAATGAGCCATGCTGCAAAGCATTGCATAAAAAATTGTAATTACATGCCCCTGTTAAACAGGGGCTGAAAAATTGGGCCTTAGCCACTGGTGGCGGCACCCAGAAACAAAAATGTTCTTCGAAGCTATCATCATCATCAATCGGATCATTGAGGAGGAGGAGGATAGTCAGTCAACATAACAGGACAGTCTCTCAGCATCAGCATCAGTCTTGAAGGGATGTGACATTTGAAAATAAATTAGTCTGTTATATCAGCTTCAGGTGTTTGGTAGCTGGTGGTGATCCAAGACTGGTTCATCTTTATGAAGGTCAGTCGATCAACAGAGTCGGTGGACAGGCGCACCCTGTGATCCGTGACAAATCCTCCAGCAGCACTGAATGTGCGTTCTGAAAGAACGCTGGATGCAGGACAGGCCAGTAGCTCAATTGCATACTGTGCAAGCTCTGGCCAGTGATCCATCCTCAAGACCCAGTAAGCCAGAGGATTTTCGGTGGGGAAGGTGTCCAAGTCTGACCTTGCCCCTAGGTATTCCTGCACCATGTATATCAAACGCTGGCGATGGTTGCTGGAACCGATCATACCTTGGGGCTGCGGACTAAAGAATTGTCTGAACGCATCGGTCAGACGGCCACCTTCCCCACCGCTCCTTCTTTGCCTGACCGAAGCCTCGGCAACTCGTTGTCCAGGACCAGGAGTTTGTAACCTCCCAGTCTCTGGGAACGCGTTGCACAGACCTTTCTGCAAGGCATCCCGGAGTTGTCTCATCCTCTGCTCCCTCTGCGACGGTAAGATAAGGTCCGCAACCTTACCCTTGTACCGTGGATCAAGGAGAGTGGCCAGCCAGTAATGGTCCCTCTCCTTGATCCGAAGAATACGAGGATCCTTCCGCATACTTTGCAGGATCAGGGAGGCCATGCAGCGTAGGTTAGCTGAGGCATTCGGTCCGGAGTCCTCTGGGTCACTAAGGACGACATGATCCGCAGCCACCAACTCCCAGCCACGTGCAAGTCCACTGGTTTCTTGGGACTGTAAATCATCCCTAAAAGACTGCTGCTGATGATGCTGAGTGCCAGGCTCCACCTCCATGCTGACACAATCCTCCTCCTCCTCCTCCTCCTCTTCTTCCTGTGCGATGGGTGGGACAGAAGGAACACTGTCTGGGTAAAGGGGGCCTTGAGAGGCAAGGAAGTCCTCCTCTTCCTGCCTCTGTTCTGCCTCAAGTGCCCTGTCCATTATTCCACGCAGCGTATGTTCCAACAGGTGGACAAGAGGTACAGTGTCACTGATGCATGCACTGTCACTGCTCACCATCCTCGTGGCCTCCTCAAATGGTGCCAGGACAGTGCATGCATCCCTGATCATGCCCCACTGGCGTGGTGAAAAAAACCCGAGCTCCCCTGACCCTGTCCTGGTGCCGTAGTCGCACAGGTACTCATTGATGGCCCTCTGCTGCGTGTGCAGCCGCTGCAGCATGGCCAACGTTGAGTTCCACCTGGTGGGCATGTCACATATAAGGCGGTTCTTGGGCAGGTTCAACTCCTTTTGCAGCTCAGCCAGGCGAGCACTGGCATTATAAGATCTGCGGAAATGCACACAGACTTTCCTGGCCTGCCTCAGGACATCCTGTAAGCCCGGGTACCTGCCCAAGAACCGCTGCACCACCAGGTTAAGGACGTGAGCCACACAGGGCACATGGGTCAGTTGTCCCTGTCGGAGAGCGGAGAGGAGGTTGGTGCCATTGTCGCAAACTACCATTCCTGGCTTAAGCTGGCGTGGCGTCAACCACCTCTCGGCCTGCCCCTACAGAACCTCTGCCCCAGTGTGGCTCCTGTCCCCCAAACACACCAGCGCAAGCACGGCATGGCATCTTTTTGCCTGCGTAATTGCGTAGACCCTTGAACGCCTACGGAGCACCGCTGGTTCCGAGGACAAAGCACAGGAAGAGGCCATGGAGGAAGAAGAAGAGGAGGGGGTGGAGGACAGAGGTGTGTCACAACCAGTAGTAGCATTTTGGAGGCGTGGCAGTGGAACAACCTCCAACACTACTGCACCTTGTCCTGCATCCTTCCCAGCTGCCAAAAGAGTGACCCAATGGGCCGTGAAAGAAAGGTAACGTCCCTGTCCATGCCTGCTGGACCATGAGTCAGCGGTAATATGCACCTTACCGCTGACCGCCCTGTCCAGCGAGGCCAAGACATTGCCTTCCACATGCCGGTAGAGAGCCGGAATCGCCTTCCGTGAGAAAAAGTGGCGTTTGGGAACCTGCCACTGAGGAACCGCACATTGCACAAACTCACGGAAGGGGGCCGAGTCTACTAACTGAAAAGGCAGCAGTTGAAGCGCTAGCAATTTAGCCAAGCTAGCATTCAACCGCTGGGCATGTGGATGGCTGGGAGTGAACTTCTTTCGACGGTCCAGCAGCTGGGGCAGGGAAATTTGCCTGCTAGAATCGGACGTCGGTGTACTGCTAGCAGAGTGCCCGCAAGTACTTGGCTGTGACACACCTAATTCTACACCTTCATTCCTCTCAGTGCAGGTTTCAGAGAGGACTGAAGGTATAGTGTGGTTGGAGATCCCAGCTGATGCGGTGCAAGGAGAGGTCCGCTTTGTTCTTTGGTGTGGGTCTTTAAGATAGGCTTGCCAACGAGCTTCATGGCAGGTCAACATATGTCTGGTCAAGCATGTGGTGCCCAAGCGGGTGATATTTTGGCCACGCAATATACGCTTGAGACATATGTTGCAAACAGCAGCTGTGCGATCTGAAGCACTCGACTCAAAAAAGGCCCACACCAAATAACTTTTTGAATAACGGGCAGAGGCAGCGCCCTGCACAGGCGGAGCTCTGCGGTGTGATTCCGTCGGTGTGCTGCCCTTACGCTGGCCCCCCGAGGGCATCCTGCCTCGTTGGAGATGTGCCTCCTCCTCATCCTCCTCCTCTCTCCTATTAGGCACCCACGTGGAGTCAGTGACCTCATCATCCCCTCCCTCCTCATCACTGGAGCCAATATGGCAGTATGCTGCAGCTGCTGGAACATGACTGCCAAATTGGTGTCCTTCTTGAGCATCCCCTCTCTCTGCTCTCATGCTACTGCCTTCCTCTAGCTGGGTATCATCATCAGACCCTTCGAAACGCTGGGCATCCTCCTGGAGCATGTACCCAACACTGTGCTCAAACAGTTCGGGGGACTCCTCAGGAGGAGATGGTTGGTCTAGGGAAGGAGTGACTGATGATGACATTGATACCAGGGAAGAGGACGCTTTGGCAGCTGCTTTGCCAGTACCCTGAGCCTGGGTGAGAGAGGATGAGGAGGATGAGGAGGGCTTGGTCATCCACTCTACCAAGTCTTTGGCATGATGCGGCTCAACACGTCCAGCTGCCGAAAAGAAGGACAAGCGTGTCCCATGGCCACGTGCTGATGGCGATGCACCGCGTCCACGACCAGCACTGTTGTCTCTAGACACAGAGCCTGCTTGCCCTCTTTTATTGGCTCCTGACTGTCTGCCTCTCCTTGTTTGCCTTCCAGACATTCTAATGGCCTGCAGGGAAATGGGAAAACCAGCAATAAGGCCTAGCTTCAGGAGTATATTTTGCAGGAATCACACTACGCCTGCTGTAGGTGCTGCAAATGCCTGTTGGTGTAACACACCAGGAAAAAGCAGCAATACAGGCTAACTTCAGGTGTAATATGATCAGGAGGCACACTCCGCCCGCTGTAAGTGCCGCAAATGCCTGTTGGTGTAACACACCAGGAAAGAGCAGCAATACAGGCTAACTTCAGGTGTAATATGATCAGGAGGCACACTTCGCCCGCTGTAAGTGCTGCAAATGCCTGTTGGTGTAACACAGCAGGAAAAAGCAGCAATACAGGCTAACTTCAGGTGTAATATCATCAGGAGGCACACTCCGCCCGCTGTAAGTGCCGCAAATGCCTGTTGGTGTAACACACCAGGAAAAAGCAGCAATACAGGCTAACTTCAGGTGTAATATGATCAGGAGGCACACTCCGCCCGCTGTAAGTGCCGCAAATGCCTGTTGGTGTAACACACCAGGAAAAATCAGCAATACAGGCTAACTTCAGGTGTAATATGATCAGGAGGCACACTCCGCCCGCTGTAAGTGCTGCAAATGCCTGTTGGTGTAACACAGCAGGAAAAAGCAGCAATACAGGCTAACTTCAGGTGTAATATGATCAGGAGGCACACTCCGCCCGCTGTAAGTGCCGCAAATGCCTGTTGGTGTAACACACCAGGAAAAAGCAGCAATACAGGCTAACTTCAGGTGTAATATGATCAGGAGGCACACTCCGCCCGCTGTAAGTGCTGCAAATGCCTGTTGGTGTAACACAGCAGGAAAAAGCAGCAATACAGGCTAACTTCAGGTGTAATATGATCAGGAGGCACACTCCGCCCGCTGTAAGTGCTGCAAATGCCTGTTGGTGTAACACACCAGGAAAAAGCAGCAATACGGGCTAACTTCAGGTGTAATATGATCAGGAGGCACACTCCGCCCGCTGTAAGTGCTGCAAATGCCTGTTGGTGTAACACACCAGGAAAAAGCAGCAATACGGGCTAACTTCAGGTGTATAATGTGCAGGAGGCTTAGCAACAATGACACTGACACTGTCCCCTGCCTATCCTTCTCTCTCCCTGCACACAAGGTTTATCAAAGTATATGACACTGACACTCTCCCTGTCTATCCTTCTCTCTCCCTGCACACAAGGTTTAGCAAAGAATATGACACTGACACTGTCCCCTGCCTATCCTTCTCTCTCCCTGCACACAAGGTTTATCAAAGTATGACACTGACACTCTCCCTGCCTATCCTTCTCTCTCCCTGCACACAAGGTTTAGCAAAGAATGTGACACTGACACTGTCCCCTGCCTATCCTTCTCTCTCCCTGCACACAAGGTTTAGCAAAGAATATGACACTGACACTGTCCCCTGCCTATCCTTCTCTCTCCCTGCACACAAGGTTTAGCAAAGAATATGACACTGACACTGTCCCCTGCCTATCCTTCTCTCTCCCTGCACACAAGGTTTAGCAAAGAATATGACGCTGACACTCTCCCTGCCTATCCTTCTCTCTCTCTACACACAAGAATAGCACAAAGAATAGCACACTGTCCTTGCCTATCCTTCTCTTTCCCTGCGCCGGAACACACTACACAAGGCCGCCGCGTGTGCTAAACCCCCTGAGCTATAATTGGCCACAGGCAACCTGCAACAACTTATAACATCCAAATAAAAGATATATCACCAACATGTCAGGAAAAAAAAATCAAAAAAGGTACAAATAGCACTGACACTGTCCCTGCCTATGTAACTCTTTCCTTGCGCCGGAACACACTACACAAGGCCGCCGCGCTGGCGGCCTTTTATAGTGTGGGGCGTGTGATAAACCCCCTGAGCTATAATTGGCCACAGGCAACCTGCCTGTGGCCAATTATGGCTCTCCTAGCTGCCGGCGCTGTGATTGGCCAAGCATGCGGGGTCACAGTGCATGCTTGGCCAATCACAGCGCCGGGATTGCACTGCGATGGTGCAGTGTATTGTGGGCCGTTCGCGTCACTCGAATTTGGCACGAACAGCCCAAATCGTTCGATGTTCGCCGAACGGTCGAACAGCCGATGTTCGAGTCGAACTTATGTTCGACTCGAACACCGAGCTCATCCCTACTGCTCACCCATTAAATGAAATTCACAATACTAGCTACAACATTCAAAACGTCTACAATTTTTCCTCCAGCTACATCCCCAACCCGGTCTCAAAATATCACCCAAAACCGTCCTCTATGCTTCTCCCAAGACCTCCTGCTGTCTTGCTCCCTTGTCACTTCCTCTCATGCTCCCCTGCAAAACTTCTCCAGAGACTCTCGCAACCTCTGGAATTCTCTACCCCGATAGGTCCCACTATCTCCTACTTTGTTTAGCTTTAGGCAAGCTCTGAAAGCTCATCTCTCCAGGGAGGCCTATCCTGCCTTTAACTAATAAACTGTACTTTTACAAGGTCTGTACCAAAAGTATTGCATAAGTGGACAATTTATTGAGCACTTGTTTTCCAGCAGACTTACCCCCCTTTATGACTAGGCCATTTTTTGCAATACAGCAAGCGCTACTTTAACTGACAATTGCGTGGTTGTGCGACGCTGTACCCACATACAATTTATGTCCTTTTTTCCCACAAATAGAGCATTCTTTTGGAGATATTTGGCGATATCCATGCCTTCTGTACTGACAGAACGGCAATCTGCCTTGTTTACATAGGCAGACTGCTGTTTTGCCTGTGTAATGAATGTTTGGCAGGGGTGCCGGCAGACATAGAGTCCGCGATACCCGCAGATCAGCTCCCGCTGTGTATAGTAATAAGGTTGTGCAAAATTCACATATTGGTAGAGTAACTCTCCCTTCAAAACAACCAATTTTATTTAAAATCCATAGTCATCAGGGGTGTGATGATGTCTGTATGATGAAACACATTGGGTGGAGCTGGATCACGTGAGGTCACCACGCACAGAGGTCGTCCATTTTGCTGGTTGGAAACATTCCCTTGTGTTTAATGTTCTGCATACAAGATTTTATCAGATGTTTTTTGAGTGCAATATATGGATTTTAAATAAAATTGGATGTTTTGAACGCTGCACAATTAAGTTTTCCTTCTGATTTCTGAACCCTAAACGCACTGATATTCGGTTGTAGAGGAGTATTCTGGTGGAGGTGTTTCTGGCGTTTGGAAGCCACATAAAGCGCATTTGACTACTATACACATAGTGGTCCACCCTTGATGGTGAGGGTCAGTGTGTGCATTAATGTCGGTGGAGTATTTATCCTGGCACTTTAGTTTGGAATCTACACCTGTTGGACTCTCCACTTTGAATCTCTATTAGAGCCATCACCAAGGACCATTATCATGCTTCTGAAAAGCTGCATCTCTATATCCACTTCCTGGCCACCTACCGCTGATGTACTGCGGCAGGCTGGCTTGATTGCACGAAAACTACGTACCTGTACGTGATTTTGTGCAATAGATACTGGGGGCATGCACGCCGCCACCGGAGACCTGCCCGCATGCCGATTTGACAGAGGGGGCCAATCAGCAGGTCCGGTGGATCCGATGTCTGCTGGCCACCCACGATCGTTCCCCAGAGAGGCAGGATGGGGTAAACAAGGCAGATCGCCGTTGTGATAGGGAAGAAGATAGAGATCGGTGTTCCTGCTTAGAGCTTTGTCTTCATCCAGTCAGACCATCCCCCACACAGTTAACAAGCACCCCCTAGGGACACACTTAACCCTTTGATCGCCCCTGATGTTTAACCGCTTCCCTGCCAGTGTCATTAGTACAGTAACAGTGCATATTTTTAGCATTGATCGCTATAATAATGTCACTGGTTCACAAAAAAGTGTCCGCCGAAATGTCGCAGTCCCGCTAAAAATCGCTGCTATTACTAGTAAAAAATAAATAAATAAAAAAATCAAAAACCAATCAATATATGCCTATTGGGATTTTTTTTAACAAAAATATGTAGCAGAATTCATGTTGGCCTAAATTGATGAAGAAATTCGATTTTTTACATTTTTTATTGGATAGGTTTTATAGCAGAAAGTAAAAAATATTGTATTTTTTTTCCAAAATTGTCGCTCTTATTTTGTTTATAGTGCAAAAAATAAAAACCGCAGAGGTGATCAAATACTACCAAAAGAAAGCTCTATTTGTGGGAAAAAAATGACATACATTGTATTCGATTTTTACCTGGTATAAATGGCGCCAATCATATAATAAAATTTGTAACAGTTGCCCCTTCAAGTGTGAAGCACACTTTTTAAAAACTGTTCATAAATAAAGTAGGAGCTATTTCTCTGCATAAATTTTTAAACACTTTGTGTTTATATCCATGTCTGATTGTGACCTTTAACCACTTGCTTACTGGGCACTTAAACCCCCTTCGTACCCAGACCAATTTTCAGCTTTCAGCACTGACGCACTTTGAATGACAATTGCGCAGTCATACAACACTGTACCCAAATTATATTTTTATAATTTTTTTCCCACAAATAGAGCTTTCTTTTGGTGGTATTTGATTGTCCCTGCGGTTTTTATTTTTTGCACTATAAACAAAAAAAGACAGAAAATTTTGAAAAAAAAAACCACAATATTTTTTTACATTTTGCTATAATAATATCCGAATAAAAAAAAAAAAAAAAACACTATTTTTTTTCTCAGTTTAGGCTGATACGTATTCTACTGTACATATTTTTGGTAAAAAAAAAAAAAAAAAAAAAAAAAATCGCAATAAGCGTATAGTGATTGGTTTGCGCAAAAGTTATAGCGCCTACAAATGGCGGCGATCTGCGATTTTTGTCAGGCCTGTGATATTGTGGCGGACATATCGGACACTTTTGACACTATTTTGGGACCATTCACATTTATACAGCAAACAGTGCTATAAATATGCACTGATTACTGTATAAATGTGACTGGCAGGGAAGGGGTTAACACTAGGGGCGATCGAGGGGTTAAATATGTTCACTGGGAGTGATTCTTACTGTAGGGGGAGGGGACTGACTGGGGGAGGGGACCGATCTGTGTCCCTATGTACAAGGGACACAGCATCGGTCTCCTCTCTCCCTGACAGGACGTGGATCTCTGTGTTTACACACAGAGATCCACGTCCTGCCTCTGTAACAGCTGATCGCGTGTACCTGGCGGACATCGCGGCCCCCAGGCACGCGCATCGGCACCACGTGACATGGCGGGCACAGCTTTTCCCCTCCGCTCGCCCTCGGCGGCGCGCGGGGGGGGAATGTAAACAGGAAGACGTCCAGGGGCGGTAACTCGGCAGTTGAGAGCCGCGCTGTAGGCGTCTTTTGTCTATAGCGCGGATCTCGAGTGATCTCAACACACTACAATTATCATAAAACTGCAATATTATGTAAATAAATTGTGAATCAATAATTTAAAGGGGTTGTAAAGGTAAAAAAAAATGTCACCTTAATGCATCCTATGCATTAAGGTGAAAAAACATCCGACAATACCAACCCCCCCCGGAGCCCCCATTCTACTTACCTGAGCCCTCGAAAGTCCCGCGCTCGCCCCGTCATCCTCCTCGTTTCTGAGCCTGGCCTTTGATTGGCTACACTGGATGGATTGAAAGCAGCGCAGCCATAGGCTCACGCTGCTGTCAATCACATCCAATGACGGGGCGCGCTGGGGCCGAGTGATACAGTGAGCGGCTATAGCCACCGGCTGTATCAGTGGAGCGCGCCCACAATCAATCACCACCATGCAAGCTCGCTCGCATATAGGTGGTGAGTTCTTGCGGGGAGAGCCCGAGACAGCCGCCGAGGGACCCCAGAAGACCAGGTTTGGGGCCACTCTGTGCAAAACGAGCTGCACAGTGGAGGTAAGTATAACATGTTTGTTATTTAATAAAAAATAAATAAAATTATTTACAACCCCTTTAAACCTCCAAAAGAATAATTGAAATATATACACATAAACTGTGAATCAATAAAATGGTTTTTTTTTCGTTATTGATTCACAATGGCTATTATCTATCAAAGAGAAACGTTTTTTTTTGGTTTCAAAAACAACAAGGAAGGGGGGGGGGGGTCTATTTTTCAAGCAAATTAGTAACACAATTAGACAGAAATCACCAATTCCTGGTAGTTGGTATTACTGCAGTCGGAAGTTGGTCATTTTTTTGCCATTTAGTGGCAAAAATTGCAACATGTACACTTGAATTCTGATACTTTTAACTTCAATTGTGTTTGGATTCAGGACAGCATTACTGAGCTGGTTGTTAATATCCTGGAGGCTGGACCACACATCATCCTTGGTTAATATGATGCAGGCAGCTTTCGAGGGTCAGCATAACAGCCAAGCAACTTGGATTTCTAGAATGAAGGGTAAGCAATATATCCTAGAAGTTTTTCTAATGATGAGGTGGATGGAATCTTATGTTAAGTTAATTGAATAAAAAAAGAAAATACCTTTTTAGTTGCCGTAAACTGATCTCGCATGTGGTTTCCTCCTGCCTCGCTTTCCAACATAGGACCATCTTAACTCTCAAGCCGCAAAATCCTTTTAAATCTTTGAACAGTTCAATCCCATGGATGCATTGACCACGTGTTTCACCCAATAAAGATATCTCAGCCACTCCTGGACAAACAGTCCACCTTGGAGACAATGGGCTTCTTACACCATCTCTTCTCTCATCCTGTAGGCTGCGGGAAGGGTTTCCAATTACAAATGTACAGTGGTCTAATTCCTGGAGACTTCATGAATTAATGTTGGTCTTCTTGGCTCTCAGGCGTTTCTTTGGATTCCTTTTAATGAATGTAGAGAGTCACCTGTTGGGTTAGAACATCAGGACAATTACTAAAGGCTCAAAAAACAAGACAATGTAACCACAATGCTTCCCATTTAATGTAGTAAGCAATTAACATAGCAACAATGGCAGCCACTCTAGACAACAAGGGAAAGGTACACATGGATGGGGCAATACAAAGGGAGTCCCCAGGACGTGTTCAAGCTGGCCAGTAAAATAAATAAATAAATAAAACCTAACTAATCTTTTTTCAACTCCCTAGGTTAAAAACAGAGGTTTTAGTATCATACCTTTGTAAATACATGTGGAAACCACACTATGTCAATAAATCTTTGATAGGGTGGTCCCTACAGCTGGCCACATACCAATTGAATTTCAACGTTTTCTGACACTTGGTTTGATTTTCTAATGGTTATTGGAGTCAATTCAGGGGTCATTTTCAATTCTAATAATGAGAAAACTTAAAGGCGCATGATTAATATATATTTTTTTCTTTTAATAAATGTAGCGGGTATGTACTTTTCAGAGTGTTTAAATCTGGTGAAGACATCAGTGATGACCAGTTCCCTGCAGCCCAGCAGGTGGCGCTGTCACTTCGGGCCGGGGTTGAACCGTAACTGCAGTGCCGTACCCTTTGTGACCTCTCACAGCAGTTGTACGGCGGGGCGGGGAACCCGCTGTGCTTGCTGGGAGAGGGTATAAAGGGGCCGGAAATCTTCGCCATGAGGTTCCAGTCCCGGGCACCTTCAGCCTGAGGGCTGCTGTCCGCGGTCGGTGTCCAGGCGGCCTAGGCCTGGACACTTGGAGTTTGTGTTCCATCCTAGGCACCTTCAGTCTGGGGTGAGGTACTTGGCCGGAGGCTTGCGGCCCAGTACCTTCCACTGGGGAGGGACTGTCCTAGGGTGCCCCGGGTGTTGGGCACCCGAATCCAGAGGCGTAAGGGACCGGAGGAGAGATTCATCCGAAGACCTGGTGCAGCATATTGCCAGTGACGGGTGAACCTCTGGAGACCGCCCGGAGGGATGTCTTTCTCGAACAGGGGCCGAGTTCATGGAGGAAGGTGGTTCATGTTCAATGACCGGTGGCAGCGGTCCAACGAGTCAATTCAGGTCAGTGGCAGAGACCTGTTATTAGGCCTGTGGCAGGGGCCTCAATGGTTCACCCGGTCGGTGGCAGCGACCAATCTCACGGTCGGTGGCAGAGACCGTGCGCCAGGCCTATTCGCTTGCAAAGGAATAGGAGAGTTCATTTGTGCCTGGGCCTACTCGTATCCACACCCCTGTCTGTCTGTCACTGAAAGTTCAACTGTTATGTTCACCCTGCGATGGAGAAATAAAAGAGTGTTGAACTTTTAATTGGTGTGGGGCTCTATTACTGGCAGACACATCTCCACGGAACAACTGGAAGCTTCGTATGCAGTAAGCAGACCCGGAGGTAATTTAAGTGACTTTGCTCAACCCTCATACACATACGAGGGGAGAGCTTGGCGTAGTGTTCCTGCACTCTCCTCTCACAGGTACCCCTAGACCACACCAGCCAATAACCAGGAGAAACGGAGAGGGAGAGTGAGGCTCCGCTACATAAACAAAATTCTGTAAATGTGGTTTTCGTTTGGGAAAAATCCTGCATACCGTAATGAAACTTGTTAAATTACACCTTGGATTCCATTCAAATCACAGGTCTGTACAAAATTCTAGGGACAGTCAAACAAAATTAGTTCACTTAACCACTTCAAAACTGGGCACTTTCACCCCCTTCCTGCCCAAACCATTTTTCAGCTTGTGCGGTCATGCTACACTGTACGCAAATAAAAAATAAAAAAATTCCCCACAAATAGAGCTTTCTTTTAGTGGTATTTGATCACCTCTGCGGTTTTTATTTCTTGCGCTATAAACAAAAGAGTGACAAGTTTGAAAAAAAACACAATATATTTACTTTTTGCTATAATAAATATCCCAATAAAAAAATAAAAAAAGGGAAGGGGTTAACACTAGGGGGCGATCAAGGGGTTAAATATGTTAAATATGTTCCCTAGGGTGTGATTCTATTTGTAGGGGGAGGGGACTCACAAGGGGAGGAGACCGATCAGTGTTCCTCTGTACAAGGAACACACCATCGGTCTCCTCTCCTCTGACAGGACATGGATCTGTGCGTTTACACACACAGATCCATGGTCCTGCTGTGTTCACGGGCAATCGCGGCCGCCGGGCACGCACATCGGGTCCCCAGTGACACGGCGGGAGCGCGCGCGCCCCCTAGTGGGCCCCATATGACGCCCGCCCAGAACGAGAGTTGCACCGTCCAGCTGTCATATGACGGCCGGCGGTGGGCAAGCGGTTAATAATAGCAAGAAAGAATGTTCTTATGAACATTTGTTGTAGGAATGTTTGAAGGAAAGTCTAATAACTTATGACCAGGTTTACTCTAAATCAGCCTTTCTCAACCTTTTCATCACAGAGGAACCCTTGAAATAACTTTCTGGTCTCAGGGAACCCCTGCTAAAAATGACTATATTTACACAACTTATGATACAAGGGTGTGATGATCAGTGGAAAGAATGCTCCTTACATTTGTGGTCATTGGGAGGAATTACTTACAGATAGCTAAAAAGATTAATGGTGTCAGTAGGAACTTATTTGGGATGCAGAAATTGCTCATTAATCATGGAACACCAAAGCAGCTCTGGAGGAACCTGTGGGTTCCATGGAATCCTGGTTGAGAAACACTTCTCTAAACTATCTGACCTAAACTATGGCTGATATATATATAGCAATGCCAAAAAGAGTGCAAGTTCAAGTTCAACCGGAGGCAGTCCTTTCCTCCTTAAATCATGACTAAACCCAAAGAACAAAAATGTAATATAATGCAACATATCGATTCTTAGATGTGGTGACTGCATTCGTTTTCTTTTTCAGTCTTCTTTTACTTTATTTTCACACAGTGATCCTGCCAGTAACACACTTCCTGACCTAGGGCGACAACACTCACTCACTGTACTAGTGGAGCAGCATTGTTACCCTGAAAGAAGACTACAGAACATGTACCCCTCACCTCTTTTCCATAACATAGGTTGAGGTGTTCTGTAGTTTACAGAGATATCTGGGAACAATGTAAATGATAATAGTATACTAAACACAGGAAGTTAGCAGCTCACAAGATATCTGGCAGGATCAATATTTTGCATTATCCACACATATTTAAAAAAATTGCTTTTAATGGTAAATTTGGTACAAATAAAGGAAGTACATTCTTTGTGTTTGCATACACTTGCATACCCCCCAAAAAAATAGTGTTGTGCACTCAAAGCTAAAAACTGACAAGAGCATTTATTGTTTTGTCATAAATATAAAATACAATTATGGTTATTATTATTACTACTACTACTACTACTACATTTAAACTGTAAAGTTTATCCAAAGCTCTAATAGTCTGACTATGCTCTCCTGTTGCCTGTCCTTGATTTAACCCTAGTACACACGAGCCGAAAGTTAGGCAGCATCGGCTGGCTTCTATTGAAGCCGTTGATGCCGTCTGACATTCGGGCTGTGTGTACGGCAGCTGGTCCGACAAAAGCCTGCCGAACGTCCGGCTTCTGTCGAAGGGTCACAACCGGAAAAGGTCTGCTGACCGGTTCCAGGTCAGCGCTGACCGGAGTGTTCTGGCAAGGGGGCTGTTCCTCAGCGGCTCTGACCTGACAGTTTTTTTTTTCGTTCAACCCGATGCTGCAGCTGTCCTCCGCCAGCTCTAAGACTGAGAACCGAGAGATCAAACACCGCCGATTGCTCGGTTCTCAGAGCTCCCTCAGCAGAGAGCCGGCTAGTCACCAGTTCTCTGCTCTGCCGCCCCCCCCCCCCCAAATTTAAAATTTTAACAATTTTTGTAGTTAATTGAAGTCAATGGCAGTTACGGTGCCTTGAAAAGGTATTCATACGCCTTGAAATTTTACACATTTTGTTACAACAGAAATGGTGGTGGCAGCATCATGTTGAAAGCTGGTCAGAGTTGATGGGCAGATGGATGGAGCCAAATACAGGGCAATCTTTGAAGAAAACTTAGAAGAAAAAGTCTGCAAAAGACTTGAGACTGGGTGGAGGTTCACCTTCCAGCAGGACAACGACCCTAAACATACAGCCAGAGCTACAATGGAATGGTTTTGATCGAAGCATATTCATGTATTAGTACGGCCCAGTCAAAGTCCAGACCTGAATCCAATTGAGAATCTGTGACAAGACTTGAAAATTGCTGTTCACAGACGCTCTCCATCCAATCTGACAGAGCTTGGCAATTTTACAAAGAAGAATGGGCAAAAATGTCACTCTCTAGATGTGCAAAGCTGGTAGAGAAATCCCCAAAAACACTTGCAGCTGTAATTGCAGTGAAAGGTGGTTCTACAAAGTATTGACTCAGGGGGGCTGAATATAAATTATTTGTAAAAAAAATTAAAACAATTTATCATTTTCCTTCCACTTCACAATTATGTGCCACTTTGTGTTTGTCTATCACATAAAATCCCAATAAAATACATTTACGTTTTTGGTTGTAACATGACAAAATGTGGAAAATTACTTTTCAAGGCACTGTCTATCTGAAACACTGTAACAAGCATTTACAACGTAGATGTGACACAAGGCAGCTCACATCTAAGGAGCGTAGAGAAAAAAAAAGACAGATTCACCTACCTTGTTGGTCTTGGTAGGGGTCAACATTTTCAATTTTTTTTCTGTGAACACCCAAATTTTAAAATATAATCCTTTTCCCCCGGGTTTTTGGCAGAAAACTTGCTGTAACTTTTGTCACCTTCTCCCTGTATAATATGACTTTGTCAGACCCGGTTTATCCCCAAGCATTTTTTTTTATAGAGAGAATAGACTGAAACCTGCCAGACGAGTTACGTCGGGAAGAATGTTCATGTTCGAGTGTAACCACAAACACAACACACTAGAGTGGGTAACTTCAAACAAAGGGCTTCCCCTTTACTAATTAGCTACTAACTTTATCAATGGTTTCTGTCTTTTAACCCCTTTGTGTCTCCATTCATTGAGGACATGCAGACCAAGATGAACTAGTCTAATGCTCAGTTGTGGTGCGACTAAAAAACAACAAAAATAAATAAAAAATCAAGAGTACAATCAATATATATATATATATATATACACACAGGGTTTTTTTCAGCAGGAACGCAGGGGAACGCAGTTCCGGCACCTCCAGCAATGAATGTATGTAATGGCAAGGAGTGCTGGGGTGTGCTGGAGGGTCTATTGATGCTTGCTGCTCGGAGATCTATTGTTAATGTTGGGGATCTATTTTTGCGTGGAGGTCTCTTGTTGCTGGGTAGATCTATTGTTGCTAGTGGCGGGCTCTTATGTTTCTAGTGAGGGAGCAATTGTTGCTGGGAGAGGTCTATTGTTGCTGCCTCCTGGAAAGTCTATTGATCAGTGGCGGCTGGTGAAGTTTTAGGATGGGGGGGCGCAAGACCCCGCCCCTCCATGTTTGGCCCCTCCCACTTCTCATAAGCGACACCCCTTATAGAATCCACCCACGCACATATCTGCGTTCTGCTACATATAAATAGCACATATCAGCATTCTGCAACCTGTAAATAGAACATATCTGCATTCTTCACCCTGTAAAACGCACATATCTGCATTCTGCAAAACGCACATATCTGCATTCTGCACCCTGTAAAACGCACATATCTGCATTCTGCACCCTGTAAATAGCACATATCTGCATTCTGCACCCTGTAAAACGCACATATCTGCATTCTGCACCCTGTAAATAGCACATATCTGCATTCTGCACCCTGTAAATAGCACATATCTGCATTCTGCACCTTGTAAATCGCACATATCAGCATTCTGCACCCTGTAAATAGCGCATATCTGCATTCTGCACCCTGAAAAATGCACATATCTGCATTCTGCAAAACGCACATATCTGCATTCTGCACCCCGTAAAACGCACATATCTGCATTCTGCACCCTGTAAATAGCACATATCTGCATTCTGCACCCTGTAAATAGCGCATATCTACATTCTGCACCCTGAAAAACGCACATATCTGCATTCTGCAAAACGCACATATCTGCATTCTGCACCCTGTAAAACGCACATATCTGCATTCTGCACCCTGTAAAACGCACATATCTGCATTCTGCACCTTGTAAATCGCACATATCTGCATTCTGCACCCTGGAAAACGCACATATCTGCATTCTGCACCCTGTAAAACGCACATATCTGCATTCTGCACCCTGTAAAACGCACATATCTGCATTCTGCACCCTGTAAAACGCACATATCTGTGTTCTGCACCTTGTGAAACGCACATATCTGCATTCTGCACCTTGTAAATCGCACATATCTGCATTCTGCACCCTGTAAGTAGCACAAATCTGCATTCTGCACCCTGTAAATAACATATATCTGCACTGTGAAAACTGTAAATTGCACGTATCTGCATTGTGCAACCCCCCCAATCAGGTCAGCTACAGTGCTACACTATACACATGGCAGGGGGGATGGTGGACACAGCAATCACCCCCCCCCTCAGACCAGCACAGGGTGGCAGGGCAGACAGACACTCATCCTTCATGGAGTGCATGCCTAAAAAATGTTCCGATATCACTGTGCATCTTTATAGGGTGGTGGGAGATTGACATGACTCTGAGAATAATCCCCTAAACATTGCATTAAAAAAATAACAACTGGACAGTCCCAGATAAAATAAGTTGAACTGAACCAAGAACAGAGAGGTCACTGAGACAGTTTTGCTGGCAGAAGACAGTACTAGACAAAGATGGTTACAGTACCAATGAGCTGTTGGAAAATAGCAGCAGTCTGGATGACCCCATAAATGACAACTGTACTGTATGTCATCTTCTGCATTCTCAAAGCTCGACTGAAAAGCCTACTTTCTTCTTTCACCTAAATATTTACAGCCGCAGCGTCTCCTTACCTGCAGCTCCTCTAGGGCCATGCAAACAACGGAGCTGCCGACGTGACGTCACTTCCGGTTTTCGTCTGTCCCACGAAACCCGGAAGTAACAGTTTTGAAATGCTCCCGCCCGGCGCCCATAGTGTTTCTACGGGCGGAAGCTAATCAGCGCTTTACATTGCGCCACAAGGCGGGATAAAAGCCCGCGAATGAAGCGCCATGTCTGCAATCTTGTGATTGCATTGACGTGGCGCTTCCCATAGGGCACGGGTGTCCGGCGCTCAAGGGCACTTACTTAAAGGAAATTTTTTTTAATTTTTTTTTTTCTTAAAGGGGCCATTTAAAAAAAAAAATATTTTTTTTTGACTACAGGAGAATGGGCCGCCACTGCTATTGATGCAGTCTGCTGGGACATCTTTTGTTGCTGCCAGAGGTCTATTGTTGCTGGGGTGGTATTTTGTTGTGTGGGGGCTCTATTTTTGCTGGTGTGAGGTCTATCATTGCTGGGTGGGTCTACTGTTGCTGGGGTAGGGTTATTGTTGCTCACTGCAGGGGATCTATTTTAATGTCTTTCTTTGTTATCATTAACAAATTCCTGTGCAAATCACTTAGTAGCAAAAATGATACTTGGTTTCGTATTCTTTAAACCGGGTGGTACTGGGAGGTCGGTAGGAGGTGGAACCAAGGAATGGTGCTCAGGGGCGGGTAGGGAGAAGAAACGAAGGGCGACGATTGGAGTTCCTGCACCTATTCTCTGATAAAAAAAGCCCTGCGCATATATATATATATATATATATATATCTATAAATAACTGTATATAAAGCTAGACTGATGTGAATGTACAATATATATGTGAAGTGCTGTGTAAACTGATGGCGCTATATAAGTACCTGAAATAAATAAATATTATACTGTATACATATATATACACACACACACACACACATATATATATATATATATATATATATATATATATATATATACAGTGGGAATAGTAAAGAATCACACCCTCTTTAAAATAATCACATTTTGATTTTGTTGCCTTGGAGCTTGAAATGAAGACAGACACAGTTTTTGTTTTATCCAGCTGTATTTACCGTATATACTCGAGTATAAGCCGACCCGAATATAAGCCGAGGTATCTAATTTTACCACAAAAAAATGGGAAAACTTATTTACTCGAGTATAAGCCTAGGGTGTCCATCTGCATGCCTTACTGTGTCTCACTTTGCCTCACTGTGTCCATGTGCATGCCTTACTGTTTCCATGTGCATGCCTCACTGTGTCCATGCCTCACTGTGTCCATGCCTCACTGTGTCCATGCCTCACTGTGCCCATGCCTCACTGTGCCCATGCCTCACTGTGCATATGCCTCACTGTGCCCATGCCTCACTGTGCATATGCCTCACTGTGCCCATGCCTCACTGTGCCCATCACTAGACTGAGGTTTAACATGGGAGTCTATGGAAGGGGTGTCCGGCTTTAAAAAAAAAAAAATCGGTGCTCCCCGGCCGTAGGTCCCCCGGACAAAAACTTTGCATACTTGTAGAGGAAGAGTGAGGCTACGGCCGGCTGGTACAGGGTCCCCAAAGTCCAGGAGATCAGGCGCAAAAAGGTGACTCGAGTATAAGCCGAGGGGGGCATTTTCAGCACAAAAAATGTGCTGAAAAAACTCAGCTTATACTCGAGTATATACGGTACTGGTGAGCTGTATTGGAATTCCGCCAGACATATCGTTTGGTGTTGAAGCAAAATAATTCAAATTTAGTCCTATCTGACCTACTTAAATGCACCTTAAAGATTCTGAGGCCACACGGTAAAAGGTGTTATGATCAGATGAGATTCAAATTTAATTATTTGGCCTCAACGCCAAACAATATGTCTGGCGAAAATCGAATACATCTCACCATCCAAATAACACCATTCCTGCAGTAAAGCATGGAGGTGGTAATATTCTGGTATGGGAACTTGTCAGGATAGAAGAAAAATGGATGGGACAAAATACTTGAGGAAAATCTGCTGCCCTCTGCCAGGAAGTTGTCAATGGGAAAAAGGTTTACCCTCCAACATGACAATAACCCAAAGCACACAGCAACAGTGGTTGAAGGAGAAGAATGTGTATGTCCTTGCATGGCCTAGTCAGAGAGAGCCCAGACTTAAACCCCATTGAAAATCTGTGGATTGACTTGAAGACTGCTGTCCACAAAATGATCACCATCTAATTTAACTTAACTTGAGCAGTTCTGCAAAGAAGAGTGGGCAAATATTGCCAACTCTAGATGTGCAAAGTTAGTAGAGACATATCCCAACAGACCAAAAGCTGCAATTAAAGCAAAGGGTGATCTAACAAAATACTGACACAAGGGGGTGGTCCTTTTTCAAACAGATATTGTTTTTGATTTTTTTTCCTGACATGTTGGTGTTATATCTTTTACTTGGATGTTATAAGTTGCACTAGTAAATACAACTGGATACAATAAAACCTGTGTCTGTCTTCATTTCATTTTTTATTTTCTATACCCACTGTATATACTGTACACTAAAAATAACAGTGTACTAAGAAATAAACCGCCCCCTTTCCTTAACACACTCCACTGCGCCTTGGAGAAACGTCTGATAAATTCAGACTGAATTACCCTATCAGCTGCTACTTTAAAAAATAAAAAGTGAAAAATAATTTTGAATAACCAAAATAGTAGCGCTCAGTGTCTTACAACACAAATCTAAATATAAACCATATACACTCCGTGAGATAGTGCATAAATGTGAATGTTCATAAATATACACCCTGTAAAGAAATGTGCATACAATAAACTCATCAAGTGTCCATAACGTTCATGACAGTGATTTAAAACAATTGATATAAAGCGTTTAACTGAAAATTAGTCCATAAAAAAGTGCACAAAATAAGTCCATAAAAAGTGCATCCAAAAGTGACTTCAAATGAAGATGATGACAAATAAAACTTTCTTGTGTTTTCTTCAAACCTTCACCACACCAATGTGCTCAGTGATTCCACTCCCTAAGGACTTGCACTCACCACAAGAATATGCCTCGCACTCTCATGCTTGGCTAATCAGCTTGATTACCCCCCAGGGTATCACAAACGATTCCAAAATGATGAAATTAGGTCAGTCAAGTCTCCCACATGAAAAAACAAATGCTTCCAATAGTGAAGTATATCAAAACTTTTAATTAAAATAACACAGCACAAGTGACCATCAATGGTTACACTCACATTTAGACAGATCAAATTGGGCACTTCAAAGCAAACATTTCCAAACGCCAGGCAAGTTTATAGTAGGCTGCCGCAATGTATTGCGGTCTCGGCAGACCATATAAGCATGTATGTCTCACCCTCCTTCATGTACGCTTGCCTCTCCACTGCAATCGAATCACCGCAGACTCCCGCCCAAACACCAAACTGTATATTCGACGAGTGGTCGAAAGATCCGAACGCTGCACACCAGGTGACTGTCGTGTAGCTCCTCCCAGACTAGTTTCGTCGTAAGACTTCTTCCAATGGGGTGAGCTACACACACTTACACCTCCCTCTTTATACTCTGACCATGATTGGTTACGGTCGTATTTCCTGCTGCACATGTGCGTATTTCCCGTCCCCATGAGTGCAATACATCGGGCATGACCCCCACAATCACAAACATGGAGGACAAGTATAAATAACATACTGTGATCTGCATCTAATCTCTAATTTATATTCGCTGCAGGTACTATTCAGTTTAAATGTTGTGTATATCAAACACCAATAAGTGTCACTTCTATAATAAACAATAAAAAAACTTTGTATACTCAAATTGGCGCCAGAGTACTCAGCACCTTTGAATATATATGGAATTATAGACTAGTTTTAGTCGTACAGATATATATTTTACTATACATGTAAATTAATTTTCATTATATACATGTATTTTTAGTTGGGATTTTAGTTAACCTTCATATCTTGATCAGCCTCGCACTAACATGTGAGGTTGTTATATTAGTCTACTTTGTGACTTAATTCTCTGATATCTGGTGAACAATAGTTATAATTGATCTTTCCGCATATATTATTCAAATTTTTCCGCATATATTATTCTAATATAATATTCTCCTGTTTTAATTCCATATATATTCAAAGGTGCTGAGTACTCTGGCGCCAATTTGAGTATAAAAAGTTTTTTTATTGTTTATTATAGAAGTGACACTTATTGGTGTTTGATATACACAACATTTAAACTGAATAGTACCTGCAGCGAATATAAATTAGAGATTAGATGCAGATCACAGTATGTTATTTATACTTGTCCTCCATGTTTGTGATTGTGGGGGTCATGCCCGATGTATTGCGCTCATGGGGACGGGAAATACGCACATGCGCAGCAGGAAATACGACCGTAACCAATCATGGTCAGAGTATAAAGAGGGAGGTGTAAGTGTGTGTAGCTCACCCCATTGGAAGAAGTCTTACGACGAAACTAGTCTGGGAGGAGCTACACGACAGTCACCTGGTGTGCAGCGTTCGGATCTTTCGACCACTCGTCGAATATACAGTTTGGTGTTTGGGCGGGAGTCTGCGGTGATTCGATTACAGTGGAGAGGCAAGCGTACATGAAGGAGGGTGAGACATACATGCTTATATGGTCCGCCGAGACCGCAATACATCGCGGCAGCCTACTATAAACTTGCCTGGCGTTTGGAAATGTTTGCTTTGAAGTGCCCAATTTGATCTGTCTAAATGTGAGTGTAACCATTGATGGTCACTTGTGCTGTGTTATTTTAATTAAAAGTTTTGATATACTTCACTATTGGAAGCATTTGTTTTTTCATGTGGGAGACTTGACTGACCTAATTTCATCATTTTGGAATCGTTTGTGATACCCTGGGGGGTAATCAAGCTGATTAGCCAAGCATGAGAGTGCGAGACATATTCTTGTGGTGAGTGCAAGTCCTTAGGGAGTGGAATCACTGAGCACATTGGTGTGGTGAAGGTTTGAAGAAAACACAAGAAAGTTTTATTTGTCATCATCTTCATTTGAAGTCACTTTTGGATGCACTTTTTATGGACTTATTTTGTGCACTTTTTTATGGACTAATTTTCAGTTAAACACTTTATATCAATTGTTTTAAATCACTGTCATGAACGTTATGGACACTTGATGAGTTTATTGTATGCACATTTCTTTACAGGGTGTATATTTATGAACATTCGCATTTATGCACTATCTCACGGAGTGTATATGGTTTATATTTAGATTTGTGTTGTAAGACACTGAGCGCTACTATTTTGGTTATTCATATACTGTACACTGTTAAAAAAAAATGAAAAGGAACACTTTTTAATCAGAGTATAGCATCAAGTCAATTAACCACTTCAATACAGGGCATTTTCACCCCCTTCCTGCCCAGAGCAATTTTTAGTTTTCATCGCTGTCGCACTTTGAATGACAATTGCGCGGTCATGCAACACTGTACCCAAGTGAAATCTTTATGGTTTTTCTCCCCACAAATAAAGCTTTCGTTTAGTGGTATTTGATCACTTCTGCGGTTTTAATTTATTGCGCTATAAACAAAAAAAGAGCGACGATTTTGAAAAAAAACACAATATTTTTTACTTTTTGATTTGATAAATATCAAAAAGTTTTTTGGAAAAAACAATTTTTTTCCTCAGTTTAGGCCGATATGTATTCTTCTACATATTTTTGTTTAAAAAAAAAACAAACAAAAAAATGGCAATAAGTGTATATTGATTGGTTTGCGCAAAAGTTATAGCGTCTACAAAATAGGGGATAGATTTATGGCATTTTTTTTTTACTAGTAATGGCTGTGATCTGCGATTTTTATTGTGATCATGACATTGCGACGGACGCTTCGGACACTTTTGACACATTTTTGGGACCATTCACATTTATACAGCGATTTGTGCTATAAAACTGCACTGATAACTGTGTAAATGTGACTGGCAGGGAAGGGGTTAACACTAGGGGGCGATCAAGGGGTTAAATATGTTCCCTAGGGAGTGATTCTAACTGTAGGGGGAGGGGACTCACAAGGGGAGGAGACCGATCTGTGTTCCTCTGTACTGGGAACACACATCGGTCTCCTCTCCTCTGACAGGATGTGGATCTGTGTGTTTACACACACAGATTCATGGTCCTGCTGTGATCACAGGCAATAGCGGGTGCCCGGCGGACATTGCGGCCGCCGGGCATGCGCACCAGGTCCCGAGCGATGCGGCGCGCGCCCCCTAGACAGCCGGGAAGCCCAGGACGTCATATGACATCCACCCGGAGGGAGAGAAGGTTCCTGCCGACGTCATTTTACAATGGCTCGGTAAGGAACAGGTTAAACTCCTGGGATATTGAGGTGGTCAGTTAAATAGCAGAGGGAGTTGGTAATCAGTTTCAGCTGCTTTGGTGTTAATGAAATTAACAACAGGTGCACTAGATGAGCAACAATGAGACAAATTTCATAGCAGGAATGGCTTTATAGGTGGAGGCCACTGACATTTCTTTCCCTACTCATCTTTTCCGACGGTTTTTCACTAGTTTTGCATTTGGCTTGGATCAATGTCACTACTGGTAGCATCAAGTGATACCTGAACCCTAGAGAGGTTGCACAGGCAGTCCAACTCCTCCAGAATGGCACATCAATATGTGCCATCGCCAGAAGGTTTGCCGCGTCTCCAAGCACAGTCTCAAGAGCATGGAGGAGATACCAGGAGATCTAGGAGAGATGGACAGGGCCGTAGAAGGTCCTTACCGATCAGCAGGACCAGTATCTGCTTCTTTGTGCAAGGGGGATCAGGATAAGCACTGCCGGAGCCCTACAAAATGACCTCCAGCAGGCCACTGGTGTCTCTGACCAAACAATCAGAAACAGACTTCATGGGGGTGGCCTGAGTGCCCAACGTCCCCTAGTGGGCCCTGTGCTCACTGCCTGGCATCTGTGGTGCTCGATTGACATTTGCCACTGAACACCAAAATTGGCAGGTCCGCCACTGGCACCCTGTGCTTTTCAGATGAGAGCAGGTTCACCCTGAACACATGTGACAGACGTGAAAGTGTCTAGAGAAGCCATGGAGAATGTTATGCTCCCTGTAACATTGTTCTGCATGACCAGTTTAATTGTGGGTCAGTGATGGTCTGGGGAGACATATCCATGGGGGACGCACAGACCCCTTAAAGGCTGGACAATGGCACCCTGACTGCGATTACGTATCGGGATGAAATCCTTGGACCCACTTGCAGACCCTACGTTGGTGCAGTGGGTTCTGAGTTCCTCCTGGCGTACGACAATGCCCGGCCTCATGTGGCGAGAGTATGCAGCCAGTTCCCGGAGGATGAAGAAATTGATACCATTGAATGGCCCCCACGCTCACCTGACCTAAATCCAATAGTACACCTATGGGACATTATGTTTCGGTCCAACCGACACCTCTCACCTCTCTGATCTGGGAGGACACCATCCGTCGTCTCATTAGGAGCATGCCCCAACATTGTCAGGCATGCATACAGGCACGTGAGGGCCATACAAACTACTGAGGACCATTTTGAATTGCTGCAATGAAGTTTCAGCAAAATGGACTAGCCTGCTGCATAATTTTTTCACTTTGATTTTTGTGCGGTCTTTGAATTCAGTCCTCTGTAGGTGGATAATTTTCATTTCCATCAAACGATGTGGCATCCTTTCATTCCTAACACATTACCCAGTCCATATCAGTGTAGATATCCAGCATGATATTCTTCCCCATTGAGATCTGATGTGTTTTCAAAGAGTTCCTTAATTTGTTTTGAGCAATGTATATTACTGTACAAAAGTTGTTTGGGTAGAGTAGGAAATTGTTACAACCCCTCTCATGTTTTGTTTTGTTTGCAATCTGTGTCTGATTGGGGAGGTTTCCCTTCAGTTCCTGTCCAATAGCCACAACAGGAAGTGAGAAGAAATGTCTCCAAAAGTAAAAAGGGAAGTCACTCTTAAGCTGGCCATACATGCCCAGTGGGCTAAAAGAAAATGGATTCTTCCATCCAAACAAAGGAGGTGGAGGCATCAACCCCTGACATGACACTGTATTCTGAGAGTGGGACTGCCTGTTCAGTGGCTGCAGCAACTAATCTAGCAAAAATGTCCTGTCCCTTAAGCCTAGTAAACACGATGTCGGGCTGGATTGGCCAGTTCAATAGAAACCGTCCGACCAGCCCACTTCTGTAATGCAGCCAGTCTGACAGAAGTTCCCCACTCGGCTGGCTTATGTCGATGGGGCATGGCCCAAAAAAAGGTCTGCCAATCGGCTCCCGATTAGCGCTCTCAGCCAATGGCTGAAAGCACTGACCAGAGCTGTCAGTTTTTTTTTTTCATTCAGCCCTGCTGGGTTTGACTAGAAAAAAAAAACTAGCAGTGTGTACCAGGCTTTAGACACAAGTCGATCAGTTGCATTGGGGTATATTATTTCCGTGCAATGGGGAGTGTAACATGGGGGACCATTAACTATGTTTGAGGGCATGGCAGCCCATGTTTATTGAAAATGGCAAAAACAAAGTAAACGTCCAACATATAATGTTTCCAACACAGGGGTTTTCTTTCAGTTAAATGCACAACTACTGAAAATACTAGCCCAGCTGTCTCTCTCTCTTTAGCAGTACCTCTGCTTCTCAGACCATAGGTTCCTCGAAGCCAACAGCTTCACTCTGGCCTTAGTCCTTAGGCCGTAACCTGTCTCTTGCAGACACACGTGCTCTCGCTGCCACCTGCAGCCTCTGACTCCTGGAGACCTTCTGTCTCCCTTGGATGGAGCAGACTCCAGCTGGAAGCCATGAGGTATTCTCATACCTTCATTATAAGGGCGTTGCTCACCTGAGCACACACCCTGCTGGTCCTCCACAAAACCTGGACACAGGGTTGGAGATTCCGTCCCACCCAAGACACTATGGAATTTCCAAACTACAGGGCCCCATGCAGGAATACCAAAACCCGGAGAAAGCTGCGAAAGCAGTTTTCTGCAGTCCACATCTATGCTCTTCAGTCCTGCACCGAGCCAATGTGCACACCCTGTGTCCCCCAAACGACCAACTTCACAGTGTCATACTGTCACATCTCATACTGTCACAGGAGCCATTCAAAACAAATGTGTGTTACCAGAATGCATAGGTGTAAATAGGCCTTAAAGTGGTATTAATTAACTGGCTTTTTTTTTTGATTTTCAATCATTTACAGCAAACACGAAGGAGAAAAAACACATCTCTTACAAAGATCTATAAGCTTACAGTGGAAGGTGTGACACGGATAGATATGTTTTCACTTGAAGGTAGTGATGAGCCGAACACCCCCGAGTTCGGTTCGCACCAGAACCCGCGAACGGACCGAAAGTTCGCACGAACATTAGAACCCTATTAAATACAATGGATGCGAACGTTCGGATTCTAAAGTGCTAATTATAACGACTATTATCCATGTTATTGTCCTAAACAGAGTTTGGGAACCCGGGTTCTGCACCAGGGGACATGTATCAATGCAAAAAGAAGTTTTAAAAACGGACGTTTTCCGGGAGCAGTCATTTTAATGATGCATAAAGTGAAAAAAAAAAAGTCAAATATTCCTTTAAATATTGTACCTGGGGGGTGTCTAAAGTATGCCTGTGAAGTGCCACGTGTTTCCCGTGTTTAGAACTGTCCCTGCACAAAATAACATTTCTAAAGGAAAAAAAAGCCATTTAAAACTGCTTGCGGCTTTAATGTAATGTCTGGTCCCGGTAATATGGATGAAAATCTTTAAGAAAAATGGCATAGCTACCCCATCAACCCCCCCCCCTACCCCAGCCCATTACCAGCCCCTTTGGGTCTTGTATGGATATTAAGGGGAACCCCGCACACAAAATAAAAAAGGCCCTATATACTCTGAACAGCCGTATACAGGCGGTGCATACAAGACAGGGACTGTAGGTTTGTTCTTATGTAGAATCTGTTTGTAATTTTGAACAGCTACATTGTTTAAGTGTAGCTCCAGCCCAAATACCTATTTTTAAGCTTTTTGGAAAACATAGGGAAGGGTTTTCACCCCTGTAACATTTGTTTTGCTGTCTGTGCCCCTGTTCAGAACATTTCACCTCACTTTGCGTCCCAATGACAACTGTTTTTGAAATGTGGTGTTTTTATTGAAACAAGGATTGGTGATAAAGCATCAGTAGAGAGGAGACACCTTTCTCCCATATTAATTCTTACAGGAGAGAATTTTCCTTCCAAGGGGTAGATTTCCTCTCACTTCCTGTTGTCTTCTTCCGTTTGCAAGTAGTAGTCATTTGTAAGTTGGATGTTTGAAAGTAGGGACCTGCCGTATACACTCTGCAGAAATTGGCCCCTTAGGTGTTGGTGTTGGCACAACACTGTAAGCACTCACAGGTACTCTTGGTGGGTGCTGGAACGCCCTGCTGTCAACTATTATATCAGGAATTGTAATAACATATAATTGTTGAACAGTGGTAGTAAAAATTGGGCCTTTGATGGTGGTGCTGGTGCCACAACACTGTAAGGCCTGACAGTTACTCTTGGTGGGCGCAGCAATGGGCCCTTCTGTGAATTATTAGATCAATAATCATAATTGCATGCCCCTGTTGAACAGGGGCTGAAAAATTGGGCCTTTGGTGGTGGTGGTGGTGGTGGTGTTGACACAACACTGTAAGGCCTGACAGTTACTCTTGGTGGGGGCAGCAATGGGCCCTGCTGTGAATTATTAGATCAATAATTATAATTGCATGCCCCATATCAGGAATTGTAATAACATATAATTGTTGAACAGTGGTAGTAAAAATTGGGCCTTTGATGGTGGTGCTGGTGCCACAACACTGTAAGGCCTGACAGTTACTCTTGGTGGGCGCAGCAATGGGCCCTTCTGTGAATTATTAGATCAATAATCATAATTGCATGCCCCTGTTGAACAGGGGCTGAAAAATTGGGCCTTTGGTGGTGGTGGTGGTGGTGGTGTTGACACAACACTGTAAGGCCTGACAGTTACTCTTGGTGGGGGCAGCAATGGGCCCTGCTGTGAATTATTAGATCAATAATTATAATTGCATGCCCCTGTTGAACAGGGGCTGAAAAATTGGGCCTTTGGTGGTGGTGGTGGTGGTGGTGTTGACACAACACTGTAAGGCCTGACAGTTACTCTTGGTGGGCGCAGCAATGGGCCCTGCTGTGAATTATTAGATCAATAATTATAATTGCATGCCCCTGTTGAACAGGGGCTGAAAAATTGGGCCGTAGGCACTGGTGGCACAACACTGCAACCCCTCACAGATACTGTACTTGGAGCACAGCAATGAGGCCTGTTGCAAAGTATTGCATCAAAAATTGTAATTACACGCCCCTGTTAAACAGGGGCTGAAAAATTGGGCCTTAGCCACTGGTGGCAGCACCCATAAACCAAAATGATCTTCCAAGCTATCATCATTAATCGGATCATTGAGGAGGAGGAGGAGGATAGCTAGTCAACATAACAGCACAGGAACTCAGCATCAGCATCAGTCTTGAAGGGATGTGACATTTTAAAATCAATTAGTCTGTTATATCAGCATCAGGTGTGTGGTAGCTGGTGGTGATCCAAGACTGGTTCATCTTGATGAAAGTCAGTCGATCAACCGAGTCGGTGGACAGGCGCACCCTGTGATCCGTGACAAATCCTCCAGCAGCACTGAATGTGCGTTCTGAAAGAACGCTGGATGCAGGACAGGCCAGTAGCTCAATTGCATACTGTGCAAGCTCTGGCCAGTGATCCATCCTCAAGACCCAGTAAGCCAGAGGATTTTCGGTGGGGAAGGTGTCCAAGTCTGACCTTGCCCCTAGGTATTCCTGCACCATGTATATCAGACGCTGGCGATGGTTGCTGGAACCGATCATACTTTGGGGCTGCGGACTAAAGAATTGTCTGAACGCATCGGTCAGACGGCCACCTTCCCCACCGCTCCTTCTTTGACTGCCCGAAGCCTCAGCAACTCGTTGTCCAGGACCAGGAGTTTGTAACCTCCCAGTCTCTGGGAACGCGTTGCACAGACCTTTCTGCAAGGCCTCCCGGAGTTGTCTCATCCTCTGCTCCCTCTGCGACGGTAACATAAGGTCCGCAATCTTACCCTTGTACCGTGGATCAAGGAGAGTGGCCAGCCAGTAATGGTCCCTCTCCTTGATCCGAAGAATACGAGGATCCTTCCGCAGACTTTGCAGGATCAGGGAGGCCATGCAGCGTAGGTTAGCTGAGGCATTCAGTCCGGAGTCCTCTGGGTCACTAAGGACGACATGATCTGCAACCACCACCTCCCAGCCACGTACAAGTCCACTGGTTTCTTGGGACTGTAAATCATCCCTAAAAGACTGCTGCTGATGATGCTGAGTGCCAGCCTCCACCTCCATGCTGACACAATCCTCCTCCTCCTCCTCCTCCTCCTCCTCTTCCTGCGCGATGGGTGGGACAGAAGGAACACTGTCTGGGTAAAGGGGGCCTTGAGAGGCAAGGAAGTCCTCCTCTTCCTGCCTCTGTTCTGCCTCAAGTGCCCTGTCCATTATTCCACGCAGCGTGTGCTCCAACAGGTGGACAAGAGGTACAGTGTCACTGATGCATGCACTGTCACTGCTCACCATCCTCGTGGCCTCCTCAAATGGTGCCAGGACAGTGCATGCATCCCTGATCATGCCCCACTGGCGTGGTGAAAAAAACCCGAGCTCCCCTGACCCTGTCCTGGTGCCGTAGTCGCACAGGTACTCATTAATGGCCCTCTGCTGCGTGTGCAGCCGCTGCAGCATGGCCAACGTTGAGTTCCACCTGGTGGGCATGTCACATATAAGGCGGTTCTTGGGCAGGTTCAACTCCTTTTGCAGCTCAGCCAGGCGAGCACTGGCATTATAAGATCTGCGGAAATGCACACAGACTTTCCTGGCCTGCCTCAGGACATCCTGTAAGCCCGGGTACCTGCCCAAGAACCGCTGCACCACCAGGTTAAGGACGTGAGCCATACAGGGCACATGGGTCAGTTGTCCCTGTCGGAGGGCGGAGAGGAGGTTGGTGCCATTGTCGCAAACCACCATTCCTGGCTTAAGCTGGCGTGGCGTCAACCACCTCTCGGCCTGCCCCTGCAGAGCAGACAGGACCTCTGCCCCAGTGTGGCTCCTGTCCCCCAAACACACCAGCGCAAGCACGGCATGGCATCTTTTTGCCTGCATACTTGCGTAGCCCCTTGAACGCCTACGGAGCACCGCTGGTTCCGAGGACAAACCACAGGAAGAGGCCATGGAGGAAGAAGAAGAGGAGGGGGTGGAGGAGAGAGGTGTGCCACAACCAGTAGTAGCATTTTGGAGGCGTGGCGGTGGAACAACCTCCAACACTACTGCACCTTGTCCTGCATCCTTCCCAGCTGCCAAAAGAGTGACCCAATGGGCCGTGAAAGAAAGGTAACGTCCCTGTCCATGCCTGCTGGACCATGAGTCAGCGGTAATATGCACCTTACCGCTGACCGCCCTGTCCAGCGAGGCCAAGACATTGCCTTCCACATGCCTGTAGAGAGCCGGAATCGCCTTCCGTGAGAAAAAGTGGCATTTGGGAACCTGCCACTGAGGAACCGCACATTGCACAAACTCACGGAAGGGGGCCGAGTCTACCAACTGAAAAGGCAGCAGTTGAAGCGCTAGCAATTTAGCCAAGCTAGCATTCAACCGCTGGGCATGTGGATGGCTGGGAGTGAACTTCTTTCGACGGTCCAGCAGCTGGGGCAGGGAAATTTGCCTGCTAGAATCGGACGTCGGTGTACTGCTAGCAGAGTGGCCGCAAGTACTGGGCTGTGACACACCTAATTCTACACCTTCATTCCTCTCAGTGCAGGTTTCAGAGAGGACTGAAGGTATAGTGGGTTTTGAGATCCCAGCTGATGCGGTGCAAGGAGAGGTCCGCTTTGTTCTTTGGTGTGGGTCTTTAAGGTAGGCTTGCCAACGAGCTGCATGGCAGGTCAACATATGTCTGATCAAGCATGTGGTGCCCAAGCGGCTGATGTTTTGGCCACGCGATATACGCTTGAGACATATGTTGCAAACAGCAGCTGTGCGATCTGATGCACTCGCCTCAAAAAAGGCCCACACCAAAGAACTTTTTGAATGACGGGCAGAGGCAGCGCCCTGCACAGGCGGAGCTCTGCGGTGTGATTCCGTCGGTGTGCTGCCCATACGCTGGCCACTCAAGGGCATCCTGCCTAGTTGGAGATGTGCCTCCTCCTCATCCTCCTCCTCCTCCTCTCTCCTATTAGGCACCCACGTGGAGTCAGTGACCTCATCATCCCCTCCCTCCTCATCACTGGAGCCAATCTGGCAGTATGCTGCAGCTGCTGGAGCATGACTGCCAGATTGGTGTCCTTCTTGAGCATCCCCTCTCTCTGCTCTCACGCTACTGCCTTCCTCTAGCTGGGTATCATCATCAGATCCTTCGAAACGCTGGGCATCCTCCTGGAGCATGTACCCAACACTGTGCTCAAACAGTTCGGGGGACTCCTCAGGAGGAGGACATGGTGGGTCTAGGGAAGGATTGACTAATGAAGATAATGATACCAGAGAAGAGGACGCTTTGGCAGCTGCTTTGCCAGTACCCTGAGCCTGGGTGAGAGAGGATGAGGAGGATGAGGTGGGCTTGGTCATCCACTCTACCAAGTCTTCGGCATGATGTGGCTCAACATGTCCAGCTGCCGAAAAGAAGGAGAAGCGTGTCCCATGGCCATGTGCTGATGACAATGCACCGCGTCCACGACCAGCACTGTTGCCCCCAGACACAGAGCCTGCTTGCCCTCTTTTTTTGCCTCCTGACTGTCTGCCTCTCCTTGTTTGCCTTCCAGACATTTTAATGGATGGCCTGCAGGGAGATGGGAAAAATAGCAATAAGGGCTACCTTCAGGTGTATACTGTGCAGGAGGCTTAGCAACAATGACACTGACACTGTCCCCTGCCTATCCTTCTCTGTCCCTAAACACAAGGATTTGCAATATGCTTCAGCAAGATTGGTTTAGCACAGAATAGCACACTGACAGTTTCCCTCACTGTCCTTCTCTGTCCCTACAAACAAGATTTAGCACAGAATAGCACACTGATAGTTTCCACGAGTGTCCTTCTCTGTCCCTAAACTCAAGGATTTCAAATATGGTTCAGCAAGATTGGTTTAGAACAGAATAGCACACTGTCAGTTTCACTCACTGTCCTTCTCTGTCCCTACAAACAAGATTTAGCACAGAATAGCACACTGATAGTTTCCACGAGTGTCCTTCTCTGTCCCTAAACTCAAGGATTTCAATATGGTTCAGCAAGATTGGTTTAGAACAGAATAGCACACTGACACTTTCCCTCACTGTACCTCTCTGTCCCTAAACTCAAGGATTTCAAATATGGTTCAGCAAGATTGGTTTAGAACAGAATAGCACACTGCCAGTTTCAGGCCTCGTACACACGGCCGAGATTCTCGTTGAGAAAAACATGTCGTTTTTTTCGACGAGATTCTTGAACAAGAAACTTGTCCCGGCCGAGTGTACACACGCTCGTTTCAAAGAACCCGCGGTTCTTTGAAAGGAGTGTACGCGGTGACGTCATCGACTACGTCGAGCATGCGCTCGTCACATTCGATGCCGTCGCCGCCATCTTGTTACACCCTACGTATGCCTAGGAAGCTACCGCGCATGCGTCAAATTCATTTCGAACATGCGCGGGCTTCCGGGCGGACAGGTAAGTGTACACACACTCACTTTTCTCGTCGAGAAACACGCCGAGGAGAATCTCGACGAGAAAATAGAGAGCAGGTTCTCTATTTTCTCGTCGAGGTTTCTTGTCGGTTTTCTCGACGAGAAACACGCTAGCAGCGTACACACGACCGATTTACTCGGCAAGACCTCTCTGCCAGCAAGTTTCTTGCTGGTTCTTGCCGAGAAAATCGGTCGTGTGTACGAGGCCTAACTCACTGTCCTTCTCTGTCCCTACAAACAAGATTTAGCACAGAATAGCACACTGATAGTTTCCACGAGTGTCCTTCTCTGTCCCTAAACTCAAGGATTTCAAATATGGTTCAGCAAGATTGGTTTAGAACAGAATAGCTCACTGACACTTTCCCTCACTGTACCTCTCTGTCCCTAAACTCAAGGATTTCAAATATGGTTCAGCAAGATTGGTTTAGAACAGAATAGCACACTGTCAGTTTCACTCACTGTCCTTCTCTGTCCCTACAAACAAGATTTAGCACAGAATAGCACACTGACACTTTCCCTCACTGTACCTCTCTGTCCCTAAACTCAAGGATTTCAAATATGGTTCAGCAAGATTGGTTTAGAACAGAATAGCACACTGTCAGTTTCACTCACTGTCCTTCTCTGTCCCTACAAACAAGATTTAGCACAGAATAGCACACTGATAGTTTCCACGAGTGTCCTTCTCTGTCCCTAAACTCAAGGATTTCAAATATGGTTCAGCAAGATTGGTTTAGAACAGAATAGCTCACTGACACTTTCCCTCACTGTACCTCTCTGTCCCTAAACTCAAGGATTTCAAATATGGTTCAGCAAGATTGGTTTAGAACAGAATAGCACACTGACACTTTCCCTCACTGTCCTTCTCTGTCCCTACAAACAAGGTTTAGCACAGAATAACACACTGACACTCTCCCTACCTATCCTTATTTGTCCCTAAACACAAGGAATCCAGGATTAGTAAAGGAAAAAAAATGACACTGTCCCTGCCTATGCTTCTCTTTCCCTGCTCCGGAACACACTACACAAGGCCACCGCGCTGGCGGCCTTTTATAGTGTGGGGCGTGTACTAAACCCCCTCAGCAATAATTGGCCACAGGCATCCTGCCTGTGGCCAATCATTGCTCTCCTCGCTGCCGGCGCTGTGATTGGCCAAGCATGCGGGGTCACAGTGCATGCTTGGCCAATCACAGCGCCTGGATGACACTGCGATGGCGTAGTGCATTGTGGGCCGTTCGCGTCACTCGAATTTGGCGCGAACGCCCCAAATCGTTCGATCTTCGTCGAACGATCGAACAGCCGATGTTCGAGTCGAACGTACGTTCGACTCGAACACGAAGCTCATCCCTACTTGAAGGAGTAGCTTTAACTTCACAACATATAATATACATATACAGTGCCTTGAAAAAGTGTTCATACCCCTTGAAATTTTCCACATTTTGTCATGTTACAACCAAAAACGTAAATGTGTTTTATTGGGTTTTATGTCATAGACCAACACAAAGTGGCACATAATTGTGAAGTGGAAGGAAAATGATAAATGGTTTTCAATTTTTTTTACAAATAAATATGTGAAAAGTGTGGCGTGCATTTGTATTCAGCCCCCCGAGTCAAAACTTTGTAGAACCACCTTTCACTGCAATTACAGCTGCAAGTCTTTTGGGGATGTCTCTACCAGCTTTGCACATCTAGAGAGTAACATTTTTGCCCATTCTTCTTTCAAAATAGCTCAAGCTCTGTCAGATTGGATGAAGAGCGTCTGTGAACAGCAATTTTCAAGTCTTGCCACAGATTCTTAATTTGATTTAGGTCTGGACTTTGACTGGGTAAGCACCGTACAGGATATAGAAAGTCCCGGAGCTAAAGGGAACCTCAGCGCAGGGCCACATGACTGGGGGGGCGCTGTGCTATGGTGCACAGGAAGTGATGTAGGGCTGGGTGCAGTATTATCCCTGCACAGGGGGTGAAGTTTTGGTCACCATGTTGTGTTCATATATATTACAGGTGGGCGGAGCCTGGCATTCTAGCATGGAAAGCAGGAGAGGAACACACAGTGCACAATTTCTGTGTGATTTCCCCCCTGCTATGGAGATCCTAGACGGTCTGCTTGAGCAGTTGCGCTCTGAAGCCCTTGAGCATGGGCCACAATGGTTCTCTGGGCAGCTTGCATAGATGCTGCCGGGGACAAGGGAAGGTAGGTTGGTATAGTCTGGAGGTCGCATCCAGGGTGTGCCGCCAATTAGGGAGCCCGATCACGGACCCTCCGGGTCCCAGTGCCAAGCGCCCTGCGTCTGGGTCTGCAGGGTACACCGGGAGGAATCCCCGGCCTAGGCGGGACCTGGCCAGGAGGGTGATGCCCCCTTCCCCTCCCAGGCCTGCAGCGGTGGAAAGAGACCATGCAGTGGCGCGTGCTGGGCCTTCCGCCCGGCAGGGCACCACCCGGCGTGGGAGACCTGCCAGAGCGGCCATGGGCCCCTCCTCCAGGGCGGCCGTGGTCAATCCGGGGAGAAGCAGAGGTCCAGATGGGGGTGACGGCTACAGTGTGGCCTCTGCTGGCAAAGCAGAGGGCCCCGCGTGGGAAGATGGTGATCGAGAGACGGGAGGACGGACGGGCTCTGGGTGATGTCGCGGCCGGTGGCCCCCCAGCACGGTCGGTGGCTACAGCATCCCCTGTCGATCAAGGGAACCAGCGTTCTGAGGGAGAACTATCGGACACGGACTCAGACGGTCCTGGAGCAGTGGCGGGCCCGTCGGGGCTTCAGCGCGGATCCGGTGTGGCGGCTGGTCGGTCGGTTTCCCCTGGGCAGCCGGGTAGGTCACCTTCTTTTCCTTTCACCATCCTTGTTCCCTGGGGTAAAGTCTGTCTCCTGGAGGCTTGTTGTTCCCTCGATTCCCTCTCCGTCCTCTTTGTACTCCCCTCCCCCCTCTGCCTAAAAAAGGCTTATAATGAAGACACCCCCAAACCCAGTAAGCCTTTTTTAGGCAGAGGGGGGAGGGGAGTACAAAGAGGACGGAGAGTTCATCCGGTCGGTGGCAGCAACCAATCTCATGGTCGGTGGCAGAGACCGTGCGCCAAGCCTATTCGCTTGCAAATGAATAGGAGAGTTTATTTGTGCCTGGGCCTACTCGTATCCACACCCCTGTCTGTCTGTTACTAAAGTTCAACTGATTATGTTCACCCTGGCAATGGAGAAATAAAAGAGTGTTGGACTTTTAATGGTGTGGGGCTCTATTACTGGCACACACATTTCCACGGAACAAGCAGAGGCTTCGTAGAGAACAGACCCGAAGGTAATTCAAGTGACTTTGCTCAACCCTCATACACATACGAGGTGAGAGCTTGGCGTAGTGTTCCTGCACTCTCCTCTCCCAGGTATCCCTAGACACCAGCCAAGTAAGCGATAAAGCAGAGAGGGAGAGTGAGGCTGCTACATACATAAGGAAAATCAACATGAAAAGATACTTTTTGGGCATCAACACGGGTATGGCTAAAAAAATTGATAATACCGCTCTAGGAGTGGATAGCGGTTTAAAGAATAAGTCGCTATTTAACCCACCGCAACCCTCAAACAAATACGTTGATGTTTTTAAACAAATGGTTTTAAAGGATGTAGAGAAATTAGTACAAAAGAAACAAGTGAATCCAAGGTACGTTGAGGATGGACTTAAATCTCTAGAAGAAAGAAAAGATGTCATCATAAGACCCGTCGATAAGGGTGGGGGAGTGGTGATTCTAGACAGCGCATATTATCACGCCCAACTGATGGACATGTTATCAGATAAAAACACTTACACACAACTGACCAAAGACCCAACGAATGATTATTGCAAGGATCTGACTAACTTGGTGGATTATGGATACAATACGAGGATATTAAATATAAAATTAAAAAAAGGTACCTCATCCCAAGTTTCAGCCGCGTACCAACAGTGTACACCCTACCCAAGGTACACAAAGACCCTCATAACCCACCTGCTAGACCGCTAGTAGATAGCATCAACTCGGTATCGGCCCGTGTAGGGCAGTATTTGGACAACTTCCTGCAATATAGCGTGGTGGAAACAAGAGCGTATTTAAAGGACACCAGACAATTTTTACAGCTTTTGAAAGATCTTAATATACCAAAAACTGGTGATGTGTTCTTGGTTACAGCAGATGTAGCATCTCTTTATACAGTCATAAATCATGACGATGCTTTGCTAGCCCTAAATTGGGCCTTAAGCAAGAGAGACGACTTACCATTTGCACAAAAAAAATTTTTAGGAATTGCGTTGGATTACTGTTTGAGCCATAATTATTTTTGGTATGCTGGTAAATTTTATATGCAGACTAAGGGTGTAGCAATGGGTGCCAAGTTTGCACCATCCTTAGCCAACCTATTTATGAGCGCCTGGGAAGAAAAATCCATATATAAACAGGAGAGGAAAGAGTTGTTTTTTTACAAAAGATTTATAGATGACCTGTTTTTTATTTGGGTAGGGGCAGAATCCACCTTAGAATCTTTTGTGTCTGAACTGAATAATAACACAAACAATATCAAGTTGGAGTGTATATGGAGTCGTTATCTAATAAATTACCTTGATGTCACTGTGATGCTGACTAATTATCAGATCACTACTAAATGTTTTTTTAAACCTAGTGATCGTAACAGTTATTTATCAATTCACAGTGGTCATCACCCCACATGGTTAAAAAACATTCCGAAAGAACAGTTCACAAGAGTGCGGCGTAATTGCACTGATGATAAAGGAATATTTGGAACAATCTCATGTCTTGAAAAAACGCTTTGTTAAAAAAGGGTACAAAATAGGTACTTTGGATAAAACAATAGAAGAAATACATAGTGTACCCCAAAGTAATTGCCTTATCGATAGACCGAAACAAACCAATACCAAACACAAATGGGGGTTCATCAGTGGATATCATACCCAATACAAAGAAGTGGAATAATTTTTTTAAAAATATTGGCCACTATTAACCTCTGATCGAGTTTTGACCAAAGCAATACCTGAGAGCCCTGTTTTCATTTAGAGAAAAGGACAATCATTCGGTGATAAGATAGTGAAAAAAATACTAGATCCTCCATCTAAACCAACTATGTTTTGGAATAACCCCTGTTTCTTTGCATGTCGCAGATGCATATCGTGCAGACAAGTCCACACCAGACTTAAGCCTCATACACACGACCGGTTTTCTCATCAAGAAACAAGAAAACTGTTGGGAGAGCTTTCTTGCCAAGAAAACCGTTCGTGTGTATGGTTTCTCGTCGAGAAAACTGCCGGGAATCTCGAAGAGAAAAATAGAGAACCTGCTCTCTATTTTCTCATCAGGATTCTCGTTTTTCTCATCGAGATTCTCGTCGGCCTGTTTCCCGACAAGAAAACCGGTCGTGTGTATGCTTTTCCGAGTCTTAAAAAATCAAGCATGCTCAGAATCAAGTATAAGACGGGAGTGCTCCTTCTGGTAAAACTAGCGTTCGTAATGGAGATAGCACATTCGTCACGCTAAAACGAACCGAAAGCACGAAGACTGAAAAGCGCGAATTGTCTCTCCCCAAACTTTTACTAACACGCGGTAACACAAGATCAGCAAAAGCAGTCCAAGGGGTGGCGCCATTGGAAACAAACTTACCCTTTATACTGCCGTTGTACGTGTTGTACGCCACCACGCTTTACAACGACGAGATTTGGAATTGACAGTGTGTATGCAAGGAAAGCTTGACAAGAATCTCGTCAAGCTTCGAGAAAAATGACAGGTTTTTTTATGACGAGATTCTCGGTCGTGTGTACGAGGCTTAAGAGGCATTACTGAATTTCAATCAACAGTCAATTCAAAAGTTTTTAAAATAAAGGATTTCATTTCCTGTATGACTACACAAGTTGTCTATGCACTTCAGTGCCCATGCAATCTGATGTATATCGGACACACTAAACGAATGTTAGGTAAACGTGTGTCCGAGCACATAAATAACCTAAGAATTGGATATAAGGACCACAGTGTCTCAATCTCAATGCACTTTAAAACCAAACATAAAGGTGACCCCTCAGGTTTAAAATTCTGGGGTGTGGAAAAATTACACCCCGACTGGCGAGGTTGCAACAAAGTTAGGGAATTATCAAAGTGCGAGACTAAATGAATATACTTAACTGACACATTAAGTCCGAGGGGTATGAATGTAGATCTAGATTTAAATTGTTTTATAAGTGATTTTTACCTAGGTTTTATATACATTTTAGCAGTAGTTTTTTGATAGATGTTATTATTGCATTAATTGTATATAGCTAACATTCAATTATTTTATGTGCGATTTTAGATCTAAATAATGTGTTATTTTAGCTTTGTTTCAGCCGGCTTTAGGGGCATTGAGATAATTGTCAAATCGCATGTCAGTCACTAATAGTCATACATAGTGATTGATAAATTATGTGTAAAGTTTATGTGTGTAATGAAGTAAAATAGCTAAATAAGCACCAATATCAATTTGCGGTGGTTTTGAGTTCGTCTGATTTTTGTTTTTTAAAATAGAAGTTATGCGCTTTGTTCATATTTTAGAAATTACAATGTCACTGTGCAATAGAACTTTTATGTTTGCATACACGCTGAATGATGTACCATTGGCTGGTGATGAGCACTGCCAATTGGTTCCTGACACACGTGACCACTGGAGGTGTGGTTCTGTGATGTTGTCAGGGTATTTAAAGACAATAGCTGCGCCAGGGCGTCGCTACGCAGCAACCTATTCGGTCGGCATCTCCTCGCCTCTCCTTCCCGGGAACACTGCGGGAGCGGTGACAGGTTAGACGGGAGTAGACTACTATGGATTGTATCGTTGTTACATGCCCTATATTTATGCACATAGGTTGAGTGTTTTATTGTGAGAATTTTTATCAATAAATGAGTGTTGTACGGTATCACACTATGTGGAACTCTTTTGTTTATGGCTCATGACGAGCATAATACAGATGGAAATGCCTAGTATCCTGTGACTATCTCCTTGGATTGACAGGCTTACACACCAGTGCAATCTGGTAAGTGGATTTCCCATAGGGCGTGAACACAAAGTGTTGTGGTGGAGGAAATTGCATCAAGCTGGAATGATTGTTTATACCTTCCTATTTGGATGATTTATATCACATTCACCTTTTCTATGCATCTTTTTTTATGGACTGTTCACCAAGTGAATCACCATATTTTAAACGACTTGAATCTTATATTGTGCTAAATTCTCCAGATTTCATATATAGATCTTTTATATATGTAGCCTAGCCTCACACTCCCTCTCTGTATTTCCTCGTGTGAGGGACTTGTGTCTAGGGGTACCTGGGAGACGAGAGTGCAGGAACACTACGCCAAGCTCTCCCCACGTATGTGTATGAGGTTTGAGAAGAGTTAGTTCAATTACCTCCGGGTCTGTCCACTGCATACGAAGCCTTAGTTGTTCTGTGGAGATGTGTCTGCCAATAAGAGCCCCACACCAATCGAAAGTCCAACACTCCTTTATTTCTCGTACAATACGGTGAACACAATCAGTTGAACTTCCAATAACAGACCAACAAGAGGGTGTGGATACGAGTAGGCCCAGGCACAACTGAACTCTCCTATTCCTTTGCTAGCGAATAGGCCTGGCGCACGGTCTCTGCTACCGACCGTGAGTTTTGGTCGCTGCCACCGACCGGATGAACTGTTGAGGCCCCTGCCACAGGCCTAATAGCAGGTCTCTGCCACTGACCTGATTGGAATAGTTGGACCGCTGCCACCGGTCATTGAACATGGACTGAACTTCCTCTCTTATCTTGGCTCCTGTTCGGGAAAGATATCCCTCCGGGCGGTCTCCAGAGGTTCACCCGGCACTGGCAATCTGCTGCACCAGGTCTTCGGGTGAGTCCCTCCCCCGGTCCCTTATGCCTCTGGATTCGGGTTCCCCACTCCCGGGGCCCCCTAGGACAATCCCTTCTTCGCGGGACCCAGCGGAAGGTACTGGGCCCCAGGCCTCCGGCTGAGTACCTCACCCCAGACTGAAGGTGTCTGGAATGGAACACGAACTCCAAGTGTCCAGGCCTAGGCCGCCTGGACACCGACCGCACAGCAGCCCTCAGGCTGAAGGTGCCTGGGACTCGAACCTCGTGGGGAAGATGTCCGCCCCCTTTATACCCTCTCCCAGCAAGCACGGCGGGTTCCCCGCCCCGCCGTACAACCGCTGCGAGAGGTCACAAAGGGTACAGCACTGCAGCGATGGTTCAACCCCGGCTCAAAGTGACAGCGCCACCTGTTGGGCCGCATGAAACTATGCATCACTGGTGTCCTCACCAGATTTAAAAGTACATACCCGCTACATATTAGCGCTGCTAATGTTGTAGTATTATTACTCTGACATATTTTTGATACAATTTATTTACATTATAGTAGCTGCTTTACTTAGTTTTTTTTTTAACAAATCTCTGTGAGCGCTGAGGGAGAGATATAGAACATGGTTTTATTTTTTCTCAGTTTTCGATTATTGTTCTATATATTACTTATCCTCTTTAATTATGTGTAGCGCCCTGCTACTTTTGAACAGACGCTATTCTGAAAATTTAGGGGTATCTGAGCTGTAAATAGCTCAGAGTGATTATGTAAATTGTTGGTTTCTGTTCCAGCTTGGGCTGTTTGTGCGCATTTCCCACTGTTGCCAGTAGGCGCCACTGTTGTCACAGGCCAGTGTGAGAAATACAGCCACCTGAAGTGTATTGGATATTCTTTCTCCCAGAAAACAGCCCAATCAGGAGCTTCTTTGTAGCTGGGCATGCTGGGGGAAGGATATTTAAGGGGCAGTGTCATGTGCTTCAGGGTTTGTCTCGCCTCATGGCCCTCCAGGCCGGAGGCTATGCTGCTGTGTTTGCTGCAAGTAGGCCCAGAAGCCTGTCTGGGGCCTACTTAACTGAAGGTGATCCAGTGCTGTCTGTCCTGCGGGAAGAAGCCACTCAAGCGGAGAATATTCCAGGGGAGGACCTTACTAGAGAGGACCGGCTGGTATCTCAGGAAGGGCCTGGTGACTCGTTTGGAGGATGCACCCAAGTTAACCTACCTCACAGTACTGCCGGATGGCTTAAAGGTTCAGGTACTGTGCAACTGACCCAACTAACTGACTACTGGCATAAACAATCCTGTGGCAGGGGATTATCCAGGAGTTTTCCACTTTTCACTCAAGTCAGTGGCAGAGACTTTGTCCATGCTTCATACCGGCTGCTAGGTCGGTGTGAGAGGCCTACCTGGTTGTCGCAAGAACCAGAGACCAAAAGCTGTGGTCATCTGGACTCAAGAACGAACTGCATTAGTGATCTGCAAAACCAAGGTATCTGAACTTCCCCTACCTGAAGTTGTGTAATAAAGCAATTGAGAAAAAGACTAAAGTGACTGGCAATCACCTTTTTCAAAACTACTAACATAGACTCTTAAGTTCTGGGACGGTGGAAGTGTGGGGTAATGGCAGGACCCAAAATTATTTCTAGCAGCTCCTCCGGGGGTATCACTACATATGTAAATGAGTGGAATACAGTACTGACTCTACAGCATAGGGGGGGGGGGGGGAAAGGAAAAGCCCCAAGCACCTGTTGTATAAGGCCTGTGAAGAAGTAGATTCACATCCGTGGAACTACAAGTCTCACCAGCCAATCTGTAAGAAACAATCACTCAGCAATTAGGGATGAGCTTCGTGTTCGAGTCGAACATACGTTCGACTCGAACATCGGCTGTTCGATCGTTCGACGAAGATCGAACGATTTGGGCCGTTCGCGCCAAATTCGAGTGACGCGAACGGCCCACAATGCACTACGCCATCGCAGTGTCATCCAGGCGCTGTGATTGGCCAAGCATGCACTGTGACCCCGCATGCTTAGCCAATCACAGCGCCGGCAGCGAGGAGAGCAATGATTGGCCACAGGCAGGATGCCTGTGGCCAATTATTGCTGAGGGTGTTTAGTACACGCCCCACACTATAAAAGGCCGCCAGCACGGCGGCCTAGTGTAGTGTGTTCCGGAGCAGGGAAAGACAAGCATAGGCAGGGACAGTGACATTTATTTCTTTCTTGCTTAACCTGGATTCCTTTAGTTTAAGGAAAGAGAAGGATAGGTAGGGAGAGTGTCAGTGTGTTTTACTGTGCGAGTCCTTGTTTCTAGGGACAAAGAAGGAAAGTGAGGGGATTTCTCCTTGTGCTATAGTGTGCTTTAAAAAAACATTTTTTCTAGGGACAGAAAACTGTAGGTAGGGAGAGTGTCAGTTTCTTTCACTGTGCCAGTCCTTGTTTCTAGGGACAAAGAAGGAAAGTGAGGGGATTTCTCCTTGTGCTATAGTGTGCTTTAAAAAAACATTTTTTCTAGGGACAGAAAACTGTAGGTAGGGAGAGTGTCAGTTTCTTTCACTGTGCCAGTCCTTGTTTCTAAGGACAAAGAAGGAAAGTGAGGGGATTTCTCCTTGTGCTATAGTGTGCTTTAAAAAAACATTTTTTCTAGGGACAGAAAACTGTAGGTAGGGAGAGTGTCAGTTTCTTTCACTGTGCCAGTCCTTGTTTCTAGGGACAAAGAAGGAAAGTGAGGGGAATTCTCCTTGTGCTATAGTGTGCTTTAAAAAAACATTTTTTCTAGGGACAGAAAACTGTAGGTAGGGAGAGTGTCAGTTTCTTTCACTGTGCCAGTCCTTGTTTCTAGGGACAAAGAAGGAAAGTGAGGGGATTTCTCCTTGTGCTATAGTGTGCTTTAAAAAAACATTTTTTCTAGGGACAGAAAACTGTAGGTAGGGAGAGTGTCAGTTTCTTTCACTGTGCCAGTCCTTGTTTCTAGGGACAAAGAAGGAAAGTGAGGGGAATTCTCCTTGTGCTATAGTGTGCTTTAAAAAAAACAATTTTTTCTAGGGACAGAAAACTGTAGGTAGGGAGAGTGTCAGTTTCTTTCACTGTGCCAGTCCTTGTTTCTAGGGACAAAGAAGGAAAGTGAGGGGATTTCTCCTTGTGCTATAGTGTGCTTTAAAAAAACATTTTTTCTAGGGACAGAAAACTGTAGGTAGGGAGAGTGTCAGTTTCTTTCACTGTGCCAGTCCTTGTTTCTAGGGACAAAGAAGGAAAGTGAGGGGATTTCTCCTTGTGCTATAGTGTGCTTTAAAAAAACATTTTTTCTAGGGACAGAAAACTGTAGGTAGGGAGAGTGTCAGTTTCTTTCACTGTGCCAGTCCTTGTTTCTAGGGACAAAGAAGGAAAGTGAGGGGAATTCTCCTTGTGCTATAGTGTGCTTTAAAAAAACATTTTTTCTAGGGACAGAAAACTGTAGGTAGGGAGAGTGTCAGTTTCTTTCACTGTGCCAGTCCTTGTTTCTAGGGACAAAGAAGGAAAGTGAGGGGATTTCTCCTTGTGCTATAGTGTGCCAAAGCATTCCTCATCAACCATCTTTGAAATCCTTGTTTTTTGGACAGTCAGGGAAATTGTCGTTGTGCTATTCTGTGCAAAAGCAATAATCCTCAACCATATTTAGAAATCCTTAAGTAAAGGGACAGAGAAGGACACCTGAAGGTAGCCCTTATTGCTTTTTTCCCATCTCCCTGCAGGCCATCTATTAGAATGTCTGGAAGGCAAACAAGGAGAGGCAGACAGTCAGGAGGCAATAAAAGAGGGCAAGCAGGCTCTGTGTCTGGGGGCAACAGTGCTGGTCGTGGACGCGGTGCATTGTCATCAGCACATGGCCATGGTACACGCTTGTCCTTCTTTTCGGCAGCTGGACATGTTGAGCCACATCATGCTGAAGACTTGGTAGAGTGGATGACCAAGCCCTCCTCCTCCTCCTCATCCTCTCTCACCCAGGCTCAGGGTACTGGCAAAGCAGCTGCCAAAGCGTCCTCTTCCCTGGTATCAATGTCAGACTCATCATCAGTCACTCCTTCCCTAGACCCACCATGTCCTCCTCCTGAGGAGTCCCCCGAACTGTTTGAGCACAGTGTTGGGTACATGCTCCAGGAGGAAGCCCAGCGTTTCGAAGGGTCTGATGATGAAACCCAGCTACAGGAAGGCAGTAGCGTGAGAGCAGACAGAGGGGATGCTCAAGAAGGACACCAATCTGGCAGTCATGTTCCAGCAGCTGCAGCATACTGCCAGATTGGCTCCAGTGATGAGGAGGGAGGGGATGATGAGGTCACTGACTCCACGTGGGTGCCTAATAGGAGAGAGGAGGAGGAGGAGGATGAGGAGGAGGCACATCTCCAACGAGGCAGGATGCCCTTTGGTGGCCAGCGTAAGGGCAGTACACCGACGGAATCACACCGCAGAGCTCCGCCTGTGCAGGGCGCTGCCTCTGCCCGTCATTCAAAAAGTTCCTTGGTGTGGGCCTTTTTTGAGGCTAGTGCATCAGATCGCACAGCTGCTGTTTGCAACATATGTCTCAAGCGTATATCGCGTGGCCAAAACATCAGCCGCTTGGGTACCACATGCCTGACCAGACATATGTTGACCTGCCATGCAGCTCGTTGGCAAGCCTACCTCAAAGACCCACACCAAAGAACAAAGCGGACCTCTCCTTGCACCGCATCAGCTGGGATCTCCAACCCCACTATAACTTCAGTCCTCTCTGAAACATGCACTGAGAGGAATGAAGGTGTAGAATTAGGTGTGTCACAGCCAAGTACTTGCGGCCACTCTGCTAGCAGTACACCGACGTCCGATTCTAGCAGGCAAATTTCCCTGCCCCAGCTGCTGGACCGTCGAAAGAAGTTCACTCCCAGCCATCCACATGCCCAGCGGTTGAATGCTAGCTTGGCTAAATTGCTAGCGCTTCAACTGCTGCCTTTTCAGTTGGTAGACTCGGCCCCCTTCCGTGAGTTTGTGCAATGTGCGGTTCCTCAGTGGCAGGTTCCCAAACGCCACTTTTTCTCACGGAAGGCTATTCCGGCTCTCTACCGGCATGTGGAAGGCAATGTCTTGGCCTCGCTGGACAGGGCGGTCAGCGGTAAGGTGCATATTACCGCTGACTCATGGTCCAGCAGGCATGGACAGGGACGTTACCTTTCTTTCACGGCCCATTGGGTCACTCTTTTGGCAGCTGGGAAGGATGCAGGACAAGGTGCAGTAGTGTTGGAGGTTGTTCCACCGCCACGCCTCCAAAATGCTACTACTGGTTGTGACACACCTCTCTCCTCCACCCCCTCCTCTTCTTCTTCCTCCATGGCCTCTTCCTGTGGTTTGTCCTATGAACCAGCGGTGCTCCGTAGCCATTCACGGGGCTACGCAAGTACGCAGGCAAAAAGATGCCATGCCGTGCTTGCGCTGGTGTGTTTGGGGGACAGAAGCCACACTGGGGCAGAGGTCCTGTCTGCTCTGCAGGGCCAGGCCGAGAGGTGGTTGACGCCACGCCAGCTTAAGCCAGGAATGGTGGTTTGCGACAATGGCACCAACCTCCTCTCCGCCCTCCGACAGGGACAACTGACCCATGTGCCCTGTGTGGCTCACGTCCTTAACCTGGTGGTGCAGCGGTTCTTGGCCAGGTACCCGGGCTTACAGGATGTCCTGAGGCAGGCCAGGAAAGTCTGTGTGCATTTCTGCAGATCTTATAATGCCAGTGCTCGCCTGGCTGAGCTGCAAAAGGAGTTGAACCTGCCCAAGAACCGCCTTATATGTGACATGCCCACCAGGTGGAACTCAACGTTGGCCATGCTGCAGCGGCTGCACACGCAGCAGAGGGCCATCAATGAGTACCTGTGCGACTACGGCACCAGGACAGGGTCAGGGGAGCTTGGTTTTTTTTCTCCACGCCAGTGGGGCATGATCAGGGATGCATGCACTGTCCTGGCACCATTTGAGGAGGCCACGAGGATGGTGAGCAGTGACAGTGCATGCATCAGTGACACTGTACCTCTTGTCCACCTGTTGGAGCACACGCTGCGTGGAATAATGGACAGGGCACTTGAGGCAGAACAGAGGCAGGAAGAGGAGGACTTCCTTGCCTCTCAAGGCCCCCTTTACCCAGACAGTGTTCCTTCTGTCCCACCCATCGCACAGGAAGAGGAAGAGGAGGAGGAGGAGGAGGAGGAGGAGGATTGTGTCAGCATGGAGGTGGAGGCTGGCACTCAGCATCATCAGCACCAGTCTTTTAGGGATGATTTACAGTCCCAAGAAACCAGTGGACTTGTACGTGGCTGGGAGGAGGTGGCTGCGGATCATGTCGTCCTTAGTGACCCAGAGGACTCCGGAGCGAATGCCTCAGCAAACCTACGCTGCATGGCCTCCCTGATCCTGCAAAGTCTGCGGAAGGATCCTCGTATTCTTCGGATCAAGGAGAGGGACCATTACTGGCTGGCCACTCTCCTTGATCCACGGTACAAGGGTAAGGTTGCGGACCTTATGTTACCTTCGCAGAGGGAGCAGAGGATGAGACAACTCCGGGAGGCCTTGCAGAAAGGTCTGTGCAACGCGTTCCCAGAGACTGGGAGGTTACAAACTCCTGGTCCTGGACAACGAGTTGCTGAGGCTTCGGCCAGTCAAAGAAGGAGCGGTGGGGAAGGTGGCCGTCTGACCGATGCGTTCAGACAATTCTTTAGTCCGCAGCCCCAAAGTATGATCGGTTCCAGCAACCATCGCCAGCGTCTGATAAACATGGTGCAGGAATATCTAGGGGCAAGGTCAGACTTGGACACCTTCCCCACCGAAAATCCTCTGGCTTACTGGGTCTTGAGGATGGATCACTGGCCAGAGCTTGCACAGTATGCAATTGAGCTACTGGCCTGTCCTGCATCCAGCGTTCTTTCGGAACGCACATTCAGTGCTGCTGGAGGATTTGTCACGGATCACAGGGTGCGCCTGTCCACCGACTCGGTTGATCGACTGACTTTCATCAAGATGAACCAGTCTTGGATCACCACCAGCTACCACACACCTGATGCTGATATAACAGACTAATTGATTTTAACATGTCACATCCCTTCAAGACTGATGCTGATGCTGAGTGCCTGTGCTGTTATGTTGACTGGCTATCCTCCTCCTCCGAGTCCTCAATGATACGATTGATGATGATAGCTTGGAAGATCATTTTTGTTTATGGGTGCCGCCACCAGTGGCTAAGGCCCAATTTTTCAGCCCCTGTTTTACAGGGGCGTGTAATTACAATTTTTTTAGCAATAATTTGCCATAGGGCTCATTGCTGTGCTCCAAGTACAGTATCTGTGAGGGGTTGGAGTGTTGTGGCACCAGTGCCTAAGGCCCAATTTTTCAGCCCCTGTTTAACAGGGGCGTGTCATTACAATTTTTGAACCAATACTTTGCAACAGGGCTCATTGCTGTGCTCCAAGTACAGTATCTGTGAGGGGTTGTAGTGTTGTGCCACCAGTGCCTAAGGCCCAATTTTTCAGCCCCTGTTCAACAGGGGCATGCAATTACAATTCTTGATCTAATAATTCACAGCAGGGCCCATTGCTGCACCCACCAAGAGTAACTCTGAGGGCTTACAGTGTTGTGGCAACGCCACCACCACCACCACCACGAAAGGCCCAATTTTTCAGCCCCTGTTCAAAAGGGGCATGTAATTACAATTCTTGATCTAATAATTCACAGCAGGGCCCATTCCTGCACCCACCAAGAGTAACTCTGAGGGCTTACAGTGTTGTGGCAACACCACCACCACCACCACCACCACGAAAGGCCCAATTTTTCAACCCCTGTTCAACAGGGGCATGCAATTACAATTCTTGATCTAATAATTCACAGCGGGGCCCATTGCTGCACCCACCAAGAGTAACTGTCAGGGCTTACAGTGTTGTGGCACCAGCACCACCATCAAAGGCCCAATTTTTACTACCACTGTTCAACAATTATATGTAATTAAAATTCCTGATATAATAGTTGACAGCAGGGCGTTCCAGCACCAACCAAGAGTAACTGTGAGTGCTTACAGTGTTGTGCCAACACCAACAACTAAGGGGCCTATTTCTGCAGAGTATATACGGCAGGTCCCTACTTTCAAACATCCAACTTACAAACGACTCCTACTTGCAAACGCAAGAAGACAACAGGAAGTGAGAGGAAATCTACCACTAGGAAGGAAAATTCTCTCCTGTAAGAATAAATATGGGAGAAAGGTGTCTCCTCTGTACTGATGCTTTATCAGCAATCCTTGTTTCAAGAAAAACACCACATTTCAAAAACAGTTGTCATTGGGACGGAAAGTGAGGTGAAATGTTCTGAACAGGGGCACAGACAGCAAAACAAATGTTACAGGGGTGATAACCCTTACCTATGTTTTCCAAAAAGTTTAAAAATAGATTTTTGGGCTGGAGCTACACTTCAACAATGTACCTGTTCAAAATTACAAACAGATTCTACATAAGAACAAACCTACAGTCCCTGTCTTGTATGCACCGCCTGTATACGGCTGTTCAGAGTATATAGGGCCTTTTTTATTTTATGTGCGGGGTTCCCCTTAATATCCATACAAGACCCAAAGGGGCTGGTAATGGGCTGGGGTAGGGGGGGGGGGGTCATGGGGTAGCTATGCCATTTTTCTAAAAGATTTTCATCCATATTACCGGGACCAGACATTACATTAAAGCCGCAAGAAGTTTTAAATGGCTTTTTTTTCCTTTAGAAGTGTCATTTTGTGCAGGGACAGTTCTAAACACGGGAAACACGTGGCACTTCACAGGCATACTTTAGACACCCCCCAGGTACGATATTTAAAGGAATATTTGACTTTTTTTTTTCACTTTATGCATCATTAAAATGACTGCTCCCGAAAAACGACCGTTTTTAAAACTTCTTTTTGCATTGATACATGTCCCCTGGTGCAGAACCCGGGTTCCCAAACCCTTTTTAGGACAATAACATGCATAATAGTTGTTATAATTAGCACTTTAGAATTCGAACGTTCGCATCCATTGTATTTAATAGGGTTCTAATGTTCGTACGAACTTTCGGTCCGTTCGCGGGTTCTGGTGCGAACCGAACCCGGGGGTGTTCGGCTCATCACTATCAGCAATACTGTAATCTCTATCTGGCTGGGCAGGTGCCCTCTCACCACAATAGACCCCAATAGATGAAGGGCTCTAGCCGGTGAAATGGCGCTGCCACACCGCGCTGCGACTCCCGGTGGGCTGGAGTGCAGGTGGTCCCAGATGCTCTGGAGCACAGGCCGGTCCGCTGGCTGGAATAGCAGCGCTGTCCTCCAAGGTCCCTCTGAGGCGGGCGATCCGACTCTCCGCTGTATAGGCTGCAGTCTCTCACTTCTTGTCACACAGACCTCCTGCTGGCAGGTTCAGAATGGCATCCAGAGAGGCTAAAAACAGGCCACGCCTGCTCTTTTATCTCTCCTCCCAGCAGGATGTTCTGAGCGCTTTGCATTGTGTGTCCTGTAGTCCAGAGCTGGCCCGGCCAACAGTGTCCCTTCCTCACTCAGAATACATGTCCCATAATGCATTGCTCTGTTCACTTCTCAAGGAGGAAAGAAACCCTGACAGAGTTCAGCAGCCACTAGGGAGAGCCAAACCCATACATAAAAAAACAATGAACCATTCAACAATAATAACTTCAGTAGCAACCCCTGGCTACACACTCCCCTTACTTGAACTCTTTGGTCTCCAAAGACATGGAGAAATCCATTTCATACTTAGTGGTATTGAAGAAATGAATCATTAGTGATTTTCATAACAACATCAACCACACTCTAGGTTTAACAGATACTGACACACTTCTGGATTCCTTTGGAACCATCTATACACATTTTTGGTTAATTCAAACTCAGTCTTTGAACAGGCCAGGGCAATTGCTGTGTCCCACTCATTGGTGTCAGAGGTTAGAGCAGAGTCGCCCCCCCCCTCCCCCATTAACTGTCGGGGTGTAGCATCAGGAGCTGATTTGCAAATGGTGTGAATAAGTTCTTCAGAGCTCTCTCCCAATGTGTCATAAGTGAGTCTCTTGAGAGGATGCACATTTCATCTTAGCCACACTGGAGAGTATTTTCCAGCAATCTGTGTTGAATCTTCAGCTGTTTTGTTGGCATTGTTTTGGACATCCAGCTCCGTTGAGGAGTCCTCACTTACAGGTTCTGGGCTTAATATGGGACCTGGAACACAATCCCCTTCCAGAGGAATAGAAGGGTCCTCTTGACAGTCTGTCCTCTCCCCTCCTGGACTGAGGTCTTCTACTTCAGTAAAGCAATTTGTTTCAGGAGCTGGTAATGGTTCACCAGAAAAGTCTATTAGATCCCTAGTTTCTTGCTCAGGGATAACTTTTTTCAGTTTTAGTTCCTTCATTGTCCTTGAAGGGTGGCAGTTTCTCCAATTCTGGTCCAAGAGACGTACCATCTTAGTTGTTTCCATTGGCTGCTTTGGCAAAACTTTAGTAGCTACTGCTCCTCTGTCCTTCTCCTTCAAAATGCTAGACTCTGGGTAATTTTCTGCAAACCATAACCAATAAGGCACAGTCACTATATCTTCCTCCATCTCAATCCTCCTTCTTCCTGGAGAGGACACAGGACTAGGAACTTCTGAAAACACATAATCTTCCCCAAATTTCTCATCTTCTTCGTCTGTCATATTAACTGTAGTCGGAATTTCCTTTTGCGAACGTGTTCGGGGTGGAGTTGGTTTTGAAGGGGACTGTAGAGGTACTTGAGCACTGACAGGCTGCCCCCCCCCCTTAAACCTCTGCAGCAATGCTGGCAGCACTCATACTTTTATTTCCCAAAGACAACCTCTGGATATGACGCTGAGCACGTGCACTCAACCTCTTTGGTTGACCATGATGAGGCCTGTTCTAAGTGAAACATGTCCTGTTAAACCGCTGTATGGTCTTGTCCACCATGCTGCAGCTCAGTTTCAGGGTCTTTAAGGATCTGAAGTCTGTAGGTCTGCTACCCTCAATGGGTTGATGAGTTGTTGGGTGCAGCTATAGGGGGGGGGGGTGACCAATGACCATAAAGAAGGCTGAGGAAGCTTATAGATCTTTATGGAGCCTATTTTTTGTAACTACTTCCTTAACTGGGAAGCTTGCAGTGAGAGGGAGGAACAGTGAAATTGCCAACAGACATCAGAGCCAGTTTCAGTCAAAGTGCTGAAGAACACTTTGTAAGCATCTCAATAAAGAGGGGTGGCAAAGAGAGATCAATGTTCACACTGACTTTTTGTAAGGGGAAAAATAGTAGCTGGGACAGGTTTTGACCACCTTTACAAGGGTGTAACTATAAGGGTCGCAAGAGTCGCGATGGCGACCCAGCCGCAGGTTGCAGGGGGCCCGTGCGGCTCCCCTGTCAGGTTTGTCTGCACTTGTGCCTGAGCCAGAGCCGGAGTTGGGAGGCGGAGCTGGCGGTCCTAGGTACGGATGACTGCTTGCCTCTTGCCTGTACACTGTGGATGCAGCTAGCACAAGGCTGGATAGAAGGGCCAGCGGGGCGGCATATAGCATGGCTGCAGGATCGGTTCTCCTATATGCCGCCCCAGCAGAGTGTAAAAGAATACACTGCCCAGCGAGTATAGGGTTCCAGGTGTCCTACTGACTGTCACTCTGCTCCCTCCCATACTGCCCCCTCTGGTCATGCTGTCCCCCCATACTGCCCTCCACTACCCCCCTTCCCATCATGCTGTCCCCCATACTGCTCTCCACTACCCCCACTCCCATCATGCTGTCCCCCCATACTGCCCTCCACTGCCACCCCCTCCCATCACGCTGTCCCATAATACTGCCCTCCACTGCCTCCCTCCCATCAAAAATTGTAAATAAAAAAAAAAACCTAAATTGTAAAATAAAATAATTTTTTTAAAAAAAATAATAATAAAATAACAAAAATTAAAAACTACTGACCCCATCCACTGCTCTACTGACCACGTCCACTGCTCTACTGACCATGTCCACTACCCTACTGACCACGTCCACTGCCCTAATAACTAACACCATTCACAGTCCACACTGACACCACTGGCGGAACTACCAGGGTTGCAAAGGTTGCACTTGCGACTGGGCCCTGGCATTCCGCCACCATGGCGGGGCGCATGAATGCAGGACTGCACAACATGTGAAAGGGATCCGCTACTTGACCGTAAAGGGTCGTGGGATCAAATGGCCCAGGCTGGAGGTCGGGGGGCCCTTCATGGTTTCTTGCATCAGGGCCCTGAAGGTTCTAGTTACGCCTCTGCACCCTCAGGTACTTCAGTCTGCAGGTAAGTCATCACAAATGTGTTTCTCCCAGTCACCAGCAGCCAACAGACTTGAGGGCCACCCATTGACACAAGACATTATTCCACTTCCCTAAGAGCCTGTAAAAACATGAAGTGACAGTTTTCTGATCTGGAAGAGATCAGACCGGACAATTGTCATGTCTATAGGTACCATAATATACAATTATCTTATAGCACTGCTAAGCCGGAAACAGAACCTGCATAGGTAATGAAAGAATGTGGTCATGAGTTGTGCTTTAAAATAAAACATTTAATTTAAAACTGCACCTATGATAAAATACTTAAAGAGACTCTGTCACCAGAACATCCAGTTTCAACCACAATCTTCCCATAAGATTATACTGTATGTACCTGTAAATCCAAAAGTCCCGAGACTGCCGTTTGCCAGCAGACTTGGAGCTGTCACTCAAGTAACACAAAAGTATTCACATTATTTTCTTGCCTTACAACAGGGGTGCTCAACCCATGGCCTGCGGAGCTCTCTGATGTGGCCCACGATCTCAAACCAGGGAGGCGCATGCTCAGGGGTCGGCAACATGTTGATCGCGATCTGGACTTGTTGACCTAGGGTATCAAAGTGCAGCGAGCCGACTTCTGTCCCAGGCGGAGTGATTCCAAATGCACTCTGCCTTTAGTCCTTTCTAGCAGTCTGGAGAGCAATGCCAGCAGCAGCTGTGAGAGGAAAAGCAGGTCAGAGTATTAACCACTTGCCCACCACTTTTACCCCTTTCCTGACCAGGCCAATTTTCAGCTTTCAGCGCTGTCACACTTTAAATGACAATTGCGCAGTCATGTAACACTACCCAAACAAAATTTTTATAATTTTTTTCATACAAATGTAGCTTTCTTTTGGTGGTATTTAACCACTTAAGGACCGGCTCACGACTATATACGTCGGCAGAATGGCACGGACAGGCAAATCGACATATATTTACGTCACTTTGAGTTCGCCACCGTGCGCCTGCCGCAAGCTCCGTGACCGTGCCCGCAAGACCCGTAGACTCGATGTCCGCCGGGTGCCCGCGATCGTGTCATGGAGCTGAAGAACGGGGAGATGCCAGTGTAAACACAGCATCTCCCCGTTCTGCCCAGTGACACTAACACTGATCGTATGCTCCCTCTCATCAGGAGCAGCGATCAGTGACGTGTCACTCGTAGCCACGCCCCCTAACAGTTAGAATCACTCCCTAGGACACACTTAACCCCTTCCTAGCCCCCTAGTGGTTAACCCCTCCACTGTCAGTCACATTTACACAGTAACCAGTGCATTTTTATAGCACTGATCGCTGTATAAATGTGAATGGTCCCAAAATAGCGCCAAAAGTGTCCGATGTGTCCGCCATAATGTCGCAGTCACGATAAAAATCGATGATCGCCGCCTTTACTAGTAAAAAAAAAAAAATATTAATATAAATGCCATAAAACTATCCCCTATTTGTTGACGCTATAACTTTTGTGCAAACCAATCAATAAACGCTTATTGCGATTTTTTTTTACCAAAAATATGTAGAAGAATACGTATCGACATAAACTGAGGAAAAAATTCATTTTTTTATAGATTTTTTTGGGGATATTTATTATAGCAAAAAGTAAAAAATATTGCTTTTTTTTCAAAATTGTTCCTCTATTTTTGTTTATAGCGCAAAAAATAAAAACCGCAGAGGTGATCAAAAACCACCAAAAGAAAGCTCTATTTGTGGGAAAAAAAGGACGTCAATTTTGTTTGGGAGCCACTTTGCATGACTACGCAATTGTCAGTTAAAGCGACACAGTGCCCAATCGCAAAAAGTGGCCTGGTCATTTGGCAGCCAAATGGTCTGGGGCTGAAGTGGTTAATCACCACTGGGTTTTTTTCTTTTATTGCTAAACAAATAAAGACCAAATATTTTGAAAAAAATTTAAATAAAACTTTTTTTACAGTTTGTTACAAAATTTTGGAAACAGGTAATTTTTCTCCTTGACTGACATGCACTGATGAGGCTGCACTGATGGGCACTAATGAGGCGGCACTGATGGGTTGCACTGATGAGGCAGCACTGGTGGGCACTAATGAGGAGGCACTGGTTGGACCTGAGGAGGATGCACTGATAAGTAGCACTGATGAGCAGCACTAATGGGCGGCACTGATTGGCACTGGTAGGTGAGAAGGCACTGATGGACACTGATTGGCAGCACTGATGGGCACTTATTGGCAGCACTGGTGGGCACTAACTGGCAGCATTTGTGGGCACTAACTGGCAGCACTGGTGGACACTGTTGCAAATGCACTGATAATCAGTGCCCTGAATATCAGTGTAGATGTTCCCTTTAGAAAAGTCGGTTATCGGCTCTCCTCTCCTCTCCTTGTGCTCTCAGCCGATAACTGGCTTCTACATCCCTGATCAGCTGTGACTCGACACAGCTGATCACGTGGCAAAGAGCCTCTGATTGGCTCTTTACCTCAATCTGTGATCAGCAGTGTCCTCCGGATCACGATCATAGGAGGCCGTCATATGACAGCCTCAGAGGAAACTAGCCATCCACGCTGTACCCATCATTCGGCTATAGCGCAGTCGGCAAGTGGTTAAACAACACATACACTGGGCATAGTAGCTTTTGCAATGGGCGTATTAGCAGCTATAAAAGAGGTTAACAACTATTAGACTGCTCTTACACTGATCCGTGTGTGTAGCACAGTGCACCTGCAGATTTTGTATGGGTTGGCTGCACTGAGCCTGAAGCCCTGTACACACGGCCGAGATTCTCGTCAGGAAAAAAACGTTGTTTTTCCTGACGAGAATCTTGACAAGAAACTTGTCCCGGCCGAGTGTACACACGTACGATTCAAAAGAACCGCCGTTCTTTTGAATGGCAAAAACGCGGTGACGTCATCGACTACGACGAGTGTGTGCTCGTCACATTCGATGCCGTCGCCGCCATCTTGCTACACCCTATGCCTAGGAAGCTACCGCGCATGCGTCAAAGTCATTTCCACGGTGACAGGTAAGTGTACACACGCTCGAGTTTCTCGTCGAGAAACAGGCCGACGAGATTCTCGACGAGAAAAAAGACAGCAGGTCGTCTTTTTTCTCGTCAGGGAATCTGGGCAGTTTTCTTGACGAGAAAACTGAAACCCGCGTACACACAGCCGGTTTTCTCAGCAAGAAAGCTCTCCCGGCAGTTTCTTGCCGTTTTTTGCAGAGAAAACCGGTCGTGTGTACGCAGCCACAGCCGGTTTTCTCGGCAAGAAAGCTCTCCCGGCAGTTTTGTCGTTTTTTGCCGAGAAAACCGGTCGTGTGTACGCGGCCACAGTCGGTTTTCTCAGCAAGAAAGCTCTCCCGGCAGTTTTCTTGTCGTTTTTTTGCCGAGAAAACTGGTCGTGTGTACGCGGCCACAGCCGGTTTTCTCGGCAAGAAAGCTCTCCCGGCAGTTTTCTTGTCGTTTTTTGCCGAGAAAACCGGTCGTGTGTACGCGGCCAAAGACTTCTATTGTGTCCTAGTTTGGTGCACTTTCAGAATACACACCACACTGCAAGATGTAATAGAAGTCTATAGAAAACTGCAGCTAACCCACAGGAAAGCCGTAGGTGTACTGCGCTGCACCTGTGCTGCAGGTAAACTGCAGCACATCAGTATGAAAGAAGCCTTATAGGGGGCTCAGGACAGCAAAGGCTCACTTACATTTGCAATTTGGGGGGCAGTTCATTGAGGCCTGCGACCAGCTACCAAATCACTTAAGGGGCCCTCGCTCTTCAAAAGGGTGAGCACCCCTGCACTACAACAACATAAAGGTTTATGTAGGGAGGTGAAAGGAGGTGTGGAGGATCTGGGCCAGCAAAAACAGTAATAAAACACTTCTTGAGGAGGAGAAGGCTATGACGTGTGTAGCGCACAGACCCCTTTCTTTACCTGCATTAACTTTGGCTCCTCGCAGGAAGAGAGAGGCACACCGCACCCTCCTGTGTGAAGAGGTTGAGCGGTGTTGTTGATGGGTCTTCCACAATCAGACAACCAGAGAATGTCTCTCACCTCTATATTGAATAAAGACAAGTCCTTGTATCCCCACAGTAACTTGAATGTCCACACCAGCTGCACTCCAACGTAGAGGTTTATTTCTTGTAAAACACAATCTCTGACAGAAAAGGTTGGAGGGAGAACAGGACAGCTTAAGATGTGGATGAGGTCCAGGCACAAACGTAACACAATTCACTGCTCCGATTCTCAAGCAGACTCAGCCCATTCGGATAGTCTCCCTAGCTTGGGACTAGCAGCCAAAATGATGCTCGAAATTTACACTTGGTCTCTGCCACAGAACTGGTGAACTCGGTCTCTGCCACAGACCTGGTGAACTTGGTCTCTGCAACAGACCTGGTGAACTTGGTCTCTGCCACAGACCTGGTGAACTTGGTCTCTGCCACAGACCTGGTGAACTCGGTCTCTGCCACAGAACAGGTGAACTCGGTCTCTGCCACAGAACAGGTGAACTCGGTCTCTGCCACAGAACAGGTGAACTCGGTCTCTGCCACAGAACAGGTGAACTCGGTCTCTGCCACAGAACAGGTGAACTTGGTCTCTGCCACAGACCTGGTGAACTTGGTCTCTGCCACAGACCTGGTGAACTTGGTCTCTGTTCAAGGAGAAGACATCCCTCCAGAGAGTTACCCTTCCTTCACTGTGATGTCCGCACCAGTCCCTCGGAACGGTTCCTCCCCCGGCCTCCTCATCTAGGATACGGGTCCCCTCGCAAGGCGGCACCCTGAGATTCCTCGATCCCCGGTGGGCTCTAGCCGAAGGTGCTGGGCCCAGACCTTTTTTGCAGTCCCAGGGCTAAAGGTGCCTGGGACCGACAGGAACCACACACTCCCTTGGGGTAGGACCCCCGACAACGAACCGCAGACCCGCCCCTGCGCTAAAGGTGCCCAGGGCGGACAGGAACGAGAAACCTGAACAGGCAGCATCTGCCCCTTTTATATCCTCTCCCAGCATGCCCAGCAGATATACCACACCCACTGTATGGTTGCCGAGAGGGGACACACAAGGCACAGCACTGTATCAGCGGTTCAACCCTGGCCCACCATGGCAGCGCCACCTGCAGGCCACAGGGAACTGTACACCAATACTCTACCTGTGGACAAAAATGGTTGCCAGAACTCTAACAATTAGGGTGTTTGGACATAACTACCACCCAAACACTTCCCCTAAATGTAGCACCCCGCTACACGTGCAAGAAGGAAGGGGGCTGCGTTAGGGAACTAACTTAGTTTAACACTCATGGTTTTGCGCATAATCACGTTGTGTTAGAGTAGCTCATTATTTTGAATGGGCTGCCCAATGCACCAAAACAGACCAAAAATTATATGTTGCAGCTTGGATTGCAATGAGTGGCAAAGAGTACTGGAGTGCCATTGAGAATGAATAACACCATATTGCACCAACGCATGTGATGTGCATTTCTGTTCTCGTTGCAGTAGACCAATGGTGTGGATGGACCCTTAGCAAGTATAAGCTTTATATTCTAATCTTCTTTCCTCCCCCATAAAACATGAAAAAATACCAACAAAAAAAATGTTTGTTAAAAAGGAAATCGATGACAGTTACGAGTCTTGTGTACAGTGCTGAGTCAGTACTGCCGGAGGCTCTGGGTAAATGTGTGCATTCCAAAACATAATTAAACATTCAATCCCTATAAGCATGCCATTACTACACAGTCTGTTCAAAAGTTCTGGAAAGGTTTTTAGCTGCAATGTGCTGGTATATTGACATTCTATTTTAAAAGGTTTTAAAAAACATAAGCAGCACGCTTAGACAGTTTTAGTAAAAGGTATGTGCAGGTTAAATGATTTGGTAAAATTTTGGACAACCAGAAAGACAGTCTCAACGTTCTAGGTACAATTGATGGTGAGCAAAAATGAGAGTTACTAGAACAAAGGTTTTCTTTCTATCTTGTTGGAAAACCATTACCTGTAAATATGTGTTTTAGAGATGCGTTTCCACTTTTAAATAGATAATTTTTAGATATAAGATATTTTTGGATATAATACTCCTTTTTCTATAAGTCAGGGCCGTCTATAATTTTTTTTCCAAAGAGAGTCAGCCTTAGGCACCTAGAGAAAAATAGCCCCCCCCCTCCCACACTAGCAGAGATCCTCTTCCAACAGCACAGATCTCCCCTCCAGTAAAGATCTCTCCCCATTACAGACCCCCTTCCCCAGTACAGCTCCCGCCATTTGTAAAGCTTCTTCCAGTACAGATCTCCCCTCCAGTAAAGATCTCTCCCTATTACAGACCCCCTTCCCCAGTACAGCTCCCCCCCACCCTAACTGTGAAGCTTCTTCCAGTACAAATCTCCCCTCCAGTAAAGATCTCTCCCCAGTACAGACCCCTTCCCCCAGTATAGCCAACCCATCAGTAAAGCTATTTCCAGGACACTGAATTCAGCAACCACCGGATAGGCCTACTCTCACTGGCCTAGCAACCGATGCAAAGCTTGTTCAAAGTCTCTGCCACAGACTTGATGAGTGCCGTCGAGTCGTTTCACAATCTTCCGCCACAAGATCGTGCAACCACACTGACACTTTGCAAAAGTTCCTTCAGAAAGTACACAGCTCACGGTGCCAGAATCTTTCAGCCAGCTGGCAGCACCGTGAGGTAAATTAGCCAGGATGCGTCCACTCTGTTCTGACACTTGCAGATACTTCCAGCCCACCTGGCTGCTCTGAAGAACTCCCCAGTACAAGGGATCATGATTTAGCACAATGCTGTCCTTGGAAAGTATGCTACATCCGGCAGTCTTTCCCCTTGTATGCCCCTGGGTGTGCTGAGGTTCTCACACTGTCCTTTGCTCGTCACTAGGGATGAGCCGAACACCCCCCGGTTCGGTTCGCACCAGAACCTGCGAACGGACCGAAAGTTTGCACGAACTATCGAACTCCGTTAAAGTCAATGGGATTTGAACGTTCGGAATCAAAAGTGCTAATTTTAACGGATAATATGCAAGTTATTGTCCTAAAAAGGGTTTGGGGACCCGGGTCCTGCCCCAGGGGACATGTATCAATGCAAAAAAAAGTTTTAAAAACTGGCGTTTTTTCGGGAGCAGTGATGATGATTAAAGTGAAAAAAAAATGTGAAATATTCCTTTAAATATCGTACCTGGGGGGTGTCTATAGTATGCCTGTAAAGTGGCACGTGTTTCCCGTGTTTAGAACTGTCCCTGCACAAAATGACATTTCTAAAGGAAAAAAAGTCACTTAAAACTTCTTGCGGCTTTAATGTATTGTGTGGTCCCGGCGATATGGGAGAAAATCGGCATGGGTAACACCCCCCCCCAGCCCATTTGGGTCTTGTATGGATATTAAGGGGAACCCTGCACCCAAATTAAAAAAAGCAAAGGCGTGGGGCCCTAAGGGCCCTATATACTCTGTACAGCAGTATACAGGCGGTTCAAACAAGACAGGGACTGTAGGTTTGTTCTTAAGTAGAATCTGTTTGTAATTTAGAACCGGTACAAATTTAAAGTGTAGCTCCAGCCAAAAAATAAATTTTTAAGCTTTTTGGAAAACATAGGGAAGGGTTATCACCCCTGTAACATTTGTTTTGCTGTCTGTGCACCTGTTCAGAAGATTTCACCTCACTTTCTGTCCCAATGACAATCGGTTTTTGAAAATTTGGGGTTTTTAGTGAAAAAAGGATTGGTGATAAAGCATAAGTGGAGAGGAGACACGTTTTTCCCATATTAACTCTTACAGGAGAGAATTTCCCTTCCTAGGGGTAGATTTCCTCTCACTTCCTGTTGTCTCCTTCCGTTTGCAAGTAGGAGTCGTTTGTAAGTTGGATGTTTGAAAGTAGGGGTCTGCCTATATATTCTGCAGACATTTGGGCCTTAGGTGTTGGTGTTGCCACAACACTGTAAGGCCTCACAGTTACTCTTGGTGGGCGCAGGAACGGGCCCTGCTGTGAAATATTAGATCAAGAATTGTAATTACATGCCCCTGTTGAACAGGGGCAGAAAAATTGGGCCTTAGGCACAGGTGCTGGTGCCACAAACCTGAAACCCCTCACAGAAACTCTAGTTGGAGCTCATGAATGAACCCTGCTGCAAATTATTGCATCAAAAATTGTAATTACACGCCCCTGTCAAACATGGGCAGAAAAATTGGGCCTTAGCCACTGGTGGCGGTGCCCAGAACCAAAAATGTTCTTACAAGCTATCAGCATGAACATTGAGGAGGAAGAGGATAGTCACTCAGCATAACAGGATAGTCACTCAGCATCAGCATAGGCAGTCTTGAAGGGATCTCCCATTCAAAAAAATGTATTCGGTTACATCAGCATCAGGTGCTTGGTAGCTGGTGATTCAGTTCGGTGGACAGGCACACCCTGTGATCGGTTACAAAGCCTCCAGCAGCAAAAAATGTGCGTTCCAAAAGAACACTGGATGCAGGACAGGCCAGTAGCTCAATTGCATACTGTGCAAGCTCTGGCCAGTGATCCATCCTCAAGACCCAGTAACCCAGAGGAATTTCGGCGGGAAAGGTGTCCAAGTCTGATCTTGCCTCTAGGTATTCCTGCACCATGTAAAACAGACGCTGGCGATGGTTGCTGGAACTGATCATACCTTGGGGCTGCGGACTAAAAATATGTCTGAACGAATCGGTCAGACGGCCACCTTCTCCACCGCTACTTCTTTGACTGAACGAAGCCTCAGCAACACGTTGTTCAGGACCAGGATTTTGTAACCTCCCAGTCTCTGGGAACGCGTTGCACAGACCTTTCTGCAAGGCCTCCCGAAGATGTTTCATCCTCTGCGACGGCAAGATAAGGTCCGCAACCTTACCCTTGTAACGTGGATCAAGGAGGGTTGCCAGCCAGTAATGATCCCTCTCCTTGATCACACGAATACGAGGATCCTTCCGCAGGCTTTGCAGGATCAGGGAGGCCATGCAGGGTAGGTTTGCTGAGGCATTCGGTCCGGAGTCCTCTGGGTCACTCAGGACGACATGATCCGCAGCCACCTCCTCCCAGCCACGTACAAGTCCATGGGTTTTTTGGGACTGTAATTGATCCCTTGAAGACTGCTGCTGATGCTGAGTACCAGGCTCCACCTCCATGCTGACACAATCCTCCTCCTCCTTCTCCTCCTCCTCTTCTTGTGTGATAGGCGGGCCAGCAGGAACACTGTCTGGATAAAGGGGGCCTTGAGAGGTAAGGAAGTCCTCCTCTTCCTCCCTCTGTTCTGCCTCAAGTGCCCTGTCCATTATTCCACGCAGCATGTGCTCCAACAGGTGGACAAGAGGGACAGTGTCACTGACTCATGCACTGTCACTGCTCACCATCCTCGTGGCCTCCTCAAATGGTGCCAGGACAGTGCATGCATCCCTGATCATGACCCACTGGCGTGGCAAAAAAACCAAGCTCCTCTGACCCTGTCTCATTGATGGCCCTCTGCTGCGCGTGCAGCAGCTGCAGCATGGCCAACATTGAGTTCCACCTGGTGGGCATGTCACAGATTAGGCGTTTTTTGGGCAGGTTGTATTCCTTTTGGAGGTCAGCCAGCCGAGCACTGGCATTATATGACCGGTGGAAATGCACACAGAGTTTCCTAGCCTGCCTCAGGACATCCTGTAAGCCCGGGTACCTGCCCAAGAACCGCTGCACCACCAAGTTAAGGACGTGAGCCAAACAGGGCACATGGGTCAGTTGTCCCTGTCGGAGGGCGGAGAGGAGGTTGGTGCCATTGTCGCAAACCACCATTCCTGGCTTAAGCTGGCGTGGTGTCAACCACCTCTGAGCCTGCCCCTGCAGAGCTGACAGAATCTCTGCCCCAGTGTGGCTCCTGTCCCCCAAGCACACCAGCTTAAGCACTGCATGGCATCTTTTTGCCTGCGTACTTGCGTAGCCCCTTGAATGCCTACGGAGCACCACTGGTTCCAAGGACAAAGCACAGGAAGAGGCCATGGAGGAAGAAGAAGAGGAGAGGGTGGAGGAGAGAGGTGTGTCAGAATCACCAGTAGTAGCATTTTGGAGGAGTGGTGGCGGAATAACCTCCAACACTACTGCACCTTGTCCTGCATCCTTCCCAGCTGCCAGCAGAGTCACCCAATGCGCCGTGAAAGATAGGTAATGTCCCTGTCCATGCCTGCTGGACCATAAGTCAGCGGTAATATGCACCTTACCGCTGACCGCCCTGTCCAGCAAGGCCAAGACAATGCTTTCCACATGCCGGTAGAGAGCCGGAATCGCCTTCGATGAGAAAAAGTGGCGTTTGGGAACTTGCCACTGAGGAACCGCACATTCCACAAACTCACGGAAGGGGGCAGAGTCTACCAATTGACAGGGCAGCAGTTGAAGTGCTAGCAATTTAGCCAAGCTATCATTCAATCGCTGGGCATGTGGATGGCTGGGAGCGAACTTCTTTTGGCGGTGCAGCAGCTGGGGCAGGAAATATTGCCTGGTACAATCTTGCCTGTACCGATAGCAGATTGCCCGCAAGTACTTGGCTGTGACACACCTAAATTCTACACCTTCATTCCTCTCAGTGCAGGTTTCAGAGAGGACTAAAGGTATGGTGGGGTGGGAGATCCCAGCTGATGAGGAGCAAGGAGAGGTTCGCTTTGTTCTTTGGTGTGGGTCTTTTAGGTATGCTTGCCAATGAACTGCATGGCAGGTCGACATATGTCTGATCAAGCATGTGGTGCCCAAGCGGGTGATGTTTTGGCCACGCGAGATACGCCTGAGAGATATGTTGCAAATAGCAGCGCTGCGATCTGATGCACTCGTCTCAAAAAAGGCCCACACCAAAGAACTTTTGGAATAACGCGCAGAGACAGCAGCGCCCTGCACATGCGGAGCGCTGCGGTGTGATGCTGTCGGTGTGCTTCCCTTAAGCTGGTCCCCGGAGGGCATCCTGCCTCGTTGGAGATGTGCCTCCTCCTCCTCCTCTCTCCGATCAGGCACCCACGTAGAGTCCGTGACCTCATCATCCCCTCCCTCCTCATCACTGTAGCAAACCTGGCAGTATGCTGCAGCTGGGGGAACATGACTACCAGATTGCTGTCCTTCTTGGGCACCCTCTCTCTGGGCTCACGTTACTGCCTTCCTCTAGCTGGGTACCATCATCGGAGTCTTAAAAACGCTGCGCATCCTCCTACAGCATGTACCCAACACTGTGGTCAAACAGTTCGGGGGACTCCTCAGGAGGACATGGTGGGCCTAGGGAAGGAGTGACTGATGCCATTGAGCCGAGGGAAGAGGCCGCTTTGACAGCTGCTTTGCCAGACAAAGTACCCTGAGCCTGGGTGAGAGAGGATGAGGAGGATGAGGATGGCTTGGTCATCCACTCTACCAAGTCTTTGGCATGTTGCGGCTCAACACGGCCAGCTGCCGGAAAAAAGGACAAGCGTGTCCCACGGACACGTGCTGATGAGGATGCACCCTGTCCACGACCAGCACTGTTGCCTCTAGACACGGAGCCTGCTTGCCCTCTTTTATTGGCTTGTGACTGTCTGCCTCTCCTTGTTGTCCTTCCAGACATACTAATGGCCTGCAGTGAGATGTAGTGGCACAAATCTTGGATATATATATATATATATATATATGTATATATATATATATATCCACCTCCCTACCGTGCACAAAAACCCCCTTCCTGCCCAAGCCATTTTTCAGCTTTCAGCGCTGTCACACTTTGAATGACAATTGCGCGGTTGTGCGACGTGGCTCCCAAACGAAATTTGCGTCCTTTTTTTCCCACAAATAGAGCTTTCTTTTGGTGGTATTTGATCACCTCTGCGGTTTTTATTTTTTGCGCTATAAACAAAAGAAGAGCGTCCAGTTTGGAAAAAAAAAACACTATTTTTAAATTTTTGCTATAATAAATACCCATTTTTTTTTTTTAAATAAAATTTTCCTCAGTTTAGGCCGATACGTATTCTTCTACATATTTTTGGTAAAAAAAAAAAAAATCGCAATAAGCGCGTATTGATTGGTTTGCGCAAAAGTTATAGCGTGTACAAAATAGGGGATAGATTTATAGCATTTTTATTTTTTTATTTTTTTATTAGTAATGGCGGCGATCTGCGATTTTTTATTGTGACTGCGATATTGCGGCGGACACATCGGACACTTTTGACACATTTTTGGGACCATTCACGTTTATACAGCGATCCCTGCTATAAAAATGCATTGATTACTGTATAAATGTGATTGGCAGGGAAGGGGTTAACCACTAGGGGGCGGGAAGGGGTTAAATATGTTCCCTCAATGTGTTCTTACTGTGGGGGGAGGGGACTGACTGGGGGAGGTGACCGATGGTTGTCCCTATGTACAAGGGACACACCATCGGTCCCCTCTCCCTCACAGGACGTGGATCTCTGTGTTTACACACAGAGACCCACTTTCCTGCTCGTTTCCCGGGCAATCGCGGGTGCCCGGCGGCAATCGCGGCCGCCGGGCACGCGCACCGGGGCCTCGTGAACGCGGCGGGCACGCGCGCCGCTGGCTTCAAGCGCGCGCCTCCTAGCTCGTTTTAAAGGGAGGACGTCATATGACGTCCTCCCAGAACGAGAGTATCCTCCGCCCGCCGTCAATTGACAGTGGGCGGGGGACAAGTGGATATATATATATATACATATATACATACTGATTATACTGCAGCTTGCAGAATCAACTGCCTGCCTGTAGTATTATTAGTATGAGAACACCAGCAATTGTCTTCAGGTAGCTTTAGGTGCACACTGCGCAAAGGACACAGCACACTAACTGAAAATACTGCAGCTCCCTGCCTGTGGTATTATTAGTATGAGAATACCAGCAATTGTATTCAGGTAGCGTTAGGTTCACACTGTGCAAAGGACACAGTACACTAACTGAAAATACTTGCAGCTCCCTGCCTGTGGTATTAGTATGAGAACACCAGCAATTGTATTCAGGTAGCTTTAGATGCACACTGTGCAAAGGACACAGTACACTAACTGAAAATACTTGCAGCTCCCTGCCTGTGGTATTAATATGAGAACACCAGCAATTGTATTCAGGTAGCTTTAGGTGCACACTGTGCAAAGGACACAGTACACTAACTGAAAATACTGCAGCTACCACAATCACCTGCCTGCCTGTCAGTATATTATGAAGAGAATAACAGGAACGGATCTAGCTAACAGTGTGTGTATATATATATATATATATATATATATATATATATATATATATATGTATGTATGTATATACACACACACACACATCACCTAGGATGCATATATATCCTCTACACACTGTAACTGCAGCTAACTGACTCACCTGCCTGCTCTATCTAACTCAAATGAAATGACACTAATCTCTCTCTCTCTCTCTCTGTCTTTCTTTCACCGTCGCAACACACTACACAAGGCCGCCACGCAGGCCGCCTTATATAGTGTGGGGCGTGTACTAAACCCCCTGAGACATAATTGGCCAAAGCCACCCTGGTTTTGGCCAATTATGGCTCTCTGTTCTTACCGCGCTGTGATTGACCAAAGCATGTGGGTCATAGTGCATGCTTGGCCTATCATCAGCCAGCAATACACTACGATGCCGCAGTGAATTATGGGCCGTGACGCGCCACTCGAATTTGGCGCGAACGGCCCATAATGTTCAAAATTCGATGAACGGTCGAACAGCCGATGTTCGAGTCGAACATGAGTTCGACTCGAACTCGAAGCTCATCCCTACTCCTCACTGAACTGGGAAAGACTCCTGTGCAGGCAAACAGACTGCATTTTCGATCTGTGCTTGGGGTGTCAATAGGATTGAATTGATGCTTGCAGCAGATCGCACACCCAGTGCGTTTTGAATGCAGTTCACCAAACACACATGGAATGTGAGTTTCCTGCACAGTGTTCTAGTGTGAACGGGCCCTTAATGCGGATAACGCAATCTGTAACCTGACCAGTGCCAATCCACATCTATATATTATATCCTTACTAATCCTGGGACTAAAATGAATGAAATAAAGAATAGATATGTGTAACGACAGGGGTTAACGTTGTTTAAATATATTCCATTCCCGAACACACAGCAGCTACCAGACACTCCAACCAGCCGAATAAGACCCCATACAAATAATTCTCCCCACAGAAACGAGACAACGCTCTGTGTTGAAGTTCCAAAACAGGGAATTAATCTTTATTACAAGCACATGGTAACACGCTTCTCTTCAAAACACTTCCCTCCCATCCTTGGGGAACAGGGTGCGTTAAACTGTCCAATGACAATGGTGATACAGGTCAGGTGTGTTCAAACTTCTCCTTCAGTAAACAGTCTTAGCAGGAGGGGTTGCTGGAGTGATTCCTCCCCCCCCCCCTTTCCTCATAGCAAGACACTTAAACATCCCATAATAGGCAGCCAGACGGTCTGCCAGCTCCAATCCACATCATCACAAACAACAATGAAAAGTTCTTTGGAAGCTAGTCTGGATTCATTAACATTACAACAGGCATCCAGGTGGATTAATATTACAAACCCATTTTAAAGCAATCCAAGACATATTCTCAATGTCCATTATTTTCTGGCTCATACTTTCTAAGAGCTTCTGGGTTCCACGGGCCCTCCCGTTACAATATGAAATCTTACAATGATGGTAATATGGGAACTGAAAAAGCATCACTATGTACATAAAGCGGTTGTAAACTTTGTTATTTTTTACCTACAAGTAAGCATATAATAATACTTGACAATGAGCTGGTGGGTATTTAGATGTGTATGACACACCAGTACATGACATATACTCAAATTTTCCAGAATTTTGAGCAAGTATTCAAATAAAATTCTAGCAGTATATTGCCATCTTTATATTTGATATTTCATCTGTGTATCTATTTAGCTTGGTTGACAAAAGAAAAAGGAAAGCAGCGCTGATCCAAAAAACCTATAAGTCACCCCTCTAAATAAGTGTCTATCCCTATAGTGAAGAAGATAACCATAAATGAGACCTAAAAAGAATCCTAAATATCTTTTACTACCATGTATTTTCTAGACATGTGCAAAAGGAAAAAATTTGTTTAGTTTCGTTTCGTTTTAATTCGTTAATTAATTTTGTTTAGTTAGATTCTGCTTTCCTTTTTCTTTTGCAACTTTAGTATTTGGTTCACCAAAAATCAGGGAAGCTGCAATCTGCAGTTTTATTATATCCCCTATATCTCAGTTCCCATTAATAACCTTTGGCACTGTCTTTTATCCTTTTTTTACCTTTTGTAACCTTTTAGGTTATACAAAACTCACAGCCATGGACATTTTTGGGTATATGGATAAAAGGGTGGTTTACCTGAATGAAATTTCCAGTTCCACTAAGGAGAGAACTGGCATAGTTTTGGAAGCCAGCTTTAAAAAGCTGAGATATCTAATGAATTTTTTTTTTTTTTAAATATGGTGGGACATTAATTCTTTAGAATTATACATAAACCCCCCCCCCCTCCCCCGGAGATTAAGGTGGGACATAAAGGCTAATGATGGACTCTATACTAAAGAGTAAAGCCCTGTACACATGATCGGATTTCCTATGGATTTTAAACTGATGGATGTTTCCATCGGAAATCCGATGAAGCTGACTTCCATCAGTCTTGCCTACACACCATCAGTCTAAAAAAAACGATCGTCCTAAACGCTGTGATGTAAAACACTCCGATGAGCCAAGAAAAATGAAGTTCTATGCTTCTGAGCATGCGTCGACTTGATTCTGAGCATGCGTGGGTTTTTTATCCGATGGAGTTCCCCATAGACGATAGTAATTTGCTATAGTTTTTTTTTTCCCATCGGATACATTTAAAACATGTTCTATTTTTTAACACCAATGGAAAAAAGACCGATGGGGCCCATACACGATCGGTTTGTCCGATGAAAAAAGTCCATCGGACTGTTTTAATCTGTAAAACTGATCGTGTGTACAGGGCTTTAATGGATGAGTGGTTCATCTTTTTTAATCATAGTGAATCCAAACTGCTGGAACTCATAATTAAGAGGAGGCAGATAAAATTAAGCAAAGTGGAGATTGACATCAGAGAGCTTAAGGAAATCATGGCGCCGTTAGCAGAGACTATTGAATATAAAGATAAATCCAAACAGGTGCAAGATTATGTCACTAAAGTAGATATGGAAAATAAAAAAAGGAAGAAAGCACCAGAGAGACATTGAAGATTACAAAAATAATAAGAAGGTTTACAAATGGCAAGAAGATATACCATTAGAAGAATGTGAATCCAGGGAGTCCACTCCAGAGAAGAGTACAAACAATAATGGTTAGAATGAAGATAGACAACCATTAGTCAATAAAAAGAAAGAAACCCCACAGAAAAATAATGGCCCTAGAGTACAATTTCAGAAGGCTGTTAATGTTAAAAAAAAAACTCCAGAGAAATCTCCTCAGAATTATTCACAATATAACAATGACCAATCCCAAGATTGGAGACCCCCCAAGAGGTGCTTTAAACCACAGCCCACCTATTTTAACGGAAGCTGAACTCAAAAGTACTTGATTTAGGATTACATTTTATACCTCATGTAAATTGGGAAAAATTTAACACTTACATCAATTTACAAAAGTTTACCAGAAAATTAAAGATAAAACATTTTTTTGAGCTGAATAAAGAAAAATGTAATGACAAATTTTTTAGTATGGAATATCAACAAAGTGGTTTGAGAAATGCTTCAGTCTTTAACCCTAAAGCCTCGTACACACGACTGGTTTTCTCGGCAAGAAACGACAAGAAAACTGCTGGGAGAGCTTTCTTGCCGAGAAAACCGTTCGTGTGTATGGTTTCTTCTCGAGAAAACTGCCGGGAATCTCGATGACAAAAATAGAGAACCTGCTCTCTATTTCCTCTATAGGATTCTCATTTTTCTCGTCGGGATTCTCGTCGGCCTGTCCCCCGACTAGAAAATCGGTCACGTTTATGCTTTTCCGAGTCTTAAAAAACCACGCATGCTCAGAATCAAGTATGAGACGGGAGTGCTCCTTCTGGTAAAACTAGCGTTCGTAATGGAGATAGCACATTCGTCACGCTGTAACGAACTGAAAGCACGAAGACTGAAAAGCGCAAATCGTCTCTCCCCAAACTTTTACTAACATGCGGTAACACGAGATCAGCAAAAGCAGCCCAAGGGGTGGCGCCATTGCAATCGAACTTCCCCTTTATACTGCCGTTGTACGTGTTGTACGTCACCGCGCTTTACAACGACGAGATTTTTAATTGACAGTGTGTATGCAAGTGAAGCGCCCCTGTACTTTTCAGTGGTGCTATGTGCTTAAATTTAGGGGTAGGTCTGAGCTAGTAGCCAGGCTCAGACCACTTTGATTTGTTAGTACTCGCTTCTGCCTGTGTGATGTAGCCTGATGCACAGTTCCCTGTGGCCTGTAGGTGGCACTGCCATATCAGGTCAGGGTTGAACCGTGGGTGACATTGCTAAGCCTTAGGGTGACCTCTCGGCAGCAGTACAGTGGGTGTGGTTGGCCTGCTGTGCATGCTGGGAGAGGATACATAAGGGGGCAGACGCCATTTTTTTGGGAGTCGGTGGGAGTCTGGAGTGTGAGCGGCCAGGGGTGCGCGCGTCCATGGGTCTCAGGCACCTTTAGTCTGGGTCTGCAACTCCACTAGTAGGCCCAGCACCTTTAGCTGGGGCCTACCTCCAAAAGAAGAATCCCAGGGTGCCCGGGAAAGGGTGGACCCGCTCTAAGAAGAGGATACCGGGGGAGGACCTTTCTGATGGACCGGTGAGAGTTCACGGTGAAAGAGAGGCCTGGTTACCTTCTGGAGGGATTCAAAGATCCAAAGGCCTTGCAATGTGCCATCACTGGCACCTGTCCTTGTGTTGCAACAGCTGAGAAGTTTGGGACTTAGAGATTCTGTGGCAGAGGATCTCCCGATCATATATCAAGGAAAATCTAAAGTGAACGTTCGAGCATCACTCCGGCTGCTAGGATCCACCCTTACAGGGAACTATCCCGGTGAGCTAAACCTACTCGGGATCGAGTAGCGACTATCATACCAGTTTGTGCCTGGACCTATCTCCCAAACCTTGCTGTCCTTTCTCTCATCCACCTTTCCTGTCTGCTGAACTTGAACTTGCTTTTGAAATAAACTCAGCGTTGGAGTTAAAGTGGTGTGGACATTGGCCTTACTGGGGAATAATAGAGACTTGTCCCTATACTCTGCTGGGAGAACCTGCTGCAGGACGCAAAATTGTTAACACCGCTCAACCTCCTCAAACAGAAGGGTACGGGCAAATAGCGTGGTGTGCCTTGACCTGCAAGTGAGCCGAAGGCAGGAAAAGGCAGGAAAAGGTCCGTGTGCTACACAAGGAAAGCTTGACACGAATCCAGTCAAGCTTGACAAGAGTCTCGTCGAGAAAACCGATGTATTTTTTTACGATGGGATTCTCGGCCGTGTGTACGAGGCTTCAGAACAAAAAGAACAAATTCTTGGAGGTATTCAAGGTTATAGTCGAAAATGACATCAAGGATATGTAGCGAGTGGTTACATTTAGGGGAGGCATCTGAGTGATACATGGCTCAGATGCAGTAATTGTTAGGGTTCATGGACCAATTTTATGCCAGTGGAGGATACAAGGGTGTCCAGTTCCCTGCGGCCTGTAGGTGATGCTGTCGCCATAGGCCGGGGTTGAAACACCATTGTAAGTCTGTACCCTTTCTGTCCTCTCGCAGAGTAGTTCAGCGGGGCGGGGAACCTGCTGTGCATGCTGGGAGAGGGGATAAAAGGGGCGGACATCTTCCGCTCGGGGTCCACGCCCAGGCACCTTCAGCCTGAGTGTGAGTGCTGGTGGTCTCTGGGCGCCCTCGGCCCGGGGATGGAGCTGCGATTTTACCCCAGACACCTTTAGTCTGGGATGAGGTACTCTCTGGAGGCCTGGGGCCCAGTACCTTCGACTGGGTCCCGCAAGGGATGGAGGATTCCTAGGGTGTCCTCCGGTTTTGGACACCCGAATCTAGGGCCAGGGGGACCAGAGAAGTGACCTTCCCGGAGATCCAGCGCAGCATTGGCTGGTGACGGCGGAGGCCTCTGGTGACCGTCCAGATGGATGACTCCCCTGACAGGGGCCGCATCTCAAGAAGGTAATTCATGTTCTCATGGTCGGTGGCAGCGACCCAACTGAAACCCAGGTCGGTGGCAGAGACCTCAAGTCCAATTCACCCGGTCGGTGGCAGCGACCACCCTCACGGTCGGTGGCAGCGACCGTGCGCCAAGCCTGTTTGCGCACACTGAAACAGGAGAGTAACAAGTTCATGTTTGTGTCTGGACCTTCCTCTTCACTAGGGATGAGCCGAACACCCCCGGGTTCGGTTTGCACCAGAACCCGCGAACGGACCGAAAGTTCGCACGTTAGAACCCTATTAAATACAATGGATGCGAACATTCTAAATCTAAAGTGCTAACTATAACGACTAATACGCATGTTATTGTCCTAAAAAGGGTTTGGGAACCCGGGGTTCTGCACCAGGAGACATGTATCAATGCAAAAAGAAGTTTTAAAAACGGCCGTTTTTCGGGAGCAGTCATTTTAATGATGCATAAAGTGAAAAAAAAAAAAGGCAAATATTCCTTTAAATATCGTACCTGGGGGGTGTCTAAAGTATGCCTGTGAAGTGCCACGTGTTTCCCGTGTTTAGAACTGTCCCTGCACAAAATGACATTTCTAAAGGAAAAAAAAAGCCATTTAAAACTGCTTGCGGCTTTAATGTAATGTCTGGTCCCGGTAATATGGATGAAAATCTTTGAGAAAAATGGCATAGCTACCCCATCACCCCCCTTCCCCAGCCCATTACCAGCCCCTTTGGGTCTTGTATGGATATTAAGGGGAACCCCGCACACAAAATAAAAAAGGCCCTATATACTCTGAACAGCCGTATACAGGCGGTGCATACAAGACAGGGACTGTAGGTTTGTTCTTATGTAGAATCTGTTTGTAATTTTGAACAGGTACATTGTTTAAGTGTAGCTCCAGCCAAAAAATCTATTTTTAAGCTTTTTGGAAAACATAAGGAACGGTTATCACCCCTGTAACATTTGTTTTGCTGTCTGTGCCCCTGTTCAGAACATTTCACTTCACTTTCCGTCCCAATGACAAATGTTTTTGAAAAGTGGGGTTTTTATTGAAACAAGGATTGGTGATAAAGCATCAGTAGAGAGGAGACACCTTTTTCCCATATTAACTCTTACAGGAGAGAATTTCCCTTCCTAGGGGTAGATTTCCTCTCACTTCCTGTTGTCTCCTTTCGTTTGCAAGTAGGAGTCGTTTGTAAGTTGGATGTTTGAAAGTAGGGGCCTGCCGTATATACTCTGCTGAAATTTGCCCCTTACATGTTGGTGTTGACACAACACTGTAAGGCCTCACAGTTACTCTTGGTGGGCGCAGGAATGGGCCCTGCTGTCAATTATTAGATCAAGAATTGTAATTACATGCCCCTGTTAAACAGGGGCAGAAAAATTGGGCCTTAGGCACTGGTGCCACAACACTGCAACCCCTCACAAATACTGTACTTGGAGCACAGCAATGAGCCCTGTTGCAAAGTATTGCATCAAAAATAGTAATTACATGCCCCTGTTAAACAGGGGCTGAAAAATTGGGCCTTAGGCACTGGTGCTGGTGCCACGACACTGCAACCTCTCCCAGATACTCTAGTTGGAGTGCAGGAATGAGCCCTGCTGCAAAGCATTGCATAAAAAAATTGTAATTACATGCCCCTGTTAAACAGGGGCTGAAAAATTGGGCCTTAGCCACTGGTGGCGGCACCCAGAAACAAAAATGTTCTTCCAAGCTATCATCATCAATCGGATCATTGAGGAGGAGGAGGATAGTCAGTCAACATAACTGGACAGTCACTCAGCATCAGCATCAGTCTTGAAGGGATGTAACATTTGAAAATAAATTAGTCTGTTATATCAGCTTCAGGTGTTTGGTAGCTGGTGGTGATCAGTATCAGACTGGTTCATCTTTATGAAGGTCAGTCAATCAACCGAGTCGGTGGACAGGCGCACCCTGTGATCCGTGACAAATCCTCCAGCAGCACTGAATGTGCGTTCTGAAAGAACGCTGGATGCAGGACAGGCCAGTAGCTCAATTGCATACTGTGCAAGCTCTGGCCAGTGATCCATCCTCAAGACCCAGTAAGCCAGAGGATTTTCAGTGGGGAAGGTGTGCAAGTCTGACCTTGCCCCTAGGTATTCCTGCACCATGTATATCAGACGCTGGAGATGGTTGCTGGAACCGATCATACCTTGGGGCTGCGGACTAAAGAATTGTCTGAACGCATCGGTCAGACGGCCACCTTCCCCACCGCTCCTTCTTTGACTGACCGAAGCCTCAGAAACTTGTTGTCCAGGACCAGGAGTTTGTAACCTCCCAGTCTCTGGGAACGCATTGCACAGACCTTTCTGCAAGGCCTCCCGGAGTTGTCTCATCCTCTGCTCCCTCTGCGACGGTAAGATAAGGTCCGCAACCTTACCCTTGTACCGTGGATCAAGGAGAGTGGCCAGCCAGTAATGGTCCCTCTCCTTGATCCGAAGAATACGAGGATCCTTCCGCAGACTTTGCAGGATCAGGGAAGCCATGCAGGGTAGGTTAGCTGAGGCATTCGGTCCGGAGTCCTCTGGGTCACTAAGGACGACATGATCCGCAGCCACCTCCTCCCAGCCACGTACAAGTCCACGGGTTTCTTGGGACTGTAAATCATCCCTAAAAGACTGCTGCTGATGATGCTGAGTGCCAGGCTCCACCTCCATGCTGACACAATCCTCCTCCTCCTCCTCCTCCTCTTCCTCTTCCTGTGCGATGGGTGGGACAGAAGGAACACTGTCTGGGTAAAGGGGGCCTTGAGAGGCAAGGAAGTCCTCCTCTTCCTGCCTCTGTTCTGCCTCAAGTGCCCTGTCCATTATTCCACGCAGCGTATGTTCCAACAGGTGGACAAGAGGTACAGTGTCACAGTGTCCTCGTGGCCTCCTCAAATGGTGCCAGGACAGTGCATGCATCCCTGATCATGCCCCACTGGCGTGGTGAAAAAAACTTGAGCTCCCCTGACCCTGTCCTGGTGCCGTAGTTGCACAGGTACTCATTGATGGCCCTCTGCTGCATGTGCAGCCGCTGCAGCATGGCCAACGTTGAGTTCCACCTGGTGGGCATGTCACCTATAAGGCGGTTCTTGGGCAGGTTTAACTCCTTTTGCAGCTCAGCCATGCGAGCACTGGCATTATAAGATCTGCGGAAATGCACACAGACTTTCCTGGCCTGCCTCAGGACATTCTGTAAGCCCGGGTACCTGCCCAAGAACCGCTGCACCACCAGGTTAAGGACGTGAGCCACACAGGGCACATGGGTCAGTTGTCCCTGTCGGAGTGCGGAGAGGAGGTTGGTGCCATTGTCGCAAACCACCATTCCTGTCTTAAGCTGGCGTGGCGTCAACCACCTCTCGGCCTGCCCCTGCAGAGCTGACAGAACCTCTGCCCCAGTGTGGCTCCTGTCCCCCAAACACACCAGCGCAAGCACGGCATGGCATCTTTTTGCCTGCGTACTTGCATAGCCCCTTGAACGCCTACGGAGCACCGCTGGTTCCGAGGACAAAGCACAGGAAGAGGCCATGGAGGAAGAAGAAAAGGAGGGGGTGGAGGAGAGAGGTGGGTCACAACCAGTAGTAGCATTTTGGAGGCGTGGCGGTGGAACAACCTCCAACACTACTGCACCTTGTCCTGCATCCTTCCCAGCTGCCAAAAGAGTGACCCAATGGGCCGTGAAAGAAAGGTAATGTCCCTGTCCATGCCTGCTGGACCATGAGTCAGCGGTAATATGCACCTTACCGCTGACCGCCCTGTCCAGCGAGGCCAAGACATTGCCTTCCACATTCCGGTAGAGAGCCGGAATCGCCTTCCGTGAGAAAAAAAGTGGCGTTTGGGAACCTGCCACTGAGGAACCGCACATTGCACAAACTCACGGAAGGGGGCCGAGTCTACCAACTGAAAAGGCAGCAGTTGAAGCGCTAGCAATTTAGCCAAGCTAGCATTCAACCGTTGGGCATGTGGATGGCTGGGAGTAAACTTCTTTCAACGGTCCAGCAGCTGGGGCAGGGAAATTTGCCTGCTAGAATCGGACGTCGGTGTACTGCTAGCAGAGTGCCTGCAAGTACTTGGCTGTGACACACCTAATTCTACACCTTCATTCCTCTCAGTGCAGGTTTCAGAGAGGACTGAAGGTATAGTGGGGTTGGAGATCCCAGCTGATGCGGTGCAAGGAGAGGTCCGCTTTGTTCTTTGGTGTGGGTCTTTAAGGTAGGCTTGCCAACGAGCTGCATGGCAGGTCAACATATGTCTGGTCAAGCATGTGGTGCCCAAGCGGCTGATGTTTTGGCCACGCGATATACGCTTGAGACATATGTTGCAAACAGCAGCTGTGCGATCTGATGCACTCGACGCAAAAAAGGCCCACACCAAAGAACTTTTTGAATAACGGGCAGAGGCAGCGCCCTGCACAGGTGGAGCTCTGCGGTGTGATTAAGTCGGTGTGCTGCCCTTACGCTGGCCCCCCGAGGGAATCCTGCTTCGTTGGAGATGTGCCTCCTCCTCATCCTCCTCCTCCTCCTCTCTCCTATTAGGCACCCACGTGGAGTCAGTGACCTCATCATCCCCTCCCTCCTCATCACTGGAGCCAATCTGGCAGTATGCTGCAGCTGCTGGAACATGACTGCCAGATTGGTGTCCATCTTGAGCATCCCCTCTCTCTGCTCTCACGCTACTGCCTTCCTCTAGCTGGGTATCATCATCAGACCCTTCGAAACGCTGGGCATCCTCCTGGAGCATGTACCCAACACTGTGCTCAAACAGTTCGGGGGACTCCTCAGGAGGACATGGTTGGTCTAGGGAAGGAGTGACTGAGGATGACATTGATACCAGGGAAGAGGACGCTTTGGCAGCTGCTTTGCCAGTACCCAGAGCCTGGGTGAGAGAGGATGAGGAGGATGAGGAGGGCTTGGTCATCCACTCTACCAAGTCTTCGGCATGATGCGGCTCAACACGTCCAGCTACCGAAAATAAGGACAAGCGTGTCCCATGGCCACGTGCTGATGACGATGCACTGCGTCCACGACCAGCACTGTTGTCTCTAGACACAGAGCCTGCTTGCCCTCTTTTATTGGCTCCTGACTGTCTGCCTCTCCTTGTTTGCCTTCCAGACATTCTAATGGTCTGCAGGGAGATGGGAAAACCAGCAATAAAGGGGTAGCTTCAGGTGTATATTTTGCAGGAAGCACACTCCGCCCGCTGTAAGTGCTGCAAGTGCCTGTTAGTGTAACACAAAAGAAAAAAAGCTCCAGCAATAAGGGCTAGCTTCAGGTGTATAATGTGCAGGAGGCACACTCCGCCCGCTGTAAGTGCTGCAAATGCCTGTTAGTGTAATACACCAGGAAAACACAGCAATACGGGCTAGCTTCAGGTGTATACTGTGCAGGAGGCTTAGCAACAATGACACTGACACTGTCCCCTGCATATCCTTCTCTCTCCCTGCACACAAGGTTTAGCAAAGAATATGACACCGACACTCTCCCTGCCTATCCTTCTCTCTCCTTACACACAAGAATAGCACAAAGAATAGCACAATGACACTGTCCCTGCCTATCCTTCTCTTTCCCTGCGCCGGAACACACTACACAAGGCCGCCGCGCTGGCGGCCTTTTATTGTGTGGGGCGTGTGCTAAACCCCCTGAGCTATAATTGGCCACAGGCAACCTGCCTGTGGCCAATTATGTCTCTCCTAGCTGCCGGCGCTGTGATTGGCCAAGCATGCGGGGTCACAGTGCATGCTTGGCCAATCACAGCGCCGGGATTGCACTGCGATGGCGCAGTGTATTGTGGGCCATTCGCGTTACTCGAATTTGGCGCGAACGGCCCAAATAGTTCGATCTTCGTCGAATGATTGAACAGCCGATGTTCGACTCGAACACCGAGCTCATCCCTACTCTTCACCTTGTCTGTTCGTTGTCTAACCAGTCTGCTCTAAAAAGGACTATTTATTGCTCTAAAAGAATAAATAAGTGTTGGACTTTCAATGGTGTGGAACTTGGCTTTCTGGGAGTTAAAGGTCATTCTCAAAGGGAGCTTTGGCTCTGGACAGGGGCACAGACCCGAAGGCAATTGGGTATAGCTCGCACCTCTACACACTGGAGGGAATGAGCTGGTGGTGCGCCATGCTCTCCTCCCTGGTCCCCTAGTCGAGAGCCATTGACATTGACAGAGAAGGAGGGAGTGAGAGGTGAGGTCGCTACACGTGGGGGCTCTGGGTCTGGGATTTGTGTTCGTGTAACGGAGCCGAGGCCTTCAGGAGTTTGAACTTTCCTGCCCAGAGGAGTTCCGAGGAGGTCGGCCATTTTTGGCTAACGCGCCACGAGGCACACCCTCCCTGCACAGTTCGTGGGCGTGCCAATAAGAAAGCCCGCAAACTGGTGTGGAAAAGGGGAGGAGTCCGGCCATGTGTGGGGATGCACGTGGGGACTTGGAGCCAGTTATTCAGTGCGCGATGGAGCAGCAAGCGGTCAGTGTGTTTACTAATGCCTCCTGGGTTCCAGTTCCTACCACTACCAGGATGACCCCAATTACTGCTTCGGTTACGGATACGGGAATCAGGCTCAAGCCCGGGGGCGATTCGCCCTGTATGTATGCAAGGACGTTGAGGCCCTCGGTGTGATTTGTCCCGGCAAAGGGACTCACCCATGTCTACTGGGGTTAGTGCACCCCGGGTGGAGGCCCCGGCGCCTGAGGAGGAATCTGGTCCCCTGCCTGCCCTTCTGCTCCCGGAATCACCTGCGCCCGAAGCTAGGGCGAAGCGAGTGTCGCTGCGGGTTCCTATGCCCAGTATGGAGGTGGTCAAGGCAGCTCGGCACCCGGAGTCAATTGTTATGCCTGGTGAGGGAGACCGTACCACAATGCCACCCTTGTCCAGACTGCAGAGACTGTTTTGCCAGAAGGTTGCCAGCGAGTACGGGTGGGAGTACCCGTACTTACCAAGAGAGTTGTTGTATGAAGTGGAGGCACACAGGCAGCGATGGTATGATGATTTTATCTGGACACATCTCAAGGTGCCCCACGCTCGCAGGTACCTCTCATGTTCTCCTGTGGCCTCCAAAAGGTTTAAAGATTGCAAGGCTGAATGGATGCTGGGTCGGCACATTCATGCTGACAGGGTGTTAATTTGTCGAAAGGATGGAGAGGATGTGGCGTACCACATGGAAACTTTTGACAGATACTTGAAGCCCCTTATACTGCCGCACCCAAGATTTTACTTATAGGAGAATAGACTCCTGTGTTTTTGTTGTTGCTGGACACTCCAGAGTGCCTTTGCCAGAAATCAGGGACTCTTTACCTTGCGAGGGGGTGGCTACTCCTTGGGAGAATTGGGAGCAGTTGTTTTTTTTGTTTTCCCTGTTCTCCACCGCAAAGATAATGAGGACTTTGGGGTTTTAGTTAAGTTAGGGCAAAGATACAGATGAAGAGATTGCTGATCAAGAGAAGTGTTCCAGATCTCAACATGGCCACTAGGTGGAGTGTTGCGCAACGGGTATTCACACACACCCCACATGACTTTTGGAAGGAAAGGGTTTCCTCTAGGAGGAGCCTTTTCACTCCAAATTACACACTGTGTCAGATAATGAGTTTTTTTTCCCCCTCTGCAGGAGAACTTCATTCAAGTCTGCTGAGAATGGGGCAGAGCTTAGTCAGTGATGTGGGAGGGGGAAAATATAAATTTGGTTCTAGCAATGTTAGAAAAAAAGAGAACATATATCATAGTTGGCCAGAGATGGCGCTATACAAATGCTTTATAGATGATATTCTATTGATATGGGAAGGCCCACAAGAAGGTTTAAAATACTTCTTGGAACAATTAAATCTCAAAGATTATGGTCTAAGGTTTACCGGAGAATGGAGCCAGATCAATTTTTTAGACCTCGTATTATTCAAGACGGAAGGGAAAATATATACCAAAACATACATTAAAGAAACGGATCGCAATAGCTACATACCCACGTTGAGTTGTCATCATAGAAAAAGGGTATATAACACAACACTTCGAGCAGCCAATTTACTAGAATTTGCAGAAATTGTGTGGTGGATTCAGATTATATACATCAAACAAATAAACTAAGACCCCTTTCACACTGAGGCAGTTTTCAGGCATTTTAGCGCTAGAAATCGTGCCTGTAAGGCACCTGAAAACCGCCTCCCATTCATTTCAGTGTGACTTTTCACACTGGGGCCGTGCGCTTGCAGGTTGTTCGGAAAAGTCCTGCAAGCAGCATCTTTGGGGTGGTTTGGGAGCACTGTATTTAGTGCTCCCAAAACGCCCTACCCATTGAAATAAATGGGCAGCGCTTCCAAAGCGTCTGAAAAGCGTTTCGGAAGCGCTGCAACACAGACACTTTTAACTCCTTCTTTGGGGTTAAAATCGCCGCTCAAACAGTGCTAAAGCGCCGTTAAAATGAGTGACGCCTTAGCGCTAACACGGCGGTGGCCCCAGTATGAAAGGGGTCTTATAGAGAGAGATTTTTGGATAAAGGTTATAAACTGTTTTTTTTTTTTTTACCTTTTCTTATGTGTTCAAATTTGTTTATTGAATTTTATCAAATTACAGAGAAATAATAACAAAAAACAAATAAATAAAGCAACAATCACAGTAATCACTACAATAGGTTCAAAATTAGCATATTAAATCATATATATATATATATATATATATATATATATATATATATATATAAAATCATGGATCAAGAGACAATTGCTTCACTCAATAATCAGAGTGAGTTACTTCACTTAGTCTAAATAAAGTGTAGACTCAGAATGAGAATTACAATTTAAGCCTTAAAGGTAAACACCTGAGGAGGATAAAGAAATGTATTAAAGCCTTAAAAAGGTATGAGACAGAACGATCGCTACAATATAACTCTTAAAAATCAAGTATCTATGCCTAAAAAAAAAATTGAGAGGAACATATGTAGTTATACTTGTTGAACCTATATATATGAAAAAAAAACATTAAAAAAAAAAACACAAAAAAAAACATATAAATAAGTTGAGAAAAAGAGAAGGGGAAGAGCAGGAAGAAGAGGAGAAGAGAAGGAGAAGAGGAAGTGACAGGAAGATTCCCCGGGGATAAATGCATTAATAGCCATTTGCTTATAGTTACTGCCAGAGAGTGTAAAACATCAAGGCATCAACAAGGTGTCATCAAAGTTTGGTGGCAAAAACTTAGTTATCCATGGTTGCCAAATATCTTTAAATGAATGTATTTTATCTTGAATTATGGCTTCCATTTTGGCATGGACCATAGCTTGGTTAATTCTATGCTTGGTTTCATTTAATACCAAATTTTCAGTTCTCCAGGCTTTAGCTATGGTCTGTTTCGCGGCTGTTGTGATCTGCAATAAAAGTTTAAATTGTTTATAGGTGAGTGTTGCCGGTTTGAGATTTGAGAGTGCTATTGAAGGTACTGGAGGGATGGATATTGCAAACAAGGCTGAGAGTATGAGAAATATATCACTCCAGAACTTTTGAACTACCGGACAATCCCACCAAGTGTGTAGATAGGAGCCAAGATCACCGCAGCCACGAAAACATAATAATGAGGAGTAATTGGGGGCAAATTTTGCAACTCTGGAAGGGACCAAATACCAGCGGGTGAGTACTTTGTAATTAGTTTCCAAAGCGGTTATGTTTTGTGAGGAAGATTTTGTATTATTCCAGATTGCAGCCCAATCAGATATTTCAAGAGTAAGATTGAGATCTGCCTCCCATTTAGCCACATAAGAAGGAGGGTCAGAAACAGGTTTAGTGATGAGTTGAGCATAGAGGTTAGAGATCAGTCCATTTGCATGGGGATCATTTTTACATTTGGTTTCGAAGTGTGATAATTTATTAAGTTTGGTTCTGCTTTGGATACAGGGTGTAAAAAAGTTTTTAATCTGCAGATATCTAAAAAGCTCAGAGTTTGGAAGACCATGTTTTCCACATAAATCTGGGAACGGTATAAAGGTAGTCTGGGACGTCAGGTCATGAAGATGGATTAATTTAGAGTTAGTCCAGGCTTTAAAAGATTTTGGGAATTTCCAGGCAAGATAAAAAAAAGGGGATTTTTAATAAATGATAAAAGTGGAGTGTGAGGAGATTGTAACTCAATTGTTATTTTAAATCTGTTCCAAATAGTTAATGAGTTTTTGGTAACTGGGTTAGTGATTCTTTTATGATCAGAAGGTCTCAGCCATAAAAGATTGGAGATAGAATAAGGATCGCAATCTATTTATTCTAGAGTTACCCAAAGGGGAATTTCGGAGGTTGCATGGTATTTGGTTAATTGTGCTAGTTGGGCCGCGTAGTAGTAGGTAGATAAATTAGGAAATCCCAGACCACCTTTACATTTAGGGAGGTAAAGAGTATGCTTAGGTAAACAGGGTTTAGATGTACCCCAAACATACCATATATACTCGAGTATAAGCCAAGTTTTTTTAGTACATTTTTTTGTGCTGAAAATGCCCCCCTCGGCTTATACTCGAGTCAACTTTTTGCGCCTGATCTCCCGGACTTTGGGGACCCGGTACCCGCAAGCTTGGCACACATGTAGCCCCACTCTTCCTCTACAAGTGTACAAAGTTAGTTGTCCGTGGGACCTACGGCCGGGGAGCAATGATTTTTCAAAGCCGGGCACCCCTCCCATAGACTCCCATGTTAAACTGTAATTTCTCCTGTGAATTTGGGGACCCGGTACCGGTCGGTCATAGGTCCCCTGGACCCTAAACTTTGCACACATGTAGCTCCATTTCTCCTCTACAAGTGTGCAAAGTTTGTTTTCTGGGGGACCTACGGCCAGGGAGCACCGATTTTTCAAACCCGGGCACCCCTTCCATAGACTCCCATATTAAACATCAGTCTAGTCATGGACGCAGTGAGGCATGCACATGGACACAGTGAGGCAAAGTGAGGCATGCACATGGACACCCTAGGCTTATACTCGAGTCAATACGTTTTCCCATTTTTTTGTGGTAAAATTAGGTGCCTCGGCTTATATTCAGGTCGGCTTATACTCGAGTATTTACAGTATTTTGTTATTCTACTTTGTAGTATTCTTAAGAAGTATGCCGGTAGAGAGATGGGTAAAACTCGAAAAAAAGTACAGAATTTTGGGAAGTATAGACATTTTAATAATATTAATTTTACCTATCCACAATATAGGAAGAGAAGATCAATGTGTTAACAAAGAGGTGATATGGTGTAATATAGGTGGGTAATTGGCTGAGAAGAGTCCTGTAATATGAGACGTGAGGTTGATTCCCAGGTAGGGTAGACATGTAGTGGACCATGAAAAATTAACCTGTGCTTGTTGTAATTCTGAGGAAGATAAGGAGATATTGAGTGCTGAGGATTTTTGCAGATTGACGTGTAAACCTGAAATACGGGCAAATTGGTCTAACTTCTGTATTAAGTTAGGAGCAGAGATATGGGGAGAGGACATAAAAAGTAAAATATCGTCAGCAAATAAACAAATTTTATGCTGATGTCCAGCTATCTCAAGGCCTTTAATAGATGGATCAGAACGGATAGATTGAGCTAAGGGTTCAATGAGAAGGGCAAATAGAATTGGGGAAAGAGGACAACCTTGACGGGTTCCTCGAAGGATGTTAAATAGGTTGGATTTATAACCTGCATATTTCACATAGGCTTTGGGGTGGTTATACAGTGACGAGATCCAACTAAGGAAGTGGGGGCCAAATCTCCAGCGTTGTAGGACAAATTGAAGGTAGGGCCATGATACAGTATCAAAAGCCTTTTTGATATCTAAGGATAACAGGCAAAGAGGTATCCGTCTTTTTTGGGCAATATGGGTAAGTAAGGCCACTCTACGTACCGCATCTCCATATTGGCATTTTTGGATAAAGCCTACTTGGTCCTTGTGGATTAAAGATCCTATTATATTATTTAAACGTGTTGCCAAAACTTTCTCTAAAAGCTTTATGTCCAAATTAAGTGGAGAGATGGGTCTGTAATTGGAGGGAGCTGATTCATCTGAATTTGGTTCAGGGATCATGGAAATAATAGCTGTCAGTGTTTCAGGTCGAAAGGAATGCCCAGAGAGTACAGAATTGAATGCTTCGGTCAATAGTGGGGTTAATATATGTGCAAATTTCTTATAATACATGGCTGAAAAGCCGTCTGGGCCTGGACGTTTATTTAGCTTAAGAGATTTTATTGCCATGTTAATTTCATCAGTGGTTATAGGTCTTTCAAGGCTATCCCGGTTGACCAATAGATGGAAGTGTGATGTGGGAAAAAAAGGAATCTGCAGAGGCCTGATTTAGGGGTTGTTCTTTATTGTATAATGTGGCAAGATGTTTTTGGAATGTGTGAAGAATTTTTACTGGGTTACTGGTGTAGCGGGGTCTCCTTTAAGGCCCCGGGACTACGTTACCCAGAACCCTGTTCGGCACCCAGAGTGCAGTTAGCCACCGCAGAGATTCATGGGAGGGGTTATTTAAGGAGGAGGCGAGGCGGAGCTCGGCCTCTTTGGACACCGCGCTGCAAGCAAGAGTTTCTTCCTGTGCGAATCTGCTGCAGTGCAAGGCATGAAGCCTGGGCCTTGCGCAACTTCCAAAGAGCCTTTCACCCCACTGCGGAGCCTGGGTGGCATCTGACTTGTCGAGTGAGGACATCAGTTGGATCGGGGACCCGATCATTGCGGACGCTGTGTGCGGAGACACAGCAGGTGGAAGTCCCGGGCTGGGATCGCACCCGGAGTGGTGAGCGAGCACTTGCTCAATCCAATAGACTTTACAGATTCTAGGCCTATAGACTGCCGTGGCCCACCTATTGTTTGCTTGTTGTTTCACTGGGGGGACCGGTAGCAGGACAGAGTTGAAGTGTTCCCCCCCATCTTAGTATTCTTAGTGAATGCCAGTTGTGGATTACAAATACCATTCATCAAGTGCACCACCGAAAGTTTGCATGCAAATAAATCCCTATAGGAAGGACTGAGATTTATTCTGGGTCAGGCCTGGCCAGGGTGGGGATATAGGAGATTGTTTAGTGCGCCACAGGGCGTGTATACCATAATAGCTACGCGTGGTGGATTACCGCGCAGCGCCATTATTGTGTGCTATATTGATTGCTGCAGGGCTCTGCAAGACAGTTGTGTGCATCATATCCTGTTTAAACCCTTTTCTTTTACAACCTAAGTAAACTGTTATACCTAATCTTTAACATTGGTATGTTGTCTTACTGTAAGGAGGGTGCCTTTACCATACCCATTGATTGTGATAAAAATATAACCCCTAGACTAGCTGTGCCAGAGTGGGTCGAGCAGATTGCCGGGGGTTGGTGGTGCTGCACACAGGGCCCAAAAACAAATCCAGGGGTCTCTTAGCTGGGGGTAGCGCTACACTGGTGTAGGTGTCGTGGGACAATTTTAGACGTATCAGTTTGGAGGAGTGTATTGATTTATTAAGGGCCCGGGCAAGGAGTGTCGTAGGTTTATTGGCTTTAAGATAGAATGAATGCCTATATTTACTTAGCATTTTAACAGCAGAGTTTGAAAGAAAAAGGTTAAGGTCTAGACGTGCTCTATCCAGGTGTGATTTCGTAGTAGGATTAGGGTTTGCCTGAAAGAGTGCATGGGTTGAATTAAATTCTGCCTCTAGTTTATGTTGGAGCAGCCGTTTTTCCTTTTTGAGGTATGAGGCTTTTTGAATACATGCTCCACGGAGCACTGATTTATGAGCCTCCCACAATGTCAGAGGAGAGATATCAGAGGTTTTATTGAAAGAAATATAATCTTTTAAGGCGGTCTCTAAATCTGCATAGTGGGATGGAAGTTATTTATCTGCCAAGTGGGGTCTTGTGCTTTTGGAATTACAGAGGTGAATGAGGTTAACACTGCACTATGATCGGTCCATGTGAAGGGTATAATGGAGGAAGAGAGAAGTTCAGGGGCCATAGGTACATTTATAAGTATGTGGTCTATTCAAGAGAGTGAATTGTGAGGATGTGAGTAGAAAGTAAATTGTCGCTTAGCTGGGTTTGCTTCTCGCCAGAGGAGAAGAAGTGATCTGGACTGCCGCACTCTGGTTAAACGTATTATTTAATGAAGAAAATTAAAATGCCAAAAAAAAAATCCAAAAAAGAACTAAATAAACAATCCATCCAAAAACAATCGAAAGTGAAGGGACATGCAGGGTGACAGCTAACGCGTTTCACATCAGGGTGTGATGCTTACTCATAGCTAAAGTGTAAGTGACCAAAACTGTGTATATAAAGTGATCTGAAAAACCTCTCAACCAATGAGAGCTGTTGAACACAGTGATAGAATATTAGGCACTAATTTAGGTCTATTACACTCCGTGTTTGTGAAGCACCTGTTAGATGCCAAAACCATTAATGAGAATTGGCACGTAAGATCTTACATATATGCGTAGAGTGCATAAAAATATATGCAAACTAAGTGAAAAGGAGTAAAAATTCCAAATCAAAAAAAAAAAAAATATTAGATATATATGTGACTGCTTATCGCAGGACAAGTGCTTTGAAAACATTTGTTTTATCTATAACGTGAACAACTGTATATGACACGTGTATGGTGCATCCAAAATAAGGATGCTGTAATAGAATAAAGAGCAAAACAAAACAAAACAAAACACAACAAAAGAGCCCCCAAAATGCATGAATAGTGTAAGTTGAAAATAGTAGAAGCTGGTCGGAACCAAAAAGAGGTGAGCTGTACCTGAATCTTAATATTGGCATTGAATGCATGATAAATAAAATAGATTAAATAGATATGAATATGAATATAAATATCTGAAATAAAAAAAATGAAAAAGATGAAAACAATAATAATAATAATTATTCTTTTTGTGTACAAAAACCTAGATGTTCCAAAAACTAAAATTAATACAACTAAATACTAAACATAAAACCACAATGAGTTAATGTTGTTGAGATGTATGTTAAAAATATGTGTGTAATTGTTATTTAACTATAGATAAAACTTATTCATCCTATGTAACCATTCTGCATGTCTATTTGAGGAGGGAAAAGATTATTAAAGTGTATGTGTTGATCAATATATGTATCTGGTATTGATACTATAAGACATAAATTATACTAACCTCCAAAAAGGCATGCAGATGTAATGGATGAATATGGAGGCGAACCCTACTAGCAATGTACATACATGTATATGATTGAATCGAAACACACGCATATATTATTTTATATATATGTGCAAGTTATCGTTTACTTGTTCTATTTAATGAAATTCAAGTTTGATTAAATTATTTAATTCTCATTTAATTTTGTTTTTATTTTTATGTTTATGTTTTATTGTGTCTTTTTTATTTATTTTTCATTTATTATTTATTATTTTGGATTTGAACACGAACACAAATATTGTATATATAAACTTTTTTAGTTTATAACATGCCTATCCGGTGGCAAAATGTGTCAAAAATATATATACAATGTTGTGTGTGTTAAATAGCTGAGATCAACTATAACCAAAGCCATGTTGGAAAAACAAGAAAAAAGAGAAGGGAGGATTCCACTGTATATGAGGATTAGGCAAAAAATGGAAAACAACAGAAGGAGAAACTTAAGCGAGGGTAATGTCCTGTGTTAGTAAATCAATTAATTGGTACCAATATTTTAATTCTTAATTTTAATATGGTTCAATTTTATACTTGATTGAATGAGAGTTTTTTGAGCAGGGCATGGATTCAAGGGTGGAGTCCAGGTGCGGAAAGAAATCCACACATGGGCCTCATCACTCCAATCGGGTGATGCAGTGAGCTCCAAGATAACAAAGTAACAGGATAAAAATGCCATGATCACAATCTATATGACTGTCATATGCATAATGTCATAAGTATATGAAAATGGTGTGGCATTTAAATGCTGTAAACTATAGAATGCGCAATGAGCCTTGTATGCAAGCATAAACACCTTTGATGAAAAAGGTGGCTGCAGCCAGGTATCTAATAAGTGATGTTGCTGGAGTAATTGTTGAAATGTGTTTTTACGGGAGATAGGTGTGCTAGGAATAGGGGATTTGTCTAAAAATGGATAAAGGACTTGATTCGATTCTCCACGAATTAGTAGCGTTCCAGTTTTATGAGTTTCAACTATCTGTAACAAGTGAGAGAGGAAGGATGAAAGGGTTTTATTTGGGGCGTAGTATGACACCACAGTAAGGCCCCTTTCACACTGAGGCGTTGAAAAAATGCAAACAAATTATGAGATTTTTTCCTGCGATTTTACCGCGTTTTTACCACGTTCGCGGTAAAAATAGCGCTAACGCCTATGTGTTTTACCGCGTTTTACAGCGTTTTTACCACGTTACTCATTCATTTCAATGGAGATGGGCGTTTTTACAGGGCTATTTTTAGCGCCCTAAAGATGCTCCAAAAAAGCTGTTTGCAGGATTTTTTCCAACGCACAGCCAGCAAAACGCCTCAGTGTGAAAGCCCTCAGGGCTTTCACATTGAGAATGATGGGGCAGGATTATTTCAGGCATTTTTACAGCGCTATTTTTACTGCGAAAATGCAGTAAAAACGCCTCAGTGTGAAAGGGGCCTAACTGGAGAGTCAGTTATATGCCCAGTAAGTATGAGATACCGCCCTTCAGGATCTTTGATCTCTGTCTGAAGTGAGAAGGGAGTTGTGCAATGAAAAGCTATCAGTACACCAGGCTGCTTTGTGTCAGCCGAAGCTGTAAAAACCTGAGGGTACAAAGAGCCAAAATATTTAGGAGCAGAATTTTTAGTAAAGTGGGTCTCTTGGAGACAAATTACATGTGCCTTTGTTGAAGCTAGTGAGCGAAATGCTTTCGTGCGCTTTTGAGGTATGTTGAGGCCTTGCACATTCAAGGGGGGCATTCACATCAGGAAATCAATATAAACATACAATATATAAGCAAAATATTTAAATATACTTACCCCGGGAGGAGCTGAGTTCTAGAAGAAAAGATGGAAAAAGAAAAGATAGGAAGAAGAATCATATAAGCATTTAATGATAAATCAAGTATGCAGAGAATAGATAAAAAATACTGCGTACTGGGCGAGTAGAAAATACTAACCCAGAGGCCAAAAATCTATCCAAGGAAGCCCCTCCAAAAACAGATAGGAGAAGAAACCCAGGACAGAGTAGTGGGGAGAGCAGTAACTAGCTCTCAGAACCGCAACAGCCAGTTAATCATTTATTGAAAAAAAGAAAAATGAAAAAAAACTTTTAGCACCCGTCTATATATATAAAAAAATTGATATGTAGCGCGGGTACCAAATTTAGGGACTACTATGCCAAATTTAAGGGTGATTTGAGTGGTAGTTGGCTCGAATCTTTCAATTTGCTGGACTCTGCCTTGCTGTTGTTTTGCCTGGTGTGCAGTTCCCCTAAGAAGTGTGGGTGGCGCTGTTATCTATACTCGGGGTTGAACCACTGGTAATAGGGCAGCGATTTGGTGTCCTCTCTCAGAAGCCGTACAGTGGGTGTGGTTGACCTGTTGGGCATGCCGGGAGAGGATACATAAGGAAAAATAAAGAAAGAAAAGGTCTGGTGTCACCAGTGACACACCTCCATCCCTAAATATACATAAAAATAGGAGACCCCCGAAGTCTGAAGAAGATCCCCGAAGCTGTGTAATAAACTAATTTAAAAACCTGTGTAGTGTTTTTTTTACATTTTTTTCCACCAGGTGAATGGGTAGGGGTACGATGTACCCCATACTCATTCACATAGAGTGGGGGCGGGATCTGGGGGCCCCCTTATTAAAGGGGGCTCCTGGATTCCGATAAGCCCCTCGCCCGCATATCCCGACAACCAACGGCGAGGGTTGTCGGGAAGAGGCCCTGTCCTCATCAACATGGGGGCAGGGTGCTTTGGGGTGGGGGGGCCGCAGGGCGCCCCCCTGCCCCAAAGCACCCACCCCCCCATGTTGAGGGCATGCGGCCTGGTACGGTTCAGGAGAGAGGGGGGGCGCTCTCTCGTCCCCCCTCTTTTCCTGCGGCCTGCCAGGTTGCGTGCTCAGATAAGGGTCTGCTATGGATTTTGGGGGGGACCCCCACGCCGTTTTTTCGGCGTAGGGGTTCCCGTTAAAGTCTATACCAGACCTAAGGGCCTGCTATGCTCCTGGAGGGGAACCCATGCTGTTTTTTTATTTAAAATTTGGCGTGGAGTTCCCCCTCAAGATCCCTGTTCAGAATGCAACACATGTGCGAATCAGATGCGTGCCCGTAGAACATAATGGGCCTGAATTCGCACCTGAGCCGCACCACAATGCCTAGAGAACGCACACGTTTTTTCGGCAATGCGCAGTGCGAATGCATCGCACATATGTGAACCAGCCTCATTGAAATCAATGTATTTTATAATGTTATGCGAATTGGATGCGGTGTAAGCAGCAACCAATTCGCATAGGTGTGAACGGGGCCTCAGACATAGGCCTCGTACACACGACCGATTTTCTCGTCGTAAACAGTCAAGAAAAGTGCCGCAAGAGTTTTTTTGTCTAGAAAAACGTTCGTGTGTATGGTTTTACGACGAGAAACTTGACGAGAATCTCGACGAGAAAATAGAGAACCTGCTCTCTATTTTCTCGTCAGGAGTCCAGATTTCCTCGTCGTGTTTCTCGTCGGCCTGTTTTGTGACGAGAAAATGGTTCGTGTGTATGCTTTTACGACTCTTCCAAAAGCGCGCATGCTCACAAGCAACTATGAGACGGGAGCGCATCTTCTGGTAAAACAAGCCTTCATAATGGAGAGAGCACATTCGTCACGCTCATAAATATTTCATCGTTTAAATGTTCTGCATTGAATTCTTCGTTAGAATGTTACAATAATCAAAACGAGAGACCTTCTTTTGCTGCTGATATTCACACAGAGTTCTGCCTTATTTTTAACCTTTTTCATGCTGCTCTTTATAAGATTTATGTGTATTATATCGTGCAAGTTTTTAGGAATAATTTAAATGGTTAGATTTTTCAAAATGATGTTAATTATAATTTCTCAATGTTTTGATAGCGATCTCCCATTTAATTTTCTAATCTATATTTTTAAAATTTCACACCATGTTTTTGAGCTAATCAGATTTAGTTATTCTTTTGGGGGGGTGATATCTGTGCCTTTTATTGTCAGTCAAATGTATCTGCTTACTCCAAAGCTTGTTTTTTTTTATTTAAAAATACACATAGTCAAGTATGAACTTAAACAAAAAACACATTTATTCATGTTTATAAATTAAATAAAGAGAAGGCAGCGCTGGAGAAGCTGCTGCCATTTGTGCATCCCAGGGACCCCAGAGCACACAGCAACCCTGTGTGGACACTAAAATTGGGAGCTTGAGAAGGCCCACATTTCAGAACACAATCTGATGCTGGCCTCCCAGAGGTCAGGAACAGCAGCAGGTGAGATATATGTCCCAAGTGTGTGGTACTACAACAGGCTGCCTTCTGTCCGACCAGTGCGACCACAATGAAGCAAGGCCATCACTTCCTCTTCTTCCTGGCAACCTTCCCTGCAGCCTTTACTGAAGCCTTCCTTCTTCGTTTAGCTGGAGGCTGGCCCACTGGAGGGGTACTCCTGTCAGGAGGAGGAGGTGGAGGTGTAGCAGAAGGGGGTGGGGCAGAAGAAGAAGGTGGAGGTGTAGCAGAAGGGGGTGGGGCAGAAGGTGGAGGTGTAGCAGAAGGGGGTGGGGCAGAAGGTGGAGGTGTAGCAGAAGGGGGTGGGGCAGAAGAAGAAGGTGGAGGTGTAGCAGAAGGGGGTGGGGCAGAAGGTGGAGGGGTAGCAGAAGGGGGTGGGGCAGAAGAGGAAGGTGGAGGTGGAGGTTGAGGTTGGGTCAGTTGGGCCACCTCACATATGGCGGTATTGGGGGTAATTTGCTCCATCACCCCCTTGTTGAGCAAGGTGATGAGCAGGGGTTCGCATAGGAGGCGTTGCTCCATGCTCATCACCTTGAACTTAGCCTCCACTAGGCCGGCAATGGCCTCTTCAGGGGATGTGGGCTCCTTGAGGGTGGCATGGGCCTCTTTAATAAGGGCCATTGCTGCCTCACTGGTGGTCCTGTCCCTCCTGCCTCTTTTGTGAAGCCTGATGGGAGGCACCTGGGATCTGGTGCTTCTCCTTTGCCCTGCCACCTCCTGTCTGCCACTGGGCCCTGCCACCTCCTGGCTGCCACTGGGCCCTGCCACCTCCTGTCTGCCACTGGGCCCTGCCACCTCCTGGCTGCCACTGGGCCCTGCCACCTCCTGGCTGCCACTGGGCCCTGCCACCTCCTGGCTGCCACTGGGCCCTGCCACCTCCTGGCTGCCACTGGGCCCTTCCTCCTCCTGCCTGACAGTTTCCAGACCCTCCTCCTGGCTGATTTCATCCTGTGTATGAAAAAGAAACATAGTTTAATATGTTGGTTTAATCTTTGCATCAAACTTTGTAATCCTGATGGAAGCAATTAGAATGTAAATGCATAAATCCTTGCTTTAAATTTACCACTACATCAGCTTGACTATTTACCACACAATTAAGTGCAGAATAATGTCTACAGATCATGATTTCACTTGTTGAATACAAAATAATGTATGTTTCTCATCCTGACATATTTGGGAAACATTAATTTTATCCCACTACATTTTCAGTTAATACTATACCTGGCTCCAGATGGCCAAATCAGGATCATCCAGGATGGCTGCCTCCTCTTGCTCCAGAGAAGGCTCAGGTTGGCTGCAGGGAAGTCTGGGGGGAAGAGTGGAGAGTGATGGCCTTGGCTCAATGTGGTCATCCAGGAAGGACATCCTGCTGTAGTACCACAAAACCGGGACATAAACATCATCTGCTGCTGCTCCTGACCTCTGAGAAGCCAGCACCTTAGAGCGTTCAGTCCTGTAGGTACCTCTCAAGCTCCCAATTTTAGTGTCCACTTGTTTTGCTGTGGCTGTGGGCACCTTGGTATGCACAAATGGGAGCAGCTTCTCCAGCGCTGCTTTTCTCACCCCTTTTTTTTTATGGATAGGGTTTTTGGTCTCCCACAGAGCCGGCAGCTCCCTTACCCGGTCAATAAATTCCGCCAGGAACTCTTTGTCGCTAATAAATACATTCATATTGTATCTGCAAGTAAAATAAATTATATTTAAATAATGTGAGGCAAACAGTCTAACCTCCTTCACATCCTAGTCACCATATATATCCTCCAACAATCTCAAGACAGTATAGGCCAACAATTTTAACAAGTCTCACAAAATCACATACCTTCGTTCGCACGTCCGTCACTTGAACTCCTCTCTCCGCACACCGAACGTACTATAGTCACATGTGTGTTTGCTATATACACACCACGCATGCGTCCAAATTCGAACACGTCGCTCCGCACACGTCGCCCGCCCATGACGTTCTAACTAACATCTTTTCCCCGCCCCTTCTCTTTCGGCGCGCAGACAGATATGGCGGAGTTACAGCAGGTGTCTGATAATTCCGCAACTAGCGAGGAGACAAGCCCGGAGACCGAGGACACGTCACGATCAAGGAGGAGATTCAAGGCATCGAATATGTCTTTGGCGGAGATGGCGGAGATGGTGGACATCTTGGTCAAGGCTGATTATGATGCCAAGCATGGGCCGTATAGCAAACCAAATAGAAGGAAGGCCAAAATCCTCACTAAAGTTGTGAAGAGTCTGAGGGCGAAGTTCGGGGTGAAACGCTCAAATGAGCAGCTCAGAAAGAGGTGGTCAGACCTCAAACTGAGGGAGCCAGACCAGTTGAGGAGCATAAAGAGGATGCTCGCTAAAAGTAAGTAAAATGACGACCTTTCTGCTATTAATCTTTTTAGAAACTGACTTTTTTTTTTTTTAAAGCATATTGGACTCCCTTCCAAAATGTATTATTTTGAACTAGGTTGGGCACAGTAATCGTTCGTTACGTTACCGACACTTCGTTCGGCCACTATCCGTGGTTTTGGCTTATTTAAGACCCCCAAAAGTAATTAGACATCTGCCATTTTTGATCAAGTATTGTGGATAATTTTTAAGTCTAGATGATGTGTTTGTAAGGAGAATGAAATGCAAACTTTAATCAGTGTAAAGGAGAGGACACTCAGCAGCTGCTTCCACATCTGTACTTTGGAGCACTATAGTGTGGGCCACCAGACCCGCCTTTTTTGGGTGTCCCACACAGGTGCATCAGAGTTTATTTGTGGTGCCTCCATGTCCAAAAAATTACATCCAAATGTGAATAATAAACATATTTGGGGTCATAAAGAATGCATTTTTCTTTAAATTCCGCACAAACACACACTTGTACCCCACTTCCAAACAATTTAGCCTGTTTTAAGTTTAAAAATGAGATTTTTACAGTGTGATAAATAGACCTTTGGTTTTATTCTCATAGGGGAGAGAAGACTGGGAGGAGGACACTCCAGGGAGCACATGCACCCCACAACTTCCAAGCAACCCCAAACTCCCAAAGATCCACAACCGAAAGATGTGCAGGAAGTTGAGGTGGAGGAAGGAGAAGTGCAGGAAGGAGAGGTGGATGACGTTGTGGATCTGGTCACCACAACAGGTCAGTATCTGACACCACAGCTTAAGGTAAGCGAGGTAGGCCTGCAGAGTTTTATTAATTTTTTTTTATGGTTTTTAGGGGATGGAAATGTTGTGAAGGATAGCACACCGTTCTCTGCTGACAGTGCCCTCCGCCTCATCCAGCAAGTGATGGAATGTAGCACGGAACTGGACCTAATTAAACAAAGAATCCATGTGATGGAACAAACATTTAAAGACATTCTCGATGTTTTGGGGAGAATTCAATAAGCCATCCAAACACATTTGTTTTTACATGTTTGTTTTTATATTTTTACTAATTTTTTGAGTAACAAAGCAGCCAAAAATTGAATATGCACACAGTGTGTGAACATGTGCTATCTGCCATCAGGGGATATCCATGTACGTCTTTTGTGGGTGCAACCCCTTCCTCGTATCAAAAGTCGGTGAACTGAGGAAGGGGATGCACCCCCAAAACACATCCATTGATCACCCCTGATGGCAGATAGCACATGTTGACAATAGGGATCAGGATTGTAAACTTCCTATTTGCAAAAAAGTAAAAATGTGTGCATATTGAATTTTTGGCTGGGCAAGGGGTGGCAGGACCCCATATTAGGACGGGCACATAGAGACATAGTTTGTGTAACTGAATGTCTCAGATTGCTCAGAGGTATCCAATGTTGTCATTTTAGAAATGCAAGTGGTATTTTTGTATTTTCATAAGCCAAAATTTGACGGGTTGTGGTCAGGCCAACCCCAAAGTAAAACAAAAAAAAATGTGCAGAGAGTAAAATATTTGACCACAAACAACGTGTAGCTTCTTTTTATAATACACTCTAAGCTTATTTGGTTCTTTTGTAAGGTAACATAGTGAAATTGGTTGTTATTTACTAAAGTAAAATACACTTGCCACTACAAATGCACAAAGACAAACTAGGAGACAGGAAAGAACAAATAATTAAAGGTTTAAACAAGATTTTTATTGGGATACTTAGACATAGGCTGGCATAGGAATTGCCCCCCTACCCGTGAAATACTCCATGTATTTGTCCCGAACCACACGGGCATTTTGGGGGGGCAAGCCAAGACGGGCAGATTCCAGGCCCGGAAGGGGATTTGCAGGGGAAAGTCCAGCCTCTGGCAAAACTGAGGCCATATATGAATTCGCTTTGCGGCAAAGAAAATTGTGTAGCACACAGCAGCATAACACTACATAGTTTATTTTGTAGTCCGCCAAGTGGATGGAAGTCATAAAAAGGCGGAACCGGCTGGCCATTATGCCGAAGGCATTTTCAACGACTCTTCGGGCCCTGGCCAGCCGGTAATTGAACACACTCTTCTCTGGGGTCAGGGTCCTCTGTGGAAATGGCCTCATAAGATGCCGTCCGAGTCCGAAGGCTTCATCAGCCAAGAAAACAAAGGGGAGTCCTTCAATATTCCCTGCATCCGGTGGCAATGCAAGGTCGTCACTCTGGAGACGGAGGGCAAACTCCGTCTGGATGAAGGATCCCCCATCGGACATCCGGCCATTCTTCCCTACATCAACATAGAGGAATTCATACCGTGCTGACACCACCGCCATCAGCACAATGCTATGAAACCCCTTGTAGTTGTAGTAGTAGGATCCAGAACGGGGTGGCGGCACGATGCGGACGTGCTTCCCGTCTATGGCACCACCGCAGTTGGGGAAGTCCCACCGCGTGGCAAACTCCGATGCCACAGTCTGCCATTCCTGTGGCGTTGAAGGAAGCTGTGGAGTGAAACAAGATGAAATAATATTAGAAAAACAAAGGCATACATTACAAGCAAATCCAAGACCAAAAAATTAGAGACCAACATCAATCTAATTATACGTTTATTAAGGTGTGTAAAAAAAGTATAATGGAAGGCTCATTTATCATATTCATCACCCCCTCTGATGGGCCATTACTAAATTATTTTGGGGGGGGAGATGTGTTTGGCCACAGGATAGCATTGCAGTGGCGGTGCGTCCAGAGTGGGCGCTGGAGCACTGTCCCCTCTCTCCTGTGCCCATCACTCAGAACAATACATAGGTTCATGCGTTGCATGAACCTATGTATTGTCTATGCCGCACACTATTCAGGTGGATGGCCTCTTGTAAAGCGACCGACATATGATTAATTGCGTCATTTAGGGGGTTAAAATTGCAGAGCAGAAACAGGTATTAAAAAAGTCTTGCAAATTACAACCTGAGGGATGTAATTGGCTTCCTCAAAGAAAAATCGGGGACGCAAGGAGGGGGCATTCCTTGTGTAAACACTGACAGGCAGCTCTGGCAATCATGTTCACCAAGTCTGTTTAATGGTAACATGATTGGCTGATGCAACATGAAGGGAAGGAGAAGACATCAAGGACAGAAGAAGGATAGCGCTGACCACAAGAAGGTAAGTGCAGGGCTGGGGGGAAACTGGCTGCAATAGAGGGGACTAAATGGCTGCATTGGAGGGGACAACTGGGGGCGTTTATTAGGCAACAGAGCAAAAAAGGAGGAAGTTTATTTCCGAAATTGGGGTTGTAACCCCCCAACATTTGGAGCAACAGGCGCCCCTGCTGGAAAAGTTAGTGAGGGGAAATATTTAGGGAGGATAAAAAAGGGGCATTTAAAAACTTCCAGCATGCATGGGGACAAAGGGGACATTCTCAGCATATTACAATCATGGTAATTAGGAAAGGATGAAAGAAATACAATACATTAGCATACATGTAATACATAAAATGTGATGTGAAGGGAGAAAACTTACCCTAATATAGTCCTCCTGCAGGACTTGTATAATAGCAGAACAGGTGTCTGGGATTATGAGGCCCAGAGCCTGGGGGGAGATGCCTGTGGTGAACTTCAAGTCCTGAAGACTTCTCCCTGTCGCCAGGTAACGCAACGTGGCGATGAGCCTCTGCTCAGCACTGATGGCTTCCCGCATAACGGTGTCCTTCCTGGTAATATAGGGGGACACCAAAGCCAACAGTTCCTGAAAAACGGGGTCAGACATCCTCAGAAAATTCCTGTAGTCCTCAGGATTATTCTCGACGATCTCCCGCAGCAGAGGCATGTGGCAGAATTGGTCCCGCTGGAGCAACCAATTCTTGGTCCATGAACTCCTCCTCACACCATTCATGGACTGGTCTTGGTCCAAAACAAGCAGACCAACACCAAGCGCACGCACAGCACGAACTCGACGACGAGAACGTCCAGGCGACATGGCTAGGAAACGGTCGTCTAATCAGAACGTACAGAACAGAACGCACTTTAGAACAGCAAGGCCTATGAATAACGAACTGAAATTCAGAAACGAACAGGCAAGAACGCACTGTAAAACAGATACGACCTGCCTAGACGCCCTGAAAGTCAAGATACGAACCCACAAGCACAAACTGAACGGCAGAAAACGATCTGAAAAGTACGAAGACTGAAAAGCGCGAATCGTCTCTTCCCAAACTTTTACTTCACACGCGGTAACACGAGATCAGCAAAAGTAGCCCAAGGGGTGGCGCCAAGAAAAAAGATCTTCCCCTTTATAGTGCCGTCGTACGTGCTGGACGTGAGCGCAGAGAACCACGAGGAAATTGGGAAATGACAGTGTGTACGCATAGAAAGCTTGACGAGAAAATCGACAAGCTTAACAAGAATCTCGTCGAAAAAAACGACGTGTTTTTTACGACGAGAAAATCGGTCGTGTGTACGAGGCCTTACTCCACTAAGGTACACTTTCATATGTCTGTATACCACTCACTTCAAGCATTCATGTGCAACTTGCTTTTTCATCACAGTCTTCACCACACACCTGCTTTCCATTTCATTCACACTTTTTCTTTCTGCTTTCCTTTCTGATCTCTCCTTAATCACATCAGCAAATCTCTGGCATTTTTTTCACTCTTCCCCGCAGTCTCCATACTTTTACCATCCTTGGCTCAGGTCTTTTATCTATGCATAGATATACATATGTTACCATATACTTATTTACTCCAATATTCTAATTAGTTAATATACATATTTACATTCAGAGCCAACATTCCTTATGGATTCATTGAGACTTTTGGGGCTACACATATTCCATCCATGCTGTGCCTTCCTTCCGTTTGGCCCCGTTTGGAATTTTGTTTGGCTCCGCCTCCTCAGCTCCCTGGTGAGACAATCACTGCCGCCATTTGGGAGCCTCACCTTTCTGTCCTTTGGCAATGTCCAGTGGTGAGTATGGGGTTTTCCTTATTTAAGGCCCCCTGTGCCTTCACATCATACTATATACTATATCGATTCATTTTAGGTACACTACGTGCATCTACCCCTGAAGAGCGAGCCAAGCCTCACGAAACGCGTCGGTGACACTTGATGCCTGTGTGTTTACATGATTATTGTCAGATACTTGCAATATCATTTTACCTACTTTTTACGTGTCTTGTATTTTGTATGAATTGGCCCATGTTCATGACATCAATGTATGTAGTTTTTTACTTGAATAAATATACATTGCAATTATTCCTGCGATTTTCATTGGCTCAACAGTGCTCACCTCACTCAAAGTCCCAAGGGCGAACCTTCCTCTTTTTATGGAGAGGATACATAAGGGGCAGACGCCGCCTAGGAGGGGTCGGTTCTTTTTGGTTCCAGAGTCGGAGTCCTGGTGCGTGGCGCGTGGCCTTCCAGGCCATGGGACCGCGTGCACTTCAGTCCCAGGCACCTTTAGTCCTGGGAATGCAACTTCAGCCCTGGGCCCAGCACCTTTTACCTGGAGCCCACTTTGGGAGGAGGAATCCCAGGGTGCAGCCTTGCGAGGGGACCCGTTTCTAGAAGATGAGGCTGGGGGAGGACCGTTCTGAAGGACTGATGAGAGATCACAGTGAAGGAAGCGGTCCAGTAACTCTCTGGAGGGATGTCATCCATCCGGAAAAGGGGGATTTAAACAACAGGACCAGTAGGAGGTTTGGGACACTATAGATTCTGTGGCAAAGGATCTCCTGAACGCATCCATTAGGAAATCTAATAGACTGTTCGAGTTACACGCCGGCTGCTAGTGCCTTCGGGTGACTATCCGGGGGAGCTATACCCACTCGGGATCGAGTGGCGAAGAAAAGAGTGCCTGAACTGATTTGTCTTCCTAACACCTTTCTCTTCTCATTTGTGGATGTTCGTGCATAAAGAAATAAACTCTATGTTGGAGTTGATGCTGGTGTGGACCTTGGAGTTACTTGGGGCATAGAGACTTTTGTCCTTACATTCTAGGGACAGAAACCAACACTGAGGGGAGTCTCGCTGCAAAGACCCGTAAGTGAAAAACAAGTGTGCTTAACCTCTGCAAACCAGGGGGTACGGGCATGGTGGAGACTATGCGCCTTCCTCTCCAGTGAACGAGCCAAAGAGTGGAGAAGGAGGGTGGCGTGGTTGCTACACGTGGGTGCTCAGAGTCTGGGATTTTTGTGGTGTGCCCCCGGGAAAAGTTGGACTTTATTTCCCTGTGAAGCTCCGTGGAGGTCGGCCATGTTTGTGTGAAATTCAACATGCGCCACAAGAGAAAGGAAGATTCAGGCCTGCCAATTTCTGGCTGCGTAGTTCGTGGGCGTGTTGAAAGTCTGGAAAAGCCCGCAGCAGTAAGTGCAGCGAAGGAAAAAGAAAGGGGAGGAGCCCCGCTAAGTGTGAGCTCCTCGTGGTGCGTTTGGCACCAAAAAGGGACATTAGCTATTGGACTATTGATGAAGCGACATGTCCGCTCCTTCATGGAGACCTGCTTCACCAGGATCTTGTGCTCTTTTGCCCGGTCCAACCATGGATGTGACCCCTATTGCTGCCTCTTTGACTGACACAGGAATCCGGCTGAAACCCAGAGGCCGCTTCGCCCTTTATGCATGCAGAGATGCAGAGGCCTTGGGCATGATCTGTGGAAAGTGTCAGGAACTGATTGTGCATCTTCGGCCTTTCGGGAGATGTACCCACTGTGGGGAATTCCTGTTCGAGGTAGAGCAGCCAACAGAGAAGCCAAAAGTCTACCGAGTGAATTGGATCTCAGGTGCTGTTACTCCTGAGGAGGAGGTGTGTGCTATCACCGCCATTCCCAAGCGCAGTCCCGCAGAGGTGGAAGTAAAGACTGAAGCTCCGGCCATTGAGGAATTTGAGGCGGAGAACCCAGCAGATGCTGCATCGTTCACAACGGAGCCCTTCCTTCCGCCTGCTAAAAGGAAGGTAGGACTCGTAAAGGCTTCCCGCAGCCGTGGTGGAGGCCCACCCCAGCGCCCACCTGACTCGGATCGTCCAGCCGGAGAAGTTTCCGAATGATCCATGACGGTTAGAGGTCGAGGTCGGCCAGGGAAAGGAACCAAGGTCAGTGTCCGTTCTATTAGGGACGCTTGGGTGCCTGACCCGAAGGAACTGTTGAAAGATGATCCTGTGTCCACAAGAGTTTGCCTGCCAGCAGAGATGTGGGACTCTTCGGACATAGATTCTTCCTCTGATATGGGAGAAAACGCAGAGATCAATGAGCTGTTTGTCACTAATGGATGGGACAAGATTTCGCTGACTTCTCCCCGTAGTGTAAAGGGATCGCCCATGGACTCAGGGGATACTACACCCCGGGTGGAACCCTCTGTGCTGGAGAAGTTGTCCCCGTACCTGTGTTGCAAGCTCCGGTGTCTTCTGTGCCTGCTGTACCGGAGGCCCGTTCACCATTGAGGCCTCCTATGCCACAGTTGGAGCCAATATGCCCCAGGAGATCTCCGGATGCTATCGTCCTGCCAGGAGCTGGAGATTGGGCGACCATGCCGCCTTTGGCCCGATTGCAACGGCTTTTGAACGAAAAGGTTGCCGTGGACTATGAATGGGAGTACCCATACCTCCCAAAGAATTTGTTGTTTGAAATCGAGGCCTCCCTAGAACGATGGTACAGTGATTTTATCTGGGATCGTTTGGAGGTGAAGAAGGGTCATATATACCCTTCATGTTCGGCCGTAATGGCTGGAAGATACAAGGCTGCCGAAAAGATTGGACTCTTGGTCGCCACATACACGCGGATCGGGTCGTGATCTGCAGTAAGGACAAAGATGATGTGACTTATTCGATTGAGACCTTGGATAAAGACTGGAAGTCTCTGACTCTTCCTGATCCCCTCTTTTACCTCTGAGTGGTACTTTTTTTTTTGTTTGTTACCGCTTCGGGGACAAATGCCTTGAACTGCTGTGTTGACTCTATTCCCGAGGATTTTTACTTTTTGAAGGACAGTTTTTTATTGTTTTGTTGTTCCCTTCCCTTTTCAAAGAAAAAGTCTTTGGAGTAGAGCTAGTCAGGGCCAAGCTGGAAGCCGCCGAGATAAACACTGCACTTAGGCTACAGAGAGAAAAATGTGTTTGCTGCCACTAGGTGGTAGTGGTTTGAAAAACCTTTGAAGCACTTATCCAGTACTACTATTTAAAATACACTAGGCTTAGTGTGTGTCATTTGGATGAAACAAATTATCTCTTCCAGGAGAGGTGGTTTGATTCATGTACATACAGTAGTGATAGAATGTTATTTATTTGTATGATGTGTTTTCTTTCCCATGCAGGAGACCATCAAGCAACTCACCGGAGATTGGGTGGGATCTAGTTGCGATAGGATGGAGGGAGGGAATGTTATTTTGTGAAAAATGTTCCTGCCTATTTTCTTTACTGAAATTCACTTCTTTAATTCAGGCACTCTGGCATTTTTTGTCGTTGTTTTTTTTTGTACATAGTTCTGAAGGTAAGTTTGCGCCTGCTCAGGATTGAGTGTGCAAATTTGTCTCCAGACACTGGGGACAGTGTCTCTTTAAGAAGGGGGAGTGTGTAGCGGGGGTACCAAATTTGGGGACTGCTATGCCAATATTAAGGGTGATTCGAGTGCTAGTTGGCTTGAATCTTTCAATTTGCTGGACTCTGCCTTGCTGTTGTTTTGCCTGGTGTGCAGTTCCCCTTAGAAATGTGGGTGGCGCTGTCACTTATACTCAGGGTTGAACCACAGGTAATAGGGCAGCAATTTGGTGTCCTCGCTCGGCAGCCGTACAGTGGGTGTGGTTGACCTGTTGGGCATGCCGGGAGAGGATACATAAGGGTCAGACGCTGCCTAGGAGGGGTCGGTTCTTTTTGGTTCCAGAGTCGGAGTCCTGGTGCATGGAGCGTGGCCCTCCAGGCCATGGGGCCGCGTGCATTTCAGTCCAAGGCACCTTTAATCCTGGGACTGCAACTTCAGCCCTGGGCCCAGCACCTTTAGCTGGAGCCCAGTTCGGGAGGAGGAATCCCAGGGTGCCACCTTGCGAGGGGACCCATTTCTAGAAGAGGAGGCTGGGGGAGGACCGTTCCGAAGGACTGGTGAGAGATCACAGTGAAGGAAGGGGCCCAGTAACTCTCTGGAGGGATGTCATCCATCCAGAAAAAGGGGACCAGTAGGAGGTTTGGGACACTATTGATTCTGTGGCAGAGGATTTCCTGAATGCATCCATTAGGGAATCTAATAGACTGTTTGAGTTACACACCGGCTGCTAGTGCCTTCGGGTGACTATCCGGGTGAGCTATACCCACTCGGGATCGAGTGGCAAAGAAACAAGAGTGCCTGAACTGATCTGTCTTCCTAACACCTTTTTCTTCTCCTCATTTGTGGATGTTCGTGCATAAAGAAATAAACTCTATGTTGGAGTTGATGCTGGTGTGGACCTTAGAGTTACTTGGGGCATAGAGACTTTTGTCCTTACATTCTAGGGACAGAAGCCAACACTGAGGGGAGTCTCGCTGAAAAGACCCGTAAGTGAAAAACAAGTGTACTTAACCTCTGCAAACCAGGGGGTACGGGCATGGTGGAGACTTCTCCAATGAACGAGCCAAAGAGTGGAGAAGGAGGGTGGCGTGGTTGCTACAGATATATGTGGTGTAGGGTAGATTCAAGATAAAAAAAAAATGTAAACAGCGAACTTGCTTGAATAGGGATGAACTATAAGTAATAGTGCTGATAATGGCCGGTAGGCCTTCACAAAATAGGGTGAAAAAAGGGGGGGGGGGGGAAAATTGAGCAATCTCAGAGCTCCCATGGAGAGAAGTTCCAAAATAAAACATGAAAATGCTGTTTCTCAGTCCATAGTGTCTGCAAGATTCCTGTCAGGCGAGTTGAAGCGAAAGCTTTTAGTAGGACTGTGATGATTTCCATTGCTTTTGGAGTTGGAAGTTTCATTTGCTTTGTGGGATGCAGTTTGCTTGTGTAAAGTATCTGACAAGGAAAATGATCTGTCCAATAGGTGAAGGTCCTGTAGTACCTTTTGCAATTTGTCAGCTGATTTACATCTATATTTTGAACTTAGATGTATAAACCGTATGGAAAATGGAAAACCCCATTGATATGATATTTGGTTTTGCTGTAGGATCTGAAGGAGGGGTTTCACTGTCCGTCTTTTAGCAACCGTAGTTGGAGACAAGTCAATAAAAATTTGATATGGATTGCCTTGGAATATAAGAGAGTCTTTTATACGGGCTGCGGCAAGAAGCTGTTCTTTTGTACTGAAATAGTGAAGTTTCACTAGAATGTCGCACGGTGGTCCTGTAGCTTTGAGAGGGATCAGAGCCCTATGAATTCTGTCTATCTCCAGGCGGTCAATAGTGATTGATGGCTGCAGCTCCTGAAATAGGGCAGTTACTGTGGACTGGAGATCAATAATTGCCTCAGGAATTCCACGAATCCGCAAGTTTAAACGACGGGCCCTATTCTCAAAGTCTTCTAAACGCGAGTTTAGGATGAGATTTTCTGCCTTTAAATCCTCTAGTTCATGCAGGTGGGATTGTACAACAATTTCCATGTCATCTACTCTATCTTCTAGGTCAGAAGTGCGCTGACCTAATTCCCTAATTTCCTTTGACTATCAATGTTTCAATTTTTCTCCTTACCCACGCAACCAATTTTCTGGACTTGTACACAATTCATGTGATTTATATTCATTTGTCCTTTTTGTACTTATTTATTAAATCTATACAATTTCAATATACTTTGTGTGTTTTGCAGTCACTTTTAAAGTCCCACCTCTGAGGGGGTTTTTTGTTTTTTACTTAATTTCCTTTGACAAACTGCTTGTGATGTGGTCTGAAGTTTTCTTGAGTGCCTTCTGACGCATCTTTTCAAACTGCTTTAACATGTTTGGGTTAATGGCATCTGTGTTGGTGACCTGTAGTGGGTCAGTATATTCATAGTCATTATCATTATCTGTGTCATTCTCCACAGCCTGGGACTGCTGTTTCTGCTGTTTCTGCAGTTTTTGTTTAGCACCTCGTGAGGTGCTTGTGTGAGAAGAAGGGGGTGGCGCAATTTTCAATATTGCTGCTCTGGGCTGACTGACTTTGAAATTAGATGTTTTCCCGTTCAAGCGGGCACCCCTTCTAAACATAAATAGACTCTTTTGTCTCACCAGCTGCTCCCACACCTGGTTCCACTGGGAACCGAGCTGAACAGGCGCTTTATTCGGCTGTGGAGTCCCGAGAGTCACGGAGCTTCAGCGGGGCATGTCTGTATCCGCTGGTGCCGCACATGTGCCCCCCATAAACAGTTATTTTTAACAGCTGAAAGGGACAGGATTTTGGACAGATATGAACCTTTATATACAAAAAAACAAAAATCACAGAAAGATTTCACTAATTATAATAAACAGTTTAAAGAAATAGAAAAAAATATAATAAAAAAACATTGGCCTATTCTATTAAAAGATGAGACCCTGAGGAAAATATTTCCCACCCTCCGAAATGTATATACAGAAAAAATAATGCTATACACAACAAACTTGTTAAAAACATTATTGACCCACCCAAAAAAGTAAAAATGTTTGGCAATAAAGTTTTCTTTTTAGGTGCAATAAATGTAAAGCCTGCAAAAGTACAAAAAAAGAAGGGAGAAAGAAGTTAGAATTTTCTTCCTTCGCCGAATATATCTCTTTATATATTTTTTTAAAAACAAATTTCTTCATCAGTTTTGGCCAATATATATTCTTCTAGATATTTTTGGTAGAAAAAAGAAAAGAAAAAAAAAATCGCAATAAGCGTATATGGATTGCTTTGCGCAAAAGTTATAGCGTCTACAAACGATGAGAAAGATTTATGGCATTTTTATTTTTTTTACTAGTAATGGCGGTGATCTGCGATTTGATCTGCGCATCTGGTCCCCCGTCAAGTAGACGGCACGCGCGCGCTTCCCCTGGCGGCTCTTAAAGGGAACAACGTACCCATATGGGGTTTCGCCCAGCAGAGCCATTCTGCCTACGTATATCGGCGTGAGCCGATAGACAAGTGGTTAATCCTATGTGATTCTACCCACGTAGTTTATGTTCTTAAATGTCCATATCGGAAGCAATACGCGAGTACAACCACGAGAACATTTAAAACCAGAATTAATGAGCACGTGAAAACTTTGTCACTTTAAATTAAAACAGAACAGAGATCCCAGCAAGCTCCTTTTTTATGGCATTGACAGGATCATGGGACATTGGAGGGGGTCGAATATGTTAAAAGAGGTATCTAGGAGAGAGACTCAGTGCGTGTATAAGTTGGGACCCTTATATCCAAAATAATTGAATATTGATATAGACCTGAACTGTTTTTTGACCAATTTTTTTTATTTATTGGCCAACTTTCACAACTTCTGCACATATTTTTTTATTGAGTAGACAATAATATAAATATCTTAAGAAATATTTAGAGAAGATAATGTGCAGCTTTCTGTTATTTTATATCTTTACTATGTATTTTCAGGGGTTTAGAGTGTTACTTAATTATTTAATTATACAACATAGGTTCACTTCATGAGGGTAGAGTTATTTATATTGATTGAGTTTGCAGCAATAGTTTACATATTTTGTGACTTGTAATGGAAGTCTAGAGTTACACTTTAGTCATACGCATGGCCGTATAAGAGTCATTATCATTTGCATACTTGGCTTGTATAACACTATGTGAGTTTAGCTTCATATATTGTTGCAGCAATAGAGTGCGGTATGTGGGTTATGATACATTGTTTAGGTTAACACTGCAGTTTTTTAAAGATTGATAATATTAAATATGTTGCGTGGGTTGTGATCAATTTAAGGGCAGCTCGCCCATACATAAAATGGCGTGGAGACATCAGACATCCTGCCACTTCGGGAAGAAGTCTTATTACTAAACGCGTAGGGCGGGGCAAGGACGCTGACGTCAACACGCTATCCATGATCGTACTCGCGGCTCACGTTCGAACGTAGCAAAGTTCAAACAGTTTAAACAGCTTTTTGTATTAAAGCATTTATTGCTTAAAGGTGCAGCTGCTGGTTTATAATCTTACCAGCCATTCTATCTGGTGAGTTTGTTTGGTACGACATACAAGATATCACTAAATGTCACCACTTTTCTGCATTGATGAACTTTATGATTATCACTAAATATTATTATTGATTTTTTGATTACCGTATATACTCGAGTATAAGCCGACCCGAGTATAAGCAGAGGTACCTAATGTTACCACAAAAACTGGGAAAACTTACTAACTCGAGTATAAGCCGAGGGTGAGAATTCAGCAGCTACTGTAAGTGGAAGAGGGTCAACAATGCCCATTTGCACGCCTCACTGTGCCCATTGCAACCTCACTAAGCCAATTGTCACTGTGCCCAACCTCACTCTGCCCATTGCCACCTTACTGTGCCCATCCTTACTGTGCCCATCCTCACTGTGCCCCTAAAATTGAAATTGTACCTGAAATTGAGAGGCTGCGGGTGTCCATTCATTGTTTAAAACTCGCAATCTCTTGCTGGTCCTTTCCGTGATAGGCGATTCTAAGCAGACACAGTTCCGCCTATCACGAACGTTCTCTCATCCTCAGATTCCCAGCAGACACTGTGTTCAGTGTTCCGCCAATCACGGGCGTCCTCTTGTCCGAGGATGAAAAGGCGTCCGTGATTGGCGGAACACTGAACACAGTGTCTGCTGGGATGGGTGAGGATGAGAGAACGTTCGTGATAGGCGATTCTCAGCAGACAGAGTTCCGCCTATCACGGAAGGGACCAGGAGGAGACTGCGAGATTTAAACGATGGACGCCCGCAGCCTCTCAATATTTTTCAGGTACACTGACATGAGTATAAGCCGAGGGGGCACTTTCAGCCCAAAAAAAACGGCTGAAAATCTCGGCTTATACTCGAGTAGAGGAAAGAAAGTTGTCTGGACTGCCGCACTCTGTTCAAGCGTTTATTAGTCAAAAAATAGAAAAATATCAAAATATCCAAAATAAAATGTCCAAAAATCTATCAAAAGCAATTAAACATAGAAGGGCATGCAGGGAACAAGGCTGACGCGTTTCACATCAGGACATGATGCTTACTCATAGCTGGAGCATGAATGACCCAAAAGGTGTATATGAGGGTAACATGAAAAACCTCTCCACCAATAAAAGCCGTTGGACACAGTGGTAGGATATTAAACACCTAATTGGGTCTATCACGCTCCGTGTTCAGAAAGCACCTGTTGAATGGCATGACTAACAAAAGGAGTAGAATCACATAATACAAAAAATATATGTGTATATGTGTGTATAACATATGTGTGAAAATTATATAAATGTAAATATATATGTGAAGAATAAAAAAACTCATATACCCAGGAAGTGTATGATATATATATATATATATATATATATATACACACACAACTGGTTAAAATGATAAGGTGCTTAAGATAGTGTGTTATCTGTATCAGTGAACAACAATTATAAAAATGTGTGGTGCATCCTGGCGAGGATGATTTTTGAAAAAAGAAACCTATTGTGCGTGATATTAGTATAGTCATGAATAAGTGGAGTGAATGCAAATTGGAGGCAAGAACCAGGTGTGTATATGTAGGTGATAATAAATTCATGAAAACAAAAAAGAATGAGAAAATAATGTGTATTTACAAACACCCACCTGCATTTCCCAAGCGCACAAATTGATTAATTAGACTAAAAACTAAACATGAAAACACAATATAGTTTTGTGATTATAATACATATAGAACAACAAAATATTTTTAATAACTACAAATAAAACTTATTCATCCTGTGTGTCCATTTATGGAGGGGCAAAATAAATATAATAGACAGTAACTGCTCTAACCACAACAGACTTTGCTTATTAACATTATTTGTATATATTTATGTGTTTTGTACTGCGTATTGTGTCTTTTTATCTTAGGTTGTTTTTTTTTTTTTTTTATTGTTAAACACTTGAGAAGTATTCATTTCGTAAAGTGTTTTTGAATTACTGATAAATTAATTATATGGCCTCCAAAAGGCATAACGATGATGGATGAATAAAGAAGTGAACCCCTACATCAAAATATGAATGCATGTCGTGTTGTCGCCATTGTCATCTGGACCAAAGTATCCATATATTTTTGGTATAATAAGTATAACCATGTGGTAATGCAGTGTAAAGACTATAATATTATATACAATTAATGGTTCAGATGCAATGACGGCAAGAATTGTATTCAAAAGAAGAAAAAAGCCCAATGCGAATAAAGATATTTACAAGAGGAAGAGAAACGTGACCAGAAAAACCGAAAGACAACCAAAAGTGTGTCTGAGTCCTATATATATTATGGCATTAATGCTCAATTATGAAGGAAGGATATCTAGAGTTCAATGACTGCATATTTGGTTGTCAAATAGCTATAAATGGGAGGGGCAAAAAAATGCCGCTGTTGGGCCCAAGCAGAACAGTAAAACCTCATAGCAATTATACGACTTATGTGGCAGACTGCAGACACTATGACACCAATAAATGTGTATGGAATCAAAAAGTCTGGTGTCTGACAAGAATGTCAGAATGTATCTTATTTAAAAAAACAAACAAAATAATATGAAAGGTATACTAGAGGTGCTGGGTGCAATAAGGCATCCTTGGGAGATAGTAGACTGAAACAAAAAGAAAAGACAAGAAAAGAAATTAAATGAAATGCCGCTGTCTCTACCGAGCAGAACAATGGGTTCCCATAGCAGTCATACACCTTATATGATGGATCGCAGACATTGTGACACAAATGAATCTATGTGGAATCAAAATGACCAGTGTCTGGCGAGAATATTAGTAAATATCTTGTTTGAGGAACAAGATAATATGGGAGGTTTAATGTAGGTGCTTGGTATAATATGGACATCATTAGAGGATAATGGACAGGGGCAAGAAGAGGCGAGAGGGGCAATTGTCTGACCTAAACAGAGCAATTAAACCTTGCATGCCTGGCTGAAAAATGAATGGCATATTTTGGTGCGTGATAGCAATCCTCCAACCCATGTGGTAAACTGCAAACATTATGACACAAGTAAGGATATATGGAATCTAAATGTCACATGTATAAAAAAAATGATGATGATTTATCTATCGACTGTTTAACCAAAACGGGAAGATATGAAGGGCTTACTAGTAATACTGGATGTGATATTAACATATGCGAGAAGTCAGCTTTAGTATCGGGTGTCCTTGTCAATTTTTATGTATATGCCAGAGCACATGATGTACAGACTCCCTTTGTATGACATGTATATCCCGTAAATTGGTTATTGAAAAACATTGTCGAGAAAAGACCGCCATGTGTGGAGAGGATGGTGAAACGAGAGACGGGTTAACAGAAAATCAATCAATAAAAGTGGGATATGTCCCATTCAAAATTTAATCCAGAAGGGCATCTAGTATTTAAAATAAAAATCCACCGTACTTCCGGTTTGCACAGTAGGTTGAACTTGTCACCACCTCTCAAAGGCTTCACCACTTTCTCCACACCTTGTATGGTCAAACTGGAGGTGTCTTTACTATGGAATTCATTCCAGTGTCGCGCTACATTCGTTGGATGGTCTTTTTCAATATCGTAAAGATGGTCATACAGATGGTCTTTTAATCTCCTAGTGGTCCTGCCCACATATTGTATTGAACATATGTTGCATGTGATGACATATACCACGTAACGTGTGTTGCAGTTAATGAAAGAATGCAATTTATGTAATTTTCCTGTAGACTTTGAGGTGATGGTGTCACCTCTCTGAATGAATGGACAGTAGGTACAGTTACGTCCGCCACATCTGAAGGTACCCTTAAAAGAGAGCCAGCTCTCAGAGGTGTTTTTTGTGGAAGAGAAAAGGCCTGGGTGACAAAAGACTACCCAGAGATGGTGCCCTCCTTGATACTGTGCGAATTCCTCCTTTAAGGATGTCGGCATATATTGGATCATGTGTTAAAATGGGGAGATACTTTGTGACGATTTGCCTTATTTTATGATATTCCATGCTGTATGAGGTGGAAAAAGTGGGAATGAAATGATCTATTTTGTTATTTTTATTGTTGTTTCTGTTTTCACTCTCACTTTTAGCTCTGCCTCGTTTGTGTGCATTAATGGATTTTTTTGAAAGCAAAGTGTCGCGAGATGTCCCTTTAGCTATCTGTAATCCTCTGTCAATTGCCGATTTGGAATAGCCTCTACTTTCAAATCTGGCTGTCATGGCTTTTGCTTCAATTTCAAAATCTGAATCTCTGCTGCAGAGCCTTCTGAGTCTAAGGAATTGCCCGACTGGGATATTTTGTATCGTGTGTCCTGGGTGGCTTGAGTCCGCCCTTAAAAGGGTATTTCCTGCGCTGGGCTTGCTGTATAAATTTGAAATGATCGCATGATTCTCACCTGTGAGTCTCACGTCTAAAAAATCTATGGTTTTGGCATTTGATGTGCCTGTGAAGTGTAAATTGAGTAGATTGTCATTCATGTACACTAACCATGATTGGAGGTCTTCACAAGAATCATTTATGATAAACAAGAGGTCATCTATATACCTACAAAAAAATATGGTGTCTATTCGGCGGGGACTACCAGGTCCAAAAATGCGGAGTCTCTCCCTCCATCCCATGTAAAGATTGGCCAGAGACGGAGAGAACTTGGCGCCCATGGAGGCTCCGCACTTCTGGAGGTAGTACTCCCCGTCGAACATAAAAAAAATTATGGATTAAAAGGTATTCCAGACACATGATGTTAAATTATTGCAACATAAGAGAAAAATGTCCTGATTTCTGTAAAAAGAAAGATACCGCTTGTAGTCCCAACGCGTGTGGTATGGAGGAAAATAAGTTGGAGACATCACAGGAAATCCACCGATAGCTCTCCTGCCATGTAATGTCTTTCAGATTGGTGAGTAGATGGTTGGTGTCACAAATGTACCCCGGCAGATCCAAGACTAGTGGTTGTAGCTGTTCATCCACCCATTGTCCCAAGCGTTCGTTTAAAGAGACTATTCCTGCAACAATGGGTCTACCTTTCAGGGGCGTAAGTCCCTCGTGTAATTTAGGGAGGTGATGAAAAATGGGCATCACAGGAAAAGGAGGTATTAAAGTCTCTTTATCCTTATCTGTGAAAATGCCTATAGCCACAGCTCTGTCTAACAGGGAAGAAAGTTCTTTCCTGAAAGGGTCAGTGGGATCGCTTTTAAGTTTAAGGTAGGTCTTGGAATCTGATAACTGTCTCAAAGCCTCTTGTTTATATGTGGTGGCATCCAAGACCACCACGACTCCACCTTTATCAGCATTCTTTATCACTATAGAGGATTCTTTGTGTAGCTTGTCAAGTGATGTTTTTTCTTCTGCAGACAAATTTTCTATGCATTTGCTAGGTGAATTCCTGGCTAAAAGTGACAGGTCTCTTTCGACTAATTTCTGGTATAAATCCATATCTTTACCTCTAGAGTTAATGGGGTAAAAGTCTGATTTAGTTTTGAAAGAGACCGGATTGCATCCAATATTATCACCTGTCAAAATTTCACAGTTAACATCAGATTCGATGGCAAGGTCTGTTAAATCCATTAGCGCACATGCATCAGAAAAAATGCAAGAAAACGGAATGGACTCACCAATGGACGTGTTGTCTGTGGAAGAAGAAGATGATTCTGTAATGTGAGGGTCCGTGCCAGTTTATTTACATCCAAAATGGTGTTGAATAAATTGAAATGATTAGAGGGGCAGAAGTTCAAACCTCTGGACAATAAAGAGATGTCTCTATCGGTGAGAGGGTATGCTGAAAGGTTCATGACATTGGATCCGGTGGTTATTTGCGACCCCGCAGCGGGTAACGATTTCCATCTTGTTCGTCTGTGCTTCTTACCTCCTCTCCTTGTTTTGTTTTATTTTTCTTTCCCTTCCTTTTGTGGCCTTGGCTGCCCTGGTTTAAAGGTGCCGGATTATCTTAACGTGCAGATTCTTTTCTGGAGCTGTTGTCCGGAGAAGAGTCGGATGTGGAGGCTTCTAGTGTGTCGTTACAGGTCTCCCCGTCTGTGTCTGAGAAGCTAACCCACTTCTTGCTTGGGGTCCTGCGCGAACGGTTACCATGAAAGGTAGGTTTCTTCCACGTATAGACTTTGTTGGAATCATAATCTAATTGATCTCTGGTCCTTTTTTATTTTTTTGTGGATATCACACTCCTTTCCAGCTTGTCCAGTCTTTTATTTAATTGTAAATCCAACTCATTATAGCCGGGCAGTCCTTGTTGTTCCTTTAGATCTTTTTGGACCAATACCATTTCGCTCTGAACTCTGTCCAATTCCTTTTGTTTAAAGTCTATGATGATTTTCATCAGTTTAAAAGAGCAGGCAGAGAGAGTATTTGTCCACTCTAATTTGCTGTCCTCGTTCGGAAAATCAAAAGTGGGGAACTTTTTAATGCGTAAACCCCGCGGGATTTGTTCAATAGACATGTATTCTGTTAAGGTGTTGACATCCCAAAAGCTCTGATTTCTTTTGCCATAAGACTTTCAAGCTTACGGAAAGTACGCCTTAAAATTAGGCCATCTGTGTCCGAGGTCTGAGAAAAATGCTGTTGGCTGGAGCGGAGGGGGTTGTCAGCTGGGGCTGTAAGGGTTCGGCTGAAGCCTGCTTCCGCTTCTGAGATTGCTGTGATGGACATAGGTTCGGTGAATGCCATGGGAGCAGAGTCATCCATGGTGTGAGAAACCTCACAATGAAGGAATTCCGGTGCAGGAAGTGGTAGCGCTGAGCTGGTACTGGTTTAGGCAATGTCCAGAAAATAGTAATGAGAAGAAATATACTGCTCTAAGGTTCCAGATTCCTCTCATTGCTCCCGCCCTGCTTCACTCACATAAAAAACAGGGGTCGGTGTCCCAGTGTGTGGATAAAGGTCAGTACATCCACATCCCTAATATAGCGAATATAGAAGTACACTCCGAAGAGTGTGTTTACCTCAGATGGGACTTTTATTTTGGGTGACTTTTTGAACCTAGTAAAAGAGTAAGATTACCAAAAGGTTTTTTCTAAAAAGGTTTTTATTGAAAAAATATATATGTATAGGAAGTTGCTATTCCAAGAAAGTTTTCCACATCAAGAGTGACTATAAATGAAGCATAGGGAACAGGCACAAATACAGTACATTACATGAACAACAAGTAACAAGAAAGATTTTTTGCAAAAACAGGACCCCAGTCTGTCTCAGGGTGAGGCAGGGACCCAACGTTTCGAGGTTGTTAGTTTAGGTAGAACCTCTTCTTCAGGGGTAGGATGCTGTATTACAAAAGTACTGGTATCATGAATGCATGTGCATGCGTGGATTATAGCAACAACAAAAAGGGAAAAAAAAAATTTTCCTTTGGATAAGTCGGTTAAAACACGTATATACGGGCCCAGCTCAAAAAAAGAGACATACGGGACCGTGTCTTTGCCTCGTAGTCGGGTACGTGGAGGGGGGGGAAGGTGAACAGCACCCAGCCGCAATGATGGTTAGTCCAATCCGTGCTGATTCACAGGGGGCGTGAAAAAAGAGAAGGCCTGCACCCCGCTGATAACGATTCTGCAAATGGATTGCAGAAAAGTAGAAGCCTTAAGCCCCTTCCCGTAAGGTTAATACCTTAAATTTAAGAGAGAAAAAACTCTCTAGTGCCGCACTCAGAAAATAACCAGGGACGGACCAGTGGTATGGGATTTGTAGGTTCCTAAAGTAAGGCAGTCGTGTGTAGACCCCCAAACATGGACCCAGAATTGCCGTTAGGGTCGAACAAAGAACCAGGTGCAGTATCCACCGTTCCGACTGGTCCTGTACTAGCTGCGAGTGCGGCTTCCTGACATCCAGCTTCACTCACAGGTGCTGGCTCTGCTCTAATCGATAGAGGAAAGAAAGTTGTCTGGACTGCCGCACTCTGTTCAAGCGTTTATTAGTCAAAAAATATAAATATCAAAATATCCAAAATAAAATGTCCAAAATCCATCAAAAGCAATCAAACATAGAAGGGCATGCAGGGAACAAGACTGACGCGTTTCACATCAGGACATGATGCTTACTCATAGCTGAAGCATGAATGACCCAAAAGGTGTATATGAGGGTAACATGAAAAACTTCTCCACCAATAAAAGCCGTTGGACACAGTGGTAGGATATTAAACACCTAATTGGGTCTATCACGCTCCATGTTCAGAAAGCACCTGTTGAATGGCATGACTAACAAAAGGAGAAGAATCACATAATACAAAAAATATGTGTATATGTGTGTATAACATGTGTGAAAATTATATAAATGTAAATATATATGTGAAGAATAAAAAACTCATATAACCAGGAAGTGTATGATATATATACACAAATGGTTAAAATGATAAGGTGCTTAAGATAGTGTTATCTGTATCAGTGAACAACAATTATAAAAATGTGTGGTGCATCCTGCTCGAGTATATACGGTACTATGGACTTGTTTTATTATATATTTACACCATGAAATTTACTGTATATGTTCTAGATTGGTATCTTTTGTGAGCACTGTTTGCACTTTATTTTTGCACTGTATTGCATTACCGTATTTAGGATTCTTTTTAGCTCTCATTTCTGGTTATCTTCTTCACTATAGGCATAGACACTTATTTAGAGGGGTGACTTATAGGTTTTTTGGATCAGCGCTGCTTTCCTTTTTCTTTTGTCAACCAAGGTAGATAGATACACAGATAAAATATCAATATATAAAGATGGCCATACACTGCTAGAATTTCATTTGAATACTTGCTCAAATTCTGAAAAATTTGAGTATTTGATGATGTCAATGCATCATGATGCAATTGTGACACAAGTCATGTAATTTAACAGGAATTTTTTAAATTGAAGGGGGAGGTTCTGATGAGAAGGAGGGAACCACTGATGTGAAAGTGACATCTCTGACATGATGGAAAAACCTCTTATGTGATTAGAAGACCTCTGATATGATTGGGGAGCCTCTTATATGATCAGGAAAACTCGAATGTAATGGGGGGACCTGTGATGTGATGGGGAAACCTCCAATGTGAAAGGAGAACCTCTGATGGGATGGGGGAACCTCTGATGTGATGGAGATACCCAAGATGTGATGGAGATACCTAAGATGTGATGGAGATACCTCTGAGGTGATGGAGATACCTACGATGTGATGGGGGAACCTCTGAGGTGATGGGGGAACCGCTGAGCAGGGGCGGATCCAGAGTGTAGTTTCGGGAGGGGCACAAAACTGTATTTAACATATCATACAGTCCTAACCTTGTTTAAAACAGTGACACTGTTTTAAAGTGTTACATGCATCCCAATGCTGGCATCCCATTTATTTCTACTGAGACACACAGCCGCTATATCCCAATATGACATGCTGGTGCAGGTCCCTGATCACACCCTGCATGCATTCTGGGACCTGCATGCATGACATATTGGGATATAGCGGCTGTGTGTCTCAGTAGAAATAAATGGGATGCCAGCATTGGGATGCATGTGAAGCCTCGTACACACGACCGAGTTTCTCGTCGTAAAAAACACGTCGTTTTTTTCGACGAGATTCTTGTTAAGCTTGTCGATTTTCTCGTCAAGCTTTCCATGCGTACACACTGACATTTCCCAATTTCCTCGTTGTTCTCCGCGGTCACGTCCAGCACATACGACGGCGCTATAAAGAGGAAGATCTTTTTTCTTGGCGCCACCCCTTGGGCTGCTTTTGCTGATCTCGTGTTACCGCGTGTGAAGTAAAAGTTTGGGAAGAGACAATTCGCGCTTTTCAGTCTTCGTACTTTTCAGATCGTTTGCTGCAGTTCAGTTTGCGCTTGTGGGTTCGTATCTTGACTTTCAGGGCGTCTACGCAGGTCGTATCTGTTTTACAGTGCGTTCTTGCCTGTTTGTTTCTGTTTTTCAGTTCGTTATTCATAGGCCTTGCTGTTCTAAAGTGCGTTCTGTTCTGTACGTTCTGATAAGACGACCGTTTCCTAGCCATGTCGCCTGGACGTTCTCGTCGTCGAGTTCGTGCTGTGCGTGCGCTTGGTGTTGGTCTGCTTGTTTTGGACCAAGACCAGTCCATGAATGGTGTGAGGAGGAGTTCATGGACCAAGAATTGGTTGCTCCAGCGGGACCAATTCTGCCACATGCCTCTGCTGCGGGAGATCGTCGAGAATAATCCTGAGGACTACAGGAATTTTCTGCGGATGTCTGACCCCGTTTTTCAGGAACTGTTGGCTTTGGTGTCCCCCTATATTACCAGGAAGGACACCGTTATGCGGGAAGGCATCAGTGCTGAGCAGAGGCTCATCGCCACCTTACGGTACCTGGCGACAGGGAGAAGTCTTCAGGACTTGAAGTTCACCACAGGCATCTCCCCCCAGGCTCTGGGCCTCATAATCCCAGACACCTGTTCTGCCATCATCCAAGTCCTGCAGGAGGACTATATTAGGGTAAGTTTTCTCCTTTAACATCACATTTTATGTATTTCATGTATGCTAATGTATTGTATTTCTTTCATCCTTCCCTAATTACCATGATTGTAATATGCTGAGAATGTCCCCTTTGTCCTCATGTATGCCTGAAGCTTTAGATTGCCCCTTTTTTCTCCTCCATGCATATTTCCCTTCACTAACCTTTCCAGCAGGGGCGCCTGTTGCTCCAAATGTTTGGGGGTTCAAACCCCAATTTAGGAAATAAACTTCCTCCTTTTTTGCTCTGGTGCCTATTAAACGCCCCCATTTGTTCCCTCCAATGCAGCCATTTTGTCCCCTCCAATGCAGCCATTTTGTTCCCTCTAATGCAGCCATTTTGTCCCCTCCAATGCAGCCAGTTCCCCCCCAGCCCTGCACTTACCTTCTTGTGGTCAGCGCCATCCTTATTCTGTCCTTGATGTCTTCTCCTTCCCTTGATGTTGCATCAGCCAATCATGGTACCATTAAACAGACTTGGTGAACATGATTGGCAGAGCAGCCTGTCATTGTTTACCCAAGGAATGCCCCCCCCCCCTGCGTCCCCTATTTAACTTTTCTGCAGCCAATTACATCCCTCAGGCTGTAATGTGCAAGACAATTTTCCTTACTGTTTCTGCTATGCAATTTTAAGCCCATAAATACCGCAGTTCTTCATATGTCGGTCGCTTAACAGGGGGCCATCCACCTGAATAGTGGGCGGCATAGACAATACATAGGTTAATGCAAGGCATAAACCTAAGTATTGTTCTGAGTGACGGGCACAGGAGAGAGGGGGCAGTGCTCCAGCGCCCACTCTGGACGCACCGCCACTGCAATGCTATCCTGTGGCCAAACACATCTCCCCCCCCCCTCCCCATTATAATTTATTAATGGACCATCATAGGGGGTGATGAATATGATACATGAGCCTTCCATTATACTTATTTAAAACACCTTAATAAACGTAGACTTTGCTTGATGTTGGCCTCTAATGTATTTTCTTAGAATATACTTGTAATGTTTGATTTGTGTATTCTAATATTTTTTCATCTTGTTTGACTCCACAGCTTCCTTCCACGCCACAGGAATGGCAGACTGTGGCATCGGAGTTTGCCACGCAGTGGGACTTCCCCAACTGCGGTGGTGCCATAGACAGGAAGCACGTCCGCATCGTGCCGCCACCCCGTTCTGGGTCCTACTACTTCAATTACAAGGGGTTTCATAGCATTGTGCTGATGGCGATGGTGTCAGCACGGTATGAATTCCTCTATGTTGATGTAGGGAAGAATGGCCGGATGTCCGATGGGGGATCCTTCATCCAGACGGAGTTTGCCCTCCGTCTCCAGAGTGACGACCTTGCATTGCCACGGGATGCAGGGAATATTGAAGGACTCCCCTTTGTTTTTTTGGCTGATGAAGCCTTCGGGCTCGGACCACATCTTATGAGGCCATTTCCTCAGAGGACCCTGACCCCAGAGAAGAGGGTGTTCAATTACCGGCTGGCCAGGGGCCGAAGAGTCGTTGAAAATGCCTTCGGCATAATGGCCAGCCGGTTCCGCCTTTTTAGGACTCCCATCCACTTGGCGGACTACAAAATAAACTATGTAGTGTTATGCTGCTGTGTGCTACACAATTTTATTTGCCGCAAATCAAATTCATATATGGCCTCAGTTTTGCCTGAGGCTGGACTTTCCCCTGATAATCCCCTGCCGGGCCTGGAATCTGCCCGTGCTGGCTTGCCCCCCCAAAATGCCCGTGAGGTTCGGGACAAATACATGGACTATTTCACGGGTAGGGGGGCAATTCCTATGCCAGGCTATGTCTAAAGATTCCTGTCTAACGATCCAAATAAAAATCTTGTTTAAACTTCTAACTTTTCTTGGTTTCCTGTCTCCTAGTTTGTCTTAGTGCATTTGTAGTGCCAAGTGTATTTTCCTTTAGTAAATACCAACCATTTCACTATGTAACCTTAAAAAATGTACCAAATAAGGTTAGAGCATATTATAAAAAGAAGCTACACGTTGTTTGTGTTCAAATCTTTTACTATGTGCAAATTCACACACCTTTTCTTTTTTTTTTTTTACATTTTTTGTTTGCCTGGCCACAAACCGGCAATTGTTTTCTTAGGAAAATACAAAAACAACAGTTGCATTCCAAAAATTACAAAATTGGATACCTCGGAGCAATCTGAGACATTCACTTACACAAACTATATGTCTCTATGTGCCCGTCCTAATATGGGGTCCTGCCACCCCTTGCCCAGCCAAAAATTGAATATGCACACAATTGGGATTATTTTCCTATAGGGATTTTAGACTCCTGATCCCTATTGTCAACATGTGCTATCTGCCATCAGGGGTGATCAATGGACGTGTTTTGGGGGTGCAACCCCTTCCTCAGTTCACCTACTTTAGATACGAGGAAGGGGTTGCACCCCCAAAAGACGTACATGGATATCCCCTGATGGCAGATAGCACATGTTGACACACTGTGTGCAGATTCAATTTTTGGCTGGTTTGATTGTCAAAAAGTTATTTAAAAGTTGAAGAACAAACATGAGAAAAAAGGGGGTTGGGATGCCTTATTGAATTCTCCCCAAAACATCAAGAATGTCTTTAAATGTTTGATCCATCACATGTATTCTTTCTTTAATTTTGTCCAGTTCCGTGCTACATTCCATCACTTGCTGGATGAGGCGGAGGGCACTGTCAGCAGAGAAACCTGTACTATCCTTCACCCCAACATTCACATCCCCTAAAAACAAAATAAAAAGGTATTATAACTCTGCAGGCCTACCTCTCTTACCTGAAGCTGTGGTGACAGATACTGACCTGTTGTGGTGACCAGTTCCACAACGTCATCCACCTCTCCTTCCTGCACTTCTCCTTCCTCCACCTCAACTTCCTCTACATCCTTCGTTTGTGGGTCTTTTGGAGTTTGGGGTTGTTGTGAAGCTGTGGGGTTCTTGTGCTCCCTGGAGTGTCCTCCTCCCAGTCTTCTCTCCCCTATGAGAATCAAACAAAAGGTAGAGTTATCACACAGAAATTCTCTATGTTAAACAAAAAAACAGCCTAAATTGCTTGGAAGTGGGGTACAAGTGTGTGTTTGGGCGGAAGTTAAAGATGAATGCATTATTTCTGACCAAGAATATTCTTAGTATTCACCTTTGTCTGTCATTTTTTAGACATGTAGGCAACACAAAAATTCTCTGATGCACCTGTGTGGGACACCCAAAAAAGGCGGGTCTGGGGGCCCACACTATAGTGCTCCAAAGTACAGATGTGGAAGCAGCTGCTGAGTGTCCTCTCCTTTACACTGACAAAAGTTTGCATTTCATTCTCTTTACAAACACATCATCTAGCCTAAAACTTTGTGCCCCAAATTTGCGAAAAAATGGCAGATGTCTAATTACTTTTGTGGCTGTAAAATAATCCAAAAAAGCGGATAGTGGCCGAACGAAGGGTCTGTAACGTAACGAACGATTACTGTGCCCAACCAAGTTCAAAATATAACATTTTGGAAGGGAGTCCAATAAGAAAAACAAAAAAAAACAGCAACATGTCAGTTTAGAAAAGGATTAATAGCATAAAAGTGTACATTTTACTTACTTTTAGTGAGCATTCTCTTAATGCTCCTTAACTGCTCTGCCTCCCTCAGTTTGAGGTCTGACCACCTCTTTCTGAGCTGCTCATTTGAGCGTTTCACCCCGAAATTCGTCTTCAGACTCTTCACGACTTTAGTGAGGATTTTGGCCTTCCTTCTATTTGGTTTGCTATACGGCCCATGCTTTGCGTCATAATCAGACTTGAGCAAGATGTCCACCATCTCCGCCATCTCCGCAAAAGACATATTCGATGCCTTGAATCTCCTCCTTGATCGTGACGTTTCCTTGGTCTCCGGGCTTGTCTCCTCCTCGTTAGTTGCGGAATTATCAGACACCTGCTGTAACTCCGCCATATCTGTCTGCGCGCCGAAAGAGAAGGGGCGGGGAAAAGATGTTAGTTAGAACATCATGGGCGGGCGACGTGTGCGGAGCGACGTGTTCGAATTTTGACGCATGCGTGGTGTGTATATAGCAAACACACATGTGACTATAGTACGTTCGGTGTGCGGAGAGAGGAGTTCAAGTGACGGACGTGCGAACGAAGGTATGTGATTTTGTGACTTGTACAAATTGTTGGCCTATACTGTTTTGAGAATGTTGTAGGATATATATGGTGACTAGGATGTTAAGGAGGTTAGACTGTTTGCCTCACATTAGTTATATATTATTTCTTAAACTTGCAGATACAATATGAATGTCTTTATTAGCGACAAAGAGTTCCTGGCGGAATTTATTGACCGGGTAAGGGAGCTGCCCGCTCTGTGGGAGACGAAAAACCCCATCCATAAAAAAAGAGGGGTGAGAAAAGCAGCGCTGGAGAAGCTGCTCCCATTTGTGCAGACCAAGGTGCCCACAGCCACAGCAAAACAAGTTGACACTAAAATTGGGAGCTTGAGAGGCACCTACAGGACTGAACGCTCTAAGGTCCTGGCTTCTCAGAGGTCAGGAGCAGCAGCAGATGATGTGTATGTCCCGATTTTGTGGTACTACAGCAGGACACTGGATGACCACATTGAGGCAAGGCCATCACTCTCCACTCTTCCCCCCAGACTTCCCTGCAGCCAACCTGAGCCTTCTCTGGAGCAAGAGGAGGCAGCCATCCTGGATGATCCTGATTTGGCCATCTGGAGCCAGGTATAGTATTAAATGAAAATGTATTGGGATAAAATTAATGTTTGACAAATATGTCAAGATGAGAAACATACAATATTTTGGGTTCCACAAGTGAAATCAAGATCTCGAGACATTAGTCTGCACTTAATTGGGTGCTAAATAGTCAATCTGATGTAGGTGTAAATTAGAAAAAATGATTTCTGGATTTACATTCTAATTGCTTCAATCATGTTTAGAAAGTTTGATGCAAAGATTAAAACAACATATTAAACTATGTCCCTTTTTCATACACAGGATGAAATCAGCCAGGAGGAGGGTCTGGAAACTGTCAGGCAGGAGGAGGAAGGGCCCAGTGGCAGCCAGGAGGTGGCAGGGCCCAGTGGCAGCCAGGAGGTGGCAGGGCCCAGTGGCAGCCAGGAGGTGGCAGGGCCCAGTGGCAGCCAGGAGGTGGCAGGGCAAAGGAGAAGCACCAGATCCCAGGTGCCTCCCATCCAGCTTCCCAAAAGAGGCAGGAGGGACAGGACCACCAGTGAGGCAGCAATGGCCCTTATTAAAGAGGCCCATGCCACCCTCAAAGAGCCCACATCCCCTGAAGAGGCCATTGCCGGCCTAGTGGAGGCAAAGTTCAAGGTGATGAGCATGGAGCAACGCCTCCTATGCGAGCCCCTGCTCATCACCTTGCTCAACAAGGGGGTGATGGAGAAAATTACCCCCAATACCGCCATTTGTGAGGTGGCACAACTGTCCCAACCTCAACCTCCTCCTCCACCTCCACATTCTTCTTCCGCCCCACCCCCTTCTCCTCCACCTCCACCTTGTTCTTCCGCCCCACCCCCTTCTCCTCCACCTCCACCTTGTTCTTCTGCGCCACCCCCTTCTCCTCCACCTCCTCCTCCTCCTCCTGACAGGAGTACCCCTCCAGTGGCCCAGCCTCCAGCCAAACGAAGAAGGAAGGCTGCAGGGAAGGCTTCAGGAAAGGTTGCAGGGAAGGTTGCCAGGAAGACGAGGAAGTGATGGCCTTGCTTCATTGTGGTCGGACAGAAGGCAGCCTGTTGTAGTACCACACACTTGGGACATATATATCACCTGCTGCTGTTCCTGACCTCTGGGAGGCCAGCATCAGATTGTGTTCAGAAATGTTGGCCTTCTCAAGCTCCCAATTTTAGTGTCCACACAGGGTTGCTGTGTGCTCTGGGGTCCCTGGGATGCACAAATGGCAGCAGCTTCTCCAGCGCTGCCTTCTCTTTATTTTAGTTCAAACATTAATAAATGTTATTTTTCTTTAAGTTCATACTTGACTATGTGTATTTGTAAAAATGTAAAATCTAGCTTTGGAGTAAGCAGATACATTTGACTGACAAAAAAAAGGGACAGATAACACCCCAAAAAAATAACTAAATCGTGTTTCCCAAAAAAGTGTGTAAAATTTAAATCATATATATTAAAAGATTCAATGGGAGATCACTACCAAAACATTGCGAAATTACAATTAACATCAGTTAGAAAAATAACTAATTTTTAAATATTCCTAAAAACTTGCACGATATAATACACATAAATCTTCTTAAGAGCAGCATGAAAAAGGTTAAAAAAAGATAGTCATAACTCTGTGTGAATATCAGCAGCAAAAGAAGTTCATTCATTTGAATTAATGTCACATTCTAACGAAGATTTCAATGCACAACATTTAAACGATGCAAAAATTTTGAGCGTGACGAATGTGCTCTCTCCATTACGAAGGCTTGTTTTACCAGAAGATGCGCTCCCGTCTCATAGTTGCTTGTGAGCATGCGCGCTTTTGGAAGAGTCGTAAAAGCATACACACGAACCATTTTCTCGTCACAAAACAGGCCGACGAGAAACACGACGAGGAAATCTGGAATCCTGACGAGAAAATAGAGAGCAGGTTCTCTATTTTCTCGTCGAGATTCACGGCAATTTTCTCGTTGTAAAACCATACACACGAACGGTTTTCTCGACAAAAAAGCTCACGCGGCACTTTTCTTGCCGGTTTTGGACGAGAAACTCGGTCGTGTGTACGAGGCTTGACACTTTAAGCATCCCCAAGCCAGTAAAAGACAGCCCTGCATGTTAGACACATGTCTGCAGAATGCCCTGTGTGAATGAAGCCTAAAGATTATGTAGCACTTACCCCCATTTAAGGGACTGGCTGGTTTTGTTTTGTGTCATGCAAACTACCTCCAAGGCTTCCGTTGTCAGGGTATAGAAAGTCTCTAGAAAAAAAAAAACGTCCACACAAATGTAAAACCTAAACAGGAAGGCTTTATTTTCCTTTTTCTTGCTGTGGGAAATTGTAGAGAAAGCAGGAAACGAGAGAAGTATAGGGGAAGGTTCAAGCACGCAACACTAAAGGCACAACGTCGCCAGTCAAGCCTGAGTGGGTATTTCTCACCCGGATAGTCCCGTTCACTGGTCCTAGCAGCCGGGATGACGCACGGATCAACTTTATCTGAGAATTTAGGGATGCGATCCGGAATCTTCTGCTACAGGATTATCAAAGTCCCGAACCTCCCAGCCTAGCAATAGAGAGAACCTTTATGCCAGATCGGCGTATTGCAGGGCTTGTAGTAATGGATCCCTCCTTAGGTGAGTCTCCAGGCCTCCTCCTGAGACAGCAGTATCATCGCCAGTCTCCTCTGGGGCAGATCCTCCCCTGGCCTCCTTCCCTAAGAGTGGGCTTCCCGCAGATGGGCAGCTTGGGATCCCTTCCAAAAGCATAGGCCCCAGCCAGCAGAGCTGGGCCTACCAGGCAGCGATGCAGCCTCGGGCTGAAGGTGCCCGGGGCTGGAACACATGCGCGCACCCCGTGCCATGCGGGCCACGAGACGCGCACCCAGGACGAACCACTAATGGCGTCTGCCCCTTATGTACCCTCTCCCAGCGTGCACAGCGGGTCAACCACGCCCACTGCACGGCTGCCGAGAGAGGACACCCAAGGTGTTGTGATACACCTGTATTCCAGCCTGGGCCATTGGTGGCAGTGCCACTTACAGGCTAATGGGGAATATAACTGCCAGGCAGTATCACACCCAGAGCAGAAGCAAATTTCAATACAATTATCCAGGTCTGAGACTAACTACTGGCTCAGACTACCCCTAAATTTACACATAGCGTCCCAACCATTTGGGGAGGGCGCTACAATAAATTTTTCTGTCATTCTATATCATCATTATTATCATGGTAATCACATAATACAGGTGCTGTTGCTCAACGCACCTGTACCGTGTGATTATCATGATGATAATTGGTAATTGTAATATGGCACATGGAGGGGGTTAAAGTACTCACTGATGTATTACTGACCAGTTGCAATTAATTAACCCCTTTTTGCTGCATTAGTTGCACTAGTGGCAGTGTTTATAAACCCCTTCATGCTGCAGCATAAAAGGTGTTAATTAACACTGATGGTGCCACTGTCATTAATGCAGCACAAAAGGGGTTAATTGCCACTGGTCACTAATACATTGGTGAGTACATTAACACCCTACATGGGCCATATTACAATTACCATTGTAAATTATTTAACACCCCCCTCCCCCAAAGCATTGTTATGTTAATGCATTATGGGATCACTCACTTGCAGTGCACTGAGCTCTGGCTACAGGTACTTTTAGCAGCATCTTGTTTTTAATCCTGCGCTCCCGACCTCTGAATTGTGACGTCACACCTGCCGAGACTAGGAAGCTCTTGTCGGGTGGAGATCACTCCGCCTGACAGGGAAGTGAAGTGACACTCGCACCGCTCTGCTGCTACTCTGCCAGTGCGTAACAGCGGTCCCGGTTTCACCGCGATCCACACCCCCATAGTGACACTACTGGGCCCCTCTAAATGAACTTATGGGGCCCAGGGAATACATCTTAGGCCACCTGGGAGCCGGGGAAGCAGAAATCAAGTCCCTGCAGCTGCATTTAGATGATGCCTCGTAACGCAAATATGGTGAGGTGGCGGAGGGGGAAAGCCTTGGAGTCTGTATTATTTTGTGGGAGGGGGCAATTTCCCCGTTGCCCCCCCATGATCCTCCCCTGCCTCTAAGGTGATGGGGATACCTCTGATGTGATGGGGGAACCTCTGATGTGATGGGGGAACCTCTGATGTGATGGGGGAACCTCTCTTTGGATCAGCGCTACTTTCCTTTTTCTTTTTCAACTTTAGTTTTTGGTTCACCAAAAATCAGGGCAGCTGCGATCTGCAGTTTTATTATATCCCCTATGTAGCGACCTCACCTCTGCCTCCCTCTTCTCGGTCAATGGCTCTCGTCTAGGGGACCAGGGAGGAGAGTGTGGCGCACCACCAGCTCATAACCTCTTGTGTGCAGAGGTGTGAGCTATAACCTTTTACCTTCAGGCCTGTGTCCCTGTCCAGAGCCAACACTTCCCTTGAGGATGTGGAGGTAGGACCCTTTAGCTCCCAGAAAGTCAAGTTCCACACCACTGAAAGTCCAACACTTATTTATTCTTCAGAGCAATAAATAGTCCTTTAAGAGCGACTGGTTAGACATAGAACAGTTCAGAACAAAGTGGGTCCAGGCACAAACTTGAACTTGGTTTCTCTCCTGTTCCGTTATAGCGCGAACAGGCTTGGCGCACAGCCGCTGCACCGACCGTGAGGGGGTCCCTGCCACAGACCAGATGAATAAGGCCTCTGCCACAGACCTGGTTGTTGGGTCTCTGCCACCGACCTGATTCACGATGGGTCCCTGCCACAGACCATGAGAACGTGGACTACCTTCTGTAGAAATTGGCCCTTGTCAGGGAAAGGACATCCATCCGGACAGTTACCAGAGGCCCCGCCGTCACCAGCAAATGCTGCACTGGGTCCTCGGAAGGGTCACCTCCCTGGCCTCCTCGTCCCAGATTCGGGTGTCCAAACCGGAGGACACCCTAGGAGCCCTCGATCCCTTGCGGGACCCAGTCAAAGGTACTGGGCCCCAGACCTCCAGAGAGTACCTCACCCCAGACCAAAGGTGTCTGGGGTGGAACCGCAACTCCGTCCCCGGGCCTAGGGCACCCGGAGACCACCATCACGCACCCCCAGGCTGAGGGTGCCTGGGAGTGGACCTCGTGCGGAAGATGTCTGCCCCCTTTATACCCTCTCCCAGCATGCACAGCGGGTTCCCCGCCCCGCTGTACTACTGCAGCGAGAGGACACAAAGGGCACAGCCCTCCAATGGTGGTTCAACCCCAGCCTATGGCAACAGCGCCACCTATAGGCCGCAGGGAACTGAACACCACTGATATCCTCCACTGGCATAAATGGGTCCAGAAATCCTAACAATTGCTGCATCTGAGCCTGGTATCACTCAGATGCATCCCCTAAATATGACCACCCGTTACACCTATATCTTAGTTCCCATTAATAACCTTTGGTGCTGTGTTTTATCCTTTTATTTTACTAGTTTGATTGATGTTCTGCTTTGGGTCGTGGCATGTAGCTGTACCAGACACCTTTTGCTGGTACTACAGCATTGATATCTACATACAGTTCCCAGTGAGAGGGTGTAGGGCCCTTTATATACAGCCATGCCCTGAAACCACGAACACGTTGTTCAGGAAATGTTCTGACAACAAATGAATCTACCAAATAGTTTCCTCTAAAAACACAACTTCTCTTAAGGACAATTTAATATAAACATTTCACGCATTAAAAAAAAAGTGACTGTGGCCAGGGGCTGTGTGTTAAGCACGCAAATAGATCAGCTGCTCTTGTCTGAACCTGATCGGTCAGGTAGTCATTTGACAATCATCGTGGGTGAAAAATGAAGTCGTTTATGCTGATCTGATGCCAAAACAAATGATCAAGCATTTTACCTCCTGTCTTGCTGGTTGTCATGTTGTCATTCACATCTTTTTAGCACTGACGTCTTGTTGTCATAAACTGTGTGAACTTTTATATAACTGTTTCGTTTTTGCCCCATTTTACCTTTATTCAAGCAAATAAATACATTACAGACTATATTACATACACGCACATACATTGTATATATAAATATAAATATGTACACACACTCCATATTTCTAAAGTATTGGGACACCTGCCTTTACACACACATGGACTTTAATGACATCCCGGTGTGTCTGACCATTCTTCCAAAATCGCATGTGTCAGGTCAGGCACCGATGTTGGACGAGAAGGCCTGGCTGGCAGTCTCCGCTCTAATTCATCCCAAAAGGTGTTCTATTGGGTTGAGGTCAGGACTATGTGCAGGTCAATCAAGTTCCTCCACCTCAAACTTGCTCATCCATGTCTCTATTGACCTTGCTTTGTGCACTGGTGCACAGTCATGTTGGAACAGGAAGGAGCCATCCCCAAACTGTTCCCACAAAGTTGGGAGCATTAAATAGTTCAAAATGTCTCGGTATGCTGACGCCTTAAGAGTTCCCTTCACTAGCACTGAGGGGCCGAGCCCAACCCCTGAAAAACAACCCAACACCATAATCCCCCCTCCACCAAATGATTTGGATCAGTGCACAAAGCAAGGTCTATAAAGACATGGATGAGCGAGTTTGGGGGGGGGAATTAACTGGCCTGCACAGAGTCCTGACCTCAACCCGATAGAACACCTTTGGGATGAATTAGAGCGGAGACTGCAAGACAGTCCCCCTCGTCCACATCAGTGCCTGACCTCACAAATGTGCTTCTGGAAGAATTGTCAAACATTCCCATAGACACACTCCTAAACCTTGTATACAGCCTTCCCAGAGGAGTTGAAGCTGTTATATCTGTAAAGGGTGGGCCAACTCAATATTGAACCCTACGGACTAAGACTGGGATGCCATTAAATTTCATGTGCGTGTAAAGGCAGTCGTCCCAATATTTTTGGTACTATAGTTTATATATAGGGATGCTGTTTCACTGCACCCTCCAAAGGATTTGTGTTTTGTCTATCCAGTCCTGAAATTTGTACAGCTCTTCCACACAGTACAGCCTTGTCTGGCAGTACAGGGGACTTGGTCTTTCTATGCTGCCCTCAAGTTAACATTTACAGATCTTGTCCCTCCCCCTGCCTATAACTGGAAAGTGAAAGGATAAACAGCACACAGATTAGCTCATCTCTCTGTCATTCTGCTCTCTCCTCCTATCAGCCGGTTCCTTTTTAGCACACAAGCACTTCAGAGAAACCATTTGGCTTCCCGTGTTGCTTCTTCCTCCTTTAGTCTGAGCTCTGCCGATCCTTCAGATTGGTTGGAGTACAATAGGAAGCAAATGTCTCCTATCTTGGGCTCCAGTGGGCCATCTTGGGGAGAACAGTGATACGGTTGGATGCCCATGAGTTTTGGGTGGCCATCTTGAGTTAGGACTGTATAAATATAGAGGATTGGCATCATTTGGTACACCTGGAAGTAGGCAGGGAAAGAGCGTCACTGGGTAGCGACGGGGCTGGCGGTACCACTAGGTGAACTAGGACACACTGCCACCTAGGGCACAGCCACAGCCGCTGTAGAAGGATAGAGCCCACATAGCACATGTACACTGACATCACCTTGCGGCAGCCACATAAACAGGAGGATCATCCCTATCCTTGTTGCCACCATTCACAGTTAAGCTCGGCTGAACAGTCACAGGTGCTGCAGTTACCTTTCACCCCTGGGGAGCCGTGTGCCATGGATGGCTGGGTCTCGGCACTCATGGTGTCCTTCTTCACCCATGGGGGAGTGAGCGGGGTCCGGTGTGACAGGCCTGGCCTTCTCTTCCAGTGATGGAGCCGGGATGCCAGGCAGTGTGGAGGCTCTATGCCAGTCAAGGAGGACTTGTATCGCGGCAGAACAGACTCCAGCTAAGGTGACCTGGGTGATGTGTGCCCGGAGTTGCCCCCTCCTCCCCAGGCACATGAATCAGAAGGCTGTGTGTAAACGGCCAGAGCTAGAGCTGTCAGTGTCAGGTCAGCAAATTGGAGCTATTTTGTCCTTGCTGCCAGTCACTGCAACCTCCAGATCACACCAAGGATTACTTCTAAATCCTGCAACTCATTCCATCACCATAGGGGGGTCACCTGACATGACCACCACCATAGGGGGGTCACCTGACATGACCACCACCATAGGGGGTCCAGGAAGTGCGATTGGTAGGCCTGAAGGTGATAGTAGGAGAAGGGAATTCAGTGTGTAGTTTTATTGTTTGTTTGTTTTTTTTTGGGGGGGGGTGAGTGAGTGAGTGAGTGAGTAACCTGTATAGCGCTGCAATTGCGAACTAAATCGCCTCAAGGCGCTTTGCATCCAGTGTCGTTGAGATCGTTAGAGATGGGTCTTTAGTATTTTCCGGAAGACCCGATGGTTTTCTTCCATGCGGATATTCGTGGGTAGCGCATTCCATAGCCTTGGTCCTTGGACAGCAAACCTTCGTTCTCCCTTGGCTTTGTAGCGGGTCTTGGGGATGTGGAGGAGGTTTTGGTTAGTTGATCGAAGGTCACGAGTAGTGGTGTAGTGTTTTATTTTCTCGCATAAGTATTCAGGAGCGTTTCCTTGTGCGCATTTGTGGGTGAGGCAGAGGGTCTTGAATGTGATCCGATCCTTTACGGCTAGCCAATGGAGGCTTTTCAGGGATGGTGCGATTGATTCCCAGGGTTTTTTCCCTGTTACCAGTCTGGCCGCTGTGTTTTGGACGACTTGTAGACGTGCAACTTGGTATTTGGGTAGTCCTAGGTAAAGTGAGTTAGCGTAGTCAAGCCGTGAATTGATAATGGTTCCGACTACTACTGCTCTGTCTTTTTCCAGGATGAACGGGATGAGTCTTCGTAGCAGGCGGAGAAGGTGGTGGGATCCACTGACTACTGATCCTATTTGTGCGTCCATAGTCATGTCTGAGTCAGAGTCAAAGATAACTCCCAGGCTTTTAACTTTGGTGCTTGGGGTTATGTTTTGTCCCAGGATGGTGGGTGGCGTCCATGTGGTCCTGGCATTTTTCTTTCGGTTAGCGTGGAAAATGAGCAGTTCTGTTTTGGATCCATTAAGCTTGAGGGAGCTCTCTGTCATCCAATTGTTGATCAATGTAAGGCATTTTTCCAGACCGTAATATTGATCTTTTTTGTTGTTGATGCGAAAGTATAGTTGAGTGTCATCTGCATAGGAGTGATAACGCATGTCCTGTTCACTGATGATTTTGAGGAGTGGCCGGAGGTAGATGTTGAAGAGTACCGGTGACAGGGGTGATCCTTGAGGTACTCCGCATGTATTTGTGCGTGGTGCCGAGGTAAAGGCTCCCAGTTTCACTGTCTGGGATCGGTTTTCTAAGAAGGATGCGAACCATGGTAGGTCCGTGTCTGCGACTCCTGCTACTTCGGTGAGACACGTAAGTAGGATTTTGTGATCTACTGTGTCAAAGGCTGCACTGAGGTCCAGCAGCACCAGGAGACATGATTCTCCGTCATCTGCTGCTTCTAGTACGTCGTCCCATATTTTGAGAAGTGCCGTTTCCGTCCCATGGCCTGGGCGGAACCCCGATTGAAGTGGGTCCAGGAGATTGTGGGTATCCAAATGAAGTTGTAGCTGTTGTGTTACAACTTTCTCGATAATCTTGGAGATGGTGTTCAGGCTTGTTACCGGTCTTCTAAAATTTGGGTCATTCGGGTCAAGATTAGGTTTCTTTAGGAGGGGTTTGATTATTCCTTGTTTAAGGGAAGTCGGCACAATACCTTCTTTGAACGATTGGTTGATGAAGTGTGTTATGTGGGGTGCCAAAATGTCGGTACATTCTTTCAGCAGTTTTGCCGGAATGATGTCGTTCGGTGAAGTGCTATCTCGGAGGCTTCTGATGATGTTTTTAGTAGTGTCGATTGTAATTGGGACCAGAGTAAATTTCTTTGATTGCAGAATATTTATCTGGTTCTTTTCTTCCTTTGGCTGTGTGGGGTTGTTTGATTTTTCCTGCTGAATTATTTTCCTAATGTTATCAATTTTGACGATAAAAAAATTGGATAGTTCATTGCAGAATTCCTGTGTTTCGTTTGCTGAAGACTCCAAACAGGTGGGATTCATGGTCTGAGCTACTAGTTTGAAGAGTTCGCGGGGGCGGTTTAGGGCTTTTGCGATGGTGTTTGCGAAATGGTCTCTTTTTGCTTTGAAGATTGCTTTATGATATTTCCTAGTGAGTGCTTTGTAGATTGTGTAGTTCTCCTTTGTTGCATTTCTTCTCCAGGCTCCTTCTGCTCTTCTGCGTTCTTGTTTCAGTAAAGTAAGAGCGTCATTGAACCAGCCTGCATTGTTTTTGCGGATGAGTGCTCTGCGTCTTGGAGCAACTGTATCTGCTGTCTGTAGCAAAGCATTGTTCAGGAAGTTGAGTGTTTCTTCTGTTGAGTGGTTTTGGTTTAGCATTTCCATATTGTTCAATAGCGTGGTTTTGAAAAGCTCAGAGTATAGTTTCTTCTGTGATCTTGTCCCGTGTGTTGTTGCTGATTGTATTGATTTTTGGAGGGCCGTGTTGGTCGTTATAGTAAACTTGATGGCATGATGGTCTGTCCATGGTAGAGGCTGGTTGTCCAGTGTGTTGATGTCCATATCTTGTTTGAAGATTAGGAGTGTGACCTGATACATGAGTAGGAGTATTTATCAATTGTTGCAAGCCTAGTTTTTCTAGTTGGTCGATGCAGGCAGTGGCGATAGGGTCTTCGGGGGAGTTGGCCCAAAGGTTGAAGTCTCCAAGTAGCAGCAGATTTTTGGTTTTCATGGTGTATGTCGAGAAAAATTCATTTAAATGTGTGAGGAGGTGTGTCTTGGGTCCCGGTGGTCTGTAGCAGAGCAGTATGTGGATGGTATCCTGGGGTGTAGTTTGTAGTTGCAGAGTGAGTGTTTCCATGAAAGGCAATGAGTTCTGTAGAGTTGGTTTGATGAACGTAAGGTGGTCTTTGTAAATTACTGCTAGGCCCCCTCCTCTTTGTCCTGTTCTATGCTCCGTTAGGATGCGGTAGTTTTCCGGCACTAGTTCTGCTAGGATGGTATTGCAGTCGGGTGTTAGCCAGCTTTCCGTGATGAAGAGGCAGTCTATGTTGTGTTGGGTTATGAAATCATGGATTTCCTGTCTGTGTTTGACTGCAAATCTGGTGTTGATTAGGGCACTTGATAGATGTTGTAGATGCCATGGTGCTCTGTTTTTTCCTGTTGATAGTCGACTGATTCTTACGATTCGTTCTTTTTGTAATTTTTTTTGGATGGGTGTTGGTAGTGTTGTGGCAAAGTTCTTTAGGCTTTGGATGGTGTCGGCTGAGTATATATTGTTAACCATGTTGAAAAAGGGCTGATAATGATGAGGCGATGAGATGATGTTGATAACGATGATGATCCTGATGTTGATGATGATGATGATGAGCGATGCGATGAGAGAGCTGCTGAGGTGTGCTAATGCTTGAAGTTGGTGTTTGATGTTGACAAGGATGATGATCCGATAGTGATGAATGATCCGATAGTGATGATGATCCGATAGTGATGATGATCCGATAGTGATCCGATAGTGATGATGATCCAATGCTGATGATGATCCAATGCTGATGATGATCCTAGTGATGATGATTCCTTCCTGATCCCTGGAGGCGGTTGGAGCTACCCTGACCTTCCCGCTAATGGAAGGAGTCCGATATACTTACCTGGTTATCAGGTTTGATGGACGACTGATGATGATGATGATGATGATGATGATGATCCTGGTGTAGACTGCGCTGCTCCCCAACTATCTAATCCCCCCGTTGATCCAGAGGAAGGCGAAAAACCCCAGCCAAGCACGGGCCAATAGTGCTAGAGCGGGGGAAAAAATTCCTTCCTGATCCCTCTAGAGGCGATCGGGTCTGCCCTGGATCAGCTAGCTAATGGAGGAGCCCGGTATACTTACCTAGTTGTCAGGTTTGCCAGGACAACTGGTGGTGATGCTGAGAGGAGGATGAGGATGATGATGTGAATGAGGATGAGGATGATGATGAGGAAGATGCTGCTGATGAGGATACCGATGAGGATGATGATGATGATGATGATGAGGGTGAAGATGATGGTGCTGAGAATGAGTATTGTCATGAGAATGAGGATAAGGATGAAGATGATGGTATTTGCAGAGTATATTTCCTGCTATACTTTTCTTGGTACTGTCAGGGTCCTGATAGATATGGGCCCAGGTGTACCAAGATGGCCACTGGTGCCTAGATTGAGTCAGGAAGTGCTGAGGCCGGGCGGGTGTACCAAGATGGCCGCCACGGCTGGAAGTTAGGCCGGAGCCGCGGACTGTCCTAAAAAGGACAGGCGGTGGTGGTTGCGGCTTCAGGCCGCTTGGGGGAGCTCCGATGCGGGAGACACGGCTTGCCCGCTAAGGATGGGGGAGAGGGGGGACGATGCTGGGCTGGAGGAGGCCGGAACTAGGCCTCAGCCACGGACTATCTTGCCGGCAGTTGCCGGTCAATGGCGAATGGCGGCCTGGATGGCGTCTTCCGATGGCGAGTGGACGAGCAGTGCTCCACTCTGGGAGCAGCTGTGGAAGGATAGGGCCGGGTGCCAGGGGCCGTAGCCTGTTAGGCAGCCCCTGTATGGGAGGAAGAACCGCGGAATGTGCCCTGGAAGGCAGACGGCAGGAGCTCCTGCAACACATGTCCGTTCTCAACTGACAGGTATGATGATGTGCCCTGATGTAAACCCACTTGCGCAAGTAGCTGGTCTTGCCTAGGGCACAAAATAATCTAGCACCAGGTAGGGACAATGTAGGTGCAGACTGGGGAAAAGACAAGTAGAGATGTGAAGATTTCCTTTCCAGGGTGTGCACACTGCACTGTTCCTGTACAGAGTGCCATGGACCATCCTTTACCACCGCAACAGTTAACCTATCCACCACTCCTCCTATGTTTCAATTATTTTTATTAAATCTAGAAAAGGCAAAACAATACAAAACCATCATAAACACAGGTAGTATTCCTGAAATAAGCACAAGAAAAAACAACATTAAAAAGTCCCTAAGGATTCCATCTACCCCACTATATACAAAAAAGTATTTTGTCAGCCACCAATTGTGCAAATTCTCCCACTTAAAAAGATGAGAGAGGCCTGTAATTGTCATAGGTATGAGAGACAAAATGTGGAAATAAAAATCCAGACAATCACATAGTCTGATTTGGAAAGAATTTATTTGCAAATTATGGTGGAAAATAAGTATTTGGTCACCTACAAACAAGCAAGATTTCTGGCTCTCACAGACCTGTATCTTCTTCTTTAAGAGGCTCCTCTGTCCTCCACTCATTACCTGTATTAATGGCACCTGTTTGAACTTGTTATCAATCAGTATTAAAGACACCTGTCCACAACCTCAAACAGTCAAACTCCACTACGGTGAAGACCAAAGAGCTGTCGAAGGACACCAGAAACAAAATTGTAGACCTGCACCGGGCTGGGAAGACTGAATCTGCAATAGGCAAGCAGCTTGGTGTGAAGAAATCAACTGTGGGAACAATAATTAGAAAATGGAAGACATACAAGACCACTGATAATCTCCCCTGATCTGGAGCTCCACGCAAGATCTCACCCCGTAGGGTCAAAATGATCACAAGAACGGTGAGCAAAAATCCCAGAACCACATGGGGGGACCTAGTGAATGACCTGCAGAGAGCTGAGACCAACGTAACAAAGGCTACCATCAGTAACACACTACGCAGCCAGGCACTCAGATCCTGCAGTGCCAGACGTGTCCCCCTGCTTAAGCCAGTACATGTCCGGCCCGTCTGAGGTTTGCTAGAGAGCATTTGGATGATCCAGAAGAGGATTGGGAGAATGTCATATGGTCAGATGAAACCAAAGTAGAACTGTTTGGTAGAAACACAACTCGTCATGTTTGGAGGAGAGAGAATGCTGAGTTGCAACCAAAGAACACCATACCTACTGTGAAGCATGGGGGTTGCAACATCATGCTTTGGGGCTGTTTCTCTGCAAAGGGAACAGGACGACTGATCCGTGTACATGAAAGAATGAATGGGGCCATGTATCGTGAGGTTTTGAGTGCAAACCTCCTCCCATCAGCAAGGGCATTGAAGATGAAACGTGGCTGGGTCTTTCAGCATGACAATGATCCCAAACACACTGCCCAGGCAATGAAGGAGTGGCTTCGTAAGAAGCATTTCAAGGTCCTGGAGTGGCCTAGCCAGTCTCCAGATCTCAACCCCATAGAAAACCTTTGGAGGGAGTTGAAAGTCTGTGTTGCCCAGCGACAGCCCCAAAACATCACTGCTCTAGAGGAGATCTGCATGGAGGAATGGGCCAACATACCAGCAATAGTGTGTGACAACCTTGTGAAGACTTACAGAAAACGTTTGACCTCTGTCATTGCCAACAAAGGATATATAACAAAGTATTGAGATGAACTTTTGATATTGACCAAATACTTATTTTCCACCATAATTTGCAAAAAAATAAATATTTCCAAATCAGACAATGTGATTGTCTAGATTTGTTTCCACATTTTGTCTCTCATAGTTGAGGTCTACCTATGATGACAATTACAGGCCTCTCTCATCTTTTTAAGTGGGAGAACTTGCACAATTGGTGGCTGACTAAATACTTTTTTGACCCACTGTACATATGATTATCAGCATGCAATTTAATAGAAAGAGGAAAGGGGCATAAGACAAGAGAGGGGAACCCTCTTTGAAACATAGGTACCTTTTTCCATATTCCTCCCAACTATGGTCTAAAGTCTACCCAGCCTCACCATATACCACCATACTCCCCAAATGGTAAAGAAAAGAAAAAGGGGAAAAGCAAAACAAAAACAGAAGAAATGTGTAATCTATTTATATTAATTAAGAGGGAAGTACCAAGGGGAACCATAAGTGGCTACCTTCCTGATTTTTCCCATACCGTGCTCTCGTATCCATTCATCCCCCCTTCCCCCCCATTCTCTGACACAATGAAACTGTAAGTGAAACTTGCATTACTTGACAATAAAAACTACCCCTCTACCAGTATTCTACAGCTAAGGGAACAGTGTACTTGACACCTCCTCTGGTGCCAAGACTATAACTGATTGTTGAGCTTTAGGCCTGATTCACACCTATACATTTTTAGTGCTCTTTGCATGTTGCAGATTTGCACTACAGTCTATTTAACATGGTTTCCCATGGAACACGTTCTGTAGTGCAAATATGCAAAATGCAAAAGGCACTAAATGCATAGGTGTGAATCAGGCCTTATGGTTGACTATTGAATTTGTTAATCTCTTTGCCATAAAAAAAAAATTGTGCCAAGTCACTCCGTTTCATGGTTCTTCCACAAGCTTTGTACACCACTTAGGCCTCGCATACACGCTTCTAGTTAGCTGTGGGTCATTTCCCACTCTGCAGAACACAAACAAAGGAAAGGGATTTTGGTAACGTCAGTCCCCTTATACACACACACACACACAGCCCATATGAGCACGTATCAATTTAAGGGCACTGCTGTCACAAACATCCCACCCCTTTGCTTATGTGTGCTGCAGGGTGGTGAATGACCCAGCCCGCAGTTGATTGGACTTGTGTAGCAGGTATTTGAATTTAGGGGGAGGCATCTGGGTGGTAGTGTAACCCAGATGCACTGATTGTTAGGGAATTTGGGACCATTTGTTGTTCATGGAGGACTCTGTGGTGTGAGGTTCCCTTTGGCCTGTGGGTGGCGCTGTCGCACTGGGCCGGGGTTGAACCCTCACTGCAGTACCGTACCCTTTTTGTCCTCTTTTGGTGGCGGTACCGCAGGGCGGGGAACCTGTGGTGACGCTGAGGGAGAGGAGATAAGAGGGGTGGACGCCCTGAACACGGGGTTCAGAGTCGGAGGTCAGAGTCGCGCCCAGGCACCTTCAGCCTGGGTTCCGGCGTTCCGGAGTTCCAGCCAGGTCAAGGGCATCTGAGCCCGGAGCGGGAGATGGAGTCCATCCCAGGCACCTTTAGCCTGGGGTGAGGTACTATTGAGAAGGCCTGGGGCCCGGTACCTTCGACTGGGTCCCGCAAGGGTGGAGGAATCCGAGGGGGCCCTAAAGCCTTGGGTGCCCGAGTCTGAGGTGAGGAGGCCAGGGAGCGTAACCCCTCCGAACAGTCCGGTGCAGCATTGCTGGTGACGGCGGGGCCTCTGGTAACTCTCTTGGACAGATGTCTTCCCTCTGATAGGGGCTGCATTTAGTGAAGGTAATTCACTCTCTGTTCTACACAGTCGGTGGCAGCGACTGTGCGCCATAACCGTTGGTGACATCACAATGGTTAGTTCTACCTAAGGATTGTGCCTCGACCTACTCCTCACCTATACTGAACTGTTCTTTGGTCACAACCTGTCTGTGCTAAATTACGATTTATTGCTGTTGAAGAATAAATATGAGTTGGACCTTTTCAGTGGTGTGGAACTCCAGTTACTGGGAGCAAAGGGGGTCATTCGCAGAAGAGACTTGGCTCTGGGTTATACACACGACCCGATGGTAAAATAGGTTCTGGCCTTCACCTCTATCCAAAAGAGGATATGGGCCGTGGTGTATCTCATCCCTCCTCCCATACTCCCCCCTAGACAAGACAACAAGCCGAGAAGAAGAAGGGGTGAGAGGGGTGAGGTTGCTACACTTGGAAAGAGTAAGAAAAGATGGACTGCTTAGAAGACATGGAACATGTAGGCAAGGGGTTAACAGTGTTTGCTGTGATGCACTTGTGGGTGTGACTTCCGGTTTCCTGCTGGGTGGCGAGACCAGAGGAGGAATAGTCAGGGTCGAGTGGAGCTGGCGCTTTGCGGAAACCAAGTTTGTTACTTCTTTAATTACTTTGTTACCCCTTTACAGGAACCCATCATGGGGATAAAGTACTTGAACCTGTGTGGATGGGGGAATCTGCAATATTTTTTTATCAGCTTGCTGGCTGATGGAAAAAATAAAATAAAAAAACTCATCCATGGGCAGTCAGAGTAATGTAAAGGTGCGGGAAGGGAGGAGGAGTGATCAGCTAAGGATGGGAGCACTGGTGGCCGAGTAATGGAGTGTTCCAATGGTGGGGTAATCCAGGCTTGTTAGGATGCACCCTACTGGGCAGTTGGGCTGCAACATATTGTCCCCAGCCTTGGCAGAGAGCTGGTCCTCGGAACATGACCTGCAACCACGTAGAAGCAAGGCCGTGCATGTGCAATGGAGTTGCTCCCTGCCTTGCCTTCGAGCAAAAATCTGCAAAGAAATGAGTATCAGTAAGAGCTGGTGGGAGGGCTAGTGTTCTGCACTGTATCTTCCAAATTGTCTCAAATTGAGTGATGGCGGGAGCAAGGTGGTCACTGGCAGGGAGGTAAGAATTACATTTTTCGTCAATTGTGGGACCCTGAAAGGGGTCGGGGGGGCTGACCCACTTGCTAACAAACTGATCAAGGGTATTAGATGAGTTTTACCTAGTCGGACCATAATTTCTTGATGTTGCCATTGGGCCTCATTGGTCAAGTTAAATACAGTGCCTTGAAAAAGCATTCATACCTCTTGGAATTTTCCACATTTTGTCATGTTAAAACCAAAAAAGTAAATGTATTTTATTGGGATTTTATGTGATAGACCAACACATAATTGTGACGTGGAGGGAAAATGATAAATGGTTTTAATTTTTTTTACAAATAAATATATGAAAAGTGTGGTGTACATTTGTATTCAGCCAATAGTCAATACTTTGTAGAACCAACTTTCACTGCAATTACACCTGCAAGTCTTTTGGGGGGATGTCTCTACCAGCTTTGCACATCTGGAGAGTGACATGTTTGCCCATTCTTCTTGGCAAAATAGCTCAAGCTCTGTCAGATTGGATGGAGAGCGTCTGTGAACAACAATTTTTAAGACTTGCCACAGACTCTCAATTGGATTTGGGTCTGGACTTTGACTAGGCCATTCTAACACATGAATATGCTTTGATTTAAACCATTCAGTTGCAGCTCTAGCTGTATGTTTAGGGTTGTTGTTCTGCTGGAATGTGAAATTCCACCCCAGTCTCAAGTCTTTTGCATACTCTAATGCCCCGTACACATGGTCGTAGTCTCAAGTCTTTTGCAGATTCTAACAGGTTTTCTTCTAAGATTGCCCTGTATTTGGCTCCATCCATCTTCCCATCAACTCTGACCAGCTGTCCCTGCTGAAGAAAAGCATCCCCACAACATGATGCTGCCACCACAATGTTTCACGGTGGGGATGGTGTGTTCAGGATGATGTGCAGTGTTAGTTTTCCGCCACACATAGCGTTTTGCTTTTAGGCCAAAAAGTTCAATTTTGGTCTCATCTGACCAGAGCACCTTCTTCCACATGTTTGCTGTGTCCCCCACATGGCTTCTCGCAAACAGGACTTCTTATGGTATTCTTTAAAAAATGTCTTTCTTCTTGCCACTCTTCCATAAAGGCCAGATTTGTGGAGTGCACGACTATTACTGCAGTGGTCATCAACCCTTTCCTCAGGGCCCACTAATAGGCCATGTTTTATGTATTACCTTGGGGAGATGCAGACTAGAATACTGCAATCACTGGGCAGCAAATTATATCACCTGTGATGTATTTCAGTTATCTTGCAAACCTGGCCTGTTAGTGGGCCCTGAGGACAGGGTTGATGACCAATGCTGTAGTGGACAGATTCTCCCACCTAAGCTGTGGATCTCTGCAGCTCCTCCAGAGTTACCATGGGCCTCTTGGCTGCTTCTCTGATTAATGTTCTCCTTGCCCAGCCTGTCAGTTTAGGTGGACGGCCATATCTTGGTAGGTTTGCAGTTGTGCCATACTCATCCATTTTCGGATGATGGATTGAACAGTGCTCTGCGAGATGTTCAAAGCTTGGGATATTTTTTATAACCCAACCCTGCTTTAAACTTCTCCACAACTTTATTCCTGACCTGTCTGGTGTGTTCTTTGGCCTTCATGATGCGGTTTGTTCACTAAAGGTCCTCGAACAAACCTCTAAAGGGCTTCACAGAACAGCTGTATGTATACTGAGATTAAATTACACACAGATGGACTCTATTTACTAATTAGGTGACTTCTGAAGGCAATTGGTTCCACTAGATTTTAGTTAGGGGTGTCAGAGTAAAGGGGGCTGAATACAAATGCACGTCACACTTTTCACATTTTTTTGTAAAAAATTTGGATTTTTTTTTATAATTTTCCTTCCAATTCACACTTATGTGCCAATTTATGTGTTGGTCTATCACACAAAATTAATTTACGTTTTTGGTTGTAACATGACAAAATGTAGAAAAATTTCAAGGAGTATGAAAACTTTTTCAAGGCACTGTAGGGGTAGAAAAATAAACTAGGGTTTAGATGCACTTTACGCCTTTATTTACCGTTTCATGGAGTTCTACGTATTTCTAAGTTTTTGAGGCCAGCAGTCTTTAATTTTAGTTTCATGAAACCAACTTTTTTTTTTTTTTGCAAAACTTTTACTCACAGGAAAAAAAAAAAAATAAGGATTGCCCAATATCTGTCAGGTTAAACTAGTTAACAAGGTAGCCTGAAGGCTAAGTAAACTTAAAATTACTGGAATAGACCAGCAAGAATCAAAAGGTCCACTGGCCAGTTGCAGCAGGTTTAAATGAGAAGGTAGCCCTCGCTTACTGTCTGATAAACATTTTAAATTCTAAATGATTATTTCCTATATAGAATAATTGTAGTGATATAGAAGTATTTACTTATATAGCAATCAAGGACACTGCCAAAACGTGTTAGCTGACGTCTGTTTTTCCTTTTGTCTTCTACAGAATCATTAAAATCCTTATGGACCTTTTAAGATTTGTTTGAAACTCCTTCTGGTTCAACCACATGTAAACTTTTCAGTTTGGGTGACCCCTGTCCCTGGGGGATCCACGCTTTGGTGAGAGCTACCAATCCCTAAGCCATTGGGCTCCATCAAGGCTACCCTGTATCTACTAAGCTAAAAGATCCGCATCCAGTGACCCCTTCTTGCCTTTTTTTTTATATTCCTTGCAAAGTAAAGTGACCAGATTTTTTAAATGAAATCCAGGGAATTTTTTTTTCTTTTACTAGTAATAGCGGCAATCAGCGACTTTCTGCCCACCAGCGCCACCGCCCACCTCACAGCCTGTCAAGTCTTACTCTCCGGGCCCCGGCTACTACTGGGTGGGGAGCGGAGGAAGATCACTCCGCCAGGGAAGGCAAGGGGATAAGCAGGCAGGCGGCTGGACTTGAGCCAAGGCAGAAGAACATGCGAACGGAGCTGAATGGGCATGCACCCGAAACTGAAGAAATATTTCCTCCGCTCCGACCAGCACATGATCATCAGAAAGGGGCACAGATAATGGAAAAAAAATACACCCCTCTAAGCTAGTAGGTTCACTGGAGTGCGGGGGGGTGGGGAGGGGTGTAATTCAGAATTTCTATTTTTAATTCTGCACTGACTGTCTTTGAAATTGCCCCAGCCCCTGTTCAAATCCAATCCAGGGACAAAACCGGGGACAGACTTTGTCCGGGACAGTGTCCTCAATCCGGGTTCTGTCCCCGGGGATGTCTGGTCACCCTATTGCAAAGGCTTTGGCGCACCAGGCAGGACTGTACAGTGAAGACCGTAGGGATGGGGAGGAAGGTAAGTATTATACTGGTGGGCTGCATGGGGGGGGGGGGATATTAAATAAAGGACAACTGTACTACAGATACAGTTAAACTTTAAACCAATATATGTCCATGATTTATGAACATTCCAGGAGCAGGGACTGGAATGACATGTTTTGGTCACATCTGACATCTGAAACTCATATTACATTTCACAAGCCGGAACAACAATTATTGTCTCTTTAGAGTTCCTTGTAGTCACAACCTCTGTGTTTCACAACTTCATCATCACATGTTTTCATCTCATATTTCTTTGATCCTGACTCTCTGGCTTCTGGAACAGGAATGCAGAAAAGGGACTAAAATACAGTCTTGTTCTGGGTCACTGGATACTAAGGCTGGGTTCACACTATTGCGAATTGGATGCGGTTTCCCCGCATTCAATTTGCAATAGGAGATTTTGACCGACTCTCTATCAAGCCGGTTCACATATCTCCACTGCAGCTCCAGTGCAAATTTGCATAGGAGCCATGTCTATCTTTTGGTTCATTTTAGGTCCGAATTCAGCCAAAATTCAGGCTATAATCTTACCTGAAACAGTGAAAGGGAACAGAGCGGACCCATGTGTAGCGACCTCACCTCTCACTCCCTCCTTCTCTGTCAATGTCAATGGCTCTCGTCTAGGGGACCAGGGAGGAGAGTGTGACGCACCACCAGCTCGTATCCTCTTGTGTGTAGAGGTGTGAGCTATAACCATTTACCTTCGGGCCTGTGCCCCTGTCCAGAGCCAAAGCTCCCCTTGAGGATGACCTTTAACTCCCAGAAAGCCAAGTTCCACACCATTGAAAGTCCAACACTTATTTATTCTTTTAGAGCAATAAATAGTCCTTTTAGAGCAGACAGGTTAGACAACGAACAGACAAGGTGAAGAGGAAGATCCAGGCACAAACATGAACTTGTTCTTCTCCTGTTTCAGTGTGCGCAAACAGGCTTGGCGCACGGTCGCTGCCACCGACCGCCACCGACCGCGAGGGTGGTCGCTGCCACCGACCGGGTGAATTGAACTTGAGGCTTCTGCCACCGACCAGGGTTTCAGTTGGGTCGCTGCCACCGACCATGAGAACGTGGACTACCTTCTTGAGATGCGGCCCCTGTCAGGGGAGTCATCCATCCGGACGGTCACTAGAGGCCTCCACCGTCACCAGCCAATGCTGCGCTGGATCTTCGGGAAGACCACCTCTCTGGTCCCCCTCGCCCTAGATTCAGGTGTCCAACACCGGAGGACACCCTAGGAATCCTCCATCCCATGCGGGACCCAGTCCAAGGTACTGGGCCCTAGGCCTCCAGAGAGTACCTCACCCCAGACTAAAGCTGTCTGGGGTGGAATCGTAACTCCATCCCCGGGCCGAGGGCGCCCGAACCACCAGCACTCACACCCAGGCTGAAGGTGCCTGGGCGTGGACCCCAAGCGGAAGATGTCCGCCCCTTTTATCCCCTCTCCCAGCATGCACAGCAGGTTCCCCGCCCCGCTGTGCCACTGCCGCGAGAGGACAAAAAGGCACAGACCTCCAATGGTGGTTCAACCCCGGCCTATGGCAACAGCGCCAGCTATAGGCCGCAGGGAACTGGACACCATTGATATCCTCCACTGGCATAAATTGGTTCATGAACCCTAACAATTTCTGCATCTGAGCCTGTTATCACTCAGCTGCCTCCCCTAAATGTAACCACCCGCTACACATGCTATGAGCCGCATGGAAGATAATGTAAACCCAGCCTTAAGCTAAGGAAGATCAGCATGACAACCAGGCAACTAGCATTTTTTTTTAGAAGAAACGCTAAGTGTGTTTCCTGCTATTTATTTGATGTTGCATTGATGTGCACTGATATATACTGCAGTGCATTGATTAGAGCAGTGGTTCTCAACTCCTGTCCTCAGGACCCACTAACAGGCCAGATTTTAAGTGTTACCTTGGTGAGATGCAGACTAGAATACTGCAATCCCTGAGCAGCAAATTATATCACCTGTGATGCATTTCAGTTATCTTGCAAACCTGGCCTGTTGGTGGGCCCTGAGGACTGGAGTTGAGAACCACTGGATTAGAGGTATATGTATAGCCCACCATTTTTATTTTTTTCAATAGAGTGAGAATTGGTTAAAACCAATGTCATGTTACTTTTTTGCAGCATGTACTGTATACTATACTGGTTAAGTTTTAACATTCATGAATACCTCCACCTCAACCCCATCATGTGTAATATATATATATATATATATATATATAAAAACAGTATACCTGTACGTAGATATACTCACAGGCCACTTTATTATTAGGTACACCTGTTCAATTGCTTGATAGCGCAAATTGCTAATCAGCCAATCACATGGCAGCAACTCAATGCATTTAGGCATCTAGACGTGGTGAAGACAACTTGCTGAAGCTCAAACCAAGCATCAGAATAGGAAAGAAAGGGGATTTTAGCAGTGGTGGCCGGTGGAATTTTTTTTTGGGGGGGCGGCAAACAGTATGCCAACCCCCCTCCCCCCAGTCGGTCGCACTTACCCCATCACTGGTGGCTTCCCCTGCTCGGCGGCCCCCCGTTTCCCGCTCTCCACAGGTCTTCACAGCAGCGGCTTCCATTTCCTCCCTCCTCCTCGGCGGCCAATCGGGAGACTTCTCTTTTCGGCCAATCGGAAAACAGGTCTCACGCCCGCTTCTGATTGGCCAGATTGAGGATCAGTGTTTCAACAGTGAATATTCATTCCCTGTTGTAGCACAAATGGGTGGGATTGGAGCGCATTCTCTGCAACCCGAGCCCCCCCATTTTGAAGCCAATTAGAGCCTCTTGCTCTAATCAAGTGTTTAAAAAACAAAACGAAACCTAGTCACTGTAATTCATGCGCCCGGCGCCCTGAAAGGGGCCGGACACATGAATAGGGGTGGCCATGGATGGATTCATGTTATGCATGAATCTATCCATTGGATATAGGGGGTGGCGTGGAGAGAGGGGGCCGCCACTGGATTGACTTTGAATGTGGCATGGTTGTTGGTGCAGACTGGTTCGAGATTATAGAAAGGCAACTCAAATAACCACTGGTTACAACCAAGGTATGCAGAATACCATCTCTGAACGCACAACACAGCGAACCTTGAAGCAAATGGACTACAGGAGACCACACTGAGTGCCACTCCTATCAGCTAAGAACAGGAAACTGAGGCTACAATTTGCACAGGCTCACCAAAATTGGACAATGGAAGATTGGAAAAACGTTGCCTGGTCTGATGAGTCTGAATTTCAGCTCCGACATTCAGATGGTGGGGTCAGAATTTGGCTTAAACAACATGAAAGCATGGATCCATCCTGTCTTGTATCAATGGTTCAGGCTGGTGGTGGTGGTGGTGTAATGGTATGGGGGATATTTTCTTGGCACACTTTAACCCGCTTAGCACCAACTGAGCTTTGTTAAAAGCCACGGCCTACCTGAGTATTGTTGCCGACCATGTCCATCCCTTTATGACTACAGTGTACTCATCTTCTGATGGTTCCTTCCAGCAGGATAATGCATCATGTCACAAAAAACTCCAATCATCTCACCACTGGTTTCTTGAACATGACAATGAGGTCACTGTACTCCAATAGCCTCCACAGTCACCAGATCTCATCCAATAGAGCACCTTTGGGATGTGGTGGAACAAATCTGCAGCAACGGTGTGATGCTATCAGGTCACTATGGACCAAAATCTCTGAGGAATGTTTCCAGCACCTTGTTGAATCTATGCCATGAAGAATGAAGGCAGTTCTGACGGCAAAAAGGGTCCAACCCATTACTAGCAAGGTGTACCTAATAAGGTGGCCCAGTGAGTGTACCCTCATGGGATTTAAAAGTCAGCAGATAGCACTTAGGATTTTTAAAACACTCATCAGGTTACATATAAAAATATAGTTTATAAAAAATTAGCCTAAAACCAAAAAAAAGGTATACTTATAACCTGCACAAAGCACATAAAAAAAAATCTAATATTTGCAAGAACTGCATAAAGACAAACACCATCCTCCTTTATGTAATCAATAAAATAAAAGATACAATTGTGTGCAGTGCAGTAAGGAGTTTCACAGCCCAATACAATATTACATACCCTTATAATTGGCTCAGTTTCATCACCTTTGGTTCAATATAAAACATGGTTAATTGCTGCTGAAGGTCATCATATAAAAGTCTTGCTACACATTGACATAAGATAGTGGGGTTTATTTTAAACCAATCAGCTTCCAGGTTTTTGTTAAAGCTTAATTGAACAAGCTAAAGTTAGAAGCTGATTGGCTGCCATGCACAGCTGCACCAGATTTTGCATTCTGCAGTTCTAGTAAATCAACCACAATGTCTTTATATTAAAGCTTCATAGCTAAAGTCAGCATTCAAGACAAGGCAACTTCTTCAGAAAAGAACCAGGTCCTTGATCTTTGGTATGTCCTCTAAAGTTATCAATGACCACGTCCTCTACTCCAGGATGACTATAGGCTCAATTCACAAAGAGATATTTTCCACTTTAAAATCTGAGATAAAATAGCTCATAGCGTTTTTTTCTAAATATTTTTGCGCCCAGGTTCACACTGGGGCTGCGGGAGTGAAGCTGTGCGAGTTCAGCTGAACTCGCACGATTTCACTCCCGCTGGTCAGTCCCGATTTCGGCCGCGATTAGAGACATCTGTGCAGGTTTCTGCACAGATGTCAATGTAAATCGCGGGCCGAAATCGCAAAAAGTAGTAAAGAAACTACTTTTTGAAATCGGTGCAGCGCCGCAGATGCGGCGTCGCACCGATTAGAACGGTGTCATTGCCGGCAATTGACGCCGATTTGACATGTCAAATCGCATGTCAAAATGCAGCAGCGTGAACCAGGGCTTAAAGTCACAAAAAAATGCTACTAAAATAAAGCATGAGTTATTTCATCAAATGTAAGGTAAGGTAAGGTAAGGTAAATGTAAATCTCATGAAACCATGCGGTATTTTATATCATGATTCAGTGTAATGGTTATAGTGGAGAAGAATTTGTCTCGGTTCACACCTTTTTGTGTTTTTTTTTTTTTTGGTGCTTTTTACAGAAAAGCACTACAGTCCATTTAACATGGTTTCCTATGGGAAACACTCAAATCTATGCTTTTTTCAGCCACTGCACTAAAAGGGTCAGGGACTTTTTTAAACCCAAAACTGCTTTTTTGGTTCAATAGCCTTCAACAGAAAAGGTGCACAAAAGCATGTAGTGCGTTTTTTCTGCGATTTGTGTTTTTGCATTTTTCTTTAATCCGCCTACCAATTTGGCAAAAAAAAAGCATAAAAAACATGCAAAAAATATGTCAAAAAACGCGTGTGCAAACATGCAAAGTGCACCACAAAAAGTACTGCAGAAATAGATCAAAAGCAAACTGCATAGGTGTGAACCAAGCCTTACAACCCCTGTCAGTTTTTATTGCTAATAAAGACATAAATTGGGATGCACTGATATATCAGCTGAAAATAGAGTAATCAGCATTTTGCAGATAGAAAAAAAGGTGCTGATAATGGCAATTGAAGAACAGGCGATTTTGCTGTGATTTTTGGCCACAATTTCTATAGGGTGGTGCAGTTTTGTGACTGCTCAAATATGCACCAAAAATGCGGCAACGGAAGCTCAATGGACCAGTATTAATTAAAAAGTCAAATATAATAAAATTACTTATATATATATTAATTATATTTGTAAATAAACTGTCCATTCTGGTTTCGGTTTTCGGCCACGTGCATCCTGAATTTTCGGTTTCTGTCTAGAGTTTTCACTTTTGGTGCACCAATAAAACCGTAGTAATACGCCAACTCACTAGTCAGTTCAGTCCCTGCAGCATACGTATTGATACAAATGAAAAAAGGAGACTGGAATACTCGTCAATGAGAAGCTGCTTTCACAGGACACAGTTGGGTTGATTTACTAAAACTAGAGAGTGCAAAATCTGGTGTAGCGGGTGGTTGCACTAACTGTTAGGTCTCATGGACCATTTCTATCCCTGAGAGATAGTACTGGTGTGTAAGTTCACTGGGGCCTATGGGTGGTGCTGTTGCCATGGGCCCGGGTTGAACCGCAGTACAAGTTTGTGTCCTTTTTGTCCCCTCTCGGGAGCAGAACCGCGGGGCGGGGAACCTGCTGTGTCTGTCGGGAGGGGATATAAAAGGGGGCGGCCATCTTCCAGAGGGGTCGGTTCCGCGCTCAGGCACATTGAGCCTGGGTGCGTGTGTGTCGCCTCCGGGTGCCCTAGGCCCGGAGGCCTGGTCGGGTTGTCTCTGGGTGCCCTAGGCCCAGAGACGGAGCGGCTGTTCCATCTCAGACACCTTCAGTCTGGGGTGAGGTACTTTGGAGAAAGGCCCGGAGCCCAGCAGCCTTCGGCTGGGATCCGCCGGGGACCGAGACTCCCAGGGATCTGCCTTGCGAGGGGACCCGTATCCAGGACGAGGAGGCCAGGGAGGTGACCCTTTCTGAAGACCCAGTGCAGAGTCGTGGTGACAGATGGGGCCTCTGGTAACTCTCCGGAGGGATGTTCTTGTCCTATAAAGGGCTAGTTCACTAACGGAAGGAAGTGAGTGTTCTTTAGGTGGCAGTGACACTACTCACCCAAGGTCAGTGGCAGTGACTTTTATGTTTTCACCTGGTCAGTGGCAGTGACCAACCTCATGGTCTGTGGCAGAGACCGTGCGCCAAGCCTGTTCGTGCTGACCAGAACAGGAGAAAACCCAAATTCAAGTTTGTGCCTGGACCTCCTCCCACCTTATCTGACCTGTGTCTTGTCCCAACCAGTCTGCTCTCAAAGAGACTGTTTATTGTGCAAGAAGGAATAAATAAGTGTTGGACTTTTCAGTTGGTGTGGACAGTTGCTTACTGGGAAGAATTAAAGACTTGTTTCTGACTACTGCAGAAGCGAGGTCAGCACTGGAGGTTTTTTGACACTGGCTGCAGGCAGGCCCGAGAAATTAACACCGCTCAACCTCCCTATTCAGGAGGGTACGGGCTTGTGGTGCGGTGTGCCTCATTCTTTTCCTGCGGAGGAGCCAAGCAGAAGAAAAGCAGGTAGAGTCTGGGGTTGGTGCGCTACACGGGTGCAGCTGTGCATAGTAGCCAATCAGCTTCTGACTTCAGCTTCTTCAATCAAGCTTTGAAAAAAAAAAAAAAAAACCTGGAAGCTGATTGGATTCTATGTGGAGCTGCATCAGTTCAATTACCGGTAAGTAAATACAAATTATCTTTATAAATGTCAAATATTGAATGAAAATGGTATCAAAATTATATAGATATATATAATACCCTTCTTCCACCAATGAAAAAATACAATGTCCTTGCATTATTGTTGAAAGAACTGATCTAAAGACTAAAGCCTCGTACACACGGAGTTGGCCGGGCACACCCATAGCATACACACCACAGGACTTTTCTGCAAACTTTCCCAAAACTTTTTCCAACATCACGTGGTTTTTCTGCTCTTTACCGCCACCCTTTGGTCAACTTCTGGTATTGTTGGTTGATTTTAACATTATTTGTTTTGTCCATCGGACAAAAGTTCGATGGTTTTCTGTACACGCGGTCAGACTTTGCTCCATCGGACTTTTGTTGGCCAAAAGTTTGTCCGTTTGCAGACCGAACTTTTGTCTGATGAAAACCAAAAAAGTTTGTTCGATGGAGCGTACACACGGTCGGATTTTTTGGCAAACTTGCTCAAAATGAAGTTTGTTGGCAAAAAGTCAGACCGTGTGTATGGGGCTTAAGAGACAACTCAAAAATGGCTATTTTACTTTTACATTCCTTAAGCCCCGGACCATTTAGCTGGCCAAAGACCAGAGCACTTTTTGCGATTCGGCACTGCGTCGCTTTAACTGACAATTGCGCGGTCGTGCGACATGGCTCCCAAACAAAATTGACGTCCTTTTTTACCCCACAAACAGAGCTTTCTTTTGGTGGTATTTGATCACCTTTGCGGTTTTAACTTTTTGCGCTATAAACAAAAATTAAGCGACAATTTAAAAAAAAAAAAAGCAATGTTTTTTTACTTTTTGCTATAATAAATATCCCCAAAAAATGAATAAAAAAACATTTTTTTCCCTCAGTTTAGGCCGATACGTATTCTTCTACATATTTTTGGTAAAAAAAATCGCAATAAGATTTTATTGATTGGTTTGCGCAAAAGTTAGAGTCTACAAAATAGGGGATAGTTTTACTGCATTTTTATTAATAATATTTTTTTTTTACTAGTAATGACGGCGATCAGCGATTATGTCGGACACTTTTGACACCATTTTGGGACCATTGTCATTGATACAGCGATCAGTGCTATAAAATTGCACTGATTACTGTAAAAATAACACTGGCAGTGAAGGGGTTAACCAGTAGGGGGCGCTGAAGGGGTTAAGTGTGTCCTAGGGATGTGTTCTAACTGTAGGGGGAATAGGCTACGTGTGACACAACACTGATCACCGCTCCAGATTACAGGGAGCGATGATCAGTGTCCTGTCACTAGGGAGAATGGGGAAATGCTTGTTTACATCAGCATTTTCCCATTCTTCCTCTCCGTGAGAAGATCACAGGTATCCCCATTGACATCGAGTTTGCGTGCCCCGCGGTCGGACTCACGGAGCTCGTGGCGCGCACGCCCACAATGCCGCATTTTAAAGGGTACGTACCCATACGCCCATTTGCCCAGCCGTGCCATTGTGTCAACGTATATCGTTGTGTGCTGGTAGGCAAGTGGTTAACCACATGAATACAGGGCACTTTCACCCCCTTCCTGCCCAGGCCATTTTTCAGTTTTTAGCGCTGTCACAATTTGCGCAGTCATGCAACACTGTACCCAAATTATTATTTTTTTATATTTTTCTTCACACAAATAGAGCTTTCTTTTGGTGGTATTTATTAACTGCTGGGGTTTTTATTTTTTATAAAGAAAACATTTTTTTTTTTTTTTAGTTTCTGTCAGGAAATTTTGTAAATAAGTAATTTTTCTCCTTCACTGATGAGGCACTAATATGCCGGACTGATGGGCACTAATAGGTGGCACTGATTAGGTGGCACTGATGAGGCACTAATTTGCCACACTGATGGGAACTAATAGACGGCACTGGTGGGCAGCACTGGTGGGCGGTATTGATGGGCGGTACTGATGAGCAGGCACTGATGAACACTGAAATGCTGCACTTACTGGCATCACTTATAGGCACTCATTGGTGACACTGATGGGCACTGATTGGTGGCACTGATGGGGCTTTCCTGTAATCAGGGCACTGATGATCAGTGCCCTAATTACCCGCCCAGGTCTCCCCTGCAAGGAGATGCCACTGATCGGCACTCCTCGCCACACACTGTGAGGTGAGGAAAGACAATTCACGGCACTTACTGTACATGTGACCGGCTGTGATTAGACACAGCCGATCACATAGTTAAAGAGCTGGGGCCGTATGTGTCCGGATTTCATTTTAAAAATCTGGTCACCTTACTCTAATGAATTTCAAGTATCAGACATGGGGGTTGATTTACTAAAATTGGAGCACTCAGAACCTGGTACACCTGTGTATGGTAGCCAATCAGCTTTTAACTTCAGCTTGTTTAAAGCGGATGTCCACCCAAAATAACAACAATATCCTATCACCTTTATTACAATACATACATGTTGAATTGCCACAACAATTTTTTTTTGTGATTTAAATACCGTATTATTGATGTTTAAAGTCCGACTTCTGGTTTTCCACTGCTGCGGGAGTAGGCGTTTCTACTCCTTTCCCTGGCGCTGCAATGTTATCTGGGAGTTCACCGCAATGTCTCCTGGGAGCACAGTGTCATGCTTCCCAAGAGTCCATGCGGAACGCCGCCCTGCGAAATCTCGCAAGATTTTCAAACACGAAGTGACGCGTGACGCCGGTCACGTGACGAGGGAGTATCTTTTAAAGAAGGGCATGCAGGTGAATATTTTCATTAGCTACCTGCAGACACAAGCTTTGCCAGAGCTACTCTTTTACAATACCTATACAGTTGCTCTGTCCCCGTACTGAGCCTCTATTGTTGTGAATGCCATCACAACGGGGAGTGAACTTTCAATGACGCCGCCCGTTGTGATGGCAACCAGGAAGTTTACGGCGCTGCTCGCTGTAAACACTGCGCATGCGCAGGAAAGATCGGTGAATGCTGGGAGATGAGCATTCATTGCTTCCTGGATATCAGTGCTTGTGGGCTTCACAATGCCCACAAGCAAAATGGAAACTGCCTATATCGTATTTTATAAGTTCTTCTTGTGCACAAAAACAGACAGGGGATAATTAAAGACACCAACCCAGTGAGTATTACTTTGTCATGCAAAAAACAATTGAATGCACAAAAAAAACGATTGGCTGCGGGACATCCGCTTTAATTAGGCTTTGGTAATAAAACCTGGAAGCTAAATGGTTTCTATGCAGAGCTGCACTAGATTTTCCACTCTGCAGTTATAGTAAATAACCCCCATGGTGTATTTCCTCATTCCCCTCACTGTGGATGACTTGAGAGGTTTGTACTTGTAATCTTTGTAACGGAATTGACCTTAAGATTTTCCAGCCACGTCCACTGGCCTGCCTAACCACAGGCACTTCACGTTCTAAAGACTGAAGTCCAGGCCTAGACAGTTCCATGCTTTCTTGTGGTATGTCCAAGGGAGCCATATGTGAAGCACTTTGTATCCTTACTGTTTCCTCATGTAGCAACCCACTTGGTGTTTGAGAAGTGTTTAATTGCTCATGTTGTATAGTCTGTGGTTCATCTGGCTCAGTCACCATCAATTTGGGCAGATGTGTCTTTACAATTTGGTCTTCCTTAAAGTCATTTAGTGTTTCCTTGTCCGAGACTTTGTTTTCTTCTTGTCCTTGGAAAGCTTCCACATAACGACGGATCTTCTGTTGATTGAGGTCCTTTCTTACCACCACCCTGTAGTACCAGAAGATTAGGTTAGAGTGTGTTGTGTTTTGAGGAAATTTGTTGAAAGTAAAACTATAGGCAAAACTGTTTTTTGTTTTGTTTTTTTCATTTTGGATAGAGTAGGGAGGGTTATAACCCTTGTCAGTTTCTTTCCCCCCACCATCTGTCTCCCATTGCGGAGACTTCCCTTCACTTCCTGTCCCATAGCCAAACAGGAAGTGAGAGTAAATCCCTGCAAACTAAAGGAATTCCTTGGGGACCCCCAGGTCTCCAGAACTAGTGTAACTATTGGAAGATAATACATTCAGTTTCAATAATATTGGTAAACAGGACAAATAGAGAAGGTGGATCTCCCTAACGGGGACACAGGCGGCAGTAAACTGACAGGGATTCTAATCCCTGAGTATGGCTCTAAAACCAGTGGCATGTAGCAACCCATAACTATTAAACAATACATTTTAATTACTGGTCTACATAAAGTATGTTTAGGTGTAGAGAATGCAGAAGCCCCTGTTACCACAGCAAAGCAAAACTTTCAAAATCAAATACTCCCTCAATAAATATTACAAGGGGATTGATTGTTCTTGCAGTACCAATAGATATAAATGACTGCAGAGTATGTTCTCTGGACACAGCTATGACAATCTAAATAAAGGGAGCGCTCAAATAAATTTACTAATTTAAAAATAGTAAATAGAACAATATGTCACATAAACCGTGATAACCAAAACAATATAAATATCGTACCATATTTCATATAGGATAACAAATTCATAAATATAATGGAATGTATCTAAAAAGAGTATTAGTGATTGGTAGGCATTGGCAACAGTTCATCAATGGTGATAAAGGAAATGATAAAAAGTCCTAAACAAAAGTGACTCTTCTTGTGAAGTATGATGAATCTTCTCATAGGAATTCAAAAGATAAACCTTCACTAACTGTACAATCGGTCATCCAAAGTGCTCAAGTATAAATCCTGCTTACCAGATGAAATTGACCACTTTAACTAAAAAGTAGGTCTGATGCGCTTTTGTGCATGACATTGCCTGCTGACAATAATGGATGCTGGACAGACCAGATACCTTCCTCCCGCCGGAGACTAACAAGTGGGATATATGCAGAAAATGACAGAGGAATCGAAAATGGTGTAATCCCATTTATTGTATAAAAAATTTGAAATTTAAAATGCCAAATGGCTTGCTTACATGTGAAGTGCCTTAGCCCGGCACAGAGGCTGAATGCGTGTCTGGTGGCCGAATGGCTTACACTCGTAGCTGGCATGTGTTCCACCTAGCTCTGCACACAGACCAAAGGGACCGGAAGTGACGTGACCAAGGCTCGCCTCGACGTACGTTTCGTAACATTTTACGTCATAAGGAAGTGTTCATTGGTCACTAGGGGCATGGGGGTTTATATATCGTGAGTGGGTGTCTCACTCAAAGTGAAATTGGTTTTCTTAACACTTTATCAGCCACGGTGCCGGTTCACATTTGACAGTAACAACAACGGCCTCTTGCCGTTATATTGTACACCATTAAATTCATAGATTTACGTTTAAATTACCACATCTTATATATATATTAATAGTGAGACAAAGGAACGAGCCCTATGTATTTAATAGTGGCTATTGTGGAGGTTTATCACCACCATTGAAAGATAAGTAGGTAGTATTCAAATACTAAATGTATTACAAAGCAAAATTGAATAAAAATGTTAAATAATATAAAATGCAATATTATAAAAAGAGGGGAGAATTTACATTACCTGCCACAGAACCTGATTTTTGCAGGATTGATTAGTTATTGACTAGAAAGCAGTTAAGGTCTAGCTCTATATTCATGCTCAGTGGCTGCATGCTTTGAAGTCGATACAGCCACTGGGTTTCATTCTGGGAAACTGCTCTAGTCATGTGTGACGCTATACCACAAAAGAGACCCCCGTTTATTAACGTTTTATGGGATCGATAAAATAACTCAACACTGGAGAGGCAAACACATGACTAGAGCAGTTTCCTAGAATGAAACCAAGTGGCTGTATTGACTTCAAAGCATGCAGCCACTGGGCATGAATATAGAGCTAGACCTTAACTGCTTTCTAGCCAATAACTAATCAATCCTGCAAAAATCATGTTCTGTGGCAGGTAATGTAAATTCTTCCCTCTTTTTATAATATTCCATTTTATATTATTTTTAACATTTTATATTAAATTTTGCTTTGTAATACATATAGTATTTGAATACTACCTACTTATCTTTTAATGGTGGTGATAAACCTCCACAATATCCACTATTAAATACATAGGGCTCGTTCCTTTGTCTCACTATTAATACATATATATATATATATATATATATATATATATATATATGTAATTTTAACGTAAATCTATGAATTTAATGGTGTACAATATAACCGCAAGAGGCCGTTGTTGTTATTGTCAAATGTGAACCGCACCGTGGCTGATAAAGTGTTAACAAAACCAATTTTCACTTTGAGTGAGACGCCCACTCACGATATATAAACCCCTATGCCCCTAGTGACCAATGAATGCTTCCTGATGATGTAAAATCTTACGAAACATACGTCGAGGCGAGCCTTGGTCACGTCACTTCCGGTCCCTTTGGTCTGTGTGCGGAGCGAGGTGGAATGCACGCGAGCTACGAGTGTAATTCGCGAGGTGCCATTCGGCCACCAGATTTGCACTCAGCCTCTGTGCCGGGCTAAGGCACTTCAAATGTAAGCAAGCCATTTGGCATTTTAAATTTCTCATTTTTTATACAATAAATGGGATCACACTATTTTCGATTCCTCTGTCATTTTCTGCAAAAAGTAGGTGACCGCGATATTGTGTCAATCTCGCTGCTTTTATCGGTGAGATTGACCACCTATGAGCCCTGTCGCGGGAGCCAGCGCCGAGCTGGCTCGCCGGGAAAGGAAAAATGTGTTGAAGCAGACATACGTCCGACTTTCAATTAACGGATATCCGACTTGGATTCCCGCCAATACCAGGCACTGTGTTTTGATATGAATCATGAGGGGGAACTCCACGCCAAATTTTAAATAAAAAAATGGCATGGGTTCCCCTCAAGGAGCATACCGGGCCCTTAGGTCTGGAATGGATTTTAAGGGTAACCCCTACGCCGAAAAAACGGCGTGGGGGTCCCACCCAGAATCCATACCAGACCCTTATTCGAGCACGCAGCCCAGCCGGTCAGGAAAGGGGGTGGGGACGAGCGAGCACCCCCCCTCCTGAACCGTACCAGGCCGCATGCCCTCAACATGGGGGTGGGTACTTTGGGGCAGGGGGCGCCCTGCGGCCCCCCCACCTCAAAGCACCTTGTCCCCATGTTGATGAGGACAAGGGCCTCTTCCCGACAACCCTGGCTGTTGGTTGTCGGGGTCTGCGGGCAGGGAGCTTATCGGAATCCGGGAGCCCCCTTTAATAAGGGGGCCCCCAGATCCCGGGCCCCCACCCTATGTGAATGAGTATTGGGAACATCATACCCCTACCCATTCACCTGGAGGAAAAAGTGTCAAGAAAAGAAAAACACACTACACAGGTTTTTAAAGTCATTTATTAGGCAGCTCCGGGGGTCTTCTTCCGACATCGGGGGTCTCTTCCGACTTCTCCGCTCTCTTCTCCGATGTCGTCTCCTCGCTCTCTGGTTCTTCTCCCGCTCTCCGGTTCTTCTCACGCTCTCCTTTGCCTTCTACCTTCTGCCGGGCTCCTCTGCTATCTTCTTCCAGCTCTTTTGCTAGCGTTGGCTCGGTCTTCCCCGTCGTCTTCTTCCCTCTTCTCTTCTTTGATGTTGACATGACGCTCTCTTCCGCTGTAATGCTGTGTGCTCGGTGCGCACCGATTTAATATAGGCATGGGGCGTGGTCACCGGGTGACCCCGCCTCTTATGACATCATAGTCCCATCAATGCAGCGGGTGGTGACGACATAATGGGTGGGGTCACCGGGTGACATCACCCGGTGACCACGCTCCATGCCTATATAAATCGTTGCGCACCGAGCACACGGCATTACAGCAGAAGAGAGCGTTGTGTCAACATCAAAGAAGAGAAGAGGGAAGAAGACGACAGGGAAGACCGGGCCAACGCTAGCAAAAGAGCTGGAAGAAGATAGCGGAGGAGCCCGGCAGAAGGTAGAAGGCAAAGGAGAGCGGGAGAAGAACCAGAGAGCATGGAGAAGAGACCCCCGGAGATGCCTAATAAATTACTTTAAAAACCTGTGTAGTGTGTTTTTTTTTTTTTTCTTGACGCTTTTTTCCTCCAGGTGAATGGGTGGTGGTACGATGTACCCCATACTCATTCACATGGGGTGGGATCTGGGGGCCCCTTTATTAAAGGGGGCTCCAGGATTCCGATAAGCTCCCCGCCCGCAGACCCCGACAACCAATAGCCAGGGTTGTCGGGAAGAGGCCCTTGTCCTCATCAACATGGGGACAAGGTGCTTTGGGGTGGGGGGGCCGCAGGGCGACCCCCTGTCCCAAAGCACCCACCCCCCATTATGAGGGCATGCGGCCTGGTACGGTTCAGGGGGGGCGCTCATCCCCACCCCCTTTCCTGATCGGCCGGGCTGCATGCTCTGATAAGGGTCTGGTATGGATTTTGGGGGGACCCCCACACCGTTTTTTCGGCGTAGGGGTTACCCTTAAAGTCCATACCAGACCTAATGGCCTGGTATGCTCCTGGAGGGGAACCCATGCCGGTTTTTAATTTAAAATTTGGAGTGGAGTTCCCCCTCATGATTCATACCAAACACAGTGCCTGGTATTGGCGGGAATCCAAGTCGGATCCCCGTCGCTTCCTTCTCGCGCTCGCTGTAATGTGTCTTTCCTATTGCAGCGAGCGCGAGATGTACAGTACCCTGTCACCGAGAACCAGCGAGATGGGATCGCGCTGGAAACACATTCTCGCGGGCAGGTACTGTATATCCCACTTGTTGGTCTCCGGCGGGAGGAAGTTATCTTGTCTGTCCAGCATCCATTATTGTCAGCAGGCAGTGTCGTGCACAAAAGCGCATCAGACCTATTTTTTAGTTAAAGTGTTCAATTTCATCTGGTAAGCAGGATTTATACTCAAACACTTTGGGTGACCGATTGTACAGTTGGTCAAGGTTTATCTTTTGATTTCCTATGAGAAGATTCATCATACTTCACAAGAAGAGTCACTTTTGTTTAGGACGTTTTATCATTTCATTTATCACCATTGATGAACTGTTGCCTACTAATCACTAATATTCTTTTTAGCTACATTCAATTATATTTATGAATTTATTATCCCAAATGAAATTTGGTACGATATTTATATTGTTTTGGTTATCACGGTTTATGTGACATATTGTTCTATTTACAATTTTTAAATTAGTAGATTTATTTATTTGAGCGCTCCCTCTACATATATTTCACTTGATCTAAAGCACACTATCACTTTAGCAGGGACAGCAGCTGTAACTTTATTATTTAATTGCACAATTTTACGAGGCACGAAGCACACACACTTTTTCTATGATAATCTAAAGCCTCATACACACGATCAGACTTCCATCGGACTTTTCCGTGGATTTTGGTCCGAAGGACGTTGGCCGTGAACTTGTTCTGCATACACACGGCAGAACATTTTCAGCCAACATTCACCAAACCACGTGTTTTTCAGCTCTTTACAGACACCCTTTGGGCAACTTCTGCTATTGTCTGATGTTTAGCATTGGTTCCGAGCATGCGTGTTTGTACTTTGGATTTTAGTCCGATGGACTTGTGTACACACGATCGGATGATCCGACGTAACACATTTGTTGTCGGAAAGTTTAAAAGCATGCACAGCGAACATTTGTCCGTGGAAATTCCGACAACAATTGTCCAATGGAGCAAAAGCAGAATATATGGGAAAACAATATTATAGACATATCACAATGTTCTCATCTCATGTCCACGATCGGATGTACATCCATAAGGTTTTACCGTATAGACATTTGCCAAACATACGGAGCGTGACCTTAACCACTTCCCGACCCATGTAATGACGTCCGCAGAAGGGATCTCCCCACCTGGGCGGGCGTCATATGATGTCCTCAGCTTCCCGGACATCTAGGGGGCGCACATGCGTGCCACGTCACTCAGGAGCCAATGCGCGTGCCCGGCGGCCGCGATGTCTATCTGGCACCCGCGATTGCCGGTCACAGAGCAGAGTTTACACACCCAGATCTACGTTCTGTCAGGGAAGAGGAGACAGATCGTGTGTTCCTTTTAGAGAGGAACACTGATAGGTCAACTTCCCCAGTCAGTCCCCTTCCCCCACAGTTAGAATAAATCCCTAGGTAACACATTTAACCCCTCCAATGCCCCCTAGTGTTAAACCCTTTCCTATAGATTGCCGTCATTACTAGTAAAACAAATATTAATAACAATGCCATAAATCTATCCCCCTTTCTTTTTTTTTTTTCAAACTTGTCGCTCTTCTTTTGTTTATAGTGCAAAAAAAAAAAACGCAGAGGTGATCAAATACCACCAAAAGAAAGCTCTATTTGTGGGGGGGGGGGGAAACATTTTTATTTGGGTACAGTGTTGCATGACCGCACAATTGTCATTTTAAAATGTTACAGCGCTGAAAACTGAAAATTGGCCTGGGCAGGAAGGGGGTGAAAATGCCCAGTATTGAAGTGGTTAAAGAGAACCCTCAGAAAAGTTGTAATATATCTATCACACTCCTTTTACAGGGTTGCTCAAAGTGTAGGGTGAATTTGTGAACTGGTGGATGGCCCCGCGATGCAATCATAGGAAAATAAGGATCTTTACCAGCACGCCTTGGTATTGGCACCGGTACTGTGTTTGTTCAGTAAAGGAAGGGGCCAGTAAATTACATATTTACATGCCCCTTGCCATTATCTCTATCCTGAAATGATCCCCCTGCATCAGCTGTCAGGATAGGAGGGGAAAATGGCAGCGCTGTGGTGGGGGGGCCCAGGCAGCAGAAAGAAGAAAAGGGATGGGAAGAGTTGCGGGGGCAGCATTTACTAATACTGAGCCCCTGTATTTTCTTCTTGAAGCAGCTGAATGCCGGCTGGAGAGGAGGAGCCGCTGCAGGAGAAAAACACAGGGATCAGTTCCAGTTAATGCCGCCACCCGTCCAGGTTCTGGGGGTCAGCAAGGAATGATCGTGTTTTACATGTCACCTGCCTTGATCGACAGGTAGAATATGAATTATGGCTTGCCAACCCCCAGTTTACAGTTAACTGTGAATAAGGGGCCTAGAATTATTGCTCTCACTCCAGCGTATGCAGAAATATGTATAGCGCATTCCATTTATTTTTTTTGATATGTGAGTTTTGACCCTTGTCTCCTGCCTACCTTCTTCTTGCAGGGATAAAGGCACACCGTGCCACATGCCCGGATCCTCCTGGTTTAAGAGGTTGAGCGGTGTTCTTACAATTTTGGGTCCTGCGGTGAGTTACCTCCCGTCCATTGGTACTCGTCCCTAGAGTATAGGGAAAAGTCTGTGCTCTTCCTCCCAAAGAAAGCCAATGTCCAAACAGACGAGTTTATTTTATCTTGCTTGAAACAGATTTGGGAATAGGTTGAAGATAGAGATAACGTAGGTAGAGGGACAGGTTCAGGCACGCGACACCAAACTACCCTATTCTTCACTCAAGCCTGAGTATGAATTGCCCACCCGGATAGATCCCTCTCACAATTCCAGCAGCCGGAGTGAAACACGAACAGTTCCTTTAAGTTGGTCCCCTTCACGGACAAGTCTAAGAGATCCTCTGCCACAGAATCCTTTAGGTACTGAATTAGAACTTTGAAAGTCCCATAGATTAATGAAGACCATAGGTGTCAATGGGACACGCTACAGGTGCTATACTGCAACTCACGAATCCTTCCCTCTGATAGGTAACTAGGCCTCTCCTTCACCATGAATTCCTTCACTGATCCATCGGACAGGTCCTCCCCCAGTTTCCTCTCCTTCAGAGCGGGCCCCCCTCACAGGGGTTCCCTGGGACTCCAATGTGTTGATTGTAGACCCAGTTGAAGGTACTGGGCCTACCTGGAGCATTGTAGCCTCGAGCTAAAGGTGCCCGAGACTCCTCGACCAGTTCACGCACCCCCTGGCCAGCAAGGCCATAGGGCGCGACTTCGCCACCAGGGGTCTTTGGAATCCCCTGACACACCACCCCCATGGGGCACACACTCAGTGGACACACCGCACCTCTGGTGTCTGCCCTTTATGTACCCTTTCCCAGCATGCACAGCAGGCAGAACCCGACCACCACACGGTAGCTGAGAGAGGACACCAATCATACCACAACGCCACCTGCGGTTCAACCCGAGACCTGGGCAACAGCGCCACCTCAGGCCCAGGGGAACTATACACCAGGCAACAACATGGCAGAGCAGAGTCCGTATTGAAAAGAATTGTAGGGTCTGAGCCATACTATTGCCCAGACTACCCCTAAATTTACAGCATAGCGACCCCAGTTTTGGGGGTCCCGCTACAAAAGTATTATGACGCCTGCCTTTACACGCACATGAATTGTAATGGCATCCCAGTCTTATTGTTCTGTGGGATGGCCGCCGGATCACTTCCACCTGAAAGCCCACAGACGTCATGTGAAATTTACACACACACTCTTGGCTTCTGTAGCAGCTTGGAGTGTGTAAAATTTCCTGCTCCCACCATGTTAAGAGTTATACACATACTGAAGATCTCTGTTAAGCAGAGTTAAAAAGAAAAAAGTCAGCTACAGCAATTGAACTCACTGTAAGTACCAGCGGTCTTCTAATCCATATTTTCTACCACAAAAGCCTGATCGAGCCCAAAGAAATCGTGGAAGCTTTCTCTCCAGCCTCACTGTGGTTGCAGCAACCTGATAAAAAGAGGGGGGAAGATAAATGTCTTTATGATGGTGAATTAACTTGTATATTAAACTTCAATTTAATTTTCAAAAATAATAAAAAAAGACACATATGTATATACTGTATGTCCAAAGATCCTTAGGTATTAATCCTTACAGTACCTGAGCTCTCCACAGCTCATCTCTCTCCTGTGCCACCCTCCAGTAAGCGTCTCCCACCATGGCGATCAGCAGATTCAGCATCAGGAGGTTGGTGAGGATGGCGAAGGAAAAATATAAAATATGGAACATTTTCGGAAGGTTCACGGCATTGTTGGTGGGGGAGTTTAGGACATTGAGGAACAACTCAAATGTACTGAAAATAGACATGAGGTAGTCATAGAACCATCCAAACTGGTTGGGATCTTCTGTCTGGAAGATGATGTAAAAAGCTGGCAGAAACAAAACACAAAAAGATTGACCAACATGATCAGTTACATTTAAATATAAAAAAGAAACTCCAGTTTTCCAATATGGGCTTACGTGCATTCTAGTGCATCAATGCATGGGAGCTGCCTGCATAGCTCCCAACTGTCCCTGAATTAGAGCAATGTCTCTTTGTCCCTCTTTCTTCCTTATTTGTCCCTCATTTTGGTCTGATCTATATAGATGTATATAAAATGCACTTTTTATCTATTTAAAAAGTGTTTCCTAGTGCTAAGCCTTTCACCCAAATTTTAAATTGCTGCATTTGTCAATTTTAAAAGCCAATAAAAGAAATGGTAGTGGTAAAAAAAAGCACTTGTCTGCTTTAAGGGGCATGACAGGGGGCGTGTCATATGCCTACATATGTTTCTATTAGGTGTCCCTCATTCCCGTCTTAAAATGTTGGGGGGTATGGAGCTGCATTGTAGAAACAAGGGTTGCAGCCGTCACAGCCAAGCCTAGGCTCTTGCAGGGCTAGATTGGTTTCTCTGCAACTTTCTACCTTGCTCTTCCCCCTAAAGATTTATCAGTGCAATCATGTATTCAGGGATTTGTGTATCTATTCTATAAAGCTTCCATCATTTAACTAAACTAGTACTTGTGACTCCGACCCTCAATCTCCCCAGTGCATGTTTTTCAGTTTCCTTTACAGACTGTTGGGATCCGTCCACTAGGCAATTTCAGGCTTAGATGGGAAGTACTCGGTCAGCACATAAGAGTACACAGCAAACACTGCCGAAGCCAAATGTGATCAATTTTGGTTAAACTACCTTAAGGCTTTGTTTCCACAAGTGCGAATTTGGACACATAAAGTCGCATGACAAGTCACAGCCCATTGATTTCAGTGGCACCCATTCCCATCTACGACTTTGAAAATCAACGGCATTGAAAAGGTTCCTGCACTACTTTGATGTAAATTTTGATGCGACTTTGATCCAGTTTACTTTACAAACTGACTGTCTGTCGGCATGGACCATAGGGTGAGTACATGGAATGAAAACTGGCTACAGGGGCAGGTCCAAAGTGTGGTGATAAATAGCAAGTACTCGGAATGGTCCGGTGTGGTAAGTTGGGTCCCCCAAGGATCTGTCCTGGGACCAATTCTGTTTATTTTTTTCATAAATTAGATAGAGATTGGTATAAATAGCTCAATCTCAGTGTTTGCGGATGATGCAAAGCTAAGCAGGGCACTAACTTCTACACAGGGTGTGGAAACCTTGGAAGAAGACCTAAAAAAAAATAATGGGATGGGCAACTTCATGGAAAATGAGGTTTAATGATGAAAAATGTAAGGTAATGCATTTGGGTGCTAAAAATATGAACTCAAGTTACTCGTTGGGGGGAGAACCACTGGGGGAATCCAGGATGGAAAAGGACCTGGGGGTCCTTGTAGAGAACAGGCTCAGCAATGGAAGGCAATGCCAAGCTGCTGCAAGCAAAGCCAACAGAGTACTGGCATGCATTAAAAAGGGGATTCACTCCAGAGATAAAACGAAAATCCTGCCACTCCACAAGACTCTGGCCTGGCCACATCTTAAGTATGCTGTTCAGTTCTGGCCACCAGTCCTCAAGAAGGATGTACTGGAGCTAGAAAGAATTCAGAGAAGGGCAACAAAGCTAATACAGGGCTTAGAGGATCTCAACTATGGGTAAAGACTACAAGCATTGAACTTATTCTCTCTGGAGAGGAGGCGCTTGAGAAGGGATATGATAGTGATATACAAATGCCTTACTAGTGGCCTTGGCATAGAGAAAAACCTTTTTGGTGAAAAGGAGTTGAAAAATTCACTGAAATTGGAAGGGAAGCGGTTTAACCTTGATCTGCGTAGAGAGTTCTTTACTGTCAGGGCGGTAAGGATGTGGAATTCTCTTCCAGAAGCAGTGGTATCAGCAGGGAGCATTGATAGATTAAAAAAGTATTAAATGGGCATCTAAATGATCACAACATACAGGGATATACTATTGACAAACGCATACACAAACACACACACAGGTTGAACTGGATGGGCTGGTCTTTTCGTGTGTGTGTGTGTGTGTGTGTGTGTACAAAGGATTTTTTTTTAAAAAAAGAGAGAAATTAAATAATTAATTGTGTATAGTGTGAGGGGGTTAACTCGGTAGCGGGTGTGTGTGACCCCCTGGTTGGGCTCCCCACACAAAAACAGGGCCAGCAGACGGAGGTTGTGGTTTTCAAAATCAAAAGGTGCGGTTTATTTCTCTATGTACAGTGACAAAAACACAGCAAAGCCAAAAAGAAACAAACAAAATAAATCCTGGTCAGTTTGACCTCTGACTAAACATGCAGGTTTCCTAAACTAATAACTGGGATCAGCCTGGTGCTGTCCTAGTCCCTAAGTCCCTGGTTTAGTAAAAGTCCAAACAAATAGCCACACAGGCTTTGCCTCACCGCACAGGGGTTCACTCTCCCTAGACAGTCCACACAGGTCTGGGTCCAGGCATGAGCTAACATCTAATGAAGCTGGGAGTTCTTATAGAGGCCTAAATGAGCTGACAAGGTTCAGCTGGTCTCCTCATCTCTGTCTGCACGACGCCCAGCACTCTCCCTAGAGGTATGAGTCATTCATGAGCCCACTAGCCTCAGCTGGGCTTCATCAACTCCCTAGTTGTATAAGTCGGCATAAAGCCTGAATCTGGGAGAAATATATCTAACCCCCTGGATGCAACCAGGTGACTTTACCTTCCTGCTGTCACATACCCCCCCCTCTTGTTTTAACCTCGGGGTTGGAACACCAGCAATCAGGCATTCATGTACTCGAGACAAAGCATCCACATTCCCCATTTGAACGCCAGGGCGATGCTTTACTGTGAAGTTGAATTCCTGTAGGGCCAGGAACCACCTATTCACTCTTCTATTTGTCTCCTTGTTTTGAGCCATCCACTTTAACGGAGCGTGATCCGTAATCATGTCAAAGTGCCTACCTAGCAGATAGTACCGAAGGGAATCTAGAGCCCACTTCACCGCTAAACACTCCTTTTCAACCGTGGCGTAATTTACCTCATGGGACTTCAACTTCCTGCTGAGGTAAATGACTGGGTGCTCTTCCCCGTTCCAGACCTGGGACAATACTGCTCCTAACCCCACATCTGACGCATCACTTTGTACGACAAAGTCTTTAGAGAAGTCGGGTGAGTACAACACTGGCTGGCTACATAAGGCTTGTTTCAAGAATTGGAATGCTGCCTCAGCCTCGGGGGTCCATTTAATCATGACCGACCCTTTCCCTTTCGTCAGGTTGGTTAGGGGCACAGCCTTAGAAGCAAAGTGGGGAATGAAGCGCCGATAATAACCCGCGATTCCCAAAAAGGCTCGTACCTGCTTCTTGCTGTTGGGACGTGGCCAACTCTGGATGGCCTCGACTTTGTTGAGTTGGGGTTTTATTACTCCCCTGCCAATGGTGTACCCAAGATATTTGGCCTCCTCCTGCCCAATGGTACACTTCTTGGGGTTAGCCGTAAACCCCGCTTCCCGGATAGAGTCTAGGACTGCTTGCACTTTTGGCAGATGTGAGGCCCAATCTGTGCTATGGACAATTACGTCATCCAGGTAAGCCGCAGCATACTTCCGATGGGGCCTCAGTATCTGGTCCATTTTCCGCTGGAATGTGGCCGGCGCATTCTGTAACCCGAACGGCATTCTCTTATATTGGAACGCCCCGTCTGGGGTTACAAATGCGGTTTTCTCTTTGGCCGACTTGGCCAGGGGAATTTGCCAATACCCTTTTGTGAGGTCAAGAGTCGTCATGTATCGGGCTGTTCCCAGCCGGTCGATCAACTCATCTATACGTGGCATGGGGTAGGTGTCAAATTTTGTAACTTTGTTCAACTGACGAAAATCGTTACAAAATCGCCAGCTCCCATCCGGTTTAGGCACCAACACAATGGGACTAGACCAATCACTTTGGGACTCCTCTATCACCCCTAAGTTCAGCATTTTCTGTACTTCCTCCCGTATTGCCTCCCGTCGGGCCTCTGGGATCCGATAGGGTTTTAACTTCACCCTTTCACCGGGCGGGGTAATAATATCATGCTCTACCCCAGATGTTTGTCCCGGCAGCTCAGAGAACACCTCCTTGTTGCGAAGCACAAACTCCTTAACCTCCTGTTGTTGGGGTTGTGACAAGGTGGCTGCTATTCCAACCTCCGGAATCACGCAACCAGTTTGAGCTGGTGACCAAGTTTCTGCGACTAGGGACTCTCTATCCCTCCAGGCTTTCAACAGATTAACGTGATATATCTGTTCGGGCTTTCGCCTTCCTGGTTGTCTGACCTTGTAATTCACTTCGCTCACTTTTTCCATTATGTCGTAGGGGCCTTGCCATTTGGCAAGGAATTTACTTTCAACCGTAGGGACAAGTACCAATATCCTATCCCCCGGGGAAAAGGTACGGGTCTTTGCTCCACGGTTGTACACTCTCTGCTGTGCCAACTGCGCTTGGGCCAAATGTTCCTTCACGATGGGCATTACCTGTGCAATTCGATCTTGCATCAGGGCGACATGCTCAATCACACTCCTGTGGGGAGAACTCTCACTTTCCCAAGTTTCCTTGGCAATATCCAACAGCCCTCTTGGGTGTCTCCCATACAGTAACTCAAAGGGGGAGAATCCCGTAGAGGATTGGGGCACCTCCCTAATAGCAAACATCAAATAAGGAAGTAGACAGTCCCAATCCTTTCCATCTCTATCCACCACTTTCTTCAACATTTGTTTTAGGGTTTTGTTGAATCTTTCAACCAGCCCATCGGTTTGGGGGTGATACACAGATGTACGCAATTGCGTCACTTTGAGCAATTTACACAGCTCTTTCATAACCCGGGACATAAAGGGTGTACCTTGGTCCGTAAGCAGTTCTTTACAAATACCCACCCGGCTAAAAACAAGAGATAGCTCTTTGGCTATGGTTTTGGCCGAGGTATTTCTGAGAGGGATCGCTTCTGGATAACGGGTGGCATAGTCCATTATAACCAATATGTACTGGTGCCCCCTAGCGGACTTGATTATAGGACCTACCAAATCCATTGCGATTCTCTCAAACGGGACCTCAATGATGGGTAGAGGGACCAGCGGGCTACGGAAATGTGGCATCGGGGCCGACCTCTGACACACAGGGCAGGAGGAACAATAATTTTCTATGTCCTTCATCACCCCAGGCCAATAGAATCTCTGTAATACCCTCTCTCGGGTTTTCTCTGTCCCCAGATGACCTCCAAGAATGTGCCCATGGGCCAACTCCAACACCAACTTCCTGTAAGGTTTGGGCACCACCAGCTGCTCAACGGTTTCTTCTGCCCTTTTTGCCACCCGATACAGTAGGTCCTTCTCTACGCTGAAGTATGGGTAAGTGCAGGTATTATCTGGGTTCACTAACTCGCCATCTATTTCCACTACGTTTTCCCGTGCCTTTATTAGGGCGGGGTCTTTTAACTGTTCTGTGGCAAAATTTTCCCTGTGAACCTCCAGATCAGAAAACTCCACAGACGGTAGGTTTTCGTCTGAGGAGGTGGGCTCCTCTCCAGTTTCTTGAGTCTCCCCTGCAAATACTGACAAGGGAAATTCTGGAGAGTCCTCACCACTCTCAGAGGAGTTCTGGCTATCAAATTCCTGGTACATAGGGGCACCAGTGGGGGGCTCAGGATCATCCCACAGTTCCCAGAACTTCGGAAAATCCCTTCCCACAATGGCGTCATGCGGTAACTGAGATACTAAGCCCACTGGATGAGAGAGGGTACCTTTGGGGGTCTCGAAACACACTGTAGTCACTGGATACTCTCGGGTGTCCCCATGCACACAAATAACAGCTACCTTGCTATTCCCAGAGACCTCTGTTTTAACTAATTCAGCCTTTATCAGGGTCACAAGGCTACCTGAATCCAGTAATACCACAACATTTCTACCATTAATACACATTTTGCATAAATGTTTCTCAGTTCCTCGAATGGCAGTGCATGCGACTGTCGCACACAGCGACTGACGTCTGCCCGTCAGAAAGTCACACTGCATGGGTTCCTCCACAACCGGGCAATTGCTGCAATATGTCCCGCTTGCCGGCAGCGGTAGCAAACAATCCATTTGGCTGCCTCTTGAGCCCCTGACTTCCCAGGCTGTTCTCGCCAAACTTTGGGTAGAGCTCCCACCCTCTCACTCTCTCCACCCTCACCCCTTGGAATCCTCTTATCCGCCCCTGGGGATGGTCTGGTCTTAGGGTGGAAAGTCCGAGTGTCTCTGGAAGAGGCCGTCAGGTTCTCTGTAGCCAAGTATTTCTCTACACGATCCACAAGACCACCGGCCGTCTCTGGGTCTCCATGGCTTACCCACTTTTGGATGGCAGTAGGAAGAGCTCTCAAAAACCGATCCATTACAACACGTTCCACAATCTCTGGTGCGGACAAAGTCTCTGGCTGTAGCCACTTCCTGCTCAGGTGAATGAGATCATACATTTGAGACCTGGGGGGTTTTCCAAGCTGGAAAGTCCAGTTATGCACACGCTGAGCCCGGACAGCCAGGGTGACACCCAGCCTTGCCAATATTTCAGCTTTTAGCATCACATAGTCTTTTGCTTGGTCAGGCTCTAGGTCATAGTAAGCCTTCTGCGATTCACCAGTTAACAGAGGAGCCACCAGTCCAGCCCACTGCTCCTCAGGCCACTTTTCTCTTTCAGCAGTCCTTTCAAATGTGGTCAAAAATACCTCTGGATCATCCTCTCCAGTCATTTTTGTCAATAAACGACTCACCCCAAAGGACGCGGTATTAGTGGGACGGCTTTCCTCACTGGTCTGCGGACGTTGCTGCATTACTGCTTCCATTTGTTGTAGTCTCTGCTCTTGCTTCTGTAACAGGTCTATGAAGCGGGCCTCAGATTGCTGCTGGGCTTGTTGATGAGCTTGCTGCTGGGCTGCAAGGCTCCTTTGCAAACCTGCATTTGTCTGCTGTTGATTGGCATTTGCTAGAGCCAGCTGTTTCAGTATCTCCTCCATGCTGGCTTAAAAAAAACTGCCACTGGTTCTCCACCAACTGTGAGGGGGTTAACTCGGTAGCGGGTGTGTGTGACCCCCTGGTTGGGCTCCCCACACAAAAACAGGGCCAGCAGACGGAGGTTGTGGTTTTCAAAATCAAAAGGTGCGGTTTATTTCTCTATGTACAGTGACAAAAACACAGCAAAGCCAAAAAGAAACAAACAAAATAAATCCTGGTCAGTTTGACCTCTGACTAAACATGCAGGTTTCCTAAACTAACAACTGGGATCAGCCTGGTGCTGTCCTAGTCCCTAAGTCCCTGGTTTAGTAAAAGTCCAAACAAATAGCCACACAGGCTTTGCCTCACCGCACAGGGGTTCACTCTCCCTAGACAGTCCACACAGGTCTGGGTCCAGGCATGAGCTAACATCTAATGAAGCTGGGAGTTCTTATAGAGGCCTAAATGAGCTGACAAGGTTCAGCTGGTCTCCTCATCTCTGTCTGCACGACGCCCAGCACTCTCCCTAGAGGTATGAGTCATTCATGAGCCCACTAGCCTCAGCTGGGCTTCATCAACTCCCTAGTTGTATAAGTCGGCATAAAGCCTGAATCTGGGAGAAATATATCTACCCCCCTGGATGCAACCAGGTGACTTTACCTTCCTGCTGTCACAATAGTAATACATATGATAGAATATGTAGAGAGGAAAAAAAAGAGGGGGGGGCAGGGGAAAGTACCTAAAGGTTTTGTTGTCCCTTCCAGGCCAGTGGAGCATTTCAGGGGGCTCCTTCCTCTCAATGTATCTTCTCTTCAGAAGATTTAATCTTGTTAATTTCATATACCCATTCAGTCATAGAGGGAGTTTTTCACCAATATCTTGCAATGATGGTATTGGCAGCAGAAAGTATATGGCGTAAATGGTCTTTCCGGATAGATTTAATGATCCAGGTAGGGTGATGAGTAAGTTAGGCGGAAGAGATGTGTCCATAATTTTATTACAGATTTGGAAAATGTTGTTGTCAGATTTAGGTGGATCAAAATTATGCAGATCACTAGGATATTTATACCATCAAGATATGATTTTTTTTAATTCCATTTTTAATGTCTGGTAGACCTTGAGAGTTTATGGGTTAACAGCAAGGATTTATTCTAATCAGATGGAGAAATGGGTATACCAAGCTCTTTTTTCCATTTAGATAGAAAGGATGAGGCCTGGGATCTGGGATTAAGGTCTTGAAGAAGCATTTTATATAACCTAAACAGTACATGGATTGGTTGCTGCTCCTGTAAGAGAAGACTCTCTCTAATCCAGAAAGAGATCTTTTAAATGAAAAAGATCAATTTAGGAGAGTGAATAAATGTATGAAGCCAATGCTGTTGCAAACATAAAGATCTTCCGGATACCAGAGCCGGAAGCAAGGATTGTAGAGAGGGAAACTGCTCATTAACCAATGTTTGGACAGTCCTAGTATTGTCTATTATTTTCCAAGTTAGAAAGAATTGAGAATGTAGTCAGGGCCGGATTAACATAGGGGCTATTGGAGCTGCAGCTCCAGGCCCCTTCCTCAAGATAGGTCCATTTGCCCAAAAAAAGAAAATAAATCGACTTCGAGGGTTGTAGCTCGACAACCAGGGGCCAGAAGCTACATACAGAGTGGCCAGTTTAAATGCAAGCTGACACACTCTGTTGCAGACTGAGAGGATGAGATCACAGTGCTTATAATAATTATTTGTATATTACTTATGGTAATTAACCCCTTGCCACCCAGGCCAATTCTCTCCTACATGTAAAAATCATCTTTTTTTTTTTTGCTAGAAAATTACTCGGAATCCCAAACATTATATATTGTTTTAGCAGACACCCTATGGTATAAAATGGTGGTCTTTGCAACTTTTTTTGTTACACAATAATTGCGCAGCAATTTTTCAAACATGTTTTTTTTGGAAAGAAACTTTCATTCATAAAAAAAAAACAAAAAAAACACTAAAGTTAGCACAATTTTCTTTTTGTTGTATACTAAGCGATTCTTTAATTTTTTTTTACAGGTACATGTTTAGAGTTACAGAGGAGGTCCAGTGCTAGAATTTTTGCTCTCGCTCTAACGATCGTGGAGTATGTAACCTGTGTGTATCTGGCTCTGATACTAGCCAGTGCCTACCCAGCCACTGACTAGTATCTCTCCCCAGCCTGTCCCTACACACCCTCTCACCTGCTGACCTGTGGATGGGGGAATCACTCCTGTAGTGTTATTGTGTTATGCCAGTGAATACAATGATCAGTGTTGCTAACTAGAGCTGGCAGCACTGATTGTTTTGGGAAAAACCTGACAGGCTGGTTGTACTGAAGTCGATTAATTGATTGACTTGTGTAAAACCAGCTAGCCCATGCATAGATCGACTATGGCTGGTCTCTGCTTAATTGGCTTAATTTCAATCCATGTATGGCCCGCTTAACCACTACGCAGACCCTAAACATCCTTCCACAAACCTTTTTACTTCCCAGATTCCTTCATCCTCCTCACCTGTACATAGTGCCCACTGTCATACTCTCCACACTTCTCTCCTATACATAGTGCCCGCTGTCATACCCTACACACTCCTCTCCTGTACATAGTGCCCGCTGTCATACGCTTCTCTCCTATACATAGTGCCCACTTTCATACCCTCCACACTCCTCTCCTGTACATACTGCCAACTGTCATATCCTCCCCACTCTTCTCCTGTACATACTGCTCACTGCTTTACCCTCCACACTCCTTATGTACATACTGCTTAGTATCATAACGTCTACACTCCTCTCCTATACATACTTCCCACTTTCATAAACTCCTCTATTGTACATAATGCCATTTGTCATACCCTCCACACTCCTCTCCTGTAAATACTGCTCGCTGTCATACCCTCCACATTCCTCTCCTGTACATACTGCCCATTGTCATACCCTCCACACTCCTCTCCTGTGCATACTGCCCACTATCATACCATCCACACTCCTCTCCTGTACATACTGCCCACTATCATACCATCCACACTCCTCTCCTGTACATACTGCCCACTGTCATATCCTCCACACTCCTCTCCTGTAAATACTGCTCGCGGTCATACCCTCCACATTCCTCTCCTGTACATACTGCCCATTGTCATACCCTCCACACTCCTCTCCTGTGCATACTGCCCACTATCATACCATCCACACTCCTCTCCTGTACATACTGCCCACTATCATACCATCCACACTCCTCTCCTGTACATACTGCCCACTGTCATACCCTCCACACTCCTCTCCTGTACATACTGCCCACTGTCAAACCCTCCACACTCCTCTCTGGTACATACTACCCTCTGTCATACTCCTCTCCTGTACATACTGCCCACTGGCATACCCTCCACACTCCTCTGCTGTGCATACTGCCCACTGTCAAACCCTCCACACTCCTCTCCTGTACATAGTGCCTTCTGCCATACCTCTGCACTCCTCTCCTGTACATAGTGCCCACTGTTAGACTCTCCATATTCCTCTCCCTCACCTGCACATACTTCCCACTTTTATACCACCCATACTCCTCCCCTATGCCTTTTACCCACAAAAACTGTTCTTTAAAATTATACCGAATATCCTCAAAGTTACCAGCTCTAGAATGGGCACACTTTTGTTAGTTCAACTAAAGAAAATCTTCTCAGTCCTCCATATTTGTTCTTCCCATTATTAGTTCTTAATTTTGTGATTACTACTGTGATGTATAGGGGATCTTAGCTACTCTAAATATAGCACTTGTAAAAAAAAGTGTCCCTGAAAATATTTTTGAAATGTTGGCAACTATGCACTGCCCAAGGGCCACCGGGTCAGTAGGGGGCCCCATGAGAGGCTCCTGGGATTCTGTGATATTAAAGCGGTAGTAAACTTCGCTAACATTACTACTTTTTAGAGACCCTGAGGTAGCTTATGCCACAATGTACAAGTATGCACAGCATATTAGCACATTAGGGTACACTTAAATTGTCAGACTGAGCCCTCCAGCGCTGTGATCAATCCGGCGGGCCCAGGCTCTTCCATCTTCACCAGTCTTCCTTCTGGGTTCTGTGCCTTCAGTCACTTGCCTTGGCCAAGATGTGTTGATGTCATTCCCACGCATGCTCATCTGCATCCTCTCTCTCTCATCCCCCCTTTGTCTCTCATTCTCACTCCCTTACCCCTCTCTCATCCCCGTCCTCTCTCTCTCTCTCATCATCCCTCTCTCTTTCTCTCATCCTCTCTCTCTCTCTCTTTAATTAAATTTGTTATAACAAAAAATTGTTTGCATTTTTATTTATTTATTATTTATAAAAGGCCCCACCAAAATACTCAGCACCAGGCCCATGATGTTCTTAATCTGGCCCTGAATGTAGTAATGGAGGGAATTCAGGGTTGGAAAATAAAGGAGTAATTGGACCAATATAGTTAGAAATAAATCCCTTTACTAAGAAAATTGCCCCACAATTGAATTGTCAAAGATACCAATATAGGCATATCTTCTGGTTTTGGATGGGATTCGGGGCTTACCCAGGGCAATTAGGTCAGTTTTAAAGGCAAACTATCATAATATATACTGTATACTACACATGAGTTCCTCAGAAGCTCAACTTGGTACATAACCCTTCTGTGGCATAAAGGCTGGATTCCTGGAAAACACTGAGCCATGAGTTGGACCCAGTATTGAGGTTCTGGTCGCTAGGGAAAGAGCCTAGGCACACAAGCCCCTTCACTACCAGGGCCCTCCATCACCTTTGCCAAGTCACACCACTTTCCGACTGGCTGGTTGCTTATGAAGTGTGCACTCGACACTAGTACTGACGTTTTTGGCAATGGCAATACATCCTCCTCTATTTAGATTCACTGCACGTTAGAGAATATGCAGTACAGATATCAATCGCATCTTGTCCCTGGGTGTGAACCCTGTTCTGTGATATGCCAAGCTTGCATGCAGATCTTTAAGATTGTCAGACCAGGCAAAGTTATGTAGCGCCCTGCCCCTATTGGGTAGGCGCTATTTGTAAATTTAGTTGTCTGAGCTGTAGTTTAGCTCAGAATAATTGTGTAAATTACTGTTTCTGTTTCAGTCCAGCTGTGCTTTGCATATTTACACTTGACTGTAGGTGTCGCTGTCACCACAGGTCAAGGTTGGAAATGCAGCAGGCTGGATGTTTTGAGTACCTCTTGTCCAGAAACCGCTCAGTGGGATTGGTCCCCCTGCTGTGCATTCTGGGAGAGGGTACTTAAAGGACAGACACCATCTTCTGGGGCTCTCTGACCTGATGGCCCTCCTGGCCTAAGGTGTACTGTAGCAGTTTCCTGCCTCGGGTCGGCTGGCCCGAGACCTCGTTACTGGAAGTAGGCCCAGGAGTTTCTGGGACCTACTAATCAGGGGTGGTCCTTTGCTGTCTTGCATGCGGGAAGAAGTCGAGCAATTGAGGAGACCAGGGGAGGACTTTTCCCAGGAGAGGACCGAGCAAAAAGGCTGGTGCCTCGGGAAGAGCCTGGAGACTCAATTGGAGGACGCATCCCTACATATCTACCTCACAGTATCGCTGGATTGGCTGAAAGAAACTGGTACTGTGTGACTGTACTTATACTTTGTAAAAGTTGTGAATTCTTCAAGTCTGTGGTTAATAAACTTAAAAACTATGCAACATTTTAATAAAAATAAGAACACTTTACTACCACCTACTAACACACCTTCTGCACCTAGTATGAGGAGCTCACACCATCTCTCTATCTCTGTTGGAATCTTTTTATTTTATTTTATTGAGAATGTAATAAAAGAGGAACCTGAACACACAAAAAAAAGTAAGAAGGAACGCCCAAAGCTAGTAGGGAGATATCACTGTCAAAATATTCGACATATAAGAATCATTAAAGGACTGACTCACCAGACTCAACCTAAAGGTATAATAAAACTATTGAGTGTATTGATCATTTAAGCTTTAAAATCTACTGTATAATTAATCTTCAGAACTCTTTACTTACCAGTTGTATATCCAAAAATTACCACAATCATCAGCCAGCAAAACCGTAGCAAGTCTCCAAAAATCATCTGCAGAAACAAAATAAGTAGGATTTTTTTCACACACCCAATATATTGGACACATATCAGATTCCCTATTAGTTCATTTGATGGATGTGTTGCAAATCAAAGCTCCACAAAAAAGGGAACAATTTGCTTTTGGCAAGAACTTTCCCAACATCTACTTCAGTTCACAATGCAACACGGCACGTCTACTAAAATCATTCACATTGATTGGTCCTTGCAGGTTGTGCATGTCCAGCCCAAAGCTTCCTGCCCTATTCTCAAGTCAACTTACTTTATGGATCATGATGGTGAAAGGTCCAAGCATTTGGAATCCACGTGCAAAATACATGACATAGCACCAGCCCAGCACAAGTAATATGCACATCGGCACCACCTCTCCATCTGTGTCCGTCAGTCGGAGAACCAGGGTCACAAGCACAAAACAAGGCAAGGCGATTCTGTTGGCAAAAAATATTTTAGTTGCCTTGCTCATATGCACAAAATACATATCAAAGAAACAAACATGAAAAAAAAATGCAGCTAATGGTTATTTAAAGTAATTGTAAAGGCTCCAATATGCCTGTCAAATGCCTCTGAAAAAATATCTGCAGTACCACTGCTGAACACGACCCACTGAAACGAACCCCGTCACACAGCAACGTTGTGCAATGTACGTGGTTGAAATGCAGTGGTGTAACATTTACAGGGTTCGAACAGGCAGCAAGGAGGGGACATATCACATTTTCATAGCCTGTCAAGTGCCTTTGAAAAGCAATTTGACGGTAGATTGTGTCTCAAAGGCACAGCAGAGACAGCCACATGTGTAAACATAATCTAAAGCCTTGTACACACAGGGCTGAATGAAAAAAAAAACAACTGATGAGGTTGCTGTACTAACTATGCAATGTTAGTGTAGTGCCTGCCCCTCTCCTCTCTCCGTGCGGCTCGCACTGTCTCTCGTCTAGGGGTATCTGGTAGGGTGGAGAGAGAGAGAGCGGGTGGGCTACGCCTAGCCTCCACCACATGGGAATACCTGTGGTATCAGCAATGTCTTGTTTACCTTCGGGTCTGTGCTGTGCACCCGGATCCTCCCTCCAAGAGTCACCGTGAACTTCGTCCGCCAGGAAGTGAGCCTCACACCATTAAAGTCCAACACTCCTTTATTAGAACACACCATACAGGGACTTCCTTGATAGATAGGACAGAAAAGGAGGTGTGAGTGTGAATAGGCCCAGACACAAATTCGCTCCTCCACTCTCCTCCTGGAGAGTGGGATATGGTCTCCGCACGAGAGGAAGGGGATCCTTCTGGACGGTCTCCGTCAAGAGACTCACCCGTCACCGGCAGTCTGCTGCACCGGGTCTTCGAGTGAGGAGCTCTCCCCGGTCCATTGCGTCTTACTCAGATTCAGGCCTCCATCCCCAAAGTGCCTTAGGACCCTTCCCTCGTGGAACTCAGTGTTGGACACTGAGCTCCGGACCTTCTTGCAAGTACCTCATCCCAGGGCTGAAGGTGCCTGGGGTGGAACACGATCTCCGGTGGTCCTCTAGGCCGAGGCCTCCTAGAGGACGGGCACGAACCCACATCCGCAAGCTGAAGGTGCTTGGGACGAAGACCCCGTGACCAAGATGGCCGGCCCCTTTATCCCCTCTCCCAGCAAGCACGGCGGGTTCCCCGCCCCACCATACCGCTACCGAGAGAGGACAAAAAGGAGGCTCAACACACAGTGAGATTCGTCCCTCCGGCCACGGTGACAGCGCCACCTGGTGGACCGCAGGGAACATAGCACTGATGTCACAGCTAGATTCAAAAAATGCACCCGGGAAAGTAAGTACCCGCTACATTAGTATAGTGAGCTCCCTGCTGTGCTATTGTGTTCTGACAAGCGGACCCCACCAGAACACACCGGTCAGCACTTGCAACCATTGGCTGCAAGCGCTAATCAGATGCCTATCGGCTACAGGTTTTCCAGCATGCTTATTCGACAGAAGCAAGTTGTGAGACCAGCTTCTGTCGGATGAGGAGGTGTACATGAGCTGAAAGACAGCCGGTTACTGCCAAACAAACCATTTTTGACCAGTTTTCAGCCCGTGTTTACCTTGCTTAACTATGCTACCTTCACAGGTTATTCTGACTGGTGTATACTGGTATTGATATACAGTATACTGATATAATTGTGCTATTGGTATATTGTCTATCATAGATTCTGAACAAAAATTCCTGTTTCTCTGAGATAAGGCTGGTGTCTACAGTGTGCATTACTATGTATGTTCAGTCTAACCCAACCTCTCTCAATCTTTGTATCCAAGAGAAACCCCTTAAATAGTTTGCAGGTCTTGGGGGAACCCTTACAAATTCAATTCATCGGGATCAAATGGGAAAATGCCCCTCACATTGGTGGTCATGAGGAAGAATACACGCCTAACATTGGTCAGAATGCCACACCTAATGACAGCTAAAAAAATCATTGGTGTCATGCTGCTGGTTCTGCCAAGTGTTGTAGGCCCTGGAATGTAGGCACCATCAGATAGGAGGTCCATAAGTTATAGCTCAGGGCACTCCTAGTCTGGATGAACTCTAGGGTTCCATGGAACCCTGGTTGAGAATGGTTGGTCTAACCAATTGTAGCACTTACCCCCAATTAAGGGACCGGCTGGTTTTGTTTTGGGTCATGCACACTACCAGGCTTCCGTTGTCAGGGTATAGAAAGTCTTTAGAAAAAGTCAATGTCCACACAAATGTAAAACCTAAACAGGAAGGCTTTATTTTCCTTTTGCTGTGGGAACTTGTAGAGAAAGCAGGAAACAAGAGAAGTATAGGGGAAGGTTCAGGCACGCAGCACTAAAGGCACACAGAATTTTATCAACGTCGCCACTCAAGCCTGAGTGGGTATTGCTCACCCGGATAGTTCAGTTTCCTTCAGTCCTAGCACCCGGAATGATGCACGGATCTATCTTTAACAGTCTCTGTTACAGACCCTGAGGTGAATCTGAGGATGCATTCAGGAATCCTCTGCCACAGGATTTTTAAAGTCCCAAACCTCCTAGCCAAGCAATAAGAGAGAACCTTTATGCCAGATTGGCCTATTGCAGGGCCTTTAAGTTCTTGGATCCCTCCTTGAGTAGGTTGCCAGGCCTCTCCCGAGACAGCAGTACCATCGCCAGTCTCCTCTGGGGAAACGTCCTCCCATGGCTTTCCTCCTCAAGAGCAGACTTCCCAAAGATGGGTAGCATGGGATCCTCTTCAAAAGTGTAGGCCCCAGCCAGCAGAGCTGGCCCTACCAGGCAGCGATGCAGCCTCGGGCTGAAGGTGCCCGGGGCTGGAACACATGCGCGCACCCCGTGCCATGTGGGCCACGAGGCGCCCACACCAACCACCCCGATCAAAGGCGTCTGCCCCTTATGTACCCCCTCCCAGCATGCACAGTGTGATAACCACGCCCACTGCACGGCTGCCGAGAAAGGACACCCAATGTGCTGTGATACCCCTGTATTTCAACCTGGGCCGGTGGTGGCAGTGCCACCTACAGAAGAACAGGGAACACAACTGCCAGGCAGTATCACACCCAGAGCAGAAGCAAAATTTAGAACAATCAGCTGGTCTGAGCCTAACTACTGGCTCAGACTACCCCTAAATTTAACATAGCGTCCCAATATTTGATATTTGAGAGGGGCGCTAAACACACCCCCCTACAGAAAAGACACTGTCCCCAGTGGCTGAGGAAATCAAAATCCTTTAATCCTGAAGATTTTTGATAAAAAGAAAAAAATATAAAAACTATTGACCTGGTACCTAAACCAAAATTTGGGAAGGGAGAAAGAAAAGGAAGAAAAGCACACACCATAACATTACAAAATATAATGACATAGCTCTCCAGATATGACACTTCAACTTTTCATATGCAAATTTATACCACCACCCCATCACTGACTATCTACCCCACCCCATTCTCCGGTGGTCTCGTCAGCAGCTCCGGCACCTGCAAGAAACACAGACAACATGCATGGAAATGCAAACATCCTAACCACTAATCGCAGTCTATTTACAAAGAAGCAAACTGTTTCCCCCGAGAGGAAGCAGTTCCCTTCTTAAAAAGTTTTAGATGCTAAGCCTAGCATAAAAAGTTTTCCTAATCCTGCAGACCACTGCCACCTAGTGTCGGCAGAGTCACAAAGTCCTTTTACTGGTTACACAGGGGTTGCAACACAAATACAAGAAACATCCCATTGCTGACCACTAAGTTCTCTCACCACAATATCCTGACTGACTAATCCCCAGAGTTCACTCAGAGGAAAAAAACTGTTCTTTTCAGAGAGAAGAAGAAAAAACAAACACGCTCTCTGTGTCTTCCTCTTTTTTTTTGGAGCAATGAACCTCTTTCAGTAGAGGACAAACAAATTGTCAATCCAGGGTGCGCCTTTCTGTGCAAATATAGGGAACAATAGCAAAGTCAAGTTCCTATCTCAGAGTTTCAAAGATAAAAACTTGGATCCGGGAGGGTTACAAGTCTTCCGCGCTCATCCTGGGTAGTAATGGAATGCACAACATCCTTTTCTCCCTGGGCAGCAAAGTACAACTCGGTCAGCGTGGATGTGCCGACCATAGTTTCTGTAACGTACCTTAGGTGTGAGCCTGACGTGCGGAGAGGGACCTTCCGTACAACCCCGGCTCGGAGACCACTGGAGTGGGGACAGTGGTGGTAAGAGCACGGTGAGGTAAGGGTGCCTGTCTGATCCTCACTGCTTGGAGTGGTGGAGCCGAGTGGAGACTGGAACAGCTGGTTCCGGAAGCAGCGGATGCAGGTCAGCAGGTTCAGCTTGCAGAGCAGAGGATGCAGGTCAGCAGGTGCCGGTTTGCAGAGCAGGGATGCAGGTCAGCAGGTGCAGGTTTGCAGAGCAGGGATGCAGGTCAGCAGGTGCAGGTTTGCAGAGCAGGGATGCAGGTCAGCAGGTGCAGGTTTGCAGAGCAGGGATGCAGGTCAGCAGGTGCAGGTTTGCAGAGCAGGGATGCAGGTCAGCAGGTGCAGGTTTGCAGGTGCAGGTTTGCAGAGCAGGTATGCAGGTCAGCAGGTGCAGGTTTGCATTGCAAAGGATGCAGGTCAGCATGTGCAGCTTGCAGAGCAGAGGATGCAGGTAAACTGGTGCAGGTTTGCAGAGTCAGACAAGCCGGGTCATACACATCAAGGTAAACATCACAAGTGGCAGGCAGAGAGTAGTCAAAGTCCAGGCCGAATCTTGGCAACAGGGAGACTGGCAGATAACTGAGCAGGGTCAAACGAGCCGAGGTCAGGACTGGAGACAGAAGCGTGGTCAGGAAGCCGGGTCAAACACAGGAACAGGATACAAGCTCAGGAACTCAGGGAACAGAAGCAGATCAAACCGCAAGGGGCAACATCTCTGGAATGTCTTTTATAGGAAGTACATGGGAGGAGCAAGGGGTTCAGAGTTCAACAGTAATCATACACCAAGCAGAGTAGTCTAATGGATCAGATAGGTTATCCAGCAGATCAGGCAGGGAACTGTCCAGCATCTCAGATAGCTCCGCTGGAAGAGTCAATGCCAGACACAGAAGAGGTCCCAGGTTCAAGCCCAGCATGTCCCTGACAGTGCCCCCCCCTTAAGGGCAACCTCCGGGTGCCCAATAGAGCTCTTTTCTGGGGGTGACTGCGAAAAAAGGCCTGGATTAACTCTCGGGTGTGAATGTTCTGTTGGGGTTCCCAGGAGTTCTCCTCCAGACCGTACCCCTTCCACTTGATCAGGAATTGAAGCTGGTTCCCTCTTCTTCGGCAGTCCAAGATGGCCTCCACCTCGAACTCCTCATCCCCGTCAATGATTACAGGCTTGGGTGGTCCCGATCCCCTGTCTGGGAACGGGTCGGGCACTGCGGGTTTCAGCAAGGAAACGTGAAAGACTGGGTGAATCTTCAACGACTCCGGTAAGGCAAGTTCAGAGGAGACCTCGTTTAATTTCCGTTTTACTGGGAAAGGACCGATGAACTTGGGTGCCAGTTTCCTTGCGGGGCAAGCCATCTTAAGGTTGGTGGTCGATAACCATACTTGGTCACCCTGTTGCAGGCATAATTCCCCTCTTCTTTTCCTGTCAAAGATCCTTTTATTGGCTGCTTGTGCCTTAGTCATGGCTTCCTGCAATATCCTGCTGTTACGGGTCAGGAAATCAACAATACTCTGGACCGCTGGGACTGTTGAATCAGGGATGAGATCAGGTAAGAAGGTCGGGTGAAACCCGTAGTTGGCAAAAAATGGCGATTGACCTGTAGCCGAATGACTGGCGTTGTTAAAGGCAAACTCTGCCAAGGGTAGTAAAGCTACCCAGTCGTCTTGAACGAAGGTGGTGAAGCATCTGAGGTACTGTTCGAGCGTCTGATTCGTTCTTTCGGTTTGCCCGTTAGTTTGGGGGTGATAGGCCGAGGACATGGACAACTCAATCTTCAGGACCTTGCACAAAGCCTTCCAAAAGCGAGAGGTGAACTGCACCCCTCTATCCGAAACGATGTCCGCAGGGACCCCATGTAGCCTTACTACTTCCCTAATGAAGACCTGGGCAGTTTCCATGGCAGAGGGCGTGCCTTTGAGAGGCACGAAGTGGGCCATCTTGGATAGACGGTCAACCACTACAAAGATGGCTGTGCAACCTTCAGACGGGGGGAGTTCCACTATGAAGTCCATGGCAATCATTTTCCAGGGACGGTCAGGGACTGGTAAGGGTCTGAGCAGACCCCAGGCCTTGCTTCTAGTGGTCTTGCTACGGATACAGGTGGCACATGAACCTACATATTCCCTGCAGTCTTTTTCAAGATCCGGCCACCAAAACGTGCGTTGAATCAGTTCAAGGGTTTTATGCATTCCGAAATGGCCTGCCAGGGGATGATCATGACACAAGTTTAACACTGTGACTCAAACTTCTTCTGGCACAAAGATTTTGTCATTCTTCCAAAGTAACCCGTCCTTGGGTACGAGAGTGATTTCAGAGGGACCAGACACACCTGTAGAAGCTTGCTTCAAGACAGACATCAGGCTAGTTTGTAAAAGTAAGAAGTTGCCTTCCGATAGAATGGTATCTGGAGCTGACACCTCTTTTGGATCATCAAACATGCGGGAAAGAGCGTCTGGTTTGGTGTTCTTGGAGCCTGGCCGGTAAGTTATGTGGAACGAGAACCTAGAGAAAAATAGTGCCCAACGTGCCTGGCGTGGTCTTAGACGTTTGGCAGCTCTCAGATACTCTAGGTTCTTGTGGTCTGTGTAAATGAGTATAGGATGTGCTGCTCCCTCCAACAAGTACCTCCACTCCTCAAGGGCAGATTTAATGGCCAGGAGCTCCCGGTCTCCAACATCATAATTCCTCTCGGATGGGGTAAGCTTACGGGAGAAGAAGGCTACCGGGTGTATCAAGTCCTTGAGACCTTGGCGCTGGGAGATAACAGCTCCAACCGCTGTCTCTGAGGCATCTACCTCAAGTAGATACGGTAGGGCAGGATCGGGATGACTTAGGATAGGAGCAGACGTAAAAAGTATTTTTAGGTTTGTGAAAGCAGCCTGTGCTTCAGATGCCCACTGGAATCGAGCATTTTGCTTCGTTAGCTGTGTAATCGGGGAAATAATAGCAGAGAATCCCTTGATAAACCTCCGATAAAAATTGGCAAAGCCAACGAAGCGCTGCACCCCCTTTTTATCTGAAGTGCAGGCCAATCCAGAATGGCTGAAACCTTCTGTGGGTCCATCTTGAATCCCTCTGTAGAGATCACTAGGCCAAGGAACTGGATACTCTGTCGCTCGAATTCACACTTTTCTGGTTTTGCGTACAGTCCATGCTGGCGGAGACGACAGAGTACACTCTTGACGTGTTTCCGGTGCTGCTCAAGAGAGGAGGAAAAAATCAAAATATCATCAAGATAGACAACTACATAAATGTCCAGACAGTCTCTGAAAACATCATTGACTAGATGCTGAAAGGTGGCAGGGGCGTTACATAGGCCGAAGGGCATTACTAGGTATTCGTAATGGCCGAACCTGGTACGAAAGGCAGTCTTCCATTCATCCCCTGCTCGGATGCGTACCAGGTTGTACGCCCCCCGCAGGTCTAATTTGGTAAACACAGAGGAAGTCCTGAGTCTTTGAAAAAGTTCAGGTACCAGAGGCAGAGGGTACCGGTTCTTGACCGTGATTTTATTTAATTCCCGGTAATCTACACAGGGCCGAAGAGAATGGTCTTTTTTCTCCACAAAGAAGATTCCTGCCCCTGCTGGAGAAGTGGAAGGACGGATGAAACCCCTCTTAAGGTTCTCATCAACGTATTCTTTCAGTACCTCAAGCTCCCGTTCAGATAGGGGGAAGATCCGTCCGAATGGAATCTCAGCACCGGGAAGAAGCTCGATTGGACAATCGTAAGGACGATGAGGCGGGAGGACTTCGGCCCCTCGTTTGCTGAAGACGTCCAGGAACTCATGATATTGTTTGGGTACAGAAGCTCGTATCTCTGGATCTGAATCCAGGCATAACAGAGGCCCCAAGGTGCTGGGACGCGGAAGCATGCAGTGGCGTTGACAGTATGGTGACTGGAACTTAATACTTCCGGTTCCCCAATCAATCTGTGGATTGTGTGCCTGAAGCCAGGGTAGACCCAGGATAACTGGAAACATGGGAGATGCAATAGCATCCAAAGTCAATAGTTCCTTATGGTCCATGGAGGTGATCACAGGCAAAGGAGGGGTCTCCTGGGTCACTACTCCGGACTTGATGCGAGACCCATCTGCCAGGAAAATGGAAAGTCCCTGAGTCTTAGGTTGGAGTGGGATGTGTTGTTGTGCTGCAAAGTCTAGATCGACAAAACAACTACATGCCCCAGAGTCGATTATTGCAGTTACTGGTATTGTCCTCCCTGGTAGTTGGAAAGAGATAGGAAGAGCCAGGTGAGTAGCATTGGTAGATGGAGGTGAGTAGTTGGGAGAAGAGGTAGCCAGGACCTTGCGCAGCTTAGCAGGACAAGAAGAGACATAATGACCGGGTTCACCGCAATACAGGCATAGATAATTCTGCAGCCGACGAAGTCGTTCCTTGGCCGATAGGGAATGTTTCATTAGTCCAAGCTGCCCTGGCTTGATGGTCTGGTTGAGGGATGAGGGTTCAGTTGGAACCGTACTGGCACTGGCAGGGTACACAGGGGCTCGTATCCGGGGTAGCATCCAAGCTGGGCGGAGCTGTTGGGTAGACCTTTCTGCTCTGCGCTCCCGGAGTCGTCGGTCTATCTGGATAGACAAATTAATTAAAGTCTCTAGAACATCAGGAACACCGACCCGTGCTAACTCATCCTTCAGGCTTTCAGAGAGACCAAGACGGAACTGATGCCGCAGAGCCGCCTCATTCCACTGGGTATCCGCGCTCCAGCGTCTGAAATCAGTCACATAGTCCTCGACCGCTCGGCGGCCTTGCTGGAGCGCATGGAGAGCAGCCTCGGCAGTAGAAGTCCGCTGTGGATCGTCATAAAGTCGGGCCATGGCATCAAGAAAAGAGGGCAGAGAGTCTAGAACTACATGGCGGACTTCAAGTAGGTGATGGGCCCAAGCTTGAGGTTCCCCCTGCAGCAAAGCGATAACGAAGCCCACCTTGGTGGCTTCAGATGAAAAAGTCAGAGGTAGCAACGAAAAGTAAAGTTCACATGCGTTGCGAAACGCACGGAATTTACTCCGATCCCCGAAAAACTTCTCAGGAACAGGGACCCTGGGCTCAGGAGATGGTAACATTCCAATAGAGGAAGTTGGGGTTGGAGGTGAATCTGCAGAGGTGGCTTGAGTTTGTGTCTGCTTATCCATTCGGACATGGCTGCCCTGCAGAGACTTCACGATCTGAGTGAGAGCTGTAAGGTGTTGATAGACATTGCCCATAGGCAAGGTATCTCCTGCAGGCTCAGGCATGGCGGTTTGATACTGTAACGTACCTTAGGTGTGAGCCTGACGTGCGGAGAGGGACCTCCCGTACAACCCCGGCTCGGAGACCACTGGAGTGGGGACAGTGGTGGTAAGAGCACGGTGAGGTAAGGGTGCCTGTCTGATCCTCACTGCTTGGAGTGGTGGAGCCGAGTGGAGACTGGAACAGCTGGTTCCGGAAGCAGCGGATGCAGGTCAGCAGGTTCAGCTTGCAGAGCAGAGGATGCAGGTCAGCAGGTGCCGGTTTGCAGAGCAGGGATGCAGGTCAGCAGGTGCAGGTTTGCAGAGCAGGGATGCGGGTCAGCAGGTGCAGGTTTGCAGAGCAGGGATGCAGGTCAGCAGGTGCAGGTTTGCAGAGCAGGTATGCAGGTCAGCAGGTGCAGGTTTGCATTGCAAAGGATGCAGGTCAGCGTGTGCAGCTTGCAGAGCAGAGGATGCAGGTAAGCTGGTGCAGGTTTGCAGAGTCAGACAAGCCGGGTCATACACATCAAGGTAAACATCACAAGTGGCAGGCAGAGAGTAGTCAAAGTCCAGGCCGAATCTTGGCAACAGGCAGACTGGCAGATAACTGAGCAGGGTCAAACGAGCCGAGGTCAGGACTGGAGACAGAAGCGTGGTCAGGAAGCCGGGTCAAACACAGGAACAGGATACAAGCACAGAATCAGGAACTCAGGGAACAGAAGCAGATCAAACCGCAAGGGGCAACATCTCTGGAATGTCTTTTATAGGAAGTACATGGGAGGAGCAAGGGGTTCAGAGTTCAACAGTAATCAGACACCAAGCAGAGTAGTCTAATGGATCAGATAGGTTATCCAGCAGATCAGGCAGGGAACTGTCCAGCATCTCAGATAGCTCCGCTGGAAGAGTCAATGCCAGACACAGAAGAGGTCCCAGGTTCAAGCCCAGCACGTCCCTGACAGTTCCAATCCCGGTGGCAACTCCTGAACCGGTCAGTCATGGCAGCTGAGTGATCCAAGTTCCTGTACGGCTTGGGTACCTGAAGATAGTCCCATATGGCTTCCCCGTACCACTGCTCACGGCAAGACTCTATCTCAAACATTAGTTCCTTGGGCACATAGGGGAACTCCAAGCCGTACTCAGTAGCCACCCTTTTCATTAGGATCCGCTGCAAACGTGCAAGTATAGGCAGAGATGCAGGGGTTCCCATCCCAGGCATCACATACGAATTCGAGGACTTCCGGACCAAAGCCGTAGCAGGCTCCAGCAAAAGTCTTTCACTCAGCACAGGTATAGCCTTCTGTTAGTGTCACGTACCTGGTAGACGAGCCCAATGTGCAGGGAGCGGCTTCTCGTAGCCTCTGATTCACGAGGCCCTGGTAGTGGGAACAGGGGCTCGCAAGGGCAGAGGGCACAAGTGCCTGACTGGTAAGCTGAGTAGGGGCCTTGAGCAGAAGCTGTAGTCCACGGCAGGGTGCAGTAGTGGAACACTCGTGGGAGAGCAGCAGAGCAGGTGAGGACAGACCGGGTCAAACACTGGCAGGCTGGTTCAGGTACAAAAGCGGGATCCAAAACGGGAGTCAGAGTCCAGGCCGGGTCAGTTCGTTGGGCAGGCAGAAATCAGGTTAGAGGGATAAGCAAAAGAGTCGTCAAGGCAAGCCGGGATCAGAAGGGCAGGCAGCAAACAGGATACACAGAGGGAAGCCGGATCAGGTAGGAAGTTCAGCAGCGGGGTATCAATCAGCAGGGGTCTCAGGAAACCCTGTAGACCAGACAGCACTGGGCAGCATGACAGGAGAGTTTAAATACCCGATTCTGGCGCCAAGCGCCGTCACCGTGCGTGCGTGCGCGCTCCCGCGGGCGCGCGTGCGCGCGCACCCGTTGCGCTATCGCGCACGCGCATGCGCCGAACAGTTCCTCCAAAAGCAGGCATTCTTTTGATGCTGCTGTTGCCAGGCAGATTATGTAAATGCCTTTCCTGACATTGCCCCCCTCCAACGGGCAGCCTCCGGATGCCCAACTGGGCCATCTTAACTGGGTGGGATCTTTTGAAGGCCAGAATTAGTCTCTCTGCGTGGATGTTAGTCTCTGGTTCCCAGGAATTTTCTTCTGGGCCATAGCCCTTCCATTTTACCAAGTACTGGGTTTGGTTGCGCCTCCTCCTGCAGTCCAGGATGGATTCGACCTCGAACTCCTCTTCCCCATTGATTAGTACTGGTTCTGGGGGGCCTATACCCCGATCGGAGAATGGATCTGGAACTGCAGGTTTGAGTAGGGCCACATGGAACACCGGGTGTATTCGGAAGGATTCCGGCAGTTTCAACTCATAAGCCACATCGTTAATCCGTCTTAAAACAGGGAAGGGGCCCACAAATTTGGGGCCCAATTTCTTGGAAGGGCATGCTAATTTCAAGTTCACCGTGGACAGCCAGACTTGGTCTCCGGGCACTAGGTTAAGCTCCCCCCTCCTCCTCCTGTCGAATATCTCTTTGTTATATTTCTGGGTCCTTGCCATTGTTTCTTGTAGTAGTTTGTTGTTATCGTTAAAGAAGTTCAGAGTCTCTTGGGCGGCTGGAACTGCACATTCCGGTATATTATTGGATAGGAACAAGGGGTGGAAACCGTAGTTTGCGAAAAAGGGGGACTGTTTGGTAGCTGAGTGGACAGAGTTGTTGTACGCAAACTCGGCAAGAGGTAGTAAGGGTACCCAATCGTCCTGAGAAAAGCCTGAGAAACAGCGTAGATATTGTTCGAGCGTCTGATTGGTTCGTTCAGTCTGCCCATTGGTCTGCGGGTGATAAGCCGAAGAAAGGCACAGGTCAATTTTTAAGGATCCACAAAGTGCTCTCCAAAATCTGGACGTAAACTGCACTCCTCGATCGGATACGATGTTTGAAGGGATACCGTGCAGCCTTACTATTTCCTTGATGAACAGTTTTGCGGTTTCAGGAGCGGATGGTGTGCCTCTCATAGGCAAAAAATGGGCCATTTTGGATAGTCTGTCTACTACCACAAAAATGGTAGTGCAGTCTTCGGATGGAGGTAACTCAACAATAAAATCCATGGAAATCATTCTCCAGGGTCTTTCTGGAATGGGTAGGGGTTTTAATAGTCCCCATGCTTTGGCCTTGCTGCCCTTGTTTTGGGTGCAAACGGCGCATGAATCCACGTAGTCTCTACAGTCCTTCAATAGGCGAGGCCACCAAAACATGCGCTGAAGAAGTTCAGATGTCTTGCGGATACCGAAATGGCCAGCCAGTTCATGGTCGTGGCAAGACTTAAGGACCCTGACTCGTGCTTGTTGAGGTACGAAAATCCTGTCCTGGAACCACAGCAGGTCATTTCTCCGCTGTAAGGTAACGTCCGGTAGGTGTAATTCACTTGTGTAAGCTCGTTTGATCTGAGATAGTACGTCTTCTTGTAATAAAAGAAAGTTTCCAGGCGTCAGGATGGTGTCCGGGAGTGACGAGGTTTGAGGTTCACTGAACATCCGGGAAAGTGCATCAGGTTTTGTGTTCTTTGACCCGGGCCTGTAAGTAATGTGAAATGAGAACCTGGTAAAAAAAAGTGCCCACCTAGCCTGACGTGGTCTCAGTCTCTTGGCGGTTTTCAAGTACTCCAGGTTCTTGTGGTCTGTGTAGACCAAAATGGGGTGTGCTGCCCCCTCCAGCAAGTAGCGCCATTCCTCCAGTGCTGCCTTAATTGCGAGTAATTCTCTGTCCCCGACATCGTAGTTTCTTTCTGCTTCAGACAACTTACGAGAAAAGAAAGCTACAGGGTGTAACAGAGCCTTGGGACCCTGCCTCTGGGAGAGTACTGCTCCCACGGCAATCTCTGAGGCATCTACTTCTAGGGTATAGGGCAGGGCTGGGTCTGGGTGTCTTAGGACAGCGGCTGAGATGAACTGACCCTTGAGGGTAGAAAAGGCAGCCTGGGCCTCAGGGGTCCAGTTGAAGCGCGTGCCTTGTTTTGTCAGGCTGGTGATGGGGGCGATGATGGTGGAAAAACCCCGGATAAATTTGCGATAGAAATTCGCGAACCCCACAAACCGCTGGATCCCTTTCTTGTCCGTAGGGGCTGGCCAATCCAGGATGGCGGAGACCTTTTGTGGGTCCATCTTGATGCCTTCCACGGAGATAATCAGCCCTAAGAATTGGATGCTTTGCTGCTCGAAGACACATTTTTCAGGCTTCGCATACAGACCGTGTTGACGGAGTCGGGTTAGTACCTTCCCAACATGTTCCCGATGGATGGACAGAGAGGGAGAGAAAATTAGGATGTCGTCTAGATAGACGATAACGAACAGGTCAAGATAGTCTCTGAAGGCCTCATTCACAAAATGTTGAAATGTAGCTGGGGCGTTGCATAGACCGAAGGGCATCACACGGTATTCAAAATGCCCGAATCGGGTACGGAAGGCGGTCTTCCATTCATCCCCGCTTCGAATCCGGACTAGGTTGTAGGCCCCACGTAGGTCTAATTTGGTGAATATAGAAGCGGTTCCGAGTCTCTGGAAGAGTTCAGGCACCAGAGGAAGGGGGTAACGATTTTTGATCGTAATCTTGTTAAGCTCACGGTAGTCTACGCAAGGGCGTAGTGAGTGGTCCTTCTTCTCGACAAAGAATATCCCCGCTCCTGCCGGTGAGGTGGAAGGGCGGATGAACCCTTTTTTCAGATTATCATCAATGTAAGTTTTGAGAGTCCCCAGCTCCAATTCGGTCAGAGGGAAGATCCTCCCGAACGGTACCTCTGCCCCAGGGAGGAGTTCAATCGGGCAGTCGTAAGGCCTGTGTGGGGGTAATGTCTATGCACCTTTCTTGCTGAATACATCCAGAAAGGTGTGGTATGCTTTGGGGACGGATTGGCGGGTCTCGGTATCAGCATCGAGACACAGTAGCGAAGAAGGCGTATCAGTGTTTTTCGATAGGCAATGCTGGCGGCAATAAGGAGAGCGGAAGCAGATCTTTCCAGTAGTCCAGTCAATCTTGGGGTTGTGAGCCCTCAGCCATGGCATACCCAGTATAATGGGAAACAAGGGGGACTCAATAATGTCCAGGCAAAGCCATTCCCGGTGGCAATTGGAGATGATTGTGTCCAGAGGGGCCGTCTCCTGGGTAACAGGCCCGGATTTGATGGCCGATCCGTCGGCCAGGTGGATGGATAGGCCCTTAGCTCTGGGTTGTAGGGGGATTCGGAACTTGCTGGCGAAAGATGCATCCATAAAGCCGATACACGCTCCGGAGTCAATTAGGGCGGTAGCTTGGATATTCCCTCCTGGAAGCTGTAGGGAAATTGAAACAGCCAGATGAGTTGCGTTATCAAATGAAACAGGTGAGCAGGTAGAACAAACAGAGGAAGACTTACGGGACTTGGCGGGACAGGACCTCACGTAGTGTCCCGGTTCGCCACAGTACAGGCAGAGGTTGTTGTTCCGCCGGCGTTGACGCTCCTCGGGAGTAAGCGAGGGTCGAAGCAAACCAAGCTGCATGGGTTCTGGAACGTCGGTGGGCGTATGAGCGAACGCCGGAGGAGCGGAGTGAGGAAGGTTTGGGTTAAACACACGGGGAAGCATCCAGACAGGGCGAGAAGGACCCGTGGTGCGTTCTGCCCTTCGTTCCCTTAGCCGTCTGTCGATTTGGGTAGCCTGCAGAATCAGAGCGTCAAGCGTTGCGGGGATGCCCACCCGGGCCAGTTCATCCTTAAGAGGTTCCGAGAGGCCTAGGCGGAACTGGTGACGCAGGGCAGCGTCATTCCAGTTAGTATCCGCGCTCCAACGCCGGAATTCGGACACGTAATCTTCCACGGCCCTGCGGCCTTGTTGTAGGGAGCATAATGCGGCTTCTGCAGTGGCCGCCTGAAGGGGGTCCTCATAGAGGAGGTCCATTGCTTGAAGGAAGGAACTTAGCAGGTCCAGGCAGACGTCCTTGTGTTCCAAGAGACGATGGGCCCATGTCTGGGGTTCTCCAGAAAGTAGGGAAATGACAAAACCCACCTTGGTGGATTCAAGCGAGAATGTCCGGGGCTGTAACGCAAAGAACAGTTCGCAGGCGTTACGGAAGGCCCTGTATTTGCTGCGGTCCCCCGAGAATCTTTCCGGAGTGGGGACCCTAGGTTCTGGTGGCAGCATTACCACAGATGGCGCAGGAGAAGTTCCAGAGGCCGGGGTGGATAAGGTCCGGACTTGTTCCTCCAGACGGGTGTACCCCTCTTGCAAACTTCTGACGGCCGAGGTAAGTCCGTCCAGGTGGCGGCACAAGTCCTCCATTGGAGAGGCTCCCTGCGTGGGCTGGGACATGGCTGTCTGGTACTGTCACGTACCTGGTAGACGAGCCCAATGTGCAGGGAGCGGCTTCTCGTAGCCTCTGATTCACGAGGCCCTGGTAGTGGGAACAGGGGCTCGCAAGGGCAGAGGGCACAAGTGCCTGACTGGTAAGCTGAGTAGGGGCCTTGAGCAGAAGCTGTAGTCCACGGCAGGGTGCAGTAGTGGAACACTCGTGGGAGAGCAGCAGAGCAGGTGAGGACAGACCGGGTCAAACACTGGCAGGCTGGTTCAGGTACAAAAGCGGGATCCAAAACGGGAGTCAGAGTCCAGGCCGGGTCAGTTCGTTGGGCAGGCAGAAATCAGGTTAGAGGGATAAGCAAAAGAGTCGTCAAGGCAAGCCGGGATCAGAAGGGCAGGCAGCAAACAGGATACACAGAGGGAAGCCGGATCAGGTAGGAAGTTCAGCAGCGGGGTATCAATCAGCAGGGGTCTCAGGAAACGCTGTAGACCAGACAGCACTGGGCAGCATGACAGGAGAGTTTAAATACCCGATTCTGGCGCCAAGCGCCGTCACCGTGCGTGCGGCGCGCGCGCGCGCGTGCGCGCACCCGTTGCGCTATCGCGCACGCGCATGCGCCGAACAGTTCCTCCAAAAGCAGGCATTCTTTTGATGCTGCTGTTGCCAGGCAGATTATGTAAATGCCTTTCCTGACAGTTAGCCTGTTAAAGCAGGGAGTCAGGGACTTCCACCCGGGGTGTGGTGTCCCCAGAGCTCATGGGCGATCCCTCTCGAAGGCTGCGGGTCGGGGCAACACATCTCCCTCTGTCCCAACCCTTTCTCAGGAAAATTTCATAAATTTCCACATCACCCCCAACATCAGATGAAGAGTCAATGTCCGAAGAATCCACCTCCTCAGCAGGCAGGTAATTCTTGACATTAACAGTCACTTTTCCCCAGCCTCCTTACCGTCCCCTGACATGAATTTCTCGGGCATCTCTCCGCTTTTGAGGTCCGGTTCCGGCAGGCGCTGGGCCAGGCTTCTACCGCGGCCACAGGAGGCCTTAACATAGCCCACCTTCCGCTTTGCTGGCAGGATGAAGACTTCAGTGGTGGCGGAGGCAGCGTCCGCCGATGGCTCTGCAGTGACAGAGGCATCTTCTCCGGATGCATCCTTAGCAGCCGATGCGATGCGTGTGGGCTTGGCTGTAGGGGTATAGGCCACTTCCTCTGAAGTAACGGCGCCTGTAACCCAATTGACTTGGTAAGCTTGGGGCGATTCGGTGGGCTGGTTCACCTCGAAAAGGAACTCCCCGCAGGACAAGCATCGTCCGAACGGGCGCAGCTGTACAGCCAGTCCAGCGCATCTAGGGCAGAGCATAGTCAGGGCCTCCGAATCTCGACACGTGATACCCCTGTATTTCAACCTGGGCCGGTGGTGGCAGTGCCACCTACAGGCGAACAGGGAACACAACTGCCAGGCAGTATCACACCCAGCGCAGAAGCAAAATTTAGAACAATCAGCTGGTCTGAGCCTAACTACTGGCTCAGACTACCCCTAAATTTAACATAGCGTCCCAATATTTGGGATGGGCGCTACACATCATACATGTTTATAAAGAGAACAGGCATGTTGTCAGGTGTTAGCGCCCCTTTAACTGTCACTCCTTCTGTAGTGATGTAATGATGCTCCTTTATATGCCAGCTGTGGGTGGGGCCCAGTGCACTTGGGGTATGGGAACAGGACAGCCCTAAACTGCAGAGATGTAGTGCTGTGCTGGAGAAGACAGAGAAACCTTGAACCCTGCCTCACAGATCCCATGTGTGAGTATCACCGATTGCTGAAGTAAATGTAACATCTAGGGAAGTTGGCTTTACTGTTCTGGGAGACTTTGAAGTGTTCTGCACTTGTGTGACCACTGCATACTGTAGCAAGTTATGGAAAAGAGAAGAGTGTTCTGCACTTTGAACTGCTATTGGTGTGTCTGAACTGTTATGGTGCTGCAAAGTGCCTGTAACCTAATGCCCCGTACACACGACCGGTTTTCCCGTCGGAAAAACTGCGATGAGAGCTTTTCGTCGGGAATCCCAACTGTGTGTATGCTCCATCTGACTTTTTTCCCACAGGAAAACTGCCAGAAAAAAAAAGAGAGCAGGATCTCTTTTTTTCCACCAGGAAAAAATCCTAGCGGGAAAACCGTTCATCTGTATGCAATTCCGACGGGGAAAAAAAACACGCATGCTCGGAAACAATTTGACGCATGCTCGGAAGCATAGAACTTCACTTTGTCGGCTCGTCATAGACTTTTACGTCACCGCGTTCTTGGCAGTCAAAAGTTCACCGGACTTTTGTGTGGCCGTGTGTATGCAAGGCAGGCTTGAGAGGAATTCTGTTGGGAAAACCATTTTTTTTTTCCGACGGGAAAACCGCTCGTGTGTACGTGGCATAAGAGTTGTGCTGAAGTGACGTATGTGCAGTAGAGCAGTTAAAATGTTACTGGACATTTATTCATTCCAGGTAACAGGCCAGAAGAAGGTGACATAATATGATGGGATTTCTGTAAAACACGAGGTAGGTGACTGTCCCATCAAGAAGAAGCATGGTGGATCTAGGGTCCAAATGGAGCCAACAGCCAGCCAATGTGGGCCTTCCTTACCGGCAGATCTTCTGATCATCACCTCATATCTTTGGTTAGTTTACATAAGATTCTTTCCTGTGGTTCTTACATGATAAGCGTGAATGGTCTTCCATGAACAGCTTGTGTTAGGTCCTTTGCGTCTCTTATCTGAAACAGGTCCGGAATCTAAAGAGTTAAGAGAAAATAACAAAATATATTGGAGATAAACATAACTGCACCATTTTCTGGATAATCAACTCCCTTTTAATTTCTTATTTCACCAAATGCCACAGGATCTGCCACAGAAAGTTTGCAGCCCTCTGATGTGTGCACCCATTGCTTGTTGTCAGCAGTTGAAAAATGTTCCTTAGTAGCTATTCTTTAATGTACTACCTTGGTGCCTTATTAAATTTAAATAAACATGTGCTCAATTTTTATGTTGGGTGTTATGGGGATGAGGACTGTCCCTACCCTTCCTGTTTCCCCTCCCCTGTCTCTTTCCCCGGCCTGGGATCGGCCTCCAACGTGATGATGTAGGTGTGGGAGGCATGCCGTACATGCACCGAGAAGTCTGTCACGCCTGCCTGTATGCCATGCACCGTGCTGTCATACCTTCAGCAGGATAGGGCAGCTTGTTGCCATGTGCAGCAGGATGGGGAAAAGGTGGGGAATTTTCGGATCTAAAACCAGGAAAAAATGGCTTGGCATATACTTTAAATTCTGTGTTTACCTTGAGAAATAAAAGTACAATTGCCCCGATAACACTAATGATTTCTCCTGCCAGGCGGAGGTGGTCTTCAGGAGTGAGGTATGATTCCTGGTGAGATGAAGAAGTAAATATTAAGAAGGTATCGGTGACAGGCCTGAAACTTGCCAACATCCCTTCATGTACCAAATGCTTCATTCTCTATCCATTGGGACTTTCAGGGCAAATGAACATCCAAGTGTATATCATGGAACATGTATTTTTATTTTTTACATCATAAAAACATAACATCACATAAAATCATATAGCAGCTAACATATTGTACATCAGATGAAATCCATTCTGAGTCTGCACAGATCCCCATATCGGGACAGGTCAGTTTCAAACTATGTCTTCTTCAGGGGTAAAGGGTATACGGTATATTCCCCCTGAAGAAGACGTTCAAAATGCAGCGGTCCTGTCCCAATATGGGGATCTGTGCAGACACATCATGTACAACAAATTTTAACATGTGTGCAAAGATAAAAAATAAAATAAAAAAATTGCCCCAGTAGAAAAGAGGTTAAGGTTCTTACATTTAGAGATTTTTGGATCAACAAGGTGATGTGCCTTGGATTAGTTATGTTGTCCGGTCTTGGTTTAAGGGGCCGGTTGGCACAGGCAAGAGAGACGACAATCATGTAAAGGATGTAGATAAAGGCCAATGTCCAGAAATATGGCCGACCAGACCTCTGCCATTTTCTATTGACCAGCTCCTGGACTGGAGAAAGATCCAAAATCCGACGCGCCTAAGAAAAGATGAAGTATTCAATTAATAAGACTTGAAATATCAGTTACCACATACTAGATAAGCAATAGAGACGACAAGGAATTTGACTGGCCTCAATGTTAAGGGACAATTAGCTAATATTGGGACGAGGGATAGCATTAAAGTGTATGTAAATGTAACAGCAGTTGTGTCAATACTTGACTTGGTCTCTATATAGCAGCTATATGAATTGGCATATCCATAGCAACAGTTTTAGGGCCTGGTTGCTGCAGAACTGGATGTGTAGGCTAGCCTGGAACATGCCCCTTTTTGGCACTGTCTTTGCATGGTGGGGCTTTCCAGATTGAGTATGTTGGTTAACCACAGAGTGGTTTCTGGGTGAAAAGCTGAAGTGCAGCCTCTGATAGGAACCTGTCTCTGAAGAATCAGAGAGTAAGGCTGGTTGAACTAAAGCATCAGGGGCTACCTCACTGCTGCATCGCTGGGCACCTCTTTCAAAATTCTCCCTACTGCTGGTTGCACCATAATAAAGGTTAAGGCTAATGACCCAGTGATGACATTATCTACTAGGTGCAGAACTACGCATGTACTCTGCCCTCTTTCTATTAAGCCTAGAGGAATCATCATCCCACTGCTGCTTCTGCTCCTGAAGCATCACATGATCTCTGGTCTTCAATACTGATCCATTGTCCACCTAGGGTGGCCTGGAACTCTTTCCAACACTAGCTACCTGGGTTTGACTCACATTGGGTCTAGTTGCTTACCACTGGGTGGTGGTGCAACATGTTGCATGTGCATAAACAGAACAGTCCCACAGACACGGGTGACCTCAGCCAATACTCTTCCAAAGGTTCTGTGGATGTTTATCTGGTGTCCCCAAGGGCATTGGCACCTGAAATAGAGACCCCTATTGTTGTAAGGTCATCAATAACTACATTTACAGCAGCTCTATTGGGTAGGTGTGGCCTCCTCAGGTCCACAAGGACCTCTGTGTCCACTATGGATTTCCTATCTGTCTGTGCCCAATTGCTGCAGCAGTCTAACTGAATATGCTCTAAACTTGCCCTAGCCTTATCTTTAGTAGAGTCTGTCTCTAACCCTACTAAGTTACTAATTCAAAACAAGCCTGAGGGCCCAGGTACCAGATCAGATTCAATGTCCCCTTATGCCCTGTACACACGATTGGATTTCCGATGGAATAAAATCCAATGGAATTTTCCGTCGGAATTCCGATGAAGCTGACTTTCATCAGTCTTGCCTACACACCATCAGACAAAATTCCGACCGTCCAAAACGCCATGACGTAAAAAACTCAGACGAGCCGAGAAAAATTAAGTTCAATGCTTCTGAGCATGCATCAACTTGATTCTGAGCATGCGTAGGTTTTTTCTCCATTGGAGTTCCACACAGACGATCAGAATTTCCTATGTTTTTTTTTTCCATCGGAAAAATTTAAAACATGTTCTATTTTTTAACACTGATGGAAAAAAGTTCGATGGGGCCCACACACGATCGGTTTTTCCGATTGAAATAAGTCCATCAGACTTTTTTCATCGTAAAAAAACGACCGTGTATACAGGGCATTCTACTACTGGAGAGGTTAGTTTTGAGCCACCTGCAAGTTATGCAGATTTGCAAGGGATTGTTTTTAACCTGACTGTTGCAGTACATTCTACCCCACATCTAGAGGATCATCCTGCTGCTACAGGCCTTTAATTTAGAGTTCCAACAACTGGTTACTTCCCCCACCTTGGAAGGGCTTCTCTAGCTGCTGTGTCCCAATACTTGGCACTTTTATCTGGTTATCCAGAAGAGACAGTTGTTGGGAGATCCTCCACGGAAAGTAACCTGATCTCCATTCACCTCCCAGGTAGGTTTGTAGGGTGCTCTCCCTGTGACAGGTCCAGTGACTTGGTCCATATACTATGTAGCGCCTACCCTGATTTTCCGGAAGCCTGATGGTGATTACTGGGGGTAGGGATGGCTGACATACATTCTCAGGGTGCAGATTTGTGGGCATGGTGGGTGATGAACAAGAACATTGGGCGCCAGTCACTTTTATACTTTAAACAGAGTGAAGTTTATTTCTTGAACAGGAAAAAAGTGGGAGAGAGGGGATCAGATACAGGACACCCTTAATAACGATCAGCAACAGGCAGATTGTCAGACTCCTTAGACAAAAATCAGTGAGACTAGGCAGACAGCAGTACAAGAATAAGAGCCTTATAGCTGAACCAGCACATCTGTACTTTGTAGGATAGGCTGTCTCTTCTAGTAACTGAACTTTACTCACTGTTTCATGCGCTGATTCCCTTGGATGAGTTCTCTCTGAAGTCCCCCCAGTCTCTTCATAGCCTCCAGCTACATGAAGAGTCACCTCTGGTGCTTCCTTAAAACTCGATCCGTCTAGAATTGTTTCTGGATCTTTGGCAGGTTTTCCTCTGCACAAACTTGAACACCCGGATAGGCCTCAGACAGGCCGAGCAGCCGGCAGCCACCTGGATAGGCCTCAGGTTTCAGGCCTAGCATCCAGGAACTATACACACATCCTCCCAGGCTGAAGCCCAGGGCGGGAAGACTGACCCCGATCACCTGACTTTTTTCCATTAAATCGTTTTTCCCAGCATGCATCGCAGAAATGCTGATTGGCTGAGAAAAGTATGTTTATCCATAAATGAAATGTACTGTAGCTCATCATACTAATGTCAAAGGCAACAGTGCCACCTATTGACAAAAGGGAGAAGCCACACTTGAATGGAATTAAACAGAAGTCAGTTAACCGCTAAACACTACAAGTTAGCCAGGCTGGCTACCACCCAGCATAACTAAATTTACCTGTAGCCCTATTCTAGGGACAAGGGTGCTACAACTGGATTATGCTGACTGTGTAATTATTGACAGCACTGTCATTACTTGAGAAAAGGTATCATTCTTTGGATCTGCTTAATTGAGCATCTCCACTTTGAAGAGTGCCTGTGTGCCCCTCAGTATTCATCGCTGGATGGTCATGCACTCCTCTGGACTACCAGCAGGCAAACTACACTGAAACCTTGCCACAAACATCCCCTATGGGGGATAATATGAGTTCAAAAGCCTTTGTAGGACTCACAAAACCAGGTGATAGGTCCTCCTTCTGTGACTGAGTAGCAGCTCTCTTGAGGAAGTTCCTTTAGATCCCTTCCTAATTCCTGTTCCCAATCAGGTTAATTTTCTTGTGACCAACATTCCTGACCCTTGCTCCTCAGAGAAGGCTATAGTGCTGCTCTGAGGCAGGTTGGGTGATTTCTGGAATCATATGTTAGAGCAGTTAGGCAGATTTCCAATGTTGCCTGTCACATTCCAGGAACACCCTTCAGTGTTTGGATGGGAGGTACCCTACTCATCCTTCTGCTTCTGGTGCTCATGTACCAGAGAAGCACACCCAGCATGGGTCAAAAGGAACAACACCAATCCATGCCAAAGACTGATGGGTGGCATCTGGGACTTCTTGTCTTTCCTAAGTCCAGGCTTCTAGACACAGAAGCATAGTTTAAAAACGACAAAGAGTCCCCAGGAGACGGGGAGACCATGCTAGGAGGATATTCTAGGTGGATATTCATCCATGCCTACCTTTACCTTCTCCTTCAGGCTCATTTTAGGGGTGGCACCCTTTGTTATTTCCACTAACTTTAGGTAGTCATTATTGATTCATTCTGATATTATGATGTGATGGCTTTCACAATCACTCCAAGCCTGGTTCTTTACTCTGACAACCTCCTTCTTCTGAATTCAAAGGGCTAGGAGTGCTAGGCTTTACCTTTCTCTATTGACCAGCTGGTCCGCTCTTTTGGACTTGCTTCCAAACTTGCCTCCAGGGACATGTTTTTCCTAGGACTTGGCCCCATTAATAGTTAATGTTGACCACTTCTAGTTAGGCCAGTTTCCTCGTTTTTCAGGTAGTATTTTATTCCTCTACTCTCACGCTGATTTAAGCCCATTGTTCTTTCAGGTGAAAGTCTACCACTTGGGTGTGTTTTTTCTGTGTCCTGGTCTGCAGCACCAGGTCAATTCTCAGTGCTCTCGCTAGGATTTGGTAGTTCTCCTGTCTGGGAGAAAGATTAATCTAGCCTTCATCGGGCATTGATCCTTCAGATTCCTCTGAAATGTGGTTGGTTCATAAATTCCTTTTGGACTGTGGCTATTGCCCACCCTTCAGTTGAACTGATTTTAGACATCCCAGCTGTTAGTGAATTCTTGTTTTCTTCAATATCACAAACTTTTTTGCACTTACCCTGAGGTCTCTTATTTTTAGTCTATTGAGGGAACTATGTCCTACACCTTTGCATCTTCTTTTTGACCTGAGCACTGCTTTCTCACAAAACTGAGGCATGCTGAGTGGAAGAGGGCTGACTTAAAAAACTTGTTCTGTTTGGCAAAGCCCACCTGCTTATAGGCAGCAGTATATCCCAACTGTTGCTGAATTCCTGGGTCCCTTAATAGACTTAAGCCTCGTACACACAATCGGACTTCCATCGGACAAATCCGTGGATTTTTGTCCGAAGGGCGTTGTCGGGGAACTTTTTCTGCATACACACGGCAGAACATTTTCAGCCAACATACACCAAACTTTGTGGTTTTTCAGCTCTTTACCGCCACCCTTTGGGCAACTTCTGCTATTGTTGTCGGATGTTTAGCATTGGTTTGGAGCATGCGTGTTTGTACTTTGGATTTTAGTCCAACGGATTTGTGTACACACGATCGGATAATCAGACGGAACACATTTGTTGTCGGACAATTTGAGAGCATGCACAGCCAACATTTGTTGTCGGAAATTCCAACAACAATTGTCTGATGGAGCATACAGACGGTCGGATTATCCGTCAAAATACGTCCGTCGGACAATTGTTCTCGGAATATCCGATCGTGTGCACGGGCCTTTGGTGAAGAAGATTTTATGATATGTACAACATTTGCATTTTCCTAGCTTTGGATAAAGTCAGGACCCTGCCTGGTTTCTATTGCTTAAGGGGCTCTGTCACAGAGATCTTTTGCTTCCTGTCTTGCTCTTTTACCAGACAGGAAAGTGGGGGGAACTCTCCAAAGCAACACAGATTGAAATATATATATATATATTTTAAGTAAAGTATGGAATGATTAGAACCCCTGCCAGATTTTATTGCTCTTTGTCCCTGTTGTAGATTTCCATTCTTGAACGGAGCCACGGACATCAGTAAGAACATGAAGATGTTCTAATCCTTACCCTATCCAAAACTAAAAAAAAAAAATGATGCAAATGCAGTGCAGACTTTACAGAAATTGAAGGCTGGTCACTTGTGAACACACAAATATTTCAATACACACCTCTCTTTTCTTTGCAGAGACCACCAGATCCAATACAGACTTGGGATCCCCCCATACATCGATCTCTGTTAGGTCATATAGATAGCAGCTAATGGGACCAAATGTCCACTGCAGTTGTCTCCTCTTCTGTACAATGTGCTGGAACATCTAGGGAGACAATATTAAGTCAGGCTTATTCAATAAAGCAATGCAAAAAGTACTAAATGTACAAAATCATACCACTCAAAGTAACCAGTCACAACCAACCTTGCTAAAGTCAGATCAATTAAAGATTTTGTTTTTATTGTGTCTGTTCTGAGTGACAGGCCCAGGACAATAAGGGGGGCATTAGGAGCACATGCCCTGGGTACAGTGTTGAGGTGGAGGAGAGGACCTGACAGCAAAGACTACAGTGTCACTCCTATCAGAAGGATCAAGACCTGCATGCTGCTGAAGAGATGATTATGACCTCACCTCTCTCAAATAGGAGCCTGCTGTGGATGGAAGAGGTGGGCACCCAATAAGGACAATTCCGTCTCAGCACGGCACCACTGGGGAGTAAAAAGGTGAAGACAGACTGCCTTTTTTTCTGTCTCCTCTTCTTATGTGGCATACCACATGACCAAAGAGGGGAAGCAGGTGAAGCTTCCTTCATTCCCGGTAGGTGCTGCGTTGTATATGGTCTGAATTGAGTATGTACACAGTGGGTGGGAGCTCCCCTCTCCACCTAAGAGCCTCCTCAAGATGCCCTTAGCCTCATCCCTCCCTCAGAGCCCTTCAGCCCCCCTTCCTCCCTCAGAGCCCTCCAGATTCCATTAGTACAATGCGCCCAAATTTCCCTTCCTCTCTTCATCCTACTGACGCGAATGCCAGAGCAGTCCTTCTTAGACTGACACCATAAAAACAGGGACACCTTTTTCTTTCAGTGACACCACAGACGTGGGCATTTCTTCTTTCCAGTAAAACCTCCAACACAGGGACATTTTCCCTCTAGTGACAACACGGATGCAGTGATAATTTTCCTTCCAGTGACACCATTGGTGCTGGGCCAATTTTTCCTTCCAGTGACATCTCCAATGCAGGGACATTTTTTCCATCCCACTGACACCACAAATGCAGAGACATTTTCTTTCCTTTCAGTGACACTATTGGTGCAGCTTAGAAGAGGAGGTGTAGATCGCGCTGGACTGACTCGATCAGTCACTATTGTAGGTTATGTGGAGTATGGGCATATGGAAAGAATTGGTTTCCAGAGGTTCACGCCCAGTTGGAGGAAAAGGTGGTGGTGAGCCCTGTTCGGGCCTGGGCTGCTACTTCGAGGTACGGCCTTATGGCCGACTCCACGTGTGTTTAGAAAGAAGTAAAAGTAAAGGAGCGCCAGGTATCCAGTATAGGTAGGTATAAAGGTATTTTATTGAAATTTCAGCAATAGAAAGAGGACAATGCGTTTCGGGGGACTAAGGACTTCCCCTTCATCAGGGCTGCTAATTCAAGTGGTTATGGAATGATCCTGTTGGAGGGTGCCTTTGACACATGCATCAGACCGCTAGATTTTTAAAACGCTGACTGTGTGTTCTTAGTCACCAGTCCACCGAATTGCGTTGGACTCTTTCTATTGCTGAAATTTCAATAAAATACCTTTTATACCTAGCTATACTGGATACCGGGCGCTCCTTTACTTTTACCATTGGTGCAGGGCCAGTTTTTCCTTCCGGTTGACATCTCCGACGCAGGGACATTGTTTCCTTTCACTAACACCACCAATGATGGGGCATTTTTCCTTCCAGTGACACCTATGACGCAGAGAATTTTTTTTCTGCCAGTGAAACAGTTGATGCAGGGTATTTTTTTCATTTGAGTGACACCAGCAACTCAGGGAAATTGTTTTCCTTCCCCACTGTTAGCCCCAGATTTGTGCTCAGTTTGCAGAATCATAACTATTGGTACTATTTCAGCGCATGCCACAAAACATTTTGTGTGTACCTCCTTTAGCCTCATCATTTACCATCTTCTCCCTTGACAACAAATGACCTTGTCCCAACACCGCTGAGGAATACTCAGGCAGCAGGTAGCGGGGCAAGACCCTAAACCCGTGCTTCACTGGGCACACTAAAATGTCAGCATAGGACATACAGGGGCTAGACGCCTTGTGTGCAAATAGCCTTTGTAAGATAAGCTCATGTTGGACATTTTGGAATGAGAAATCTGGCTCATGCTTATACATATGTGCATGCTCAAAATTCTGAGCAAAAGCTCAATGCAAAACAGACATTGTCACACTCGGGCAAACGTATTAGCATGTGGAGAAAACATATGCACGTGCGCACGTGCACAAGCACACGTATGGGCACTGGCGACAAACAGCCCATTTAAGCTGGGCTCTGGACATGAAGGGGTTGCTGAATAGTCTTCAGCTAGTACCTGCTTTACCTGAGCCTTGACCTGCCATACCTGCTTATCTGTGTACAACTCGGCCTGCCCCTGACCTGTCCTTGGATTTCTGCCTGCCTGCTGTGACCTCGGCTTGTATTCTGACTCTGCTTCTGTCTTGCGTTCCTGTACCTCACTGCTGGGCTGTGTAACAGTCTCGCCGTGTGTCCTGACTCTGTCTCTGCCTGATGTTCCAGCACCTCACTGCCCGGCTGTTTATAACCTTCTGGCTTGTGTCCTGGCTACACTCCTGCTTGCCAATCAAGTGTCACCGTGTTCCAGTTCCTACATGGTGATCAAGGTCACCTGCTTCCTGCAAACGCCAGCTGGCGCTACCTGCTACACCGGTCCTCGTGCCACTCTGTGCCCTTACACTCCCTGTCATCACTACCAGGGGTGTTGGACAAGAGGTGCAAGAGAAGCCCCCTCTTTTCAGCTCGATCTCCACCAGGCACGTGACAGCCTTAGCCACAAATTATGCTGTCTCTCACAAAACAAAATATATGGGAAAAAATTTCTGTGTATTTGAAGCCCCATGCTTCTGTAATCTTTGGCAGTCAACGACGTCGGATTTATCACTGTAGAGGAGACCAGATTTTTTTCATACTAAAAATACACACAGATAGGAATTGGTCAGGGTCAGGCTGCATTCGGTCATAGAGCTACTTTACAGCAGCTGAGGGAGGAATTTAACACTTGTTGTGTTTGTAGCAAAAATATTGCAAAATCTGTAGCCTGTTCACGTGTGCAAGACTAAAGGTTGGGCTGGAGGTTAGCTTTTTTGTAGATAAAAAAAACGTACCTTAGTTATTTGGATACATTCTTAACCACATCCCGCCCGGCCTATAGTAGAATGACAGCCGAGCGGGGGATCAGTTATCCTGACTGGGTGTCATATGATGTCCAGCAGGATAAGCCACTCGCGTGCGCCCCTGAGGCCGCTCTGACACTCCGCATCTCAGTTCTCAGTAAAGAGCCTACGAGGTAGGGCAATTTACCATGTGATCAGCTGTCTCCAATCACAGCTTGTCACATTGTAACCAGCTTTTCCTCTTTTTGTACTGACAAGGTGTATTGCGTTTGTTAAAAATATGATTTTTATTATATTAATCAGACATAGGATACATGGGACAATTTTACAATAGTGAGTTGGTCAGATTACCTGTCAGCATTTGGTTTGAGTAGATTTCTCAAACAAATGACAATGGGATTAGATACCATTGTTGTATTTTAGTACATTACCTGTTTGAGATTTCTTTCAGCTCTCAAACTGAAAAGAATTACAGTTTAGATTACAGGTTTCGTTTTGAGTAGACAATAGGTTAGATACCATTGTTGTATCCAATATGCTATTGTTGAAATACATCTATGTTTTCTGTTTGGTAACAATGGTAAACAGCCTGACACACATAAAAGCAGGCCTAAGCTAGGAGGGACACACACCATGTTGCTGTAAGATCATGAAGAAGAACAGAACCTGGTCTCCAAGAAGAATTATTGCCAATGGAGATCACGAGTAATCGAAGATAAGTAACCTTTAAATGTATTTGTAGTTATAGACCATAGGCTGTTCTATTTGCTAGGCATTTTGCTTGTTATAGAGATCTGTCAGTCTTGTATTTTAGCCCTAATATTGTAATATTTTTTGTATGTACAGCATCTTTGTATAGTAAAAGCACATTTACACACTGCAGAAGTCTCAGCTTCCTTGTTATACCACAGAGTAACCTTGCTAGATAAACGCAAAAGCGAAACATTTGGGGGCTCGGCCGGAATTTGTGCTATAATTCAATTGAAGCAGACTTGTTTTTCTGTAGTGTGTTGTGTAGCTTGTGCTAGGTAAAATGCTGTGTAAGCTGTTTAGGAAAAGCAAGGCTGCAGAGGGTTCTGGTGACCAGAAGAAAGTGTGCAGCTTACCTATCTGGGCCAGAAATAATGAGTGGGAGCCTCTTGCTAATGCATTTGTGAAGTATGCTTCTCCCTTGAAGCTGACTTGGGGTGATAAAGTCTCAGATAATTTTGTAGATTTTAGCCTTAAGGGGTTGGATTTAAGTAAGAAAGAGAAGAGGACAGTGTCCACAGTGGGTTGGTACTTCCTCCATGCTCTCTATACTGTATCACATAGAAGGGAGAAGGCAGAGGCAGAAGTTAAGGAATTAAAAGACCAGCTAGCAGTTGCTTCAGAGTGTGTACGTTCAACCGCTAGTCGGGCTGATGATTTGCAAGAGCGGTGTGCAGCCCTCATGACCAAATCAATTAATGCCTTAAGGAAAAGTAAGGGGCGTAAACCTGTTAGTAAAGCCAGGGTACGTGCCATTGTCACATCCCAAAATTGGGATTGTGAGGATGTGTTCTCCTCAAATGATAGTGAGGATGAGGAGATAGAGTTTGATATTTCAGAGGATGATCTGCTAGTGGGAAAGAAAAAGTATGCCAGACCTCTCATTACTAAGCATAGGAAATGGCAACATGATAGAGAGGATATGGCAGATGGGGAGGTGCATTATCGCAAACCCCAGAGATGTTGAATTTGAAGAAGTACGGGAGTTTTCACAAACTGAACTCCATGAGCTGGCAAAACAATACAAACAAAGGTCTGGGGAGCCCCTATTGGGTTGGCTCCTATGCTTATGGGATGAAGGGGCGGACAGTGTTGTTTTGTCAGGTAAGGAAGCAGTGGCTATGGGAGTGTTAACCCATGATCCACAATTGCTTCAGGCAATGCGAAAAGCCCGAGAGTTTAGCGTGAATTTTTCACTGTTAGACCTTGTGAGAGATGGAATAGTCCGAGTATACGCTAGTCCTACTGACCTGGAAAATACCTACTCCTGGAGATCAATAGGAGAGGGTATTTCCAGGTTACGTGAGATGGGCTGTATAACCGGATTAAATACATTTCCAGAATGGATAGGTCCAGATATGGAACCCTTTACGTCTGCTCTGTGCTCTAAGCTGATGAAGTCTGCGCCATTTAATCTCAGGGCTCCATTATTGTCCTTGTTGGGAGGCCAGGGATTAAACAGCAAGATTCATGAAGCCACAACCCTTTTAAGCCAGTTGGGGGAGATAGAGGAGACTAAAACAAAACCTGTCAGGGCAGTAGATAAGGTCAAGGCCAGACAGGAAGAATACAAGCAGAAAAGAACAGAGAAGAAACGGAATGGGGTAGAGAAGACAGAAGGTGAAGAGAAAACCAGGCTAGTTGTTTCTAGGAAAGAAATGTGGGTGGACCTATTAAAGGCAGGAGTACCTAGAGATGAGATAGATGGCATTTCTACTGCAGAAATGCTGAAGAGGTGGAAACATTTAGTAGGTAAAACTGTCAGGGTTAGAAACACTACTCCTAGCGAAGATAACATCAGCCTAGATTTAGAGGAAACAGAACAGACCCCTCCTGTTAGCCCCAAACCAATTCCCAAAACTGAACCCAAACCCAAATCCCTTTATCCTGGGGAGGAGTTAGAGAGAATCAGAAAAGGGGATTGGGAGGTTCCTTATCCTTTATGAAGGGAAGGTGAGTCTCCTGTAATAGCAGCAAGGGCAGTGACAGCAGGAGACAGACGCCCATATGCACCTGTCACTGTATGGTGGGGGAAGTCATCTTCTCCTACACATGTAATGGCTTTAGTTGATAGCAGAGCTGAAGTTACACTTTTGCAAGGAAATCCTTCCCATCACAAAGGAGAAATGATTTATGTAGAAGGTTTGGGAGGGCAAACTACACCAGCAGTTAGGATACGGGTGAAATTGGCTATTGGCAAGGGATCAGGATTTATGACAAATGTTTTGATATCAGAGTTACCCGAAAAAATTCTTGGGATGGATGTACTTCAAGGTCAGTCAATTCAGACTAAAAGAGGTACATTCACATTCGGGTATCCTGATAAAGCGTATCTGGTAAGGGCGGTGAAGGCTGTGGTCAGAGGTCATGCAAAATGGACCCCTGTCTACATTCCTCCACCAGAGAAGCCAGTCTGTCTCAAGCAGTACAGACTTCCTGGAGCCCACAAAGAAATTAGGGAGACTATTCAAGAACTGTTGAGAGTAGGGATCCTTAGACCTGCTGTAAGTCCTTTCTCGTCTCCGGTGTTCCCAGTAAAGAAACCTGATGGGACATATAGAATGACTGTGGATTACAGAGGTCTAAACGAAGTGGCACCTCCATTGAAGTCAGCTGTACCAGATATGATCTCAATTGTTGAGAAAATTGCTAAAGATGCAGGAGAATATCATGCTGTGATAGACCTGGCTAATGCTTTCTTTTCAATTTTGATAGACCCAGATTGTCAAGACCAGTTTGCTATGGTGTGGGACGGCCGCCAGTACACTTTCACTGTCCTTCCGCAAGGCTATCTTCATTCTCCAACAATTTGTCATGGACTGATTGCCCGAGATTTAAGTACCCTGAATTTGAAAGTCGCTGTGTTTTACTACATTGATGACATCATGATCTCTGGGACAAAAGAAGATGTAACTGAAGCACTGCACCTGCTGATACAGCACTTGGAGAACAGAGGATGGGCTATCAACAGAGACAAAGTCCAAGGACCTGCCACAGAGGTGAAATTCCTAGGAATGATGTGGACTGGGCCACAGAGGAAGATTCCAGAGACAGTTGTGCAAACTATCCAGGAGCTGTTGCCCCCTACTACCAAAAAGGAGGCACAGAAGTTCATTGGAGTTGTGGGATTCTGGAGATCGTTCATCCCACATCTTGGACTGATTCTGAGGTCTATATACAATGTTACCAGAAAAAAGACTGAGTTCTCATGGGGTTCAGAGCAGCGGACTGCATTCCTGGCTGCTAAAGAAGCTATTTTGCAGCATCAGGGATTGGGACCCGTGAGACAAGGAGTACCATTTCAGCTGGATGTAGTGGAGCAGAATGGTACCATATCTTGGAGTCTGTGGCAGCCAAATGAAAAGAAAGGACTGAGAGCAATACCTATTGGATTTTGGTCCAAACAACTGACAGGGGCACAGACGAGATACACGCCCCTAGAGAAGTACCTGTTTGGGGCCTACACAGCACTTCAACATGTAGAGACCATTACAGGAAAGGACACAGTCACCATCCATACTGCATTGCCAATAGCAGGATGGGTGAGAGATAATGGACTGACCACTAGGGCAGCTGTAGCACAGAACCAGACACTGATGAAATGGAAGTGGTACCTTCAAGAAAGAGGGGGTATTGCAGCTGGGGATGTTAGAGACATTTCAAAACAGTTGGCAGGGCTTGTTACTTTTACCAGCACCCGGCCAGAAGAAGAAATTCCTGTGCTGCAGTCATCCCCCATTCAAGAGGCTCCACCCGTTGAGTCTCTGTCAGAAGACATGAAGGAGTCAGCATGGTTCACTGATGGTTCAGCCATAATCACCTCGTCTGGGCGTAAATGGACAGCAGCAGCCTACAACCCAAGTACAGACACAGTCCTGCAGGAGTCCGGAATCGGAGGGTCCAGTCAGTATGCAGAGTTGAAAGCTGTAGTGATGACTCTTCAGGAGGATCCTTCTTCCCATGTCACTATCTACACTGACAGCTGGGCGGTTTTTAAAGGACTGACTGACTTGGATGCCCACGTGGAAGTCCAATGAATGGATGATTCATGGAAAGGTGGTGTGGGGAGGCAAGAAAGTCTGGGACTACATCTGGAAGGAAACTCACTCCCGCACCATAAAAGTGGGGCATGTTGATGCAAATGTGCCCCTAGTACCAGACTTTGAGAACTATAACAGAGTTGCAGATGAAATCGCAAAAGTGAAGGCAGTTGTGCCAATTGTGCCAATTGATCCTGTTTTGATGAACTTGGCCAACTGGGCCCACAAGCAATCTGGACATTTGGGGCAGAAAGCAACATATGAATGGGCACAGCAGAGAGGATTGCCTATATCCATGGACATGATAAAGACTGTAATAGGGAACTGTACAGTGTGTGGAGAAGTGCGACAATGGCCATTGCAAAAGTACTCCACTGGGTCGATTAAGAGGGGTGAGAGGCCTGCAGAGATCTGGCAGATTGACTTCATCGGTCCCCTGCCCCGGGGAAACAATGGACTGAGATATTGTTGCACTGCAGTGGACACCTATTCAGGACTTATGCTTGTTCATCCTTGCAAACGTGCAGATCAAGCCGCAACGCTTCAACTGCTTCAGAAACTTGTCGTTGCTTATGGTTGTCCCAAACAAATCCAAAGTGATAATTAGTGATGAGCCGAACACCCCCGGGTTCGGTTCGCACCAGAACCCGCGAACGGACCGAAAGTTCGCACGAACATTAGAACACTATTAAATACAATGGATGCGAACGTTCGGATTCTAAAGTGCTAATTATAACGACTAGGGATGAGCTTTGTGTTCGAGTCGAACATACGTTCGACTCGAACATCGGCTGTTCGATCGTTCGACGAAGATCGAACGATTTGGGCCGTTCGCGCCAAATTCGAGTGACGCGAACGGCCCACAATGCACTACGCCATCGCAGTGTCATCCAGGCGCTGTGATTGGCCAAGCATGCACTGTGACCCCGCATGCTTGGCCAATCACAGCGCCGGCAGCGAGGAGAGCAATGATTGGCCACAGGCAGGATGCCTGTGGCCAATTATTGCTGAGGGTGTTTAGTACACGCCCCACACTATAAAAGGCCGCCAGCACGGCGGCCTAGTGTAGTGTGTTCCGGAGCAGGGATAGAGCAGCATAGGCAGGGACAGTGACTTTTATTTCTTTCTTGCTTAACTTGGATTCCTTTAGTTTAGGGAAAGAGAAGGATAGGTAGGGAGAGTGTCAGTGTGTTTTGTGCTTGTGCTATAGTGTGCTTAAAAAAAACATTTTTTCTAGGGACAGAAAACTGTAGGTAGGGAGAGTGTCAGTTTCTTTCACTGTGCAAGTCCTTGTTTCCAGGGACCTGGAAGGACAGTGAGTGAATTCTCCTTGTGCTATAGTGTGCTTAAAAAAAACATTTTTTCTAGGGACAGAAAACTGTAGGTAGGGAGAGTGTCAGTTTCTTTCACTGTGCAAGTCCTTGTTTCCAGGGACCTGGAAGGACAGTGAGTGAATTCTCCTTGTGCTATAGTGTGCTTAAAAAAAACATTTTTTCTAGGGACAGAAAACTGTAGGTAGGGAGAGTGTCAGTTTCTTTCACTGTGCAAGTCCTTGTTTCCAGGGACCTGGAAGGACAGTGAGTGAATTCTCCTTGTGCTATAGTGTGCTTAAAAAAAACATTTTTTCTAGGGACAGAAAACTGTAGGTAGGGAGAGTGTCAGTTTCTTTCACTGTGCAAGTCCTTGTTTCCAGGGACCTGGAAGGACAGTGAGTGAATTCTCCTTGTGCTATAGTGTGCTTAAAAAAAACATTTTTTCTAGGGACAGAAAACTCTAGGTAGGGAGAGTGTCAGTTTCTTTCACTGTGCAAGTCCTTGTTTCCAGGGACCTGGAAGGACATTGAGTGAATTCTCCTTGTGCTATAGTGTGCTTAAAAAAAACATTTTTTCTAGGGACAGAAAACTGTAGGTAGGGAGAGTGTCAGTTTCTTTCACTGTGCAAGTCCTTGTTTCCAGGGACCTGGAAGGACAGTGAGTGAATTCTCCTTGTGCTATAGTGTGCTTAAAAAAAACATTTTTTCTAGGGACAGAAAACTGTAGGTAGGGAGAGTGTCAGTTTCTTTCACTGTGCAAGTCCTTGTTTCTAGGGACTGGGAAGGACAGTGAGTGAATTCTCCTTGTGCTATAGTGTGCTTAAAAAAAACATTTTTTCTAGGGACAGAAAACTGTAGGTAGGGAGAGTGTCAGTTTCTTTCACTGTGCAAGTCCTTGTTTCTAGGGACTGGGAAGGACAGTGAGTGAATTCTCCTTGTGCTATAGTGTGCTTAAAAAAAACATTTTTTCTAGGGACAGAAAACTGTAGGTAGGGAGAGTGTCAGTTTCTTTCACTGTGCAAGTCCTTGTTTCCAGGGACCTGGAAGGACAGTGAGTGAATTCTCCTTGTGCTATAGTGTGCTTAAAAAAAACATTTTTTCTAGGGACAGAAAACTGTAGGTGGGGAGAGTGTCAGTTTCTTTCACTGTGCAAGTCCTTGTTTCCAGGGACCTGGAAGGACAGTGAGTGAATTCTCCTTGTGCTATAGTGTGCTTAAAAAAAACATTTTTTCTAGGGACAGAAAACTGTAGGTAGGGAGAGTGTCAGTTTCTTTCACTGTGCAAGTCCTTGTTTCTAGGGACTGGGAAGGACAGTGAGTGAATTCTCCTTGTGCTATAGTGTGCTTAAAAAAAACATTTTTTCTAGGGACAGAAAACTGTAGGTAGGGAGAGTGTCAGTTTCTTTCACTGTGCAAGTCCTTGTTTCAAGGGACAGAGAAGGACACCTGAAGGTAGCCCTTATTGCTTTTTTACCATCTCCCTGCAGGCCATCTATTAGAATGTCTGGAAGGCAAACAAGGAGAGGCAGACAGTCAGGAGGCAATAAAAGAGGGCAAGCAGGCTCTGTGTCTGGGGGCAACAGTGCTGGTCGTGGACGCGGTGCATTGTCATCAGCACATGGCCATGGGACACGCTTGTCCTTCTTTTCGGCAGCTGGACATGTTGAGCCACATCATGCCGAAGACTTGGTAGAGTGGATGACCAAGCCCTCCTCCTCCTCCTCATCCTCTCTCACCCAGGCTCAGGGTACTGGCAAAGCAGCTGCCAAAGCGTCCTCTTCCCTGGTATCAATGTCAGACTCATCATCAGTCACTCCTTCCCTAGACCCACCATGTCCTCCTCCTGAGGAGTCCCCCGAACTGTTTGAGCACAGTGTTGGGTACATGCTCCAGGAGGATGCCCAGCGTTTCGAAGGGTCTGATGATGAAACCCAGCTACAGGAAGGCAGTAGGGTGAGAGCAGACAGAGGGGATGCTCAAGAAGGACACCAATCTGGCAGTCATGTTCCAGCAGCTGCAGCATACTGCCAGATTGGCTCCAGTGATGAGGAGGGAGGGGATGATGAGGTCACTGACTCCACGTGGGTGCCCACTGCCTAATAGGAGAGAGGAGGAGGAGGATGAGGAGGAGGCACATCTCCAACGCGACAGGATGCCCTTTGGTGGCCAGCGTAAGGGCAGTACACCGACGGAATCACACCGCAGAGCTCCGCCTGTGCAGGGCGCTGCCTCTGCCCGTCATTCAAAAAGTTCCTTGGTGTGGGCCTTTTTTGAGGCTAGTGCATCAGATCGCACAGCTGCTGTTTGCAACATATGTCTCAAGCGTATATCGCGTGGCCAAAACATCAGCCGCTTGGGTACCACATGCCTGACCAGACATATGTTGACCTGCCATGCAGCTCGTTGGCAAGCCTACCTCAAAGACCCACACCAAAGAACAAAGCGGACCTCTCCTTGCACCGCATCAGCTGGGATCTCCAACCCCACTATAACTTCAGTCCTCTCTGAAACATGCACTGAGAGGAATGAAGGTGTAGAATTAGGTGTGTCACAGCCAAGTACTTGCGGCCACTCTGCTAGCAGTACACCGACGTCCGATTCTAGCAGGCAAATTTCCCTGCCCCAGCTGCTGGACCGTCGAAAGAAGTTCACTCCCAGCCATCCACATGCCCAGCGGTTGAATGCTAGCTTGGCTAAATTGCTAGCGCTTCAACTGCTGCCTTTTCAGTTGGTAGACTCGGCCCCCTTCCGTGAGTTTGTGCAATGTGCGGTTCCTCAGTGGCAGGTTCCCAAACGCCACTTTTTCTCACGGAAGGCTATTCCGGCTCTCTACCGGCATGTGGAAGGCAATGTCTTGGCCTCGCTGGACAGGGCGGTCAGCGGTAAGGTGCATATTACCGCTGACTCATGGTCCAGCAGGCATGGACAGGGACGTTACCTTTCTTTCACGGCCCATTGGGTCACTCTTTTGGCAGCTGGGAAGGATGCAGGACAAGGTGCAGTAGTGTTGGAGGTTGTCCCACCGCCACGCCTCCAAAATGCTACTACTGGTTGTGACACACCTCTCTCCTCCACCCCCTCCTCTTCTTCTTCCTCCATGGCCTCTTCCTGTGGTTTGTCCTATGAACCAGCGGTGCTCCGTAGCCGTTCACGGGGCTACGCAAGTACGCAGGCAAAAAGATGCCATGCCGTGCTTGCGCTGGTGTGCTTGGGGGACAGAAGCCACACTGGGGCAGAGGTCCTGTCTGCTCTGCAGGGCCAGGCCGAGAGGTGGTTGACGCCACGCCAGCTTAAGCCAGGAATGGTGGTTTGCGACAATGGCACCAACCTCCTCTCCGCCCTCCGACAGGGACAACTGACCCATGTGCCCTGTGTGGCTCACGTCCTTAACCTGGTGGTGCAGCGGTTCTTGGGCAGGTACCCGGGCTTACAGGATGTCCTGAGGCAGGCCAGGAAAGTCTGTGTGCATTTCCGCAGATCTTATAATGCCAGTGCTCGCCTGGCTGAGCTGCAAAAGGAGTTGAACCTGCCCAAGAACCGCCTTATATGTGACATGCCCACCAGGTGGAACTCAACGTTGGCCATGCTGCAGCGGCTGCACATGCAGCAGAGGGCCATCAATGAGTACCTGTGCGACTACGGCACCAGGACAGGGTCAGGGGAGCTTGGTTTTTTTTCTCCACGCCAGTGGGGCATGATCAGGGATGCATGCACTGTCCTGGCACCATTTGAGGAGGCCACGAGGATGGTGAGCAGTGACAGTGCATGCATCAGTGACACTGTACCTCTTGTCCACCTGTTGGAGCACACGCTGCGTGGAATAATGGACAGGGCACTTGAGGCAGAACAGAGGCAGGAAGAGGAGGACTTCCTTGCCTCTCAAGGCCCCCTTTACCCAGACAGTGTTCCTTCTGTCCCACCCATCGCACAGGAAGAGGAAGAGGAGGAGGAGGAGGAGGAGGAGGAGGAGGATTGTGTCAGCATGGAGGTGGAGGCTGGCACTCAGCATCATCAGCAGCAGTCTTTTAGGGATGATTTACAGTCCCAAGAAACCAGTGGACTTGTACGTGGCTGGGAGGAGGTGACTGCGGATCATGTCGTCCTTAGTGACCCAGAGGACTCCGGACTGAATGCCTCAGCAAACCTACGCTGCATGGCCTCCCTGATCCTGCAAAGTCTGCGGAAGGATCCTCGTATTCTTCGGATCAAGGAGAGGGACCATTACTGGCTGGCCACTCTCCTTGATCCACGGTACAAGGGTAAGGTTGCGGACCTTATGTTACCGTCGCAGAGGGAGCAGAGGATGAGACAACTCCGGGAGGCCTTGCAGAAAGGTCTGTGCAACGCGTTCCCAGAGACTGGGAGGTTACAAACTCCTGGTCCAGGACAACGAGTTGCTGAGGCTTCGGCCAGTCAAAGAAGGAGTGGTGGGGAAGGTGGCCGTCTGACCGATGCGTTCAGACAATTCTTTAGTCCGCAGCCCCAAAGTATGATTGGTTCCAGCAACCATCGCCAGCGTCTGATAAACATGGTGCAGGAATATCTAGGGGCAAGGTCAGACTTGGACACCTTCCCCACCGAAAATCCTCTGGCTTACTGGGTCTTGAGGATGGATCACTGGCCAGAGCTTGCACAGTATGCAATTGAGCTACTGGCCTGTCCTGCATCCAGCGTTCTTTCGGAACGCACATTCAGTGCTGCTGGAGGATTTGTCACGGATCACAGGGTGCGCCTGTCCACCGACTCGGTTGATCGACTGACTTTCATCAAGATGAACCAGTCTTGGATCACCACCAGCTACCACACACCTGATGCTGATATAACAGACTAATTGATTTTAACATGTCACGTCCCTTCAAGACTGATGCTGATGCTGAGTGCCTGTGCTGTTATGTTGACTGGCTATCCTCCTCCTCCGAGTCCTCAATGATACGATTGATGATGATAGCTTGGAAGATCATTTTTGTTTATGGGTGCCGCCACCAGTGGCTAAGGCCCAATTTTTCAGCCCCTGTTTTACAGGGGCGTGTACTTACAATTTTTTTAGCAATAATTTGCCATAGGGCTCATTGCTGTGCTCCAAGTACAGTATCTGTGAGGGGTTGTAGTGTTGTGCCACCAGTGCCTAAGGCCCAATTTTTCAGCCCCTGTTTAACAGGGGCGTGTCATTACAATTTTTGAAGCAATACTTTGCAACAGGGCTCATTGCTGTGCTCCAAGTACAGTATCTGTGAGGGGTTGTAGTGTTGTGCCACCAGTGCCTAAGGCCCAATTTTTCAGCCCCTGTTTAACCACTTAACGACCGCCCACCGCCGATTTACGTCGGCAGAATGGCACGGACAGGCAGAATCACGTAGATCTACGTGACTGCCTTTGTACAGTTGGGGGGTCCATCCGGACCCCCCTTCTGTGCCGTGAGCGGTCGTTACTTCACCGGGAGCGATCCCAGATGAGGGGGCGGCCTTTCGATTCCGGCCCCCCCCTCGCGATCGCTCCCGGCGAATGGAAATGCCTCCTCTGTCTGTTTCAGACAGAGGAGGCAGGGGGAAGTGATGTCATCTCCTGTGCGGCGCTCACATATACCGAGCGCCGTACAAGAGAAGACATCAGGTCAGTGAGCACAACACTACACTGACACCAGGACACATAGGAACACTAATCGCCCCCCCCAGGACCCCCAGACCCCCCCAGATCCCCCCCCAGATCACCCCCCAGCCCCCAGTCACAGTGTCACTGATTGCAGTGACCATTTATTTAGTGATCACTGCAATCAGTGACATTTGTGACTGTGAAAGTGTCACTAAAGTTTAGTTTTAGGTCCAGTGTAGCCCCCTAACCCCCCCTAATAAAGGTTTAACCCCCTGATCACCCCCCAGATAACCCTTTCACCCCCTATCACCGCTGTCGCTATGCGATCATTTTTCTGATGGCTGTCTTAGCATCAGTGATGGCGATCGGTAGCCAGTAATTTTTTTTAGGTTCGCCGCAGGTTTTTATAGCGTCGGGTACCCCAATATATTATCTAATAAAGGTTCAACCCCCTTGATCGCCCCCCAGGTAACCCTTTCACCCCCTATCACCGCTGTCGCTAATCGATCGTTTTTCTGATGCTGTCTTAGCATCAGTGATGGCGATCGGTAGCCAGTAATTTTTTTTAGGTTCGCCGCAGGTTTTTATAGCGTCAGGTACCCCAATATATTATCTAATAAAGGTTAAACCCCCTTGATCGCCCCCCAGGTAACCCTTTCACCCCCTATCACCGCTGTCGCTATGCGATCATTTTTCTGATGGCTGTCTTAGCATCAGTGATGGCGATCGGTAGCCAGTAATTTTTTTTAGGTTCGCCGCAGGTTTTTATAGCGTCGGGTACCCCAATATATTATCTAATAAAGGTTTAACCCCCTTGATCGCCCCCCAGGTAACCCTTTCACCCCCTATCACCGCTGTCGCTAATCGATCGTTTTTCTGATGCTGTCTTAGCATCAGTGATGGCGATCGGTAGCCAGTAATTTTTTTTAGGTTCGCCGCAGGTTTTTATAGCGTCAGGTACCCCAATATATTATCTAATAAAGGTTAAACCCCCTTGATCGCCCCCCAGGTAACCCTTTCACCCCCTATCACCGCTGTCGCTATGCGATCATTTTTCTGATGGCTGTCTTAGCATCAGTGATGGCGATCGGTAGCCAGTAATTTTTTTTAGGTTCGCCGCAGGTTTTTATAGCGTCGGGTACCCCAATATATTATCTAATAAAGGTTTAACCCCCTTGATCGCCCCCCAGGTAACCCTTTCACCCCCTATCACCACTGTCACTAAGCGATCGTTTTTCTGATCGCTGTCTTCGTGTCGGTGATGCCAATCGGTAGCCAGTCATTTTTTTTAGGTTCGCCGCAGGTTTTTATAGCGTCAGGTACCCCCAAATATGATCTAATAAAGGTTTTAACCCCCTAATTGCCCCTAGTTAACCCTTTCACCAGTGATCACCATATAAGTGTTACGGGTGACGCTGGTTAGTTAGTTTGCTTTTTATAGTGTCAGGGCACCCGCCGTATATAACCCAATAAAGGTTTAACCCCCTGATCGCCCGGTGGGTGATATCAATTAGGTTTTAGCGTCAGAGAGGGTCTGCGTCACACCCCAGGCAGCGTCAGGTTAGTGCCAGTAACGCTAACACCCACGCGTAAAGCATACACCCCCCTTAGTGGTATAGTATCTGAACAGATCAATATCTGATCTGATCAGATCTATACCAGCGGTTTAGGGTTCCCAAAAACGCAGTGTTAGCGGGATCAGCCCAGATACCTGCTAGCACCTGCGTTTTGCCCCTCCGTCCAGCCCAGGCCACCCAAGTGCAGTATCGATCGATCACTGTCACTTACAAAACACAACACACATAACTGCAGCGTTCGCAGAGACAGGCCTGATCCCTGCGACTCCAGTGCTGTAGGAGGTGATTTCACCACCACAGTTAAAAAAAAAAAAGCATATATGCCGAAGCATGGGGGCAGCAGGGGCAGCAGGGCGGAGGAGCAATTTTGCTCCTAATGCCGCATACATACGGTCGAAATTCCGACGGAGGCTTGCCCGTGGAAACGTTTGACCATGTGTGTGCGGCATAACTTTTTTGCGGGAGGATGCCCCCATGCTTCGGCATATATAAATGGTGCATGTATGCCCATCATTAGAAGTGGGTGGATGAAGGGCGGTATTCTAATGGTGGGCATACCCACCGATCAATCTCTTTTTTCGTTCAGCCAACAGGCTGCATGAAAAAAAAAGATTACAATACATGTCCAACAAGGACCAGCAACGTACTGGTATGTTGCTGGACTTTGAATGGTTATACCAGATTGATGCCTGCGGGTTTAGGTATCATCTTGGTATCATTCTTTTCAGCCAGCGGCCGGCTTTCATGTAAAAGCAATCACAGCGGCTAATTAGCCTCTGGACTGCTTTTACAAGCAGTGGGAGGGAATGTCCCCCCCCCCCGGATATAAAAAGCGCCATTGGGAAATTGGGAAAGCATTTTATCACACCGATCTTGGTGTGGTCAGATGCTTTGAGGGCAGAGGAAAGATCTAGGGTCTAGAAGACCCCAGTTTTTTCAAAAAAAGAGTACCTGTCACTACCTATTGCTATCATAGGGGATATTTACATTCCCTGAGATAACAATAAAAATTATAAAAAAAAATATATATGTAAGGAACAATTTAAAAATAAAATAAAAAAGCAAAATTAATAATAAAAAAAAAAAAAAAAAAAAAAAAAAAAGCACCCCTGTCCTGCCCTGCTCTTGCCCAATGGCGAACGCAAGCGTCGGTCTGGCGTCATATGTAAACAGCAATTGCACCATGCATGTGAGGTATCACCGCGAAGGTCAGATCGAGGGCAGTCATTTTAGCAGTAGACCTCCTCTGTAAATCTAACGGGGTAATCTGTAAAGGCTTTTAAAGGCTTTTAAAAATGTATGTAGTTTGTCGCCAATGCGCGTTTGTGCGAAATTTTAAAGCATGTCGTGTTTGGTATCTATGTACTCGGCCTAAGATCATCTTTATTATTTCATCAAACATTTGGGCAATATAGTGTGTTTTAGTGCATTAAAATTAAAAAAAGTGTATTTTTTCCCCAAAAAATGCGTTTGAAAAATCGCTGCGCAAATACTGTGTAGAAAAAAAAATGCAACACCCACCATTTTAATCTGTAGGGCCTTTGCTTTAAAAATATATATAATGTTTGGGGGTTCAACATAATTTTCTTGCAAAAAAAAAATATGTTTTCATGTAAACAAAAAGTGTCAAAAAGGGCTTTGTCTTCAAGTGGTTAGAAGAGTGGATGTAAGCTTCCTAATGTTGTGTATAAAATGCCAGAACAGTTCAAAACCCCCCCAAATGACCCCATTTTGGAAAGTAGACACCCCAAGCTATATACTGAGAGGCATGTCGAGTCCATGGAATATTTTATATGTTGACACAAGTTGCGGAAAAAAGACAATTTTTTTTTTTTTATTTTTTTTTTGCACAAAGTTGTCACTAAATGATATATTGCTCAAACATGCCATGGGCATATGTGGAATTACACCCCAAAATAAATTCTGTTGCTTCTCCTGAGTACAGGGATACCACATGTGTGAGACTTTTTGGGAGCCTAGCCGCGTACGGGACCCCAAAAACAAAGCACCGCCTTCAGGCTTTCTAAGGGTGTAAATTTTTGATTTTACTTCTCACTGCCTATCACAGTTTCGGAGGCCATGGAATGCCCAGATGGCACAAAACCCCCCCAAATGACCCCATTTTGGAAAGTAGACACCCCAAGCTATTTGCTGAGAGGTATTGTGAGTATTTTGCAGATCTCGCTTTTTGTCACAAAGTTTTGAAAATTGAAAAAAAAAAAAAAATTTTTCTTTCTTCATTTTCAAAAACAAATGAGAGCTGTAAAATACTCACCATGCCTCCTCAGCAAATAGCTTGGGGTGTCTACTTTCCAAAATGGGGTCATTTGGGGGGGTTTTGTGCTATTTTGGCATTTTATGGCCTTAGAAACTGTGATAGGTAGTGAGGAGTGAAATCAAAAATTTGTGCCTAGAAATCCTGAAGGCGGTGCTTGGTTTTCGGGGTCCCGTACGCGGCTAGGCTCCTAAAAAGTCCAACACATGTGGTATCCCTGTACTCAGGAGAAGCAGCAAAATGTATTTTGGGGTGCAATTCCACATATAACCATGGCATGTGTGAGCAATATATCATTTAGTGACAACTTTTTGTAATTTATTTTTTATTTTTATTTTTTGTCATTATTCAATCACTTGGGACAAAAAAAAAAAATATTCAACGGGCTCAACAGGCCTCTCAGCAATTTCCTTGGGGTGTCTACTTTCTAAAATGGGGTCATTTGGGGGGGTTTTGTGCTATTTTGGCATTTTATGGCCTTCGAAACTGTGATAGGTAGTGAGGAATGAAATCAAAAATTTAAGCCCTTAGAAATCCTGAAGGCGGTGCTTGGTTTCCGGGGTCCCGTACGTGGCCAGGCTCCTAAAAAGTCCCACACATGTGGTATCCCCGTACTCAGGAGAAGCAGCAAAATGTATTTTGGGGTGCAATTCCACATATAACCATGGCATGTGTGAGCAATATATCATTTAGTGACAACTTTTTGTAATTTTTTTTTTTTTTTTTGTCATTATTCAATCACTTGGGACAAAAAAAAAAATATTCAATGGGCTCAACATGCCTCTCAGCAATTTCCTTGGGGTGTCTACTTTCCAAAATGGGGTCATTTGGGGGGGTTTTGTACTGCCCTGCCATTTTAGCACCTCAAGAAATGAGATAGGCAGTCATAAATTTAAAGCTGTGTAAATTTCAGAAAATGTACCCTAGTTTGTAAACGCTATAACTTTTGCGCAAAGTAGACCAATAAATATACGTTTATTGACATTTTTTTTACTAAAGACATGTGGCTGAATACATTTTGGCCTAAATGTCTGACTAAAATTGAGTTTATTCGATTTTTCTTATAACAAAAAGTAGAAAATATCATTTTTTTTCAAAATTTTCGGTCTTTTTCCGTTTATATCGCAAAAAATAAAAATCGCAGAGGCAATCAAATACCATTAAAAGAAAGCTCTATTTGTGGGAAGAAAAGGACGCAAATTTCATTTGGGTACAACATTGCATGTCCGCACAATTTACAGTTAAAGCAGCGCAGTGCCGAATCCCAAAAACAGGCCTGGTCCTAATGGCCCGAAATGGTCCGGGGCTTAAGTGGTTAACAGGGGCGTGTCATTACAATTTTTGAAGCAATACTTTGCAACAGGGCTCATTGCTGTGCTCCAAGTACAGTATCTGTGAGGGGTTGTAGTGTTGTGCCACCAGTGCCTAAGGCCCAATTTTTCAGCCCCTGTTCAACAGGGGCATGCAATTACAATTCTTGATGTAATAATTCACAGCAGGGCCCATTCCTGCACCCACCAAGAGTAAGTCTGAGGGCTTACAGTGTTGTGGCAACGCCACCACCACCACCACCACGAAAGGCCCAATTTTTCAGCCCCTGTTCAAAAGGGGCATGTAATTACAATTCTTGATCTAATAATTCACAGCAGGGCCCATTGCTGCACCCACCAAGAGTAACTGTCAGGGCTTACAGTGTTGTGGCACCAGCACCACCATCAAAGCCCCAATTTTTACTACCACTGTTCAACAATTATATGTAATTAAAATTCCTGATATAATAGTTGACAGCAGGGCGTTCCAGCACCAACCAAGAGTAACTGTGAGTGCTTACAGTGTTGTGCCAACACCAACAACTAAGGGGCCTATTTCTGCAGAGTATATACGGCAGGTCCCTACTTTCAAACATCCAACTTACAAACGACTCCTACTTGCAAACGAAAGAAGACAACAGGAAGTGAGAGGAAATCTACCCCTAGGAAGGAAAATTCTCTCCTGTAAGAATAAATATGGGAGAAAGGTGTCTCCTCTGTACTGATGCTTTATCAGCAATCCTTGTTTCAAGAAAAACACCACATTTCAAAAACAGTTGTCATTGGGACGGAAAGTGAGGTGAAATGTTCTGAACAGGGGCACAGACAGCAAAACAAATGTTACAGGGGTGATAACCCTTACCTATGTTTTCCAAAAAGTTTAAAAATAGATTTTTGGGCTGGAGCTACACTTCAACAATGTACCTGTTCAAAATTACAAACACATTCTACATAAGAACAAACCTACACTCCCTGTCTTGTATGCACCGCCTGTATACGGCTGTTCAGAGTATATAGGGCCTTTTTTATTTTATGTGCGGGGTTCCCCTTAATATCCATACAAGACCCAAAGGGGCTGGTAATGGGCTGGGGTAGGGGGGGGGGTCATGGGGTAGCTATGCCATTTTTCTTAAAGATTTTCATCCATATTACCGGGACCAGACATTACATTAAAGCCGCAAGAAGTTTTAAATGGCTTTTTTTTCCTTTAGAAGTGTCATTTTGTGCAGGGACAGTTCTAAACACGGGAAACACGTGGCACTTCACAGGCATACTTTAGACACCCCCCAGGTACGATATTTAAAGGAATATTTGACTTTTTTTTTTCACTTTATGCATCATTAAAATGACTGCTCCCGAAAAACGACCGTTTTTAAAACTTCTTTTTGCATTGATACATGTCCCCTGGTGCAGAACCCGGGTTCCCAAACCCTTTTTAGGACAATAACATGCATAATAGTTGTTATAATTAGCACTTTAGAATTCGAACGTTCGCATCCATTGTATTTAATAGGGTTCTAATGTTCGTACGAACTTTCGGTCCGTTCGCGGGTTCTGGTGCGAACCGAACCCGGGGGTGTTCGGCTCATCACTAATAACGACTATTATCCATGTTATTGTCCTAAACAGAGTTTGGGAACCCGGGTTCTGCACCAGTGGACATGTATCAATGCAAAAAGAAGTTTTAAAAACGGACGTTTTCCGGGAGCAGTCATTTTAATGATGCATAAAGTGAAAAAAAAAGTCAAATATTCCTTTAAATATTGTACCTGGGGGGTGTCTAAAGTATGCCTGTGAAGTGCCACGTGTTTCCCGTGTTTAGAACTGTCCCTGCACAAAATTACATTTCTAAAGGAAAAAAAAGCCATTTAAAACTGCTTGCGGCTTTAATGTAATGTCTGGTCCCGGTAATATGGATGAAAATCTTTAAGAAAAATGGCATAGCTACCCCATCACCCCCCCCCTACCCCAGCCCATTACCAGCCCCTTTGGGTCTTGTATGGATATTAAGGGGAACGCCGCACACAAAATAAAAAAGGCCCTATATACTCTGAACAGCCGTATACAGGCGGTGCATACAAGACAGGGACTGTAGGTTTGTTCTTATGTTGAATCTGTTTGTAATTTTGAACAGCTACATTGTTTAAGTGTAGCTCCAGCCCAAATACCTATTTTTAAGCTTTTTGGAAAACATAGGGAAGGGTTATCACCCCTGTCACATTTTTTTTGCTGTCTGTGCCCCTGTTCAGAACATTTCACCTCACTTTGCGTCCCAATGACAACTGTTTTTGAAATGTGGTGTTTTTATTGAAACAAGGATTGGTGATAAAGCATCAGTAGAGAGGAGACACCTTTCTCCCATATTAATTCTTACAGGAGAGAATTTTCCTTCCAAGGGGTAGATTTCCTCTCACTTCCTGTTGTCTTCTTCCGTTTGCAAGTAGTAGTCGTTTGTAAGTTGGATGTTTGAAAGTAGGGACCTGCCGTATATACTCTGCAGAAATTGGCCCCTTAGGTGTTGGTGTTGGCACAACACTGTAAGCACTCACAGTTACTCTTGGTGGGTGCTGGAACGCCCTGCTGTCAACTATTATATCAGGAATTGTAATAACATATAATTGTTGAACAGTGGTAGTAAAAATTGGGCCTTTGATGGTGGTGCTGGTGCCACAACACTGTAAGGCCTGACAGTTACTCTTGGTGGGCGCAGCAATGGGCCCTGCTGTGAATTATTAGATCAATAATTATAATTGCATGCCCCTGTTGAACAGGGGCTGAAAAATTGGGCCTTTGGTGGTGGTGGTGGTGGTGTTGACACAACACTGTAAGGCCTGACAGTTACTCTTGGTGGGCGCAGCAATGGGCCCTGCTGTGAATTATTAGATCAATAATTATAATTGCATGCCCCTGTTGAACAGGGGCTGAAAAATTGGGCCTTAGGCACTGGTGGCACAACACTGCAACCCCTCACAGATACTGTATTTGGAGCACAGCAATGAGGCCTGTTGCAAAGTATTGCATCAAAAATTGTAATTACACGCCCCTGTTAAACAGGGGCTGAAAAATTGGGCCTTAGCCACTGGTGGCGGCACCCATAAACCAAAATTATCTTCCAAGCTATCATCATTAATCGGATCATTGAGGAGGAGGAGGAGGATAGCTAGTCAACATAACAGCACAGGAACTCAGCATCAGCATCAGTCTTGAAGGGATGTGACATTTTAAAATCAATTAGTCTGTTATATAAGCATCAGGTGTGTGGTAGCTGGTGGTGATCCAAGACTGGTTCATCTTGATGAAAGTCAGTCGATCAACCGAGTCGGTGGACAGGCGCACCCTGTGATCCGTGACAAATCCTCCAGCAGCACTGAATGTGCGTTCTGAAAGAACGCTGGATGCAGGACAGGCCAGTAGATCAATTGCATACTGTGCAAGCTCTGGCCAGTGATCCATCCTCAAGACCCAGTAAGCCAGAGGATTTTCGGTGGGGAAGGTGTCCAAGTCTGACCTTGCCCCTAGGTATTCCTGCACCATGTATATCAGACGCTGGCGATGGTTGCTGGAAACGATCATACTTTGGGGCTGCGGACTAAAGAATTGTCTGAACGCATCGGTCAGATGGCCACCTTCCCCACCGCTCCTTCTTTGACTGCCCGAAGCCTCAGCAACTCGTTGTCCAGGACCAGGAGTTTGTAACCTCCCAGTCTCTGGGAACGCGTTGCACAGACCTTTCTGCAAGGCCTCCCGGAGTTGTCTCATCCTCTGCTCCCTCTGCGACGGTAACATAAGGTCCGCAACCTTACCCTTGTACCGTGGATCAAGGAGAGTGGCCAGCCAGTAATGGTCCCTCTCCTTGATCCGAAGAATACGAGGATCCTTCTGCAGACTTTGCAGGATCAGGGAGGCCATGCAGCGTAGGTTAGCTGAGGCATTCAGTCCGGAGTCCTCTGGGTCACTAAGGACGACATGATCCGCAGCCACCTCCTCCCAGCCACGTACAAGTCCACTGGTTTCTTGGGACTGTAAATCATCCCTAAAAGACTGCTGCTGATGATGCTGAGTGCCAGCCTCCACCTCCAAGCTGACACAATCCTCCTCCTCCTCCTCCTCTTCCTGTGCGATGGGTGGGACAGAAGGAACACTGTCAGGGTAAAGGGGGCCTTGAGAGGCAATTAAGTCCTCCTCTTCCTGCCTCTGTTCTGCCTCAAGTGCCCTGTCCATTATTCCACGCAGCGTGTGCTCCAACAGGTGGACAAGAGGTACAGTGTCACTGATGCATGCACTGTCACTGCTCACCATCCTCGTGGCCTCCTCAAATGGTGCCAGGACAGTGCATGCATCCCTGATCATGCCCCACTGACGTGGTGAAAAAAACCCGAGCTCCCCTGACCCTGTCCTGGTGCCGTAGTCGCACAGGTACTCATTGATGGCCCTCTGCTGCATGTGCAGCCGCTGCAGCATGGCCAACGTTGAGTTCCACCTGGTGGGCATGTCACATATAAGGCGGTTCTTCGGCAGGTTCAACTCCTTTTGCAGCTCAGCCAGGCGAGCACTGGCATTATAAGATCTGCGGAAATGAACACAGACTTTCCTGGCCTGCCTCAGGACATCCTGTAAGCCCGGGTACCTGCCCAAGAACCGCTGCACCACCAGGTTAAGGACGTGAGCCATACAGGGCACATGGGTCAGTTGTCCCTGTCGGAGGGTGGAGAGGAGGTTGGTGCCATTGTCACAAACCACCATTCCTGGCTTAAGCTGGCGTGGCATCAAACACCTCTCGGCCTGCCCCTGCAGAGCAGACAGGACCTCTGCCCCAGTGTGGCTCCTGTCCCCCAAACACACCAGCGCAAGCACGGCATGGCATCTTTTTGCCTGCGTACTTGCGTAGCCCCTTGAACGCCTACGGAGCACCGCTGGTTCCGAGGACAAACCACAGGAAGAGGCCATGGAGGAAGAAGAAGAGGAGGGGGTGGAGGAGAGAGGTGTGTGACAACCAGTAGTAGCATTTTGGAGGCGTGGCGGTGGAACAACCTCCAACACTACTGCACCTTGTCCTGCATCCTTCCCAGCTGCCAAAAGAGTGACCCAATGGGCCGTGAAAGAAAGGTAACGTCCCTGTCCATGCCTGCTGGACCATGAGTCAGCGGTAATATGCACCTTACCGCTGACCGCCCTGTCCAGCGAGGCCAAGACATTGCCTTCCACATGCCGGTAGAGAGCCGGAATAGCCTTCCGTGAGAAAAAGTGGCGTTTGGGAACCTGCCACTGAGGAACCGCACATTGCACAAACTCACGGAAGGGGGCCGAGTCTACCAACTGAAAAGGCAGCAGTTGAAGCGCTAGCAATTTAGCCAAGCTAGCATTCAACCGCTGGGCATGTGGATGGCTGGGAGTGAACTTCTTTCGACGGTCCAGCAGCTGGGGCAGGGAAATTTGCCTGCTAGAATCGGACGTCGGTGTACTGCTAGCAGAGTGCCCGCAAGTACTTGGCTGTGACACACCTAATTCTACACCTTCATTCCTCTCAGAGCAGGTTTCAGAGAGGACTGAAGGTATAGTGGGGTTGGAGATCCCAGCTGATGCGGTGCAAGAAGAGGTCAGCTTTGTTCTTTGGTGTGGGTCTTTAAGGTAGGCTTGCCAACGAGCTGCATGGCAGGTCAACATATGTCTGATCAAGCATGTGGTGCCCAAGCGGCTGATGTTTTGGCCACGCGATATACGCTTGAGACATATGTTGCAAACAGCAGCTGTGCGATCTGATGCACTCGCCTCAAAAAAGGCCCACACCAAAGAACTTTTTGAATGACGGACAGAGGCAGCGCCCTGTACAGGCGGAGCTCTGCGGTGTGATTCCGTCGGTGTGCTGCCCATACGCTGGCCACCCAAGGGCATCCTGCCTCGTTGGAGATGTGCCTCCTCCTCATCCTCCTCCTCCTCCTCTCTCCTATTAGGCACCCACGTGGAGTCAGTGACCTCATCATTCTCTCCCTCCTCATCACTGGAGCCAATCTGGCAGTATGCTGCAGCTGCTGGAGCATGACTGCCAGATTGGTGTCCTTCTTGAGCATCCCCTCTCTCTGCTCTCACGCTACTGCATTCCTCTATCTGGGTATCATCATCAGATCCTTCGAAACGCTGGGCATCCTCCTGGAGCATGTATCCAACACTGTGCTCAAACAGTTCGGGGGACTCCTCAGGAGGAGGACATGGTGGGTCTAGGGAAGGATTGACTAATGAAGATAATGATACCAGAGAAGAGGACGCTTTGGCAGCTGCTTTGCCAGTACCCTGAGCCTGGGTGAGAGAGGATGAGGAGGATGAGGTGGGATTGGTCATCCACTCTACCAAGTCTTCGGCATGATGTGGCTCAACATGTCCAGCTGCCGAAAAGAAGGACAAGCGTGTCCCATGGCCATGTGCTGATGACAATGCACCGCGTCCACGACCAGCACTGTTGCCCCCAGACACAGAGCCTGCTTGCCCTCTTTTTTTGCCTCCTGACTGTCTGCCTCTCCTTGTTTGCCTTCCAGACATTTTAATGGATGGCCTGCAGGGAGATGGGAAAAACAGCAATAAGGGCTACCTTCAGGTGTATACTGTGCAGGAGGCTTAGCAACAATGACACTGACACTGTCCCCTGCCTATCCTTCTCTGTCCCTAAACACAAGGATTTGCAATATGCTTCAGCAAGATTGGTTTAGCACAGAATAGCACACTGTCAGTTTCACTCACTGTACCTCTCTGTCCCTACAAACAAGATTTAGCACAGAATAGCACACTGATAGTTTCCACGAGTGTCCTTCTCTGTCCCTAAACTCAAGGATTTCAAATATGGTTCAGCAAGATTGGTTTAGAACAGAATAGCACACTGTCAGTTTCACTCACTGTACCTCTCTGTCCCTACAAATAAGATTTAGCACAGAATAGCACACTGATAGTTTCCACGAGTGTCCTTCTCTGTCCCTAAACTCAAGGATTTCAAATATGGTTCAGCAAGATTGGTTTAGAACAGAATAGCACACTGTCAGTTTCACTCACTGTCCTACTCTGTCCCTACAAACAAGATTTAGCACAGAATAGCACACTGACACTTTCCCTCACTGTACCTCTCTATCCCTAAATTCAAGGATTTCAAATATGGTTCAGCAAGATTGGTTTAGAACAGAATAGCACACTGTCAGTTTCACTCACTGTCCTACTCTGTCCCTACAAACAAGATTTAGCACAGAATAGCACACTGACACTTTCCCTCACTGTACCTCTCAGTCCCTAAACTCAAGGATTTCAAATATGGTTCAGCAAGATTGGTTTAGAACAGAATAGCACACTGTCAGTTTCACTCACTGTCCTACTCTGTCCCTACAAACAAGATTTAGCACAGAATAGCACACTGATAGTTTCCACGAGTGTCCTTCTCTGTCCCTAAACTCAAGGATTTCAAATATGGTTCAGCAAGATTGGTTTAGAACAGAATAGCACACTGTCAGTTTCACTCACTGTCCTACTCTGTCCCTACAAACAAGATTTAGCACAGAATAGCACACTGACACTTTCCCTCACTGTACCTCTCAGTCCCTAAACTCAAGGATTTCAAATATGGTTCAGCAAGATTGGTTTAGAACAGAATAGCACACTGTCAGTTTCACTCACTGTCCTACTCTGTGCCTACAAACAAGATTTAGCACAGAATAGCACACTGACACTTTCCCTCACTGTACCTCTCTGTCCCTAAACTCAAGGATTTCAAATATGGTTCAGCAAGATTGGTTTAGAACAGAATAGCACACTGACACTTTCCCTCACTGTACCTCTCTGTCCCTACAAACAAGGTTTAGCACAGAATAACACACTGACACTCTCCCTACCTATCCTTATTTGTCCCTAAACACAAGGAATCCAGGATTAGTAAAGGAAAAAAAATGACACTGTCCCTGCCTATGCTTCTCTTTCCCTGCTCCGGAACACACTACACAAGGCCGCCGCGCTGGCGGCCTTTTATAGTGTGGGGCGTGTACTAAACCCCCTCAAGAATAATTGGCCACAGGCATCCTGCCTGTGGCCAATCATTGCTCTCCTCACTGCCGGCGCTGTGATTGGCCAAGCATGCGGGGTCACAGTGCATGATTGGCCAATCACAGCGCCTGGATGACACTGCGATGGCGTAGTGCATTGTGGGCCGTTCGCGTCACTCGAATTTGGCGCGAACGGCCCAAATCGTTCAATCTTCGTCGAACGATCGAACAGCCAATGTTCGAGTCGAACGTATGTTCGACTCGAATACGAAGCTCATCTCTAGTGATAATGGCTCACACTTCACCGGATTAACAGTACAGCAGTGGGCCAAAGATTCTGGAGTGTACTGGTTGTGCCACATCCCATACCATCCACAGGCAGCTGGTTTGATTGAAAGATACAACGGGCTATTGAAGGACCAGATACGCAAAATTACACCCACACATACACTAAGGGGGTGGGATCGGGTCCTCACACAGGCAGTCATGTTGTTAAATTCTAGGCCAATAGCCAAAAGCACACCAAATGAGAGGGAATCTGGCAGGAAGGTTTGAAGTTATATTTGCATTGGCAGATGAGCTTCAAGACAGTGGCTGGGACTCTGACTGGTTAGTGGATACTTCTCAGCAAGAGTGGAAATTGAGGCTACATAACATCAAACCTTCCAAAATAAACAGCAGTGATCTTCTGGGAAATATCCGTATATTTCCTCTCCTCCCTATTGATGTTCTTTGGGAGGGTCAGAGGTGCATACAGGCAGGTGGCAAAGTATTGGTCAGATATCCAGGCAGGAAGCCATTTAGAGGAGAGATTGTAGCTGAAGGGCCAGGATCTACTGTTTATGTATTGTTAGAAGGAACAGATAATCCGCTTTGTTTTCCACTCCACAGGCTGTCTCCGATTTGATCCATAGGAAGACCAGAGAAAAGTGGTTACATGATGGAAAGAATGACGGAAGATCGCAAGAGCTGTGGAGAACAAAGCCTTTGATGTATTCCAAGCCTGGACTTGTTTCTAAAGAACTTTAGAATGGACTTTCTAATGAACTTTTATCCAAAGACTGAAACACCTTCCCAGTGACAGAAATATGGGAGGGGTTGCATTTAAGGAAAATTCATGTGTATATTGAGTTTTTAGTAATGAAGAGATTTTCTGTGTGTGGTCTGAGAGAGAAAAAAAAAATCATAGGGCGGAATGTATTGCGTTTGTTAAAAATATGATTTTTATTATATTAATCAGACATAGGATACATGGGACAATTTTACAATAGTGAGTTGGTCAGATTACCTGTCAGCATTTGGTTTGAGTAGATTTCTCAAACAAATGACAATGGGATTAGATACCATTGTTGTATTTTAGTACATTACCTGTTTGAGATTTCTTTCAGCTCTCAAACGGAAAAGAATTACAGTTTAGATTACAGGTTTCATTTTGAGTAGACAATAGGTTAGATACCATTGTTGTATCCAATATGTTATTGTTGAAATACATCTATGTTTTCTGTTTGGTAACAATGGTAAACAGCCTGACACACATAAAAGCAGGCCTAAGCTAGGAGGGACACACACCATGTTGCTGTAAGATCATGAAGAAGAACAGAACCTGGTCTCCAAGAAGAATTATTGCCAATGGAGATCACGAGTAATCGAAGATAATTAACCTTTAAATGTATTTGTAGTTATAGACCATAGGCTGTTCTATTTGCTAGGCATTTTGCTTGTTATAGAGATCTGTCAGTCTTGTATTTTAGCCCTAATATTGTAATATTTTTGTATGTACAGCATCTTTGTATAGTAAAAGCACATTTACACACTGCAGAAGTCTCAGCTTCTTTGTTATACCACAGAGTAACCTTGCTAGATAAACGCAAAAGCGAAACACAAGGCGTGGGTAGAGAAGAGCCGATTAGTGGCTCTCTTGACAGGGGGGTCAGCGCATCGATCAGTGCAGACCCATCAAGGATGCCCGCCAGGGATGCCAATCAGTGCCTATCAGTAATGCCTGTCAGTGCCTCCTCATCAGTGCTGCCCATCAGTGCCGCCCATCAGTGCTGCATATCAGTGCCCATCAGTGCTGCATATCAGTGCCGCCTATTAGTGCCTTATCAGTGCCAGTCAGTGCAGCCTCAGTGAAGGAGAAAACAAACTTATTTACAAAATTTTATACCAAAAAATAAAAAACCCAGAGGTGATAAAATACCACCAAAAAAAGCTCTATTTGTGGGGGAAAAAATGATAAAAGTTGAGTACAGTGTTGCATGACCGCAGAATTGTCATTCAAAATGCGAAGGCGCTGAAAGCCGAAAATTGGCCTAGGCAGGAAGAAGGTAAAAGTGCCCGGGATTGAAGTAGTTAAAATAACAATATTTTATACTGGTAAGATATTTTATTAGTATGATTTCTTCTCACATCAGAGAAGTAACCTCTTGTCTTCCAACTACAACTGGTGTCTCTACGCCCAATGAAGTGTAAATAGGCTGCCACTGAATGTCCTGTGCTTCCCATTTCTATATTTACATTAGGTCATTATATCCGCCTTATGTGTAGTATGATTATACTTTTTAATGGCAGAGATTCTCTACACCCTTATCCCATTCTCCAATCCTCCCCATCAGGCTTATATATTGCTGATGAGCATGCATCCACTCCACCATTTTTTCAACTAGACAAAAAAACACTTTGTTTAGTTTAAATTCGTTATTTAAATAATTTTATTTGTTTATCAAAAATCGGTAAATTAATTTCATTTGTTTTCGGAATTCGTTTCATTTATTCAAATTCAAATTCTATTCGAAATTAGAATTTTGGAAGATAGTTATAATCTTTTTGTTCCATTCTATTCTATTGTTTTTTCTATTCTATTCTGTTCTTTTCTTTTTCTATTATATTCAATTCTTTTCTATTCTATTTGAAATTTGAATTCCGGAAGATGGTTATATTTATTCTGTTCTATTCTATTATTTTTTCCATTCTATTCTATACTTTTCTATTCTATTATTTAATTTTGTATTCGATTTTATTCAAATTTTAATTTATTTTATTTCGAATTTGAAAAAATTTGATTATATTTTTTTCTATTTTATTCTATTCTATTGTTTTTTCTAGTCTATTCTTTTTTATTCTATTATTTTCTAATCTATTCAAATTTGAATTTATTCTATTTGAAATGAAAATTTCAGAAGAAGGTCATATTATTTTCTTTTCTTTTCTATTCCTTTATTTTCTATTCTATACTATTGGGAAATTCAAATTTGAATCGAATTCGAAAACTAAAAAAAAAACACAAGAATTTTATTTAAACTTTGTCTGAAATTTTATTTCATTTTTTCGGAATCGTTTTCGAATTCAAATATTTTTTAATAGTTTTCCAGTTTCCAAAGAGAATAAAATAGAATAGAAAATAAAGCAATTGAATAAAATAGAAAATAATATAACAGAAAATAAAAGAATAGAATAGAGTAAAACGGAACAAAAAAGAATAGTAAATACATAAATGGAATAGAATAAAAACAAATAGAAAAGAATAAAAAAAGGATAGAAAAAAATAGAATATAACCATCTTCTGAAAATTGAATAGAATAGAATATTCTGAAATTCGAATAGAAAATAGTAGAATATAAAAGAATATATATCAAAATACAATAGAATAGAAATTTGAATTTAAATAGAATAGAAAAGAATAGATTAGAATAGAAAAAAACTGAATAGTATAGAAAAAAACAACAGAATAGAAAGCCTATAACCATTTTCATATTCTAATCTATTCTTTTCTATTCTATTCAAAACTAATTGATTCTATTTGAATTTTTGGAAATGGTCTATATTCTTTCTAAACTAGTCTATTTTTTTTAATTGTATTCTTTTTCTATTTCTTTGATCTATTCATTTCTATTCTATTCTTTTTTAGTCTATCTTTTTCTATTCTATCTTTTTCTATTAAAATTTATTCTATTCAAAATTCAAATTTCGGAAGATGATCATATTCTTTCTATTGTATTCTACTCTGTTGTTTTTTCTATACTATTCAGTTATTTTCTATTCTGATCTAATCTATTATTTTCTATTGTGTTCAAATTGATTCTTTTTGGATTTTGGGAAGTAGTTATATTCTTTCTATTCTATTCTATTGTTTTTCTAATTGTATTATTTTCTATTCTAATATAGTCTATTCTTTTCTTTTCGTATGCATTGTTAATTAGAATTTATTCTATTGGAAATTCAAATTTCAGAAGATGGTTATATTCTTTTTATTTAATTTAATTATTTTGTATTCTATCCTATTCTTTTCTATTCTATTTTGTTCTGTTTTACTCTATTATATTCTATTATTTTATTTTGTGTTATATTCTTTTCTATTCAATGTTTTTTCTATTATATTCCTTTTTTTTCTATTCTATTTTATTCTCTTTGGAAATTGGAAAACTATTCGATATCGAAAACTCTTCGAATTTGAAAACTTTTCGATTTAGATTACTATTTAAATCGATTCGAATTCCATCAGAATTATTTTTTCATTATTTCGGATTCGTTGAAATTCGGTACTATTGTAATTCGGAAATTCAAATACATCCGAATTTCAGAAAAGCGAAAATTCATCCGGATTTCAATTCGGAACAAAATGAACTGCACATGTTTATTTGCAACGCCACAATACAATAACAATAAATGTCTCCACAGGATCCTTCCAAATACATACCACAGTGTTACCTTCCACTGCCGCCATCTTCAGCGGGGTCAGCCCATCATTGTTGGTGATCTCTTCTAAACCGGGCCCAAACTTCTCCTTGTGATGGCCCAGGATGAGGTCATACATCTGACAGGCTGACATTTTGTTGGGCTGTAAAGCCAGAATATGGAGGATGGTGTTTCCTGCAGGAGGTGGGGAAAAAAAATCTAAAAAACTATCTGGATTGGATAATGAATGGTTCAAATATTTGAAAAATAGAGATGTTTAGGTGGGCCTTTACCCTAAATCAATTTTTTTTCTTTTCTTTTCTTTAACCTAATCAATCTTTTGTCTCCTATCAAAAATTATGTTCATATTACCCCCCCCCCCCTCCACACACACTTGATTCAGTGCATGTGTGTGACTAAGGCGAGGTCCCGCCTACGTCATTGGCTATTCCCCGGCAAGAGGGTAAAGCCAGGGCTTACCCTATGATGTGACGGGTGACCCCGCCCCCTCGTACGTCATGGGGGTTTCGTGTGGAGTGGAGACTGGAGGAGACTGCAGCGCTGGACATCGGATCACCGCGGGACATAGAGAGCAACGCTGGACAGACTTGATTACATCGCTGGAATGTTTTTTTTATTTTTTATTTTTTTATTTTTAATAAAGGACTTTCCCAACTGTGTCTGTGTGTTTTTTTTACAATTTTTTACACTTTCTTTGTGAAATGGTACGGATACAATGTACCCGTTACCAATTTACATAGGGGGGCCAGAATCTGGGGGTCCCCTTTGTTAAAAGGGGCTTCCAGATTCCGATAAGCCCCCCACCCGCAGACCCCCACAACCACCTGCGGCCTGCCAGGTTGCATGCTCGGATAAAGGGTCTGGTATGGATTTTTGGGGGGAACCCCACGTCATTTTTTTTTATTTGGCGCAGGCTTCCCCTTAATATCATACCAGACCTGAAGGGCCTGGTAAATAAATTTGGGGGAACCCCCACGCATTTTTTTTTATTTTTATCAATGACTTCCAATGACTGTTCTCTGTATTCCCGATAGCCGCGAGTGCTTTTAAATTACTTTTTTTCTTCAGAAATGACACTTTGTACAGGGACAGTTCTAAGCACGGGAAACAAGCTGCTTTACAGGCATACTATACACACCCCCCAGGTACGAAATTTTAAGGAATATTTCACTTTTATTGTTTCACTTTAAGGATTATTAAAATCACTTTTCCCGAAAAAACTGCAGTTTTTAAAACTTTTTTTTGCATTGATACATATCCCCTGGGGCAGGACCCGGTCCCCAAACACTTTTTATGACAATAACTTGCATATAAGCCTTTAAAATTAGCACTTTCGATTTTTCATGTTCGAGTCCGATAGACTTTAACGGTGTTCGGATGTTTGAACAAATTTATTGCCTGTTTGCATGTTCTGATGCGAACCAAACTGGGGGGTGTTCGGCTCATCCCTAATCATTTCCAAGCTGCCAAAGGAAGATAAACTAATAATTTATTGTATCAGAGATGTCAACCTAGAGGAAAAGGTTATACAGTGACAAAAAATGTCATACGCACTCGAGCAAAAACTCGGTGTGGCTAAATTGCATAATAGGCTTGGCTTTCCACAGGATTGTGATTGCTAAAAATCCAAATGACATTTAGTGCAGATGTCATGCATATCATCCAACATCATTGTTGGGATTTGTTAATTAACATCTTCTGGACCGCCCAACGCACATTCACTGCATCAATGGGTTTACTTTTGCTTTCAGGACCCAAGAACAGAAAGATGTATAAGTAGTGACAGAATAAAAAAAAATTGTACAGCGGGGTAATAAACCTCACCGTGGGAATCCTTGGCCTCTGCATCGGCTCCATGTTGTAGTAATAATCGGACCAGGTCTGCATTCCCCACACAGGCAGCAAAGGAAAGAATGTGTTCTCCTGTCACATTAAAATAAAGAACGCTTTACTTCCAATAATTTATAATATTATTTGTTTGTTAAGGTAGATGTGAACCTGATCACAAACATCTCATACAAGGTTTATGTAAATTCAGATTTTTTCTTTCTTTATAATTTTTTAATATATATGTATGTGTAATATATATATATATATATATATATATATATATATATATATATATATACCGTATATACCGTATATAACATTTTCTTTAATCTGCAGATTTCATGAAAATAATAAGTGTTCCTGCCATGAAGGTTTTTGTTCGTGCCCCTCCTGTTATAGGGACAGCACTGTGCTCCAGTTTTTTATTTTTCTTCATCTTCAATATTCTGCATAATATTGTAGCAAAATACATGTTATTAAAACAGGGTTTACATTTAACTTAACCTTTTTTTCAATGAATACACATCTTTATTAGTCCAACCCTGTACCCTTGTGGCACCAATCCCTCCCTTGCTGTTGAGCCGTTGCTAAATGTCTGGCCCATCAGTGCACGTGATGAATTCACCGGCCTGTGGACATTTTAACTACTTCACGCCGACTGTACACAAATATGCGGCCTCGGCTTGAAGGGGTTGTACCGGGGTGATGCAGTAGAGAAACTGGTATTTGACAGTTAAATGCCAGGAGCATGTCTTAAGCCTCGTACACACGGCCGAGAATCTCGTCAAGAAAAAACACGTCGTTTTCTTGACGAGATTCTTGGACAAGAAACTTGTCCCGGCCGAGTGTACACACGCTCCTTTCAAAGAACCCGCGGTTCTTTGAATGGAGCCAACGCGGTGACGTAATCGACTACGACGAGCGTGCACTCGTCACATTCGATGCCATTGCCGCCATCTTGCTACACCCTACCTATGCCTAGGAAGCTACCGCGCATGCGTCAAAGTCATTTCGAGCATGCACGGGCTTCCCGGAGGACAGGTAAGTGTACACACACACACAAATTTCTCGTCGAGAAACATGCTGACAAGAATCTCTACGAGAAAATAGAGAGCAGGTTCTCTGTTTTTCTCGTCGAGATTCTTGGCGGTTTTCTTGACGAGAAACATGATAGCCGCGTACACACGACCGATTTACTCGGCAAGAAAGCTCCGCTAGCAAGTTTCTTGCTGGTTCTTGCCGAGAAACTCGGTTGTGTGTACGAGGCTTTAGTGTTAGGAAGTGCTTGGCTAAACTTTGACATGAGCCAGCTCCATGTATGGGCTAAACTTTGACTTGTACAGGGCCCATGTATGGGCTAAACTTTGACTTGTGCAGGCCCCATGTACAGTTAAAATAGTAGCACTAAATCATATACAATAAATATGTACACCTATAAATATGTAAAATATCAAAGCAACACCACGTGAAGGAAGCACTTTTTATTTTTTGCATATTTTTATGGAATTCCTCTCCACTGATTGAGCACTGTTGGAAATACTGAAGTTACTTGGATATCTTTTTATATCCCTTTCTTGTTTTATACAGTTCAACTACCTTTTCCCGCAGATTCTTTGACAATTCCTTTGCTTTCCCCATGACTCAGAATCCAGAAACGTCAGTGCAGCACTGGATGAAAGATGCAAGGGTCTGTCAGGAGTCTAGAAACTCACTGACTTTTTATACACACACACTAATTACAAGCAAACAGATCACAGGTTAGGATGGTTACCTTTAATACCCATTCAAAACCCCTTTGTGTCAATTTGTGTGCATGTTATCAGGCCAAAATCACCAGGGTATGTAAACTTTTGATCAGGGTCATTTGGGTAGTTTCTGTTGTGATTATGATTTAAAAAGAGTAAACACAGTTGATTGATAATAAATGGCTTCAGCCAAACACTAACCATGAGTGAAAGAAAAGTTTTTGTGTTATCATTCATATTTTCTGAAAAAGGCAAAGAAATCATAAATTCTGCCAGGGTATGTAAACTTATAAGCACAGCTGTATATGATACAGTGCTATGAAGTGGTTAAGGGGAACCCTATAACAGAATTAAGAAAAAAACTGCATGGGGTCCCCCCCAAAATCCATACCAGGCCCTTTGGGTCTGGTATAGAATTTAGAGGGAGAAGGAACTCCACACCAAAATTTAAAAAAAAAACAATGGCTATACCAGACCCTTATCCGAGCAAGTAGTCTGGCAGGACGGGAAGGGGGGGGGCGAGTGAGCTACCGCCCTCCTTTACCATACCAGGCTGCTTGCCCTCAACATAGGGAGGGTGCTTTGGGGTCCAAGAGCCACTTCCCGACAACCCTGGCCATTTGTTTTTTAGGGGTGGGGGGCTTATCGGAATCTGGAAGCCCCCTTTAACAAGGGGGCCCCCCAGATCCCGCCCCCTATGTGAATAGGTATCGGGTACATTGTACCCCTACACATTCACCCAAAAAAGTGTCAAAAAGTAAAAACCACAACAGACAGTTTTTGACAATTCCTTTATTTAAAAAAAAAAAATTGTCCCGCAATGTCCATCCATACTATGTCAAGGGAATAAAATGGTTGGTCAAGTGTCTTAATGAATTTCTGGGCCAGGAAATCGCAAACACTTGCCACATCAGATGCAGGAGCTTTGTTGCAGTGAAGAGGCCACTTGTTAGGCCAGAGTTCTGGTCTTTTCCTCTGAACAGATTCCCATGGTCAACCAATGTTGGTTGACCATTATACTATTTTCTATGAAATCACAGTGAACTATCCCCTTGTGATCAAAAGAACTCGCCATCATGGTTTTGAACTGAGAACGTGACATGCGTGCCTTCTTTAGGCAGGGGAATTCTTTGCTTTCCACGTTTTGCTTCTAGATCATACTGGAAACACCTCGTTTACTCACCAGCAATAACCCAATCAAACATCTCTGCATTCTTCAAAAGATCCGATGAAATTTGAAGACAACATTCCTTCTGATCTTCTGTCAAGATTCGAGACACCATCTTTACAGAAAGCTTTCTCATCCCCAAATCCTCTGTTAGAATCTGCTTCACTGTTTCCCTGTTCACGTTCAATTCTTCTGCCATCATTCACACTCTAAAGCCTCGTACACACGGCCGAGATTCTCGTTGAAAAAAACATGTCGTTTTTTTCGACGAGATTCTTGGACAAGAAACTTGTCCCGGCCGAGTGTACACGCGCTCGATTCAAAGAACCCACGGTTCTTTGAATGGAGCGAACGCGGTGACGTCATCGAATACGACGAGCATGCGCTCGTCACATTCGATGCCGTCGCCGCCATCTTAGTTCACCCTACCTATGCCTAGGAAGCTACCGCGCATGCGTTAAAGTCATTTCGAGCATGCGCGGGCTTCCCGGCGAAAAGGTAAGTGTACACACACACAATTTTCTCGTCGAGAAACAGGCTGACGAGAATCTCGACGAGAAAATAGAGAGCAGGTTCTCTATTTTCTCGTCGAGATTCTTGTCGCTTTTCTTGACGAGAAACCATACACACAAACGAATTTCTCGGCAAAAAATCTCTGCCAGCAAGTTTCTTGCTGGTTTTTGCCGAGAAACTCGTTCGTGTGTACGAGGCTTCAGTCTTTGATCTGAGCATAAGAGAGTTTGTACTCTGTCCACATTTGCAACCAACCTTTGCTTTTTTGGTTGCCCACTTCTTTTGTCATCGTGGGCATCTTTCTGCTTCTCCTTAAACTGCCTATGCCATTCAAAACCACTTAATTTCTTCATGGAATGTTCTCCGTAAGCCTGGTATAACAGAGCCAAAGTTTCACTTACACTTTTGCCAATTTTCACACAAAATTTGATGTCAATCGGCTGTTTCAGATTCCTGTCACTCATTTTCCATCAAAAGCACAACGAGACTAACTGGTCAACTGGTCTGTGACCCAGGCAAGTGCAAGTTAGAACAAAATATAAAAGCTGCGCTGAATCTAGCGATGTGTCAAAAATAAATGTGACACGTGAAGATATCAGAAGCCGAGAAGATAATAAACCCTCTATGCCACTGATAATACACCATACATTGTGAAGCATAAATAGTGAACATAAAGAATGCATAAATGACAAAAATCCTTATGTGATATAAAATTGATAAAATTAATGAATAAAAAATGAAAAAGCTATAAGCCCAATAAGTGTAAAAATCACTATCACTATCACTCTATTTGAAATTGAAGAAGAGTGTTCCAAAACAAATAAAAGTTCAAAAATGACAGTTCAAAATATGTAGATTATTTTTACCAAAGATATGTAGCAGTATACATTTTGGCCAAAATTTATGAAGATAAATTACTAATTTGCTAAATTTTATAACAAAATGTTATAACAGAAACGAAGAAAGACATTTTTTTTTTTTACAGAATTTTCAGTCTTTTTTCTTTTATAGTGCAAAAAATAAAAAACCCAGCGGTGATTAAATACCACCAAAAGAAAGCTCTATTTGTGGGAAAAAAAGGACAAAAATTTCATGTGGGTACAGTGTTGCATGAATGAGTAATTGTCATTCAAATTCTGAGAGCACCGAAAGCTGAAAATTGGTCTGGTTAGGAAGGGGGTTTAATTGCCCAGTGGTCAAGTGGTTAAAGAGTATATAAACCCTAAAAATTAAGTCCACTTTTTTGTTATCGTCTTGTCTATTAACCCCCTGCTGACCGCTCACAGTAAATGAACTGCGAGCAGATGGCAGGTACAGGCACAGTCACGTACATGTATGTCACCTGCCTTTTTTTGGGTTTGTGCCGCACATGCCCCCTGCCAACCTGTAATGTGATTGGACACAGCACATGTTTGGCAGCAGATTTCAGCCAATAATTTTGGCTGAAACCTGCTGATCGGCAGAACTTTGTGTACATAGGCAAAGCGATCTGGCTGTTACTTCTCCTTGAAAAGCAGGGAGAGAAAATAGCCAGATCGGAAAAAAAAGCACACATTACACTTGTTAGACACACAGATTGCCCCTAGAAATGAACCCCTTCCCAGCCAGTGTCATTAGTACAGTGACAGTGTATAGTATTATCACTGATCACTGCATTAGTGTCACTAGTGACGTCAGTGTCAGTTGATTACTCTCCCAACCAGTGTCTGTTAGCACCAGATTGCCCGCCACCCTATCACTATCGCACTATAAGTTGCTGATCACTGCCATTACAGCACAGCATCATAGCTGTGTAAATTCCAGTATAAACTGTATACTATAGTTTGTAGATGCTATAACGTTTGCACAAACCAGTTAACCAATTGACTTCCAGAAGATTTACCCCCTTCATGACCAGGCCATTTTTTGCGATACAGTACTGCGTTACTTTGACACTGTACCCTAATAAAATGTATGTAATTTTTTCCCACAAATAGAGTTTTCCTTTGGTGGTATTTGATCACCACTGCGTTGTTTTTTTTTATTGTGCTATAGACAAAAAAAGACCGAAAATTTTGAGAAAAATAAGTGTAGCGGGTATGTACTTTCCCGGGTGTAGTTTAAACCTGGCAGAGAAACCAGTGATGTGTAATTCCCTGCAGCCCAGCAGGTGGCGCTGTCGCCATGGGCTGGGGGTTGAGCCATTGCTGTGTGCCGGGCCTCCTTTTTGTCCTCTCTCGGCAGCGGAATGGTTGGGCGGGGAACCCGCCGTGTTTGCAGGGAGAGGGTATAAAGGGGCCGGCCATCTTTGTCACGGGGTCGAGTCCCAGGCACCTTCAGCCTGTGGGCGGTGGTTCGTGTCGGTCCTCTAGGCGGCCTAGGCCTAGAGGACAGTCGGAGGTCGTGTTCTATCCCAGGCACCTTTAGCCTGGGGTGAGGTACTCGGATGGAGGTCTGGAGCTCAGTGCCCAAAACTGAGTTCCGCGAGGGAAGGAGGTCATAGGGAACCCAGGGATTGGGAACCCGAATCCGGAAGGCTTAATGGACCGGGGGGAGCTCCTCACTTGAAGACCGGGTGCAGCAGATTGCCAGTGATAGGTGAGCCTCCCACTGGAGACCGCCTGGAAGGAAATTCCCCCCTCGCTCGGAGACCGCAACCCACTTTCAGGAAGGAAAGTGGAGAATCAATTGTGTCTGGGCCTATTCGCATCCACACCTCCTTTTCTGTTCTGTTCTCCAAGAGAGTTCAACTGATTGTGTTCTTTCAAGAAGAATAAAGGAGTGTTGGACTTTAATGGTGTGGGGCTCTTTCCTGACAGACATTGTTCAAGGTAATCTCAGTGGAGGCTCTAGGTGCACAGCACTGACCCGAAGGTAAAACAAGAACTTTGCTCACACCGCACTGACACCTGTGGTGAAGGCCAGGCATGGTGTCCCCGCTCCCTCCCCTCTAAGGTACCCCTAGACAAGAGACAGACGAGCTGAAGTGAAGAGGGGAGTGAGGATGGCGCTACATAAAAATAAAAATATTTTTTACTTTCTGCTATAAAACATACCCAATAATAAAAAAAAAAATCAAATTTCTTTATAAGTTTAGGGCAGAATGTATTCTGCTACATATTTTTGGTAATAGACAAATCCCAATACGCGTGTATTGATTTGTTTACAGGAACATTAGCATCTACAAACTATGGTATATATTTATGGATTTTTTTTTTATACTAGTAATGGTGATGATCAGCGACTTGTAATGGGACTGTGATATTGAGGAGAACAATCGGACACTAACGGACACTGCCTGGAACCAGTGACACTAATACACTGTGCTAATGACACTGGCCGAGAAGTGGTTAAACATCTAGGGCGACAACAGTGCGCATGCGCGGAAATTCCAAGATGGCCGCTTGAGCCGGAGCTCCGTCACACCCAGCTCCAACGCCGCTCACAGCACCGCACAGACGGGTCACAGACGAGCCAAAACGGGAGATCCAGACCCCCAGTGCAAAAGGGAACCCCATCGCATGAGTGGCAGCCAGGTACGGAGGGACCTCGGGCCGCAATTTGACCGGGCCCAGACGACTGGGTGTACCAAGATGGCCTCCGCGGCTCAGCAGCACGCCGCAAGCATGGAGGGACATGCAGAGCAGAGACACATGATAGCACCCGCTACCATCTCATACACCCCAGCTAATCAAGGCCTGCTTCTACAACAAATGACCCCATCCCCAGCATCTACTGAATCGCTACTCAATAGACACTTTGGGGACAATGCATTCCCTTTAGCAGGGACGCCCTTCTCTCCTCATCAAGGGGGCCCATACCATACATTCCCGACTACTGAAGACAGTCCCCAGCATGAAGATCTATTCCAGAAGTTATCAGACTTATTGGAGAGAGGACTTGCCTCTACTGCAGCCAAGATTACTGGCGATATAAAGGCTGACTTCCAGAACCTGGGTTCCAGGATGGAAGCCATAGAGCAAAAGCTGGACTTAACAGTAGCAACAACCAACCAGAATTCTGGTCACATCCAGATACTTCAGAAAAGGCTCGACACAGCCCTACTTAAAATTGATGAACTTGAAGATAGATCCAGAAGATACAACTTCAGAATCAGGGGCCTGCCTGAAACCTTTACGGATGTCTCACAAGCAACACAAGAGATAATTAAATCCCTGATACCTAACACACCGCAACACCGCTTGGAATTAGACAGGGTTCATAGAGCCCTGGGCCCTCCTAGAAAAGACAGTTCCCCCAGGGACGTCATCGCTAAACCACACTTCTACCAGGTCAAGGAGGAAATAATGAAGCAATACAGAGCAGTAAAACAAGCCTCATTTCAGGGTCACCCTATTCAAATTTTTGCGGACCTTTCCCCCTCCACGATCCAGAAAAGACGGGCCCTGAAACCTCTCTTAGTGATCCTAGCCCAAAAAGATATCAAATACTGGTGGGCATTCCCATTTGCCGTTAAATTCCTATTCAAAAGTAAACCCTACTCGTTCTCCAACTTCCAAGATGGAGAGAAGACCCTCCTTTCACTGAAGCTAATCTCTCTAGAAGCGGATATGGACACTTCAAACCCAGCCAACAACTCTGCTAAACGACCACCACCGGTCAGCCCCCTGACGCCCCTATGGAACAACCCGAAATCGAAGAAAGCAAAAGACATTCGCCCGACCTGAGTGCAGCATGCAGTGAAATTTTTTTCTAATTCCTACTCTCTACCTTTACTCCTGAAGGGAGTATTTGCCAGAGACTTCCTCTCCTTCTGAAAGGAGCTATTGCTCCCCCAATTTCTACTGAACAACTTTTTACATACTCAGACTACTAAGAAATTAACCCACACTTGGGATTCCCCCAATTGACCTTGCCTATAGTTCTGGTTAAGACTCTAATCGAGCCTGTTAGCTCATTAGTACCGGTTGTTAAAAGACAGAAACCTTTTGGTTCTCTTGCGGTATTTCCCTTGAATTGGGCTCATAGTAGCCACCTAATGTTAGAGGGTTTGTTGTTAGTCCCTATGTTCCCCCTCACCTATAATAGATAGCAACTTTAAGTGGTTTACCACATAGCCTGCTCTGAGAGGGGGCGGGTGAGGGGTTGATACCAAGTTGTACGTCCCAGGGGATTGGAGTTTATCCCATTAAGAGACACCACACCCTATGTGTTAATATTTTCTAAAAAACAAAACAAAAGTTAGTTGGGCGCCGCGGAGCTGGGTGCCCAGCATGTGCCTCCGCCTATCCCTCAGACTCACAAAGATCTGTGGGTTAGGTTGTCTGCCCGCAGTGGTGCAGACGCTTTTTGTGAGGTCTGTCCCTGGGGTGATGTTCTTTCCCCAGGGCACTGACCATTTTCTTTTGAAGAGGCTGTCTATGGTCTTTTCATCTTTATTTCCTATCTTGATCTTTCTGTCCCCCCCTTCCCTCTCCCTCTTCCCCTCCCCCTTCTACGTATTAAAATGCTTAACAATTGTGTTTCTCTCAAAACCTATCCAGGTTATTTCTGAGGTTCCTAATCAAACTAAACCACATTACAGAAGATCCATACAGATGAAAACTAGAGGCCCGGTTCACCTGAAGGTAAGTGACGCAGAGACAGATAGCACACACTCAACTCCTCTCCATGGCTAATGCACCAAAACCAAAACCTACGCTTAAAATAGCTACCCACAACACCCAGGGTCTTAATTCTCCAGTAAAAAGGAGAAAAATGTTTGACAGCTACAAATCCCTCAAACTAGATGTGGTATTAATTCAAGAAACCCACTTCCCTAAACGGTATAGCCCTACCTTCTTGCACCATCACTTCCCATTGTTTTATTTGGCAAAGGCGGAAGACAAATCAAAAGGGGTTGCAATTTTATTTTCAAAATCTTGCAATTTCTCTTGGCAGGCCGAGTACAAAGATCCAGAAGGTAGATTCCTCTTAGTGAAGGGACAAATAGAGGGTCACGTTTTCTCCTTCATTTCATACTATGCTCCAAACAAAGGGCAACTGAAGTTTTTTCAAACAATGATGTCAACCCTGAACCCTCTATTGGCGGGGACCCCCATCTTCGGAGGTGACTCCAATATAGCGCTCGACCGTGGGCTAGATAAATCCAACCCAATCAAACCCATCCTAACTCGCCCCACCAGAGCCAGCCTAAAATTTGCTAGACTGATCCATGCACAAGGATTGGCAGACGTTTGGCGGGAACAGAATCCTACAACAAGAGACTATACCCATTTCTCCAACCCCCATCATTCCTACGCCAGGATAGATCACATTTTCATCCCTTCACATCATCTGTCAAATGTCTCGGATGCCCGGATGATAGACACACCACTCTCAGATCACTCCATTGTGTCGGCATCCCTCGATTCACTATCCCACAGACCCAAGCATTTCCAGTGGAGGCTTAATGAATCAATATTATCAGACCCCAATAACGTGATCGAGATTAATAAAGCTCTATCCGAATACTTCTCTCTAAATAATAATGGGGAGGTCTCTGCAGAAGTACTCTGGGCAGCCCATAAAGTCACCGTCAGAGGTAAACTTATCCAACTTGCATCCAAAATCAAAAGGGAAAGAATGGCTGATATCGTTAGGCTGGAAAAAATGTACGCCTCCCTCAGAGCCCAACATAAAAAAGACCCGACCAGAATTACCATGACACAAATAGACTCCGCCAGACTGCAACTTAACTTAGCCCTGACAACACGAGCTGAAAAATTGATCCAATGGAGCGGAGCTAAATTTTACACACAGAAGGACAAATTAGGCAGGATGCTGGCCAATAAACTCACCCCCAGGATGAGACTTAACACAATCCCTAGGATCAGAGCTCATAACCAGACCACTACTTCTGATCCCTCCAAAATCCTCACAGCATTCAGAGAGTTCTATGACAAACTTTATAGTGCTAGTCAGCAGGTCACCGCTAGTTCCATCTCACAATTCCTGGATACCCTATCTATTCCTAAACTTTCAGATGAACACAAAACCATCATAGAGGACCCAATTTCAGTGGAAGAATCCATGGAGGCTATCAAAAACCTAAAGAGGGGAACAGCCCCAGGTCCAGATGGTCTATCGGTGCCCTACTATAAAACTTTCTCAGAGATATTAGCCCCCTTTATGACCAAATTTTTTAATGAGAAAACTTCCGGTTGCCCCCTAAATCCTGATCTAAACACAGCCTACATTACTGTCATTCCGAAGCCTGACAAAAATCCAGAGGAGGTTGCGAACTATAGACCAATATCGTTGATAAATAACGATTTAAAGATCCTTACCAAAATCCTATCAAACAGGTTAAACTCTTTCATAAGCTCCTATATACATAAAGACCAAGTGGGATTCATCCCAGGCAGACAGGGCCCGGACCAAACTAGACGAGCTATTGATATAGCCTCGATCCTACAGTCTAACTGGCCAGGTGGACCTAAGCAACAGGGAATGCTACTTTCCCTGGACATACAAAAAGCATTCAACACTGTATCCTGGCCATACATCTTTGTCCTGTTAGAGCATTGGGGTTTTGGTAAACACTTTATCGGAACTTTGAAAGCACTTTACTCTTCGCCCACGGCGCGTATTCGAATTCAAGGACACTACTCCTCTCCGATCCACATAGCAAGAGGAACAAGACAAGGCTGCCCGCTGTCACCCATAATCTTTGCAATGGCCATAGAGACATTAGCAATAGCTATACGAGAGAATCCAGATGTCAAAGGGGTCACTTGTGGGTCCCAAATACACAAATGTGGGTTGTTTGCTGATGACCTAATACTTTTTATTACCTCCCCCCTAACCTCCCTTCCTAATTTAATTAAAATTATTTCTTCTTTTGCGACAGTATCAGGTCTGCAGGTTAACTTTTCCAAATCCCATGCCCTAAACATCTCTCTTAATCCCGAGATGGTATCCCTACTTAAACATAATTTTCAATTTACCTGGAATGACACCGATATCAAATATTTGGGTATCTCCCTTACTTCTAAATTTGAATCCCTGTACGCTAAAAACTTTCCTCCCATGTACCATAAATTGGAACAAGACCTAAAGTCATGGTCAAAACAAAACCTATCTTGGATGGGAAGAATAAATGCTGTCAAGATGACACTAATGCCTAGATTGCTATACCTCTTCCGAGCTATCCCCATCCCACTGAGGAGGGACCATTTGAAGTCTTTCCAGAGCAAAATTATACAATTTATCTGGGGAGGTTCGGGCTACAGGATGAATCAACAGACTCTTTGTCTTTACCACTCTAGAAAACAAGGAGGAATGGGACTGCCACACTTGTATAGATACTTCTTGGCATCAAGATTATCCCAACTCTCTATTGTATATACTAAAGGGAGAAAACCAGATTGGATACAAATAGAACGTCAAGCGGTTCCACATCATACCCTGGACTATCTATTATGGTGCCCACCTAAAAACAGACCCCCTATACTGGCCCCCATGCTATCACATTCCTTTGCTATATGGGATAAATTAAAATTGAACCCTAACCTCACCTCAGCCGTCCGACCCCTATCTCACCTATTTCGTAACCCACATTTCCCCCCAGGGATAAACATAAAGGCCTTTCAATGGTGGCTAGACAAAGGGCTATACCGTATAGGCCATTTATTCACATCTAGAGGCCCTGGCCTATTGTATAAGCAATCTTGAACTTCCTCAGTCGGAGAGATTTAGGTTTAATAAAATAAGCCATTTCCTTCATAGTATTTGGTCCGAAAAGCAAAATCCTCCTAAATTTTCAAATTATGAAATTTGGTGCAGCCAATCCATGGAGCAGAGGGGAGGCATTTCAGTCATCTATGCGTCACTTTCCCAACCGACTAGTAAATCCCCATACATGTTAGCCTGGGAGGAGGACTTCCAGTTTCAGTGGAGCCTGGAGACCTGGCAATCTGCTTTAGCCACTGCATATAGAGGAATCATCAATACTTCTCTCATGGAAGCTAATTTAAAAGTTATAACTAGATGGTACCTGACACCATCAAGATTGGCCAAGATTTTTCCAACTGCTGACCCGCTATGCTTCAGGGGATGTTATCTGTTGGGCACAATCGCTCATGTGTGGTGGGAATGCCCCAGAATCAGGTCCTATTGGAGAAAAATATTAAATCTCATTAAGAGAGTCACAGGTTGCGAGATCCCCAGGTCTCCGGAAAGCATCTTACTGAATGCTCATATTCCCAAGATCTCCAAACACATTCGTAAACTGATCCACTTTATACTAGTAGGAGCCAAAATTACACTAGCCAAAGCGTGGAAACTCCCAAACGTCTCAACTAAAGTAGCGATTAGGAAAATATTTTGGATCATGGCCCAGGAAAAACTTGCCAGTTTCATCAACGATACAACGAGTAAATTTGAGATGGTCTGGGAACCCTGGGCTCAGTTCTTGGGCTTCCCCCTGGTATCAGTAATATCTCCCACTTAAAACCTGGATTAAACTAAGCAATTAGTAAACCTCGACTACATTCCATACCTCCACCCTGACCTACTCCCCGTCTTTCTTCCCCTTCTTCTTTCTGTATTCTTCCAATTTCTCCCATCAGGGTGACAAAGTTCTATTAAGGGTACACTATTAGAGGTCCTCTTGCAGGGGACAGTCAGTCTCAACTGAGGATTTTCCCCGGGCGGGGGGGGGGGGTCCCCTCCCTTCGGCACAGCATGTTCCCTCTTGGGGTGCCGGAGGGCGGGGGATCCGTGGCACCTTCCCTGATCCAGATATGGGATACTTAAAGAGAAAAATTTATACTCCCAGGATGTGATGAATATGTTTAAGCGGGAGGAGGCATATATACAACTAATCTATATACGGCTATTGAGTGCTTGAAGACGTAGTTGACAGATTTGCGTTATAATAACATATCGACTTCAACTCTATGGCCTTGGATGTGTATTGTTTTAGCCCACCCTTATTACATACCAGATATTTGTACCTAGTGTTATGTTATTGTGATCGTCTCTCTGTACTTCCCTATTTGAAAATAAAATACTTTGAAAGTAACATCTAGGGCGATCAAAGGGTTAACTGTGTGCCTAGCCAGTGTTTTTGTGTACTGTATGTGCTGCTTTTACTAGGGGAAGAGATGGGTTGTATTCTCTGCTTTGCAGGGACACAAAATCTATCCCTTCCCCCCTGTTAGAACGGCGGCCTTTTGTACATAGGGAGATCTGTGTGTTTTTCCCGATGATTGGTGGGTGCCGGTGGACATCTAGTACCCGGCATCCAAATATCGGCTTGTGCTGTGATTAATCACAGCAGAAGCAGCCCGTGTGCGTGAGCCCTGTAGGCAGAAGTGCAGAATAACGTATATCTATATGTGATTCTGCAAAGGCGAGCCACCCTGTAGCAGTAAATCTGCTATAGGGAGGTCCGAAAGTGGTTAATTTACATTTATTGGGATTTTTTTTTTTTATTATTATCAAAGGCATATAGCAGGATGCATTTTGGCCTAAATGTATAGGGAAACTTGATTGTTTGATTTCTTGTCTTTATTGGATATGATTTACAACAGAAAGTAGAAAATATTGGGGGGGGGGAGTTAAATTTTTTTATTTTTTTCATTTACATAATAAAAAATTAAAAAACCCAGTGGTGATCAAATACCACCGAAAGAAAGCTTTATTTGTGTGAAAAAAATAACATAATTTTATTTGGGTACAGTGCTGTATGGCCGAGAAATTTCCACTTAAAGCAGATCAGTGCCCTGACAATAAAGGGGACAAAACTTTCCGGAGGTCACGTGGTTAAATACACCATTGAAATTGTTTTGTTACTATTATATAAGTAAAAAAAAGCACAGTTAATCCTTCCAGAAATCTTGTGTGCTGATATTTTCCAAGGTGACAACGCTGTTCCTCTATAGATACACTATGTGGCACATAATGGGGAAATTATACTATGAGAGAAAGACACCTTAGTGAACAGATTATAGCAGGAGATTTTGAGCTGATTATGTTAACATCTACTCTGAGTCTCTGAGTCCGGGGGGGTTAAAGCAGTTAATGCTGGTTTGGGCACAGAAGCCCCAAATCTGTGTGCATTAAGGGCGCACAGGCGCCGCCCCCACTCTCCAGCCACCCCCTCTGTGCACTATGGATAGATTCATGCACAGCATGAATCTATCCATGGCCACCGCTGCCACTCCCCATTCAGGCATCCGGGCCCTTTTGGGCGCCGGGCGCCTGAATTACAGCAGTGGGGGGTGTTTTTGAAGCACCTGATTAGAGCCATAGGCTCTAATAGGCGTCAAAAAAGGTGACCTGCGAGCACCATGCTTGGCGCTCGCAGTTCACTCAGCTGTGTTAGGAAAGCGAATGAATATTCGCTTTCCTAACACTGAACCGCCTCTCCGTCAATCAGGTGCTCGGGTCTGTTACCTGTCACCTGATTGGCTGAAACGACAGGCGCTGCCATTGGATGCCTATCAGGAGGAAAGGACGAGAGTCGGGAGATGAGGATGGCAGGAGATGCTGGCTTGAAGGACCCCGCTCGTCGCCGTCACCCGCTGCCCCACCAAGACACTGACAGGGTAAGTGCCAGGCAGACGGCGAGTGGTGGGGGGCACTGGCAGCATTCGATGGCACAGTGGCAGCATTTAATGGGCACACTGGCAGCATTTAATGGGCACACTGGCAGCATTTGATGGGCACACTGGCAGCATTTGATGGGCACAGTGGCAGCGTTTGATGGCACAGTGGCAACAATTGATGGCACAGTGGCTGCAATTGAAGGCACAGTGGCTGCAATTGAAAGCACAGTGGCTGCAATTGTTGGGCACAGTGGATTTGTTTGATGGCACAGTGGCTGCGTTTGATGGGCACAGTGAGGCTGCAATTGGTGTTTTTTTTTTTTTGAGCACCAGCTGCCACTGATCCAGGTCCTAGGTTCCTAGGTGTTTCAGGGAGACCTGGACCTGAATCCACAGCAAAACCACTCCATAGGTTCCCCGGGCACACACCTCCCAAAGAATAGAGCCCCCTTAAAAGCCAGGGCTCATAGTCACTAGGCAAGAGGCCACCCTGAAGTCCCCTGCAAAAGCCCCTGTCCCAGATGGGTCTGTCACACAGTACATTGGCAACGTTGTCACCCTAAGACAGGAAGGGTGTTATTGTCAGGATCACCAGGTAAACATAAAGAAAAAAAAAGCCTGAAAGAAGAAAACAAATGCAGCCACCATATCTAAGGACCGATAAGCTGCATATATTACAGTTTTGTTCTTGGGTTTAGATGCACAAACTATTTCCTCTGCTTATATCCCATTACATTTACATCCTTCTGCACCACAAACACTGGTAAAAAAGACAGGGACCAATTCCAACTCCAATTTTAATTATTATCTGTTTTAAATTTTTATCTGTTTTAATTATCTTCTTCTGTTTTGTACTAATGCAGCCACTATAGCTAAAGACAGAAGAGGAAGAAGTAAGTGAAAGGTTTTATTTAGAAAAATAACCCATACAATGAAATCTGCCCACATCTTACAGAGTTTTTTTTTTCCCCCATGGTGGCTAGACTTTGATGACTGATAAAATATTCAGTAGCTTTTTAAGTCTATTCTGTTTTCTAAATTCCCCAAATTCTTGATACATTACACAATGTTGCATGCCCTATGACATGTCATAGACCTGTGAAAATATCTGACATGCTTCAGTAAGAACAACATGCAGAACCGTAACTAAATGTTAAATATTTTATCTTTTGGCCAAATCAGCAATTGTTATACTGCTGACACATTTCTTTAGCTTTTTGCCTTATTTTTTTTTTATTTCACACAAAATATGCTGACTCACCTCTAGGTAAAAAGTATTGATGATAAAGGGCAATAGATTGCTTTATTCAGGATGAGGGGTTGCTAAAAAGCACAAACCCAGTCAAACTGTATTTTCATTTTTGGTGGAGCAGGGTCGGAACCTCTGTCAGGTTTTTCTTTTGGTTCAGCTTGGACCAATGTAAACATTCATGGTACTATTTCTAATCTCTATTGATACGCTATTATCTTTAAATTGAACAGCTGCAAGCACCACAACTTGACAAAACGTTGTACAATCACAGAAAAAAAGGTTAGAAAGTGCTGCGCTATATATGGTGATATAAAGTGGCTTATACCAAAATTATAATGATGCAAAAATGTGTATCCAACAAAATAATAATACAGTATTACCTTGGATTACGAGCATAATACGTTCCAGAAGCATGCTTCTAATCCAAAGCACTCGTATATCAAAGCGAGTTTCCCCATAGGAATCAATGGAAACTCAGATCATTTGTTCCACAATGACTGCTGGTGTATGCAGTACTGTATGTGGCCAGAGGTGCAGGGGTGCCAGTGTATGCAGTACCGCATTTGGCCATAGGTGCATGGGCGCCGGAGACGCTTGGATACCGAGCGTCTCCGAGCGTCACTGGTGCCCCGCTCCTCTAGCCTCTAGCCAAATGTGGTAATGCACACCCCAGCGGCTTTAATCCTGCTCATCTTGCGAGACAAATCGAGTCAGGATTTTTTTTTAAATAGCTCGTATTGCGAAACGTTTGGAAACCGTGTTACTCGCAATCCGAGGTTTCACTGTATACATAAGATCATATCAAATATGAATAGCCACACTAAACCAGTGACTGTGAATTAAAATAACTAAAAGACCATGTGTAGCATCAAAGAAATCTTTAAAATGTGAAAGTCACAGGTGTGTTATACTTCAGTTTTGATAGAAGGGAACCAAGCCTATCCAACCCAGAAATCACCCTGATGTGTAAGCCGCTACCGATACAGAGGTTTAATTGTGCTTACTAAATTGTATGGATTCAAATGCTATCAACACTGAGTCAAATAGGCATCGGGAGAAAGAGCTCTCTTATCAAAACTGAAGTATAACACACCTGTGACTTTCACCTTTAGACCCCTTTCACACTGGGGGTGTTTTGCAGGCGCTATAGCGTTAAAAATAGCGACTGCAAACCGCCCTAAAACAGCTGCTCCATTCACTCCAGTGTGAAAGCTCTTTATCCCTGCTCTGTGTCTAAACTATGGGCACTTCTGCCCTACTCCCGTAGACTGGAATTGACGTATCGGTGGATGAACCTATCACCCGGAACTAGGAAGGAGTCAAAAGTGACATCAACGGAAATTACGTTCCGGACCTGGCTCTAATACACGTTTACTTCCGCCCTTACTGGATGCCCTGATCCTAGGACACTAAAAAAATAAATAAAAACATGCCGATCGCGGCACTACAAGATACCTATCGTGGTTCCCTCCATTTTGGGCTAAAGGACACCCTGGGCCCGCAGGGACATTATTCCCTGCTGGTGCAAACCCAATCTCCACTGAGCCCAGTATTCAGAGTGTCCACACCCCCAGGAGTCACTCATAAAATACATAAAACCTGAATCAATATATAATGTACAATATGTAAAATATTCATATAAAATAACACATAGTAAAAACAGAAAAAAAAACTAAATTGACTACCACCATATAACTTCTATCTGAGGACCACTGCAAACTCAAACAGTACTATTATCTAATAGTTTCTGAAGAGGTATTATTTATTTAGTGCTGATGAAACAATTTAAATCAAATTCCGTATTGATACCAAAAGGGGCCAGAACCTTAGTCTCAAAGATCCAAAAGGATTCACGTTGACTTAACTGTCTAATGAAATTACCATCTCTCCAGTGTTTGACCATTTGGATCCCCCAAAATCGAACTCAAAGACCCATCTGGAGTTAGATTTTGGGGGATCGAAAAGGTAACCAATGATTGGAGAGGTGGTAATATCAGACAGTTAAGTCAACGTAAATACTTTTGGATCTATGAGACTAAGGTTCTGGCCCCTTTTGATATCAATACGGAATTGGATTTAAATTGTTTCATCAGCACTAAATAAAGAATACCTCTTTAAAACCTATTAGATAATAGTACTGTTTGAGTTTGCAGTGGTCCTCAGATAGAAGTGAGATGGTGGTAGTTAGGGATGAGCTTCGAGTTCGAGTCAAACTCATGTTCGAACAGCGAACAATTTGGGGTGTTCGCGGCAAATTCGAAAAGCCGCGGAACACCCTGTAAAAGTCTATGGGAGAAATCTAAAGTGCTAATTTTAAAGGCTTATATGCAAGTTATTGTCATAAAAAGTGTTTGGGGACCTGGGTCCTGCCCCAGGGGACATGTATCAATGCAAAAAAAGTTTTAAAAACGTCCGTTTTTTCAGGAGCAGTGATTTTAATAATGCTTAAAGTGAAACAATAAAAGTGAAATATTCCTTTAAATTTCGTACCATGGGGGTGTGTATAGTATGCCTGTAAAGTAGCGCTTGTTTCCCGTGCTTAGAACTGTCCCTGCACAAAGTGTCACTTCTGATGGAAAAAAAGTCATTTAAAAGCACTCGTGGCTATAATGAATTGTCGGCTCCCAGCAATACAGATAAAAGTCATTGAAAGTCATTGATAAAAAATAAATAAATGTGTGGGGGTCCCCCCAAATTCAATTACCGGGCCCTTCAGGTCTGGTATGGATATTAAAGGGAACCCTGCGTCAAATAAAAAAAAAAATGACGTGGGGTTCCCCCCAAATATCCATACCAGACCCTTCAGGTCTGGTATGTATTTTAAGGGGAACTCCAACCAAATAAAAAAAAATGGCGTTGAGTTCCCCCCAAAAATCCATACCAGACCCTTTATCCGAGCCCGCAACCTGGCAGGCCGCAGGAAAAGAGGGGGGACGAGAGAGCGTCCCCCCCTCCTGAACTGTGCCAGGCCACATGCCCTCAACATGGGGAAGATGCTTTGGGGGTCTGTGACCCCTCAAAGCACCATGTCCCCATGTTGATGGGGACAAGGTCCTCATCCCCACAACCCTTACCTGGTGGTTGTGGAGGTCTGCGGGCGAGGGGCTTATCGGAATCTGGAAGACCCCTTTAACAAAGGGGACCCCCAGATCCCGGCCCCCTCTATGTGAATTGGTAAGGGGTACATTGTGCCCCTACCATTTCACAAAGAAAGTGTTAAAAAACACACAGACACCGTTGGGATAAGTCCTTTATTAAAAATAAAAAAATATAAAAAAAAGATTCCAGCGGTGGTAATCCATTCTCGGTCTCCACTCCAACGCTGTCGGTATCCTGCAATGGGTGATCTCCTCTTCAGGGTCCAGCGATGGATGATCTCTCCTCCCCCTCCCCCTCTGATGCGACGGAAACCTGAGTTACATCAGAGGGGGGCGGGGTCACCTGAATGTCACTGGGGAAACCCAGGTTTCCCCTTGCGTCAGAGGGGGATGGGGTCACGTGACAGGTGGCCCCATCCTCAGCTATATAAGAGACCTGTCAGGCTGCCGGGATTCCCGAGGTGTCTCCGGTGGAGACAGGATGCTTGCTGTTCCTCGCTGCGCTGGACATCATCGTTGGAGCCTGGACCTGGAGAGTAGAGATCATCCATCGCTGGACCCCGGAGAGGAGATCACCCATCACAGGATACCGACAGCATTGGAGTGGAGACCAAGAGTGGATTACCACCGCTGGAATCTTTTTTTCATTTTTTTTATTTTTAATAAAGAACTTATCCCAACGGTGTCTGTGTGTTTATTTAATTTTTTTTACACTTTCTTTGTGAAATGGTAGGGGTACAATGTACCCCTTACCAATTCACATAGAGGGGGCCGGGATCTGGGGGTCCCCTTTGTTAAAGGGGTCTTCCAGATTCCGATAAGCTCCCCGCCCGCAGACCCCCACAACCACCGGGCAAGTGTTGTGGGGATGAGGACCTTGTCCCTATCAACATGGGGACATGTTGCTTTGAGGGGTCACAGACCTCCAAAGCATCCTCCCTATGTTGAGGGCATGTGGCCTGGTATGGTTCAGAAGGGGGGGCGCTCTCTCTTCCCCCCCTCTTTTCCTGCGGCTTGCCAGGTTGCGTGCTCGGATAAAAAGGGTCTGGTATGGATATTTGGGGGGAACCCCACGTCATTTTTTTTTATTTGATGCAGGGTTCCCCTTAATATCCATACCAGACCTGAAGGGCTCGGTAATTGAATTTGGGGGGACCCCCACGCATTATTTTTTTTTTTTTTTATCAATGACTTTCAATTACCTTTCTCTGTATTGCCGGGAGCCGATAATTCATTATAGCCGCGAGTGCTTTTACATTACTTTTTTTCCTTCAGAAATTACACTTTGTGCAGGGACAGTTCTAAGCACGGGAAACAAGCGCTACTTTAAAGGCATACTATACACACCCCCTAGGTACGAAATTTAAAGGAATATTTCACTTTTATTGTTTCACTTTAAGCATTATTAAAATCACTGCTCCTGAAAAAACGGACGTTTTTAAAACTTTTTTTGCATTGATACATGTCCCCTGGGGCAGGACCCGGGTCCCCAAACACTTTTTATGACAATAACTTGCATATAAGCCTTTAAAATTAGCACTTTCGATTTTTCATGTTCGAGTCCCATAGACTTTAACAGTGTTCGGATGTTCGAACAAATTTATTGCCTGTTCGCATGTTCTGATGCAAACCGAACTGGGGGGTTCCCTACTGGTAGTCAATTTAGTTTTTTTTTTCTATCCATGTGTTATTTTTTTTTGTATGAATATTTTACAGATTGTACATTATATATTGATTCAGATGTTATGTATTTATTAGGTACTCCTGGGGGTGTGGACAATCTGGATACTGGGCTCAGTGGAGAGTGGGTTTCCACCAGCACAAAATAAAATACTTGCGGGCCCAGGGTATCCTTCAGCCAATATGGAGGAGACAGCGATAGGTATCTTGTAGTGCCGCGATCGGCATGTTTTTATTTATTTTATTAGTTTTCTAGGATCAGTGCATCCAGTAAGGGCGGAAGTAAACATAGCTGTGTATTAGAGCCAGGTCCGCAACATCATTTCCGGTGATGTCACTTATGGCTCCTTCCTAGTCCTTGTTCAGCAGCTGTGTAGACACTCAGAGGGGTATATTTGATTTTTTTCATGCCATTATAGGAGTAATTTATTAGCATTGTGGCGCTTATTGATTTTTCTCACAATTTCCTTCCTAGTCCTGCTTGATAGTTCCATCTGCTGATACGTCACTTGCTGATCAGAATGACACCTACAGTGCCTTGCAAAAGTATTCACCCCCTTGGCATTTTTCATGTTTTGTTGCCTCACAACCTGGAATTAACATGGATTGTTTGAGGATTTGCATCCTTTAATTTACAGAACATGCCCACAACTTTGAAGATGTGTTTTTTTTTTTATTGTGAAGCAAACAACAAATAGGACAAAATAACTGAAAAAGTAAATGTGCATAACTATTCACCCCCCCCCCCCCCCTGAAGTCATTACTTTGTAGAGCCACCTTTTGCGGCTATAACAGCTCCAAGTCGCTTTGAATAAGTCTCTATGAGCTTGCCACATCTTACCACTGGGATTTTTGCCTATTCCTCCTTGCAAAAAACTGCTCCAGCTCCTTCAAGTTGAATGGTTTGCGCTTGTGAACAGCAATCTTTAAGTCTGACCACAGATTTTCTATTGGATTGAGGTCTGGGCTTTGACTAGGCCATTCCAACACATTTACATGTTTCCCCTTAAACCACTCAAGTGTTGCTTTAGCAGTGTGTTTGCGGTCATTGTCCTGCTGGAAGGTGAACCTCCGTCCTAGCCTCAAATCACACACAGAGTGGTACAGGTTTTGCTCAAGAATATCCCTGTATTTAGCACCATCCATATTTCCCTCAACTCTGACCATTTTTCCAGTCCCGACTGCTCAAAAACATCCCCAAGGCATGTTGCTGCCACCACCATGTTTCACTGTGGGGATGGTGTTCTTTGGGTGATTTGATGTGTTGGGTTTGCGCCAGACATAGTATTTCTTTGATGGCCAAAAAGTAAAATTTTAGTCTCATCAGACCAGAGCACCTTCCTCCATACATTTTGGGAGTCTCCCACATGTCTTTTCGCAAACTCAAAACGTGCCATTTTGTTTTTTGCTGAACGTAATGGCTTTATTCTGGCCACTCTGCCATAAAGCCCAACTCTATGGAGCGTACGGCTTAAGCCTCGTACACACGACCGAGAATCTCCTCATAAAAAAACCCGTTGTTTTTCTTGACGAGATTCTTGTCAAGCTTGACGAGATTCTTGTCAAGCTTTCATTGCATACACACTGTCAATTCCAAATCTCGTCGTTGTAAAGCGCGGTCAAATACAACACGTACGACGGCAGTATAAAGGGGGAGTTCGATTCCAATGGCCCCACCCCTTGGGCTGCTTTTGTTGATCTTGTGTTAGTAAAAGTTTGGGGAGAGACGATTCGCGCTTTTCAGTCTTCGTGCTTTCAGTTCGTTTTAGCGTGACGAATGTGCTATCTCCATTACGAACGCTAGTTTTACCAGAAGGAGCGCTCCTGTCTTATACTTGATTCTGAGCATGCGTGATTTTTTAAGACTCGGAAAAGCATACACACGACCGGTTTTCTCGTCGGGAAACAGGCCGACGAGAATCCCGACGATAAAAACGAGAATCCTCACGAGAAAATAGAGGGCAGGTTCTCTATTTTTCTCGTTGAGATTCCCGGCAGTTTTCTCGATGAGAAACCATACACACAAACGGTTTTCTCGGCAAGAAAGCTCTCCCAACAGTTTTCTTGTCGTTTCTTGACGAGAAAACCGGTCGTGTGTACGAGGCTTCATTGTCATCCTATGTACAGATACTACAGTCTTTGCTGTGGAACTCTGCAGCTCCTCCAGGGTTACCTTAGGTCTCTGTGCTGCCTCTCTGATTAATGCCTTCCTTGCCCGGTCCGTGAGTTTTCGTGTGCAGCCATCTCTTGGCAGGTTTGCTGTTGTGCCATGTTCTTTCCATTTGGTTATGATAGATTTGATGGTGCTCCTAGGGATCATCAAAGATTTGAATATTTTTTTTATAACCTAACCCTGACTTGTACTTCTCAACAACATTGTCCCTTACTTGTTTGGAGAGTTCCTTGGTCTTCATGGCAGTGTTTGGTCCTCTTGCTTAGGTGTTGCAGCCTCTGGGGCCTTTCAAAAAGGTGTGTATATGTAATGACAGATCATGTGACACTTAGATTGCACACATGTGGACATCATTTCACTAATTATGTGACTTCTGGAGGTAATTGGTTGCACCAGAGCTTTTTATAGGCTTCATAACAAAGGGAGTGAATACATACGCACATGCCATTTATTAGTTTTTTATTTATAAAAAATAGTTTTATTTATATATTCTAAATTTACTTCACCAACTTAGACTATTGTGTTCTGATCCATCACATATAATTCAGATTAAAAAAATATTGAACTAAAGGCTGTAATGTAACAAAATAGGTAAAAAGCCAAGGGGGGTGAATACTTTTGCAAGGCACTGTATATAACCCTCTTATTGCTGACAGCTCCCCACCTGCTGAAGAAGCTCAACAGAGAGTGTAGTGCATACAGGTGTGAGGTGCTGTTATTCAGGATGTTTTTCTGTTTGTATGTCAACGTGGCGAGTTGATGATATGCATGTTTTTCACATATCTTTGCGAGTATTTTTAATCCATCTGTAGTTTTTAATAAATATTCATAGCAGAGAGCACTATGGTTTCCCCTTGTTTTTTTATAGCCACACACGACTGATAGAGATCCAAAGAGGAGGTAAGCATGATCCAGGGACGCCCTGAGGAGGAGCATCCCCATGGCATCCTGAGAGACATAACAGGCGATTGGGACTCTGTAGTGGGGTCATTATTTGGAGGTGAGCAGGCATTCCAGCTAGAGGTGGTGGTCACTGAAGTCACTGGATTATATGAACTTTTGAATTATATATTTTTTTAACTATTATCTGGAGAGTCACACAACGGTAGAATTTTCACACAAAATTTGGACTTTTTTTGAATATATATTGATTGTTTTATATTGGTTGCACTACACTGGTTATGTTATACTGATTTTTGGTCAACAGCTCGGCACAGAACCTGGATGGTAGTGGAGATTGGTGTAGCCGTGCCTACTATACAGGGATTTCATGATTCCAGGGGGATCAGCCCGGTATTGTACATGCATAGTTACATTGGTCCACGAAGTACCAATGTAAAGATGTTCATACCTGGAATTCTTATTTAAAGGAAGTCCGTCAAGAATAATACCAAATAAAATCTTGGGAGTCCGACATCTTTATTGTTCTACTGGTGAAAGCAAGAAAAGCAAAGGACATCTAACACATTTCAGAGGTCACAAAATCTCTTCATAAGGGTTGAGTGGAACAGCATAATATTTTATGGACCTGAAAGTGCTCCTATGAAGATTGGTCGGCAGGCAGGGGATATTAAGAGAACAATCAATGGCCATGTTCACACTAAAATGATCTGTACAGGAGCACTTTTAAGTCTACATAATATTCTGCAGTTTCTCCCAGCCCTGATGAACTCAGGGTGGTGGGAAACCCGCATGATGGCAAACAGTTATGCAAATGCAGGAACGTAGCACAAAATTCTCCCCAACAGAGTCTCATAAAGACGTTAGAGGCCGTCAGAAGTATAACTTTTTTTGTGGACTGACCCATGAATTCTTTTCTCCATCAGTCATCCTGTTCTTTTCCACAGAGTGGAGTCAGAAGGATGAGCTTATAAAGCTACTTTTTATGCACTTCCAAAAGTGCATAAGAATTTAATGAAACCTCCTGGGAGACCAATTATCTCAGGATGTGGTTCATTAACGGAACGTGCTAGTGAACTAATAGACAAATATCTATACCCTCATGTTAAGGGCCTGTTCTCCCACGTTGAAGATACAATTGAACTTTTGAAAGTTGTTGATGGCTTGCAAGTACCCCATGATGCTTGGCTTGTAGCCATTGACATAGAGGCACTTTACAACTCTATACCCCATGACAGGGGTGTAGAAGTGATAAAGGGTTTTCTCTGTGAACGGGACCTGGATTCTCGTAAATACAATGAATTTGTTATCGAACTTTTGAATTTTGTGCTAACACACAATATTTTTGTCTTTGGAGGCTCCCACTACCTCCAGATACAGGGGGTCGCTATGGGCGCCAAGTGCGCACCATCATACGCGAACCTGTATCTGGGGGGGTGGGAGCGTGACCTCTTTGCGAACGATTCCAAAACCCACATAAATAAGATCATGTCATGGCATTGTTATAGTGACAACGTTTTCATGGTGTGGGCGGGACTTGAGAGTGAATTGACTGACTTCCTGGAAGGTTTACAATTGAAAATGTATAATTTGAAATTTACGTATACATTTAATCGACTCAAAATTACATTCTTGGATGTAGAGATCTTTATAAATGACAAGAGAGAATTATGCTCTACTCTTTACAGGAAACCATCAGCGGGCAATAGTTTATTGCATGCTAACAGCTCCCATCCTGAACCATTAAAGAAAAGCATTCCATACAGTCAATTCTTGAGAATCAAGAGAAACTGCACTTTGGATGCAGACTTTCAACGTGAATCCGATTCCCTTATTATACGTCTTCGGGCTAGAGGATATAGTAAAACTTGTCTTAGAATGTCATTCAACAGGGTCAAATGCCTCAATAGACAATCACTCATTTACAAATCTAGAGAAACTAGGTCGTGCACATCAACCAGAATTATTACAAAGTTCAATCGACAGCACTCTAAGATCCGCAATGTCTATAAGAAATTCTGGTATTTACTTGAAGCAGACCAGAGAATATCGTGATTCATTAAACCTTTCCCGGAGATTACGTATAAGAGATCACAATCATTGAAAGATATCTTGGTATCCAGTCATTTTGTCCAAACAACAACTTTCAAAAAATCATCCCCGGGCACATATCCCTGTGGGAAATGTAATTTTTGTATGTATATTTTGACAGGTAAAAACGTAACCCTTCCCAATGACAACATCTGGACACCCAAACATAGGTGCAACTGTCAATCCATTGGGGCTGTTTACCTCATGAAATGTTTGTGCGGCGCATTCTATGTGGGCAAAACAAAACGACCATTCTTTTGTCGCATAAGGGACCATGTCTCTTTAATTGCCAAACATAGAATGGAAACTCCAATCAGCCGCCATGTAGGCCTCTATCATAATTTTGATCTTAAGTTCATAAAAAAATTTGTTTTGGAACATATACCCCAGCATGAAAGAGGGGGGGAGATTGATACAAAACTCCTCCAGTTGGAGAGCAGGTGGATCCATCTCTTACAAGCCACTCGATTCCCTGGCCTGAATGAAGGCATTAGCTTCAAACTGTTTCTACAATGATTTTATCTAGTTGTAGAACTATTCCATTGCTGGTTCCCCCCCCCCCCCAATCTATAATTACATCATAGGGACCAGGTGCCTGATTGTGTCCTGGCCACCCCTCATTCTGTGTATAGTTACATCTCATGTGGGATTTAGCCTTTAGAGGGTATTTTGATCCATGGAGAACGTTCTCTTGGGGGGTTGGGGGGGAGGGATTCGCATTTCCTGGGGGTTGTGTCACAAACTTTATGCCAATGTTCTTTCCCTCAACATTTTGGAGGGATTAAGATTATAATGTATATTAATTGATGTTTGCAATATCATGTATAAGCTATACTGTTGTTTTTGTTTTTTTTCACATTAGGCAACATGTATGTAATTGCCTATGTGACTCACATTTATACTTATTGTATATTTATGTTCTTTCTTTGAATGTGCTTGGAGAATGCATGGGTATGATAAACAAAATTCCATCGTATGTTATCGTCTCCCCCTTCCCCCTTATGTTCCGTTCCTTTCGCTCATGGTTTTGCCCCTGATTTGGCTGTCTACGCTGTGTCTGGTTTTCACCCCGTACGGACACTCAAGGGTGCACATTAGACTGGCGTGGTTCCGGCCCGATGTCCGCCCATACCGGAGGCTCTGTGGTACATGGCATAGACTGCTCTGCAAACATCTTTGAATCTACACGCCCCTTGATTCACATCGAGTTTGGCAGTGTCAGCACAGGATGTTTCTGTGCTTGATTCCTCACAGGAAGTGTCATCACTTCCTGTTAGCGGACGTCAGCCGGCGTACTCACATCTTCCTTATTGATGTCCGTGTACTCACCATTGGCGGCCTGACGTCGCACACCATGTGATGTGACGTCACACGCCGGATTCTGGCGGGTCGGAGGAGGATATATAATCCGGACATTGACATTGAATTGTCCGGAACATTGGTGGAGGTTTCAATCGGCGGCGTTTGTACAAGGCAGGTAAATCTTTTTATACTTTACCTTTTGGCGGTTATCTACGGATGGAGCATAATAATTGATGCTTTCATTCTACTTATATAGCTCCCTGTGGCTTGTGTCTTCCTGCGGGACAATTCATGAATATGACATCTCTAAGGTAGACCCTGTTGATATCGATATACAAGCAGAGTATACCTCCATGTTCAATCAGGAGAAGCATACACTTCAAGATTTAGTTCTTTATCTTGTTGGTGAGCATCCAATTTATTTTATAGTTCTTTAATTAATGTGTATGCATTATATACATTGATTAATAATAAGTCTGGCTGCCTCTGATTTTGCAGATGGGTCCCTGTTGGAAACTTGCCCCTATAGAGGGAATATATACATATACCTCGCCGCCGCATTTTGAACTTTATAATTCAACTAAACCGATTAATAAACAGCGGGTTGGTGAGTGGGTTTCTCATTTATTTATGGGAGTGCAATCCCCCTCACCCTCTGTTGCTGGTTTTTCAAATGTGATTGTGTCCTTTCTTGTCTTTTTTACCTATAGGTATTTGCACTAACGAATAAAAACCTTGTTCTGCAACTTTAAAACCCACCCTCCCCTACGGGACTGTGACCTTTAGAGACAGCGTTCGACGGCCATTTCCGGGGCAATCCATGATGATGGTCATGACCATCTTCTGACCAGGTTGTGTTGGAGGTACAGAATGGGGGATTTATTGATTAGTAGGGACATCTTCATTGTATGTTTCATATGTCATTTGGGGATGTGCCCATGTATCGTTTCAAGCGCATTTAAAGTGATCTTTATATCTGTGATATGTTACTAATATGTTTTCTCCTTTTCTTTATACCTACTAGTTTTTCGTTTCAATGTGTTAAAAACCGTATAAGCGTCTATTCCTTGATGAAGCCTAATAGGCGAAACTGTAGGAAATCTATGGACGCTTGACTTCAACTATACATATCTGCATGACTGTTTTAGATTTTGGTATTAGGTATATACCGGTGATGGTCATAGGCATGCATGTGTATTAGTTTTTTATATATATATGTCAATAAATACTTTTTCTACTTTTATAAAATCCATGTCTGGCAATCTATTTCTCTTATTGTCATAAGCACCCTTAAAGTCCCATATTCTATCCCCCTCTGTTTATTTATAACACAGGAATGGTGGTGCCTCTATCTATATAGTTCCTTATGCTGATATCTGCTCATCATTTATTTTCTTATAAAGCAAGGTTTTCATGACTAGTATGCACACAGTATTTTTAGAAGCTGCTACAGGAATACAGATATAACAAATCACTTTCAATGCTTTATTTAATAGACCAAAAGGGAGCAAATAAAGGAAGTTTATTGTTAGGGTTTACATAGTTTTTAGGATCACTGTCCATCCGTAAATGAAATATCAATTTGGGGCAGAAAACAGGAAAGCAGACCCTGACTCACCATAATAGAAGGAGTTTGGTTTGAGCTGGAAGTACGTTCCGACTGCCCGTGGCATGGACACGTTGGCACCATTCTGAATCAGCTCTTGCACAATTGCCAGATTCTGACGCATTACAGCAATATGCAGCGCTGTCTCACCTGCCAAGACACAAGAAAGGGGAAAGCTATGAACACAAAGGGACTGATATCATTCTTCAGACCTGTCAGTGAGTTATTGGTGGATTGCCTTGCAGGGAAACTTAATTTGAATCTTCAGCCAACACTGGTGAGACTGGTGTTGGTTTAAAAGTAGCTTCATTTTGCTGTCTGTGTCCCCCATTGGAAACATTTTCCCTCACTTCCTGTTCCAGAAATATGTTAGGTACAGAGGTGGGGCCCTATAGGAAAAGGTTGATGGGCCATCCCAGTAACCTCCCTACGGTCTTTGATCTTAACATTAAGGATGCCTAAATTAGGGACAGATAGATTGAAGACCTTCCCTTGGCTCTGGCTCCCTGTGTATGCCCAGATGGTCTGTAGCAAGGATCTACATGAATGCCAAACAACAAGGTTGTTGGATGACCCAGTACAGTAGCTTCAAGCCAAGTCTGTTGGAGGCTGACTACTCACCTGATCCAAACACTATAAGGTCACAGGTTTTCCCAGGACAATATTTAGAAAGGAGACCTGTCACTCCTTCTCCCCACCACCACTAGTCCTCTGCCTAAGCCAGTGTCCAAACTTACTTCTGGTTCCCCAGGTATAGCCCAGAGAAATGAGGAGGCTTAGTCTGCTTCTTTTTGGAAGTGTTCTTTACTCGTGCAACAGGCATCATAATCCATTACTTCATGGATCAATCAGACATGGGTGGTTGGGTACAATACCCACTTCTGGGTTTTCTGTCTTTAGAGTACTTGAACTTCCTGGCTAACCCAGCTAAGCTGAAAGATTTACGACGTTCGCTTGAAGGGGGAAAGCTCCTGTGCAATAGACTACATTTTAAAGTTGCTGGCCCTGGAACTCCCACTGGTGCCTAAAACAGTCAAACAGTCAATCACAGTGGTTACGTGATTAGGTAGTCTTCCTGCTCCTCTGGAAATAATAGCTCAGTTAATACCAGGGCAGGCAGGAACGGGTTATAAAGTAACCCCACTTTTGTTGATAGAAAAAAAAAAACCTTCTGGGTGATCAAGATACTGAATAGTACAGTACATTGCAGGGTTTGCAACAAACTTGGTAGCAGATTCTTAATGTAATGTTCTTGCAAATATCATTCAAAATGGGAGGGTCTGGTTCATTAAAACCACCTGGTGCACCCTCGATGAAGAAAGCTGTAGGGTCTGCATCCCTATAAAAGTATTTAACCCTTAGGGAGTATTTAGATATGGGAAGACCTGGAAAAAAATTGAAAAAGTGAGAAAAAACAGGTTCTTTTCCATTTTTTGTTGTTGTTTTTTTGTTTTGTTTTTTCCCTGAAAAATTGAAAAAAAAGCAGCGTGGAATATGTTCTTTTACATTGATAAATAATATATCTATGGCATGGTATTCAAACTATATAACACAAATAAATTAGTGAAAGATTAAGAACACAAGAAAATCCTGGAACACAATTCAAGTAAACACTGTACTTCTCAATGCAGTTCCCAAACAAAAGAAATATGCATTTCTGCTACTAGGGACACTGCTCTAGTTTAGTTTGCTTATGTGCTCCATCTTGTACCTCTTACACTTGGGTGATTGTTGGGATACAGTATGTGATAGTTTCTGTCCTCTATAGCCTTAAAGCTGAGCTTCACCTAAAAGAGGAAGTTCCGCTTTAAGGCCTCTCCCTCGCTTCAGGCGCTTTTGGGGAGTGCGGGTGAGCGAGCGAGTACCTGATTTTGACAAGTACACGGCTCCCACTTCCGCTCAGATCGCCTAGGTGATCAGAAGCAGGAGTTATCCTCCCCCCTCCCTCCCCACAGTCTTCTGGGACACGTGACAGGTCCCAGAAGACTACAGGACCATTCACAAGGTGCAGTGCCACTTGCGCATGCACAGTGGACAGCCGCCTTTAAGCCACAAGCTGTCGCAAGCAGGTGCCTAACAGTTAACATGACAACGTCAGGGACAGACGACAGCAGGAGAGAACAACTGGGGTGAGCCCATCCCTGAAACATGGGACAGGTGAGTGGCTATTAATTAAAAGTCAACAGCTACAGTTTTTGTAGCTGCAGACTTTTAATTTTTACACAGAAGACTGAAGCTCCTCTTTAATCGACAGGTAAGAGGGTAAATTTGTCTGTCAGCCATGTCTTGGTAGGTTTGCAGCTGTGCTATTCTCTTTCCATTTTCGGATGATGGATTGAACAGTGCTCCGTGAGATGTTCAAAGCTTGGGATATTTTTTCATAACGTAACCATGCTTTAAACTTCTACACAACTTTATCCCTGACCTGCCTGGTGTGTTCCTTGGCCTTCATTATGCTGTTTGTTCACTAAGGCTCTAACAAACCTATGACGGATTCACAGAACAGCTGTATTTATTCTGAGATTAAATTACACACAGATGGACTCTATATACTAGTTTTGTGACTTCTGAAGGCAATTGGTTCCAATAGATTTTAGTTAGGGGTATCAGAGTAAAGGGGGGTGAATATAAATGCACGCCACACTTTTCACATATTTATTTGTAAAAAAAAATAAAACTATCTATCATTTTCCTTCCACTTCACAATTATGTGCCACTTTGTGTTGGTCTATCACATAAAATCCCCAAAAAATACATTTACGTTTTTGGTTGTAACATGACAAAATGTGGAAAATTTCAAGGGGTATGAATACATTTTTTTTTCTCAAGGCACTGTAGATCAACGCTGTATTCTGGCCTAGGACAGCAAGACCCAGGCCTAGGGCAGCACTTTGCAGGGGGGCAGCACGGAAAGAGTCCCCGCCGGCATGCGCTACACTGTTAGTGTAGCGCCAGTCTTAGGGGGCGGACTGGGCTGGGAGGCAAATTAGTCTAGCGCCCCCATAAAGCGGCCGCACTGCTTTTGGTATGCGGGTGGCCGGCATTCCGCAACTGTGGGGGGGGGGCTGCTTCTAATTTTGACTGTCCTATCATCCTGGACCACAAATCTTCCTCACTGTGCTATATGTTTTCTGCTGCACCATTGGCATGGTTATAATTTCTTAGTCCTCTCCATAAAATGATGAGAAATTTGTGCTTAAAGTAGAACTATAGGCAACACTTTTTTTTTTCATTTTAGATAGAGTAAGGGAGGGTTATAGCCCCTGTCAGTTTATTTTTTACCATCCCTTTCCCATTGCTGAGATTTCCCTTCACTTCCTGCCCCATAGCCAAACAGGCTGTGAGAGAAAAGCTATGCAAATTAAGGGAATCCATTGCCCCCCCCCCCTCCAGGCCCTCAGAACTAGTGTCCCCACTTGAAAATTTCAGGGCGGGTCTTAAACAGAAAGGGATGTGATCTTGACAGGAAGGGGTGGGTCATATTTAAATTAGGGGTTGCACGAGTTTAGTCAGGCCTAGGGTAGCACAAAACCTAAATACATCACTGCTGTAGATACAATGACACCTGAAAATCAAGAGAACATTCATTAAGCTCTTCATAGAGCAATATATGCTTCTGGATTAGTGATGAGCCGAACACCCCCGGGTTCGGTTCGCACCAGAACCCGCGAACGGACCGAAAGTTCGCACGAACTTTAGAACCCTATTAAATACAATGGATGCGAACGTTCGAAATCTAAAGTGCTAATTATAACGACTATTATGCATGTTATTGTCCTAAAAAGGGTTTGGGAACCCGGGTTCTGCACCAGGGGACATGTATCAATGCAAAAAGAAGTTTTAAAAACGGCCGTTTTTCGGGAGCAGTCATTTTAATGATGCATAAAGTGAAAAAAAAAAGTCAAATATTCCTTTAAATATCGTACCTGGGGGGTGTCTAAAGTATGCCTGTGAAGTGCCACGTGTTTCATGTGTTTAGAACTGTCCCTGCACAAAATTACACTTCTAAAGGAAAAAAAGCCATTTAAAACTGCTTGCGGCTTTAATGTAATGTCTAGTCCTGGCAATATGGATGAAAATCATTGAGAAAATGGCATGGTTACCCCATCACCCCACCCCCCACCCCCTACCCCAGCCCATTACCAGCCCCTTTGGGTCTTGTATGGATATTAAGGGGAACCCCGCACACAAAATAAAAAAGGCCCTATATACTCTGAACAGCCGTATACAGGCGGTGCATACAAGACAGGGACTGTAGGTTTTTTCTTGTGTAGAATCTGTTTGTAATTTTGAACAGGTACATTGTTTAAGTGTAGCTCCAGCCAAAAAATCAATTTTTAAGCTTTTTGGAAAACATAGGGAAGGGTTATCACCCCTGTAACATTTGTTTTGCTGTCTGTGCAGTGTGCACCTGTTCAGAACAGTTCACCTCACTTTCCGTCCTAATGACAAATGTTTTTTGAAAACTTGGGGTTTTTATTGAAACAAGAATTGGTGATAAAGCATCAGTGAAGAGGAGACACTTTTTTTTCCCATATTAACTCTTACAGGAGAGAATTTGCCTTCCTAGGGGTAGATTTCCTCTCACTTCCTGTTGTATCCTTCCGTTTGCAAGGAGGAGTCGTTTGTAAGTTGGATGTTTGAAAGTAGGGGCCTGCCGTATATACTCAGCTGAAATTTGCCCCTTACATGTTGGTGTTGCCACAACACTGTGAGCCCTCACAGTTACTCTTGGTGGGCGCATGAATGGGCCCTGCTGTGAATTATTAGATCAAGAATTGTAATTGCATGCCCCTGTTGAACAGGGGCTGAAAAATTGGGCCTTTGGTGGTGGTGGTGTTGACACAACACTGTAAGGCCTCACAGTTACTCTTGGTGGGCGCAGGAATGGGCCCTGCTGTGAATTATTAGATCAAGAATTGTAATTACATGCCCCTGTTAAACAGGGGCAGAAAAATTGGGCCTTAGGCACTGGTGCCACAACACTGCAACCCCTCACAGATACTGTACTTGGAGCACAGCAATGAGCCCTGTTGCAAAGTATTGCATCAAAAATTTTAATTACACGCCCCTGTTAAACAGGGGCTGAAAAATTGGGCCTTAGGCACTGGTGCTGGTGCCACGACACTGCAACCTCTCCCAGATACTCTAGTTGGAGTGCAGGAATGAGCCCTGCTGCAAAGCATTGCATAAAAAATTGTAATAACACGCCCCTTTTAAACAGGGGCTGAAAAATTGGGTCTTAGCCACTGGTGCTGGTGCCACGACACTGCAACCTCTCCCAGATACTCTAGTTGGAGTGCAGGAATGAGCCCTGCTGCAAAGCATTGCATAAAAAATTGTAATTACATGCCCCTGTTAAACAGGGGCTGAAAAATTAGGCCTTAGCCACTGGTGGCGGCACCCAGAAACAAAAATGTTCTTCCAAGCTATCATCATCAATCGGATCATTGAGGAGGAGGAGGATAGTCAGTCAACATAACAGGACAGTCTCTCAGCATCAGCATCAGTCTTGAAGGGATGTGACATTTGAAAATAAATTAGTCTGTTATATCAGCTTCAGGTGTTTGGTAGCTGGTGGTGATCCAAGACTAGGGATGAGCTTCGTGTTCGAGTCGAACATACGTTCGACTCGAACATCGGCTGTTCGATCGTTCGACGAAGATCGAACGATTTGGGCCGTTCGCGCCAAATTCGAGTGACGCGAACGGCCCACAATGCACTAGGCCATCGCAGTGTCATCCAGGCGCTGTGATTGGCCAAGCATGCACTGTGACCCCGCATGCTTGGCCAATCACAGCGCCGGCAGCGAGGAGAGCAATGATTGGCCACAGGCAGGATGCCTGTGGCCAATTATTGCTGAGGGTGTTTAGTACACGCCCCACACTATAAAAGGCCGCCAGCACGGCGGCCTAGTGTAGTGTGTTCCGGAGCAGGGAAAGACAAGCATAGGCAGGGACAGTGACATTTATTTCTTTCTTGCTTAACCTGGATTCCTTTAGTTTAGGGAAAGAGAAGGATAGGTAGGGAGAGTGTCAGTGTGTTTTACTGTGCGAGTCCTTGTTTCTAGGGACAAAGAAGGAAAGTGAGGGGATTTCTCCTTGTGCTATAGTGTGCTTTAAAAAAACATTTTTTCTAGGGACAGAAAACTGTAGGTAGGGAGAGTGTCAGTTTCTTTCACTGTGCCAATCCTTGTTTCTAGGGACAAAGAAGGAAAGTGAGGGGAATTCTCCTTGTGCTATAGTGTGCTTTAAAAAAACATTTTTTTCTAGGGACAGAAAACTGTAGGTAGGGAGAGTGTCAGTTTCTTTCACTGTGCCAGTCCTTGTTTCTAGGGACAAAGAAGGAAAGTGAGGGGATTTCTCCTTGTGCTATAGTGTGCTTTAAAAAAACATTTTTTCTAGGGACAGAAAACTGTAGGTAGGGAGAGTGTCAGTTTCTTTCACTGTGCCAGTCCTTGTTTCTAGGGACAAAGAAGGAAAGTGAGGGGAATTCTCCTTGTGCTATAGTGTGCTTTAAAAAAACATTTTTTCTAGGGACAGAAAACTGTAGGTAGGGAGAGTGTCAGTTTCTTTCACTGTGCCAGTCCTTGTTTCTAGGGACAAAGAAGGAAAGTGAGGGGATTTCTCCTTGTGCTATAGTGTGCTTTAAAAAAACATTTTTTCTAGGGACAGAAAACTGTAGGTAGGGAGAGTGTCAGTTTCTTTCACTGTGCCAGTCCTTGTTTCTAGGGACAAAGAAGGAAAGTGAGGGGAATTCTCCTTGTGCTATAGTGTGCTTTAAAAAAACATTTTTTCTAGGGACAGAAAACTGTAGGTAGGGAGAGTGTCAGTTTCTTTCAATGTGCCAGTCCTTGTTTCTAGGGACAAAGAAGGAAAGTGAGGGGATTTCTCCTTGTGCTATAGTGTGCTTTAAAAAAACATTTTTTCTAGGGACAGAAAACTGTAGGTAGGGAGAGTGTCAGTTTCTTTCACTGTGCCAGTCCTTGTTTCTAGGGACAAAGAAGGAAAGTGAGGGGATTTCTCCTTGTGCTATAGTGTGCTTTAAAAAAACATTTTTTCTAGGGACAGAAAACTGTAGATAGGGAGAGTGTCAGTTTCTTTCACTGTGCCAGTCCTTGTTTCTAGGGACAAAGAAGGAAAGTGAGGGGATTTCTCCTTGTGCTATAGTGTGCTTTAAAAAAACATTTTTTCTAGGGACAGAAAACTGTAGGTAGGGAGAGTGTCAGTTTCTTTCACTGTGCCAGTCCTTGTTTCTAGGGACAAAGAAGGAAAGTGAGGGGATTTCTCCTTGTGCTATAGTGTGCTTTAAAAAAACATTTTTTCTAGGGACAGAAAACTGTAGGTAGTGTGGCAGAGCGAGGCTCTGTCCCAGTGAAAAAAGGGTTAAAGTGGACACAGAGTCTGCATATCGGCTGAGTGCAGAGCTACAGAGCGTCAATTTTAAAAAAACAGAAAACTGCTCTGGCAGTTTTCTCAGATTTTGCTATTTCTACATGGGGCTTTTATGGCTTGGAGATCCTTCAGAGTCTTGGGTGGGATGGGATCTCCAACCCTGTGTCCGGGTCTTGTGGACAGCCAGCATGGTGTGTGCTCAGGTGCACACAACCAATATAATGAGGGGCTGGTGAGAGTGAAGGAGAGTGAAGGATGGTGAGCAGCTTGCTTACTGCAGTTGCTGCTAGTGAGTGTCTCTGTGTGAGGACAAACGCTGTGTGCGTTGAAGGGCTTTAAGCTGTGTGCGTCCAAGGAGCCAGAAGCTGTGTGCATTAAGGGACTTCAAGCTGTGTGCGTTTAGAAAGCCCAAAGTGGTGTGCATCCAAGACTGTGAGACTGGAAGATCTGGTGGTTTAAAGGTATCAGTACCTAAATCAAGCAGAGGAACTGCTAACAAGAGAGCCAGGAGGCTTGGTATGTTTTTTCTTATTTTTGGACTGCTAAATGAAGTTAAACCCCTGCGTGGGAATCCTGAAGGGACACCTTTCATTTTGTTTTGACTTCTTTTAATAAAAATGGGCAAACAAAGCCCTTAAAAAGAAGAACCAGTGAGTGGCGGTGTCCTTCAAGCTCTACATTTGATGCTAGTCCTTCACAAGTGGTGGAGAATTTTGGCACAATCTGAGATCCCTACAATCAAGTAAGTTCATCTGTTATATGAACTGTGTTTTTGGTGCATGAGACTGCATAATCTGTGTGTGTGCAGGTGAAGAGAACCTGCAGGTGAAAGTGAACTGCTGCTAGCTGTGTGTGGCAGCCAGGCAAACTGCATTGCACAGAAGTTTGATGGACTGTGTTGCATGCAGGTTGTGTACCTGTGAAAGGAGAATCACATTTTCTTCCCTCTGCTGTGAACTGTGTTACTGGTTGCTGTGTGCAACACCGCAAGGATGGGGCGGTCAAAGCAGAAAAAGGAGGCGATCCTTGCTGAAGCAAGAGAAAGAGCTCTGTGGCTGGAGGGGTTGTTACCGCCTGATCGAACCCCATACAGGCCTAAACAGAGTTTTCCAAGGGAAAAGAGGGCTGCTGTTGTCCCTAGCAACCCTGGTGCAATCAATGCACAGATGACTGCTAGTGTGGAGAGTCCACCAGCGTTTGAATCTGCAGTGGATTGGTGCAAGCGACACCTGGCAGGATTGGACCAAGCTAAAGTGGAAGTTATGCCTGGAAAGAATCATCAGGAAAGAAACGCACTGGGGAAAAGTCGTCCAGTACCGTGCTTGGAATGTGGTCAAGTAGGGCATGAGATCTTTACTTGCCCAAGGTTCTGGAACACCGCTGAAGAGTCTGGAAAGGCTGCAGTGTCGCCATATGGCCCCAAAGAGACAGTAATTGGTATGGATGCAGCTGAGAGACAGCGCACTCAAGTGAAGGCTAGGATGCCAGCCACTGAAAATGGTAAGACTGTTCCAGTTTATGGTACTGAACCCAGTGAAGTGGGAGTAGATCCAGTGGGGAGATCCGCTGTGCCAATGGACATAGACTTGCGGCAGTGTGCTACCCAGAGCAGTGGGGAGGCACAAAATAAAGCCCAACTAGCCGCAGGGCTAAAGACTGGAAAGGACATGGGGACTCTGCATATGCCTGCTATAGTCCAGCAGGTGGCTGGGAAAATAGAGTTAGGGGTGACCAAAACAGTGCTTGTGCCATGTTCCCTAGTGACAAGTACTGCAGGGTTGACCAGGGAGACTTCCAAGAAGCCCGCAGTGACGGAGCCGAGCGTTTCCCAGGTCAACTTTGGAGCTGCCCATGTAGGAAAGGGTGCCCCTTTAAAAATGGAGGGCGCTGCGAGGAGTCACTCAGAGGCTTTGGTGGGTAATAGACAATCCACAAAAGTAGCAGTTATGTCTACACGTAGTGAAAATTCTGATGGTTATGCTGACAAAAGTGTTACTGTTGGCAAATGTGATGGTATTGGTGATCATGACATTGAAAAATGTGTTTCCTTTAGTGTCATGTCTGAAAATGTTGGAAATGTGTTTACTACCAATGATGGGAGTAGGATATCTCCCATGACAACCAGAAGCGCCGGATTGTCCAGGGAACTCTCGTGGGGCCTCCATGTGTTGGAGCCAGAGGTTTTCCAGGATTGCTGTGGTGCTACTCTGGTGAAACAAGGGAAGACTGTATTACATAGTGAGTGTGTGTGGGCGCAGCCCCACAACCCTAAGTGTAACCCAGTTATCAAGGGGTTAGATCAGCCTGCAAAAACTGAAAGTGAAGAGCTGTATGTGTCTGTAGCGCCACCAAAGCAAGGTGTTCAAAATAAGGTATTGCACCTTGCCTTGGTTGAGGATGCAATCTCCCAGTGTGATGTGAGAAAAAAAATATTGTCACAATGTGAGGTAGATAGAAGTGACAAGTGTGTTGTTTTGGCTAGTGAATCCCAGGTTCCCGTTGGGCCTTCTAGAGCAGGTGATGCAGTGCCGTGGAGCACCAGTGATGGAACCACAGGAGACTGGGATGATTGGTGCAAGGAAGCAGTTGCGGCCCTAGGCCAAGTGACAAGGAATTACGAAGCAATGATGTGTGACAGAGTTGTGGACAGAACACCTGCTGTGCCCAGTGGAGGGATCGCAGAATGGCCAGTGCTCAAGGGCACGCCAGCCCCTGCAAAGGCTGATGCCCTCCAGTCTGAAGGAACGGTTCTGGGCGCAGGCATGGCAGATGGGTTGTCCACGGCCCAGCAACTAAATAATGACAAGTGTCAAGTTGACAATGTGACTAATGTTGACTCGCAGAGGCTCATTGGTGTAGCGTTAGAGGTGAAGAGGAGACATGTGTCTGACAGCGCTCCAGGGGAGCAACGGGCTGGGATGAGGGGTACCTTCAAGAAGATGGTGGTCTCTTCAAAGGTCTCAACCTCACAAGCTGCAATGGATGAGCCCCTCCATGTCTCGGACAGGGGAAAGGTTCCCAAAAAGGTCACGCATTTAGACATTGGTTGCATAGAGTTGACAAAAACTTTATTAGAAATGCTGGAGTTGGTAAAAGTGCCCTCACTGTACACTTGGGTGTCTCCACCGCAGTCGGACCAGGTGGTGCTGCGTGGTACCAATAGGTGGAGCCAGGTGGTACAGGCTGTGCTGGGAAGCTTGTTAACAGTGTGGCAAATAGTTCTGAGGTTCTCTAAGGGGGTGCTCCCAGTTACTGAGTGGCCTGGAAGGCGCTCAGAACTGTTGGAGTCATCAAAGGTCTCTCCGGCTGGTGTAGTGACTGGAAACATCTCTGCTGGTGTGCTCCAAGGTGCAGCTGAGCAGTGGTCAGTAGAGGGCGCAGATACTGTCTCGGCAGCTAAATCTCATGAGAAGGAAGGGCCCAGAATAGATGCAGCACTAGCAGAGATGCTTTCTATCACTCAGAAAGAGGTACAACTTAAAGTACCCGGAGACACTGTGAGAAAAAGTGCTATAGGTGAATGCTGCAACAATGTAATGTGTACATCAGAAAGAAGTAGTTTGTGCCTAGATCAGTGTCATTTGTTAGATCAGTTACCCATGGAGTGTTGGACAACAGGTGAGGTAGAACTTGGCTTTAGTCCTGTGGGATTTAATCTCTCGCCTATGTGTGGTCCCTCCTCAGGTCTGGTACTAACAAGCACTGAGATGGACAGCACTGATTGCGTTGGAAAGTGTGACATTAAAATATATGATTTAATGATTGGCGCTGTTAAAAGCAATGTGGTTGCCCTGGGTAACAAGAGAGAGGTTTTTGAACCTGAAAGACCTGTGGTGAAAGATAAAACTTATTTACGTAAGCTGAAAGGTAGGATCAGGGTAGGCAGAGTTCCCCCAAGAGAGGAGAGTATGCTCAGGGACCCAAAGAGAAGAGAGGGAAGGCAGAGTATACGGAATTATAGGACCCTGTTAAGATCCAAGCTGGGACGTACCTGGAAGCACACCCGGAAAAAGGGTTGGGCCTACGTGGCTGATGGCCAGCACAGAGGTGTCCCAACTACTATGATGGGTGCAGGTGTTTCTCCCTCTGGATCAAAACCAGAGGGGGGGGTATGTGGCAGAGCGAGGCTCTGTCCCAGTGAAAAAAGGGTTAAAGTGGACACAGAGTCTGCATATCGGCTGAGTGCAGAGCTACAGAGCGTCAATTTTAAAAAAACAGAAAACTGCTCTGGCAGTTTTCTCAGATTTTGCTATTTCTACATGGGGCTTTTATGGCTTGGAGATCCTTCAGAGTCTTGGGTGGGATGGGATCTCCAACCCTGTGTCCGGGTCTTGTGGACAGCCAGCATGGTGTGTGCTCAGGTGCACACAACCAATATAATGAGGGGCTGGTGAGAGTGAAGGAGAGTGAAGGATGGTGAGCAGCTTGCTTACTGCAGTTGCTGCTAGTGAGTGTCTCTGTGTGAGGACAAACGCTGTGTGCGTTGAAGGGCTTTAAGCTGTGTGCGTCCAAGGAGCCAGAAGCTGTGTGCATTAAGGGACTTCAAGCTGTGTGCGTTTAGAAAGCCCAAAGTGGTGTGCATCCAAGACTGTGAGACTGGAAGATCTGGTGGTTTAAAGGTATCAGTACCTAAATCAAGCAGAGGAACTGCTAACAAGAGAGCCAGGAGGCTTGGTATGTTTTTTCTTATTTTTGGACTGCTAAATGAAGTTAAACCCCTGCGTGGGAATCCTGAAGGGACACCTTTCATTTTGTTTTGACTTCTTTTAATAAAAATGGGCAAACAAAGCCCTTAAAAAGAAGAACCAGTGAGTGGCGGTGTCCTTCAAGCTCTACATTTGATGCTAGTCCTTCACAGTAGGGAGAGTGTCAGTTTCTTTCACTGTGCCAGTCCTTGTTTCTAGGGACAAAGAAGGAAAGTGAGGGGAATTCTCCTTGTGCTATAGTGTGCTTTAAAAAAAAAAATTTCTAGGGACAGAAAACTGTAGGTAGGGAGAGTGTCAGTTTCTTTCACTGTGCCAGTCCTTGTTTCTAGGGACAAAGAAGGAAAGTGAGGGGAATTCTCCTTGTGCTATAGTGTGCTTTAAAAAAAAAATTTTCTAGGGACAGAAAACTGTAGGTAGGGAGAGTGTCAGTTTCTTTCACTGTGCCAGTCCTTGTTTCTAGGGACAAAGAAGGAAAGTGAGGGGATTTCTCCTTGTGCTATAGTGTGCTTTAAAAAAACATTTTTTCTAGGGACAGAAAACTGTAGGTAGGGAGAGTGTCAGTTTCTTTCACTGTGCCAGTCCTTGTTTCTAGGGACAAAGAAGGAAAGTGAGGGGAATTCTCCTTGTGCTATAGTGTGCCAAAGCATTCCTCATCAACCATCTTTGAAATCCTTGTTTTTTGGACAGTCAGGGAAATTGTCGTTGTGCTATTCTGTGCAAAAGCAATAATCCTCAACCATATTTAGAAATCCTTAAGTAAAGGGACAGAGAAGGACACCTGAAGGTAGCCCTTATTGCTTTTTTCCCATCTCCCTGCAGGCCATCTATTAGAATGTCTGGAAGGCAAACAAGGAGAGGCAGACAGTCAGGAGGCAATAAAAGAGGGCAAGCAGGCTCTGTGTCTGGGGGCAACAGTGCTGGTCGTGGACGCGGTGCATTGTCATCAGCACATGGCCATGGGACACGCTTGTCCTTCTTTTCGGCAGCTGGACATGTTGAGCCACATCATGCCGAAGACTTGGTAGAGTGGATGACCAAGCCCTCCTCCTCCTCCTCATCCTCTCTCACCCAGGCTCAGGGTACTGGCAAAGCAGCTGCCAAAGCGTCCTCTTCCCTGGTATCAATGTCAGACTCATCATCAGTCACTCCTTCCCTAGACCCACCATGTCCTCCTCCTGAGGAGTCCCCCGAACTGTTTGAGCACAGTGTTGGGTACATGCTCCAGGAGGATGCCCAGCGTTTCGAAGGGTCTGATGATGAAACCCAGCTACAGGAAGGCAGTAGCGTGAGAGCAGACAGAGGGGATGCTCAAGAAGGACACCAATCTGGCAGTCATGTTCCAGCAGCTGCAGCATACTGCCAGATTGGCTCCAGTGATGAGGAGGGAGGGGATGATGAGGTCACTGACTCCACGTGGGTGCCTAATAGGAGAGAGGAGGAGGAGGAGGATGAGGAGGAGGCACATCTCCAACGAGGCAGGATGCCCTTTGGTGGCCAGCGTAAGGGCAGTACACCGATGGAATCACACCGCAGAGCTCCGCCTGTGCAGGGCGCTGCCTCTGCCCGTCATTCAAAAAGTTCCTTGGTGTGGGCCTTTTTTGAGGCTAGTGCATCAGATCGCACAGCTGCTGTTTGCAACATATGTCTCAAGCGTATATCGCGTGGCCAAAACATCAGCCGCTTGGGTACCACATGCCTGACCAGACATATGTTGACCTGCCATGCAGCTCGTTGGCAAGCCTACCTCAAAGACCCACACCAAAGAACAAAGCGGACCTCTCCTTGCACCGCATCAGCTGGGATCTCCAACCCCACTATAACTTCAGTCCTCTCTGAAACATGCACTGAGAGGAATGAAGGTGTAGAATTAGGTGTGTCACAGCCAAGTACTTGCGGCCACTCTGCTAGCAGTACACCGACGTCCGATTCTAGCAGGCAAATTTCCCTGCCCCAGCTGCTGGACCGTCGAAAGAAGTTCACTCCCAGCCATCCACATGCCCAGCGGTTGAATGCTAGCTTGGCTAAATTGCTAGCGCTTCAACTGCTGCCTTTTCAGTTGGTAGACTCGGCTCCCTTCCGTGAGTTTGTGCAATGTGCGGTTCCTCAGTGGCAGGTTCCCAAACGCCACTTTTTCTCACGGAAGGCTATTCCAGCTCTCTACCGGCATGTGGAAGGCAATGTCTTGGCCTCGCTGGACAGGGCAGTCAGCGGTAAGGTGCATATTACCGCTGACTCATGGTCCAGCAGGCATGGACAGGGACGTTACCTTTCTTTCACGGCCCATTGGGTCACTCTTTTGGCAGCTGGGAAGGATGCAGGACAAGGTGCAGTAGTGTTGGAGGTTGTTCCACCGCCACGCCTCCAAAATGCTACTACTGGTTGTGACACACCTCTCTCCTCCACCCCCTCCTCTTCTTCCTCCATGGCCTCTTCCTGTGGTTTGTCCTATGAACCAGCGGTGCTCCGAAGCCGTTCACGGGGCTACGCAAGTACGCAGGCAAAAAGATGCCATGCCGTGCTTGCGCTGGTGTGTTTGGGGGACAGAAGCCACACTGGGGCAGAGGTCCTGTCTGCTCTGCAGGGCCAGGCCGAGAGGTGGTTGACGCCACGCCAGCTTAAGCCAGGAATGGTGGTTTGCGACAATGGCACCAACCTCCTCTCCGCCCTCCGACAGGGACAACTGACCCATGTGCCCTGTGTGGCTCACGTCCTTAACCTGGTGGTGCAGCGGTTCTTGGGCAGGTACCCGGGCTTACAGGATGTCCTGAGGCAGGCCAGGAAAGTCTGTATGCATTTCCGCAGATCTTATAATGCCAGTGCTCGCCTGGCTGAGCTGCAAAAGGAGTTGAACCTGCCCAAGAACCGCCTTATATGTGACATGCCCACCAGGTGGAACTCAACGTTGGCCATGCTGCAGCGGCTGCACACGCAGCAGAGGGCCATCAATGAGTACCTGTGCGACTACGGCACCAGGACAGGGTCAGGGGAGCTTGTTTTTTTTTCTCCACGCCAGTGGGGCATGATCAGGGATGCATGCACTGTCCTGGCACCATTTGAGGAGGCCACGAGGATGGTGAGCAGTGACAGTGCATGCATCAGTGACACTGTACCTCTTGTCCACCTGTTGGAGCACACGCTGCGTGGAATAATGGACAGGGCACTTGAGGCAGAACAGAGGCAGGAAGAGGAGGACTTCCTTGCCTCTCAAGGCCCCCTTTACCCAGACAGTGTTCCTTCTGTCCCACCCATCGCACAGGAAGAGGAAGAGGAGGAGGAGGAGGAGGAGGATTGTGTCAGCATGGAGGTGGAGGCTGGCACTCAGCATCATCAGCAGCAGTCTTTTAGGGATGATTTACAGTCCCAAGAAACCAGTGGACTTGTACGTGGCTGGGAGGAGGTGGCTGCGGATCATGTCGTCCTTAGTGACCCAGAGGACTCCGGAGCGAATGCCTCAGCAAACCTACGCTGCATGGCCTCCCTGATCCTGCAAAGTCTGCGGAAGGATCCTCGTATTCTTCGGATCAAGGAGAGGGACCATTACTGGCTGGCCACTCTCCTTGATCCACGGTACAAGGGTAAGGTTGCGGACCTTATGTTACCTTCGCAGAGGGAGCAGAGGATGAGACAACTCCGGGAGGCCTTGCAGAAAGGTCTGTGCAACGCGTTCCCAGAGACTGGGAGGTTACAAACTCCTGGTCCTGGACAACGAGTTGCTGAGGCTTCGGCCAGTCAAAGAAGGAGCGGTGGGGAAGGTGGCCGTCTGACCGATGCGTTCAGACAATTCTTTAGTCCGCAGCCCCAAAGTATGATCGGTTCCAGCAACCATCGCCAGCGTCTGATAAACATGGTGCAGGAATATCTAGGGGCAAGGTCAGACTTGGACACCTTCCCCACCGAAAATCCTCTGGCTTACTGGGTCTTGAGGATGGATCACTGGCCAGAGCTTGCACAGTATGCAATTGAGCTACTGGCCTGTCCTGCATCCAGCGTTCTTTCGGAACGCACATTCAGTGCTGCTGGAGGATTTGTCACGGATCACAGGGTGCGCCTGTCCACCGACTCGGTTGATCGACTGACTTTCATCAAGATGAACCAGTCTTGGATCACCACCAGCTACCACACACCTGATGCTGATATAACAGACTAATTGATTTTAACATGTCACATCCCTTCAAGACTGATGCTGATGCTGAGTGCCTGTGCTGTTATGTTGACTGGCTATCCTCCTCCTCCGAGTCCTCAATGATACGATTGATGATGATAGCTTGGAAGATCATTTTTGTTTATGGGTGCCGCCACCAGTGGCTAAGGCCCAATTTTTCAGCCCCTGTTTTACAGGGGCGTGTAATTACAATTTTTTTAGCAATAATTTGCCATAGGGCTCATTGCTGTGCTCCAAGTACAGTATCTGTGAGGGGTTGGAGTGTTGTGGCACCAGTGCCTAAGGCCCAATTTTTCAGCCCCTGTTCAACAGGGGCATGCAATTACAATTCTTGATCTAATAATTCACAGCAGGGCCCATTGCTGCACCCACCAAGAGTAACTCTGAGGGCTTACAGTGTTGTGGCAACGCCACCACCACCACCACCACCACGAAAGGCCCAATTTTTCAGCCCCTGTTCAAAAGGGGCATGCAATTACAATTCTTGATCTAATAATTCACAGCAGGGCCCATTCCTGCACCCACCAAGAGTAACTCTGAGGGCTTACAGTGTTGTGGCAACACCACCACCACCACAAAAGGCCCAATTTTTCAGCCCCTGTTCAACAGGGGCATGCAATTACAATTCTTGATCTAATAATTCACAGCAGGGCCCATTGCTGCACCCACCAAGAGTAACTGTCAGGGCTTACAGTGTTGTGGCACCAGCACCACCATCAAAGGCCCAATTTTTACTACCACTGTTCAACAATTATATGTAATTAAAATTCCTGATATAATAGTTGACAGCAGGGCGTTCCAGCACCAACCAAGAGTAACTGTGAGTGCTTACAGTGTTGTGCCAACACCAACAACTAAGGGGCCTATTTCTGCAGAGTATATACGGCAGGTCCCTACTTTCAAACATCCAACTTACAAACGACTCCTACTTGCAAACGCAAGAAGACAACAGGAAGTGAGAGGAAATCTACCACTAGGAAGGAAAATTCTCTCCTGTAAGAATAAATATGGGAGAAAGGTGTCTCCTCTATACTGATGCTTTATCAGCAATCCTTGTTTCAAGAAAAACACCACATTTCAAAAACAGTTGTCATTGGGACGGAAAGTGAGGTGAAATGTTCTGAACAGGGGCACAGACAGCAAAACAAATGTTACAGGGGTGATAACCCTTACCTATGTTTTCCAAAAAGTTTAAAAATAGATTTTTGGGCTGGAGCTACACTTCAACAATGTACCTGTTCAAAATTACAAACAGATTCTACATAAGAACAAACCTACAGTCCCTGTCTTGTATGCACCGCCTGTATACGGCTGTTCAGAGTATATAGGGCCTTTTTTATTTTATGTGCGGGGTTCCCCTTAATATCCATACAAGACCCAAAGGGGCTGGTAATGGGCTGGGGTAGGGGGGGGGGGGGTCATGGGGTAGCTATGCCATTTTTCTTAAAGATTTTCATCCATATTACCGGGACCAGACATTACATTAAAGCCGCAAGAAGTTTTAAATGGCTTTTTTTTCCTTTAGAAGTGTCATTTTGTGCAGGGACAGTTCTAAACACGGGAAACACGTGGCACTTCACAGGCATACTTTAGACACCCCCCAGGTACGATATTTAAAGGAATATTTGACTTTTTTTTTTTCACTTTATGCATCATTAAAATGACTGCTCCCGAAAAACGACCGTTTTTAAAACTTCTTTTTGCATTGATACATGTCCCCTGGTGCAGAACCCGGGTTCCCAAACCCTTTTTAGGACAATAACATGCATAATAGTTGTTATAATTAGCACTTTAGAATTCGAACGTTCGCATCCATTGTATTTAATAGGGTTCTAATGTTCGTACGAACTTTCGGTCCGTTCGCGGGTTCTGGTGCGAACCGAACCCGGGGGTGTTCGGCTCATCACTATCCAAGACTGGTTCATCTTTATGAAGGTCAATCGATCAACCGGGTCAGTGGACAGGCGCACCCTGTGATCCATGACAAATGCTCCAGCAGCACTGAATGTGCGTTCTGAAAGAACGCTGGATGCAGGACAGGCCAGTAGCTCAATTGCATACTGTGCAAGCTCTGGCCAGTGATCCATCCTCAAGACCCAGTAAGCCAGAGGATTTTCGGTGGGGAAGGTGTCCAAGTCTGACCTTGCCCCTAGGTATTCCTGCACCATGTATATCAGACGCTGGCGATGGTTGCTGGAACCGATCATACCTTGGGGCTGCGGACTAAAGAATTGTCTGAACGCATCGGTCAGACGGCCACCTTCCCCACCGCTCCTTCTTTGACTGACCGAAGCCTCAGCAACTCTTTGTCCAGGACCAGGAGTTTGTAACCTCCCAGTCTCTGGGAACACGTTGCACAGACCTTTCTGCAAGGCCTCCCGGAGTTGTCTCATCCTCTGCTCCCTCTGCGACGGTAAGATAAGGTCTGCAACCTTACCCTTGTACCGTGGATCAAGGAGAGTGGCCAGCCAGTAATGGTCCCTCTCCTTGATCCGAAGAATACGAGGATCCTTCCGCAGACTTTGCAGGATCAGGGAGGCCATGCAGCGTAGGTTAGCTGAGGCATTCGGTCCGGAGTCCTCTGGGTCACTAAGGACGACATGATCCGCAGCCACCTCCTCCCAGCCACGTACAAGTCCACGGGTTTCTTGGGACTGTAAATCATCCCTAAAAGACTGCTGCTGATGATGCTGAGTGCCAGCCTCCACCTCCATGCTGACACAATCCTCCTCCTCCTCCTCCTCCTTCCTGTGCGATGGGTGGGACAGAAGGAACACTGTCTGGGTAAAGGGGGCCTTAAGAGGCAAGGAAGTCCTCCTCTTCCTGCCTCTGTTCTGCCTCAAGTGCCCTGTCCATTATTCCACGCAGAGTATGTTCCAACAGGTGGACAAGAGGTACAGTGTCACTGATGCATGCACTGTCACTGCTCACCATCCTCATGGCCTCCTCAAATGGTGCCAAGACAGTGCATGCATCCCTGATCATGCCCCACTGGCGTAGTGAAAAAAACCCGAGCTCCCCTGACCCTGTCCTGGTGCCGTAGTCACACAGGTACTCATTGATGGCCCTCTGCTGCGTGTGCAGCCGCTGCAGCATGGCCAACGTTGAGTTCCACCTGGTGGGCATGTCACATATAAGGCGGTTCTTGGGCAGGTTCAACTCCTTTTGCAGCTCAGCCAGGCGAGCACTGGCATTATAAGATCTGCGGAAATGCACACAGACTTTCCTGGTCTGCCTCAGGGCATCCTGTAAGCCCGGGTACCTGCCCAAGAACCGCTGCACCACCAGGTTAAGGACGTGAGCCACACAGGGCACATGGGTTAGTTGTCCCTGTCGGAGGGCGGAGAGGAGGTTGGTGCCATTGTCGCAAACCACCATTCCTGGCTTAAGCTGGCGTGGCGTCAACCACCTCTCGGCCTGCCCCTGCAGAGCAGACAGAACCTCTGCCTCAGTGTGGCTCCTGTCCCCCAAACACACCAGCGCAAGCACGGCATGGCATCTTTTTGCCTGCATACTTGCGTAGCCCCTTGAACGCCTACGGAGCACCACTGGTTCCGAGGACAAAGCACAGGAAGAGGCCATGGAGGAAGAAGAAGAGGAGGGGTGGAGGAGAGAGGTGGGTCACAACCAGTAGTAGCATTTTGGAGGCGTGGCAGCGGAACAACCTACAACACTACTGCACCTTGTCCTGCATCCTTCCCAGCTGCCAATAGAGTGACCCAATGGGCCGTGAAAGAAAGGTAACGTCCCTGTCCATGCCTGCTGGACCATGAGTCAGCGGTAATATGCACCTGACCGCCCTGTCCAGCGAGGCCAAGACATTGCCTTCCACATGCCGGTAGAGAGCCGGAATTGCCTTCCGTGAGAAAAAGTGGCGTTTGGGAACCTGCCACTGAGGAACCGCACATTGCACAAACTCACGGAAGGGGGCCGAGTCTACCAACTGAAAAGGCAGCAGTTGAAGCGCTAGCAATTTAGCCAAGCTAGCATTCAACCGCTGGGCATGTGGATGGCTGGGAGTGAACTTCTTTCGACGGTCCAGCAGCTGGGGCAGGGAAATTTGCCTGCTAGAATCGGACGTCTGTGTACTGCTAGCAGAGTGCCCGCAAGTACTTGGCTGTGACACACCTAATTCTACACCTTCATTCCTCTCAGTGCAGGTTTCAGAGAGGACTGAAGGTATAGTGGGGTTGGAGATCCCAGCTGATGCGGTGCAAGGAGAGGTCCGCTTTGTTCTTTGGTGTGGGTCTTTAAGGTAGGCTTGCCAAAGAGCTGCATGGCAGGTCAACATTTGTCTGGTCAAGCATGTGGTGCCCAAGCGGGTGATGTTTTGGCCACGCGATATACGCTTGAGACATATGTTGCAAACAGCAGCTGTGCGATCTGATGCACTCGACTCAAAAAAGGCCCACACCAAAGAACTTTTTGAATAACGGGCAGAGGCAGCGCCCTGCACAGGCGGAGCTCTGCGGCGTGATTCCATCGGTGTGCTGCCCTTACGCTGGCCCCCTGAGGGCATCCTGCCTCGTTGGAGATGTGCCTCCTCCTCATCCTCCTCCTCCTCCTCCTCCTCCTCTCTCCTATTAGGCACCCACGTGGAGTCAGTGATCTCATCATCCCCTCCCTCCTCATCACTGGAGCCGATCTGGCAGTATGCTGCAGCTGCTGGAACATGACTGCCAGATTGGTGTCCTTCTTGAGCATCCCCTCTCTCTGCTCTCACGCTACTGCCTTCCTCTAGCTGGGTATCATCATCAGACCCTTCGAAACGCTGGGCATCCTCCTGGAGCATGTACCCAACACTGTGCTCAAACAGTTCGGGGGACTCCTCAGGAGGACATGGTTGGTCTAGGGAAGGAGTGACTGATGATGACATTGATACCAGGGAAGAGGACGCTTTGGCAGCTGCTTTGCCAGTACCCTGAGCCTGGGTGAGAGAGGATGAGGAGGATGAGGAGGGCTTGGTCATCCACTCTACCAAGTCTTCGGCATGATGCGGCTCAACACGTCCAGCTGCCGAAAAGAAGGACAAGCGTGTCCCATGGCCACCGCGTCCACGACCAGCACTGTTGTCTCTAGACACAGAGCCTGCTTGCCCTCTTTTATTGGCTCCTGACTGTCTGCCTCTCCTTGTTTGCCTTCCAGACATTCTAATGGCCTGCAGGGAGATGGGAAAACCAGCAATAAGGCCTAGCCTCGGGAGTATATTTTGCAGGAATCACACTACGCCTGCTGTAAGTGCTGCAAATGCCTGTTGGTGTAACACACCAGGAAAACACAGCAATACGGGCTAACTTCAGGTGTAATATGATCAGGAGGCACACTCCGCCCGCTGTAAGTGCTGCAAATGCCTGTTGGTGTAACACACCAGGAAAACACAGCAATACGGGCTAACTTCAGGTGTAATATAATCAGGAGGCACACTCCGCCCGCTGTAAGTGCTGCAAATGCCTGTTGGTGTAACACACCAGAAAACACAGCAATACGGGCTAACTTCAGGTGTATAATGTGCAGGAGGCACACTCCGCCCGCTGTAAGTGCTGTTAATGCCTGTTGGTGTAACACACCAGGAAAACACAGCAATACGGGCTAACTTCAGGTGTATAATGTGCAGGAGGCACACTCCGCCCGCTGTAAGTGCTGCAAATGCCTGTTGGTGTAACACGCCAGGAAAACACAGAAATACGGGCTAACTTCAGGTGTAATATGATCAGGAGGCACACTCCGCCCGCTGTAAGTGCTGCAAATGCCTGTTGGTGTAACACACCAGAAAAACACAGCAATACAGGCTAACTTCAGGTGTATAATGTGCAGGAGGCACACTCCGCCCGCTGTAAGTGCTGCAAATGCCTGTTTGTGTAACACACCAGGAAAACACAGCAATACGGGCTAACTTCAGGTGTATAATGTGCAGGAGGCACACTCCGCTCGCTGTAAGTGCTGCAAATGCCTGTTTGTGTAACACACCAGGAAAACACAGCAATACGGGCTAACTTCAGGTGTATAATGTGCAGGAGGCACACTCCGCTCGCTGTAAGTGCTGCAAACGCCTGTTGGTGTAACACACCAGGAAAACACAGCAATACGGGCTAACTTCAGGTGTATAATGTGCAGGAGGCACACTCCGCCCGCTGTAAGTGCTGCAAATGCCTGTTGGTGTAACACACCGGGAAAACACAGCAATACGGGCTAACTTCAGGTGTATAATGTGCAGGAGGCTTAGCAACAATGACACTGACACTGTCCCCTGCCTATCCTTCTCTCTCGCTGCACACAAGGTTTATCAAAGAATTTGACACTGACACTCTCCCTGCCTATCCTTCTCTCTCCCTGCACACAAGGTTTAGTAAAGAATATGACACTGACACTGTCCCCTGCCTATCCTTCTCTATCCCTGCACACAAGGTTTAGCAAAGAATATGACACTGACACTGTCCCCTGCCCATCCTTCTCTCTCCCTGCACACAAGGTTTAGCAAAGAATATGACACTGACACTCTCCCTGCCTATCCTTCTCTCTCCCTGCACACAAGGTTTAGCAAAGAATATGACACTGACACTGTCCCCTGCCTATCCTTCTCTCTCCCTGCACACAAGGTTTAGCAAAGAATATGACACTGACACTGTCCCCCTGCCTATCCTTCTCTCTCCCTGCACACAAGAATAGCACAAAAGCCTCGTACACACGGCCGAGTTTCTCGTTGAAAAAAACACGTCGTTTTTTTCGACGAGATCCTTGGACAAGAAACTTGTCCCGGCCGAGTGTACAGACGCTCGATTCAAAGAACCCGCGGTTCTTTGAATGGAGCGTACGCGGTGACGTCATCGACTACGACGAGCATGCGCTCGTCACATTCGATGCCGTCGCCGCCATCTTGGTATACCCTACCTATGCCTAGGAAGCTACCGTGCATGCGTCAAATTCATTTCGAACATGCGCGGGCTTCCCGGAGGACAGGTAAGTGTACACACACTCACTTTTCTCGTCGAGAAACAGGCTGACGAGAATCTCGACGAGAAAATAGAGAGCAGGTTCTCTATTTTCTCGTCGAGATTACTTGTCGGTTTTCTTGACGAGAAACCATACACACGAACGAATTTCTCGGCAAGACGTCTCTGCCAGCAAGTTTCTTGCTGGTTCTTGCCGAGAAACTCGGTCGTGTGTACGAGGCCAAAGAATATCAACACTGTCCCTGCCTATCCTTCTCTTTCCCTGCACCGGAACACACTACACAAGGCCGCCGCGCTGGTGGCCTTTTATAGTGTGGGGCGTGTGCTAAACCCCCTGAGCTATAATTGGTCACAGGCAACCTGCCTGTGGCCAATTATGGCTCTCCTAGCTGCCGGCGCTGTGATTGGCCAAGCATGCGGGGTCACAGTGCATGCTTGGCCAATCACAGCGCCAGGATTGCACTGCGATGGCGCAGTGTATTGTGGGCCGTTCGCGTCACTCGGAATTTGGCGCGAACGGCCCAAATCGTTCGATGTTCGCCGAACGGTCGAACAGCCGATGTTCGAGTCGAACGTATGTTCGACTCGAACACCAAGCTCATCCCTTTTCTGGATCAGCATTGTCAATAACTGAAAATGCACATTGGCAGGAAGCTTTTACATTATTATGAGAGAGAGGGGGGGTGGTTACTTGTTCTCATGTATAGGTGGAATTTTCTTCAGGTATACAATCCTTGTAATTCTAGTTTGTAATAAAAAATAACATTTTCAAAAGCAAGTTTAGTTTATTTACTGAATAAGCTGTTCTTTTATTTCAAACACAATAACTTAATATACACTGTATTTCACCTTTCCAGTGTAACAAAATGACTTTCAATTTGTACATCTACTCCACACTGAATTTTTACAAACATTTTCTAAAAATTTTGATTTTGTTTTTCTGGGGAAAAAAAATGGAAAAAAAAAGTTTATTTCACATGGCTTAAAAATTTCCTGAATTTTTACACCTTTTGGAGTATCTCACCAAAACTGAAATTCCTACTGCAGTGGGTGTCTACATTTGGCTTGCATCATAACGCAGGCTCCTGGGAAAATCAGTTAGCCAATCACACGAGCAGGAAATGACATTGCTGGAGGTGTTCTGTACACCAGCTGTGTAGAGAATGCTTCCAGGTTGCCAATATGTATTGCATTTTACAGAAAATTACAGCACTGCAGACTCAAAAGGACAGGTCTTTTTCAATAACATTAAACTACAATATGGCTTTTGTAGCAATTGTATATGTTATGTATATAAAAAATATTTCCCACAAAAATTGAGCTTTAAACATTAGGCTTTTTACAACAGTAGGTAAAGAGTAAAGGTAACATTGGGAAAGGAGTAAAGCTACCTCTACTTCCTAAATAGCAGACTAGTTAATAATAATGTGCAATAATGCACATTGAATTGATTTAAACATATATAGTTTTAATTTTTTCTAACCGTAATAAAGAAATAAATTCTTTGTAAAACCACAATGGGCTCACAATTTGAATTTTGCATAGTCCCTTGCATAATAAACACACACTTCATATTTTTCAGGCTGTGAATAAGAGACAACCAGGATGATGATCCATTATCCACAACAGGCGTGTTCCAGGATCACAAATCTACAGGCTAAAGGCAGCATAGTCAACCCATACAGTACAGCAACACGTGGATAAAAAACATAGCTACAGAGCCAGTAGGCAATGCTTTAAGTGTTTAGCTCAAGGTTTTAATTTTGACACATATGTATCTGTAATGGTTTCTTTAATTACCTTTGTAAAGGTCAGATGTCATGGGCTGGTTGACGAGCTCTGGTGTATGTTCTAGCAGAATCTTCACAGACTCCAGATTATTGTGGAGCATAGCGAGATGTAGCGCAGTCTCTCCAACGGCACCTAATAGAAAGTCCATCATTGTTAGTTATACGGTATATATGTGAGACCTGAACTGACCCAGCGTATTCTTGGGTGGGAAAAAAAGTTCACTTTTTTTTTTTTGTGTATTTTTCTTATTTTAAAGTTTATGTCAATCCAAAATCTATCATGCATATTTGGCATCATGACTTGTATACAGTTTCCCTAAATGCTTACCTTTTGCAAAAAGTAGTAAATGTAGCAACATTGATCAAATGATCGATATGCATTTACTATTTCTTGCAATGAAGCCTGCAGAGCAATGCATTGGTAAACAGAATATGGTTGATTTACTAAAGGCAAATAGTCTGTGCCCTTTGCAAAGTGACGGCGTAGCTGCTCCAGAGCTTAGTAAATGGGGTACACTTTGCAAAGAGTACCCAATCATGTGCAAGAAAAAAACTGAATTTTTGCTTGCACATGATTGGAAGATGGAAGTCAGCAGAGCTTCTGCTCATTTACTAAGCTATGGAGCAACTGCTCTTGCAAAGGGCACAGTCTTTTTGCCTTTAGTAAATTAACCCCAATTTGCAAGGTCTTGCAATAGTCCACATTTTTTATTTAATATGTATCCCTTCAATTAAAATATGCATAGGCCAAAGACTGTACAAAGAGCAGCATAGATGGTGCTGCAACCCATAGCACACACTTAAAGCGGAGTTCCACCCAAAAATGTAACTTCCGGTTCCTCCTCCCCCTCCGGTGTCACATTTGGCACCTTTCAGGGGGAGAGGGGAGCAGATACCTGTCTAATATAGGTATTTGCTCCCACTTCCAGTGAAAGATCACCACAGAATCCGTGGCGATCTACGCCATGTCCGGCCCATCCTCCACCCCCTCCCCGCTGTCTTCTGAGAGACACACAGGTCTCAGAAGACAGCAGGGACCTGTCAGAACACGCAGAGTGACTTGCACATGCGCAGTAGGGAAGCAGGCTGTGAATCACTTCCTGATTCCCTTACTTAACCACTTAACGACCGCTCACTGTATATTTACGTCGGCAGAATGGCACAGACAGGCACAATCACGTACAGTGTACGTAACTGCCTTTGTATAGTTGGGGGGTCCGATCGGACCCCCCTTCTATACAGTGAGCGGTCGTTATCCGTTGGGGAGCGATCCGGGATGAGGGGACGGCCGTTCGATTCCGGCCACCCCCTCGCAATCGCTCCCGGCGAATGAAAATCTTCCTCTGCCTGTGTAATGTAAACACAGGCAGAGGAAGTGATGTCATCTCTCCTCGTGTCGGTCTTTTCGTTCGCGGCGCCGAGGAGAGAAGACACAGGTTAGTGCACCAACAGTCCACTGACACGTAGGCACACATTTAACCCCCCAGTCACCCCCAGATCACCCCCCAGGTCACCCCCCAGCCCCCAGTCACAGTGTCACTGATTGCAGTGATCATTTATTTTACTGATCACTGCATTTAGTGTCATCTGTGACAGTAAAAAGTTGCAGGGCAGTTAGGTTTAGGCCCCTTTAGGTCCAGGGTAGCCCCCTAACCCCCCTAATAAAGGTTTAACCCTTTGATCGCCCCCCAGGTAACCCTTTCACCCCCTAACTCCAGCGTCACTAAACAATCGTTTTTCCGATAGCTGTATTCGTGACGCTGGTGCCCTAGATAGCCAGTTATTTTTTTTTAGGTTTGCCGCAGGTTTTTATAGCGTCAGGTACCCCCATATATTATTTTAACCCCCTGATTGCCCCTAGAGTTAACCCTTTCACCAGTGATCACCGTATAAGTTTTACTGGTGACACTGGTTAGCCAGTTAGTTATTTAGTTTTTTAGGTTACCCGTCAGGTTTTTATATAGCGTCAGGTACCCCCATATTTAACCTAATAAAGGTTTTAACCCCCTGATTGCCCCTAGTTAACCCTTTCACCAGTGATCACCATATAAAGGTTACGGGTGACACTGGTTGGTTAGTTTGCTTTTTATAGCATCAGGGCACCCGTCGTATATAACCCAATAAAGGTTTAACCCCCTGATCGCCCGGCGGGTGAGATCAATTAGGTTTTAGCGCTAGAGAGGGTCTGCGTCGCCCCAGGCAGCGTTAGGTTAGTGGCAGTAGCGATAATACCCACGTGCAAAGCATACACCTCCCTTAGTGGTATAGTATCTGAACAGATCAATATCTGATCTGATCAGATCTATAATAGCGTCCCCAGCAGTTTAGGGTTCCCAAAAACGCAGTGTTAGCGGGATCAGCCCAGATACCTGCTAGCACCTGCGTTTAGCCCCTCCGCCCAGCCCAGCCCAGCCCACCCAAGTGCAGTATCGATCGATCACTGTCACTTACCAAACACAAAACACATAACTGCTGCGTTCGCAGAGACAGTCCTGATCCCTGCGATCGCTAACAGTTTTTTTTTAAGCGTTTGATACATTTGCTGACAGTCAGGTGCTTTTTTACCTGTGAATCTTACTAGTGTACCCCTAAATTTAGAGCCCAAAATGGAAAATCGAAGGTACACTAGTAAAGAGGCCTACGAGATTCTGAGCATGACAGATAGTGAAGAGGAGGTCACGCATCTGTCAGATTCAGGCTCAGAATATCTTCCCGTAGAAGACAGTGAAGTCAGCGGCTCCACGTCAGATAGCTCTGACAACGAAGGTGAGGTCCCTGCTAAGGTCAGGCGTACCCGATCCCGATCTTCTGCTGTTGTTGAGGAGCAAGAACCGCAGGTCTCTCGTATCATGGAGCAGAGTAGTACTAGTGCCGCTATTCCTTCTGGTGAATTGGCAAGCACCAGCGGCCTAGTACAGCCTGGGCGTACATCCAGCACTGCAGTATCACGTGGTGACGTGGCGAGTCCCATAAGTGCAGTTCAAGGTGGCAAGCACAAGTAGTGTCCCGCTGCCACCAAGAAGAAGACAAAGGCAGGCCCGTCGTGCCCATAGTGCCCTTTCTGCAGAATTCGCCTATCCTGATTGGGTCCCCACCACTTCTGCAGAACCCGTACTTCCCCCATTCACTGCCCAACCCGGTATTCAGATAGAAACAGCTGATTTTATGCCAATTGATTTTTATTCGCTGTTTTTCACGGAAGATCTCTATAGATCTATTGTGGACCAGAGTAATTTATATGCTGGTCAATTCATCACCGCTAATCCCCAGTTACCTTCCATTGCCAAAGATTGGAAACCAATTACGGTTTCCGAATTTAAGACCTTTCTGGGCCTTTCCCTTAACATGGGCACACATAAATTTCCGTCAGTGCGTGCTTATTGGTCCACACACCCAATTGACCACATGCCCGTGTTCTCTGCCTCCATGCCCAGGAAACGATACAAGCAGATTTTGCGGTTCATGCACTTCAACGACAATGAACTTTGTCGTCCACGTGGAGACCCTGAATACGACCGGCTCTACAAAATTCGGCCCCTCATAAAACACTTCAACAAACGTTTTGCAGCCTTGTTTACTCCCGATCAAGTTGTCTGCGTTGATGAGTCCCTGATTACATTTTCTGGCCGCTTGTCTTTCAAGCAGTACCTTCCCAGCAAGCGTGCCAGATATGGGGTCAAGCTCTATAAGTTCTGTGACCGGGCAACAGGCTATGTATGGAGCTTTACGGTTTATGAGGGAAAAGATAGTCAGGTTGAGCCGGTCAACTGCCCAGGTTACATTGGGAGCGCTGGCAAGATAGTGTGGAACTTGGTGTCACCCTTTTTCGGAAAGGGGTACCACTTGTATGTGGACAATTATTACACGAGCGTGCCACTGTTTAGTCACTTGTTTGATCATCAGATTGGAGCGTGTGGCACCGTGCGACCTAATCGCCGTGGCTTTCCCCAGCAGCTTGTAGATGCCCGTCTTAGGCTGGGGGAGAGAGCCTGCTTGAAGTGTAATAACTTGCTCGCTATAAAGTGGAGGGACAATAAGAATGTTTTCCTTCTTACCTCCCTTCATGCAGACACGACAGTCCAAATTCCTACGGCGACTGGTGTTGTGGAGAAACCCCTCTGTGTCCACGAATATAACAAAAATATGGGAGGGGTGGACCTCAACGACCAGTTGTTGGCGCCGTATCTAATTGACCGTAAGGTGAGACGCTGGTCCAAAAAAGTGTCTCTATCCTTATTCCAATTGGCTTTGCTGAACGCTCATGTGCTATACAGAGCTTCAGGCGGGACTTTATCTCTCCTAAAATTCCAGGATGAGATAGTCACAGAACTCCTGTATCCAGGCGGTTCTGCACCCCACCATCCCCTACCAAATGCAGTAAGCCGGCTGCATGAGAGGCATTATATGTATGTCCTCGAGAGTACCCCTACCCAACGAGCCCCCCAAAAAAGATGTCGGTGTCTGTAGCAAGCGCGGATGTAGGCGTGACACCCGTTATTATTGTCCACGCTGTCCTGACAAGCCTGGTCTTTGCCTTGGTGAATGTTTTGAACGCTTCCACTCAAAAGTGAAGTTTTAGCGTAGGGTACAGCATTTTACAGACTAGGACACACTTACACAGGGTCTCCCAAGATGCCATTGCATTTTGAGAGACCCGAACCATTACAGTTGTTAAAGTTACAAAAAAAAGTGTAAAACATAAAAAAAAAAAACTCTCTCTACTTTCTCTCGATTGTTCTGCTCTTTTTTACTGTATTCTATTCTGCAATGTTTTATCATGCTTGCTTTTCAGGTATGTAATATTTTGTTTTCAGGTGCGCCATTCAGCTGCAGCGCGGAATTATTTATCTTGACAGCAACAGCGTTTGCTCCCTCGATACATAAAGCCGTGACTCCAGTGCTGTAGGAGGTGATTTCACCACCACAGTTAAAAAAAAGAGCATATATGCCGAAGCATGGGGGCAGCAGGGGCGGAGGAGCGATTTTGCTCCTAATGCCGCGTACATACGGTCGAAATTCTGACGGAGGCTTGCCCGTGGAAAAGTCCGACCGTGTGTACGCGGCATAACTTTTTTGCGGTAGGATGCCCCCATGCTTCGGCATATATATATTTTAGGCACAGGTTGCGTTAAAAAAATGTTTTATTTTTTACTAGGTTTTGTTTTGGTATTTGCTTTGCAGGTATGGTATGGTAAGGTCTTACTGTTATACTGTAATGTTACTTTGTTTTAATGTTAACCATCATTTGCTTAGCAGGTACGCCATTCAGTTGCAGCGCGGATCTATTTATCTTGACAGCAACAGCGTTTGCTCCCACGATACATAAAGCCGTGACTCCAACGCTGTAGGAGGTGATTTCACCACCACAGTTAAAAAAAAGAGCATATATGCCGAAGCATGGGGGCAGCAGGGGCGGAGGAGCGATTTTGCTCCTAATGCCGCGTACATACGGTCGAAATTCCGACGGAGGCTTGCCCGTGGAAAAGTCCAACCGTGTGTACGCGGCATAACTTTTTTGCGGGAGGATGCCCCCATGCTTCGGCATATATAAATGGTGCATGTATACCCATCATTAGAAGTGAGTGGATGAAGGGAGGTATTCTAATGGTGGGCATACCCACCGATCAATCTCTTTTTTTCGTTCAGCCAACAGGCTGCATGAAAAAAAAGATTACAATACATGTCCAACAAGGACCAGCAACGTACTGGTATGTTGCTGGATTTTGAATGTTTATACCAGAATGATGCCTGCAGGTTTAGGTATCATCTTGGTATCATTCTTTTCAGCCAGCGGCCGGCTTTCATGTAAAAGCAATCCTAGCAGATAATTAGCCTCTAGACTGCTTTTACAAGCAGTGGGAGGGAATGTCCCCCCCCCCCCCGGATATAAACAGCTCCATTGGGAAATTGGGAAAGCATTTTATCACACCGATCTTGGTGTGGTCAGATGCTTTGAGGGCAGAGGAAAGATCTAGGGTCTAATCCCCCAATTTTTTTCAAAAAAAGAGTACCTGTCACTACCTATAGCTATCATAGGGGATATTTACATTCCCTGAGATAACAATAAAAATGGTAAAAAAAAAAATATGGAAGGAACAGTTTAAAAATAAAATAAAAAAGCAAAATAAAAATAAAAATAAAAAAGCACTGCTGTCCCCCCCCTGCTCTTGCGCAAAGGCGAACGCAAGCGTCGGTCTAGCGTCATATGTAAACAGCAATTGCACCATGCATGTGAGGTATCACCGCGAAGGTCAGATCGAGGGCAGTAATTTTAGCAGTAGACCTCCTCTGTAAATCTAACGTGGTAACCTGTAAAGGCTTTTAAAGGCTTTAAAAAATGAATGTAGTTTGTCGCCAATGCGCGTTTGTGCGAAATTTTAAAGCATGTCGTGTTTGGTATCTATGTACTCGGCCTAAGATCATATTTTTTATTTCATCAAACATTTGGGCAATATAGTGTGTTTTAGTGCATTAAAATAAAAAAAAGTGTATTTTTCCCCAAAAAATGCGTTTGAAAAATCGCTGCGCAAATACTGTGTAGAAAAAAAAATGCAACACCCACCATTTTAATCTGTAGGGCCTTTGCTTTAAAAATATATATAATGTTTGGGGGTTCAACATAATTTTCTTGCAAAAAAAAATAATGTTTTCATGTAAACAAAAAGTGTCAGAAAGGGCTTTGTCTTCAAGTGGTTGGAAGAGTGGATGATGTGTGACATACGCTTCCTAATGTTGTGCATAAAATGCCAGGACAGTTCAAAACCCCCCCAAATGACCCCATTTTGGAAAGTAGACACCTCAAGCTATTTGCTGAGAGGCATGTTGAGCCCATTGAATATTTTTTTTTTGTCCCAAGTGATTGAATAATGACAAAAAGAAAAAAAAAATGTACAAAAAGTTGTCACTAAATGATATATTGCTCAAACATGCCATTGTTATATGTGGAATAGCACCCCAAAATACATTCTATTGCTTCTCCTGAGTACGGGGATACCACATGTGTGAGACCTTTTGGGAGCCTAGCCGCGTACAGGACCCCGAAAACCAAGCACCGCCTTCAGGATTTCTATGGGTGTAAATTTTTGATTTCACTCCTCACTGCCTATCACAGTTTCGGAGGCCATGGAATGCCCAGATGGCACAAACCCCCCCCCCCAAATGACCCCATTTTGGAAAGTAGACACCCCAAGCTATTTGCTGAGAGGTATATTGAGTATTTTGCAGATCTCCCTTTTTGTCACAAAGTTTTGAAAATTGAAAAAATAAAAAATTAAATGTCTTTCTTCATTTTCAAAAACAAATGAGAGCTGTAAAATACTCACCATGCCTCTCAGCAAATAGCTTGGGGTGTCTACTTTTCAAAATGGGGTCATTTGTGGGGGTTTTGTGCTATCTTGGCATTTTATGGCCTTCAAAACTGTGATAGGTAGTGAGGAGTGAAATCAAAAATGTATGCCCTTAGAAACATTGAAGGCGGTGCTTGGATTTTGGGGTCCCGTACGCGGCTAGACTCCCAAAAAGTCCCACACATGTGGTATCCCCATACTCAGGAGAAGCAGCAGAATGTATTTTGGGGTGTAATTTCACATATGCCCATGACATGTGTGAGCAATGTATCATTTAGTGACAACTTTGTGCAAAAAAAAAAAGTTTGTCATATTCCCGCAACTTGTGGCAAAATATAAAATATTCCATGGACTCAACATGCCTCTCAGTAAATAGCTTGGGGTGTCTACTTTCCAAAATGGGGTCATTTGGGGGGGGGTTTGTGCTATTTTGGCATTTTATGGCATTCAAAACTGTGATAGGTAGTGAGTGAAATCAAAAATTTGCGCCCTTAGAAATCCTGAAGACGGTGCTTGGTTTCCGGGGTCCCGTACGTGGCTAGGCTCCTAGAAGCAGCAGAATGTATTTTGGGGTGCAATTCCACATATAACCATGGCATGTGTGAGCAATATATCATTTAGTGACAACTTTTTGTAATTTTTTTTTTTGTCATTATTCAATCACTTGGGACAAAAAAAAAAATATTCAATGGGCTCAACATGCCTCTCAGCAATTTCCTTGGGGTGTCTACTTTCCAAAATGGTGTCATTTGGGGGGGTTTAGTACTGCCCTGCCATTTTAGCACCTCAAGAAATGAGATAGGCAGTCATAAATTTAAAGCTGTGTAAATTCCAGAAAATGTACCCTAGTTTGTAAACGCTATAACTTTTGCGCAAACCAATAAATATACACTTATTGACATTTTTTTTACTAAAGACATGTGGCTGAATACATTTTGGCCTAAATGTATGACTAAAATTGAGTTTATTCGATTTTTCTTATAACAAAAAGTAGAAAATATCATTTTTTTTTCAAAATTTTCGGTCTTTTTCCATTTATATCGCAAAAAATAAAAATCGCAGAGGCAATCAAATACCATTAAAAGAAAGCTCCATTTGTGGGAAGAAAAGGACGCAAATTTCGTTTGGGTACAACATTGCATGTCCGCACAATTTACAGGTAAAGCAGCGCAGTGCAAAATTCTGAAAACACCTCTGGTCCTTTAGCTACAAAATGGTCCGGGGCTTAAGTGGTTAAGATGCCGGCACCTCCACTCGGAGCTGAGGGATGGGTTGGCTTCGGGTGAGGACATTGCGGGTGCCCTGAACAGGTAAGTGTCCTTATTTTAAAAGACAGCAGCTGCAGTATTTGTAGCTCCTGACTTTTAATTTTAAATTTTTTTGCAGCCGGAACTCGACTTTAAGGAGAAGCATAGTCTAAGCTTGTTTGGCTATACTTCTCCTGTGGATCACAGGAGTGAAGTTTATTCTGCACTCCTGTGACCCATTTTCAGCAGACAGCGGGCTGAAGCCCGTTGTCGGCTGACATCACAAAGACGGTCCAGGCTCAAGCAAGATTGCGACAATGAAGTCAGGATCTGCCCACATGCCAGGACCAGAACCCGGCTCAGCCTCTCAGCGAGGTGCTAGGAGCCTGAGCCAGCCGCTTCTGCCTCCTCCACAGCCCAGCGCTCCAGGGAGTGAGGGGGGGGCAGAGAAGACAGTCACCAGTTCTCTGCTCAGGAAACTCTGAGAACAGAGCAATAAACGGTGTTTGATCGCTCGGTTCTCAGTTTCAGAGCTGGCGGGGGACAGATGCAGCACCGGATCGATGTTGCATCCATCCAGTTAAGTATGATTCAGAAAAAAAAGCCCATGGGTGGCTGAGGTGGAGAAGGTACAAACAGGGGGTTGAGCAATGGCTGTATCACCCCAGAGGGAGCTGTTCACATGCTGCTTCCACGATGCTTTGTATTGTGGCCGCTGAAAAGTTAACACAGCATGTCAAACTGGCAGATGACCTCTCCAACGCAACTATTCAAGTCAATGGGACCCCGCTGCAACCATGAACTATAGGTCTGACTTGAAGTTACAGCGCATTACTCCCATAAAAATTGCCCAAAAAAAAAAAAGAATTTAGGAGGCTACAGTGTCACCACCTGAATGGCTGAAATTAGCTGCTAAGTTGCACTCTGCAGATCGCTTTTCAGAGAATGGGCTAGTGTAAACAGGGCCTTAGAAATCCCTTCTCCCTGATGTGATCACACTAAGTGGATAACACATACAGATAGCTATGGATTGTTGCTCTTTGTAGATTGCCATGCCAATTTTGTGCTCGTACTAAATAACCAGAATGAAGTACTTACCTCTTATTAGTGGGTCAATGGTCTCCAAAGCCAGCAGCTTCTTTAGAGCCCTTGTGCGATTCATCTGTGCATACTTAAGGAGGGGCAGCTCCTGAGTCCTGCGAGAACAGTTTGTGTTATTTGTGAGCACAGGATACCTATAGTCGCTGAAAAGTATAGTTAAAAGTAGAAAGGAAATGTACATAGTAGCAGACAAATATGTTTATTAGGTTATAATATTTTAGTCTCTCAACTTTTTTTTTACCTTGGAGGAACCCTTGTCATAATTTTCAGGTCTTGGGGAATTAAATATTATAATGTAGCACTCTCAAGTGTGCTAGAAGTGTAAATAGATTTTTTTTCTGTAGTGTAGGTCAATTTGTGAAGTCTTGTCTGGTAGCCAAGCCTGTCTGTGTTTTTCCTGGGTTGGGCAGAGATCCAGAGAGAGCTGGGTGACTCACAGTCAGCATCACTAAGATCCCACCCCCCCTGTTTCTAGAATGTACTGGAACCTTCTAGAAAAATGGGAGGGGAAGTAAGGTGGGGCTGCCTGAAGTATTCTGAGGACCCTGACCAATCCCCAACTAGGCCCCCTAAAATACTCTTTGTCAGCCCAGTTGGGGAGGAGCGTTCGGATGGAAGCTGGAGATGGAGTGTTAGGCTGTCATGGCCCTTTGAGGGAGCTCCCCAGTCTGGTGGGGTGTGGGGGGGGGGGCTTTGGACCTGGGCTCGTGTGCGGACAGGAACTTCTCAAAACCCAAGGAGGTGTCCTGGCAAGGATGCACAGGAGCAAGGAGAGGACAGCGGAAGAATATTGCCAGGCATGTTTTGAGGAGGAACAGGAACAGCCAGGAGGGCTGGTGAGTGACACACAGTCAGGAGGACTGGGAGGCACGCCTGAGAGGACTGGGATAGAGCAGTCTAGGATAGGTGCAGAGCCAGTAAGGAGAACTGTCATGGCACAGGCAGTGGAAAGGGGCAGCTGCAGCCAGGAGGGCTGGCAGGGCCTGAAGAGGTGGTACTGGGACCAGTAGCCACTAAAAGGACATCTAGCACCAAAGACTTCCATTTTTGCTACATCATAGGGGCCCTCGGTCCCTGCCTGCAAAAGGCATTCATCCAGATCCAGCTGAGAATGTGCTGAGTTTGAAACAGGAACAGCCAGGAGGGCTGGTGAGTGACACACAGTCAGGAGGACTGGGAGGCACGCTTGAGAGGACTGGAATAGAGCAGTCTAGGACAGGTGCAGAGCCAGTAAGGAGAACTGTCATGGCACAGGCAGTGGAAAGGGGCAGCTGCAGCCAGGAGGGCTGGCAGGGCCTGAAGAGGTGGTACTGGGACCAGTAGCCACTGATAGGACATCTAGCACCAAAGACTTCCATTTTTGCTACATCATAGGGGCCCTAGGTCCCTGCCTGCAAAAGACATTCATCCAGATCCAGCTGAGAATGTGCTGAGTTTGAAACCTGTGCTAGCTGGCCCTGGGAGTAATAGTCTGCAAGCAAGTGTGTGCTGGAGGTAGAAGAGGAGAGAATGTATATACTGGAGTGTATCTAGTTCAAGTCCCTACAAAGTTTCATTGATCAAATGGACATCCCATATGCACCCTTTCCCATTTAAGTTCAATTCCCACAATGCAAAAAAAAAAAAAAAAAGTTGCAAGGACTGAATCTTGTTTCTGAGTGACTGGATATTTGTGTATCTGGCTGTGCAGGGTGGGAGACGACCACATTCACCAGCAGTCCCTATGGGGATAGAGCTACAATAAATCATGATGATCAGGGGAGTCCCATCCATTAAGGGCACAGGGCTCTGCCTCCTATATTCATCGCCAACACCCCCCCATCTATGCATCCGGCTCCTTACAGGACGCCAGGCACATGATTTCTAATGCAGGGTGGGTGGTTTCAAAACAGGGTGGGCTCTGGGCTTTGAGAATGCGCTCGGAGCCCATCCAGGTGTGTGAGAATAGTGAATGAGCATTCCCTGTTCTCACACTGAATCACCTCTCCGCCAATCAGGAAGTGCGAGTCAGAGACCCTTTTCCCGATTGGACAAAAGGAGAAGCGTTCTGATTGGCCGCCGAGGAGGAGGGAGGAGACGGAAGCCACTGAGCAGGGGAAGGGGAAGCTGCTCGTGATGCAGGAGGAAAAGATATAATAAAATATTTACAAAAATGTGAGGGGTCTACTCACTTTTGTGAGATACTGTATATACACATACACACACACACACTCTTATAAATGTAACCAAACAAATATTTTAAAATCTATTAAAACATGGACAGTGTCGGTAGGGCAGTGGACGTGTCAAAAGCACAGAGGGTGGTGTCAGTTGGACAGTGGCTGGCATCAGTAAAACAGTGGATGGTGTTAGTAGTATTTTTTTTTTAAGCCCAATGGAGGGCTTTGATGAAATATTTGGGGTCTAAACCCCTGATGTCTCACTTTTGAGACAGAGAGTGGAATTGAGGGCAAGTAATCCCCAGTCCCTTTCCAGTGTGGTAATGTAATCTCCTTGTGTCATTTAGTGCAGGTTGCAGTGAAGAGGAGAGAGCTTTCTGACAACGGCTGGAATGCCTGAACAGTGACATCAACCATAAGCTTACTATCCACTCTCAGCGCTCTGTCCTCTCCACTGAAGTTGCCGTTGGATGACACATGGGAGCCAATTATGTGACCAGACCAGAGCGGCCTACAGGGTAGTTAGTATATGTGTTAGAAGAAGGTGAGAGCAGTTTCAATTAAAGTGGAATTTCACTTTAATTGAATTAACAAAATACCTTTTTTTCTGCCGTAAATTGATCTCACATGAAGTTTCCTCTTGCCTATCTTTCCCACATAGGACCATTTTGACTCTCAAGCCCCAGAATCCTTTTAAACCTTTGAACAGTTTAATCCTATAGGTGCATTGGCAATGAAAAGATCTCAGTCACTCCTGAAGAAACAGTCCACCTTGGAGACAATGGGCACCTTAAACCACCTCCCCTCTCATCCTGTAGGCTGCGGGAAGAGCTTCCAATTAGAAATGTTCAGTTGGGTAATTCCTGGAGACTGTGTGTATCAATGTCAGTCTTCTTGGCTCCTGGGCTTTTCTTTAGATTCCTTTTAATTAATGTAGAGAGCCACCTGTTGGGTTAGAGCATCAAGTTAATTACTGAAGGCTCAGAAAAGAAGACACTGTAACCACAATGCTTTCCATTGAATGTAGTAACCAATTAACAAAACAACAATGGCAGCCACTCTAGACAGCATGGGCGAAGAAATACACAATACAATACAAGCATGTCAAGGGTGGTCCTTAAAGCTGACCATACACCAGTATAATTTTGAAAGTTTGTTAGATTTTGTAATGGTTTGTGGGATTATTTGATGGTGGGATCAAATCGACTGTAGCCTCAAGAATATTTGAATGAGCAGGATAGAATTTTTTTCTTGAACAAACAAAATTTTGTGAATGTGGTGTTTCTTGGGGAATAATTGAACATTTGTAGTGAAACCTGTTTGATACATCTGGGATCCTTTCACATACTGTAGCAGGTTTGGATGAAATTTTAAAGGCTTTCAAACTAAATTATTGGACTCGATAACAAGAAATAATGTTCTGATGAACGTTTCTATGGGAGTGTTCGAACAAAAGATCTTTGAGAAGAATGCTTCTTACACGTGTGGTCATTGGAAAGAATTCCCCCTTACAGATAGCTAAAATAAATCTATGGTGTCAGTGGGAATTTATTTGAGAGGCAGAAATTATCCATTGCTCAAGGAACCCCTAACAGCCTCCAGAGGAACGCTAGGGTTCCATGGAACCCTGGTTGAGAAATCCTGATCTAAACTATCCGACTTCCCAATTATGGGTGACATAGCAGGTAAAATAAGTATTGAACATGTAGCACTACCCCCGTAGGAGCTTCTGGTTTAAGTTTTGGGTTTGCACGTTACCTCTTTAGCTTCGTTGTCAGGGTGAGAATGTCTGTAGTAAATGCAAAGTCCACACAGGATGTAAAACCTTCAACTGTTGGTTTTATTTTTTCTGCAGTAACTCGTATAGAAAGTAGAAGGTACGAGAAGAGAGGGGAAGGTTCAGGTACACGTTGCGGAACACACAAAATGTCTAAAGTCATCCACCACTCTCACTGTTGAGTGGGTATTGCTCACCTGGATAGACCCCTCTCACCTGGCCTAGCAGCCGGGATGATGCACGAACCAGTATCAGGACAGTCTCTGCCACAGACTGTTTGAGAACAAATGTGGATAGCCAGGAATCCTCTGCCACAGAATTTCAGTCCCAAACTTCCAGCCATGCAGTTAAAGAACCTTTAAGCCGATCCGGCGAACTGCTTGGCTTTTAAAGTAGTGGATCCCCTCTTAACGAGGTCACCAGGCCTCTCCCGAGACATTAGCACTTTGCTGGTCTCCTCCAGGGCGGGTCCTTCCCCGGTTTCCATCATTAAGCAGCTTCCTCCCTCATGGTGGACAGCTTGGGATCCCCTTTAGAATTGTAGGCCCTAGCCAGACTAGCCGGGCATACCAAACAGCGATGCAGCCTCAGGCCAACGTGGTACCGAGACCAGAATTACACACACATACCTCGTGCCAGGAGGGCAGCGAGGCGAACACCGACCCCGAACAATGGTGTCTGCCCCTTAAGTATCCCTCCCAGCATGCACAGCGGGGCACCACTCCCACTGTACCGCTGCCGAGAAAGGACACCCAATACACCATGGTCTGCCTGTATTCCAACATGGGCCTGAGGTGGTACCGCCACCTTTAGGCAACAAGGAAACACTACCAGGCACCACAGTAGCCAGAACAGAGGCAATTTAGATATACTGTAATCATATAGATCTGAGCCCAACTATTGGCTCAGACTCCTACTAAATTTACAATAGCGCCCCGATCATTGGGGGCAGGGTGCTACAAACACGTCACCATTTTTCTAGGTAAATATATTTCTAAAGGTGCTATTGACATGAAATTTTCACCACATGTCAGTAACAACCCATGCAATCCATACATACAAAGAAACCAAAACAAATAAGTTTAGAGACTAAGTTATGTGTAATAAAATAGAATGACACAGGGAAAAATGATTGAGCACGCTAACTGAAATGTATTTAATACTTCGTACAAAATCCTTGGTAATGACAGCTTCAAGACTCCTCCTGTATGGAAAAACTAGTCGCATGCATTGCTCAGTTGTTGTGATTTTGGCCCATTCTTTCACACATCTCGAAGGTTCTGTGGGCCTCTTCTATGAACTCTGCTCTTTAGTTCTTTCCATAGATTTTCTATTGGATTTAAATCAGGTGATTGGCTGGGCCATCCTAGCAGCTTTGATTTCTTTCTTTGAAACAAATTAAGAGTTTCCTTGGCTTTGTGTTTGGGATCATGCTGAAATGTCCACCCTTGTTTTATCTTCATCATCCTGGTAGATTTTTATGAAGAATATCTTGGTACATTTTTCCATTCATCCTCCCTTCAATGATATGAAGTTTCCCAGTACTGTATGCTGAAAAACAGCCCCACACCATGATGTCCCTACCTCCAAACTTCACAGTTATGGGTGTGTTTTTGGGGTGCAGTGCCATTTGACCCCCAAACATGGTGTGTATTATGGCATCCAAAGAGTTCAATTTTGGTCTCATCTGACCAGACTATATTCTCCCAGTATTTCACAGGCTTGTCTAAATGTTGTGCAGTAAACTTTAAACGACTTTAAACATGCTTTTTCTTTAGCAATGGAGTCTTGCCTGGTGAGCGTGCATACAGGCCATGGCATTACTTATTGTTTTCTTTGAAATGATAGTACCTGCTAATTCCAGATCTTTGGGGCACCCATCCCCCCATGTTGAGGGCATGCGGCCTGTTATGGTTCAGGAGGGGGGGGGCTCTCACTCGTCCCCTCCCTTTCCTGACCTCCTTGGCTGCATGCTCGGATAAGGGTCTGGTATGGATTTTGGGGGGACCCCCATGCCATTTTTTAAAATTTTGTATAGCCCATACTAGACCCAAGGGCCTGGTATGGACCTGGGGGGGGACCCCATGCTGTTTTTTTCTCTATTTTTTTTTTTTTTTTTATTCAGCCGGGAATTTTTTTTTTTTTTACACTCAGTGGGAAGCCCGCTGACAACTGATGACTCATCGGTTATGTCTCTTTATAGATCACCATTGCATTTGCCCCTGAAGAGTTGGTATACCACAACGAAATGCGTCGGACTTACATAAATGCATGATGTTCATACAGATGATTTTATATCTTTTACATTGTTTTACTCCAAGATTTTCCAATACCATCCAGCCCCTTCAGTGGTTCATGTTGTGCAGGACTTGTCTTTACTCCATGATATGCCAAGCACCATGGTGTCAATATGTATATGTGGTTTTTAGCATGCTCTGCATTTATGCGATTTGTGTATGCATTTTTATGTAATTCAATATGCTGTACATGATCTTACAAGGTATATTAAAATGCTTTTTTGCTAAGACTGCTTTTTTGTATACATCTCTCATTCAAAGTCCCCAACAAACTCCCCCCTTTTTTTGTCGGAACCCATATAAGCAATACTGTGTTTTACATCCCACATGCTTACTCTACATAGTGATTGGCCTCATTTAAAATCCCCCTGACCAAACTCTCTTCTTTTTTGTCAAACAGGAATGTTAGGAAAACTTTTCTCGATCGACAGCTGATCAGTGTATTCTGACAATGGAGAGTCCCCTTTGTCACAATACAATGTCCTGGCTAGGAGGAGTCCTCCATTCACCTCACTTGAGTGAATGGAGGAATTTGTTTTTTTTCATTCAACCCACTGGTTGATCGAAAAAAAAAAAACATCTATAGTCAGCTAAGCAACACTGGTTCTAATTTAGAAATCAACTAAAAATATTGAGCAAAAATATGATCTCTCAATTAAAAAGGTAACCAGTTGAGGTTTACTGCTACAGGGCGGCACCTGTGCACCAGATCACGTTATTCGGCTCTTCGGGGTAGGCCGTGCCGCCAGCGGATTGCTCTCGCTGTGATCACACCCAGCTGGAGCCAATTGGCGGGTACTGCTGACTCAATGGTTGCCGGAACCCGCCAATGATCAAGGAGAGTGGCAGAATGGCAGTCTGCCTATGTAAACAAGGCAGATCACTGTTCTGTCAGTATGGAAGGCATGGATCCTGTGTTCCTGCAAAGCAGGCACATGGATCTCTGCCTTCCCCTAGTAAAAGCACCTCCCGTACAGTACACAAACACTGGCTAGGCACACATTTAACCCTTTGCTCACCCCTGATGTTATCCCCTTCCCAGCCAGTGTCATTAGTACAGTGACAGTTAGTGTCCAAATTGTCCGCCGCAATATCGCAGTCCCGCTATAAGTCGCTAATCGCCACTATTACTAGTAAAAAATGAATAAATAAATAAAAATATCCCATAGTTTGTAGACGCTATAATTTTTTTTTACCAAAAATATGTAGCAGAATACATATTGATCTAAATCGATGAAGAAATTAGATTTTTTACATTTTTTTTTATTGGATATATGTTTTATAACAGAAAGTTAAAAATATATATATATATATATATATATATATATATATATTATTTTTTTCAAAATTCTCAGTCTTTTTTTGTTTATAGCTCAACAAATTAAAAAAGGAACATGTGAGCAAATACCACCAAAAGAAAGCTCTATTTGTGGGAAAAAAAGGACATAAATCTTATTGTCAGTTAAAATTACGCAGTGCCGTATCAAAAAAAATGGGCTGTTCATGAATGGGGGGGGGGGGGTAATTCTTCCGGAGGTCAAGTGGTTAAAAAATTAATTAAAAGTGATAATTTAACCACTTCCGGATCACCCACCGCACATATACTGCAGCTGTGTTGGCCTGGTCGTGCGAACCGACGTACCTGTATGTTGGTCCGTGCATGAGATACAGTGTCCACCAGCCACCCATGATCGTGGTACAGAGAGGCAGAACGGGGATCTATGTAAACAAGGCAGATCCCCGTTCTGACAGGGGACAATACTGAGATCTGCTGTTCCTAGTGATCAGTAACAGCGATCTCTGTGTTGTCTCAGTAAGCCCAACCCCCACACAGTTAGAACACACCCAGGGAACACAGTTAACCCCTTTATCGCCCCCTAGTGTCAACCCCTTCCCTGCCAGTGTCATTTATACATTGATCAGTGCATTTTTTTTAGCACTGATTACTGTAATAATGTCACTGGTCCCCAAAAAGTGTCACTTGGGGTCAGATTTGTCCGCTGCGCAAACCAATCAATATATGTTTATTGCGGTTTTTTTTTTGTTTTTTTTTTACCAAAAACATGTAGCAGAATACGTATTGGCCTAAACTGATAAATACAATTGTTTTTTAATAATTTTTTTGGGATATGTATTATAGCAGAAAGTAAAAAATATTGTTGTTTTAAAAATTTTTGTTTATAGCGCAAAAAAAAAGGACATCAATTTTGTTTGGGTACAACGTCGCTCGACCGTGCAATTGTCAGTTAAAGCGACGCAATGCTGTATCACAAAAAATGGCCTGGTTATTAAGGCGGTAAATCTTTCCAGGGCTGAAGCCGTTAATCAATCTGGATTTTGATGAGTTCTCTGTCACACACAATATTTGTTTGATCAATCAAAAGCGATGGATGAAATCCTGCCACAAAAAAAAAAAATAAGTTTATACTTACCTGCTCTGTGCAGCGATTTTGGCACATAGTGGGCACTTTCCTCTTCTTATGCAGTCCCTGCCAGCACTGTCTGCATCTTTTTCCTGTGAGTGCCCCCATACCAAGCTTTTGCTATGGGGGGCACTCACAGGTTGTGGACATCTGTAGACGCACACAGTGCATCTCGGCCATGCCTCCCATTCTCACAGGATTTGACAGACAACAGCAGGAGCCAATAGCTTCTTCTGCTGCCAGTGAAACCTGAGAATCCAGGAAGAGCCCCTACTACAGTGTCTACAGATGCGGACAGCACTGGACCCTGAGAGGTGTCAGGAAAGTGTGTCAGGATCCTGAGAGGTGTCAGGAAGGTGTTTGGAGGGGACATCCAGAACAAGTAGCAGGAAATTTTTTTAGGAATGCATTAAGATTTGACCTTAGGACCACTTTAAACTCATTGACACATTTTGTCACATTTTTCAGCTGCTAGAGTTAGCTGGGGGACCCCATTAAAATTTTGCTATGGGGCCCCATGATTCGTAGATACATTCTAGACATGTGTAGAACGAAAAAATTAGTTTAGTTTAGTTTAGTTTCGATTTGTTATTTACATAAATTTATTTGGTTAAATTTGTTTAATTCCTTTAATTCATCTTTCGGAATTCATTTTGTTTATTCAAACTAAATTCGACCGAATTCGGAAAATTTTAATTAATTTGAACTCCATTCAAAATCCATTCAAAATCAAATTTATTCTAACTGAAATTAGAATTTTGGAAGATGGTTATATTCTTTCTATTCCATTCTATTCAATTCGTTTTTTTTTTCGTTTCTATTCTGATCAATTTTTTTCTATTCTATTCAAAACTCGAATTTCAGAAGATGGTTATATTGTTATATTCTTTTTATTCTATTCTATTGTTTTTTTTCTATTCTTTTCTATTATTACATTTTCAATTCTATTATTTTCTATTCCATGAAAATTCAAATTTATTCTATTCAAAATTTGAATTCTGGAATATGGTTGTATTCTTTCTGTTTTATTCTATTCTTTTGTTCTCTTCTTTTATTTTCTATTCTATTCTAATCTAGTCTTTTCTATTTCATTCAAATTCAAATTTATTCTATTTCAAATTCGAAATTCGGAAGAATGTAATATTCTTTCTATTTTATTCTATGCTATTCTATTCTATTGTTTTTTCTTCTATTCTATTATTTTTCTATTCCATTCTAATTAAAATTTATTATATTACAGATTCGAATTTCGGAAAAAGGTTATATTCATTCTATTCTATTGTTTTTTTTCTGTTTGAATTCAAATTTATTCTATTTGAAATTTAAATTTCAGATGATAGTTAAATTCTTTCTATCATATTTTTATTTATTCTATTCTATTCCTTTATTGTCTATTCTATTTTACTTTCTATTCTATTTTGCTCTGTTTTACTCTAATCTTGTCTATTCTAGTCTATTCTATTCTGTCCCTTTATTTGTTATTCTATCCCTTTTTTTCTATTCTATTGTTTTCCATTCTTTTATTTTCAATTCTGTTCTGTTTTACTCTATTATATTCTATTCTTTTACTTTCTATTCTATTATATTCTATTGTTTTCTATTCTATTCCTTTATTTTATTTTTTATTTTATTCTCTTCTGAAATGCAAATTTGATTTGAAAAGTATTAGAATTTGATTAGAAAATGATTAGAAAACTATTTGTATTTGAATATCGTCCAAAATTTTTGTTTCGCTATTTCGGATTCGTTACTATTGTTCAAAATTTGGATACATCCGAATTTCCGAATAACGAAAAATGTGTTATTGTCATTGATCAGCACATGTCTAATACATTCTATCCAGAACTAAAAAAAAAAAACGTTTTGGGTATAAACAACCTTTAAAGGGGTTGTAAAGGTTCATTTTTTATTTTCTAAATAGGTTCTTTTAAGCTAGTGCATTGTTGGTTCACTTACCTTTTCCTTTGATTTACCTTCTAAATATTTTTTTTCTTTGTTTTCTTTGTCTGAATTTCTCACTTCCTGTTCCTCCTCAGTAAGCTGTTCTGGCTGACTCCACACCACTCGGATGATGGTGTGAAGTTTAGTGAGGAGAAACAGGAAGTGAGAAATTCAGACAAAGAAAAAAAACATTTATAAGGTAAATCAAAGGAAAAGGTACGGGAACCAACAATGCACTAGCTTAAAGTGGTTGTAAACCCACTTTTTCAACTTGCACCTACAGGTAAGCCTAGATTAAGGCTTACCTGTAGGTGCAAGAAATATCTCCTAAACCTACACGGTTTAGGAGATATTTACTAAAAATTACAGGCGCCGCTGTCTACGGCGCATGCGTGCCGTAGACAACGGCGCATTCATGGGGTTAATCCCATTCACAAAATCGGCTACTTCCCAGCAATAGCTGGGCGTAGCCGATTGTTACGGCTCTCGCGCGCATGCGCAGAGTGACGTCTCCGCCGCTCGGGCCAATCACAGCGCCGGAGCGGCACTGTGATTGGCTGGTGCGGCGATACCCGGAAGAACCTTCCAGCTACCGCTGCAGCGATGGATGCGGGTGAAGAGGGAGACGAGGACGGCTTCGGGGGCCCCGATCTAAGGTAAGTGATGCATAATGAGCTATTATGCTAGTCATATTAGCTCATTATGCCTTTCTCTTACAGGTGGTTATGGGGAGAAAAAAAAATATAGGGTTTACAACCACTTTAAAGGAACCTATTTAGAAAATAAAAAACGAACCTTTACAACCGCTTTAAGTTCAACGAATCTCTAGCATGAAATTTAAATTGTCTATGTAGCAAGTCACGTGACACAACGTTATATCATCACCTGTGACCTGATTCATAATTCAACCAACTTGCCTAAGCATTTCAGTAGTTTGGGGGTTGGCTATGGGCTGACCTTTCCCCAGTCTGTGATTACCTCCTCTTGGGATACCGGTAAATTCAAGTTTGTTAAACATAAACTCAAAAGTATTTCCTTCATTTGTTTTACTTAATTAGCAGATCATTGGTTGATTTGGGATCTGCATTTCAGCAAACTGCAAATGGAAATTGTAACAATTTCTGTAGTTATTGTTAGGTTAATTACAATTACACAACACACAATCAGATACCTTATGACACAAGATGTCTCGTATCTAAAGAGCGAATAGGAAAAGAAGAGATTCACCTACCTTGTTGGTCCTGGTAGCGGTCAACAATTTGCAATCTTTTTTTCCATCCCCGGACTTTATTGTAATCCCTTTTCCCTAGTTTTTGGCAGAAATCTTGCTGTAAATTTTTGTCACCTGCCCCCTGTATAATATGACTTGGTCAGACCCTGTTGTCTGCAAGCATTTTTTTTTAACAGAGAGAATAGATTGAAACCTGCCAGACAAGTTACAATGGGAGGAATGTTGGAGAGTAACCACAAACACAACATAAGAGATGGGCTAACTTCAAACATACATGCTCTCCCCTCACTAGTTATCTTCTTACTTTTATCAATGGAGTCAGCTTTCTGCCTTTTAACCCTTTCTTGATGACATGCCATCAATAGCTGACCAATACAGAAAATTGGTCAGTTGAAGTGCGGCGAAAAATAAATAAATGAGCATATTGGATTTTATACAGTGCATCCGGAAAGTATTCAAAGTGCTTCACTTTTTCCACATTTTGTTATGTTACAGCCTTATCTCAAAATGGATAAATTCATTAAAATTCTATAAACAATACCCCATAGTGACAACGTGAAAAAAGTTTATTTGAAATCTTTGCAAATTTATCAAAAATAAAAAAAAATCACGTGTACATTAGTTTTTACAGTCTTCGCTCAATACTTTGCTGAAGCACATTTGGAACCAATTACAGCCTCAAGTCTTTACCCCAGTCTGAGGTCCAGAGTGCTCTGGAGCAGGTTTTCATCAAGGATGTCTCTGTACATTGCTGCATTCCTCTTTCCCTAGATCCTGACTAGTTTTCCAGTTTCTGCCGCTGAAAAACATCCCCACAGCAAGATGCCAACACCATGCTTTACTGTAGACTTGTGCACAACGGAAAAATTCGTTCCGTTTCGGTTCGTTTCTTTCCGGTCCTGTTGATTCGTAATCATTCGTAATTTTGCTAGACGGGATTTTTCGTGTTCGGACTCATTCGTATTTTTGCAAGCGACATTTTTCGTTGAATTTTTTGTTGCTTTATAATTCGTACTTTCGGTAGAGTACGTTGTTTTTCGTTGATTCTGGACACAACTCCTACTTTCGTAACTTTTTTTGGGTTCGTACTTTCGGTAGAGTACGTTGTTTTTCGTTGATTCTGGACACAACTCCTACTTTCGTAACTTTTTTTGGGTTCGTTGATTCGTAATTTTCCGTGTCTCTCTCACAACGACGCTGCCTATTATGCCTAATGTGCTTCGAATGGATTTGTACTTTTCTAAATACATTGCGGTTATTTGTAACGATTCGAAATCTCGTATTTTACTTTCGTTTTTAACATGCGGCTATAGGCTCCGCCCCTGTACACCATTTTGAGAGGGTTCAGCACGGTGAGGGAGAAGCAGAGAGCAGAGCAGAGTGTTATTGTGCTTCGAATGGATTCGAAATCTCGTATTTTACTTTCGTTTTTTACATGCGGCTATAACCTCCGCCCCTGTACACCATTTTGAGAGGGAGTTCAGCACGGTGTGGGAGAAGCAGAGAGCAGAGCAGAGTGAGTGTTATTGTGCTTCTTATGGATTCGTACATTCGTAACTTTTTCATAAAGAATTATGCCGAAGACATTCGGGCATTCGCTATTTGCGGTATAATTTATTTCGGATTCGGTCTTATTCGTAATTGCTTTGTTCGGAAATTCGAATGCTTCCGAATGTCCGAAAGTTGCTAAATTCGGACGAATTTCAATTCGTTACGAAACGAATTGCACAAGCCTACTTTACTGTAGGGAGGGTATTGGCCAGGTGATGAGCGGCGCCTGAGTTCCTCCACACATGACCATACAGACCTAATTGGTGGAGTTCTGCAGAGATGGTTGTTCTTTTGGATGTTCTCCTCTGTCCACAGAGAAACGCTGGATCTCTGTCAGAGTGACCATCGGGTTCTTGGTCACCTCCCTCACTAAGGCCCTTCTCTCCCAATCGCTCAGTTTGGCCAGGCGGCCCACTCTAGGAAGAGTCCCGGCGGTTCCAAACGTCCTCTTTTTATGGATGAAGTTGTAGAAACATCTCAAGGATGATCAGTAGAAACAGGATGCACCTGAGCTCAATTTTGAGTGTCATGGCGAAGGCTGTGAATACTTATGTACATGGGATTTTTTCGTTTTTTATTTTTAATAAATTTGCAAAGATTTCAAACAAAATTCTTTCACATTTTCCTTATAGGGTATTGTTTGTAGAATTTTGAGGAAAATAATTAATTAAATCACTTTGGACTAAGGCTGTAACATAACAAAATGTGGAAAAAAGTGAAGTGCTGTGAATACTTTCCAGATGTACTGTATATAAAAAAAGATGATTTAAAGGGACACTAAAGGTACACGTTTTTTCACCTTAATGCATCCTATGCATTAAGGTGGAAAAATATCCGACAATACCGGCCCTCCCAGCCCCCCCCCCCCCCGTTTTACTTACCTGAGCCTGTTCACCTGTTGCGCTCACCCCCGACGTCCTCTTCGCCGCTCAGCCTGGTCGCTGATTAGCTAAAGTGGATGGATTTAAAGCAGCGCAGCCATTGGCTCGCGCTGCTGTCAATCACATCCAATGATGCGGCGCGCCGGGGGCAGGGCCGAGTGATACAGTGAGCGGCTATGGCTGCCGGCTGTATCACAGGAGCGCGCCCGCAAGAACTCACCACTATGCGAGCGAGCTCGCATGAAGGTGTTCAGTTCTTGCGGGCAGGAGCCGAGACAGCTGCCGAGGGACCCCAGAAGACCAGGTTCGGGGCCACTCTGTGCAAAACGAGCTGCACAGTAGAGGTAAGTATAACATGTTTGTTATTTAAAAAAAAAAAAATCTCTTTACAACCCCTTTTTATTTCCAATTGTTCAGAGTTGATTATGTGTATCAGTGATTTCCTTACCTAAAAGCCCTTACCCACCTATCTACAAAGTGCTAAGGGCCCTTTCACGCCACAGAATTCACATTAAACTCTAAAGCTTGTCATAAATGGATCACGTGGCGAACACTCAGGAACACTCAGCCTGCTGAACTTCTGATGGTAATCTCTCCAGCCACCACTGCCTTGACAGCATAGCCCAAATATATAGTGCTAACTTTTATACCTTAACAAGCCGTCTCCCTCTACTATAGTTCATTGCTGAGTGGTGGCCCAGTGAGGTGGGCTGAATACTTTTTCTACTATAATTATTTTCAGTACTTGGTCACGTGTGTCCATTTACTGCCCACTGTGCCCGTCGTGGGGAATTGCCTTTGGGCATCCCTTATTCTCGCGGTCCCTATTTGCCTGTTCCTTTTGGATGAAATATGTTTCATTCTTCCTGAAGATGCTGTTCTCCCCACAAAACATGAGGATTCAGCATACATCCAAAGAGTAACTACATTTCTTCAGCAAATACCAGCTTGGAATGTTAAGGAGTTTTGAAATGTCTCTGTAATTGATGCACCTTATTTTTATGGACATATGTCTTTGTTTTTAACCATGGATAAATAAAAAAGTTGTACTTTTATAAAATTTCATTGCAATCCTTGGGTACCGAGATAGTCCATTTATCCTTTAGTTGGGGGCACACAAGGTATGCTCCTAACTCCTTTTCAGATTTCAAGTGTTAGGATGATGGTACCCTCCCCCCCCCTATTCTTTTTAACCGTGTCCATCTTTTAAGCCTATATCTTTTTCAGTCATAGATGGATCAAAATTAATCCAGATCAGCAAGGACGGGTGAACTTGATTCATGAGTGACCTCTGTTTTTGAAACATTTATTGGTTAAGAGCATCAAATACAACCAATGCATTTTGGGGGAAAGGCCTCCCCCTTCTTCAGGACTTGAGCAGTAGATGTTGTTAGAATCATGATGAGATGTAATAGAAGACCTATGTTAGGCCTTGGTATGTCACCCAAATAAACATAGAATAGCAAACAGAATGATGGCGCGAAGAGCAAGCCAAAGAATACATAAGTGAAATTATATACTGGTTGTGGGCTAAAAACAACAACAACAATCGTCGTCGTACACAAAGATGATAGTACTGATAAGGAAGGGTATAAAATATGAGAAATACTAATAGTAGTAACAGCAATGGTGATAAAGTCCCAATGGGAAAACAATAATAATAATAATGAAAAAGTCCATATGATAATGCTGGTGATGAGCCCGTTCTGACGTCACTTCCTGTCGCCGATAGCTGCTTGCTCTCCAGGCTGAAACGCACGCCGCTGTGCAGAGAGTTCCGGCCCAGCCGGATGACAAACAAGACTCATCAGGCTCTCTTCGGTACAGCCACGGGCACCACTCCACCGGATTGTCCTACACCGGAGCAGATACAACTGCAGATGACTTCGGACAGCAGAGTGACACCCCCTGTATAAACCCATGCACAGTTTTATTCACTGTTTTGTGAGTAGCCATTTGGCTGATCTTTTATTAATTAAATGTTTTTACTTACATACTGCACTTAGTAGGCGCATTTTTCTTCTCTTCTTCTTGGTATGTCACCCACAGATGGATGGGCTGGTCACAAGGTTCAACAAGATCTTAAAATCTATGCTCAAAAGGGGTGGTACAAAAAGATGGAAAAGATTGAGACTGCTTACTCCCTGCACTTAGGTTTGCCATCAGAGAAGTACTTCAATTCTCTATTGGGTTTTCTCCATTTGAGTTGGTGTACGGGTGAAGACCACAGGGACTGCTTGACCTGGCAAAGGAAACATGGGATTGTGAATCTTCTCCACATACATTAAGATGCTAGAACATATCACCCAATTGAGAGATAGAATTACTAAGGTGATGCGTTTGGTTAAGGAGCAACTGCTCCTTAACCAAAAGCTCAGGAGGGTTTACATCTGGTCTGCCAAACTTAGAAAGTTCCAGGTTGGGTACAAAGCAGCTGTGCTTATACCCACAGTGGAAAGCTTCTGAAAGGTTACTCCAAATATTTATCCTATTCCTAAGCCGGTATCATTAGTATAAACCCCTCAGTGATTTCTCAAGGCAGAAACCGCTCTGCCACTGTAATCTGTCTTTTCAGGGTTTTAATTAATTAATATGGTAGATTTGGTAAGGCTTTCACTTCCCAGGTTGGTGTACTTTATAATTTACCTAATTCGCGTTCGTACTGCGCAAGCGCAGCGCCTGCGCAGTACAGGTGGGGGCAGAATCCGCCGGGGGCGTTTCTGAGCAGAACACCGGCAGCAGTCATGCAGCCCCGGACCATGACACTCCCACCACCATGCTTGACTGTAGGCAAGACGCACTTGTCTTTGTACTCCTCGCCTGATTGCCGCCACACACGCTTGACACCATCTGAACCGAATAAGTTTATCTTGGACTCATCAGACCACAGGACATTGTTCCAGTAATCCATGTCCTTAGTCTGCTTGTCTTCAGCAAACTGTTTGCAGGCTTTCTTGTGCATCATCTTTAGAAGAGGCTTCCTTCTAGGATGACAGCCATGCAGACCAATTTGATTCAGTGTGTGGCGTATGGTCTGAGCACTGACAGGCTGAACCCCCACCCCTTCAACCTCTGCAGCAATGCTGGCAGCACTCATATGTCTATTTCCCAAAGACAACCTCTGAGTATGACGCTGAGCACGTGCACTCAAATTTTTTGATCGACCATGGCGAGGCATGTTCTGAGTGGAACTTGTCCTGTTAAACCGCTGTATGGTCTTGGCCACCATGCTGCAGCTCAGTTTCAGGGTCTTGGCAATCTTCTTATTGCCTAGGCCAGTGATGGCAAACCTTGGCACCCCAGATGTTTTGGAACTACATTTCCCATGATGCTCATGCACTCTGCAGTGTAATTGAGCATCATGGGAAATGTAGTTCCAAAACATCTGGTGTGCCAAGGTTTGCCATCACTGGCCTAGACCATCTTTATGTAGAACAAGAATACATTTTTTTCAGATCCTCACAGAGTTCTTTGCCATGAGGTGCCATGTTGAACTTCCAGTGACCAATATGAGAGGGTGAGAGCGATAACACCAAATTTAAACACACTTGCTCCCCATTCACACCTGAGACCTGGTAACACTAACGATTCACATGACGCCGGGGAGGAAAAGTGGCTAATTAGGCCCACTTTGGACATTTTCACTTAGGGGTGTACTCACTTTTGTTGCCAGCGGTTCAGACATTAATGGCTGCATGTTGCATTATTTTTAGGGGACAGAAAATTTACACTGTTATACAAGCTATACACTCACTACTTTACATTGTAGCAAAGTGTAATTTCTTCAGCATTGTCACATAAAAAGATAGAATAAAATATTTAAAAAAATGTGAGGGGTGTACACACTTTTGTGAGATACTGTATATGAATGGGTATCATTGAAAAACATGGGGGACAACTTGTCATGCAACTTTAATGTCCAAAGTTGCATGACAAGTTGCACAAGTGTGAATGGAACCTTACTTAACTCTTTTGGGCTTCTAGTAATTCTCGGCTACTGTTATATATCACTGTTATATCTCTCATGGCTTTTTGAAAATCGAATTAAAATGATTGCAATAGAAAAGTATCTTAATCTTAATCCACCTTCTTCCCCCACAAAACATGAAACGACACCAACAAAAAAATGTTAGTTCAAAAGGAACCATTGACAATTGCAAGTCTTTCTGGACTCTATAACTTTTACACAGACTAATATACACTGGTGTGGGCTGTTTTCACCAAAGAAATGTAGCAGAATACATTTTGAACTTTATAACAGAAACAAATATTTTTTATTTTTTTATTTTTTTTTAAGTGGTTGTTAAGCCACTCTAACCTGTATACACCATCAGCACTGCCTCCTGTTTTAGTATCTCCCTCTGTGTGTGATTTATAAAAATAAATGCTGTAAATACCTCATATCACAGCCGAGATTGCGATCACGCCTGGCTAGCTTTCTCCTTTCCTCCTCTGAGAGATACAGTGGGCGGAGCTGAGATTCCTCTGCTGATGTCAGTCTGGAGGAGAGGAGGAGAGAGCTGGCTGGTCATGTGATCGCAATCTTGGCTCTTAAATTGGGTATTTGCAGCATTTATATTTATAAATCATTTACAGAGGGGGACACTGCAAAAGGAGCCAGTGCTTATGGTGTATACAGGTTAATGCAGAGGCGGCTCTTTAATTAGGCAAATTAGGCAGTCGCCTAAGGCCTCGCGCTCACATGGAGCCTCGCGGCCGCCTAATTTGCCTGACTGAGGAAGGGGAGAGCCCAGCATTGGGAAAAATTATGGCACTGTCTGCAGATGTGCGGGACCAATCTCCTCATGCAAGGACTCTGCACTAAAAATTTAATAATTTTGCCCATTATGGGCATTAGTGGGGCCTCATGTCTAAGGCCTCACAAAGCCTAGAGCCACCTCTGGGTTAAAGTTATGAGAGCAACAGGAGGGGGAGGGGCGGATCACACACAGACAGAGGGGGGGGGGAACAGGAGCAGAGAGGAGAGCAGATAGCAGGCTGCTGATCACAGAGGCATGTAAACTGACCACAATGTCTGGTCTCAGCAGCCATGATACACTGTGGTCAGTTTACAGAGGGGTGGGGAGAAACTGGCAGGATCAGCCAGGTTTTTTAGGCAATACAAGCACTGCGTCATATAACATGCTTTAAAGGAGCAGGATCCATTTTTTTTTGGAGGGTTAACAAACGCTTTAACTTTCGGTCTTTTTTTTGTTAATTTAGCAAAACATAAAAATTAAAAAAAAACAGTGGTGATGGTGGCCAAAAGAAAGCTCTAGTTATGTGAACAAAATGATAAAAATGTCATAAGGGTACAGTGTTGCATGACCACTCAATTGTCATTTAAAGTGTGACAGCGCTAAAAGCTGAAAATTGGCCTGGGCAAGAAGGGGGTAAAATACCCCCTTGTAAATTTGCGTACAAAAAAGTAAATAACACAGGCATTGAAAAATGTAAGTGTGAACGCTCAGACTACCGTAACCGCGAAGACCTCTGTGTGCCAATTTCTCCAGCGTCTTCCTGAGGGCGCCCTCAGACGAAGTCAGGAAGTGACGAAACGCGTCAGTGCGTGACTTCTCATCGACTAACCAGAAGTGACGCGTGCGCTCCACGGACTGCGAACCAGGAAGACGCTGGAGGAATTGGCACACAGAGGTCTTCGCGGTTACGGTAGTCTGAGCGTTCACGCTTACATTTTTCAATGCCTGTGTTATTTACTTTTTGGTACGCATATTTACAAGTGGTATTAAGGGGTTTGAATAAAACGTTTAAAACGGTACTGCTCTATGTGGCCATTTATTTTCTCACATGCAATTGCGAACCTGGTGACACTGGTGGAGAGTGCAGTATAAGCGACGGATGTCGATGTTAATTGGATGCTCAGTTGATTTTGCATTTTGGTGAATGCATCCCCAAAAGGGGTTTTCAAATCCCCCCATGTGGTGAATATCTCATCTCTCTGGTGAAAGAAGCACTGTTGTAAAGACTTTCTGACAAATCACAACCATCCTTATCTGCTTCACTAAACTGTTTCCTATATGCACTTTATATAGAAGTCTCTCAAACGGTTGTTTGATTGAAGCGCTGCTACAGTGTTATTTTGGACTCTGGGAAATTTTATGAGTTTTAATATTACTGTTTATGCAGGATAGATAGGATGCATTAAGGTGAAAAAACACAAGGGTTTACAACCCTTTTTAACTTGCACCTACAGGTAAGCCTAGATTAAGGCTTACCTGTAGGTGCAAAAAATATCTCCTAAACCTACACGGTTTAGGAGATATTTACTAAAATGACAGGCGCCGCTGTCTACGGCGCATTCAACGGCGCATTCATGGGGTTAATCCCATTCACAAATTCGGCTAGTTCCCAGCAATCACTGGGCCTAGCCGAATTTGACGGCTCCTGCACGCATGCGCGGAGTGACGTCTCCGGAGCGGCGCTGTGATTGGCTGGAGCGGCGATAGCCGGAAGTAACCTTCCGGCTATCGCCGCAGCGATGGCTGCGACTGAAGAGGGAGAGGAGGACGGCTTTGGGGGCCCCGATCTAAGGTAAGTGATGCATAATGAGCCATTATGCTAGTCATATTAGCTCATTATGCCTTTCTCTTACAGGTTGATAGGAAAAAAAATAAAAAATTATTGGGTTTACAACCACTTTAAAGCATTTCCTGAAGTTACCTGGGACATGGATGGCTGTTTTGAAGGTGGACCTGAGAGAAGGGGAGCGACATCTGGTGGCCGCACTTTTACTTACATCATGCGTTATATGACCCACCGATTTCTAAGGGGCTTATTATTTGGTTAGAATCCAGTTTTTATGTAGTGTACTGCATGGCGATGATATCCAATGGTGGGAATAAATGGCTGCATGGAATTGTGAGCATTTTTGTTCATGATCATTAATTTATGGACAAAAGAACTATATAAAACATTATATTTATTTTTAAGTGGGATCACTGATTTGAAACCATAATAGAGCGCTGACATCTTTTTCATTGTACAGGTCCTTCTCAAAAAATTAGCATATTGTGATAAAGTTCATTATTTTCTGTAATGTACTGATAAACATTAGACTTTCATATATTTTAGATTCATTACACACAACTGAAGTAGTTCAAGCCTTTTCTTGTTTTAATATTGATGATTTTGGCATACAGCTCATGACAACCCAAAATTCCTATCTCAAAAAATTAGCATATCATGAAAAGGTTCTCTAAACGAGCTATTAACCTAATCATCTGAATCAACTAATTAACTCTAAACACCTGCAAAAGATTCCTGAGGCTTTTAAAAACTCCCAGCCTGGTTCATTACTCAAAACCGCAATCATGGGTAAGACTGCCGACCTGACTGCTGTCCAGAAGGCCATCATTGACACCCTCAAGCAAGAGGGTAAGACACAGAAAGAAATTTCTGAACGAATAGGCTTTTCCCAGAGTGCTGTATCAAGGCACCTCAGTGGGAAGTCTGTGGGAAGGAAAAAGTGTGGCAGAAAACGCTGCACAACGAGAAGAGGTGACCGGACCCTGAAGAAGATTGTGGAGAAGGACCGATTCCAGACCTTGGAGGACCTGCGGAAGCAGTGGACTGAGTCTGGAGTAGAAACATCCAGAGCCACCGTGAACAGGCGTGTGCAGGAAATGGGCTACAGGTGCCGCATTCCCCAGGTCAAGCCACTTTTGAACCAGAAACAGCGGCAGAAGCGCCTGACCTGGGCTACAGAGCACTGGACTGTTGCTCAGTGGTCCAAAGTACTTTTTTCGGATGAAAGCAAATTTTGCATGTCATTCGGAAATCAAGGTGCCAGAGTCTGGAGGAAGACTGGGGAGAGGGAAATGCCAAAATGCCTGAAGTCCAGTGTCAAGTACCCACAGTCAGTGATGGTCTGGGGTGCCATGTCAGCTGCTGGTGTTGGTCCACTGGGTTTTATCAAGGGCAGGGTCAATGCAGCTAGCTATCAGGAGATTTTGGAGCAATTCATGCTTCCATCTGCTGAAAAGCTTTATGGAGATGAAGATTTTATTTTTCAGCACAACCTGGCACCTGCTCACAGTGCCAAAACCACTGGTAAATGGTTTACTGACCATGGTATTACTGTGCTCAATTGGCCTGCCAACTCTCCTGACCTGAACCCCATAGAGAATCTGTGGGATATTGGGAAGAGAAAGTTGAGAGACGCAAGACCCAACACTCTGGATGAGCTTAAGGCCGCTATCGAAGCATCCTGGGCCTCCATAACACCTCAGCAGTGCCACAGGCTGGTTGCCTCCATGCCACGCCGCATTGAAGCAGTCATTTCTGCAAAAGGATTCCCGACCAAGTATTGAGTGCATAACTGAACATAATTATTTGAAGGTTGACTTTTTTTGTATTAAAAACACTTTTCTTTTATTGGTCGGATGAAATATGCTAATTTTTTGAGATAGGATTTTTGGGTTTTCATGAGCTGTATGCCAAAATCATCAATTTTAAAACAAGAAAAGGCTTGAACTACTTCAGTTGTGTGTAATGAATCTAAAATATATGAAAGTCTAATGTTTATCAGTACATTACAGAAAATAATGAACTTTATCACAATATGCTAATTTTTTGAGAAGGACCTGTATTTACTGGTGTATGGACTGCTCATACCAAAGGGTTTTTGAACTCAGCAATCTATATTTCAACTGCACAAAACCAACCATTTGTTTTGCAAAAATTTGCTTTTCTCACAAAAAACAAACAAAACAACAATACAACTAGGGGCTGCCCAACATCTGGCAGGTTAAACAAGTTGACAAAGGTAGCCTGAAGGTTAAGTCAACTAATTCGATTTACTGGAATAGTCCAGCAAGAACCACAGGTTCCACCAGTGGCCATTTGCTGCAGGTTGTAAATGACAAAGAAATTCTCTCTCAGTGTCTGATAAACTATAAAATTATTCCTTATAATGATTAATTGCAGTGATATAGAAGTATTTATTTATATTGCAATCAAGGACACTGCGGCTTATATAACCAAAAATAGGATGTTAGAAATGTAAATTTTTGAAAAGTGCTTAAAGAATAAAATACCTCTCTAATCTACTGTATATTATTTACTAATCCCAAATGATATAGGTAGCATTTTATATACTAATAAATGGGGGTCATGCTGAATAACAAAATATTTAATAATAAAAGGTAAATAATAAAAAAAATGAATTATGAGAAAGCTTTCAATGGTAATACAGGCAAAACTAACATGGAGCGCTTTCTCATAATTAGGGATGAGCCAAACTGCTCTGGAATCAATGGGAGCCGAATTTGCGGTATCAAAAAATACCATTTTTCTTGGCTAGTCAATAAGCAGGCTTGCCGGCGAGCATTGTCCTATGAAACATGTACTATGCAAATTTTTTATTTAATAATATATGTGTATTTTTTAGGACTTAAATGAAGCACGTTGTTCACTTGACCTCCAGAAGATTTACCCCCCGTTCATGACCAGGCCACTTTTTGCAATACGGCACTGCGTTACTTTAAATGACAATTGCGCGGTTGTGCGACACTGTAGCCAAATAAAATTTTGTCCTTTTTTTCCCCACAAATAGAAATTTCTTTTGTGGGTATTTGATAACCTCTGCTTTTTTTTTTTGCGCTATAAACAAAAAAAGACCGACAATTTTGAAAAAAAAAAAAACAATACTTTTTGCTATAACACATACCCAATAAAAAAATAAATAAAAATCAAATGTCTGTATCAATTTAGGCCAATATGTATTCTTCTACATATTTTTGGTAAATAAATCCCAATAAGCATATATTGGTCTACAATCTATGGGATATTTTTATATATTTATTTATTTTTTACTAGTAATGGCGGTGATCAGTGACTTATAGCGGGACTGCGATATTGCGGCACAAAAATCAGTCACCTAACTGACACTTTTAATACTTTTTGGGGACCAGTGACACTAATACAATGATCAGTGCTAAAAAATATGTCACTGCACTAATGACACTGTCTGGGAAGGAGTTAACATCAGGGGCGATCAAAGGGTTAACTGTGTGCCTAGCCTGTGCTTTCTCACTGTGTGGGAGGTGCTTTTACTAAGAGAAGGCAAGAACACAGGATCAATACCTTCTCTTCTAACAGATCGGCAATCTGCCTTGTTTACATAGGCAGATTGCTGTTCTGCCTGTGTAATGTAATTGGTACCCGCTACTAGGCTCCTACTGTGTATGATCACAGCGTAAGCAGGCCGCTGGTGGCCCGATCCCCCCAGACCTGGAAGTTTCAGATCACGTACTAGGTACGTGATCTGGCACAGAGCGGCTGCCCTGCCGCAGTATATGTACCAGGCATGTACTGGCCAACGGTACTAACGGGAGTTTCCCGTTGGGCTGATGGCTCAGTGGGCCGGTTTCAGTGACAGCCAGTGGCGTCGCTAGGGGGTGGCTTTTGGGGCTATAGCCCCGAACCTGGGGCCCAAAGCCCTGAGCCCCAGGGGTCCCCAACCACAGGGCCATGGCCCACTTATGGGCCGTGGCCTCACTGCAGCCGTGCAGCGGGCAGCACGGGAGAGTCGGAGAGCGGGCAAGCAGCATGGGAGATCCTGGCGGGCGAGAGAGCAGAGAAATTACATCATTTCTCACCACCCACCCTGCATCACTGCTTTTCCACCCTCACTGTGCAGCTGCGGGCAGCAGAGAGATTAAATCATTTCTCACTGCCCGCCCTCTCTCTGGTGACCCTGATGTAAGGAGGGGCTCTCTGGGGACCCTGATGTCAGTGGGGGGCTCTCTGGGGACCCTAATGTAAGGGGGAGGCTCTGATATGTACAGTTGGTGGTCCGCAAAAAGTTAACGAAATAATGCATACAATATCAAAGGTAGAATTGTTGTAGCCACATCAATCACATTACAATAAAGATTGTTCAAAGTGAAGTGCGGGATATGAAAAAAACAAAGTCAGAGAAAGTTTAAAAGATAAGTGTAAAGTTTTGCACTTTTTTATGTCACTGGTGATTAAAGCTGTTGCACATTAATATCATGTAAGCATATTTTTATTTTTGTATTTATATTGCAATAATGACTACACTAATGATTTGGCCTCTTGGTCTTTTTTAGTCACGACAATCGCTGCCTCTAAGACTGAGAACTGAGCGATCAAAGACCACTGGTCACTCAGTTCTTGGCCTTCAATGAGCAGAGAGTGGTGACTGTCAGTCATGGCTCTCTACTCTGCCCCTCCAGCACTCACTGGAGCTCTGTGCTGTGGAGGAGGCAGGAGCAGCTGACATCTGCCGGTCCAGGCACCTGATTGGATCCCAACAATAAAGTCAGGATCTGTTCAGAGCCTGGACCAGCTCAGTGACATCAGCTGACAGCGGGCTTTAGCTGTTGTTGGCTGAATATGGGTCACAGGAGTGCAGAACGAAGTGCACTTCTGCGACCCACAGGAGTAGGGCCACAAGAGCTTTGCCCTACTTCTCCTCCTAAGAATTCACAATGCACATTGTCTAACATAACATAGCTCCATTGTACACTGTGTAATTATCCAACACCCTAACCCTACAAAAACCGCAGCTGCTGACTTTTAATAAACAGACACTCACCTGTCCAGGGATCCAGCACTGTCCTCATCCAAACCAGTTTCTTTGCCGGTCTTCGAGTCCCAGCGCCAGCATTATAACTGTGGGCAGCCGGCTGTGGCTCCTTGCAGCTTCAGAGCCGGCTGTCCATGCGCGAGACACGCTGCTCCCTGTGAGTGATCCCGCAGATTTCTGGGGACCTGTGAAGTATTAGGAAGGGGAGGAGGAGAACCTCTGCTCAGATCGCCTAGGCCTAAAGGTGAAAATCCAGTGGAGACAGCGGAGGTGGTGAGACTCTTTTTCAAAATTCTGGTGGTTACCAGTAGAAACTAACAGTGCTATCTAGGAGGAGCAGTTCTTTCTTCCCTGCTTTCAATACTCCGTCTCCACTTTTCTCCTTTATTCCAGGAATTAAGCCTTAAGTTGGTGACTCCCCCCAGACTGATTTCAGACATACTTAGTCTGTATCAGCCAGCTATCCACCTTGTGTTATTGAGCGCTTCACCCATTACAGCTGGGAATCAATAGACAGAGAGGCCCAGAATTCAACCCCAAAGCCATACCGAAGGGTCGGCATGACAGGGGTTAATGGGGCGTTAGGTACCTGAGGTGAGGTTAGCAGGGGAGTGTAGTGGGTATTGAGGTGGGCAGAGCCCTGTTTGGGGAAGTGACGTAGGAGGAAGAGGGGCGGCATCAGTCTGCAGGGGAAGCGAGAGGAACAACTTCCCACCCTCCCGCCCTACATGTTGTGGAATTTTCCTGTTGGTTTTTGGGGACTGGTGCGCCCCTGAGAGAAAAGTGGTGCACCTGGCGGGGTACAAGGTCCTTTTGGTCATATGGGCACTTAAAAGGTATGATATGCATGTGAAGTGGCGCATGTTTCCCGTGCTTAGAACTGTCCCTGCAAAAAATGTCATTTTTGAAAGAAAAAAAGTCATTTAAAACTGACTCGCGGCTATTAATGAATTGTCGGCTCCCGGCAATACATACAAAAGTCATTGATAAAAAAAAAAAAAAAAAGCGTGGGGGTTCCCCAGAATTCAATTACCAGGCCCTTCAGGTCTGGAATGGATATTAAGGGGAACCCCGCCGCAAATTTAAAAAAAAATTGACGTGGGGTTCCCCCAAATATCCATTCCAGGCCCTTCAGATCTGGCATGGATTTTAAGGGGAACTCCACCCCAAATTTTTAAAAAAATGGCGTGGAGTCCCCCTAAAAATCCATACCAGACCCCTTATCCGAGCACGCAACCTGGCTGGCCGCAGGGGAAAAGGGGGGGACGAGAGAGCGGCCCCCCTCCCTCCTGAACCGTACCAGGCCACAGGCCCTCAACATGGGGAGGATGTCCCCATGTTGATGGGGACAAGGGCCTCATCCCCACAACCCTTGCCCGGTGGTTGTGGGGGTCTGCGGGCGGGGGGGCTTATCGGAATCTGGAAGACCCCTTTAACAAAGGGTCATTGGCCTGAGCGGGGAACTTCCTTCACTGTGTAATTTAAATTTACATAGTGAAGGAAGTTCCCTGCTCAAGCCAATGACGTAGGCGGGTCCGACATACCGAGGGGGTGGACCTGATGGGGAACTGCTCTCACTTTGGTAATACATGTATAGACCCGCCCCTTCTCATGTTCCGCATCTGGTCCGCTGAGCGGACCTGATGGGGAACTTTAGAAGGGGCGGGTCTATACATTTAAAACACTGAGAGGGAGTTCCCCATCAGGTCCGCTCAGGCACAACCAATGAAGGACAGCGCTGGACATCGGGATCGCCGCGGGACACTGGATTTCACCGCTGGAATATTTTTTTTTTTTTAAATAAAGGACTTTTTCAAGGTGTTTGTGTGTTTTTTTTTAAACATTTTTTTACGCTTTCTTCGTGAAATGGTAGGGGTGCAATGTACCCCTTACCAATTCACATAGGGGGGGCCAGGATCTGGGGGTCCCCTTTGTTAAAGGGGTCTTCCAGATTCCGATAAGCCCCCCGCCCGCAGACCCCCACAACCACCGGGCAAGGGTTGTGGGGATGAGGCCCTTGTCCCCATCAACATGGGGACATCCTCCCCATGTTGAGGGCATGTGGCCTGGTACGGTTCAGGAGGGAGGGGGGCTGCTCTCTCGTCCCCCCCTTTTCCCCTGCGGCCGGTTGCGTGCTCGGATAAGGGGTTTGGTATGGATTTTTAGGGGGACTCCACGCCATTTTTTTTTAAATTTGGGGTGGAGTTCCCCTTAAAATCTATGCCAGATCTGAAGGGCCTGGAATGGATATTTGGGGGAACCCCACGTAAAAAAAAATTTAAATTTGCGGCGGGGTTCTACTTAATATCCATTCCAGACCTGAAGGGCCTGGTAATTGAATTCTGGGGAACCCCCACGCTTTTTTTTTTTTTTTTATCAATGACTTTTGAATGTATTGCCAGGAGCCGACAATTCATTAATAGCCGCGAGTCAGTTTTAAATGACTTTTGCTCTTTCAAAAATGACATTTTTTGCAGGGACAGTTCTAAGCACGGGAAACAAGCTCAACTTCACATGCATATCATACACACCCCCCAGGTACGAAATTTAAAGGAATATTTAACTTTTATTTTTTCATTTTGAGCATTATTAAAATCACTGCTCCCGAAAAAACGGCCGTTTTTTAAAACTTTTTTTTGCATTGATACATGTCCCCTGGGGCAGGACCCAGGTCCCCAAGCACTTTTTAGGACAATAATTTGCATATTAGCCTTTATAATTAACACTTTAGATTTCGAACGTTCGAGTCCATTGTATTTAATAGGGTTCTAAAGTTCACACAAACGTTTTGTCTGTTCGCAGGTTCTGGTGCGAACCGAACAGGGGGGTGTTCGGCTCATCCCTGCTGTTAATAAACTGTATGTTATGTTTAAAAGGTTATTGATATGGCAATTATTGGTTATTTATATATTTTGTTAATAAAACGGCTGCTCAGCCAATTTACCCCAGTTATGTGTGGTGTGGTCATTAGAGGAAAGGGGGAAGGTTTTATTGGCATAGCAGGTAACAAGCCATGGTTAATACCATAGTCATGACTGTGTTTGAAACTTCTCTACTTGGGCTGCTCTAATGAACTCTCAACCTGCAAGCCAGCACCCTTAACTATACAGGTGTACAGCATACACACTCCCCCTTTTTGGTCTCTAGTAGTGTTTGGTAGGGATGAGCTCGGTGTTCGAGACGAACATAGGTTCGACTCGAACATCGGCTGTTCGCGCGTTCGGCGAACAACGAACGATTTGGGCCATTCGCGCCAAATTCGAGTGACGCGAACGGCCCACAATACACTGCGCCATCGCAGTGTAATCCCGGCGCTGTGATTGGCCAAGCATGCACTGTGACCCTGCATGCTTGGCCAATCACAGCGCCGGCAGCGAGGAGAGCAATGATTGGCCACAGGCAGGATGCCTGTGGCCAATTATAGCTGAGGGGGTTTAGTACACGCCCCACACTATAAAAGGCCGCCAGTGCGGCGGCCTCGTGTAGTGTGTTCCGGAGCAGGGAAAGTGAAGGATAGGCAGGGACAGTGTCAAATCTTGTCAAATCTATTCTTTGCTAAATCTTGTGTGTAGGGACAGAGAAGGATAGGCAGGGAGAGTGTCAGTGTCATTCTTTGCTAAACCTTGTGTGTAGGGAGAGAGAAGGATAGGCAGGGAGAGTGTCAGTGTCATATACTTTGATAAACCTTCTGTGCAGGGAGAGAGATGGATAGGCAGGGAGAGTGTCAGTGTCATATACTTTGATAAACCTTGTGTGCAGGGAGAGAGAAGGATAGGCAGGGGACAGTGTCAGTGTCATATTCTTTGCTAAACCTTGTGTGCAGGGAGAGAGAAGGATAGGCAGGGAGAGTGTCAGTGTCATATACTTTGATAAACCTTGTGTGCAGGGAGAGAGAAGGATAGGCAGGGGACAGTGTCAGTGTCATTGTTGCTAAGCCTCCTGCACATTACACACCTGAAGTTAGCCCGTATTGCTGCTTTTTCCTGGTGTGTTACACCAACAGGATTTTGCGGCACTTACAGCGGGCGGAGTGTGCCTCCTGACCATATTACACCTTAACTTAGCCTGTATTGCTGCTTTTTCCTGGTGTGTTACACCAACAGGATTTTGCGGCACTTACAGCGGGTGGAGTGTGCCTCCTGACCATATTACACCTTAACTTAGCCTGTATTGCTGCTTTTTCCTGGTGTGTTACACCAACAGGATTTTGCGGCACTTACAGCGGGCGGAGTGTACCTCCTGACCATATTACACCTTAACTTAGCCTGTATTGCTGCTTTTTCCTGGTGTGTTACACCAACAGGATTTTGCGGCACTTACAGCGGGCGGAGTGTGCCTCCTGACCATATTACACCTTAACTTAGCCTGTATTGCTGCTTTTTCCTGGTGTGTTATACCAACAGGATTTTGCGGCACTTACAGCGGGCGGAGTGTGCCTCCTGACCATATTACACCTTAACTTAGCCTGTATTGCTGCTTTTTCCTGGTGTGTTACACCAACAGGATTTTGCGGCACTTACAGCGGGCGGAGTGTGCCTCCTGACCATATTACACCTGAACTTAGCCTGTATTGCTGCTTTTCCCATTTCCCTGCAGGCCATTAGAATGTCTGGAAGGCAAACAAGGAGAGGCAGACAGTCAGGAGCCAATAAAAGAGGGAAAGCAGGCTCTGTGTCTAGAGACAACAGTGCTGGTCGTGGACGCGGTGCATCGCCATCAGCACGTGGCCATGGGACACGCTTGTCCTTCTTTTCGGCAGCTGGACGTGTTGAGCCGCATCATGCCGAAGACTTGGTAGAGTGGATGACCAAGCCCTCCTCATCCTCCTCATCCTCTCTCACCCAGGCTCAGGGTACTGGCAAAGCAGCTGCCAAAGCGTCCTCTTCCCTGGTATCAATGTCATCATCAGTCACTCCTTCCCTAGACCAACCATGTCCTCCTGAGGAGTCCCCAGAACTGTTTGAGCACAGTGTTGGGTACATGCTCCAGGAGGATGCCCAGCGTTTCGAAGGGTCTGATGATGATACCCAGCTAGAGGAAGGCAGTAGCGTGAGAGCAGAGAGAGGGGATGCTCAAGAAGGACACCAATCTGGCAGTCATGTTCCAGCAGCTGCAGCATACTGCCAGATTGGCTCCAGTGATGAGGAGGGAGGGGATGATGAGGTCACTGACTCCACGTGGGTGCCAAATAGGAGAGAGGAGGAGGAGGAGGAGGAGGAGGATGAGGAGGAGGCACATCTCCAACGAGGCAGGATGCCCTCAGGGGGCCAGCGTAAGGGCAGCACACCGACGGAATCACACCGCAGAGCTCCGCCTGTGCAGGACGCTGCCTCTGCCCGTTATTCAAAAAGTTATTTGGTGTGGGCCTTTTTTGAGTCGAGTGCATCAGATCGCACAGCTGCTGTTTGCAACATATGTCTCAAGCGTATATCGCGTGGCCAAAACATCACCCGCTTGGGCACCACATGCTTGACCAGACATATGTTGACCTGCCATGCAGCTCGTTGGCAAGCCTACCTTAAAGACCCACACCAAAGAACAAAGCTGACCTCTTCTTGCACCGCATCAGCTGGGATCTCCAACCCCACTATACCTTCAGTCCTCTCTGAAACCTGCTCTGAGAGGAATGAAGGTGTAGAATTAGGTGTGTCACAGCCAAGTACTTGCGGGCACTCTGCTAGCAGTACACCGACGTCCGATTCTAGCAGGCAAATTTCCCTGCCCCAGCTGCTGGAGCATCAAAAGAAGTTCACTCTCAGCCATCCACATGCCCAGCGGTTGAATGCTAGCTTGGCTAAATTGCTAGCGCTTCAACTGCTGCCTTTTCAGTTGGTAGACTCGGCCCCCTTCCGTGAGTTTGTGCAATGTGCGGTTCCTCAGTGTAAGGTTCCCAAACGCCACTTTTTCTCACGGAAGGCGATTCCGGCTCTCTACCGGCATGTGGAAGGCAATGTCTTGGCATCGCTGGACAGGGCGGTCAGCGGTAAGGTGCATATTACCGCTGACTCATGGTCCAGCAGGCATGGACAGGGACGTTACCTTTCTTTCACGGCCCATTGGGTCACTCTTTTGGCAGCTGGGAAGGATGCAGGACAAGGTGCAGTAGTGTTGGAGTTTGTTCCACCGCCATGCCTCCAAAATGCTACTACTGGTTGTGACACACCTCTGTCCTCCACCCCCTCCTCTTCTTCTTCCTCCGTGGCCTCTTCCTGTGCTTTGTCCTCGGAACCAGCGGTGCTCCGTAGGCGTTCAAGGGGCTACGCAAGTACGCAGGCAAAAAGATGCCATGCCGTGCTTGCGCTGGTGTGTTTGGGGGACAGGAGCCACACTGGGGCAGAGGTTCTGTCTGCTCTGCAGGGGCAGGCCGAGAGGTGGTTGACGCCACGCCAGCTTAAGCCAGGAATGGTAGTTTGCGACAATGGCACCAACCTCCTCTCCGCTCTCCGACAGGGACAACTGACCCATGTGCCCTGTGTGGCTCACATCCTTAACCTGGTGGTGCAGCGGTTCTTGGGCAGGTACCCGGGCTTACAGGATGTCCTGAGGCAGGCCAGGAAAGTCTGTGTGCATTTCCGCAGATCTTATAATGCCAGTGCTCGCCTGGCTGAGCTGCAAAAGGAGTTGAACCTGCCCAGGAACCACCTTATATGTGACATGCCCACCAGGTGGAACTCAACGTTGGCCATGCTGCAGCGGCTGCACACGCAGCAGAGGGCCATCAATGAGTACCTGTGCGACTACGGCACCAGGACAGGTTCAGGGGAGCTCGGTTTTTTTTCACCACGCCAGTGGGGCATGATCAGGGATGCATGCACTGTCCTGGCACCATTTGAGGAGGCCACGAGGATGGTGAGCAGTGACAGTGCATGCATCAGTGACACTGTACCTCTTGTCCACCTGTTGGAACATACGCTGCGTGGAATAATGGACAGGGCACTTGAGGCAGAACAGAGGCAGGAAGAGGAGGACTTCCTTGCCTCTGAAGGCCCCCTTTACCCAGACAGTGTTCCTTCTGTCCCACCCATCGCACAGGAAGAAGAGGAGGAGGAGGAGGAGGAGGAGGAGGAGGATTGTGTCAGCATGGAGGTGGAGCCTGGCACTCAGCATCATCAGCAGCAGTCTTTAAGGGATGATTTACAGTTCCAAGAAACCAGTGGACTTGTACGTGGCTGGGAGGAAGTGGCTACGGATCATGTCGTCCTTAGTGACCCAGAGGACTCCGGACCGAATGCCTCAGCTAACCTACGCTGCATGGCCTCCCTGATCCTGCAAAGTCTGCGGAAGGATCCTCGTATTCTTCGGATCAAGGAGAGGGACCATTACTGGCTGGCCACTCTCCTTGATCCACGGTACAAGGGTAAGGTTGCGGACCTTATCTTACCGTCGCAGAGGGAGCAGAGGATGAGACAACTCCGGGAGGCCTTGCAGAAAGGTCTGTGCAACGCGTTCCCAGAGACTGGGAGGTTACAAACTCCTGGTCCTGGACAACGAGTTGCTGAGGCTTCGGTCAGTCAAAGAAGGAGCGGTGGGGAAGGTGGCCGTCTGACCGATGCGTTCAGACAATTCTTTAGTCCACAGCCCCAAGGTATGATCGGTTCCAGCAACCATCGCCAGCGTCTGATATACATGGTGCAGGAATACCTAGGGGCAAGGTCAGACTTGGACACCTTCCCCACCGAAAATCCTCTGGCTTACTGGGTCTTGAGGGTGGATCACTGGCCAGAGCTTGCACAGTATGCAATTGAGCTACTGGCCTGTCCTGCATCCAGCGTTCTTTCAGAACGCACATTCAGTGCTGCTGGAGGATTTGTCACGGATCACAGGGTGCGCCTGTCCACCGACTCTGTTGATCGACTGACCTACATAAAGATGAACCAGTCTTGGATCACCACCAGCTACCAAACACCTGAAGCTGATATAACAGACTAATTTATTTTCAAATGTCACATCCCTTCAAGACTGATGCTGAGAGACTGTCCTGTTATGTTGACTGACTATCCTCCTCCTCCTCAATGATCCGATTGATGATGATAGCTTGGAAGAACATTTTTGTTTCTGGGTGCCGCCACCAGTGGCTAAGGCCCAATTTTTCAGCCCCTGTTTAACAGGGGCGTGTTATTACAATTTTTTATACAATGCTTTGCAGCAGGGCTCATTCCTGCACTCCAACTAGAGTATCTGGGAGAGGTTGCAGTGTCGTGGCACCAGCACCAGTGGCTAAGGCCCAATTTTTCAGCCCCTGTTTAACAGGGGCGTGTAATTACAATTTTTGATGCAATACTTTGCAACAGGGCTCATTGCTGTGCTCCAAGTACAGTATCTGTGAGGGGTTGCAGTGTTGTGGCACCAGTGCCTAAGGCCCCTTTCACACTGGGGCGGGCAGGAGCGGTGGCGGTATAGCAGTGCGATTTTCAGCGCTGCTATACCGTCGTTCTTACCGCGGTATGCGGTCACTAGGGGGGTAAATTTAACCCCCGCTAGCGGCCGAAAAAGGGTTAATACCGCCCGCAAACCGCGGCTATTGCCGCGGTTTGCGGGCGGTATTACCGCGCTGTCCCATTGATTTCAATGGGAGACCGCGGTAAAGGAGCGGTGTACACACCGCTCCTTTACCGCTGTAAAGAAGCGGCTAGCAGGACTTTTGGAGCGGTCCTGCTAGCGCACCGCTTCAGTGTGAAAGCCTTCGGGCTTTCACATTGAAGGCTAAAGGGCATGATTTTTTCATGCGGTATAATAGCGCTAATATTAGCGCTAAACCGCATGAAAAACGCCCCAGTGTGAAAGGGGCCTAAGGCCCAATTTTTATGCCCCTGTTTAACAGGGGCATGTAATTACAATTCTTGATCTAATAATTCACAGCAGGGTCCAATCCTGCGCCCACCAAGACTAACTGTGAGGCCTTACAGTGTTGTGTCAACACCACCACCACCACCACCACCAAAGGCCCAATTTTTCAGCTCCTGTTCAACAGGGGCATGCAATTACAATTCTTGATCTAATAATTCACAGCAGGGCCCATTCATGCGCCCACCATGAGTAACTGTGAGGGCTCACAGTGTTGTGGCAACACCAACATGTAAGGGGCAAATTTCAGCTGAGTATATACGGCAGGCCCCTACTTTCAAACATCCAACTTACAAACGACTCCTCCTTGCAAACGGAAGGATACAACAGGAAGTGAGAGGAAATCTACCCCTAGGAAGGCAAATTCTCTCCTGTAATGCCGCGTACACACGATCATTTTTCCCGTCGGGAAAAATGACTTTTTTTTTTCGCCGAGAAAAACGATCGTCTGTGGGCTTTATGCCGTTTTTCTCGTTGAGAAAAACGGCAGGAAAAACGACAAGAAAAATTAGAACATGTTCTAAATTTTCTCATCGTTTTTTCCATCATTTTTTTCCGCGGCAGTTTTCCCATAGGGAGACACTGCCGCGGAGCCCACAGGCGGTCGTTTTTCTCGACAAAGAAAAAAATGACGGGAAAAACGGTCGTGTGTGGGGGAAAATGCCGTTCCCTTGTTTTTCATTTAATTTCATGTCGTGATTCACGGCGGTGTTTTCACCGCCGTGAATCACGATCGTGTGTACGCGGCATAAGAGTTAATATGGGAAAAAAAGTGTCTCCTCTCCACTGATGCTTTATCACCAATTCTTGTTTCAATAAAAACCCCAAATTTTCAAAAAACATTTGTCATTAGGACGGAAAGTGAGGTGAACTGTTCTGAACAGGTGCACACTGCACAGACAGCAAAACAAATGTTACAGGGGTGATAACCCTTCCCTATGTTTTCCAAAAAGCTTAAAAATAGATTTTTTGCCTGGATCTACACTTAAACAATGTACCTGTTCAAAATTACAAACAGATTCTACATAAGAACAAACCTACAGTCCCTGTCTTGTATGCACCGCCTGTATACGGCTGTTCAGAGTATATAGGGCTGGCTTTTGAGGAGCTCCGCTAGGCCCGACGGAATCAATAGCCATCCTAAGCCAGCGCCCTACGACCAGGCCACCAAATCCTCCATCCCGACTCCTGGGCTTCCCCTCATCAGATCCCTACCTGACTTGGGTCTCTGGGTGAGCCGAGTGCTCTGCATTCCGAGCCGGGCCGGCTCCATCCCCTGGTGATCCGCCGCCATCTTGCGGCCTGCGAGGCCTCCGAGGCCTCTGGATCCACCGCGCTAAAGTACCGCGGCCGCGGGACGAACGGCGACCCTTCCGGAACCCATCTAAGGCAGCCTTCCAAGCCCGGAGGAGAACGGAGAGGAGTCAACAGCCGGCGGAGGCACCCTGCTGAAGACGGCGCTCTGTGTAAAGAGTTGAGCGGCGGCCATCTTGATCCACCCAAAGCCCCTCAATAGCCTTAGTAGCCTTACCATCCTTCCTGGGCAAGGATCAACCACCACATCCTCCGTCCCAGCCCTCAGTGTGTGCTCCGGACCCTAACCGCAGACTGATAGTCACCCCCGAAGGCCTGCAAGGTATCTGGTGGTTCCTGGCCTACTGTACGGCGGCCATCTTGCTCCACCCTACTGAGGTTCCACGGCCTGTTTCTAGCCCTCGGGTCTCGCCACGCACATAATCCCTCAACTTACAGCCACTGGTGCCTACCCACATGCTACCCGCTGTCCGCAGTGCTTGGCGGTACCCCCTGTTTGAGTACTGTGGACCAGATTTAGCCCTGTGCTAGGCGGCCATCTTGCTGCACCCTAGAGTCCATCCTAAAGTATCTCCTCCATCAAATTGCCTCTGGAAGCCTAGGTGCGTTGGCTGGCCGGGCAATGGCCCCTGAACTAGAATGCTGCATATGCTGACTCTTTCTATGTACTAAACCCACAGCCCAGGGGGGCAGTCACGCAGAGTCGGGGATGATTACAGCTTGATCTCCCTGCTTTGCGCCGTCGGACCACACAAACTCGGCGAATAAGGCACATCTTGCTTCCTGACGCCACCACTCCAGCTCTCTGAACGACGAACAGTACCTGATATTACCTATGTACAATACACCCCGGAGCCGGCAGCGCTACCGCTCACAGCAGAAGGCCTCTCCTGCAGGGGGGAAAGGGAGGGGGAAGGGCAAGATGGCGCCCGAACCTCCGGAGCCAGATGACTCCACTCAGCATTCTGAGGACAGCCTCCACCAGTTCCCCTCCAACTTGGTAAGCCCCACTGACGCTGGCTCTGATGCCTTGCTCCAGAAGTTCCGCGGTATAGTCCGAGACGAAATAAATTCTGCCTCCCGTAAGCTCTCAGCGGAACTGGTGAGGGGGCTTAAGGAAATAGGCCACCGCACCAATCAATTGGAGCAGCGGATGGACTTGACAACAACAGTCCTGGAGGGTCACGAGGACGAGGTCGAGAGGCTGAATGCTGAATTGTTGAGCCTACAGGATAAATTAGAGGACTCTGAGAATAGAGCTCGCAGGGATAACCTCCACATCCGTGGGCTCCCAGAGACCATCACTGACTTGCAGAGGACGGCCACGGCTTTCTTTCAGGAGCTGGCGCCTGATGTCCCTCCGGAGCGCTTGGAATTTGACCGCATACACAGGTCCCTTGCTCCCAAACCTACAGAAGGTCCCCCCAGAGACGTCATCATTAAATTTCACTTTTACAGGACTAAGGAGTGGCTCCTGCAGGCTGCACGAGATCTCCCTAACCTCTCCCACCAGGGTAATCCCCTCCAATTATTTGCAGACCTCTCTCCGGTCACCATAGCCAAGAGGCGGAGTCTGAAGCCTTATCTGCAGATTCTACAAGCTCGGGGCATCCGTTATAGATGGGGGTTCCCCTTTAAGCTCTCCTTCTACCACCTTGGCCGCCAGTTTCATGCCTCCTCTTTGCCTGACTTACGGCGACATTTTCAGGATCTGCAGTTTGATCTTCCTCCCTCCCAACCGGAGTCTTCCTCGGCCCAACCAAGGCCATCCCGGTCACCTCACGGATCCTCGCAGAGGTCTCAGCAGGGCTCCCAGGCTCTTCGATCACTGCAAGCACAGCGATTCCAGGATGTCTCTAAGGGAGGTCAGCATTGATTCTCTTTCGACGCTCCAAAGAGGAAACCTGCCCGTTATTCTGAACTGATGGATATGTCTTACCTTGAACACCAAGTATGAATCTAAATTTCACTTTTGTTTATTCATTGCATAGACCCGGTTGCAACGCATGGGCATTCCTGTCTCTAGGCCAATAAGACATCTGGACCCTCTCTCCTCCCCTTTTTTATATAATTTTTTTTTTTTTTTTTTTTTTTTTTACCCAGGTGAAGACTTTTATGATTTGATGCTCTGGGGAACTATCCTTGTGCTGCTCTGCACATTCCCACTAGTGTCGTGGGTGTGTGCTGTTCATCACAGACTGCAGTTATGGCCCTGGCGTGCGGGTCATGGGCAATGCATTTGCTGTGGACCGGCTTCGTGTCCTGGACTTCCCGTACTTTCACTGGGGGCTCCGGAGCGCGAGGTTGGCCATAGCCTACAGTTTACCGTTTACAGGTTAAGTCGATATGCTATATAAATTTGGTTAAGATTGCTTTAATCTTTGTTTCGGTGGGGTTTATGGGACATGTTCTGTTATACCCTGTGCCGTAGTTGATCTCAACATTCAGACTACATTGAAATCCAGCCGAGTGGTTTCCGACGGACCACTGCTCCCCCTCGGCTCGGAAGTTGACCGGAACAAGAGTTTTGGCTAACTTCCGATCCTCCAGTGGGATTCCAGTCCCACTACCAATTGCAACCTTGATGATTGGAATGTTTTTACTCCGAGCTCTACTCGGACTTTTTGTTTTTCTTGATCTAATTTTTTTAACTTTCTCTCTTTTTGACTCTCAGGTCTTTTATCCTTTTTTTTCCTCCACTAGGTCCGCGGGGTGTGTGCTTTGGGGAACGGTCTTCTATTTCTTGTTAGTTTTACTATGACGTTTAATTGGCTATCCCTGAATGTTCAGGGTATGAATTCTCCTCAGAAAAGGGTGAAGGTCTTCAAGTATCTTAGAAGGCAACAGATTGACATTGCCTGCTTACAGGAAACCCATTTTTCGGCAACTTCCTGCCCTAAATACTTTGATGCACAGTTTCCTCAGGTGTTTTTGGCTGCTGCTCCAACCAAGCAAAAGGGGGTGCTCATAGCTTTCCGCAAGTCGGTCTCATTTAGTTGCATCAGACAGATCGCAGACCCCGAGGGCAGATATTTATTGCTACAAGGCACTATCCAAGGAAAGGAGGTCACCATTATGACCTACTATGCACCAAATTCTAATCCAGGACCCTTCTTGTCTCACGTCTGCACCCTGCTAGCATCCCACCACAAGGGTACCCTCTTTCTTGCGGGTGATTCGAATTTAGTTTTGAATCCCTCGTTTGATAAATACCCCTCGGAGCACATTGCTACCTCCCCTGACGCAAAAAAATTTGCTCGCTCTCTACAATCACATGATCTGGTCGACCTTTGGAGGGAATGCCATCCTCAGGGTAAGGACTATACGTTTTACTCCCACCCTCATCATTCTCACTCCAGAATCGATCATATGTTCATGCTACGTCGCCACCTTCCCATGGTGGTTAGGGCCTCTATCCTGGCTGTTCCGTGGTCTGATCACGACCCTGTTTTGGTGGTCTGCCACTCTGTTTTGGACAGACCCCAGTTCTCGCCCTGGGTGATGAACGATTCGCTTTTATCGCTTAAAGAGGTCCGGGAAGATATTTTCAAGGCCTCAGAGGACTACTTCCGCGAAAATCTGGGCTCGGTAGAGTCACCTGTAACGCTTTGGGAGGCTTATAAGGCGGTACTCCGTGGCCACATTATCAGGGTGGCGTCGACCCGTAAGCGAGAGCGGGGTCTGAAACAAAGGGCCCTGGAGACACGTCTGGAGGCATTACAGGGCTTTTCAAACAATCCCCCACCTCTAGCAACCGCAAACTCTTGGAGCAGGCCCGTTCGGAGCTAGATCTTAGTCTCACCGAGGGGGCTGAACGTATCTTACGGTGGTCCCGCCAGAGATGGTATACCAGGGCGAACAAGCCAAATCGAACGCTGGCCAACAGACTCCGGACTTTCGCTCCTAAACCCGCCCCCATCACACTGCGCAACCGGCACAATGTCCTTACGGGTAACCCATTGCGCGTATTGGAGGAGTTTAGTTTTCGCCTTACTAAATTATACTCTGACCCAGAGCAGTTTAATGCTCACGACACTGCTGATTTCCTCAGCCGTCTCCCTCTCCCGGCCTTGACGGACGCGCATGTTGCCCTTATGGACCGGGACATACAAGTCTCGGAGGTCCTCCAAGGTATAAAAGATCTAAAAGTAGGAAAGCGACCGGGGCCGGATGGATTTACGGCACTTTACTACAGGAAGCTGGCCGCTGTGGTAGCTCCGCATTTAACGGCCATGTACAACTCTGTTAAAAATGGTCGCTCCCTTACCCCGGACCTCCTAAAGGCTAACATAGTGATGATTCCTAAGCCGGATCGAGACCACTCCTCTTGGGCCAACTTTAGGCCTATCTCCCTAATCAATATCGATATGAAAATTTTGACCAAAATTCTGGCTAATCGCCTAAACTCTTTTCTCCCTCGGTTAATCGGGAAAGACCAGGTCGGTTTCATACCTCAGAGGCAGGCTGGTGATGCTATTCGACGTATATTGCAACTCCAACACATAGCCCATACCCGCTCGCTGGAAACTATGTTTTTGTCCCTGGACGTCCACAAGGCCTTTGACACTCTGTCGTGGCCTTACCTCATGTCAGTTCTTCGGCATTATGGCTTTGGGTCTTCGTTTATGCACTGGATGTCTGCCTTATATGACTCCCCCCGGGCAAAAATCAAGTATTATGGGTTCGAGTCTCCTCTTTTTAATATCAAGAGGGGCACTCGCCAGGGATGCCCCCTATCGCCTCTTCTTTTTGTATTGGCTCTGGAACCCCTGGCGGAGGCGATTCGTTCGCATCCCAACATACAAGGCATCGAAATAGCGGGTTGCCCCCATAAAGTTTCCCTATTTGCCGATGATATCCTTCTTACTTTGACCTCCCCCAGAATTTCTTTACCAAATTTACAATCCCTTTTGGACACCTTTGCTGCCCTTTCGGGGCTCCGGGTTAATCCCTCCAAATCAAAAGCATTGTCGGTTAACCTCTCTCCTGGTTTGTTGGAGGATCTACAGTCGGCGTTCTCCTTCCAGTGAGTCTCCTCGCTACCCTACTTGGGAATCCACCTCACCCCTACGTACTCCGGATTGTATCAGGCTAACTTTCCGCCCTTGTTCAAAAGCCTAACGGACAAGCTGTTGTCTTGGTCTCATTTGCCTTTGTCTTGGTTCGGCAGAATAACAGCTGTTCGTATGTCCTATCTCCCGAAACTACTGTACTTTTTTCGTGTTTTGCCTGTTCGGGTTCCCCCACATATCCTACGCATACATCAGCGAAGAATTATGCAATTTATATGGGGTTCGACCCACCCCCGAATCAGCAAACAGGTTTTATTTGCTAAGCGAATTAATGGTGGTCTTTCGGTACCCAATTTACGGGCTTATTACATAGCCGCTAACATAGCCCCACTTTCGTGTCTTCATAAGACCTATCAGCTTCCGCTTTGGGCTATGCTTGATCTGGTCGACATCGGCCCTATTCCAATCTCCTCATTGCCCTGGCTTCCTCCTGTGCACCGTCCGGCGGTTATGGGGCCTTGCTTAGCCCACTCCCTGCGAATATGGGACTCGGTAAAATACTCTGCGGGGTTGATCTCTTCTCACCTCCCACTCTTGCGACTCTTGCACTGCCCGCTATTCCCTCCAGGTTGTGACAATGCCTCCCAGTTCTCATGGTGGACCACGAATGGGTTCACAGATGTGCACTCACTGTTGCGGCCAACTAGGATTTTGGCATTTGACGCCTTACGCTCCTCTCACGATATTCCCTTGCGAGAGCACTATCGTTATTTACAACTTCGCCATATTCTTCAGAGTCTTATTAAGTCTCAATCCACCCCTTATACCTTGACCCCCTTTGAGAGCCGTTGTAGAGCCAGGCCCCACTCACCGGGCCTAATTTCACTGATATATTCGGCTGTGATATCTACTAGGAGGCCCCTATTGAGGCCTTACCACCTGCAATGGGAGAAAGAGTTGGGGAAGCAGTTGGACCCTGCGGATTGGCAGGCAATGACACTAACTCTGTCCAAATGCTCACGTAACGTGTTAATCTTGGAAAATGCCTATAAGGTATTGTATAGGTGGTACTACACACCGGCGAGACTGGCTCGCTTTATTCCAAATTATTCCCCGCTTTGTTTTAGAGGGTGTTCTCAGGAGGGCTCTATGGCACACATTTGGTGGTCATGCCCGCGGGCGTGCAGACTGTGGATTAGGGTATTTACTCTCATCCGCAATCTATTTCAGATTAATATCAAGAGGGACCCTTATGTAGCTCTCCTTGGTAAGCCCATCGTGGAACTACTGCGTCCAGAAAGGCAACTAGCCCAGCATCTTTTTACTGCAACTAGGATGACAATTGCGAGAGCATGGAAAACCCCCGCACTCAGCTTTGAGGCAGTCAAAAATCGCCTGAACGATGTCATGGTTAATGAGAAACTGACGGCAATCCTTTTGGATACGCATGACAAGTTTCTTGAGGTCTGGCAACCCTGGGTCACATACTACCACCCTTCTAGGTTTGACGCTACATTACTATCACTTTAGGACTCCCCTTGCGTACACCCCGTGGACCTCCTACTTCCCTCTTCTTTCTCTCCTTCTTCACATCCTATTGCTCTTCTTGTTCTGCTCCATCTCCCTTTTTTTTATTTCTCTTCCTCTCTTTCTTTTCCTTTTTAGGCTCTTATTTTACTGTTAACCCTGCATATCCTTTCTTGAGGATGCTAGCTATCAGGTTCTATTGTTGTGTGTTGTTCACTCACTCTACAGGTTTGCAGACAGCCGGGCATGACCCGGGTCCTGGACCATGAGGTCCTAATGATTGTTTACATTTCTCCTTTATATTTGTGTATAGCATAAGATCACGACTCATGCCTCCTCTCTGCAGGTGAAGACTTCAAGCCCGGATTCGCCATGTATGATACATGCTATAACGCTCTATTGTAAACCTGTACTGTTGATTTATATGACAATAAACTTTTTGTAAAACAGAGTATATAGGGCCTTTTTTATTTTGTGTGCGGGGTCAGTGTTGCCAACCGTACGTAGATTTACGTACAGCCTGCGATTTAACCCCTTTTTCGGGCTGTACGTAAAAGTCCGTTTATGGGCACCGGCGCCCATAAAAAAGATGGCCGCGAGCCGGCCATACAACTGCGCATGCGCCGTTTACGAATGCACCGGCCGAGCGCATTCGGAACTCGGCCGGGCGGCGGCGGCGCACACGCAGGAACGTGATGGCGCCGCTGGCGCCATTTTTGAAAAGGCCACAGTGGCTGCAGTGGCGGGACACCGTCCTGCAGTGAGTTTATGCCATGCACTCATCATAGGTGGTCGGTGGAGGACTCGGAGCGGAGCACTGACAGGGCCCAGCCAGGGGTGAGGAGGACGGACTCAAGGTCAGTGAAACAGGGGGGATACAAGGGGACAGCGTCATCAGTGTGCTGTATCCTCATCTGGTTCCTGTGTCCCTTTCACCTCTTCACAGGTCAGGGCAGCACAGTGCTGCCCTGACCTGTGGAGTGGTGAAAGGGGTACAGGAGGAGGACACAGCACACTGATGATGTGCAGAAGTAATATAGTGGTGGACAGAGGAGGAGGCTACTGTAAGGGGGTGAGGAGGGCACCATCATGTTCGCAGCCTCTGTCCCCCTCCTGTAGTATGTCCGCAGCCTCTGTCCCTCTCCTGTAGTATGTCCGCAGCCTCTGTCCCCCTCCTGTAGTATGTCCGCAGCCTCTGTCCCCCTCCTGTAGTATGTCCGCAGCCTCTGTCCCCCTTCTGTAGTATGTCCGCAGCCTCTGTCCCCCTCCTGTAGTATGTCCGCAGCCTCTGTCCCCCTCCTGTAGTGTGTCCGCAGCCTCTGTCCCCCTCCTGTAGTGTGTCCGCAGCCTCTGTCCCCCTCCTGTAGTGTGTCCGCAGCCTCTGTCCCCCTCCTGTAGTATGTCCGCAGCCTCTGTCCCCCTCCTGTAGTATGTCCGCAGCCTCTGTCCCCCTCCGGTAGTGTGTCCGCAGTCTCTGTCCACCTCCTGTAGTGTGTCCGCAGTCTCTGTCCCCCTCCTGTAGTATGTCCGCAGCCTCTGTCCCCCTCCTGTAGTATGTCCGCAGCCTCTGTCCACCTCCTGTAGTATGTCTGCAGTCTCTGTCCACCTCCTGTAGTATGTCCGCAGCCTCTGTCCCTCTCCTGTAGTATGTCCGCAGCCTCTGTCCCCCTCCTGTAGTGTGTCTGCAGTCTCTGTCCCCCTCCTGTATCGTGTGTCTGCAGCCTCTGACCATCTCTTGTCATGTCTACAGTCTCTGAGGGGATCCTAGAAAGGAGTCAAGAGTGGGAGTGCCGCCGGGATGGGGGTTACGGCCCAGGAAGAAACAGACGTGTGGACTGGGAAGAGGAGATCAGAGCCACCAAGCTGGAGCCGTCTGACTGAGCCCCACACTTTGCACCCGAGAGGAGGTAAGTGACAGTGCCGCCAGGCCATTCTGAGGGGGGGGGTCACTGATGTAAGGAGGTGAATGAATACAATAATGTAAGGGGGCACTGATATAAAGGTTTCCCCCTTATATTAGTACCCCCCCTTACCTTAGTGTATTCACTCTGTGGAAGGTGGTCTCTATTCACCAGAGCCCCCCTCCACATCAGAGTTCCCCCTTACATCATGATCTGCAGCGTTCCCCTTTACATAAGAGTTCCCTTGCACTGTAAGGGGGCATCCTGCAGACTCTGATGTAAGAGGGAACTCTGTGCTGGCTGGGTTATAGTAACCTAACCTTCATGTGAATTGAGAAATATGTTTTTTTACTTTTGTTTAACTTAAACACATTGATATTAGCATTAGCTGTGTGTTTATAGTTGAAATATTGATATTTGCACTGTTTAGTACTAAAAACCGTAATTTTAGGTACTTTTTTGCAGCATCAGTAAAAAATCCGGCTCTGCCAGTAATCTTCATTATTTTTGCCAGTAAGAAATTGGTGCCGTACAGAAATGTTGGCATCCTTGCCAGTAAATTTCACTTCAGGGGGTTGGCAACACTGTGCGGGGTTCCCCTTAATATCCATACAAGACCCAAAGGGGCTGGTAATGGGCTGGGGGGGGGGGTGTGTGATGGGGTAGCTATGCCATTTTTCTTAAAGATTTTCATCCATATTACCGGGACCAGACATTACATTAAAGCCGCAAGCAGTTTTAAATGGCTTTTTTTCCTTTAGAAATGTAATTTTGTGCAGGGACAGTTCTAAACACGGGAAACACGTGGCACTTCACAGGCATACTTTAGACACCCCCCAGGTACGATATTTAAAGGAATATTTGACTTTTTTTTTTCACTTTATGCATCATTAAAATGACTGCTCCAGAAAAACGTCCGTTTTTAAAACTTCTTTTTGCATTGATACATGTCCCCTGGTGCAGAACCCGGGTTCCCAAACCCTTTTTAGGACAATAACATGCATAATAGTTGTTATAATTAGCACTTTAGATTTCGAACGTTCGCATCCATTGTATTTAATAGGGTTCTAAAGTTCGTGCGAACTTTCGGTCCGTTCGCGGGTTCTGGTGCGAACCGAACCCGGGGGTGTTCGGCTTATCACTAGTGTTTGGACTGTTAGGATTTTTTCTGCTATGTCATTTTTCAAGTCAAGTCCTTTCCTAGATATTTAGACCAATTAGTAGTGTGCCTGACTAAATGATTGGGTGCGTGCGCAGATGTGATTTCCTTACTATGAAAACGTTGTCTTTTTAATATTGTTGGATCGTTACTCACTGATTTTTTGCTGCTTTTTGATATTGATGGTGCGTTTTTCTATAAATAAAATATTTTTATTCAACCTTGGTGTGCCACTGAAGTGACCTGCATCCCTGCTGCAGTAAATGTACTGTAGCTGGGCAGAAACCGGTTAAACGGGTTTGTTTTGTGCCTAGAACATGCGCATTACAATATGTACAATTTTTTCCAATTAGAAACCACATTCACAATTTAGAATTTGGTTTGAGAAAAAAAAATATCCTACAGAAAAAATGTGCTCACATTTTCTTTTTTTTTTTAACAGAAAAAATATAGAGGTTCAGCCAGAAATACATCCATGATCATTCAGGAAATTCCCGCCCATGCAATAGTAAGGAGATACAAACTTAGCTAAAATCAAGTTTAACACAATAAACAGTTCATATCATAAACTCCCTATCATTTCTTGCATTACAAAGATAGCATGTATAATGAAAAGCAGGTGGGGGCAAGAAGTAGGAAGGGGGGGGAGGGGGACATAAGGAGGGGGGAAGCTGTGGAAGGTGGGGAGGAGGGGAGGCCATATCCCACAAGCGAGACTATCAGGTGTTCAGATGGGGAGAGGGTCAAGAACATCACAAGCATCTGTGAGTGAGTGAGTGAGTGAATAACTTGTATAGCGCTACAAATGCGAACTAAATCGCCTCAAGGCGCTTTGCATCCAGTGACATCCTGACCCTTCAGAAGAGGTGGGTCTTAAGTTTTTTCCTGAAGGCCCGGTGGTTTTCTTCCATGCGGATGTTGGTGGGTAGAGCGTTCCATAGCCGTGGTCCTTGGACTGCAAATCTTCGTTCTCCCTTTGATTTGTAGCGGGACTTGGGGATGTGAAGGAGGTTTTGGTTGGTTGATCGGAGATTGCGATTGGGGGTGTAGTGTTTTATCTTCTCGCATAGATATTGTGGAGCGTTTCCCTGTGTGCACTTGTGGGTGAGACAGAGGGTCTTGAATGTGATCCGATCCTTTACGGTTAGCCAATGAAGGGTCCTTAGTGATGGGGTGATGGATTCCCAAGGTTTTTTTCCCGTTACCAGCCTGGCAGCCGTGTTCTGGATGACTTGTAGGCGCGAAATCTGGTATTTGGGTAGTCCGAGGTAGAGGGCGTTTGCGTAATCGAGTCGGGAGTTGATAATTGTTCCAACTACTACTGCTGTATCCTCTTTTGGGATGAAGGGGATGAGTCTACGTAGTAGACGGAGGAGATGGTGAGCTCCGCTGACTACTGATCCAATTTGTGCGTCCATCGACATCTCCGAGTCAAAGATGACTCCGAGACTTTTGACTTTGGTGCTCGGGGTAACGGTCTGTCCAAGGATAGTGGGGAGTGTCCAAGAAGTCTTAGTTTTTGTCTTTCGGTTTGCGTGGAGGAGAAGGAGTTCTGTTTTGGATCCGTTGAGTTTGAGGGAATTCTCAGTCATCCATTCATTGATCAATGTGAGACAGGTTTCCAATCCGTGATATTGGTCTTTTTTCCCGGTGATACGAAAGTAGAGTTGGGTGTCGTCAGCATATGAGTGGTAGCACAGGCCCTGTTTGCTGATGATTTTGAGGAGTGGGCGGAGGTAGATGTTAAAGAGCACGGGTGACAGGGGTGATCCTTGGGGGACTCCGCAAGAAATTGTGCGAGTTTCAGAGGTGAAGGCTCCTAGTTTCACTGTCTGGGAACGATTGTCTAGGAAGGATGCGAACCAGTGTAGGTCAGGGTCTGCGACTCCGGCTACTTCTTTAAGGCGAATGAGTAGAGTTTTGTGGTCTACTGTGTCGAACGCTGCACTGAGGTCCAGCAGCACCAGGAGACATGATTCTCCGTCATCTGCTGCTTTGAGGGTGTCATCCCATATTTTAAGAAGTGCTGTTTCTGTGCCATGGCCTGGGCGGAAGCCTGATTGTAGTGGATCCAAGAGTTTGTGGGTGTCCAAATAGAGTTGTAGCTGTTGTACTACTGCTTTCTCCATGATCTTGGAGATGGTGTTGAGGCTTGTTACCGGTCTGCGGTAGTTTGGGTCTTTGGGGTCCAGGTTGGGTTTCTTTAGGAGGGGTTTGATTATGCCTTGCTTGAGAGAGATTGGAACAATACCTTCTTTGAATGATTGATTTACGAGGTGTGTTATGGTGGGTGCTAAAATGTCGGTACATTCTTTCAGAAGTTTTGTAGAGATTATGTCATTTGGAGATGTGCTGTCTCTGAGGCTTCTGATTATGTTTTTGGTGGTGTCGATGGTGATCGGGACCAGCGAAAATTTTGTCAATTGTATAGTGTTCATATTGATTTCCTCTATTTGCTTTGGCAGAGCAGGGTTGGTTGTTTTTTTCTGTTGAATTGATTCTCGAATGTTTTCGATTTTGTCAATAAAAAAGTCTGATAGCTCATTACAGAACTCTTGTGTTTCGTTTGCTGAAGGTTCTAGGCAGGTGGGGTTCATAGTTTGAGTTACTAGTTTGAAGAGTTCACGAGGTCGGTTTAGGCCTTTTTTGATGGTGTTTGAGAAATGTTCCTTTTTTGCTTTGAAAATTGCTTTGTGATATTTCTTAGTGAGTGCTTTGTAATTAATGTGGTTTTCCTTAGTTGGGTTTCTTCTCCAGGCTCCTTCGGCTCTTCTGCGTTCTTGCTTCAGTAGGGTAAGAGTGTCATTAAACCAGCCGGAGTTGTTTCTGCGAATGAGGGCCCTGCGTCTCGGCGCGACTGTGTCTGCTGTTTGTAGTAATGCTTTGTTTAAGGAGTTGAGTGTTTGTTCCGTTGAGTGGTTGAGATTTTGCGTTCCTATTTTATTTGATAGAGTAGTTTTGAAGAGTTCCGAGTGTAGTTTCTTCTGAGATCTTGTCCATTTTGTTGTTATTGAGTGTTCTGATTTTTGGGAGATGGTGTTGGTGGTAAGTTTAAATTTGATAGCATGTTGTCCACTGTGTCGATGTCCAGATTTTGTTTGAAGATGAGGTCCAGAATGTGACCCGATCCATGCGTGGGGGCATTTATCAGTTGCTGCAGACCTAATTCTTCCAATTGGTTGATGCAGGAGGTGGCGATGGGGTCCTGAGTGGAGTTAGCCCAGAGATTGAAGTCCCCGAGTAATAGGAAGTTTTTGGTTTTTAAAGTGTATGTCGAGATGAATTCGGTAAAGGGTGTGAGGAGATTTGTCTTTGGTCCTGGCGGTCTGTAGCATAGCAGTATGTGAATGGTGTCCTGGGGTGTTGTTTGGAGTTGCAGAGTGAGTGTCTCCATGAACGGCAATGAGTTCTGTAGAGTTGGTTTGATGATAGAGAGGTGAGATTTGAAGATCACTGCTAGGCCTCCTCCTCTTTGTCCTGTTCTATGCTCTGTTAGGATGGAGTAGTTCTCAGGCACCAATTCTGTTAGGATGGTGTTACAGTCAGGTGTTAGCCAGCTTTCCGTGATAAAGAGGCAATCTATGTCGTTTTGCGTGATGAAGTCGTGAATTTCCTGTCTGTGCTTGACTGCCGATCTGGTGTTGATCAGGGCGCAAGCTATATGTTGTAGTTGAAGTGGTGTTTTCGTGTTTTTGATAGTCGATTGTCGATTGATCCTTAGCAGTTGTTCTTTTCGTAGTATTTTTTGGGTGGAGGTTGGTAATGTTGAGGCAGTATTCCTTAGCCTCTGGAGGGTGTCCGCTGAGTATTTAAAGTTGCACATGATGGGAAGAAAAAGGGGAAAAAGGTGGTGGGATGGTGAATAGGGCCCAATGACCTAACCTCCCCCCTGTTGGTCCAGAGGAAGGCGAAAAACCCCAGCCGAGTCAGGCCAATTGCTACAGCAGGGGAAAATTCCTTCCTGACCCCTCGAGAGGCGATCGGGTAAACCCTGGATCAACTTCCTAGAGGTAGGAGGTGCCCCAGTGTGCTTACCAGGTCACCACACACGGGCCCGCTGGAGAGCGAAACGGGGAGAGGGTGATGGGAAGGTCGGAGTTAAGCCGCAGTCGCTGTCTGTCCTGCAGGTCTAGTGGTCTAGAGGCGGGTGCCCAGATGGCGGCAGGGGGCAGTCAGCGGCTGCGGACAACGTGATGGTGAGCTGGGTGATCTGAGCTGGGGGAGAGTGTGGTCCAGGGAAAGCCCCAGGTCATCAGGTTTAAGTTTGTTAGGGGAGCGAAAATGGAGGAGTGTAGGGAGGGTCCTGGATGGCCAGAGCTCCTGCCACACACGTCCGTTACCCTGTCCATGCAGACCATATCTTGTCAAACTTTCCCGGACATTGTCTACTCTCATAAGTCAGCCAGTATAGAGGCAACACAAGGTCACCGACCACTGCCAGGAGTCATGCGTGGGAGGATCCTCCGGCTTCCACTTCAGCATGATCTCACGTCTAGCATAGTATAGTGTGAAGGTCAAGCATAGTTTACAGTATCTATCCCCCTCTACATCCTCCATATGGCTCAGCAATAGGAGTTTTGGGTCAGCCTGTACCCTAATCTTGCAGATGTCACTAAGGGTGGAGATGACCGGCGCCCAGTAGGATTGGAGTCTAGGACAAGACCAGACCATATGCCGGAAAGTGCCTACCTCTTGTTTGCATCTCGGACAGTTGGGATCTCTCTGGGGATAGATTTGTGCCAATCCCTGCGGGGTATAGTAGGCCCTGTGTAAGAACTTAAATTGAGCGAATCTATTTCTAGCAGCAATTAGAGAGGGGATATATGCGGAGAGGCACTCCTCCCACTCTTCCTCCCCCAGGGACGGTATATCCGACCTCTACTTATCCCAGGTTTTCTTGACCCACCACACTCATGTGAGCACATTTTCTCGATATAGGTATATGATTGTATTGTCTCTATTACTGTATATGTGTTATTGCTAACAATGTACAATTTTTCATATATAGTGATGCCATTTCATCCTATTGGGTCTTGAAGAAGCCATATATCGGCAAAACACGTTGACCTTTTTGACCGGAGATCTACTGTATTCCTATTTTTGTTATGTTGTAGATACGGCTTACTACCTGTGATGTATATTTAGATTTTCCAGTCTCTTGTAGCAGGGTATCTAACCTTAGGCCCTGCCAACTCTTTGGGTCATTTGAGGGCATTCTTTTTTATTCTTGGTTTTACCTATCTGTTTTTAAAATGTATGATAAAATTCATTATGTTTTATAAATATTTGTTGTCTCCCTTGCTGAGCCAGGAAAAGTGTTTTTTTTTTTATGTTGGGTTTGCGTATTCCAGTCCACATTTTTTTTCTGTGCAAGAATCTGGTCCTACCACATCTTGAGTATGCTGTCCAGTTCTAGTCACCAATCCTCAGGAAGGATGTTCTGGAACTGGGTAAACTCCAGAGAAGGGCAACAAAGTTATTAAGGGGGCTGAAGTATTTTAACTCAAGGAACAACTACAAGCATGATGTTTAATGCACACTAGCATTTTTCATAAGCTCAAAAAAAGCTAGAAAAAAAAATTCTGGATGAAAAGTGCTGATAATAGCATTTTTGTGCCAGCTTCTAGTAACATCTAGTAGCTTATAGGTTCCATGCACACTAGCGTTTTTTTAAGCTCCTATAAGCTGTTATTGGCATTTTTTTCCTTCTCCTAGAAGCTAAATAGTGTTATCCTATGTGCCCATGCACACTACTTTAGGCTATTAGCATTTTTTGAGCTTCAGCATCTAGGAGCAGAACAAAAAAAATTTTTGTAGAGTTTTTTGTAGCGTTTTTCCAGTAAAAAAATACACTGAATGCTCTTAAATACTCCTAACTGCTCCTAAATGCTACTAAAGCCCCGTACACACGGTCAGACTTTTTGCCAACAAACTTAATTTTGAGCAAGTTTGACAAAAAATCCTACCGTGTGTACGCTCCTTTGGACAAACTTTTTTGGTTTTCATCGGACAAAAGTTCGGTCTGCAAACGGACAAACTTTTGGCCAACAAAAGTCCGATGGAGCAAAGTCCGACCGTGGGTACAGAAAACCATCGGACTTTTGTCCTATGGACAAAACAAATAATGTTAAAATCAACCAACAATAGCAGAAGTTGACCAAAGGGTGGCGGTAAAGAGCAGAAAAGAGCAGACAAACCACGTGATGTTGGAAAAAGTTTTGGGAAAGTTTGCAGAAAAGTCCTGTGGTTTGTATGCTATGGGTGTGCCCGGCCAACTCCGTTCGGACAAAAATCCACGGAAAAGTCAGATGAAAGTCCGACCGTGTGTACGAGGCTTAAGGCTCCATACACACTAGCATTTTTTGTAAGCTAAAAAAAACCCTGAAAAATTTCTGGATAAAAAACGCTGATAATAGCTTTTTGTAGTAGCGTCTTAGCCGCGTTTTAGGACAGAGGTGCCCAACCTTTTGAGGAGCGAGGGCCACTTTAGCAACTTGGTAACCAGTCATGGGTCACAATGAGCAGAGCGGGTGGATGACAGGTCCATGTCCACTAAGCATATGCAGAGCAGACACGGACACAGCCCACTCTACTCTATGGGCCCCCTGAACTGATCCGCCCAGACAGATATGGATCCCCTTCTGTTTTTTAAAGTGTATCAGATTGGAGATAGGCGGGTGTAAACGGACACAAGTCTTTTTACATCTGCAGCTCTATAGAGGCGAATGAAGGATCCGATTGGTTCCACCTAAAAAACATATAAATGCTGAAGTTGGGAATAATGGACTTTGTAGGCACGTATATAAAAATAATAACAAATTTTAATAGTTCACATAGAATTCATACATGTAGCACCCTGCTTCTATTGGGTTGGCGCTAGTGTAAATTTCGTTGTCTGAGTTATAGCTCAACTCAGAGTGATTGTACCAAATTTTGAGTCCCTGTTCCAGTTCAGCTGAGTTGCACATTTTCCACCTTCCTCTAGGTGTCGCTGTCACCACAGGTCAGGGTTGGAAATGCAGTAGGCTGGATGTATTGGGTACCTCTTGCCCAGAAGCAGCTCAGTGGTATTGGTCACCCCACTGTGCATTCTGGGAGAGGGTACTTAAGGGGCAAAAAACGTTTTGGCGGGGTCTTACGATCCTGACCTGACCGCCCTCCTGGCCTCAGGGATGTGTTTGCAGTTTTCTGCCTCGGGGCCTGCTGACCCCCGAGGCTCCATTACTGAGAGTAGGCCCAGGAGTTGCTGGGACCTACTGATGCAGAGATGGTCCTGTGTCGCCTTGCCTGCGGGAAGGGACCGAGCAATTGAGGACTCAATTGGAGGACGCATCCGGATCAAATCTACCTCACAGTGCTGCCGGCCTGGCTGAAAGATCCTGGTACTGTGTGTTATGTTTCAGAACTTTACAAAGCGTGTGATTACACAAGTCTGTGGCAGAGACTTTTTGAATGAGCTCGCACCGGCTGCTAGGTCAGTGAGAGAGGCCTATCCGGTGGATGCTATATCCAGTGTGGAAGTTATTGGTCCTCTGGATAAAGGAAAGTACCCGTGATCCGCAAAACCTAAGGTACCTGAATCTCCCCAACCCTCCATCCCTCTGTCTGAAGTTCTTGAAATAAACCCTTGAGAAAAAGAGACTAATGCCGCGTACACACGACCGTTTTTCATGACGAGAAAAATGCAATTTTTTAATTTGGTCATTAAAAACGACGTGAAAAATGACCATTAAAAAATTGGAACATGCTCTAATTTTTCTCATCGTTTTTCACGTCGTCGTTTTTCTCGTCATAAAAAACGGGCGTGTGTAGGCTTTAACGACGTGAAAAAAACGCGCATGCTCAGAAGTGATGAGACGGGAGCGCTCGTTCTGGTAAAACTAGCGTTCGTACGTAATGGAGATAGCACATTCGTCACGCTGTAACGGATTGAAGAGCACGAGGCTGAAAAACGCGAATCGTCTCTCACCAAACTTTACTAACACAAGGATCAGCAAAAGCAGCCCAAAGGGTGGCGCCACCTGAATGGAACTTCCCCTTTATAGTGCCGTCGTACATTTCGCGCTTTGCTCAAGCATTTTTTTTCATGATAGCTTCAATATTTCTAATTAAAAAGGCATACTTTAATTAGAATACAATACGATTTATTAGTATTAAAGTACAGGTGTGCATGTGTATACAGAACTATACATGAACTCACCAATAGCATAGTGCTTAAACAAAAAGTTTCAACGCTCACCTACGCCAAAGAAGATCGTGACCGCAAAACGACCCACTCCAAAAGGAGGCGACAACTGGGGACACTGATGCTTGAAGTATTTATTAATACTTGTTTTAAATATTCCTGACATTCAGTTACCTTGTACAACCCCACATCCTGACACATGTGCCCAATTTGTGGCTGTCGCCCAGCATCAGTGTCCCCAATTGTCACCTCCTTTTGGAGGGGGTCGTTTTGCGGTCACAATCTTCTTGGCGTACTGTAGGTGAGCGTTGAAACTTTTTGTTTAAGCACTATGCTATTGGTGAGTTCATGTATAGTTCTGTATACACATGCACACCTTTACTTTATTACTAATAAATTGTATTGTATTCTAATTAAAGTATGTCTTTCTAATTAGAAATATTGAAGCTCCTGAAGAAGCGACAGGTCAGGTCGTGAAACATGTAGAGCCAGCAATTATTTTTTAACCTATGAGGACTGTGGCAACAACCAAGAGGAGTACATACAGTACATCTCAGTGTGGGCATTTTTCTCAGTATTGCCCCACAGGAAGTATATAACTCAAGTACCGTATTTTTCGCACCATAAGACGCACTTTTACCCCCCCAAAAAATAGGGAAAAGTGTCCCTGCGTCTTATGGAGTGAATACTGAGCAGGCTCCACCCCCCCATCGCCGCCGCCGTGTCAGAGTACAGACACTCGGCTTCTCTGTGGAGGAGAGATGACAGGATGTGAGGCAGATCCTTGCTGGGGCATACCAAAGGGGAGCGGGGGGAGACGGTCTGCCCCAGGTGCCAAAACATGGGGGTTGTCAGTGGTGTTGCTATAATGGTACACTCCGCACCCAGGTAAGTTGACATCCGCCAGATGTGACCCCATCCTGCAAGCGACAAGAGCCCTGGATGGCTTTTTTATTCAGCTGGAACACCCCCGGCGCCGTGGTCTGGTCAAGTCTCACTTCCTGCCTCTCTCCCCTTGCCGCTGCTGTTGCTGCAAACTATGTCCTCAGTCATCCATCCTAGCTGCTGCCTGGTGTATCTGATGCTGAGAGCCAGCCAGAGGGGGTTGTGGATTGTAATGGCAGTGTCCTCCACTGCCTGAGGTGAGTGATAAGGGGGTGGGAGGTGTGGGATGGTATCCAATGTTCATCACCTGAGCTGTTGTTATATGAGAGGCTAAAGGGGTGTTTGTGTCTGCCCTACCACCCTGAGCTGATCTGGGAAGGGGGGGGGGGGGGGGGGGGAGGTTGCTGTGTGTCCACCACCAACCAGGTATAGTGTAGCTAAGCTGATTTGATAGGGGGGCTGGTATTGCTGTGTGTCCACCACCCACCTATAGTAGTAGTATAATATTAAATATTTTAGTACATCATTTGGTTCAGAATATTTTTTTTTATTGTTTTTCTCCTCTAAAACCTGGGTGCGTCTTATGGTCAGGTGCGTCTTATGGAGCGAAAAATACTTATATCCTCTAGGACAAACCACTGTGTCCCTTATATCTTTTTTATAATCAATGTTTTGTATATGTATAAATTCTATGTGAACTATTACAATTTGTTATTATTTTTATATGCGTGCCTACAAAGTCCATTATTCCCAAACTTCAGCATTTATAGATTATGTAGGATGTGGCACATTTATATCAAAGGTATTTGATTGCCACCTGAGGGCAATGCAATCAATTAAATTCCACCTGAAAAACAGGCGGACCCGATTGGATCGATCGCGTGAAAGGGACCGAAGGCTGCTTTCACACTGATACACTGCGGTATCTGCGCCTCAACTGACCTCAATCTCCACTTCCTCAGAATTCCTGCAGGTATCACTGGCTGCTGCTTTTTGTCCTCCAGGGCTTTTGCTGCTGGTGAGTCCTGCTGGTGGGTACTGCTGGCGGGTGCTGCTGGGTGCTGCTGCTGGGTACTGCTGGTGGGTACTGTTGCTGGTGGTAGGTATTGTTGGTGGGTACTGCTGGCGAGTACTGTTGGTGGGTAATGTTGGTGGGTACTGCTAGCGGGTACCATTGGTGGGTACTGTTGCTGGTGGGTACTGTTGCTGGTGGGTACTGCTGGTGGGTACTGCTGGCTGGTTCCCGATGCACCATCCTTGAGCATCAGCGTGAGGAACAGAACCGGCACTGGAGGAAGCATGCGGCTGCAGTAGAGAGCAGAGCCAACGCTTCCTGTATCGCTCCTGTCACAGGTGGAGTACATTTGGTATCACTCCACCTGTGACAGGATCCGGCACTATACAGAAAGCATCCTTTAAGCTAGTGCATTGTTGGTTCACTTACCTTTTCCTTCGATTTCCCTTCTAAATGTTTTTTTTTCTTTGTCTGAATTTCTCACTTCCTGTTTCTCCTCAGTAAACTTCACACCATTATCCGAGTGGTGTTTAGTCAGCCAGAACAGCTTACTGAACAGCTTACTGAGGAGGAACAGGAAGTGAGAAATTCAGACAAAGAAAACAAAGAAAAAAAATTTTAGAAGGGAAATTGAAGGAAAAGGTAAGTGAACCAACAATGCACTAGCTTAACCACTTGTCCCCTGCCCACTGTCAATAGACGGCGGGCGGAGGACACTCTCGTTCTGGGAGGACGTCATATGACGTCCTCCCTTTAAAACGAGCTAGGAGGCGCGCCCGCCGCGTTCACAAGGCCCCGGTGCGCGTGCCCGGCGGCCGCGATTGCCGCCGGGCACCCGCGATTGCCCGGGAAACGAGCAGGAAAGTGGATCTCTGTGTGTAAACACAGAGATCCACGTCCTGTGAGGGAGAGGGGACCAATGGTGTGTCCCTTGTACATAGGGACAACCATCGGTCCCCTCCCCCCACAGTAAGAACACTTTGAGGGAACATATTTAACCCCTTCCCGCCCCCTAGTGGTTAACCCCTTCCCTGCCAATCACATTTATACAGTAATCAATGCATTTTTATAGCAGGGATCGCTGTATAAATGTGAATGGTCCCAAAAATGTGTCAAAAGTGTCCGATGTGTCCGCCGCAATATCGCAGTCACAATAAAAAAATCGCAGATCGCCGCCATTACTAATAAAAAAATGCTATAAATCTATCCCCTATTTTGTAGACGCTATAACTTTTGCGCAAACCAATCAATACGCGCTTATTGCGATTTTTTTTTTTTTTTTTTTTTTTTTTTTTACCAAAAATATGTAGAAGAATACGTATCGGCCTAAACTGAGGAAAATTTTATTTAAAAAAAAAAAATGGGTATTTTATTATAGCAAAAAGTAAAAAATAGTGTTTTTTTCCAAACTGGACGCTCTTCTTTTGTTTATAGCGCAAAAAATAAAAACCGCAGAGGTGATCAAATACCACCAAAAGAAAGCTCTATTTGTGGGAAAAAAAGGACGCAAATTTCGTTTGGGAACCACGTCGCACGACCGCGCAATTGTCATTCAAAGTGTGACAGCGCTGAAAGCTGAAAAATGGCTTGGGCAGGAAGGGGGTTTTCGTGCACAGTAGAGAAAATAAAAAACGAACCTTTACAACCCCTTTAAACCTGCTCCCACTCCCCTTCCCCAGCGGCCAGCTCAGGGGAGAACCACCCGACAACAGCTGCAATGCCTATGCAGTGACGTCACCCATAGGGTCACTATGGGGCATCTGTTAGCTGTGTCTCCTCTCCCCTATAGCCACTGCTGGGAGCCAATCACATGACCGGACCAGAGTGCCTTAAGAATAGGTAAGTGTACATATCTTCCTTTCACAGTGTAGTTAAATTAGGAAGAGGGTGGGAGCAGGTTTTAGCTTAATTGAGAATAGCCTGGACTTCTACTTTTAAAGCGGAGGTTCCGCAGAAAAAAAAAATATTAAAAGCCAGCAGCTACAAATACAGCAGCTGCTGACTTTTAATATATGGACACTTGCCTGTCCTGGAGTCCAGCGACGTCCGCAGCAGAGGACGAGCAATCGCTCGTCACTCTGCTGCCCCCACCGCCATCCTCGGTGAGGGAACCAGGAAGTGAAGCCTTGCGGCTTCATGCCCGGTTCCCTACGGCGCATGCGCGAGTCGCGCTGCGCCGTTCTGAATGGTCCCCTGTGTTCTGGGAGCCGAGTGTCTCCCACAACACAACGGGGAATCTGCGGGAATTGACGTGCTTCCCACAGAGAGGACTCCCGGAAGTGGGTGCAAATACTTGTCTTAGACAGGTATCTGCACCCCCCTCCCCCCTGAAAGGTGTCAATTGTGACACCGGAGGGAGGGAGGGTTCCGATCAGCGGAAGTTCCACTTTAGGGTGGAGCTCCGCTTTAAGTAGTGGAAGAGTATGGATTATTTTTGTAGAATAAGGATATTGTTTAGTGTCACTTTAAGATGCAAATAGTTCTTCAATTCCATTTTAGATTCTTATCTTTATTGCACAATTGAATAGAATGTCCCCTGGTTTACATTCCAAACACCGGAAAGGCTGAGGCTACAAAACATGTCCCAGTTCAGACTAGGTTAAGACTGAGCAGAGGAACTGGTCTGGTGAGGCTGGGGGCTGGAGGTGTTCAGGTGAGACGTTGGACAGGTACAAGGAATGAGAAAACAGCTATACCGTCTGTTGCTATGTCTTTTGCTCTTTATTTTTTTTAGACACCGACATATAATGCCACTTCAAATGGTTCACATCGGATGACACATCGGAGATGCTACATAGGACCACACAGGACATCGGGACATGGACTATGAACCGTCTGCAGTTGGATGAAGAGAAGACAGAGCTGGTTCAATGGAAGAGGTACGGTAATGGGAATATTCCCGGTCTCACCGTAGGAGATTCAGCTTCCTATCTCATTTTGAATCAGTATTTTCTCTGGATAAAGTTTGTCTTTAATTACAGGGAGAGGTTTTAGATTTTTAACTGACATCCCAAGAAATGTTGACTTTGTAGCAGGTTTTTCCAACAAAAACTGTACTGTAGTCTTTCACTTTCTATATGTCATGCCTAAAGGGAAATTATCACTTTGTCCATTCAGAGCAAGCAAGGTCTACTTACAAATCTCAAGCCCCTCACTACTTCTCCGCTGCATTAGACCCCTTGTCTAGCAGGGCTTCCATGTATAGTGAAGCATGTGGACTACCCACCATGTAAGAGGGCCCGGCCTGCACTAGCCTATCGCCAGGCCTGGACGCTGTGACACTGGAGGGGGGTGTGGCAGTGAAATCATCCAATTTGATGAGGGTTGACACTAGAACTTGAGATTGGTGGCAAAGAAGCATTAAAGTGGAAGTAAACCCATCGATTTAACAGTTTCAAAAAGCAGTTACCTTCCCGGCACATTGGTTGTGCTCTCAACCAAACTGTCAAACCATCCAATGGCTGGTGTCATAACTGATCACATGTGTAGCATCATAGCAGTTGAAGATTAAACCGAGGCCAAGATGGCAGCTTCCTTGCCTGAAAATGATAGAAGGGTTTACTTCCACTTTAAGTAGTTAGCGGGAGGGGCTATCAGAAGACATGGTCACTTTAACCCTTTCACTGCCTTTTTTTTTGCGCACATGCTTAAGCCCCCTGTTCACACCGGTGTGAATTGTCATGCTGACGCATTTCACACTGAATGCAGTGCTTAGTCATAGCGCAAGTCGCACCCTATTTGTGCCTATGGAACCATTCAAATTGGTGCGACTCCGACTTGCACCGTTTTTAAAAAGTTTCCTGCTATTTTTGCCGATTTCATGTGAGACTTGCATTGACATCTGTACATGAAATCGCACAGATGTTGGCAAGACGCACATGAAAACGCACTCACCGGTGGCTTTGGAATCGCGCTGAAGTAGCGCAATTTCAAAGCTGCATTCATTGTGAATAGGGGCTAAAAACATCAAAAGAAAAAGTCCCTAAACCAACAGCAACTAATGTAGGATTTTTTAGGTAACACACCAAAAGATACGCTAAAATCTGTAAGCTTTATTCAAAACATTGCATTAAAATTATTTATAAGGAAACCCCCTAAGGGGCAGGACAGCAGACATATTGCAGATTAACATACAAATATGGTGTAACAATAATACAACGAGGGGCAAAGAATATTGTCCCTGATGTAATATTCTATCAAGGATGCCAACACACAGAAATCTTCTATGCGTTGCGCAGGACAAAGTTTACTCCCAAAGTGGAAGTAAACCCATCGATTTAACAGTTTCAAAAAGCAGTTACATTCCCGGCATCCAATGGCTGGTGTCATAACTGATCACATGTGCAGCATCATGGCAGTTGAAGATTAAACAGAGGCAAAGATGGCAGCTTCCTTGCCTGAAAATGATAGGAGGGTTTACTTCCACTTTAAGGACAGTGCCTCCTTTTTCAGATGTGTTGTTTACAAGTTAAAAACAATTTTTTTTTGTTAGAAAATTACTTGGAACCCCCAAACATTTTTTCTAACACCCTAGAAATGGCGGTCATTGCAATACTTTTTGTCACACCGTATTCGCGTAGCGGTGTTACACTTTTTTTGGGAAAAAATACTTTTTTTAATAAAAAATAAGACAACAGTAAAGTGAGCCCAATTTTTTTATATACTGTGAAAGATAATGTTACGTCAAGTAAATTGATACCCAACGTGTCACGTTTCAAAATTGCACCGCTCGTGGAATGGCGTCAAACTTTTACCCTTAAAAATCTCCATAGGCGATGTTTAAAAAATTCTACAGATTGCATGTTTTGAGTTACAGAGGAGGTCTAGAGCTAGAATTATTGTTCTCGCTCTAACGATCGCGGTGATATCTCACATGTGTGGTTCGAACACTGTTTTCATATGCGGGCGCTGCTCACGTATGCGTTTTTCTGCGTGCGAGCTCATCGGGACGGGGCGCTTTAAAAAAAATATATATATTATTTATTTTACTTTATTTTATTTATTTTTACACTGTTTTTTAAAATAAATAAATTGGGTCACTTTTATTCCTATTACAAGGAATGTAAACATCCCTTGTAATAGAAAAAAACATGACAGGTCCTCTTAAAGTGGAAGTAAACCCATCCATAAAACAGTTTAATTTCTGGCACGTGCCGGAAATGTAACACTCCCATTGGTTGTGCTCTCAACCAAACTGTCAAACCATCCAATGGCTGGTGTCTAAACTGATCACATGTACAGCATCATGGCAGTTGTAGATTAAACAGAGGCAAAGATGGCAGCTTCTTTGGCTGAAAACGATAGGGGGGTTTACTTAAACTTTAAATGTGAGACCTGATGGGTTTACTTCCTCTTTGTTTCCCTGCAAAGGTAAAGCATAATGGGCTACTATGCATTGCATAGTAGCCCATTATGTGACACTTACCTGCAGTAGAAGCACGCGATGTCGCCGTCTTCCTCCATGGCAGCGAGCGTCCATCTTCACCCCTCTTCTTCCGGGGGCCTCGTACTCAGGCTTTGTGACTGGCCGGAGTCGCGTGACGTCACTCCCGCGCATGTGCGCGGATGCCGCCACTCGCGGCTCCATTCACGGCCTCCTGACTCACGGTCAGTGCACCTGCACGCCGTTGTCTACGGCGCATGCGCCGTAGACGGCGGTGCCTTTACTTTGCAAACATCTCCTAGATATTTGTTGCACCTACAGGTAAGCCTTAATCTAGGCTTACCTGTAGGTTAAAGTGGTATGTAAGGGTTCACAACCACTTTAAGAGCTATGAGCGTTTTGACGTCGCTTCCGCCCTGCTATGGTATGGTATGGAGATGGGTGGGGGCCATCTTGCCCTCACTCGTATCCATACCAGGCAGGAGAGAGGACCCGATCGCCTCCGCTGCTACCGACAGCTCCGGTAAGCAGCGGAGTGTGTGGGAGAGCGGCGGGAGTGCCCTCTCCCGCCGCCGATAACAGTGATTTTGCGGCAAATCCGCCACAGAGACCACTATTATCGTAAACCGGACCGCCGCCTGAAGAGATGGATACCTGGGTTATGGCAGCAGCTGCTGCCATAACAGAGATATATCCCTCTTCAAAGTACCGACGTATATAGTCATGCGGCGGTTCCGGAAGTGGTTAAGGAATAGACCACTGTTGTGTGTCTACAATTATCAAAGATAAAAAGAATACATGTTAACATTGCTTTCAATAAATACATTATTCTTGTATCATTGTGGATTATTCAGATGTGTAGTTTACCTGTTACACCTACTGAGAACATTCAACATGTACACTATATTGTCAAAAGTATTGGGACACCTGCCTTTACACACACGCATGAACTTTAATTTATTTATTATTAATATTATACAGGATTTATATAGCACCAACAGTTTGTGCAGCGCTTCACAAAATGAGGGCAGACGGTACAGTTGCATAACAATTCAATAAAGGAGGAATTAGAGAGCCCTGCTCGTTAGAGCTTCCAATCTAGAAGCGATACAAAAGGTAATAGCTGTGGGGGGGGGGGGGGGGGGGGTGATGGATAAAATTAAAGTACAGTTGTTAGGTGGGGGCAGGATAGGCTTCTCTGAAGAGATGGATTTTCAGGTATCGTCTAAATGCAAACAGAGTAGGAGATAATCAGTAGGCTTGTACAATTTGTTTCGTAACGAATCAAAATTCGTCCGAATTTAGCAACTTTCGGACATTCGGAAGCATTCGAATTTCCGAACAAAGCAATTACGAATAAAACCAAATCCAAAATAAATTATATTGCAAATAGCGAATGCCCGAATGTCTTCGGCATAATTCGTTATGAAAAAAGTTACGAATGTACGAATCCATTCGAAGCACAATAACGCTCTGCTCTCTGCTTCTCCCTCACCGTGCTGAACTCCCTCTCAAAATGGTGTACAGGGGCGGAGGCTATAGCCGCATGTAAAAAACGAAAGTAAAATACGAGATTTCGAATCGTTACAAATAACCGCTATGTATTTAGAAAAGTACAAATCCATTTGAAGCACATTAGGCATAATAGGCAGCGCCGTTGTGAGAGAGACACGAAAAATTACAAACCCAAAAAAAGTTAGGAAAGTAGGAGTTGTGTCCAGAATCAACGAAAAACAACGTACTCTACCGAAAGTACGAATTATAAATCAACTAAAAATTCAACGAAAAATGTCGCTTGCGAAAATACGAATTAGTCCGAACACGAAAAATCCCGTCTAGCAAAATTACGAATGATTACGAATCGACAGGACCGAAAAGAAACGAACCGAAACTAAACAAATTTTTCCGTTGTGCACAAGAAACGAACCGAAACTAAACTAATTTTTCCGTTGTGCACAAGTCTAATAATCAGACAGATTGGGGTAGGGAGTTTCACTGGATGGGAGAGGCTCGGGAAAAGTCCTGAAGGCGAGAGTGGAAGGAGGTGACAAGGGAGCTAGAGAGCAGGAGGGCTTGGGAGGAATGAAGAGAACGATTAGGCTGGTATTTTGATACTAGGCTAGAGTTGTGGATGGCTTTGTAAGTTGTTAGTATTTTAAATGTAATTTGTTGCGTGAGCAGGAGCCAATGGAGGGATTGACACAGAGGAGTAGCGGACACTGAGCAGTTGGTAAGGTGGATGAGTCTGGCAGCAGAAATGTATTACGACGCCTGCCTTTACACGCACATTAGCTTTAATGGCATCCCAGTCTTAGTCCGTAGGGCTCAATATTGAGTTGACCCACCCTTTGTGTCTATGAGTATGTTTGACCATTCTTCCAAAAGTGCATTTGTGAGGTCAGGCACTGATGTTGGACAAGAAGGCCTGGCTCGCAGTCTCCTCTCTAATTCATCCCAAAGGTTTTCTATCAGTTTGAGGTCAGGACTCTGTGCAGGCCAGCCAAGTTCCTCGACCCCAAACTCACTCATCCATGTCTTTATGGACACCAAACCACCTCCAAGATGACCACTGTCTTGCTAAAGAAGCTGAGGGTAAAGGTGATGGACTGGCCAAGCATGTCTCCAGACCTAAACCCTATTGAGCTTCTGTGGGGCATCAAACGGAAGGTGGAGGAGCGTAAGGGCTCTAACATCCACCAGCTCCGTGATGTCATCATGGAGGAGTGGAAGAGGACTCCAGTGGCAACCTGTGAAGCTCTGGTGAACTACATGCCTAAGAGGGTTAAGGCAGTGCTGGAAAATAATGGTGGCCACACAATGGATGGACATTTTCACTTAGGGGTGTACTCACTTTTGTTGCCAGCGGTTTAGACATTAATGGTTGTGTGCTGAGTTATTTTGAGGGGACAGCAAATATACACTGTTATACAAGCTGTACACTCACTACTTTACATTGTAGGAAAGTGACATTTCTTAAGTATTGTCACATGAAAAGATAGAATAAAATATTTCCAAAAATGTGATGGGTGTACTCACTTTTGTGAGATACTGTGTGTGTGTGTGTGTGTGTGTGTGTGTGTGTGTGTGTGTGTATGTATGTATGTATATGTATATATATATATATATATATATATACACACAGTATGTACCAGATGCCAGATATTGTCCTGAGCAGCTAACAGCCAGAGAAGCAGCTGGCTAAGCATAAATCAACCAGCTTAAACCACCACTTGGGTAAATTTCAGCTCTACCAGCACTGGCTCCCCTGCACAATTTCCTAATTTCGCTCCACATGATTATAAATATAGACACCTGTAAAATATATTAATGCCACATAGCATAATTCCATAAAAAAAAATGGAATTAATTTTCTTAAAATCATAATGCACTTGCATTAAACTCATATAAAAACCTTCATACAAAACAGCCATGTCTTTGTTTCACCAGCTGCGCTTGGATCCTGATCTTGCACTGTGTAATACTCCCGCTGATCAAACCGTTCGGTCACACACGTGGACTGGCTCCTCCCCAATGTGTTTTGTCGATGTGACGACTTCTCCTCCACAAGAGGGAAAGAATGTTTTGATAGAGGGTTTTTTTTTTTTTTAAATATGGCTGCTTATGATATTATTTGATAACACTTGTCACTAGTTTATTGAGTTCAAGTTCGGGATTAAAAGGAGGACTAAAAAGCACAGAGTGGGGATATAAAATAACAAAGAGCATGCTGATAGGAGGAGAGAGCAGAGCACCAAAAAGATGAGCTCATTAGCCTCCTGCTTCTCTTAACAATGTCCAGTCACAGGCTTTGGGAGAGACAAGACTTATATCTGTCACTTAACTGCAAAAAATAAAAAATAAACAAAAAAATCACCACCCCGGCCAGACACGGCTGTGCTGCAAAGCAGACCTGTGAGTAGTTGTTCAAGTTTTTCTTTGCAATATATGTTTTTATAATCCCCTAAATGGCTTATATTACCTGCCCAGAATTACATTTTAGAAGTACTACTTTTTTGTTTAGGCTTCACGATATTCCGCTTCTTCGGGCCGCAAAAGAAAATGATATCCAACAACTGAAAGAGCTTCTGGAAGATGAAAAATGTGACCCATTTCAAAGAGGTGAGTGATAATATTCTACAGAGCAGAAGACACAGGAGGCGTGGCTTAAAGCTGAGCTCCAGACACACAAACATTGATTTATATTTACAGAGGGCATAGAAAAGAATCACTCCCCCTTTAAAATAATCACATTTTGTTGCTTTGCAGCCTGAAATGAAGACATACACCGTTTTTGTTTTATCCAGCTGTATTTACTAGTGCCACTTATAACATCCAAGTGAAAGATATAAAACCAACATGTCAGAAACAAATTCAAATATTCAAAAACAGAATCGCTGAGTTGGAAAAAGGATCATCCCCCCTTATATCAGTATTTTGTTGAACAACCTTTTGCTTTAATTCCAGCCTTTAGTCTGTTGGTATACATCTCCACTATATTTGCACATCTAGACTTTGCAATATTTGCCCACTCTTTAGGTCATTGTCATGTTGGAAGGTAAACCTTTTTCCCATTGACAACTTTCTGGCAGAGGGCAGCAGATTTTCCTCAAGAATTTGATGGTATTTTGCCCCCATCCATTTTTCCTTCTATCCCGACAAGTAGACTTGTGCACAACGGAAAAATTTGTTTAGTTTCTTTTCGGTCCTGTTGATTCGTAATTTTGCTAGACGGGATTTTTCGTGTTCGGACTAATTCGTATTTTCGCAAGCAACATTTTTCGTTGAATCGGAATGATTCGTATTAATGTAAGCCTTATTTTTCGTTGCTTTATAATTCGTACTTTCGGTAGAGTACATTGTTTTTCGTTGATTCTGGACACAACTTCTACTTTCGTAACTTTTTTTGGGTTCGTTGATTCGTAATTTTCTGTGTCTGTCTCACAACGACGCTGCCTATTATGCCTAATGTGCTTCGAATGGATTTGTACTTTTCTAAATACATAGCGGTTATTTGTAACGATTCGAAATCTCGTATTTTACTTTCGTTTTTTACATGCGGCTATAGCCTCCGCCCCTGTACACCATTTTGAGAGGGAGTTCAGCACGGTGAGGGAGAAGCAAAGAGCAGAGCAGAGTGTTATTGTGCTTCGAATGGATTCGTACATTCGTAACTTTTTTCATAACGAATTATGCCGAAGACATTCGGGCATTCGCTATTTGCGATATAATTTATTTCGGATTTGGTTTTATTCGTAATTGCTTTGTTCGGAAATTCGAATGCTTCCGAATGTCCGAAAGTTGCTAAATTCGGACGAATTTCGATTAGTTACCAAGCGAATTGCACAAGCCTACTGACAAGTGCTCCAGTCACTGCTGCAGAGAAACCACTCCATAATAGGATTTTACCACCTCCATGCTTTACTGTAGGAATGGTGTTATTTGGATGATGAGTTGTATTGGATTTCTGCCAGACATATCGTTTGGTGTTGAGGCCAAATAATTCATTCATTTTAGTCTTTCCAACTCAGTGATTCTGTTTTTGAATTTTTTATATTTTTCCTGACATGTTGGTGTTATATCTTTCACTTGGATGTTATAAGTTGCACTAGTAAATACAGATGGTTAAAACAAAAGCTGTGCCTGTCTTCATTTCAGGTTGCAGAGCTACAAAATGTGAATATTTTAAAGGGGGTGATTATTTTCTATATTCCTCAATAGTCACAAAGGATATATATTCACTTGGTGTGTACCAAATGCCTTTACAAACCCAGATATTACATTGTAAAAGTTGTAGTGCCATGTACATAAAAAAAAACTGAAAATATTGGAGCAAAGGAATGCTCCAAATTAATTACAGTAAAAAGTTTTTTACCACAATGTTGTACTTTTTACTGTAATTAATTTGATTCAGATTACCTGGAGGCCCAACCCCCTGCCAGGAGCTGTTTTGAACTTTTTCACCTTGTATTGATTTCACCAATAAAGTCTCTCTTTTTGAAATTATCCAACAGGTGTAGCTGATTCACTTCATTGACCTTCCATTGGAGCATTCCTTTGCTCCAATATTTTCAGTTTTTTTCTAGTGTCACTTTTGGTCACACAAAGCGGATCCCGTCCATTTGGACGAATCACGTTGTTGGTCCAGTTTAAATTTTGCAGTATCGGATTCAGTTAATTTTTTTTTTTTCCTATATGTGCCATGTACATAGCCTGTGCAGAATGCAGAGCTGTGGGAGGGGGCCAAACAGGCTCCACCCACTACAGGCTGCCTGTAGAAAACGACAGAGGGGGGGGGGGGGCGGAGATAAGACCAGTCACCCTGCACAAGGAAAGAGAGCTGCAGTGAGCGGTCTTTATTACAGGAAAAGTCTCAGGCTTGGTTCACACCTAAACCGGCCACGGATCGCACAGCAATGCTGTCTGTCCCTATTCTCTGTTTCAGGGAAGAATCAGGGCAGAATCTTTGCCTGAATTCAGCCTTAAAATGGAGGCAATGTGCACTCCGCAGCCGCCCCGGAGACATGTGAACCGGTCACATTCTCCTGCTATGCGAATTGAAACCCGCATTTAATTCGCAGAGGTGTGAACCCAGCCTCACACTGGATTACGGCACAGATCTGGAATAAATGCACAAAGCGCACCAAGAGTCAAGGAAGAGTAAACATGATGAATGGATTTAGTCAAAATTTGCTGATCCTGGAGTTCAGCTTTAAAGCGACCTCAAAGGAGTGTCTATACTCACCTGTCTAGGGGCCTGTGTGTTCTACCTTCCTCCATTTCCGATCTGTAAAACTCTAGGACATTTGACACTTCTAGGACTGACAGATGCCTGTGTCTACCCGCTGCACAAGGTAGTTTCATGTGAAGCCAATATGTGATTGGCTGATTAGCAATTTGTGTTACCAAGCAATTGAATAGGCGTGCCTAATAAAGTGGCCGGGGAGTGTATGTGTGTGTATGTGTGTATATATATATATATAAATATTTGGGGGGTTCTCAGTAATTTTCTAGCAAAAAAATAAAAATGCAGATTTTTACATTTAGGAGAGGAATGTCATAATTGGCCTGTACTGGAAGTGGTTAATATTAATATTATATATTTGATGCCAGGTCTACTATAAAGAAGCCTGATTATGTTTATTTCAGAATATACATCTATTTTTGTACACACAGGCGCTAAGGGAGAGACGGCTCTTCATGTGGCTGTCCAGTACAAGAACCTGGAGGCTGTGAAGGTTCTTCTAGATGAGGCACCTGAACTGATTAACCAGTCTATGACCTCTGACCTTTATCGCGGTAAGTCTGTAGTTGAATAAGAGTCTGTAGACTGGTCATGTAGATGTGTAAGAGAGTGCTCTGTAGATGTAGACCAGTCTTCATAGGCGTGCGCAGGGGGTGTGCCAGGTGTGCTTGGGCACACCGTAATCACTACATGCAGTCTTGTTTCTCCCCATGTTGCGCCTCACCTGCAGTGCTCCTGGATTCCCTCCTCTCCCCCTGGCTGCTGTGGGGGATGTTTCAGGATGGAGAGCGGTGCAAGGGGCCAGTCAATATGTAATTTACCAGCCCCTTCCTTTCCTAAATGAACACAGTGAACACACTCGCTTACTGTGTTCATTCATAACTGAACCATAGTAAACTGTGTTTACTATGCTGCAATTTGTAAGTGAACAGGAAGCCGCTCAGAACAGAGCCACTCGGCACCATTCATTCACTGTCCAGTACAGCTGAGGCTCCAGAGAAAGGCATGTGTGTTTGAGCCTTTCTCTGCAGCCTCGGCTGTACTGGACAGTGAATGAATGGGAAGTGGGATGCACACCCTAATGCAATAGGCTGCGCACACCTATGCCAGTCTTGTAGCTGTATATGAGGGTGGTCCAGAGGCTGGTCATGTAGCTGTATAAGGGGAGTGGTCCAGAAACTGGTCCTGTAGCTGCATAGGGGTGGTGCAGAGACTGGTCCTGTAGCTGTATAAGAGAGTGGTCCAGAAATTGGTCCTGTAGCTGTATAAGAGGTTGGTCCAGAAATTGGTCCTGTAGCTGTATAAGAGGGTGGTCCAGAGGCTGGTCCTGTAGCTGTATAAGAGGGTGGTCCAGAAACTGGTCCTGTAGCTGTATAAGAGGGTGGTCCAGAAACTGGTCCTGTAGCTGTATAAGAGGGTGGTCCAGAAACTGGTCCTGTAGCTGTATAAAGAGGGTGGTCCAGAAACTGGTCCTGTAGCTGTATAAGAGGGTGGTCCAGAAACTGGTCTCTTAGCTGTATAAGAGGGTGGTCCAGAAACTGGTCTCTTAGCTGTATAAGAGGGTGGTCCAGAAACTGGTCCTGTAGCTGTATAAGAGGGTGGTCCAGAAACTGGTCCTGTAGCTGTATAAGAGGGTGGTCCAGAAACTGGTCCTGTAGCTGTATAAGAGGGTGGTCCAGAAACTGGTCCTGTAGCTGTATAAGAGGGTGGTCCAGAAACTGGTCCTGTAGCTGTATAAGAGGGTGGTCCAGAAACTGGTCCTGTAGCTGTATAAGAGGGTGGTCCAGAAACTGGTCCTGTAGCTGTATAAGAGGGTGGTCCAGAAACTGGTCCTGTAGCTGTATAAGAGGGTGGTCCAGAAACTGGTCCTGTAGCTGTATAAGAGGGTGGTCCAGAAACTGGTCCTGTAGCTGTATAAGAGGGTGGTCCAGAAACTGGTCCTGTAGCTGTATAAGAGGGTGGTCCAGAAACTGGTCCTGTAGCTGTATAAGAGGGTGGTCCAGAAACTGGTCCTGTAGCTGTATAAGAGGGTGGTCCAGAAACTGGTCCTGTAGCTGTATAAGAGGGTGGTCCAGAAACTGGTCCTGTAGCTGTATAAGAGGGTGGTCCAGAAACTGGTCCTGTAGCTGTATAAATGGGTGGTCCAGAAACTGGTCATGTAGCTGTATAAGAGGGTGGTCCAGAAACTGGTCCTGTAGCTGTATAAGAGGGTGGTCCAGAAACTGGTCCTGTAGCTGTATAAGAGGGTGGTCCAGAAACTGGTCCTGTAGCTGTATAAGAGGGTGGTCCAGAAACTGGTCCTGTAGCTGTATAAGAGGGTGGTCCAGAAACTGGTCATGTAGCTGTATAAGAGGGTGGTCCAGAAACTGGTCATGTAGCTGTATAAGAGGGTGGTCCAGAAACTGGTCATGTAGTTGTACAAGAGGGTGGTCCAGAAACTGGTCCTGTAGCTGTATAAGAGGGTGGTCCAGAAACTGGTCCTGTAGCTGTATAAGAGGGTGGTCCAGAAACTGGTCCTGTAGCTGTATAAGAGGGTGGTCCAGAAACTGGTCCTGTAGCTGTATAAGAGGGTGGTCCAGAAACTGGTCCTGTAGCTGTATAAGAGGGTGGTCCAGAAACTGGTCCTGTAGCTGTATAAGAGGGTGGTCCAGAAACTGGTCCTGTAGCTGTATAAGAGGGTGGTCCAGAAACTGGTCATGTAGCTGTATAAGAGGGTGGTCCAGAGGCCGGTCCTGTAGCTGTATAAGAGGGTGGTCCAGAAACTGGTCATGTAGCTGTATAAGAGGGTGGTCCAGAAACTGGTCATGTAGCTGTATAAGAGGGTGGTCCAGAAACTGGTCATGTAGTTGTACAAGAGGGTGGTCCAGAAACTGGTCCTGTAGCTGTATAAGAGGGTGGTCCAGAAACTGGTCCTGTAGCTGTATAAGAGGGTGGTCCAGAAACTGGTCCTGTAGCTGTATAAGAGGGTGGTCCAGAAACTGGTCCTGTAGCTGTATAAGAGGGTGGTCCAGAAACTGGTCCTGTAGCTGTATAAGAGGGTGGTCCAGAAACTGGTCCTGTAGCTGTATAAGAGGGTGGTCCAGAAACTGGTCCTGTAGCTGTATAAGAGGGTGGTCCAGAAACTGGTCATGTAGCTGTATAAGAGGGTGGTCCAGAAACTGGTCCTGTAGCTGTATAAAAGGGTGGTCCAGAAACTGGTCCTGTAGCTGTATAAGAGGGTGGTCCAGAGGCCGGTCCTGTAGCTGTATAAGAGGGTGGTCCAGAAACTGGTCCTGTAGCTGTATAAGAGGGTGGTCCAGAAACTGGTCCTGTAGCTGTATAAGAGGGTGGTCCAGAAACTGGTCATGTAGCTGTATAAGAGGGTGGTCCAGAAACTGGTCATGTAGCTGTATAAGAGGGTGGTCCAGAAACTGGTCCTGTAGCTGTATAAGAGGGTGGTCCAGAAACTGGTCCTGTAGCTGTATAAGAGGGTGGTCCAGAAACTGGTCATGTAGCTGTATAAGAGGGTGGTCCAGAAACTGGTCCTGTAGCTGTATAAAAGGGTGGTCCAGAAACTGGTCCTGTAGCTGTATAAGAGGGTGGTCCAGAGGCCGGTCCTGTAGCTGTATAAGAGGGTGGTCCAGAGGCCGGTCCTGTAGCTGTATAAGAGGGTGGTCCAGAAACTGGTCCTGTAGCTGTATAAGAGGGTGGTCCAGAAACTGGTCATGTAGCTGTATAAGAGGGTGGTCCAGAAACTGGTCATGTAGCTGTATAAGAGGGTGGTCCAGAAACTGGTCATGTAGCTGTATAAGAGGGTGGTCCAGAAAGTGGTCATGTAGCTGTACAAGAGGGTGGTCCAGAAAGTGGTCATGTAGTTGTACAAGAGGGTGGTCCAGAAACTGGTCCTGTAGCTGTATAAGAGGGTGGTCCAGAAACTGGTCCTGTAGCTGTATAAGAGGGTGGTCCAGAGGCCGGTCCTGTAGCTGTATAAGAGGGTGGTCCAGAAACTGGTCCTGTAGTTGTATAAGAGGGTGGTCCAGAGGCCGGTCCTGTAGCTGTATAAGAGGGTGGTCCAGAGGCCGGTCCTGTAGCTGTATAAGAGGGTGGTCCAGAGGCCGGTCCTGTAGCTGTATAAGAGGGTGGTCCAGAGGCCGGTCCTGTAGCTGTATAAGAGGGTGGTCCAGAGGCCGGTCCTGTAGCTGTATAAGAGGGTGGTCCAGAGGCCGGTCCTGTAGCTGTATAAGAGGGTGGTCCAGAGGCCGGTCCTGTAGCTGTATAAGAGGGTGGTCCAGAGGCCGGTCCTGTAGCTGTATAAGAGGGTGGTCCAGAGGCCGGTCCTGTAGCTGTATAAGAGGGTGGTCCAGAGGCCGGTCCTGTAGCTGTATAAGAGGGTGGTCCAGAGGCCGGTCCTGTAGCTGTATAAGAGGGTGGTCCAGAGGCCGGTCCTGTAGCTGTATAAGAGGGTGGTCCAGAGGCCGGTCCTGTAGCTGTATAAGAGGGTGGTCCAGAGGCCGGTCCTGTAGCTGTATAAGAGGGTGGTCCAGAGGCCGGTCCTGTAGCTGTATAAGAGGGTGGTCCAGAGGCCGGTCCTGTAGCTGTATAAGAGGGTGGTCCAGAAACTGGTCATGTAGCTGTATAGGAAGGTATTCCAAAGATTGGTTCTCAAGCTATATAAGGGGGTGGTCCAGAGGCGGGTCCTGTAGCTGTATAAGAAGTTGGTCTGTAGACTGAATGAACAACTTGAAAAACAAGGCCCATCATTTAATTAAAAAAATATATATTATAACTATTATTATTAACAGCAGTAGTAACAATACATATTATTAGTATTATTATTGTTGTTTTCTTTAGTATTATTGTTTGATAGATTCAATTTCCTTTTCAGGTCAGACTGCCCTACACATTGCTGCCGTCAACCAGAACATGAACCTAGTTAGTGCTCTGATCCACAGAGGCGCCGATGTCAGATCTCCAAAAGCTACCGGAAGTTTCTTTGCGCTGAATCACAAAAACCTGTTTTATTTTGGTGGGTTTTTCATCAGGTGATCAAATATTTTCAGCACTCGCCTTTAAAGGGGAACTCTTTACTGCAACTGTTCTCATATATATATATATATATATATATATATATATATATACACTATATTACCAAAAGTATTGGGACACCTGCCTTTACACACACATGAACTTTAATGACATCCCATCCTTAGTCCATAGGGTTCAATATTGAGTTGGCCCACCCTTCTGGGAAGGCTGTCCACAAGGTTTAGGAGTGTGTCTATGGGAATGTTTGACTATTCTTATAGAAGCACATTTGTGAGGTCAGACACTAATGTTGGATGAGAGCCTGGCTCGCAGCCTCTGGTCTAATCCATCCCAAAGATGTTCTATCAGGTTGAGGTCAGGACTCTGTGCAGGCCAGTCAAGTTCCTCCACCTCAAACTCGCTCAGCCATGTCTTTATGGACCTTGCTTTGTGCACTGGTACGCAGTCATGTTGGAACAGGAAGAGGCCATCCCCAAACTGTTCCCACAAAGTTGGGAGCATGAAATTGTCCAAAATGTCTTGTTATGCTGAAGCCTTAAGAGTTCCCTTCACTGGAACTAAGGGGCCAAGCCCAACCCCTGAAAAACAACCCCACACCATAATCCCCCCCCTCCACCAAATGATTTGGACCAGTGCACAATGCAAGGTCCATAAAGACATGGATGAGCGAGTTTGGGGTGTAGGAACTTGACTGGCCTGCACAGAGTCCTGACCTCAACCTGATAGAACATCTTTGGAATGAATTAGAGCAGAGACTGCGAGTCAGGCCTTCTGATCCAACATTAGTGCCTGACCTAACAAATGCACTTCTGGAAGAATGGTTAAACATTCCCATAGACACACTCCTAAACCTTGTGGACAGCCTTCCCAGAAGTTTTGAAGCTGTTATAGCTGCAATGGGTGGGCCAGACTAAGACTGGGATGGGATGGGTGGGCCAAACCAAGACTGGGATGCCATTAGGGTTCATGTGTGTGTAAAGGCAGGTGTCCCAATACTTTTGGTAATATAGTGTATATAAAAATGTGTGTGTGTGTGTGTGTGTGTGTGTGTGTGTGTGTGTGTGTATATATATATATATATATATATATATATATATATATATATATATATCACACACACAATGTATGTATACATATATGTGTGTGTATATATAGGTGCAGCTCATAAAATTAGAATAGCAGCTAGTGAAAACTCAAAATTTAGTATCTAGAAAATTTGCATATTACATATGACCAATAAAAAAAAAGGATTTTTAATACATACATGTTGGCTTACTGAAAAGGATGTCCATGTACAGTATAGTATGCTCTCAATATTTGGTCGGGGCTCCTTTTTGCATGAATTACTGCATCAATGCGGCGTGGCATGGAGGCGATAAGCCTGTGGAACTGCTGAGGTGTTTTGGAAGCCCAGGTTGCTTTGATAGCGGCCTTCAGCTCGTCTGCATTGTTGGGTCTGGTGTCTCTCATCTTCCTCTTGACAATACACCACAGATTCTCTATGGGGTTTAGGTCAGGTGAGTTTTCTGGTCAATCAAGCACAGTGATACCATGATCATTAAACCAGGTATTGGTACCCGTGGCAGTGTGGGAAGGTGCCTGCCGGAAAGTCCTGCTGGAAAATGAAATCAGCATCTCCATAAAGCTGGTCAGCAGAGGGAAGCATAAAGTGCTCTATAATTTCCTGGTAGAGGGCTGCACTGACTTTGGACTTGATAAAACACAGTGGACCAACACCAGCAGATGACATGGCTCCCCAAATCATCACTGACTGTGGAAACTTCACACTGGACCTCCTGCAACTTGGATTCTGTGCTCTTCCTCCAGACTCTGGGACCCTGATTTCCAAATGAAATGCCACATTTTCCACAGTCAGTGATGATTTGGGGAGCCATGTCATCTGCTGGTGTTGGTCCACTGTGTTTTATCAAGTCCAAAGAGCGCAGCCCTCTACCAGGAAATTATAGAGCATTTCATGCTTCCCTCTGCTGACCAGCTTTATTGAGATGCTGATTTCATTTTCCAGGAGGACTTGGCACCTGCTCACATTGCCACGATTACCAATACCTGCTTTAATGATCATGGTATCACTGTGTTTGATTGGCCAGCAGACAGGCCTAATCTAAATGGGATCTAAACCCCATAGAGAATCTGTGGGGTATTGCTAAGAGCGGCCGAGAATCTCGTCGCAAAAAAAACTTAGTTTTTCTCGACGGGTTTCATGTCAAGCTTTCCTTGCATACACACTGTCAATCCAAAATCTCGTCGGTCTAAAAGCGTGGTGACGTACAACACGTACGACGGCAGTATAAAGGGGAAGTTCAATTCTCATGGCGCCACCCCTTGGGCTGCTTTTGCTAATCTCGTGTTGCCGCGTGTTAGTAAAAGTTTGGGAAGAGACGATTCGCGCTTTTCAGACTTCGTGCTTTCAGTTCGTTTTCTGCGGTTCAGTTGGTGCTTGTGGGTTCGTATTTTGTCTTTCAGGGCGAGTAGTCAGGTCGTATCTGTTTTTCAGTGCGTTCTTGTCCACTCGTTTCTGATTTTCAGGTCGTTCTTCATAGGCCTTGCTGTACTTCAGTGCGTTCTGTTTAGTTCGTTCTGATCAGACGACCGTTTTCTAGCCATGTTGCGGATACGTTCTCGTCGTAGAGATCGTGTTGTGCATCGTCTTTGTGTTTTTGTTGGTCTTCTTGTCTTGGACCAAGACGAGTCCATGAACAGGGTGAGGAGGAGTTCATGGACCAATAATTGGTTGCTCCAGCGGGACCAATTCTCTCACATGCCTTTGCTGCGGGAGATCGTGGAGAATAATCCTGAGGACTCTAGGAATTTTCTTCGGATGTCTGACCCCGTTTTTCAGCATCTGTTGGCTTTGGTGTCCCCCTATATCACCAGGCAGGACACCGTTATGCGGGAAGCCATCAGTGCTGAGCAGAGGCACATGCCACCCTCCAGCAGCCCCCAACCCCTGATGAGGGCTATGTGGTATTGGTCGGCATGAAAATGGGTCAGATGCCAACGGGACAACGGCTACTATGTGAGGCCCTGCTCATTTCCCTTTTAATGAGACTCCGACGAGAAAAAAGACCGCAGGTCTTCTTTTTTCTCGTCGAGATTTTGGCCAGTTTTCTCGACGAGAAAGCATACACACAAACGGTTTTCTCGGCAAAAAAGCTCTCCCAACAGTTTTCTTGTCGTTTCTTGAGAAAACCGGTCATGTGTACGTGGCTTTAGATGAGACACCACACCCAATAATGAAGACGAGCTGAAGGCCACTATCAAAGCAACCTGGGCTTCTATAACACCTCAGAAGTACCATGGGCTAATCGCATTCATGCCATGCTGCATTGATGCAGTAATTCATGCAACTCAATACTTGGTTGGGGCTCCTTTTGCATGAATTATAGTTGACTGAGCAATAGTTTGGCTCAGAAGGATTGTGTTCAAATTATACCTCCTGTTTTAGTTCAGCTGGTTGCATGATTTTCCCCCTGACGGTGGGTGTCGCTGTCGCCACTGGTCAGGGTTGGAAAGGCAAAAGGCTGGATGCATTGGGTATCTCTTTCCCAGAAGCAGCCCAGGGGGCGTGGTCAGCCCACTGTGCATTCTGGGAGAGGGTACTTAAGGGACAGACACTATTTTGTGGGGTTCGTTCGTGGGTGTTGGGCGCCACCCGTATCCCAACCTGAGGGCCCTCCTGGCCTCAGGGATGTGCTGGCAGTTTCCGCCTCGGGGCCACGTTGGCCTGAGGCTCCGTTACGGAGATGTAGGCCCAGGAGTTGCTGGGGCCTACTGATCCAGGGATGATCCTGTGTCGCCTTGCCTGTGGGCAGGGACCGAGCAATTGAGTCCTCAATTGGAGGATGTAAATTCTGCCTCACAGTGCTGCCGGAACGGCTGAAAGATCCTGGCACTGAGAGCTGTGTTCTTTTAATTCAGAAGGTAACCCAGTGAGTGGTTGCACAAGTCTGTGGCACAGACTATTGAGCAAATTCTACTTTCACAAGTCTGTGGCAGAGACTATCTGTGATCGAGCTACGCCCCGAATGCTAGGCCCGAGAGAGTGTTCAAAGTTTATCCAGTAGGTCCATTTTACAGCAAAACTCTGTTGAATTATATATTTTTTTCTAATGTGCTTTGCAGGTGAACATATCCTCACCTTTGCAGCTTGTGTAGGTGATGCGGAAATTGTCAAACTACTTCTAGATAATGGAGCGGATCTGCGGGCCCAAGATTGCTGGGGTGAGTATATTGTTTTTAAAGCTCAACTTTGGGCTATTTTTGTATATTATGGTTCTCTAGCATGGTCCTCAGTCTTCTGGGATTAGTGACACCCAGCATATGTTGGCCATTCTGTGATTGCAGAGCATCAAGGGCCCGCCCCTGAGGAGGCATGACTATGATGGTCTGCATTCAGTGTATTGATGCAGAGAGCTGTGCTGACTCCATCACTTCGGTGCCGCTTTCTGCATCACTGAGGGAGAAGATCAGAAGAGGAAAAAGACCCAGTGTGCTACCTAACTAGCCTGAGGCTATCCAAAAAAGATTTATTCATAAAAGAAAAAAAGCATAGTATACACAAGGAGGGTGCCTCCAGGAGGGGGGAAGAGACCACAGATGGGGGGAACCTGGCGCTTTAACAAACCTACAGGATGAAAAGATGTTGGACAATCATTAAGGCACATCTAAAAAAACACTGCAACTTCATTAACATTAGAAAGTAGATTCAAGTTGCCTTAAGTTGTGTAATCAACTGCAGCCAGAATTCAATGAATACCTCACAAGGTCACTGTGGGTTTACATCCTGAGTGCTGTGATGTGTTATCTCCTAAGTCTATGCTTTATGAGTCACTCATCACTAGGGATGAGCTTGGACGTGTTTGGATTCAATACAAACCCATGTGAGCCAGCCTGCCAGAAAGCCCTCACTGTACTGGATCGATCATTTGCGGCGGAGGCGTTCCCTGCTACACAGCGGTGTATATACAGTACATGCCCCTTGAAATTATGCGGCTCCAGGTTGGGAAATGCAGATGATTGGCTCAGTACAGTTGACAGCTTCCTGGTGGGCTCACTAACATAGGTTTGGACTAGGATTACTGTACGTCCTACACATCGCACACCCTGTGTTAAAGCCCAACCCCAGTTCCACAGCCCTTCCCTTTCTCCCTGCTGGACTCTCACAGCATATGTTTTTATTTTTTCCATTTTTTTTTTATTTATACTTATCTTTTCCAATGTCTATAGGCCAGTTACGTGATGTGCTGGGTCTTCTTCTTCAAATCTTCTCTGGTCCAAGGCCATCCTATGCTTATGCAAAGAGCAATGTTGCTCAATACAATATGAATGGATTGCACCATGGTGACACCTCCTTAGGGCCATGATGACCATTGGTTCATGGTATTTCCTCAGTCATCTGCGTTAAATGCTTCAATTGTTGAAAAAGTTAAGGGAGGGTGCTAGTGAGAAGTGGTGTAAGATACCTGGACATTCATTCCATTCCTCACCTCCAGTGCACATCAGCCAGCATAGATATCACTAGTTGTCCGCTCTTCACACTCCAGCACTTGTCCGTTACCGATGGACACCAATGGTGTCAAAATGAGCAAAAAAAACCCTGAGCATGTGTGGACCTTCTATTGGGAACATGAGCTCATTTTGAGACGTTGTCTACTCACACATTACAGAATCTGGATCCCCAGCCTCATGTACACTCCATCCCTACCTTCCATTATCAAAAACTTGGACCTCTCCTCAGGAAAAGAGAAGAATACTGTGAAACCTCAAGACTAGTAACCCTCCATGCTCCACGAGAGATTTAAGATGATGCTTAAAAAAAAAGTTATCAAATTTGTTTAAAAAAAATCATAAAAATGGTTTCATTAATTTTTATTCAAATCATTTACCCTTTGTGTTTATCAACAGGTAACACGGTTCTGCACATTCTCATTCTACAACCCAATGCAAATCTTTTGTGTCAAATGTTTGACTTCCTGTTGTCCCAGGATTGCAAACCTCATGAGAAGCGTCTAAATGAGATCGCCAACAGACAGGGACTCACTCCACTGAAGTTGGCTGCTGTTGAAGGAAATGTGGTGGTGAGTAAATGCTCTGTTTTAAAGGGGACCTGTATTGTGGAAGTTTTGCCTGAAAAAGGCAGACAGAAGGGAACATTCACTGGTGAACAGCAGATGGTAGCAGAGCAGATCTCAGCCAAACTGACAGTGTCTGTTTTGAGGGGCAGATGGTCCGTCGATCCCAAGTAGGGAGGTTTCCAGGAGAAGTGGCATATTCCCTACACATCTGGAACATTTCCCTGCTGATATTATTGTCCCTGACAGATGGGTGACCTGTCCCTACACTAAATGTGCAGCAAACTCAGGCGCTATGGTCTTAAATAGACTCTGCCTGACCCAAGGTGGCCCCCATAGTTACATGGGCTGTCAGCATCCAACAAGATTGCTGCCCCAGTGACCCAGGAAACCATAGAGGAACCATGTTTCTCCTGACTTCCTCTCCCTCTGCACTGACGCTGCAGTTGAGCACTACCTGCAGTGGAGAAAATAGACTACACCTTCCTACATGCAGCTGATCTTATTCCCATTATTGTCTTGCCATGCCTTGTTCTGAAGTGGGTCGATGTGTGTATTTGGCCATTTTGGCAGATGGGCAGGGCTTTATTTCCTTGTGTCAAACCTGACCCACCCCTTAATAATTGATTGGTTTGAGAATGTTCAAGAAATAGCATAAGGGATAAAAGAAGCACCAATCTACAGAATAAAGCAGCTGGGTCCTTGCATTACAGGTCCTCAGTTACAGGTTCCTCTCCATCAAAGAGAATGGTAAGTCGCACAACAGGTACATCTTCAAATCTCACTCCAAATCTGGTGAGACTGGCAGTCAGTGTCAAGTCTCTGATGTGAGGCCGAGTAGCAGAGAGGGCGCCCCTTGCGGCCGAGTGCAGCACAGCCCTGAAGATGACACAGGGGGTGTGGTGCCCACAGAAGCACGGGTTGCCTGGTAGGTAGTACTGGTTGCCAGGAACTTGGTAGGACAGGCAGACTGCAGGACAGCAGGCGTGCTTAGGAGGTCCAAAGGGTAAGGACCAGTGGAATGTTCCGATAACAGGGTCAAAGCCAGGCCAGGGGGTCAAACACAGCAAGACAGTCCGAGAACACAGCAGAGCTGAGTCTTAGCACAGAAGACAAGGTAAGCGGAGTCCGTTAGCCAGGCCGGGGTCAGGTATACGCTAGGAAGTCAACAGGAGCAGGTCAGGCAAGCCGGGTTTGGTACACAGGAGATCAGACAGGCAGGAGATGCAAGACACAGGAACACAGGAGAAGCTGACGATAATCCAGCAAATGCAGACACTAGCAGACTTCCTTATATAGGCCCATGTGACCTGCTTGTAGAGATACTGGGTCCTAGAGCCCTTCTCCTGCCAGAGATGCTGGGTCCTAAAGTCCTTCGCCTGCTGTTGGTTCCCTGACAGTGCCCCCCCCCCCCAAGGGGCAGCCTCCGGATGCCCACCCGGGCCCATCTTTCAGGGTATCTGGCACGGAATCTCTGGAGAAGTCTAGGAGCATGTATGTTGCCTGCAGGTTCCCAAGAATTCTCTTCTGCTGGATAACCCTTCCATTTAATAAGAAATTGAATAGTCCTACCTCTTTTGCGACAGTCCAGGATGGATTCTACCTCGAATTCGGCTTCATCTCCCACTGAGACTGGAGGCGGAGGGTCTTCTTCTCTTCCTGGAAAAGGACTAGAGACAACAGATTTAAGAAGAGAAACGTGAAACACAGGATGCACTTTATACGAACTTGGTAGTAACAGTTCAAAAGCTACTGGGTTAATTTTTCGTTTAATTTCGAATGGACCGATAAATCTTGGACCCAATTTCCGGGAGGGGCAAGGAAGCCTGAGATTTGCTGAAGAGAGCCAGACCTTATCTCCAACCTCAAAGCTAGGACTCTCTCCTCTCCTCTTGTCATATTGTTTCTTGTAGTCCTCTTGCGCTTTCTGCATGGTTATCCGGAGGGTTTGATAATTAGCCTGAATGGAGCTTATCCTGTCTTGAACTGCTGGAACTGAGGCTTCCGGAATGACATTAGGTAGAAATGAAGGATGGAAACCGTAGTTGGCCCAAAACGGAGATTGATTGGTGGTTGAGTGTACTGCATTGTTGTAAGCAAACTCCGCACAAGGGAGTAGAGAGATCCAGTCGTCCTGGGAGAAGGAGCAGAAGCAACGCAAATATTGTTCTAAGGTCTGGTTGGTCCTTTCAGTTTGACCGTTGCTTTGGGGGTGATAGGCTGAGGACAGGCACACCTTGATAGTGCTTTGCAGAGCTCTCTCCAGAACCGGGAGGTGAATTGTACCCCTCTATCAGACACAATGCTGTCAGGAAGGCCATGGAGCCTGACTATCTCCCTTATGAAAATTTTTGCTGTTTCTGCAGCAGAAGGAGTTCCTGCCATGGGCAAGAAGTGCGCCATTTTGGATAGACTGTCCACAACTACCAGGATTGTTGTAGATTCTTCGGATGGGGGCAACTCTACTATAAAGTCCATAGATATATTTCTCCATGGTTGTTCTGGCACTGGCAGAGGACGTAACAGACCCCACGACTTGACGTTGGACCCTTTATTTCGCTGGCAGGTAGTGCAGGAGCTAACAAACTCCCTGCAATCAGATTTCAAGGTAGGCCACCAGAAGGATCGTTGGATAAGATCCGTAGTTTTCCGCACTCCGAAGTGGCCAGCGAGTTGGTGGTCATGCAAGGTCTTCAGTACCTGTATTCGGGTTTGTTGCGGAACGAAGATCTTGTCCTGATGCCAGAGGTACCCTTCCTGGTTTCTTAGAGAGGATGCTTCTGGTTCCTGGCATTGGAGGGAAGCCTGTTCAAGAGAAGATCTTAGATCGGGTTGGATCAGAAGAAAGTTCTGAGGTGACAGGATTGTACTAGATATTGTCTTCTCCGGAGTATCGGGAAACATTCGGGATAAAGCATCGGCCTTTCCGTTCTTGGAGCCGGGACGGTAGGTGATGTGGAAGTTGAACCTTGAAAAGAACAGAGCCCAGCGGGCTTGACGGGGTCTCAGACGTTTGGCAGTACGGAGGTATTCGAGGTTCCGATCTGTAAATATTATTATGGGGTGAGCAGACCCCTCAAGAAGGTATCTCCACTCCTCTAAGGCTGTTTTAATGGCCAAGAGCTCGCGGTCTCCTACATCATAGTTCCTCTCGGGCTGGCTCATTTTCCGCGAGGAGAAGGCCACAGGGTGAAGCAAGGACTTGGGTCCCTGGCGTTGTGAAAGGACTGCCCCTGTAGCTACTTCTGAGGCATCGACCTCCAAGATGTATGGCAGGGCAGGCTCAGGGTGTTGAAGGATTGGTGCAGAGGTAAACAATAACTTTAGTCTCTCGAAAGCAGTTTGGGCTTCGGAGGTCCACTGGAAACGGGTATGTAAGCGGGTCAACTGGGTAATGGGTGAGATGATGGAGGAGAAGTTTCTTATAAACCTCCTATAGAAGTTCGCAAAGCCCACAAACCTTTGCACCACTTTCTTATCTGATGGAGTTGGCCAATCCAGGATTGCCTGCACTTTCTGTGGATCCATAGCTACACCGCCCGTGGAGATGATCAGTCCTAGGAATTGTATTGATTTCTTCTCGAAGTCACACTTTTCCGCTTTCACATAAAGTCCATGTTTTCTTAGTGTGAGCAGCACTGTCTTTACATGGGTCCAGTGGAGCTCCAAAGTAGCCGAAAATATGAGAATGTCATCCAGATAGATGATGACGAAGTAGTCAAGATATTCCCGGAAAATATCGTTGACGAAGTGCTGAAACGTCGCCGGGGCATTACAGAGCCCAAAGGGCATTACAAGATACTCGAAGTGTCCGAACCTTGTTCTGAATGCTGTCTTCCATTCATCGCCCTCACGGATCCGAACAAGGTTATAGGCACCCCGGAGGTCGAGCTTGGTAAATACTTGGGCCGTACGGAATCTCTGGAAAAGTTCAGGAACTAATGGCAGTGGGTAGCGATTCTTTATTGTGATTTTATTGAGCTCCCTATAAATCCACGCATGGTCTTAAAGACTTGTCTTTCTTCTCGACAAAAAAAGATTCCGGCACCGGCAGGAGAGGAGGAAGCTCGGATGAAGCCCTTAGCCAAATTTTCATCGATATATTGTCGCAGAGTTCCCAATTCCATTTCAGAGAGAGGGAATATTCGTCCAAATGGAATCTCGGCCCCTGGAAGTAATTCTATTGGACAGTCATATGGCCGATGTGGTGGTAGAACGTCAGCTTTTTTCTTATCAAAGACATCCAGGAATTCTTGGTATGCCTGGGGTATATTCTGGTTAGTGGTAGATACAGGGTGGACTGTCAAGCAACTGGTAATGTCTCTGGGTTCAGGAATAAAGCAATTCTGCTGGCAATAGGGAGAGGTGAACAGGACCTCCTTCTTGATCCAATTGATCTGAGGGTTGTGGGCTTGGAGCCATGGAATTCCTAGGATAACTGGAGACATAGGCGAGCTTAGAGCGTCAAAGCGTATGAATTCCTGATGGCCATCAGGAGTGGTGATAAGCAGAGGGACAGTCTCCTGGGTAACAGGGCCAGAACTAGGCAATGTGCCATCGGCCAGGCGGACTTCAAGTCCCTGTTTCTTTTGGAGGAGGGGCAACTTCAGGTTTCTCACCAGGTTCAAGTCCACAAAGCAGCTGCATGCTCCAGAATCAATAATGGCCTGCAGCCGGATCTCTTCTTTTCCAAATTGCAGCGTAATGGGTAGCACTAGGTGTGAAGGAGAAGCTCCGGAAACCTGGAAATACACCGGAGGGTAGGAAGGTGGCTTCTTGGGCCTTCTGGGGCAGTTATGCAAGAAATGTCCGCTTCCTCCACAATAGAGGCAGAGCCTTGATTGCATACGATGACGCCTTTCATCAGGGGTTAATGCGGAACGTAGCAGGCCGATTTGTCTAGGAACTGGGATAGGAGTACCAGTTGGAGCAGGCACTGATGAAGTGGAAACCTTAGGCGGCATCATGGCGGGCCTGGAGGACTGAGCTCGTTCGGACTGTCTCTCACGTAAACGTCGATCCAGCTGGATGGATGACTGGATGAGATCCTCAAGTGTAGTGGGGACCCCAATCCTGGCCAGCTCATCTTTCAGAGACTCAGAAAGTCCTAAGCGGAACTGGTGCTTGAGGGCAGCCTCGTTCCAGCCTGTGTCTGCAGACCACCGACGGAAGTCCACGGTATAGTCCTCCACTGGTCGACTACCCTGCTGTAGTGAATGCAGAGCGGCTTCGGCGGTGGCTGTACGCTGGGGGTCCTCGTAGAGTTGCGACATGGCTGCCAGGAATGTGTCCACTGTGTTAATGACTGGGCTTCTTTGTTCCCATAAACTGTGGGCCCAGGTCTGGGGTTCATTAGATAGCAGGGAGATGAGGAACCCGACCTTAACAGTTTCTAAAGCAAAAGTCCGGGGCTGCAAGGATAGGTACAATAGGCAGGCATTCCTGAAGGATCTAAACTTTCTTCGATCCCCGGAAAACCGTTCAGGGACAGGAACACGGGGTTCTGGAGGAGGGAGCACCATCGTAGGAGCCACAGAGGAACGTACGTGGGTGGAACTGGGAGAAGCTGGGACCGGGTCCGCAGAAGCAGATGACTCTGACAGGTGTTGCAATCTCTCCTCTAGCTGGAGGTATCCTTCTTGCAGTGTCTGGATTGCTTGGGTCAGAGTAGCGGCCTGTTGACATAATGCCTCTAACGGGGACGCACCTCTGCCGGCCTCAGACATGGCTGGATTATACTGTCAAGTCTCTGATGTGAGGCCGAGTAGCAGAGAGGGCGCCCCTTGCAGCCGAGTGCAGCACAGCCCTGAAGATGACACAGGGGGTGTGGTGCCCACAGAAGCACGGGTTGCCTGGTAGGTAGTGCTGGTTGCCAGGAACTTGGTAGGACAGGCAGACTGCAGGACAGCAGGCGTGCTTAGGAGGTCCAAAGGGTAAGGACCAGTGGAATGTTCCGATAACAGGGTCAAAGCCAGGCCAGGGGGTCAAACACAGCAAGACAGTCCGAGAACACAGCAGAGCTGAGTCTTAGCACAGAAGACAAGGCAAGCGGAGTCCGTTAGCCAGGCCGGGGTCAGGTATACGCTAGGAAGTCAACAGGAGCAGGTCAGGCAAGCCGGGTTTGGTACACAGGAGATCAGACAGGCAGGAGATGCAAGACACAGGAACACAGGAGAAGCTGACGATAATCCAGCAAATGCAGACACTAGCAGACTTCCTTATATAGGCCCATGTGACCTGCTTGTAGAGATGCTGGGTCCTAAAGTCCTTCGCCTGCTGTTGGTTCCCTGACAGTCAGTGGCAGCAGTGCCTTAGATCTCACAGAGAAGATATGTAAATATAATGTTGTAGCACAGAAGAGCTTAGGTACTCTCATCGGGAAGTGCTCTGCTATTTTTCAGGAGGAGGAAAATACATATATATTGTAGGACACTGCTTAGATACAATTAACATTCTAGATTTCCCTGTTACATAGCAATTCTTCAATTTTTTAGTTGGATGGACTCAGATGTAGATGTCCTCAATGAATTGCAGTTTGAGAGGCTCGGGATACATGGCAGCAAGCCACAGCTAGACTTCAGCTCTAAATTAAAATTATATATATATATATATATATATAGTGTGCGTGTGTGTTTTTGTTCTGTGTCCGGTTTGGAGAAATTCAGTTGTAAATTTTTCACATTATTCTTGTAGCCAGCAAAAAAAAAAAACAGAGATTCTTGCTGGTGTTGGGTTTAAATGGTGAATAAAAATGTTCTGGCAGATGTTCCAGCACTTGATTCAGAAGAAACGAAAAACCCAATGGACATTTGGCCCAGTTACTACCGTGATGTATGACATGTCGGAGATCGATACATGGGAAGGACAATCCATACTGGAGTTGATTGCATCATCAAACAAGAGCCAGGTGAGTAAAAAAATATATATATTTCATTACATTTGGTCCTCCATATTGTAAGTTATGTCTAGATGATGCAGAGACAGGAGAGACTCCCTCCCCAACTGCTCCCCTTTCGGAATGGTTTCTAGACTGGGAGCCTCTTTCCAAAGAGTCAGCTGCTCAATTTGTTGCATTGATCCAATCCATAAGAAATCATGTTTTTTTTTTTCCTTTTTTTTTTTTAGGCTAACAAAATATTAAACATTTCACCTATAAAAGAGCTGTTACTGAAGAAGTGGCAGAAAACCGGGCGCCCATACATATGGATCTTATCTATAATTTATCTGATATATATGGTTTGTGTGTCCCTCTGTTGTGCCAACCGACCTATCAAACCGCGAGAAGACAATAAGACCAATCCAATGGACATTACCTTGTTTGTTCAGAAAACCCTACAAGTGAGACAATACAGATATCCCTGTCTGAATTTTCTGTGTACAAAGCAAAAATCAATCAACTAGATGGGCAATGTGAATATTTGTTATATGAAATCAGTACTGAAATACAGCGGATGTTGCTGCTGACATCATTCTGAAATATGAATAAAGAAGCTAAATGGTGGGACTTTATATGAAGCACTATATATATATATATATATATTGTGCAGGACTAGCATCAAGTGTAGAGCTTGAAGGACACCGCCACTCGCTGGTTCTTCTTTTTAAGGGTTGTTTGCCCATTTTTTTTAAAAGAAGTTCAAAACAAAATCAAAAGGTTTTCCCTCGCAGGGGTTTCAGTACTCCTTTTCAACAACAAAATGACATTCAGCCTCCTGGCTTATACATACAGCAGTGCTGCTCAGGCCTTCCACTTCAGGCTCTTGTCTTTCTCCTATAGACTATTCCATCTGCAACACCGTCCATTTGGATAGCAGCCCCTTGCTGCTCTGACCCTCAGACCTGGGTCTCTGGCTTCCACTGTGCACACAAGCACTCTATGGCTTCCCCAGTGCACACCTGCACTCGTCGGGAGGGTGGGGCCCAGAATGCTGGTCCTGACTCTACTATATGGCCCACACACACCTGAACAATCAGTGTGCAGTTGAGTCTCAAAACCCGGATCCAGGACTGAGGATTTCATCCCACCCGGATCTCTAAGAAATCCCCAAGCTCCGGGTCCCAAAGTGGATTTTAGTAAATCATGAGGAAACTGAAAAGCCAGTTTCCTCCCAAACAAGCAAATACCCTGGAGCCCCTCAACCTGCCTGGTTGAGAATCCTGTATTCATACACTGGTGGGGTACCACACTACCACATACCCTCCCCCTTTGTTTCGATCCGGAAGGAGGAACACCAGCACCCATCATTATGGTTGGGACACCTCTGTGCTGGCTGTCAGCCACGTAGGCCCAACCTTTTTTCCGGGTGCGCTTCCAGGTATGTCCCACCCTGGATCTTAACAAGGTCCTATATTTCCCTATACTCAGCCTTCTCCCTCTTCTTTTGGGGTTCCATAAGCACTGCCTCTCCTGAAATGTTAACAGGGCACCCCTGGTCTTTCTACCAACCCTTCTGCCTCCACACTTCAGGTTCCCAGGTTTCCCAATACCTTTGGACACCACACTGTCATGTACCTTTAACAAACTATTTGGTTCATCATTGACAGACATATTCAAACCAACATTACACCTCTCAACGTTGCACAGATCACCAATGCCTTTTTTTTTCAGCATTTGCTAGGGCAGCGTCTGCAGAGGGCACACATAATGGAGGGCCGCCATTACCCACGGGAACCTCACAGGACGTCACCTCCCCTGGGTTCACCCACTCTGCAGGCAGCTGTCCTACCACTTGACCTGTTCTGATGCCATCTGTATTTTTATCCACCTGAACAGACAAGCTCTTGTCTGATCCACATACCATTTTTACCGCACTTCTTATCCGTTTCCCTGTCTCGGGGACCTTATTAGGTTTGTCACCTAAACCAAACATCGGACTGGGGACCCCAGTCTTTTTAACCACCTTCGGTTGAGCCCCGGTCAGGATTTCTGCTGCTTTCTGGTCCACACTTGGCCCTTCCATCTCATGTGATTCTTCCACTGGTACAGCATACACACCCTTCACCGACAACTGACCAGTACTACCTTGGACCATAGCAGCAGAAATGCCTTCCACCTGGCTGTTAGGTGGTGAAACCTCAGACACTTTTTTTTCACCAAAGCCTCTCCCATATACCTCTTGTACAGGAAGTAACCCATCAGCATACCTAGAGGCGATTTTTAACACTAGTAATACAGTCATAAATAAACCATTTCTGTCTTGTCTTCCTTTGTGCTGTACCACCTGCCACTCAGGGGTCCACCTAATGGTACTCCGCAGTACCAGAGACTGTCTGACTGTGGTGGAGACACGCCAGTATAGACTGGCTGTACATCCCAAAGTTTAAGCATCTCCTTTAATACTTTTGTTAGAAACCATAACCCTGGCTCCAGACCCAAGTCCTTCCTGGGGACTTTCCTGACACTGGGGATGCAGACAGACTCACTTGCTGAGACGTGAGAGGTTGCAAGGTTTAATGGAACCTTCTCCCAGCTGGAGACAACCACAGCCTGGTGCTCTACCAGAGCGCTGCCAGGTGCTTGACTCATACCCAACTTCTCAGGTTCAGCACCAATGAACTGCTTCACATTACCAGTGACAACGTCACTTTGACACGCCATGTCAGCATAATTTTTGTAGGTTACTGACAAAGTGTCTGCTGTGTGCTCGCCCTTATATGGTCCATATTTCTCACGAGGGTTAACCCCTGCAGCAGCCACCACGCCGTCAGGTATAAGCTGTTCTGCCGTCCCTCCTGCTGGCACAGCAGAAACTTTGTCCACCTTATTTTTGTGCATGAAAGCCTCATCTATCAGGGACATTAGATTTTTACCCCAACTATCCCAATCTGTTGTAGCTGGACTCCATTCACTGGCGTTCCTCAGCCCTGATCCATCCGCCCAAGGAGACACATTAGAACAGATGGGTTTAGTTTCAGATTCATCACCCAAATTACGAATCATGGCAGACTTCGGTAACACATGTTTTAGCACCGCAGGTTGCAATACACCACAACCACCACCTTGCTCGGGCGGCGCTTCATAAGCCTCACACACCTTTGCATTTTTCACAGGTTGTGTTAACCCACCATTTAGCGGCACATTTTTAGTACTAGCAGCTTGCACTAACACATTACCATTACACGGTACAGTTCCACTCTGTCCCACCAGAGTGACATCGCAGTTGTCCATGGCAACCTCCGACTCCAATACATGAAGTTCCCTGGAGATTTCTGGGGACAACTGTGCTGTCTTACCACCAATTGCTACAGGCAATGACCCATTTGTGACAACAGCTTTTGCTCTGGAAGAACCTGGGGTTTTCCCAACAGCAGCAAACTTTTCATTAACAGTAATACTTATAGCATTTTTAGTCATCAACACAGGTTCTGTTTGGACTTTAACCCCTGCATTCCCACTGGGTATGAAAAAGTCATTCTCAAGCGCACATTCTGTGGCCCCACTAACTGGGGTCACTCTCACATCATCATGGACAGTCTCGTAGCCAGTTCTTTTATACCTGAAATCAGCAGTTCCAGGCATCATTTCATTAAAGATAGTCTTACCCACCACAGTAGTTGGGGTCTCCATCTTCATTTGAGTACGTTGTCTTAAGAACCAGTCCTCAGCCACACATTTACTGGCCAACTCCCCCTGGTGGCCATGGGATGAAATCACAGCAGGCATCTCCCACTGTTTAGCACCCCCTGCAGACACCACAGAAAACTCCTCCTTGTTGCCAGGGATGACTGCAAACATATTTGCAAAGGGATCTTGGCCCACAGGTAAAGAGTTCTGTTTAGCAACATTACCTCTAGGTGCACCCCAGAATATAGGGCAAGACAATATTTCGTGCCCCAGCTGGCCACATTCCAGGCATGGTACTGGATGACTTTTCCCTAGTGCGTTTCTCTCCTGATGATTCCTTCCAGGCATAACTTCCACTCTCGTTGCCATGGGAGATCGCAGTCTCCCAGCAGAGCTTTGCTGGCTCTCTCCAACATGCTGTATTGGCTCCTCCGGAAGCCACTTGTCACGACCCATGGGAGGCACACCCCTTGGTCCACAGACAGCCCGACTGGCCTCCTCTGTGTTGCTATGGGCAACCACTCTCTGTCCTGGCCTTTGATCAGCCTCTCTTCTGGCATATAACACAGGCTTCTCAGACCTTTGTTTTGCTAGGTAGCTTTGCACTGGAGCCAGGGACAAAAGGCACTTGGAGACTGCATGCCCCCACTCACTGCACCGCAAACAGCGCACTTGGTTCCAAGTCTTGTCAGGGTTTCCCACCCTGCATCTGCTGGACCCTGTCTCAAGCTGTGTCACTTTCACACTTTTCACAACAGCTGCTGGTTTAACTGCAGCAGCGTTGCCAGGGACAACAACACCCCTCTCCCAGGCATGGACATCCGGCGGCTCTATTTTTGTATGGAAGGTTGGCTTGCCTTCCACTTTAGCTTGGTCCAATCCTGCCAGGTGTCGCTTGCACCAATCCACTGCAGATTCAAACGCTGGTGGACTCTCCACACTAGCAGTCATCTGTGCATTCATTGCACCAGGGTTGCTAGGGACAACAGCAGCCCTCTTTTCCCTTCGAAAACTCTGTTTAGGCATGTATGGGGTTCGATCAGGCGGTAACAACCCCTCCAGCCACAGAGCTCTATCTATCATCTCAGCCATCCTTGCTTCTTTTAGGCGTTTTGATCGCCCCATCTTTGCAGTCTTGCACACAACAACTTGTAACAGTTCTTAGAAAAAAAAATAAAAAATCTGTTTGTTTCTCCTTTCACAGGTACACAAACCTGCATGCAACAGTCCATCAAATAAACTTCTGCGCAATGCAGTTTGCCTGGCTGCCACACACAGCTAGCAGCAGTTCACTGCAGAGGAAAAAAAAATTGACTTTTTGTTCACAGGTACACCACCTGCAACAAATTGGAGCACTGTCTCTTTAAGGCTAGTTTACCTTTCGCTTGCAGGTTCTCCTCACCTGCACACACACAGATTATGCAGTCTCATGCACCCAAAACACAGTTCATATAACAGATGAACTTACTTGATTGTAGGGATCTCAGATTGTGCCAAAATTCTCCACCACTTGTGAAGGACTAGCATCAAGTGTAGAGCTTGAAGGACACCGCCACTCGCTGGTTCTTCTTTTTAAGGGTTGTTTGCCCATTTTTATTAAAAGAAGTTCAAAACAAAATCAAAAGGTTTTCCCTCGCAGGGGTTTCAGTACTCCTTTTCAACAACAAAATGACATTCAGCCTCCTGGCTTATACATACAGCAGTGCTGCTCAGGCCTTCCACTTCAGGCTCTTGTCTTTCTCCTATAGACTATTCCATCTGCAACACCGTCCATTTGGATAGCAGCCCCTTGCTGCTCTGACCCTCAGACTTGGGTCTCTGGCTTCCACTGTGCACACAAGCACTCTATGGCTTCCCCAGTGCACACAAGCACTCTATGGCTTCCCCAGTGCACACCTGCACTCGTCGGGAGGGTGGGGCCCAGAATGCTGGTCCTGACTCTACTATATGGCCCACACACACCTGAACAATCAGTGTGCAGTTGAGTCTCAAAACCCGGATCCAGGACTGGGGATTTCATCCCACCCGGATCTCTAAGAAATCCCCAAGCTCCGGGTCCCAAAGTGGATTTTAGTAAATCATGAGGAAACTGAAAAGCCAGTTTCCTCCCAAACAAGCAAATACCCTGGAGCCCCTCAACCTGCCTGGTTGAGAATCCTGTATTCATACACTGGTGGGGTACCACACTACCACAATATATATAATTCAGTAGTGTGCTTCATATAATGTCCCACCATTTAGCTTCTTTATTCATGTTATCGAGGATGGAGGTGTATGTAGACATTACCTCAATTAAAGTCCTAACCCTAGCCTGATGCCCCATACACACAATCGTTTTTCATGCTGTTAAAAATGCCATTAAAAAAAATGGCCATTAAAAATGATCGTGTGTAGGCTCCAGAGCATTTTTAACGACGTGAAAAACGGCCATTAAAAATTTCGAACATGCTCTCTTTTTTTACGTCGTTTTTCATGTCGTTTTTTTTAACGACGTGAAAAACGATAGTGTGTATGCTTTAACGACGTGAAAAAAAAAACGCGCATGCTCAGAATCAAGTATGAGACAGGAGCGCTCGTTCTGGTAAAACTAGCGTTCGTAATGGAGATAGCACATTCGTCACGCAGTCACGGACTGAAAAGCACGAGACTGAAAAGAGCGAATCGTCGCTCAACAAACTTTACTAACATGAAGGGTGGCGCCATTCGAACGGAACTTCCCCTTTATAGTGCCGTCGTACGTGTTGTACGTCACTGCGCTTTGCTTGATCGTTTTTTAAAATGATCGTGTGTACGCAAGACAGGCTTGAGAGGAAACATGAAAAAAAAACGACGTGAAAAACGGCAAGAAAAACGATCGTGTGTATGGGGCATTAGGTTATCTCTGTTCTCATCATTCTGAAATAGTTAGTTGCCTGGCTGTCTGGCTGTAGGGAGTGTGGCTAAGTTCAAGTTCAGGAAAATGTAATGATGGGCCAACTTGTTGCGACATCAGTTTTTAGGGTCATGGCTTATCGATTTTCTTAGACCTCTTTCACACTGGGGGCGTATTGCAGGCGTTATAGCGTTAAAAATAGCGCCAGCAATCCGCCCTCAAACAGCTGCTCCATTGTCTCCAGTGTGAAAGCCCGAGGGCTTTCACACTGGAGCGTTACGCTAGCAGGACGGTAAAAAAAGTCCTGCTAGCCGCATCTTTGGAGAGGTGAAGGAGCGGTGTGTTTACCGCTCCTCCACCGCTTCTGCCCATTGAAATCAATGTGACAGCGCGGCTATACCGCCCACAATGCGCTGCTTTAGCAGCGCATTGCGGGCGGTTTTAACCCTTTCTCGGCTGCTAGTGGGGGTTAAAGCCGCCCGCTAGCGGCTGAAATGCGCTGCAAATCCGCCCATAGCGTCGGCGGTAAAAATATTGGCGTTTTACTACCAACGCTCTGGGCCGCTCAGTGTGAAAGGGGTCTTATGTCCACACGTAAATTCACCTACCTTGTCTCTATTCATCAAAAGGACATGCAACTTCTTGTTCTAAGTCACACAGCATCCAGTGCATGTCTTGCCATTTTCTTGTTGCATCATAACTTAACCACTTAACGACCGCTCACTGTACATATACGTCGGCACAATGGCACCGACAGGCACAATCACGTACAGTGTACTTGATTGCCTTTGTACAGTTTGGGGGTCCAATTGGACCCCCCTTCTGTACAGTGAGCGGTCGGAATTTGTCTGGGAGCGATCCGAGATGGGGGGGCGGCCATTCGATTCCGGCCAGCCCCCCGCGATCGCTCCCGGCGAATGAGAATGCCCCCTCTGCCTGTGTAATGTAAACACAGGCAGAGGAAGCAGGAGGAAGTGATGTCATCTCGTGTGCGGCGCTCACATATACCGAGCGCCGTACAAGAGAAGACATCAAGGTTAGTGCACAAACACTACACTAACACCAGCACACATAGGCACATAAATCGCCCCCCCCCCCCAGGCCCCCCCAGATCACCCCCAGCCCCCAGTCACAGTGTCACTGATTGCAGTGACCATTTATTTACTGATTAATGCAATCAGTGACATTTGTGACTGTGAAAGTGTCACTACAGTTTAGTTTTAGGTCCAGTGTAGCCCCCTAACCCCCCCCCCCCCTAATAAAGGTTTAACCCCTTGATCACCCCCCAGATAACCCTTTCACCCCCTAGCACCGCCGTCACTAAGCGATCATTTTTCTTATCGCTGTCTTAGCGTCGGTGATGCAGATCGGTAGCCAGTAATTTTTTTTAGGTTTGCCGCAGGTTTTTATAGCGTCAGGTACCCCCATAAAATTATCTAATAAAGGTTTAACCCCCTTGATCGCCCCCCAGGTAACCCTTTCACCCCCTATCACCACTGTCGCTAAGCGATCATTTTTCTGATCGCTGTCTTAGCGTCGGTGATGCAGATCGGTAGCCAGTAATTTTTTTTAGGTTCGCCGCAGGTTTTTATAGCGTCAGGTACCCCCATATATTATCTAATAAAGGTTTTAACCCCCTAATTGCCCCTAGTTAACCCTTTCACCAGTGATCATCATATAAGTGTTACGGGTGACGCTGGTTAGTTAGTTTGGTTTTTATAGTGTCAGGGCACCCGCCGTATATAACCCAATAAAGGTTTAACCCCCTGATCGCCCGGCGGGTGATATCAATTATGTTTTAGCGTCAGAGAGGGTCTGCGTCACACCCCAGGCAGCGTCAGGTTAGTGCCAGTAACGCTAACACCCACGCGTGAAGCATACACCCTTCTTAGTGGTACAGTATCTGAACAGATCAATATCTGATCTGATCAGATCTATACTAGCGTCCCCAGCAGTCTAGGGTTCCCAAAAACGCAGTGTTAGCGGGATCAGCCCAGATACCTGCTAGCACCTGCATTTTGCCCCTCCGTCCAGCCCAGGCCACCCAAGTGCAGTATCGATTGATCACTGTCACTTGCAAAACACAACACACATAACTGCAGCGTTCGCAGAGACAGGCCTGATCCCTGCGACTCCAGTGCTGTAGGAGGTGATTTCACCACCACAGTTAAAAAAAAAAAGCAAATATGCCGAAGCATTGGGGCAGCAGGGGCGGAGGAGCGATTTAGCTCCTAATGCCGCGTACATACGGTCGAAATTCCGACGTAGGCTTGCCCGTGGAAAAGTCCGACCATGTGTGTGCGGCATAACTTTTTTGCGGGAGGATGCCCCCATGCTTCCGCATATATAAATGGTGCATGTATGCCCATCATTAGAAGTGGGTGGATGAAGGGCGGTATTCTAATGGTGGGCATACCCACCGATCAATCTCTTTTTTTCATGCAGCCAACTGGCTGCATGAAACATAAAGATTACAATACATGTCCAACAAGGACCAGCAACGTACTGGTATGTTGCTGGACTTTGAATGGTTATACCAGATTGATGCCTGCGGGTTTAGGTATCATCTTGGTATCATTATTTTCAGCCAGCGGCCGGCTTTCATGTAAGAGCAATCCTAGTGGCTAATTAGCCTCTGGACTGCTTTTACAAGCAGTGGGAGGGAATGTCCCCCCCCCCCCCCCCGGATATAAAAAGCGCCATTGGGAAATTGGGAAAGCATTTTATCACACCGATCTTGGTGTGGTCAGATGCTTTGAGGGCAGAGGAAAGATCTAGGGTCTAGACCCCAGTTTTTTCAAAAAAAGAGTACCTGTCACTACCTATTGCTATCATAGGGGATATTTACATTCCCTGAGATAACAATAAAAATGATTAAAAAAAAACATATGGAAGGAACAATTTAAAAATTAAATAAAAAAGCAAAATTAATAATAAAAAAAAAAAAAAGCACCCCTGTCCTGCCCTGCTCTTGCCCAATGGCGAACGCAAGCGTCGGTCTGGCGTCATATGTAAACAGCAATTGCACCATGCATGTGAGGTATCACCGCGAAGGTCAGATCGAGGGCAGTCATTTTAGCAGTAGACCTCCTCTGTAAATCTAACGGGGTAACCTGTAAAGGCTTTTAAAAATGTATATAGCTTGTCGCCAATGCGCGTTTGTGCGAAATTTTAAAGCATGTCGTGTTTGGTATCTATGTACTCGGCCTAAGATCATCTTTTTTATTTCATCAAACATTTGGGCAATATAGTGTGTTTTAGTGCATTAAAATTAAAAAAACTGTTTTTTCCCCAAAAAATGCGTTTGAAAAATCGCTGCGCAAATACTGTGTAGGAAAAAAAAACACCCACCATTTTATTCTGTAGGGCCTTTGCTTTAAAAATATATATAATGTTTGGGGGTTCAACATAATTTTCTTGCAAAAAAAAATATGTTTTCATGTAAACAAAAAGTGTCAAAAAGGGCTTTGTCTTCAAGTGGTTAGAAGAGTGGATGTAAGCTTCCTAATGTTGTGTATAAAATGCCAGAACAAGTCAAAACCCCCCCAAATGACCCCATTTTGGAAAGTAGACACCCCAAGCTATATACTGAGAGGCATGTCGAGTCCATGGAATATTTTATATGTTGACACAAGTTGCGGAAAAAATAAATTTATTTTTTTTTTTGCACAAAGTTGTCACTAAATGATATATTGCTCAAACATGCCATGGGCATATGTGGAATTACACCCCAAAATACATTCTGTTGCTTCTCCTGAGTACGGGGATACCACATGTGTGAGACTTTTTGGGAGCCTAGCCGCGTACGGGACCCCAAAAACCAATCACCGCCTTCAGGCTTTCTAAGGGTGTAAATTTTTGATTTCACTTCTCACTGCCTATCACAGTTTCGGAGGCCATGGAATGCCCAGATGGCACAAAACCCCCCCAAATGACCCCATTTTGGAAAGTAGACACCCCAAGCTATTTGCTGAGAGGTATTGTGAGTATTTTGCAGATCTCGCTTTTTGTCACAAAGTTTTGAAAATTGAAAAAAAAAAAAAAAATGTTCTTTCTTAATTTTCAAAAACAAATGAGAGCTGTAAAATACTCACCATGCCTCTCAGCAAACAGCTTGGGGTGTCTACTTTCCAAAATGGGGTCATTTGGGGGGGTTTTGTGCTATTTTGGCATTTTATGGCCTTCAAAACTGTGATAGGTAGTGAGGAGTGAAATCAAAAATTTGCGCCCTTAGAAATCCTGAAGGCGGTGCTTGGTTTCTGGGGTCCCGTACGTGGCTAGGCTCCTAAAAAGTCCCACACATGTGGTATCCCCGTACTCAGGAGAAGCAGCAGAATGTATTTTGGGGTGCAATTCCACATATAACCATGGCACGTGTGAGCAATATATCATTTAGTGACAACTTTTTGTAATTTTTTTTTTTTTTGTCATTATTCAATCACTTGGGACAAAAAAAAAAATATTCAATGGGCTCAACATGCCTCTCAGCAATTTCCTTGGGGTGTCTACTTTTCAAAATGGGGTCATTTGGGGGGGTTTTGTACTGCCCTGCCATTTTAGCACCTCAAGAAATGAGATAGGCAGTCATAAATTTAAAGCTGTGTAAATTCCAGAAAATGTACCCTAGTTTGTAAACGCTATAACTTTTGCGCAAACCAATAAATATACGCTTATTGACATTTTTTTTACTAAAGACATGTGGCTGAATACATTTTGGCCTAAATGTATGACTAAAATTGAGTTTATTCGATTTTTCTTATAACAAAAAGTAGAAAATATCATTTTTTTTCAAAATTTTTGGTCTTTTTCTGTTTATATCGCAAAAAATAATCGCAGAGGCAATCAAATACCATTAAAAGAAAGCTCTATTTGTGGGAAGAAAAGGACGCAAATTTCGTTTCGGTACAACATTGCATGTCCGCACAATTTACAGTTAAAGCAGCGCAGTGCAAAATTCTGAAATCACCTTTTGGTCCTTTAGCTACCAAATGGTCCGGGGCTTAAGTGGTTAAGAAGTGCCTATGTGATGAGAGGCTACATGGTGAGCTTTGCCTGTTTGTGTCAGATCTGATTACTGTTTAGCTCTCACTTGCAGAGCACTAGATCCCCAGGGATTGTGAGATATATAGTTTCTTCACTAATGCCGCGTACACACGATCAATTTTTTAGACGGTGAAAACACCGTCGATAAAATCGACGTTAAAAACGAGGAACAGCTTGTTCCCCTCACACACGGCTGTTTTAGGAAACACTGCCGCGGAAAACATGTCGAAAAAAACGACGAGAAAAATTAGAACATGTTCTAATTTTTCTCGTCGTTTTTAATGCCGTTTTTCTCGTCGAAAAAAACGACAGCCCACAGACGATCGTTTTTCTCGTCAAAAGGAAAAAATTTTGTTTTTCTCGACGAGAAAAGCGGCCGTGTGTACGCGGCATGAGACCCCTTTCACACTGGGGCGGTTTAAAGGTGCTATTGCGCTAAAAATAGCGCCTGCAAACCGACCTGAAACAGCGGTTGCTTTTTCTCCAGTGTGAAAGCCCGAGGGCTTTTACACTGGAGCGGTGCGCTAGCAGGACCGCTCCAAAAGTCCTGCTAGCCACATCTTTGGAGCGGCTATACTGCCGGCAATGCACCTCTGCAGAGGCCCATTGCGGGCGGTATTAACCCTCTTTCAGCCGCTAGCGGGGGTTGTCAAGCCACGTGCCTCATATTTGAACACAAACAGAAACTTCCGACACCAGAATGTGAACATTTTTTTTTCTACTGTACTATAGCCAGTGTGTACAGGGCAACAAATGGCACCATGAAACTACATGATCATAGAATATCTTATGCAGGTGAAAAGCACAAAAAGCATGTAGGAAGGTTTATAATGTCTTTAAAATGTATCTAAACCTAAGAATAAAAATATATTTCAGTTTTACTTATCTTAGATATGGTGGCTGCATTTGTTTTATTTTTGGGTGCTTTTTCCCTTTATTTTACCTTGGTGATCATTCCAGTAACACTTCATGTCCTAGGGTGAGAGTGTTGACTGTATATCTAGAGGAGCAGCATAGTCAGATTGGAATTGTTTAAGGACTGCAGAGAAACTCCCTCTGTCCCCATTTTTATAAAATAATGCAAGGTGTTCTGTAGGCCACCTAACAGTACAGCAGAGGCAGAGAAAGGTCGCAGCTCAATAGATTTCAGGCAGGATTAATGGGTATTTTTTTCACTTATTGAACATATTTCGAAGATATAACAAAATGATTTCAATGGTACAGTATATTAACCAGAACAAGCGGTAGCAAATGTAGCGCCGCTCTACTTTAAGGGGTGCTCTGTGCCTAAATTTAGGGGTTGGTCTGAGCTAGTAGCCAGGCTCAGACCGCTTTTATTGATAGGTTCGGTTATTTGTTCTTCAGGTGTTGTACTGGTGTGCAGTTCCCTGTGGCCTGTAGGTGGCACTGCCATGACAGGTCAGGGTTGAACCACTGGTAACAGTGTTGTGCCTTGGGGTGTTCTCTCTCGGCAGTAGTACAGTGGGCGTGGTCAATCTGCTGTGCATGCCGGGAGGGGATACATAAGAGGCAGTCGCCGCCTGGAGGGGGTTGTGCCAGAGTTCCGGGGCTCCGGAGTTCGGGACGCGTGACCTGGCCCTCCAGGCCAGGGGTGCGCGTATGCATCGGTCCCAGACACCTTTAGCCTGGGGCTGCAACTTCGCCATTGGGCCCAGCACCTTTAGCTGGAGCTCAGCTATAAAAAGGAGGAATCCCAGGGTGCCCCGGGAGAGGGGACCCGCTCTAAGAAGAAGAGACCGGGGAAGGACCTTTTCTGAGAGACCGGTGAGAGTTTCACGGTGAAAGAGAGGCCCGGTAAACTTCTGGAGGGATTTCACCAATCATCTAAGGCCTTGTAATGTGCAGCAACTTGCACCTGTTCTTTAATTACAAGCGCTGAGAGATTCGGGGCTCAGAGATTCTGTGGCAGAGAATCTCCCGATCGTATCTCCAAGGGCAAATTAAGAGAAGTAAAGTTTGTGCGTAATTCCGGCTGCTAGGCCCGTGAGAGGGGACTATCCGGGTGAGCAGAGCCCACTCGGGATTGAGTGGTGATACCAAGTGCCTGAACCTGCCTCCCTGTTTCTTTTATTCTTCAACTTCAACTTTCCTATCCAGTTGTCAGCATAAAGAAAATAAACCTTCCTTCATTAAGGTTTAACCTTGTCTGGACATTGGACTTATTGGCGCACCCAGGCCCGGACTGGGACAAAAAATAGGCCTGGGCATTTTAGACTGAGCAGCCCGGGGGGGCGCACGGCGGCGGCGCTTCGCGTGATGATTAATGATTGGATGTGGGGTCCCAGCACCTTGTACCTCTGGACCCCTTTACATTACACAGCGCCCTGCACCTCTGGACCCCTTTACATTACACAGCACCCTGGACCCCTTTACATTACATAGCACCGCACCTCTGGACCCTTTTACATTACACAGCTCCCTGCACCTCTGGGCCCCTTTACATTACACAGCACCCTGCACCTCTGGACCCCTTTACATTACACAGCACCCTGCACCTCTGGACCCCTTTACATTACACAGCACCCTGCACCTCTGGACCCCTTTACATTACATATCACCGCACCTCTGGGCCCCTTTACATTACACAGCCCCCCCACAGTTTGTTACACAGACACCCCCTAACAGTTCTGGACCCCCTGCATGTTACACAGACCTCCCTACAGTACAGACCCCCTCCCTACAATACAGACCCCCTCCCTACAATACAGACCCCCTCTACATTAGACCCCCTACATTACAGACCCCCCTACATTACAGACCCCCCCTACATTACAGACCCCCTCCCTACAGTACAGGCCCCCTCCCTACAGTGCAGGCCCCCTCCCTACAGTGCAGGCCCCCTCCCTACAGTGCAGGCCCCCTCCCTACAGTGCAGGCCCCCTCCTTACAGTGCAGACCCCCTCCTTACAGTGCAGACCCCCTCCTTACAGTGCAGACCCCCTCCTTACAGTGCAGACCCCCTCCTTACAGTACAGACCCCCCCTCCATTACAGCCCCCCTCTACATTACAGACCCCCACTACATTACAGACCCCCACTACATTACAGACCCCCACTACATTACAGACCCCCACTACATTACAGACCCCCTCCCTACATAACAGACCCCCTCCCTACATAACAGACCCCCTCCCTACATTACAGACCCCCTCCCTACATTACAGACCCCCTCCCTACATTACAGACCCCCTCCCTACATTACAGACCCCCTCCCTACAGTACAGACCCCCTCCCTACAGTACAGACCCCCTTACTACAGTACAGACCCCCTTACTACAATACAGACCCCCCCTCTACAATACAGAACACCCCCTACATTACAGACCCCCCTACAATACAGTCCCCTACAATACAGAACCCCTACATTTCAGACCCCCCCCCTACATTACAGAACCCCCTACATTTCAGACCACCCCTACAATACAGAAACCCCCCCTACAATACAGACCCCCCTTCAGACTCATAATGTACCTCAGATCAGCGCGGGACTGCATATTGGGTCCCCTCCCCCTGTGTGGACATAAAGGAGGCGGGGAGGCGGCTTCACTCTGCTCAAATGTGTGACACAGTCGAGCTGAGACTGATCAGATCATCAGTGCCATGGCCACCTTGCCAGAGAGAAGGGGATCGTTGCGGGTCCCGGCCCCCTGATGTGCCGACGGGTGTCACGGTCACTGGAGTGCCACTCCGACTCGCAGCTGAGAGTGCACTGGGGCAGTGGCGTCACTAGGGTTGGTGTCACCTGGTGCGGCAAAACATGGCGTCACCACCCTCCCGTCTATCCTGCCCAGCGCCCTGCAGACAGCGCACCCCCAAATGACCCCTGTAAATTAAAATATAGGGTGGTATTGGGCCGGCTGGGGCGATATATAGGGCAGGTTGGGGTAATAAAGGACAGGTTGCGGTGATATAGGGCAGGCTGGGGTGGCATAGGGCAGGTTGGTGTTGTATAGGGCAGGCTGGGGTGGTATAGAGCAGGTTTGGGTGGTATAGGGCAGTTTGTGGTGGTATATGGCAGGCTTGGTGGCATAGGGCAGGTTGGGGTGATATAGGGCAGGGTGTGGTGGCATAGAGCAGGTTGCGGTGGCATAGGGCAGGTTGGGGTGGTATAGAGCAGTTTGCGACGGCATAGGGCAGATTGGGGTGGTATAGAGCAGTTTGCGGTGGCATAGGGCAGGGTGCGGTGGCATAAGGCAGGTTGGGGTGGCATGCATCGGGCAGGGTGCGGTGGCATAGGGCAGGCTGGTGTGGTATGGTGCCAGGTTAGGACTCTATGTAGTGACATGTGCAGCAGTGCAGTAACTTACAGCATGCCTGGAGAAGAAGACACTCTGGCTGCTGAGTCCTCGTTTCTTTCTCCTTCAACTGTGGGATCAGCCAGAGTGAACAAGTCTGTCGGAGGAGTGGAGGGGGCAGCCACACCCCCAGCTCCGCCCACCAACTCCAGCTGCCTCCGGAGACATTGGAGATGATGGGGAAGACGTGACATGCTGTCCGGCGGCCCGCCGTGGGCCATTGCGGGCCGTCGCGGGCCACTGGCGGCCCACCGGGCATTTGCCTGGTTTGCCCTATGGCCAGTCCGGGCCTGGGTGCACCTACAACAGACTCTTCCCTACACTATAGGGGTCAGATCCAACCGAGGGAAGGTAACTCGCTGCGGGACCCAACAATTTCTGAACACCGCTCACCCTCTTATTCAAGAAGGAACCTGGGCATTGTGGTATAGTGTGTCCTACCTTGAGGAGGTAAGGCCAGGGATCTGTGTGCTACACAAATAAGAGAAGTTCTTTTCTGGGGTTTACATATACTTTAAAAGGCTGCTACAAAGTTGGTCCAGAGGAGCACAAGTGTGGAGTGACAGCAAACTCTTGTCATAGAGGAGGTCCAGGCTCAAAGAGAAAATGGTCTTTTTCTCCTTGGGTGAATTTCTGAACTACAGCAAATGAATGCCCAAACCTTGTGTAGTGCTACGTTAATAGATGATATCCTAAAAGAAAGTACGCTTCCTTGTTAAGACAATGTTACTTTTTTCAGGTTTGAGGGCCTGTTGAGCATTCTGGAATTACTGAGTTGAACTAATAAGTGGTCCTTTGTTAATGAGCCTTAGGCTTGTATTGATGGGCAAATGCATTCCACTGTAGTTTCAGTTTGAGATGCTTCTAAGATGATTAAAAAATGAATGGACAGTTGAAGTTCCTTCTGACCTGCATCTGCCCTGCTTCAGCATTCTCGTTGGCTTGTATGGGGGAGAGAAGCAGCTCTGATGCAAACAAGCCCCAAACTAGTTCTGATGTAAACGGGTTCACTTGTTTTTAAAAACAACCATGAAAGCTCCACGGTTGCTCCAGTGCAATACCAGCTTCCTTTATCCATCACTATTAGTGTTGCTCAGAAAGTTAAATCAAAATTGTGGTATCATAATTCCTTAATTAGAATAGACAAATGATTGCAAAGTTCAGCTACAACAAAATGCACCTTTGGTACAGCCTTGGGAAATAGAGTAGAGACACGGGTAGCTATGGGAAGGTCAAGCCATCGGATTCTTCAAGAGTCAACAGCTGATCCAACCCATGATTGCCCATTCACAACCGATGTTGGTCTTTGTGCTATATTTTTGTGAATTGCTGAATACAGATACACTTGTACTAACTGCTTTTTTAACCATTACCCTGTTTTCTTGCACAACACAGGAATCTTATATCACCTCCACAGACTACCTAAGACTGGTTGGTGAGGTCATATCTGTTATTGGAGCATGTATTATTTTGCTGATTGAGGTGAGCTTTCAGAATTCCCAGATGTCGGAGGGATAGGAGAAGGGGTGATACAGAGGGGACACTTGAGGGGAAGGAGAGGTGATGGTACAGGGGGTGTGGTTCTGGAAAGAAAGAAAAGCAATGGTATGGGGGCACTTGAGGGGGAGGAGAAGAAAAGTACAGAAAGGTGATGGAATGGAAGGAGAGGCAATGGTGCAGGGGAATGCAAGAGGAGAATGAGAGGTGATGGTACAGAGGGGATAATGGAGGGAAAGGCGAGCAAAGATAGAGGGATTCTGGAGTGAAAGAAGGGGTGATGGTAAAGAATGTAAAGAAGAGGCAATAAGTAGTGGAGGTGATGTTCAGTAGAGGCACGAGGGAAAGGAGAAGTGATGATACAGGGGGACAATGCAGTAGAAGGGGAGATGAAGGTAAGAGGGGGCAATGGAGGGGAAAGAGGTGATGGTACAGGGGTTACTGGAATATAAGGCGAAGAAGTGTTAGAGGGATATTGGAGTGGAAAGAGAGGCAATTCTGCATGGGGTTGCTGGAGGGAAAGGAGAGGTGATGGTAAAGGTGAGGCACTGGAGGGGAAGGAAAGACGACGGTAAAGGGGGGTCACTGAAAAGAAATAAAAGCAATGGTACGGTGGGCACTTAAGGGGGAAGAAGAAGAAAAGGTACAGAGGGCAACTGGAAGGACAGGAGTGGAAATCGTACAAGGGGAAGCTAAATGGGAAGCAGAAGCACTGATACAGAGTTATGCTGGAGGGGAAGGAGAAAGGGGATTTTTGAGGTGAAGAATAGGCAATAGTTTGGAGGGAACACTGGAAAGGAAGGATATGTGATGGTAGAGGGCAACACTGGAGGGAGCACAGAATTGATAGCACAAGGGGAACTCTGGAAGGGATAATGACAGGATCTGATAGATGGGGGGCGCTGGAGATAAAACAGAGGCAAAAGTACAGAGGGTGCTAGGGGGAGAGAGAGTCAATGGTAAATGGGGTCACTGGATGAGAGAAGAGAAGGCATTGACATAAGGGGGGCACTGTAGGAAAAGTGGAGGCAATGGCACTAGAGGGACACTGGAGGGAAAGGAGAAGTGATGGTACAGAGGGATGCTGGAGAGAAAGGAAGGGCTATGGCAAAGCAAGGGGGAGGGGTACTCAAGAGAAAAGGATAGAGTATAAATTAGAGAGAAATAAGAGGAAATGAAACGAGCCTCGTACACACGACCAAGTTTCTCGGCAAGAACCAGCAAGAAACTTGCTGGCAGAGCTTTCTTGCCGAGTAAATCGGTCGTGTGTACGTGGCTTTCAGTTTTCTCGTCAAGAAAACCGACAAGAATCTCGACGAGAAAAATAGAGAACCTGCTCTCTATTTTCTTGTCGGGTTTCTCGTCGGCCTGTTTCTCGACGAGAAACCCGAGTGTGTGTACACTTACCTGTTGCCGTGGAAACCCGCGCATGCTCAAAATGACTTTGACGCATGCGAGGTAGCTTCCTAGGCATAGGTAGGGTGTAGCAAGATGGCGGCGACGGCATCGAATGTGATGAACGCACGCTCGTCGTAGTCGATGACGTCACCGCGTTCGCTCCATTTAAAGAACCGTGGGCTCTTTGAATGGAGCGTCTGTACACTCGGCCGGGACAAGTTTCTTGTCCAAGAATCTCGTCAAGAAAAACTACGTGTTTTTTCTTGACGAGATTCTGGGCCGTGTGTATGAGGCCATAGGCTCAGAACTGGAAGCTCAAGGGGGACCACATGAATCAGAGATTTCCTTACACTTTCTTCAATTCTCCCTTTTCAGATATCACAGGCTATGAAATTTGGAGTAAGGTGCTTCATCGGTCATATAATATGGAAGGATCCATTCCATTTGATGAGGTTAGACATTTTTGTCATTGTTGACCATGTTGGGTTTTTGTTTGTTTTCATTCTCTTTTACACAAGACTGTAGCATATATGCAAAGGCTGGACCATTTGAGCTGAATCCAAAATATGTCACTGGTACCCATTAAAACCATGGCTCAACGTTTTGGAAATATGCTTTAACAAAGAGGAAAGTAACCAATCTAAGGGCAGGCAAGCTGCAATAGATTACATTTTAACTCTTATGCCCCGTACACACGATCGATTTTCCTGTTGGAAACAAAACGACGCATGCTCGGAAGCATAGAACTTAATTTTCTCGGCTCATCGTAGTCTTTTACATCACCGCGTTCTTGGCAGTCAAAAGTTCACCGAACTTTTGTATGACCGTGTGTATGCAAGGCAGGCTTGAGAGGAATTCCGTCGGAAAAAACATCCAACTTTTTTCCGACAGGAAAACCGATCGTGTGTACGCGGCATTAGGTTTAGTTATGCTTTAAATCCTCATTATCACCTGCATGTGGAATGTTGTGCAACTTATAAGATTTTGTCAACTGTCAAAAGGAAATACACAGAAGCACTTACTGTGTGCTTCTGTGTTCCCTCCTGAGAGCTGGAATTATCTGTCCTGATTAATCCTGATTAATCCTTTGTAAGCCAGCACCCCATACTGATTCAGGCCACCAGGTTGATACTTTGTGGAACTTTGAGTAGCGTTTTTATTTTTATGTGTTAATTTGTTATAATATTCTGTGTTGAATTTGCAGAATTTTCTTCTCTTGTATGATCTTTGTGGTGCTGATTTTGAGGCTGACGAGTACGGACGGCGAGGTAGTCCCCATGTCTGTCGCGCTAGTGCTCGGTTGGTGCTATCTCATGTATTTTGCACGTGGATTCCAGATGATGGGACCTTTCACGATCATAATCCAAAAGGTAAAGTGGTAATAGTGATACTATAGATTCAAAGATCATATAAAGCCTGACTCTAGACCAGATGATTATTTTTCATTTAGCTTTAATAAAATGGGGAAGACTGACTTTCCCAGGACCCGCATGGTGGATGTCGCCAGGTAGAGGTGAGTAAGACTCCTGGGTAAGAAGCTAATGGAGCACGATCTGTGCTTCACTGACTTCAATGGAGAAGAGGTGAGATAGCAGGGGTCTTAAATACCCCTGATGTCACATTTAAAAAAAACTGTCACTGTATGTCTGTTTTTCCTTTCGGAGATAAATAAAAACTTTTCTGTTAAAAAAAAAAAACCTGTCACAACAACATTATATCACACATTTTGGTCTCCTATGAGATATAAATAAAGAGTTACTACCTAGCACCTAATGTACCCCGTCCCTCCCTCAACAAAAAAATTCATATTTGAATTTAAACATAGATGTCAGGGGTGCCTGTATTAAAAAATGATGCTTGCACTACACATATTGCATGCCACCACATACTGTACATCTGAGTGAGTGCAATAATTCTAGGGCCATAATTCACACATAACTCTAAACTGAGGACATGTAGGGGCTTATAAAGTGTTTTTTTTTTAAAAAAAAAAAGCCTGTGGCGTGTGAAACACACCCAAAAACTCCACCCGGTGCCAAAAGGCGTGCAAACACATAAAAAGTGAACACAAACCATGCAACGGGTGTACTATGGTCCTCCAAAAGAAGGACCTTACCCTGATCCCCCAGGGCGTTAGGCTCCAGATGGGGATTGAGGTACTCACTATGGCCCGTCTGGCCGAAACCAGATGGACCCCTTTCTCTGGAGGGTCTGCCGAAACAGACCCACCCATGTAAATAGGTGGGGCGCCCCTGAAGGGAGACCCCATGAGAGAGGGTGAACCAAGCCAGAAGGACATGCCCACCCCCTCCCAAGACTTTTTAGGGCAGGCCCGAGGACCTATAATACCCTACCGGTCACACAGTGACAAGCGTGTACACATCAAACAAAAAAATACATAAAAGTGACAAACACAGGGTTCGATAAATAAAAGAAAGTGGGGAGAAGGAAGTGAAAGTGGCCATTGTGCAATACAATGGCCGGCCTTTCGGCCAGGAATCAAAAATCCCTATAAAATCCCTAAAGAAACTGATGTCACCAGCATCCCACCCCTTTGCATTTGTTTTGGGGCATGGAATGACCCATCTCAAAGTTGATTAATTTTCCTGAAGCATTTGCCATGAGGAGCAAGTATGCACAGCATAAATGCACATTGTGGCAGACTTGCATGGACTCCATTTACAACATCTTTAGGATGCAGAGAATACAAGAAACTGTATCTGCTATCAATTATTTAATATGTTTTTCCACTTTAACTGTCAACATATTTTTATTTTATATTATAGATAGGTTCAACTGATGTCTTGAAGTTTATTTGGCGTATGGCTGTAGTGGTGATTGGTTACAGTGTAGGTAAGTAGAAGAGAAATAATTTCTAATTCTATTTTAAATTTTTATAAAACACTAAAGTATATACCAAGATAAATATAAGAAAATATATGAGAAAATATTAAATAAAAAAATGTATAAATGCAACCCATTAGAGGGGACCCTGTTAGTCAGGAACTGAAATACATTTTGCTATTTGTTCAGACCAGCAGATGTTTGTTTTATGCTATGGACTTTAAGGGTTGCTAAATGGTTCCTGAGTGTTCCTGTCTCATGAATGGTTACAAGTGTCACTACCAGTTGAGCCTGCCCCCCTTAAAGCATGAAAACCCTAACAAAGAACATCTCTAAGACCCCTTTCACACTGAGGCGCTTTGCAGGCGCTATAACGCTAAAAATAACGCCTGCAAAGCACCCTGAAAGAGCCGCTCCTTTCACTCCAGTGTGAAAGCCCGAGGGCTTTCACACTGGAGTGGTGCGCTGGCAGGACGGTAAAAAAAGTCCTGCCAGCCCCATCTTTGAGGTGCTGTAAGAGTGGTGTATACACCAATCCTAACGCGCCCCTGCCCATTGAAATCAATGGGCAGCACCGCCGAACCGCCAGCAAAGCGCCGCTGCAGCGACGCTTTGTGAGCGGTTTTAACCCTTTTTTGGCCGCTGGCGGGGGTTAAAAGCACCTAATAGCGCTGCGAAAATGACAGTAAAGCACCGCTAAGAATAGCGGCGCTTTAATGCCAACGCCCCAGTGTGAAAGGGCTCTTACATTATTTGCTCACTTTTGGTCTGTTAAATATACCTTTGATAAGTGCAAAAAATACCTGTTGATTTTGCCAGAAATCTTGTGGCTGATAACTTTTTGTGTTCTCTGCTTTTGCAGAAGGATGGATTATAAAAATGAAAAGGGGGAGGAGTTATGCAGATGATGAAGAGTGTTTGAGATAAGGAGGGGGTTATGGTGATTGGGGGGCGAATGTGGAGGAGTGATGGCGATACGGGGCAGGAGATGCTGTGTTATATGTAATCTAATCAGAAAGTAGACAGAGCTGACACCATGTGAATTCAAAGCTGTGTTGTCATGTCAAAGAGGGAGGTGGGAGTATTCTATATTTCTGGTACATCAACCCTTTTCTTCTGTACTTGCAGCATGTGTAAAGGTGTATAACATTAAGGGAAATGTGCATGTATTGCGGAGATTGACAAATTATTATTTTTTTGCCTTGATATTTGCTTTAGGTCTGGTTCACACTAGTACCACTTCAGATGTGAGGCAAAAAAATAAGAATTTCTTCTGGACAGCCACACTCCAAATAAAAATTGCCTTTATTGTAAAATCCAACACAGCGCTACAAGTCACAGCACACCGGACAGCTGACGCATTTTAAGCTATGATTAAACACTAAAGCCCTGTACACATGATCGGATTTCCTATGGTTTTTAAACCGATGGATTTTTCCATCGGAAAAACCGATGAAGCTGTCTTCCATCAGTCTTGCCTACACACCATCAGTCGCGTAAAACACTCCGATGAGCCGAGAAAAATGAAGTTCAATGCTTCTGAGCATGCGTCGACTTGATTCTGAGAATGCGTGTTTTTTTTATCATAGACGATCGGAATTTGCTATCGGTTTTTTATCCATCGGAAAAATTTAAAACATGTTCTATTTTTTGACACCGATGGAAAAAAGACCGATGGGGCCCATACACGATCGGTTTGTCTGATGAAAAAAATCCATCGGACTGTTTTCATCGGTAAAACCGATTGTGTGTACGCGGCTTTAGTATAGTGTGAAACGCGTCAGCTGTCCAGTGTGCTGTGACTTGTAGTGCTGTGTTGGATTTTACAATAAAGGCAATTTTTATTTGGAGTGCGGCTGTCCAGAAGAAATTCTTATTTTTTTGCCTTGTACATGCATTGCCTGCACCCGTGATTTCTGTGAGAAGGATTACCTTTGAAGACGACTACACCTGAGCGGCTTCCCTTTCTGTTCACTTCAGATGTGACTCGAGTCACACAGAATCTCATGGCAAGGAAAATCCTATTGTTATCAATGGTATCTGTTCAAATGAATGTGTCTCAGCACAAAGCAATTTTAGAAATGCTTCCTTTACTACTTTGGTACAATTTTGATCACATAGAATATACAAGCCGCATCAAAGTTGCATTAAAGTTGCTTCCAGGTAACACTGCTTAATCGTACTGAAAGTCAGATCAAAATCGTATTGCAGCAGTGTGAACCTAACCGTAAGGTTGGCTGAACCAACATCCATTCCTCCCAGTGGTCATCATCCGTGGACTTCATATTGATGGGATGTACAAAAATGCATAAATGAGTTAGGACATGTGTCAGCTGGGTTTGGAGTTGTGTGGATGGGCAAATGCAGCTTGCGTTTGACATATGTTTGGGAGGTGTCATTTAGAATTTATGGACAGGTGCATTTTAAACTCTTTCCAGTATGAAAGACAAACCTTTTTATTACTCAAAAAATAGAGAACGCAAATGTTATTCTACAAAGTCCAACTTTGTGGCATAACATCTGTGTTTTCTCTATTTTCTGAGTCTATATAAGTGTAGCACCCATTGTGTACATAGTTTTTTATTGTAGATACATTTAGTTGGGCTTCTGTTTGGGTCATGTAAAGTTTAGCTGACAGGCTCTGAGGGTTGGGCCTCCGTCACCTCCCCCTGGCTTCTAGAAGCTTCTAGAAGGTTCCAGAACAGCCTGGAAATGTGTGCTGGGAGTCAGCAACCTGTCCTCACAGTTTGTGCTTTGAATTCATTTCTGGGCATCCCATACTTCCCTAATAATGTCCAAGTCACATTTCCTAATAAATTGTCAAAACCAAGCCTATAGATTGGATTATTGACTGATGAGTGCTTGCCAATTATGCATGTTGCCTGGCTGTGCAGGAGAAGGGGGATCCAAAAATCCAGTGGCCCTTTGGGTGTAGCGCTTCAGAAGGATATGGTATAGTGCAGGGATATGCAATTAGCGGACCTCCAGCTGTTGCAAAACTGCAAGTCCCATCATGCCTCTGCCTCTGGGTGTCATGCTTCCTGCTGTCAGAGTCTCGCTATGCCTCATGGGACTTGTAGTTTGGCAACAGCTGGAGGTCCGCTAATTGCATATCTCTGGTATAGTGGTAGTTGAGGATATATATATATATATATATATATATATATATATATATATATATATATATATATATAGCGCACCAACCCCAGTCTTTACCTGCTTTTCTTCTGCTTGGCTCCTCCACAGGAAAGAATGAGGCACACCGCACCACAAGCCCATACCCTCCTGAATAGGGAGGTTGAGCGGTGTTAGTTTCTCGGGCCTGCTTGCAGCCAGTGTATAAAAAAAAACCTCCAGTGCTGACCTTGTTTCTGTGGTAGTCAGAAACAAACATTTTGTTCTCCCCAGTAAGCAACTGTCCACACCAACTAAAAGGTCCAACTCTTATTTATTCTTTTAAGCACAATAAACAGTCTCTTTGAGAGCAGACAGGTTGGGACAAGACACAGGTCAGATAAGGTGGGAGGAGGTCCAGGCACAAACTTGAATTTGGGTTTTCTCCTGTTCTGGTTATCACGAACAGGCTTGTCGCACGGTCTCTGCCACAGACCATGAAGTTGGTCACTGCCACTGACCGGGTGAAAAAGATGAAAGCCACTGCCACTGACCTTGGGTGCGTAGTGTCACTGCCACTGTGACTTAAAGAACACGCACTTCCTTTCGTTAGTAAACTGGCCCTTTATAGGACAAGAACATCCCTCCGGAGAGTTACCAGAGGCCCCATCTGTCACCACGACTCTGCGCTGGGTCTTCAGAAAGGGTCACCTCCCTGGCCTCCTCGTCCTGGATAGGGGTCCCCTCGCAAGGCAGATCCCTGGGAGTCACGTTCCCCGGCAGATCCAGGCCGAAGGCTGCTGGGCTCCGGGCCTTTCTCCAAAGTACCTCACCCCAGACTGAAGGTGTCTGAGATGGAACAGCAGCTCCGTCTCTGGGCCTAGGGCACCCAGAGACAACCCGACCAGGCCTCCGGGCCTAGGGCACCCGGAGGCGACACACACGCACCCAGGCCTAAGGTGCCTGAGCGCAGAACCGACGACCCCGCTGGAAGATGGCCGCCTTCTTTTATATCCTCTCCCGACAGGCACAGCAGGTTCCCCGCCCCGCCGTACTGCTGCCAAGAGGGGACAAAAAAAAGGCACAACCTTGTCCTGCGGTTCAACCCGGGCCCATGGCAACAGCGCCACCCATAGGCCCCAGGGAACTACACACCAGTACCATCTCCCAGGGACAGAAATGGTCTACAAAACCTAACAATTAGTGCATCTGAGCCTAGTTACCACTCAGATGCTTCCCCCTAAATGTAACCACCCGCTATATGTGTGTATATATATATATATATATATATATATATATATATATATTGTGGTACCCCACCAGTGTATGAATACAGGATTCTCAACCAGGCAGGTTGAGGGGCTCCAGGGTATTTGCTTGTTTGGGAGGAAACTGGCTTTTCAGTTTCCTCATGATTTACTAAAGTCCACTTTGGGACCCGGAGCTTGGGGATTTCTTAGAGATCCGGGTGGGATGAAATCCCCAGTCCTGGATCCGGGTTTTGAGGCTCAGCTGCACACTGATTGTTCAGGTGTGTGTGGGCCTGATAGTAGAGTCAGGACCAGCATTCTGGGCCCCACCCTCCCGACGAGTGCAGGTGTGCACTGGGGAAGCCATAGAGTGCAAGTGTGCACTGGAGAAGTCAGAGAGTGCTTGTGTGCACAGTGGAAGCCAGAGACCCAAGTCTGAGGGTCAGAGCAGCAAGGGGCTGCTATCCAAATGGATGGTGTTGCAGATGGAATAGTCTATAGGAGACAGACAAGAGCTTGAAGTGGAAGGCCTGAGCAGCACTGCTGTATGTATAAGCCAGGAGGCTGAATGTCATTTTGTTGTTGAAAAGGAGTACTGAAACCCCTGCGAGGGAAAACCTTTTGATTTTGTTTTGAACTTCTTTTAATAAAAATGGGCAAACAACCCTCAAAAAGAAGAACCAGCGAGTGGCGGTGTCCTTCAAGCTCTACACTTGATGCTAGTCCTTCACAATAAATATATATATATATATATATATATATATATATATATATATATTTTTTTTTTTTTTTTACTTTGGATTGAATAAGGACTGTATAGTATCTCTATGGGATATTTTCTATGTTTGTGTCCGGTCAAGTAGACTCCCATCTCCTCCTGTCCAGGGAGACATCAGAAAGTAAGAAATAATTCTAAAATGAGGGAATATCCTCTTTTAGGCAGTTGTCACTAAAACAGGGTTACCCACTGGAAAATTCCCCATCATCTGCTGTTCCCATATCATGTTCTGCACTGGTATCACTGGTTACCAAAGACCAATAATGGGGATGAACCTCCATCATTAGGAACCCCTTCTGACTGACCATTTCACACCCCATCCAAAATTAAAACTTAAAAGTGGTTTTACATAAACTTCAATGTCCTATTTTGGAAACTTTGATTATCTGATTCCATTCTAAAATCTGTTTAAAGGTTACGCACCTCTGATCTCAGTAAATCCTATTCAACCTTTGATCCTCTTGCCATTGTCAAAAACAACTCCCAGCATGCTCTGCTGCTCTCTGGCCTCTCCCTATCTCTTATATATCACAGGATATCGTTCCCTTGATTTTTAATTGTCTTTTCTCTTTCTCTAGCTCTGTACATCGTATTTGTGCCAGTAGACCAAACCGCTCTTGGCGCGTTCTACCCATTCGCAATCTCCTTAGAAAGCACCTATGAACTCTTCATGAACATCCTCAATGGTCCAGCCAACTATGCAGTGGACCTCCCTGAAATGTACATTCTACTGTACGGCTCATTTTGTGTTCTTGCCTTTCTTCTGATGTTCAACTTGCTCATTGCCATGATGGGAGCCACACATGCAGCTATGGTGAAGGAGAAGGAAGAACTATGGAAGGCACAGGTAAGGCATTTGAAACATTGACAGTCAACAATGCATACTCTTAAGCCCTGTACACACAATGGGATTTCCGATGGAATCAAATCCGATGGATTTTTCCATCGGAATTCCGATGAAGCTGACTTCCATCAGTCTTGCCTACACACCATCAGACAAAATTCAGACCGCCCCAAATGCCGTGACGTACAACAAATTCGATGGCACTATAAATGGGAAGTTAAAATCCAATGGCGCCACCCTTTGGGCTGCTTTTGCTGATTTCGTGTTACCGCGTGTCAGTAAAAGTTTGGTGTTAGCCGATTCGTGCTTTTTAGTCTCCGTGCTTTTCAGTCCGTTACAGCATGATGAATGTGCTATCTCCATTACGAACGCTAGTTTTACCAGAACGAGCGCTCCCGTCTCCTAATTCAGTCTGAGTATGCGTGGGTTTTTTCTCCGATGGAGTTCCACACAGACGATCGGAATTTGCTATTGTTTTTTTTCCATCGGAAAAATGTAAAACATGTTCTATTTTTTTTCACCAATGGAAAAAAGTTTGATGGGGCACACACACGATCGGTCCATCGGGCTATTTTCATCAGTAGAACCGATCGTGTGTACAGGGCTTTAGAGGGCATGTCATTGGGTAAACTTGGGCTTAGGTCAAAGGTGATTTTGGTGGGCTCCAAGCACCTTTTGTAACACAAAATATAATCTCTTAATGTCAAGAGTTGGACATTGAGTCAAAATAGCAAACATAGCAAAGGATGATATTATTGTAGGGGAAGTATAGCAATTGAGGGACAGTACTTCAAGTTTCCTTGTCTATAATGTTCTCTTTTATATCATTTACCTAAGCTGTTTTCCTATGGTTTGGTTGTTTTTAGAGTTTTGATTTGCATCTTACACACAGATTAGTAAAAACAGTTGGAACTTATTGGAGTATATATTTTAAAATAAAATTGACCTATCAATATGGAGTTCAGAAAAAAGAAAAGGTATAAGATGCATCCAAAAGAGGAAACTCCGCTTGTTTGCCTCCTCTCCCCCTCCGCTGCCACATTTGGCATCTTTCAGGAGGGGGGAGCGGGTACCTGGTTTTGACAGTTTGGCCCCCCTCCTCCTTCCCCTGCCACCAAGCCATTTACAAAGCGCAGCTCACTTCACGCATGCGTAGTAGGGAACCAGCTGTGAAGCTGCAAGGCTTCACTGCTGGTTTTCTCTTACCCAAGTTGGCGGGGGGCAGCACCGGAGAGCCGATAGTAAAATCGGCTGGGGTGAAGACAATGCTGGATTCGTAGACAGGTAAGTCCTAATATTAGAAGTCAGCAGCTACAGTATTTGTAGCTGCTGAATTTTAATTTGTTCTGAAGGAACCTGGGGCTCCTTCTTTAATATCAAAATGAATAGAACAGAACAAGATAAATAAGGTCTCATTGGCAGGTTAGTCCAGTTTTTGTATTATTGTTCATATTATTCAGTAATGTCTGTCAGAGTTTAATACAGTTAGTCAGGTTGCAAAAACACACATCTTTATTGAATTCAACCAACAGTTGCCCATCAGTTACATAAGTCAATAAGGTGGAAAAGTCCATTGAATTCAACCAACTGCACCTCAAAAATGTGCCCTTATTCTTTCCCATTTTTTAGATCAATGAAACAACATTAAGAATGGAGCAGAAGTTCCCAAAAAGTTGGTGCTTTGGCTCAAGGACGAATGAACCAGACTCAGAGGGAAGACATTACCTAATGTATGCATTTATTCAGCCGAAGCCCCTATAGTCTGTCTGTCTGTCCCTCTATCTATCGAATCAGTTAATCTCAATGCAGAGAGCAAGAGTTTGGACTATCAACAATTGCATCTACAATGTAAAGCCTCGTACACACGACCGGTTTTCTCGGGAGAGCTGCTGGGAGAGCTTTTTGCCGTGAAAACCGTTCGTGTGTATGGTTTCTCGACAGGAAAACTGCCGGGAATCTTGACAAGAAAAATAGAGAACCTGCTCTCTATTTTTCTCGTCGTGATTCTCGGCGAGTGTTTCCTGCCGAGAAAACCGTTCGTGAGTATGCTTACCTGTCCCAGGTAAGCCCGCGCATGCTCAATGAGACTTTGACGCATGCACGGTAGCATACAAGGGTAGTGTAGGGTGTAGCAAGATGGCGGCAACGGCATTGAATGTGACGAGCACTGGCTCGTCGTAGTCGATGACGTCACCACGTTCTTGCCATTTAAAAGAACGGCGGTTCTTTTGAATGGCCGTCTGTACACAGGGCTTGGCGAGACAAGCTTGCCAGGAATCCCGTCAGGAAAACCGATGGTTTTCAAATAGACGGGATTCCCGCCTGTGTGTACAGGGCTTAAGAATGGATAAGTGTTAAGTTGGCCATAAATGGGTAGAACATTGAACTAAAATCAGAAAACTGAACGATCATTCGATTATCTAATGGTCAGTGTGCTCGATTTGACTATCAACATCCAATTCTTTATGGGCTAAAAAAAAAGAAACATTAAAAACATAATGCACATTAGCCTGTCAAAAGTTTAAAAGAGAATGGGAATATAAAACAAAATCATAATCACCCAGATCAGGGATATGCAATTAGTGGACCTCCAGTTGTTGCAGAACTAAAGTCCCATAAGGCATTGCAAGACTCTGACAGCCACAAGCATGACACCCAGAGGCAGAAGCATGATGGGACTTGTAGTTTTGCAACAGCTGGAGGTCCGCTAATTGCATATCCCTGCCCTAGATGGTTGCAGCACTGATTCCAGCTGCATTTGCCTCCCACCGTCTCTACCCCAAGAACTGAGCGATTAAACACAGTTTTCCTCTCCCCTCTGAGCAGAGGGCTGGTGACTGTCAATCACTGGCTCTCTGATCTGCCCCTCCAGCGCTAACTGGGGCATTGGGCTGTGGAGGGGGCATGAGCGTCTAGCTTAGGCTTTCAGTTGTATGCTGAGATGCTGAGCCAGCTGACGGTCCAGGCATCTGGGTGGATCCCAAATGTAAAGTTGGGATCTTTCCCGTGCCTGGACCACCTGAGCAATGTCAGCTGACAGGGGACCTTAGCCTGCTGTCGGCAGAAGTGCACAATGAACTTCACTCCTGCTATCTATAGAAGAAGTGTAGCCAAGATAGCTTTGGCTATACTTCTCCTTTAACCACTTAAGCCCCGGACCATTTGGCTGGCCAAAGACCAGGCCACTTCTTGTGATTCGGCACTGCGTCGCTTTAACTGACAATTGCGCGGTCATGCGACGTGGCTCCAAAACAAAATTGACGTCCTTTTTTTCCCACAAATAGAGCTTTCTTTTGGTGGTATTTGATCACCTCTGCGGTTTTTATTTTTTGCGCTATAAACCAAAATAAAGCAACAATTTTGAAAAAAATGCAATATTTTTTACTTTTTGCTATAATAAATATCCCCAAAAAATATATATAAAAAAAGTTTTTATTCCTCAGTTTAGGCCGATACGTATTCTTCTACATATTTTTGGTAAAAAAAAAAACGCAATAAGCGTTTATTGATTTGTTTGCGCAAAAGCGTCTACAAAATAGGGGATAGTTTTATGGCATTTTTATTAATAATTGTTTTTTACTAGTAATGGCGGCGATCAGCGATTTTTATCGTGACTTCGACATTATGGCGGACACATCGGACACTTTTGACACCATTTTGGGACCATTGTCATTTTTACAGCGATCAGTGCTATTAAAATGCACTGATTACTGTAAAAATGACACTGGCAGTGAAGGGGTTAAGTGTGTCCTAGGGATTGATTCTAACTGTTAGGGGGCATGGCTACGAGTGACACGTCACTAATTGCTGTTCCCGATAAGAGGGAACAGACAATCAGTGACATGTCACTAGGAAGAACGGGGAGATGTTGTGTTTACACTGACATCTCCCTGTTCTTCAGCTCTGTGACCCGATCGCGAGACACCGGTGGACATCGAATCTGCGGGTCCCGCAAGCACGGTCACGGAGCTCGTGAATGGCGGCAAATTAAAGGGGAAGTATATATACGTCCATTTGCGCAGCCGTGCCATTCTGTCAACGTAAAAACTTGTGCGGTGTGTCGGCAAGCAGTTAACCTGGTAGAACAAAAAAATTATACTTTAATGCTGAAAACTGCCAACCCTCTATGGCCAGCTTTAAGAATTAGGGTAAAGTCTTGCTTTAAAAAAAAAATACAAACATGTTATACTTACCTCCTCTGTGCAGTTGGTTTTGCACAGAGCAGCCCAGATCCTCCTCTTCTCAGGTCCCTCTTCGCCGCTCCTGCCCCCTCCATCCTGATGAGTGCCCCCATAGACCAGCAGCTTGCTATGGGGGGACCAGAGCCGAGTCAGAGCTCTGTGTGTCCATTCAGACACGGAGCCCTGAACCAGCTCCGCCCCTCTCTCCCCTTATTGGCCAACTGACTTTGATTGACAGCCTTGGGAGCCAATGGCGCTGCGGCTGTGCCCCAGCCAATCAGGAGGAGAGTCCCAGATGGCAGAGGGAATCGTGGACAATGCTGGATAGAGAAGGGGCTCAGGGTAAGTATTGGAGGTGCTGGGGGGCCTGCTACACACAAAAGGTTTTATATCTTAAGATAAAAAACCTTTTGCCTTTACAACTCCTTTAAGTTTCTGCTCAGGGCTGGGTTATGATTAACCACTTACCTACCATGGCACGTATTTGCACACCTTAAAATCTGCAGAGCCCCCAGAGAATAAAATGGTGATAGCTCTAAATTTTTTATGTTGCACAATATTTGCACAGCTGTTTATCAAAGGCATATTTTCAGGCAAAAAAACACTAAAATAAATGTTTTTTGCAAACAAATACAATACAAAATCCATTTTTTGTAAAATATAAAAAACTGGGTTGTGTCGAGTAAATAGATACCAAACATTTCAAGTCTTAAAATTGTGAATGCCTGTGAAATTGCAAAAAAAAACTATGGTACCCAAAATTCTCCATAGGCTACACTTTAAAAGACTTTACTTGTTATCAGTTTAAAGTTAACCATGAATTATGCTCCCAGAATTATTGCTCTCACTCTGGTGTTCACAACGAAACCTGTCATGTGTCGCACTTGATGTTTTCATACATCTGCGCTTCTTAAATAGGGTGTGACAGAGGTGCATTAGAAATGTTTTTACATTATTTTTATCTATTGTATAAAATTATATTTGTTTTTTTTTTACTAACAGGATTCCTATGTGATAGCATGGGCAGGTGAAAGATCCTCTAGGATCTATTAGACTCCCAATGTCTCCCTAGCCCTCCAATGCAGCTATTCAAACACAAATTGTGCTTGAACAGCTGCATCTTTGACTACACTAGCCAAGGAATAACAGCTGTGACCCCGGAAGTGATGTCATACACATTTCTTCCAGGTTCATTAGTCTCAGGAGGAATCAGGGGGGCAGGGGACTTTGAGAGCCCCATAAGAGTGATCTCTTTTTTAGAAAGCCCTTTGCCAGCTGGTAAAGCTCACAGCTGCAACCCTTTTGGTCTAATACATATACCATCAAAAGTGTTTTGTTACATCTGTTCTAAAAAAATACCTGTAGATCCTGCCAGAAATCTTGTAAACTGATCACCCCCTGTGCTCGTTCCTTATTCTCTATATGGAATACAGAACCTCTCCTGTGTTATGGAGAAGATGAGAGGAAGAAGAAGTTCTGCAGTTCTGTCCTAGATGTGCCAACACTGCAAAATAATGCAACTCAACAAAAATGGTCCTCTTGTATAACATTTTATAAGGTTAAAAATTCCTTCCCTTTTTTTTCAGTGTGGAAGAAAGAAAATGGCACCCCTTCCAGCCGCCCGAGACCAGCGACTCCAGTGAAGAGTCAGAGGAGGACACTGAATCTTGCAAGCCTACAGAGGATAGTCATGAGCTTGCCGGGGAAGAGATTACTGTAGATGTTACTGAGAGAGGGGGAGCAGCAAGAAAATTACAACAAAATGAAGAGAGCACATGGGAAAATGAAAGTTATCAGATTTAAAAATCAACTTCAGTCATCAAGTTATAACATTGGTTGAACTGCCACATTGCCATTGTGCTAAAGTTAGACATTTCTCTGTATATACTTTGATTGACATGCATTGTTGTTATTAGCAAACTGAGAAGGGTTTGAACAAGGGTGTGACTGCAACATCTTGCCAATCCTTCTAGGCAGCGCAACTTTCCTCCAGTAGTTTAAAAAAAACTCTCTGCATATAATGTTACCTCCTAGACCAGTGTTTCCCAACCATGGTGCTGCCATCTAGGTTTCCCCCGGATGCGGTGAGCACAGGATGCAGTTTGCCCAGAATCAGCATTATGAGTTTCTATGGTGCAGGCCGTCCATCTGCCAGCACCATAACAACCATTAAAGTTCTAAAGTCAGTACGCACTGCATCATTCGTTGCTATAGTAATGGCCCCTGGCTTTCCCACACCATGGCAAGGCATGACTCTGATCCAGGGCAGGTGACATTCAGGGCCACCTCCATCATTTAGGAGAAGATGCAAGTCTGCCGCCTTCACATTTCCCCCACCTCCTGCCCCTGCTGTGCTGCTGAAGCCAAAAGTTGGGGCTCTGGTGTGAAGAGAAGACGGTTAGAGGAAAGTATGACTGAGGTGGGGGGGCAGTGTGACTGGGGGGCTCTGGGTGAGGTGACTTTGATGTGATGGGGGGGGGGGTTCTAGTGTGATGGGTGTATAAGTGTCATGTATATGGGATGACTGATGTTATGAGGGGCTCTTATGGGAGCCATTAATGTATAGTGGGGAATCTGATGTGGAGGGGTGATTGTTATGTATAGGGAACCTCTGATGTGATGGGGGAACTCTGATGTGAAGGGGTGACACTGTCATGTAAAGTTGGCTTCTGATATGAAAGGGGGTTTCCTCTGGGGAGTGTGGTGAGCAAGGATGAAGAACATGCTATTTTTCCTACAGGGAGTGTGGTGAGCAAGGATGAAGAACATGCTATGTTTCCTCTGGGGAGTGTGGTGGGCGGTGATGAAGAACATGCTATGTTTCCTCGAGGGTGTGTGATGGGCGGTCATGAGCAACATGCTATGTTTCCTCTTGGGAGTGTGATGGGCGGTGATGAGGAACATGCTATGTTTCCTCTAGGGAGTGTGATAAGCAAGGCTAAAGAACATGCTATGATTCCTCCAGGAATTGTGGTGGGCAGTGATGAAAAACATGCTATGATTCCTCTAGGGAGTGTGGTGAGCAAGGATGAAGAACATGCTATATTTCCTCCCGGGAGTGTGGTGAGCAAGGATAAAGAACATGTTATGTTTCTTCTGGGAAGTGTGGTGGGTGGTGATGAAGAACATGTTATGGGTCCTCTAGGAAGTGTGGTAAGCGGTGATGAAGGACATGCTATGTTTTCCCTAGGGAGTGTGGAGGGTGGTGATGAAGAACATCATGCTATGTTTCCTCTAGGAAGTGTGATAAGCAAGGATAAATAACATGCTATGATTCCTCTAGGAAGTGTGGAGGGTGGTGATGAAAAACATGCTATGATTCCTCTAGGGAGTGTGGTGAGCAAGGATGAAGAATATGCTATTTTTCCTACAGGGAGTGTGGTGAGCAAGAATGAAGAACCTGCTATGTTTTCTCTGGGGAGTGTGGTGGGCAGTGATGAGGAACACGCTATGTTTCCTCTAGGGAGTGTGATGGGCGGTGATGAGCAACATGCTATGTTTCCTCTACGAATTGTGATAAGCAAGGGTAAAGAACATGCAATGATTCCTCTAGAAATTGTGGTTGGCGGTGATGAAAAACATGCTATTATTCCTCTAGGAAGTGTGGTGAGCAAGGATAAAGAACATGCTATTTTTTCTACTGGTATTGTGGTGAGCAAGGATGAAAAACATGCTATGTTTCCTCTGGGGAGTGTGGTGGGTAATGATGAAGAACATGCTATGTTTCCTCTGGAGAGTGTGGTGGGCGGTGATGAGCAACGTGCTATGTTTCCTCTGGGGAGTGTGGTGGGCGGTGATGAGCAACATGCTTTCTTTATCGTACACCACGGGACACAGAGCTAGTCATTACATAATGGGTTAAGGGTCACCAGCGGTGATTGGACACTGGCACAACCAATGGAAGACAGTTCCCCTCCATATAACCCCTCCCATCAGGGAAGTACCTCAGTTTTTTCGCCAGTGTCGAAAGGTGTTGGACGCGTTAGGAGGTGCTAAAGGAAAGCTCTACCAAAGAGACCCTCTGGGGGTAAAAGAGCTATGCTTTCGGATCCATCCAAGACGCCTACAAAGGAGCTGAATCTGGATGGGATCCGGGCCTCATCCATGAGGCGTCGCCTGTAATGTCTCTCTTCGGAGGACTGGGCTCTAAGATCCAGCACTTTCGCTATTTCGCTATAAAGTCCTGGTAAGAGTCTTGTACAAGGCCCAGGGGAGAGGTATCCTTTAAATAGGAACCCATATCCCTGAAGGTTGGCACACATAGCCCACCGTGAAGGGTGAAGTTTGGTATCTGTCTGAAATCTTTCAGCAGAAAAACCTGCGGCGTGGATAAGGTGAGATTAGAAGGTCCATAACTAGGTTGGGACCTTTTTCAAAAAGTGGATGTCTTCTTTTTTTCCACCACTGGGGGGAGTAAAGAGCTGAATATACTCACCTCACTCTGTTCAGTGTCGGCTTCGGCGAAGTACACTGCTCGTCACCTCCGCTGCTGAGCTTGCTGGGGCACCCCGATCCTCCTTTCGGTGGCCGACCAGACACCTGCAGATGCAGGTAAGTGGGAACAAGGGCTGATGAGAGTCCTCTCTCACTATGGCCACCGCCATAGCGCTAAGGGCCGCGCGCGCGCGCGGGAGCGCGCTTTATCGGAGGGGGGGGGGCGAAGGCGTGCGCGGGCACGTGGCGCGCGCAGGCACAGAAACGGCGCCAATTTTAAAAGACTGTCAGTGTGGGAAGCACTGCAGCAGCAAGCAAGCTCGTTAGTTCTCTTATTCCTGGCAGAGAAACACAGCAGCTATACAGGGACGTAAGACTCCATGTGGTTGGATTGGGTACTTCCTAGAAGACATCCATGTTATGCATAGTTATGTGTTAAAAGTTGCATACTTAATGTATTTGCTAAACTGAACACGGTAGTATATGCATTTAGGTACCTTGTATTTTGTCTAAACGGTAAGCCTTCCAGGGGAAGTAATACGGACAAAAAGAGATAAGAAAGCACCACCGCCTGAGAGGAGGCTCTAACTGTGCTGACTCGGTACCTTTCTCTCCTGTGTTGCTAAATGCACCTGTTCAGGATGAGCCATTACCTCTGTCAGGTATGGCGGCTTCCCCAGTGGAGCCTGGGCCTGTATATGTCACTGAGGACACTTTATCAGCTGCCCTAAATAATCTGGAGGAAAAAATTGCTACCTTAATCGCTAAGTCCTCTAAAAAGGAACAAGCGAAGCAGGTCTCTTCCAGTATTGGACCTCCCTTCAGAAGTACCTGAGGGAGGAGGATGAGGAGGAGGAGGCTACATCAGCAGAGGATGAGGAGCCAGATTTTAAGGCACAGGTACAATGCTATAGCAGTGCATTTAAGTTAACCTCTGCGGAGGTAACGGAATTACCTGTCTCCTCCCTAGGGTCATTAAGATCCCTGCAAGGTGCATGCTCCTTCCCGGTTCATCCGTTACTAGAGGATCTAATATACGCAAACTGGCAACATCCAGATAAGCGTTTCTCACCTCCAAAAAGGTTTAACATTCTTTATCCTATGGGGGAAAAAAATTTTTTTTTAAGAAATGGAGCCTGCCTGCGGTAGTTGCGGCTATTTCTTGTGTAAATAAAAACCTGACATGTCCGGTGGAATGTACAAGGGTTTAAAAGATCCTTCTGAGAGGAAGTTGAAATCCTCCTTCCTTTTGGCCGGCTCAATTACCCAACCTGCAGTAGCAGCAGTCGGTATGTGTCAGGTCATCAGCCAACAGGTAAAGCAGGGGCTGAAGGAACTGCCTTCAGAGCAGGCTAGAAATTGGGAAAAATTTGCCTAAAGCCTTATGCTTCACAGTGGATGCCATGAGAGATTCTATCATACAGGCATCACGCCTTACACTCCAGCTGGTACAGATGCGCAGAGTACTTTGGCTTAAGCATTGGTCAGCGGAGACCCCATGCAAAAAGCTGTTGGCAAGTTCCCGTTCCATGGCGAACGCCTATTTGGGGAAGATTTAGAAAAATATATACAGAAGATCAAGTGGTAAAATGACTTTTACCTGAGAGAAAGAAAAACAAGAGATCTTGTTTTAAACGCTCTCTCCCCAGCTCCCGGGAAATCTGACACCAACCAGTGGCGGCGGCCTGTTTTAGCCGCCCACAAAAGCCAAGGGGCAAGCTCAGAAGAACAAGAAGCCGTGGGGTGCAAGAGCTAATAAGCAAGCCCCCAAAGCCTCTCAGTGAAGGGGCGCCCCCGCTCGGCCGAGTGGGAGGAAGGCTTTGTCAGTTCTGAGCGACTTGGTGGTCAGAAATCCAGGACAATTGGGTAGTATCCACAATATCCTCAGGGTACAAACTGGAATTTCGAGAGATCCCATCTTCTCAATTCCGAGGTTCAAGACTCTCCAAGGATCCACAAAAAAGAGAATCCTTCTTCAAAGGTTTGAATCACTTAATGGCTCAAGGGGTAGTTACAGACATACCCCAAAAAGAGCGAGGTGCAGGTTTTTACTCAAACCTCTTTGTGATTCCAAAGCCAAATGGAGATGTCAGACCCATCCTGGATCTAAAATCCCTAAATCGGTTCCTGAACGATCGCCATTTTTCGAATGGAAACGATCCGATCCGTGGCCGCCACTTTAAAGGGCGGAAAATTCATGGCGTCCATAGATATCAAGGACGCACATTTACACATACCCATCCTCCCCGCTCACCAAAGATTCCTAAGGTTTGCGGTAGAAGATCGCCACTTTCAATTTGTGGCTCTGCCGTTTGGGGTAGCCACCGCGCCCATAGTATTCACAAAGGTGCTAGCTCCTCTGTTAGTAACCTAAGAACACGGGGCATTGCGGTAACAGCCTATCTGGACGATCTACTAGTAATAGATCAGTCAAAGGACGGATTGGGTCACGCTGTACACACTACAGTAGGATACCTGGAGCATTTAGGATGGATTATAAATTTACAAAAATCCTCTCTCCAGGCCCAAAGAAGGATAGGGTACCTGGGCATGATCATAGATACAGCCCAAAATGGGGTATACCTGTCAGAACCGAAGATACAGTCTCTGAAAGACCTGATCCACAAGGTCAAAGCAAACAAGAGGCCGTCTATTCGCCTTTGCATGAGACTATTGGGAAAGATGGTAGCCTCCTTCGAGGCGGTCCCTTACGCCCAGTTTCATTCGAGACTACTTCAAGGCAATATTTTAGCTTCCTGGAACAGGAAGAGCCAAGCTCTGGATATACCCATGCGCCTGTCCTCACAAGTACGCCACAACTTCGATTGGTGGCTAGAAGCCAGGAATTTACGGAAGGGAAAGTCCTTCCTCCCAGTGGCCTGGAAGGTGGTATCTAGGGATACCAGCCTATCGGACTGGGGTGCAGTATTCGAGGAGGCTTCTACCCAGGGAACCTGGGCCAAGACTCAGGGGATCCTGCCCATCAATGTGCTAGAGATCCGGGCGGTATACCTAGCCCTCAAAACCTGGACATACAGGTTACAGGGCTACCCAGTTCGGGTTCAATCCGACAATGCTACTGCAGTAGCTTACATCAATCACCAAGGAGGCACCCGCAGTCGGGCAGCCCAAAGAGAGGTGAACCGGATCCTGGCATGGGCAGAAGAGCATGTACCTTGCCTTTCTGCAATCTTCATTCCAGGGATGGAAAATTGGCAAGCAGACTACCTGAGTCGTCAGCAGCTGCTACCAGGGAGTGGTCTCTTCACCCCGAGATCTTTCAGGCCATATGTCTGAGATGGGGAAACCCAGATGTAGACCTGCTAGCTGCCAGGTTCAACAAGAAATTGGGCAACTTTGTGTCCAGAACGAGGGATCCTCTAGCCTACGGGACAGACGCTCTAATAATACAGACGCTCTAATAACTCCATGGAATCAGTTCTCACTGATCTAGGCATTCCCTCCGATCCCTCTTCTACAAAGACTGCTTCGCAGGATCAAGGAGGAGGGAATACCAGTAATCCTAGTGGCCCCAAACTGGCCCAGGAGGCCTTGGTATGCCGAGATTATAAAAACGGCGATAGGAAGGCCCTGGAAGTTTCCACTCCGACACGACCTGCTGTCACAGGGTCCAGTATTCCACCCTTCCTTACAAAGGCTAAAGTTGACGGCCTGGCTGCTGAGACCCACATTTTTAAAAAGAGAGGGGTCTCTGGTCCGGCTCTTTCTACGCTCATTAATGCTAGAAAGCCAGCCTCCAGACTCATCTATCAGAGAGTCTGGAGAGCATACGTTTCCTGGTGTGAATCCAGATGTTGGAATCCTCAGAAGTATGAAATAAGTAGGATTCTTGCTTTTTGCCAGTTAGGAGTGGATATGAATTTAGCCCTTAGCACCATCAAAGGGCAAATATCGGCTCTATCAGTCTTCTTTCAGAGACCATTGGCATCTCACTCCCTAGTTCGGACATTCATTAAGGGGGTACTGAGGATAAATCCTCCAGTTAGGACTCCCTTGTGTCCATGGGATTTGAATTTGGTATTGTCAGTGTTGCAAAAGCAACCTTTTGAACCTATTCGCCATATTCCTTTAATTATATTAAGTAGGAAGTTGGCTTTTCTGATTGCTATAGCTTCTGCTAGGAGGGTATCAGAGCTAGCAGCTCTTTCTTGTAAAGAGCCTTGTCTAATTTGTCACAAGGACAAAATCGTACTACGACCCCATCCGGCTTTTCTACCTAAGGTGGTGTCGGCTTTTCACTTGAATCAAGACATTGTTCTGCCTTCCTTTTTTCCAAACCCGCGGACGGCGGGGGAAAAATTATTACACTCTCTAGATCTAGGGAGAGCGGTAAAGGTGTATCTGCAAGCAACCGCTCAGATACGTAAAACAGATGTTTTGTTTATTTTACCAGATGGGCCCAAGAAGGGCCAAGCGGTATCAAAATCCACCATTTCCAGGTGGATTAGACAAGTAATTATTCAAGCTTATGGTTTAAAGAACAGGACTCCTCCTTTTCCTGTTAAGGCGCACTCTACCAGGGCGATAGGTGCTTCATGGGCAGTGCACCACCAGGCTTCGATGGCTCAGATCTGTAAAGCTGCAACTTGGTCTTCAGTCCATACATTTTCCAAATTCTATCAAATAGATGTGAAAGGACATGAGGATTCCGCCTTTGGGCGAAGTGTGCTGCAGGCAGCAGTATAGGGCTTCTGGTCCGCAAGCGGCCTGTTTTGATCTGTGTCTCCCCCCCTTCATATGAGCATTGCTCTGGGACGTCCCATTATGTAATGACTAGCTCTGTGTCCCGTGGTGTACGATAAAGAAAATAGGATTTTTATAACAGCTTACCTGTAAAATCCTTTTCTTGGAGTACACCACGGGACACAGAGGTCCCACCCTTCTTATGGGAACCTTACTGCTTTGCTACAAAACTGAGGTACTTCCCTGATGGGAGGGGTTATATGGAGGGGAACTGTCTTCCATTGGTTGTGCCAGTGTCCAATCACCGCTGGTGACCCTTAACCCATTATGTAATGACTAGCTCTGTGTCCCGTGGTGTACTCCAAGAAAAGGATTTTACAGGTAAGCTGTTATAAAAATCCTATTATGTTTCCTCTGGGGGGTGTGGTGGGTGGTGATAAAGAACATGCTGTTTCCTCTGGGGAGTGTGGTTGGCGGTGATGAAGAACATGCTATGTTTCCTCTGGGGAGTGTGGTGGGCGTTGATGAAGAACATGCTATGTTTCCTCTAGGAAGTGTGGTTGGCAGTGATGATGGACATGCTATGTTTCCTCTAGGGAGTTCCCTCTAGGCAGGGAAGAAGAATATTGTGTTTCATCTAAAACAGTGGTTCACAACCTCAGTCTTCAAGTACCCCCAAGAGGTCATGTTTTTAGGCATTCCTCCACCTTGCACAAGTGTTTAAAATTAATGTCAATGGCATGGTATTTATGACAGCTATTTTATATAAGGGAGATTTCCACAACATAGCCTGTTGGGGGTACGTGAGGACTGAGGTTGAATGACCACTGCTGTAGAATGCAATTGGTAGGAACAGACTGCAAACAAACCTGTGTGGGCTGGACTGGGGATCCCTGAGAGCCAGTTCACACTGGGGCGGCACGACTTTGGAGGCGACTCGGCAAGGCGATCTCAAGATGACTTGAGAGGCGACTTGCAAAATTTCTTCTGTATTGAAGTCAATGCATGTCGCCCCGAGTCGCCCCCAAAGTCGTACAAGAACCTTTTTATAAGTCGGAGCGACTTTCGTCGCTCCTATTAGAACGGTTCCATTGAATAGAGCGGAGCGCGACTTTTCAGGTGGCTGAGTCACCTGATGAGTCGCCCCTGTGTGAACCGGCTCTTACTTGCTTAGGAAGGGCTGTTCCCAGAATAACACATTTTAGGTATGGGTTTTATACGGTAAGGGCCCAGGCTTGGTGTACTCAAGCATTGCCAGGATAGTCAGAACTGTGGCTTTGATATATTTCTATGTTAAATATTTCAGACTGGACATTTAAAGAAAATCCCACTGAAAAAAATTATAAAGAAGGCAGGTTTGAGTTTATTAATGCCTATGTTTATTTCATGCTATAATAAATTAATTACAAGTGTGACTATTTGAAATAACTGTTTGCAGCGTCCGTGCAAATAACTGTGTCAGCTGCTTGCAACCCAAAAGATGCTTTAGCTATGGAACTGAAAAACCAAACAGGCCTACTCTGTCATTTCAACTTCCTCCTCCATTCAAATATTCGATCTACAAAGATGCTGTAACGCCGCCCAAGGAACCCATCCATCCATCCATAAATAAATTTCTTCAACACAACATAATGTCAGAGACTCTTAATCTATTTATTCAATGTCCAGTGTTTAAAAAATTCACCTTCAATTTCATGATTATCAGTTTAAGCCCAGGTTCACACTGGGCTGCGGGAGTGAAGCCGTGCGAGTTCAGCTGAACTCGCACGATTTCACTCTCGCTGGCAGTCCCGATTTCAGCCGCGATTACAAAGACATCTGACAGGTCGGAAATCGCAAAAAGTAGTACAGAAACTACTTTTTGAAATCGGTGCAGCGCCGCAGATGCGGCATCGCACCGATTAGGACGGTGCCATTGCCGGCAATTTGCGGAAAATATCGCCGTATTGACATGCGATTTGACATGCCAAATCGCATGTCAAAACGCACCAGTGTAAACCAGGGCTAAATTTTCGGACTTGGAGTTTAAGGTTTGTAAGGCATTTTCAAGGAATTTTCTATTTGGAGGCAATGGTTATACTGTAGACCAGGATTGGCCAACAGGTTGCCTGGGGGACCTTCTTGACTCACAAGATTATCCTTCTCCTCTTCCCCTACCGCTTTGCCTGTAGCTCTTACAAACAAATCCCTGCAGTTAACCACTTAAGGACCGGGCCTATTTTTCAAACTTGTTGTTTACAAGCTAAAACAATTTTTTTTTGCTAAAAAATTACTTAGAAACCCCAAACATTATATATATTTTTTTCTAACACCCTGGAGAATAATATGGCGGTCGTTACAATACTTTTTGTCACACCGTATTTGTGCATCGGTCTTACAAATGCACTTTTTTGGGAAAAAATTTACTTTTTTTAATTAAAAAATAAGACTACAGTAAAGTTATCCCAATTTATTTTTATATTGTGAAAGATAGTGTTATTCCGAGTAAATTGATACCCAACATGTCACGCTTCAAAGTTTTTTGCTCGCTCGTGGAATGGCGACAAACTTTTTCCCTTAATCTCCATATGCGACGTTTAAAAAATTCTAAAGATTGCAAGTTTTGAGTTACAGAGGGGGTCTAGGGCTAGAATTATTGCTCTCGCTCTAACAATCACGGTAATACCTCACATGTGTGGTTTGAACACCGTTTTCATATGCAGGCGCTACTCACGTATGCGTTCGCTCCTGCATGCGAGCTCGTCTGGACGGTGGCACGCTTAAATTTATTTTTTTCTCATTTATTTTACCTTTTTATTTTTAATTTTTACACTGTTCTTTTAAAAAAAAAAAATGTGCCACTTTTATTCCTATTACAAGGAATGTAATAGAAAAAAAGCATGACAGGACCTCTTAAACATGAGATGTGGGGTCAAAAAGACCTCAGATGTTATATTTACACTAAAACGCAATAAAAAAAAGTGTCATTTAAAAATAAAACAAAAAAATTAGCTTTAAGAGCTATGGGTGGAAGTGACGTTTTGACGTCGCTTCCGCCTTGCAATGGTATAGAGACGGGTGTGGGCCATCTTCCCCTCACTCATCTACATACCTAAGAGTTGCGATTGTCTCTGCTGCTGCCGGTGGCTCCGGTAAGCGGCGGAGGGCACCGGAGAGCGGCGGGAGGGTGGCCCTCTCCTGCTGCCGATAAAAGTGATCTTGCGGCCAATCTGCCGCAGAGACCACTTTTATCTGAAAGCCGACTGCCCGCTGTTGAAGAGGATACCTGGGTTATGGTAGCTAGCTGCTGCCATAAAAACAATATTCCTCTTCAAAGAGCCGCCGTATAATGAAGGCGGGCGGTCCGGAATTGGTTAAAATGAAAGCTGGGACTTGCTCTTTACCAGAGCAGTAGCTGCAGACTGTGCTCTCTAAATTGAAGACAGGTTTTGGGACACTGTTTAGATTCGAAGCTTCATTCAGAAGTACAGCATAACAACATTATTATACAATCCCATATTAGTCAATGAGAGCTGTCTCAATTAGTACTACCGAAGTCACTCTGACATTAGAAAAGGTTCCTGTATTACTTCAAGGCGACTTCTATCCGACTTGTGCCCATAGACTTTAACTGCTTCAAAACTGGCAATTTGCCAATTTTCAGCTTTCAGCGCTGTCGCTTTTTGAATGACAATTGCACGGTCATGCAAGACTGTACCCAAACAAAATTTATTATCATTTTTTTTAAACAGATAGAGCTTTATTTTGGTGGTATTTAATTGCCATGGTCTTTTCTATTTTTGGCCCAAAAAATGAAGGCAAAACATTAAAAAAAATAAAAAAATGTTTTTCTTCGTTTCTGGTAGAAAATTTTGTAAATAAGTATTTTTTCTCCTTCACTGATGTGCGCTGATGAGTCTTCACTGATGGGCTCTCATGAGAAGGCACTGACGAAGTGGCACTGATGAGGAGGCACTATTTTGCAGCACTGATGGGCACTGATAAGCAGCACTGATGAGCACTTATGGCAGCACTGTTGGGCACTGATAGGTGCCACTGAAAAGTGGCACTTATGGGCACTGATTGGTGAGACTGATGGGCACTGATAGGTGGCACTTATGGGCAATGATAGGCAGCACTGATGGACACTGATGGGCGGTACTGATGCGCAGGCATTGATGGGCACTGAAAGGCATCACTGATTGGCATCACTGAAGGGGCTACATTGATAATCAAGGCACTGAGTTTTTACCATTCTGCAACTGTAAATGAGCCATTATTCACAGATTAAAGGGGTTGTAAACCTTTGTGTTTTTTCACCTTAATGCATCTGTAGCGCTACCCCCAGTTAAGAAAGCCGCTGGTTTGATTTTGGGCCCTGATTACAGTACCGCCAACCCCCAGCAATCTTACTCGACCCACCCTGGCACAGTCAGTCTAGGGTTATACTTGTACCACATTCAATTGTGTTGCATGAAATAATCTCTAAACAGTAAGACAACACACTGAGGCGAGAGATCAGATATAACCGCTTTACTCTTATAGGAAATAGCATAGGTAGAACATAACACATGCAACTGGCTTGCAGAGACCTGCAGCAATCAATTCAGCACACTATAATGGCGCTGCGCGGTACTTTACCACGCGTAGCTATTATGGTATGCGCGCCCTATGGCGCACTAAACAAAATCTTAACTCCCCACCCCGGTCAGGCCTGACATGGAATAAATCTCAGTCACCTCCTTAAGGGATTTCTTCGCATGCCAGCTTTCGGTGGTGCACTTGATGGAAAGTATTTGTAATCCACAACTGCCAACAACTTGGAACACTATACTGGGGGGGGGGACACTTTAACTCTGTCCTGCTACCGGTCCACTCGGGGAACAGCAGATAAAACGAACTGTGGGCCTATGCAGTCTATAGGCCTGAACACGGCACAGTCTATTGGTTTGGGCAGGTGCCCGCTCACCACTCCGGACGCGATCCCATTCCGGGACTTCCATCTGCTGTGTATCCGCACACAGCGTCTGCAACGATCGGGTCCCCGATCCAACTGATGTCCTCACTCGACAGGTCAGGTGCCACCCAGGCTCCGCAGTAGGGGTGGAAGGCTCTTCGGAAGTTATGCAAGGCCACAGGCTTCAGGCCTTGCACCGCAGCAGATCCGCACAGGAAGCAGCTGTTGCTTGCAGCGCGGTGTCCAAAGAGGCCGAGCTCCGCCTCGCCTCTTCCTTAAATAGCCCCTCCCATGAGTCTCTGCGGTGGCAATTTGCACCCTGGGTGCCGAACGGGGTTCTGGGTAACGTAGTCCCGTGGGCCTTAAAGGAGACCCCGCTACACACTCCCCCCACTTAAACTCTTTGGTCCCCAAAGATAACATAACATTAAATTACAGAACGTACAACATCAATCAAAGTCTCGTATGATGTTGGCAGGGGAAATTCCCACCAAAAACGAGGCGTGAACTCCCCTGCCCACAGGACACACTATCATTAGCATCCTGCCTGACTGTGCCAGAGAGTGAGTTGGGGTTGCCTCCCACCAAATGAACAGTGGGAGGATCAGGGTCTTCCATACTCCTTCTGGCAGTGACCACGGTGTCTTCAGCACTCCTCCCCATCTGTGGGTAAGTTAATCTCCTGGGGGGCTTTATGGCCCTTCGCTTCCTCTGTCCTCTTGGACTTTCTGCTGGAACAGGCTCCTCTTCTGGAACTGACTTAGGAATTTTTTCTGGTTCGGGAGCACTGGACTCCGGGCGGGGAGGTACAGGGACTCCCTTGGATCTTCTTCTGGGGGTAAGTCACAAGCACTCTCCCAAGAATCCGACCAAGGACTGGATGGAATGAACTCAGTAGCTTCTGCATTCAGCGTCTGATCTTCGGTATCTTCTTCAGGTGGAAGATCAATAGCAGAAGTTGCCGGGGCCTGGGAAGGCCAAAGCCAATCAAGTTCTTCTCCCTCATTTTCACTCATCTCCGAGGCCTCTGTATCCCCGGTCCGAGGGGTCTGGGACCGAGTGTTTAGTCTGGGAGTATCCAGGATGGACGTCGGCTCAGGGGAATCCATCACAGGGGGCATCCAAACTGCCTCAGCTAGTGGGAGTAGGTGGTTCCGATGCCAGGTCTTCAAAGGCCCCACCTTCCCTTCTGGTTTAAGTCTGTAAATGGGTAGGCCCGGCAGTCTTTTGCAAACAACATAAGGTTCAGGTCTCCACCTGTCTGCAAGCTTGTGTTTTCCAGGGATCCCCAAGTTCCTCAGCAACACTCTGTCTCCTGGTTGTAGATCTTGGATCCTAACCTTTAAATCAAAATTTCTCTTGTTGCGTGCTCCCCTTTGCTCCGAAGCCGCCTGGGCCTGTTCATAGGCCACTTTCAAATTATGTCTGAGTCTATCGACATATCCCTTGTGGGAAGCAGCAGAACAATGGTCTATGGAAGTGCCAAAGGCCAGATCGACTGGCAGTCTTGCTTCTCTCCCGAACATGAGTCTATAGGGTGAGTATCCTGTAGCGTCGCTGGTAGTACTATTGTATGCATGCACAACGGCCGCTATGTGGTTGCTCTAATGTTGTTTCTTCTCGCTGCTTAAAGTTCCCAGCATGTTGAGCAAGGTTCGGTTAAACCTCTCCGGCTAAGCATCACCTTGTCGATGATAGGGGGTAGTCCTTGTCTTCTTAATCCCCAAGGAATCCAGGAGCTTCCGGATCAGTCGACTTTCAAAATCCCTTCCCTGGTCTGAATGGAGCCGTTGTGGTAGCCCATAGTGTACAAAGTATTTCTCCATAAGTACCTTGGCCAGAGTGGAGGCCTTCTGATCTTTGGTTGGGAAGGCCTGGGCATACCGGGTGAAATGGTCGGTTACTACCAGAACATTTCCTAGTCCACTCAGGTCGGGTTCGAGGCAGAGAAAATCAATGCATACCAGATCAAGCGGGCCTTGGCTTTGCAGATGACCCATTGGGGCAGCTTGATGGGGCAAAGTCTTTCTCTGGATGCATCGTGCACATGAATGGCAGTATTCCTCAATTTCAGCCCTCATGCAGGGCCAATAGAAACGGTCCCTAACGAGTTGGAAAGTCCTTTCCGCCCCTAGGTGGCCATGGTGGTCATGCAGAGCAATCATGACAGTCTCTCTGTGTTTCTCGGGCAGGAACAACTGCCATTTGTCTTCCAGGTCATCAGAGGGGCCCCTTCGGTAGACCACTCCCTGACGCACCTGCAGCCTGTCCCATTCCTTCTTCAACAGGCGAGCTTCCTTTGAGGGGTGACATAGGAGTCTGTTTGGATCCTGGTTCTCCAGGGCCTCTAGGACCAATCTCCCCATAGGGTCTTTCAATTGGTCGGATCTCAACTCCTTTTTGGACAGTTTCGGTAAGTTATCTTCCCCCAGTTGGGTTACCCCGCAGTATTGCTTGGGAACTCCTACTACATTAACCCCTATCTCTTCTGCTCTTGAGCCTCCACTGGCTTGGAGTTCAGCCCCCTGACAGAGGGCCCGCACCCCGTCGGGTGCCACTTGGGTCCAGTCTTCTGTACTGTAGGTGGGGACATGAGATCTTCTGGACAAGGCGTCCGCATCTCGATTTCCCGCCCCAGGTCTGTATTTCAGGCTGAAATTGAAGGCAGACAGCGCCACCAGCCACCTGTGTCCTGTGGCATCCAGCTTTGCTGTGGTGAAAAGATAGGTGAGGGGATTGTTGTCCGTTTTCACAGTGAAGTCTGCCCCATTCAGATAATATCGGAGCTTGTCAACTACGGCCCACTTAAGGGCCAGGAACTCCAGCTTATGAGTGGGATAGTTCTTCTCGGAGGGGGTCAGACTTCTGCTCACATACGCAACAGGTCTCAGCTGCCCTTCATGCTCCTGATAGAGCACTTCTCCTAGACCATCGTGACTGGCATCTACATGGAATTCGTAAGGCTTCTTTGGGTCTGCATAGGCCAGGACAGGGGCAGTGGTTAAGTTATTTTTCAACATCTGGAAGGCATCTTCACACTTCTCATTCCACTGGTCTTTGACTGACTCCCCTGGCTTTCTAGGGCCTGAGTCATCCTCTTCCCCCTCCGTCTTAAGCAGCTCATTCAGGGGCCTAGCTATCCGAGCAAACCCCTCCACGAACCTCCTGTAATAGGAACAGAATCCCAGGAAGGACCTGAGTTCTGTCACTGTGGTGGGCCTGGGCCAGGAGGTGACTGCCTCCAACTTTTCAGGGTCTGTGGCCACTCCTTCTTCAGACACTATGTGTCCCAGATAGTTGACTGAAGACTGATAGAATTGGCATTTTTCAGGTGAGAGCTTGAGTCCTTCCTCACTCAGTCTCTTCAAAACTTTCTTCAGCCTCTAACATGTTCCTCCAAGGTTCTTCTGAAGACAATGATGTCATCCAAGTCTACGAGGACCTCGATGAGGTTCATGTCTCCCACAATCTTCTCCATGAGTCTTTGGAAGGTGGCTGGAGCTCCAGACAGGCCTTGAAGCATCCGGTCGAATTCGAAGAACCCTACCGGGGTTATGAAAGCCGTCTTTTCTTTGTCTTCTGGATGCATTGGGATCTGATAGTACCCGCTCTTAAGGTCCATAACACTGAACCACTTGGCCCCAGACAAACTCTGCAGGGCATCATCTATCCTCGGAGTGGTAAACTGGTCCGGTATGGTTCTCCTGTTGAGGGTCCTATAGTCTATGCACAGCCTCAATGACCCATTCTTCTTCCGGACCACCACTATGGGGGAGGCATAGGGACTTCTAGATTCTCGAATCACCCCTGTTCGCTTGAGCTCGGCGAGCTGCTCCCTCAAGTCTTCGAGGTCTGCCAATGGAACCCGCCTAACCCTCTCCCTGAAGGGCTTGTCTTCCTGGAGGCGGATTCGATGGGTGGCACTCCTAGCACACCCCACATCGAATTCATCTTGGGAAAAGATCCTTTCCCACCTGGCCAACTGGGCCTTGGCTCTCTCTTTCCAAGCCCTGGGCAGGTTTGGGTTCTCCATGGAAAGTTTCTTCCACACAGTACTTTCTCCATCTGTCTTCTCCACATCGGATGAAGCAACTGGTGTAGCTGGGCTCACCCGGCCCAGAAACAGCCTGGCTGGGATTTCCATGGGACCACCCATGGTGTTTCTGACACTTACAGGAACTTTACAGTGGGCCTTCTTCAGGGCCCTCACCGGGACCACTTCTGGGACTACTTCTAAGCCCGAGGGCTCTTCCCTTGGGTCGGGTTCCAACATGACAAAAGGACCAGGCTGCTCCCAAGTGAGTTTCACTGTGGCTTTCAAGCAGGTTACTTCACCGGGCTGCAGCACTATTCCTCTTCTTCCCAGCCTCCAGACCTTCCCTACCCCGTCTTCCAGGGCCTTCTGTTCCAAGATCAGCCGTTGGTAGGCTGTCTTCAACATTGGGTGGATCTCAGTGACTGTGGGGTCTTTCCTTCTTGTCAGAGGGGCCAGAAGTCTTCGGACCAGATCCGTGTTTGTCCCTATTATCAGGGAGCTCTTGTTAGCTCCAGGCGGTCAGGGGCACACCACAGCTAAGGTGTCGAACACTTCCGCCTTGCCGGCTATGGACGGGTTGAAGGTCAGTTTTATAGGCAAGTAGCCATCATAAGGGAAACTCTCTGTCCCAATTCCCCATATCTCCAGCTCTTCAATCTTCTGGATGGGTAGGGGACTTAGATGCTTGTCATAAAAGTCCCGGTACAACAGGGTCACTTGCGCCCCAGTATCCAATATAGCTCTTGTGTAGACTCCCTCCACTTGAACAGGTACTATTGGGGAGGGACCCACCAGCTTCTCTGGGTATCGCTTCGAAGGGGTCTCTTTCCTTTGATCTTTGCATTTGCCTTTTTGACTTACTTTCTTCCATTTCTCTTTGGACTTAAGTCTCTCTTGGGCCTGGTATGCATTGATCTCCCTCCTTTTTATGGGTGTATCTACCCGCTGAGGGACATTACTCTCTTTCTTTGGAGTGCGTTCCCTCTGAGGAACCTTATGTTTCTTCTGAGGGGTCTTCTGTTCCACTCTTTTCAGTTTGGAGCTCACTGGAGATGATGGGCACCCGGTTGACTCCTTCACCGGGGCCCGCTGAAGTTTTCCGGCGGCTTGCAGTTATTCATCTTTTTTTTCTTTGGACTGGTACATACTTTGGCCGCATGACCAACCCCTCCGCAGTTGAAACAAGTCATGTCCCCCCAATCTTTTAGGGATGCGGGTGCGGAGGTATTTGGAAACAGCTCCCTCCTCGGACTTTCCCTCTCCGGTTCCTTTGACTTCTTTTCCATCAGGGAGGTCAGTATCCCCAATACTTGGGACATCTGGGACTTCAAGGTATCCACCTCTGAGTCTCTTTCCAGGGTCATGGCCGTCCTGACCATCACCGGAGGAGGATTTACCGACTCAACTGGTAGGCTCCTCTTCTTCTCCTCCAGCGTAGCTTCTTCCTCTCTGACCACTTGACAGCTTCTCTCCTGTCTTCTGGTAGCAATGCTCCAGCTGATAAGTGAGCTCAGTGATTTTCTCTGTTCCACCGAACACATTCTGCAGGATGTCCAGATAGTCCAGAGCATTACAGTCTGTCCTACTCATCTTGAGTAGGGATGAGCTTCGTGTTCGAGTCGAACATACGTTCGACTCGAACATTGGCTGTTCGATCGTTCGACGAAGATCGAACGATTTGGGCCGTTCGCGCCAAATTCGAGTGACGCGAACGGCCCACAATGCACTACGCCATCGCAGTGTCATCCAGGCGCTGTGATTGGCCAAGCATGCACTGTGACCCCGCATGCTTGGCCAATCACAGCGCCGGCAGCGAGGAGAGCAATGATTGGCCACAGGCAGGATGCCTGTGGCCAATTATTGCTGAGGGTGTTTAGTACACGCCCCACACTATAAAAGGCCGCCAGCACGGCGGCCTAGTGTAGTGTGTTCCGGAGCAGGGATAGAGTAGCATAGGCAGGGACAGTGACTGTTATTTCTTTCTTGCTTAACCTGGATTCCTTTAGTTTAGGGAAAGAGAAGGATAGGTAGGGAGAGTGTCAGTGTGTTTTGTGCTTCTGCTATAGTGTGCTTAAAAAAAAACATTTATTCTAGGGACAGAAAACTCTAGGTAGGGACAGTGTCAGTTTCTTTCACTCTGCAAGTCCTTGTTTCCAGGGACCTGGAAGGACAGTGAGTGAATTGTCCTTTTGCTATATTGTGATTAAAAAAAACATTTATTCTAGGGACAGAAAACTCTAGGTAGGGACAGTGTCAGTTTCTTTCACTCTGCAAGTCCTTGTTTCCAGGGACCTGGAAGGACAGTGAGTGAATTGTCCTTTTGCTATATTGTGATTAAAAAAAACATTTATTCTAGGGACAGAAAACTCTAGGTAGGGACAGTGTCAGTTTCTTTCACTCTGCAAGTCCTTGTTTCCAGGGACCTGGAAGGACAGTGAGTGAATTGTCCTTTTGCTATATTGTGATTAAAAAAAACATTTATTCTAGGGACAGAAAACTCTAGGTAGGGACAGTGTCAGTTTCTTTCACTCTGCAAGTCCTTGTTTCCAGGGACCTGGAAGGACAGTGAGTGAATTGTCCTTTTGCTATATTGTGATTAAAAAAAACATTTATTCTAGGGACAGAAAACTCTAGGTAGGGACAGTGTCAGTTTCTTTCACTCTGCAAGTCCTTGTTTCCAGGGACCTGGAAGGACAGTGAGTGAATTGTCCTTTTGCTATATTGTGATTAAAAAAAACATTTTTTTCTAGGGACAGAAAACTGTAGGTAGGGAGAGTGTTTTTTTTCTTTCACTCTGCAAGTCCTTGTTTCCAGGGACCTGTAAGGACAGTGAGTTAATTTTCCTTGTGCTATATTGTGATTAAAAAAAACATTTTTTCTAGGGACAGAAAACTGTAGGTAGGGAGAGTGTTTTTTTTCTTTCACTCTGCAAGTCCTTGTTTCCAGGGACAGAGAAGGACACCTGAAGGTAGCCCTTATTGCTTTTTTCCCATCTCCCTGCAGGCCATCTATTAGAATGTCTGGAAGGCAAACAAGGAGAGGCAGACAGTCAGGAGGCAATAAAAGAGGGCAAGCAGGCTCTGTGTCTGGGGGCAACAGTGCTGGTCGTGGACGCGGTGCATTGTCATCAGCACATGGCCATGGGACACGCTTGTCCTTCTTTTCGGCAGCTGGACATGTTGAGCCACATCATGCCGAAGACTTGGTAGAGTGGATGACCAAGCCCTCCTCCTCCTCCTCATCCTCTCTCACCCAGGCTCAGGGTACTGGAAAAGCAGCTGCCAAAGCGTCGTCTTCCCTGGTATCAATGTCAGACAAATCATCAGTCACTCCTTCCCTAGACCCACCATGTCCTCCTCCTGAGGAGTCCCCCGAACTGTTTCAGCACAGTGTTGGGTACATGCTCCAGGAGGATGCCCAGCGTTTCGAAGGGTCTGATGATGAAACCCAGCTAGAGGAAGGCAGTAGCGTGAGAGCAGACAGAGGGGATGCTCAAGAAGGACACCAATCTGGCAGTCATGTTCCAGCAGCTGCAGCATACTGCCAGATTGGCTCCAGTGATGAGGAGGGAGGGGATGATGAGGTCAATGACTCCACGTGGGTGCCTAATAGGAGAGAGGAGGAGGAGGAGGATGAGGAGGAGGCACATCTCCAACGAGGCAGGATGCCCTTTGGTGGCCAGCGTAAGGGCAGTACACCGACGGAATCACACCGCAGAGCTCCGCCTGTGCAGGGCGCTGCCTCTGCCCGTCATTCAAAAAGTTCTTTGGTGTGGGCCTTTTTTGAGGCTAGTGCATCAGATCGCACAGCTGCTGTTTGCAACATATGTCTCAAGCGTATATCGCGTGGCCAAAACATCAGCCGCTTGGGTACCACATGCCTGACCAGACATATGTTGACCTGCCATGCAGCTCGTTGGCAAGCCTACCTCAAAGACCCACACCAAAGAACAAAGCGGACCTCTCCTTGCACCGCATCAGCTGGGATCTCCAACCCCACTATAACTTCAGTCCTCTCTGAAACATGCACTGAGAGGAATGAAGGTGTAGAATTAGGTGTGTCACAGCCAAGTACTTGCGCCCACTCTGCTAGCAGTACACCGACGTCCGATTCTAGCAGGCAAATTTCCCTGCCCCAGCTGCTGGACCGTCGAAAGAAGTTCACTCCCAGCCATCCACATGCCCAGCGGTTGAATGCTAGCTTGGCTAAATTGCTAGCGCTTCAACTGCTGCCTTTTCAGTTGGTAGACTCGGCCCCCTTCCGTGAGTTTGTGCAATGTGCGGTTCCTCAGTGGCAGGTTCCCAAACGCCACTTTTTCTCACGGAAGGCTATTCCGGCTCTCTACCGGCATGTGGAAGGCAATGTCTTGGCCTCGCTGGACAGGGCGGTCAGCGGTAAGGTGCATATTACCGCTGACTCATGGTCCAGCAGGCATGGACAGGGACGTTACCTTTCTTTCACGGCCCATTGGGTCACTCTTTTGGCAGCTGGGAAGGATTCAGGACAAGGTGCAGTAGTGTTGGAGGTTGTCCCACCGCCACGCCTCCAAAATGCTACTACTGGTTGTGACACACCTCTCTCCTCCACCCCCTCCTCTTCTTCTTCCTCCATGGCCTCTTCCTGTGGTTTGTCCTATGAACCAGCGGTGCTCCGTAGCCGTTCACGGGGCTACGCAAGTACGCAGGCAAAAAGATGCCATGCCGTGCTTGCGCTGGTGTGTTTGGGGGACAGAAGCCACACTGGGGCAGAGGTCCTGTCTGCTCTGCAGGGCCAGGCCGAGAGGTGGTTGACGCCACGCCAGCTTAAGCCAGGAATGGTGGTTTGCGACAATGGCACCAACCTCCTCTCCGCCCTCCGACAGGGACAACTGACCCATGTGCCCTGTGTGGCTCATGTCCTTAACCTGGTGGTGCAGCGGTTCTTGGGCAGGTACCCGGGCTTACAGGATGTCCTGAGGCAGGCCAGGAAAGTCTGTGTGCATTTCCGCAGATCTTATAATGCCAGTGCTCGCCTGGCTGAGCTGCAAAAGGAGTTGAACCTGCCCAAGAACCGCCTTATATGTGACATGCCCACCAGGTGGAACTCAACGTTGGCCATGCTGCAGCGGCTGCACACGCAGCAGAGGGCCATCAATGAGTACCTGTGCGACTACGGCACCAGGACAGGGTCAGGGGAGCTTGGTTTTTTTTCTCCACGCCAGTGGGGCATGATCAGGGATGCATGCACTGTCCTGGCACCATTTGAGGAGGCCACGAGGATGGTGAGCAGTGACAGTGCATGCATCAGTGACACTGTACCTCTTGTCCACCTGTTGGAGCACACGCTGCGTGGAATAATGGACAGGGCACTTGAGGCAGAACAGAGGCAGGAAGAGGAGGACTTCCTTGCCTCTCAAGGCCCCCTTTACCCAGACAGTGTTCCTTCTGTCCCACCCATCGCACAGGAAGAGGAGGAGGAGGAGGAGGAGGAGGAGGAGGATTGTGTCAGCATGGAGGTGGAGGCTGGCACTCAGCATCATCAGCAGCAGTCTTTTAGGGATGATTTACAGTCCCAAGAAACCAGTGGACTTGTACGTGGCTGGGAGGAGGTGGCTGCGGATCATGTCGTCCTTAGTGACCCAGAGGACTCCGGAGCGAATGCCTCAGCAAACCTACGCTGCATGGCCTCCCTGATCCTGCAAAGTCTGCGGAAGGATCCTCGTATTCTTCGGATCAAGGAGAGGGACCATTACTGGCTGGCCACTCTCCTTGATCCACGGTACAAGGGTAAGGTTGCGGACCTTATGTTACCGTCGCAGAGGGAGCAGAGGATGAGACAACTCCGGGAGGCCTTGCAGAAAGGTCTGTGCAACGCGTTCCCAGAGACTGGGAGGTTGCAAACTCCTGGTCCTGGACAACGAGTTGCTGAGGCTTCGGCCAGTCAAAGAAGGAGCGGTGGGGAAGGTGGCCGTCTGACCGATGCGTTCAGACAATTCTTTAGTCCGCAGCCCCAAAGTATGATTGGTTCCAGCAACCATCGCCAGCGTCTGATAAACATGGTGCAGGAATATCTAGGGGCAAGGTCAGACTTGGACACCTTCCCCACCGAAAATCCTCTGGCTTACTGGGTCTTGAGGATGGATCACTGGCCAGAGCTTGCACAGTATGCAATTGAGCTACTGGCCTGTCCTGCATCCAGCGTTCTTTCGGAACGCACATTCAGTGCTGCTGGAGGATTTGTCACGGATCACAGGGTGCGCCTGTCCACCGACTCGGTTGATCGACTGACTTTCATCAAGATGAACCAGTCTTGGATCACCACCAGCTACCACACACCTGATGCTGATATAACAGACTAATTGATTTTAAAATGTCACATCCCTTCAAGACTGATGCTGATGCTGAGTGCCTGTGCTGTTATGTTGACTGGCTATCCTCCTCCTCCGAGTCCTCAATGATACGATTGATGATGATAGCTTGGAAGATCATTTTTGTTTATGGGTGCCGCCACCAGTGCCTAACGCCCAATTTTTCAGCCCCTGTTTAACAGGGGCGTGTAATTACAATTTTTGAAGCAATACTTTGCAACAGGGCTCATTGCTGTGCTCCAAGTACAGTATCTGTGAGGAGTTGCAGTGTTGTGCCACCAGTGCCTAAGGCCCAATTTTTCAGCCCCTGTTTAACAGGGGCGTGTCATTACAATTTTTGAAGCAATACTTTGCAACAGGGCTCATTGCTGTGCTCCAAGTACAGTATCTGTGAGGGGTTGCAGTGTTGTGCCACCAGTGCCTAAGGCCCAATTTTTCAGCCCCTGTTCAACAGGGGCATGTAATTACAATTCTTGATCTAATAATTCACAGCAGGGCCCATTGCTGCACCCACCAAGAGTAACTGTCAGGGCTTACAGTGTTGTGGCACCAGCACCACCATCAAAGGCCCAATTTTTACTACCACTGTTCAACAATTATATGTAATTAAAATTCCTGATATAATAGTTGACAGCAGGGCGTTCCAGCACCAACCAAGAGTAACTGTGAGTGCTTACAGTGTTGTGCCAACACCAACAACTAAGGGGCCTATTTCTGCAGAGTATATACGGCAGGTCCCTACTTTCAAACATCCAACTTACAAACGACTCCTACTTGCAAACGCAAGAAGACAACAGGAAGTGAGAGGAAATCTACCACTAGGAAGGAAAATTCTCTCCTGTAAGAATAAATATGGGAGAAAGGTGTCTCCTCTGTACTGATGCTTTATCAGCAATCCTTGTTTCAAGAAAAACACCACATTTCAAAAACAGTTGTCATTGGGACGGAAAGTGAGGTGAAATGTTCTGAACAGGGGCACAGACAGCAAAACAAATGTTACAGGGGTGATAACCCTTACCTATGTTTTCCAAAAAGTTTAAAAATAGATTTTTGGGCTGGAGCTACACTTCAACAATGTACCTGTTCAAAATTACAAACAGATTCTACATAAGAACAAACCTACAGTCCCTGTCTTGTATGCACCGCCTGTATACGGCTGTTCAGAGTATATAGGGCCTTTTTTATTTTATGTGCGGGGTTCCCCTTAATATCCATACAAGACCCAAAGGGGCTGGTAATGGGCTGGGGTAGGGGGGGGGGGTCATGGGGTAGCTATGCCATTTTTCTTAAAGAATTTCATCCATATTACCGGGACCAGACATTACATTAAAGCCGCAAGCAGTTTTAAATGGCTTTTTTTTCCTTTAGAAGTGTCATTTTGTGCAGGGACAGTTCTAAACACGGGAAACACGTGGCACTTCACAGGCATACTTTAGACACCCCCCAGGTACGATATTTAAAGGAATATTTGACTTTTTTTTTTTCACTTTATGCATCATTAAAATGACTGCTCCCGAAAAACGACCGTTTTTAAAACTTCTTTTTGCATTGATACATGTCCCCTGGTGCAGAACCCGGGTTCCCAAACCCTTTTTAGGACAATAACATGCATAATAGTTGTTATAATTAGCACTTTAGAATTCGAACGTTCGCATCCATTGTATTTAATAGGGTTCTAATGTTCGTTCGAACTTCCGGTCCGTTCGCGGGTTCTGGTGCGAACCGAACCCGGGGGTGTTCGGCTCATCACTAATCTTGAGGTTGCGTATGGCCTCTAGAGCAGGCCCCTTCAGGCTTTCAGCAATTCTCTGCTTTTTCCTATGGTCTGGGACTTCCCATTCACCTCGAACCCCTCTTCACCCGAGGGTACAGGTTTCCTTCCTGAGAATATTCTAAGCTTTCTGTATCCTGACATTAGGTAGTCTGTAGGATCTTTCTTACACTGGGCTATGATCTCCCCTAGGACCGCGCATAATTCGGTGCTGAGGGTGGCCTGCGGCGACCCGGGACTCTCTTCCTTTTCCTTTCTTTCTGTTTTTAGGGTGGGTGATGATAGTTTTGATGTCTGAAGCCATCCTCCTTGTTTAAGTGGCAGCGCGTGTATTAGGCTATAGGTTTGGTCATCTATCGCTTTTATACTTGGATTCTTGAAGTCCTCAGGGACTCCATCCTTCCACTCTATCAGTGCGTGCGTCAGTGAAGAATTCGACCTGACATCCACCATCCATACCTTCTGGTGCGGGGACAGTGACCTCACTAGCTGCTTCACCGCTTCTCCTTGCCAGATCCCTGGGAGTTCTATAACTACTACACTGGCTGGATCTGTGCTGACCGTCTTGCACCACTGCTCTACTTCTAGTGGGTCCATGCTGGTACTTTGTGGCGCGTTACTTGCTGTAACAGGATCCCGGACTCGAGAGCCCCCACGTGTAGCGATACCCCCAGTTAAGAGAGCCGCTGGTTTGATTTCGGGCCCTGATTACAGTACCGCCAACCCCCCGGCAATCTTACTCGACCCACCCTGGCACAGTCAGTCTAGGGTTATACTTGTACCACATTCAATCGTATTGCATGAAATAATCTCTAAACAGTAAGACAACACACTGAGGTGAGAGATCAGATATAACCGCTTTACTATTATAGGAAATAGCATAGGTAGAACATAACACATGCAACTGGCTTGCAGAGACCTGCAGCAATCAATTCAGCACACTATAATGGCGCTGCGCGGTACTTCACCACGCGTAGCTATTATGGTATGCGCGCCCTATGGCGCACTAAACAATATCTTAACTCCCCACCCCGGTCAGGCCGGACATGGAATAAATCTCAGTCACCTCCTTAAGGGATTTCTTCACATGCCAGCTTTCGGTGGTGCACTTGATGGAAAGTATTTGTAATCCACAACTGCCAACAACTTGGAACACTATACTGGGGGGGGGGACACTTTAACTCTGTCCTGCTACCGGTCCACTCGGGGAACAGCAGATAAAACGAACTGTGGGCCTATGCAGTCTATAGGCCTGAACACGGCACAGTCTATTGGTTTGGGCAGGTGCCCGCTCACCACTCCGGACGCGATCCCATTCCGGGACTTCCATCTGCTGTGTATCCGCACACAGCGTCTGCAACGATCGGGTCCCCGATCCAACTGATGTCCTTACTCGACAGGTCAGGTGCCACCCAGGCTCCGCAGTAGGGGTGGAAGGCTCTTCGGAAGTTATGCAAGGCCCCAGGCTTCAGGCCTTGCACCGCAGCAGATCTGCACAGGAAGCAGCTGTTGCTTGCAGCGCGGTGTCCAAAGAGGCCGAGCTCCGCCTCGCCTCTTCCTTAAATAGCCCCTCCCATTAATCTCTGCGGTGGCAATTTGCACCCTGGGTGCCGAACGGGGTTCTGGGTAACGTAGTCCCGTGGGCCTTAAAGGAGACCCCGCTACACATCCTATGCATTAAGGTGGAAAAACTTCTGGCAGTCACCGGCCCCCTAGCCCCCCCCCCCCGTTTTACTTACCTGAGCCGTGGAATTCAGTCGGCGGTGACGTGCTCTCCAACTCTTAACGGGGTCCTGGCTGTTGATTGGATAGATTGCTGTCAATCAAATCCAATGACGCGGGCATACATTCAGCGGCTATGGACGCCAAATGAATGACTCGGGAGGTCAAGGTAACCCCCTCGGGAGAGCGCTTCTTCTAGGGGGTTATCTGATGCAGGGAGGAGCCGCGAGAGCCGCTGAGGGACCCCAGAAGTCGGGGTTCGGGGGCCACACTGTGCAAAATGAGCTGCACATTAGAGGTAAGTATGACATGTTTGTTATTTAAAAAAACTAAGCTTTACAATCACTTTAAAGATGTGTCAGTTAAAGCAAACCTACCACGATTCTGATCCGTATTTAAATTCCTACTTAACCACTTGACCACTGGGCACTTAAACCCCCTTAATAACCAGACCAATTTTCAGCTTTCGGTGCTCTCACATTTTGAATGACAATTACTCAGTCATACAACACTGTACCCATATGAAATTTTTGTCCTTTTTTTCACACAAATAGAGCTTTCTTTTGGTGGTATTTAATCACTGTTGGGTTTTTTATTTTTTGCGCTATAAGAGAAAAAAGACTGAAAATTTTGTAAAAAAAATGATTTTTTTTTCGTTTCTGTTATAAAAGTTTGCAAATTACTATTTTTTCTTCATAAATTTTGGCCAAAATTTATACTGCTACATATCTTTGGTAAAAATAAGTACAAATTGGTGTATATTATTATTTTTTTTTTCCAAAAACAGTTTATTGAAATGTAAAAAGCATTTACAGATATCTTGAACAATAGTAGTACAATAAGGTATTAATACAACCACAAAACATGGATGAATAACATGTGTCACATACAATTCAACTTGCGGGTAGTGAAAATGAAATGGCTATGTGCATCCTTCATGAACTAGGCCGTGTTGGGGTGGGCTACCTTAATTCAAGGTAGTTGTGGGGTCTAGTCAAAGTCCACTACCATTGACGGGGATAGATCTTGTTGGTAGGTTAGAGCTAGGTAGGTTCACGGATGCCGTTATGGACTTTTGGTCTGTGTGGGTGGGAAAGGCCAACAGGTGCAATATGGCAGAAAGGGAGGGAAGGAGCTATAAACAGGTTTATTTCGTTGAGAGTGTATGAATGCGGGAGTGTAGGCTGGAGCTATGTTAGTGGTTGTATTGTACAGAAGCTTGTGGATGAGAAAGTAGGAGGGGGTAAGTGGTGGAAGGAGAAGGGGTGGGGTGGGGATCGAGGGGAGGGGAGTGAGGCAGGAAGGGATGGCGTTGGCAGGGGGTCCGTCTCTGACTTCCCCGACCCCTTGGGGTGTTCAAGGGGCGTGTTATGAGAAACTAGGGGCGGATCTGTATAGGGGGAGATATAGGAGGAGAGAGGTGTCTTTGTAAGGTTTAGGGTTAAGGGGAGATCCTGGCACGTCGTAGATTTTTAATGACAATTCTCAGAGGAGTAATTTATCCTTTGTCAGGGTTCAGGGAGTTTGCAAATTCTGGGGTCGTTTTATAGTGTAACCAGCAGGCCCATTTTTTACTAAATGATGACGGAGTCTCTCTTGCAATATGTATAAGATTTTCCATTTCCTCAATTTTGCATATTCTGTTAAACCATTCTTTTATGGTTGGTTGGTGAGTCGATTTCCAGTGTATAGGGATACACTGCTTTGCCGCATTGATCATGTGCATTGCTAGGGATTTGTGATAGGAATTGTGCGACAGGGGTGAATGGTGTAGAAGGAATTGAGAAGGGGAAAGGTCCAAATGATATGAGGTGACTCGAGAGGTTATATGGCATACCTTTTCCCAGAAGTCTTTTAGAGATGGACAGGACCACCAGATATGGAGAAGGGTTCCCCTTTCCCGGAGACATCTCCAGCAAACCTCTGGGATTGTGGGATTATATTTATGCAGAAGGGTGGGCGTGCGGTACCATCTAGATTGGATCTTAAAGCCGTTTTCCTGGGTCGACACATTCGTCGACCCTTTATGTATGTTGAGGAAAATTAGTTCCCATTGTTCCGCTGAAAGAGATACCGAGAGGTCTGACTCCCAGTTCTTACAGGCTAAGGTCTCGTTAGCTTTCATCTCGGCGAAGAGGAGTTCATGTGTGGTAGAAACTAGATGAGATTGGGGTGTCGTTTGGATACATAGCTTTTCGAAAGGGGTGAGTTCTCTGGAGCATTGTATATTCTTGTTAAGGGATTTTAGAAAATGAGCAATTAAAATATATGTCCAAGGGGGAATGGGTGGCTTGTTTAGTTGGGAGGAGAGTTGGGATGTAGACAATAGTTTGCCCCGGAGGAAGAACTGATGTGATCTAATTGGGCTCTGTGTCCAGTTATCGGTAAGAAACTTTGCGTGCATACCTGGTGGGAACCCAGGGTTCATTTTTACAGGTGTCAGTGGGCCGGGAATCGAAGATATGGGTGATCGGTAGCAAAGCTTTTTGAAGCATTGCAAGGTTGGGCCTATAAGTGGGTGTACGTGTAATTCAGAGGGGACGTGGGGTGAGAGTAACCATGGGAGAGACTCCAAAGGGAGAGCAGAAAAAGATGCTTCTAGGGAAACCCAATCTTTGTGGAGAGATTGAGTATTCCAGTCCACTATCCTGGTAAGGTGTGTAGCAGTGTAATAATTGAGAAGGTTGGGGAGGCCTATGCCCCCAAGTCTTTTAGGTCGGGTGAGCTGCGTAAAGCTGATTCTGGGTCTACGGTTCCCCCATAAGAATTTAGTGCATATGTTTCTATAAGATTTAAAAAAGGCCGGAGGTATATGTATAGGGATCGCCTGCAATATATAGAGTATTCTCGGGAGGGCATTCATTTTGAGGATCGCCGCTCTGCCAAACCAAGAGAAAAGCGGTTTGTTCCATGTTTCAAGATCAGAGGATATTCTGTGTAGGATAGGAACATGGTTTTTAGCGTAGAGGTTTGAGAGTTTGGAAGGGAGTTGTATCCCTAGGTATGTGATGGAATCATGTTTCCATTGGAACGGGAAGTTAGCCTTACATTGATCAACTATGTGTTGAGGTAATGTTATATTAAGGGCAAAGGATTTCGAGAAATTAATTTTAAGGTGGGAGAGGAACTGAAATTGTTTAAATTCAGAAAGAAGGTTTGGTAGGGAGATCAGTGGGTTCGACAGGAACAACAAAATATCGTCTGCGAAAGCAGCGTATTTATATTCTCTTTTGGAGGAACTTATACCTTGGATATCTGGGTTGTATGTCAGTTTACGGAGGAATGGTTCAAGTGTGAGTACAAAGAGGATGGGGGACAGGGGGCAGCCCTGTCTTGTGCCATTTCCGATGGGAAAGGCGTCCGACAGAGTATTGTTGACCCGTACCTTAGCAGATGGTCCCGTGTATAGTGACAGGATTAGGCCTAACATATATGGGCCCAATCCTATGGCCCTCAGAACCGCTGTCATATAGTCCCAAGCTACTCTGTCGAACGCCTTCTCCGCATCGAGTGACAAAAACAGGCCTTTTTGGGTTGTCTGTGTCATAAGGTGGTGTAAGTTTATTGCTTTAACAGTGTTGTCCCTGGCTTCACGTCCAGGGATAAAGCCGGTCTGGTCATGAGAGATTAAGGAAGGGAGAAGCGGTAAGAGTCTGTTTGCCAAAATCTTAGAAAAGATTTTGACATCTACATTCAATAATGAGATTGGTCTATAATTTCCCGTTTGGGTGGGGTCCTTATCTTCTTTGGGGATAACAACGATATGTGCTTCTAACATTTCGCTTTTGAAAGGATTTGTGGGAGAGAGTGTATTGAAGGCGTCAAGGAAGGGTTGTTGAAGAAGGTCTGAGAATGTCTTGAAATATACGGCGGAAAGACCATCAGGTCCCGGGCTCTTACCAGGCTTAAGTTGTTTTAAAGCTTTTTTCCATTCCTGAATAGAGATCGGGGATTCCAGAATCGTGGTGGTGTCAGTGGGGAGCTTTCCTGGAGCAAATTGGTCTAAGAACGAGTTAATATCATTGGGTCTGTCATTCGATAAGGTAGTAGGGGGTTCGGATTTATCTAGATTATATAGGGACGAGTAGTACTTCTCAAACTCTCTGGCTATGTCATTGTTATTCGTGAGAGTCTTACCCGTGGGGGATTGTATGTGGTGTATCGTATTAGCAGCCCTTTTCTTGCGTAAGGCTTGAGCAAGAAGATGGCCACTTTTGTTGCCGAATTCGTAAAAAAGTTTCTGAGATAGAGTGTATTTCTTCCTGAGGTGATGGCCCAATTCTTCCTGAATGAGTGTACGAGTCTCTAGTAGTTCTACGAGGGTTTGCTGGGCCAGGTTTCGTTTGTGTAGTGCTTCTAGTTTATTAAGTTTGGAAAAGAGATCAGCCAGTTTGGCCCGTTTTTCCTTTCTAATTGCGGCCCCCAGGGAAATCAATTTCCCTCGGACAACACATTTGTGAGCCGCCCACTGAGTAAGTTTAGAAATGTCCGGGGTGTTGTTCTCAGTGAAATAATTGCTTAGGCAAGTTTGAATCTCTAATTCTTTGGTTTTGTCTGTCAGGATGGAAGGGTCTAGTCTCCAAATTTGCGAGCGGTATACTTTTTCAGGGAAAGTGAGGGTCATTGAGATAGGGTGGTGGTCCGAGAAGGTCATCGGTTCGACGGTTGCTGCTTTCAGGGACGGGAGATCCTGTTGGGTAAGAAATATGTAGTCTAGTCGTGAATATTTGTTATGTGGGGCGGAGAAGAATGTAAAATCCTTTACGTTCGGGTGTAAGGTGCGCCATGTGTCGTGTAGCAAGAGTTCTTGGAAACATTTTCTGATTTGTCGGAGCGCCCTGTATGGTAGGTGGGATTTCCCAGACGAGGTGTCTAAAAGGGGGTTCAGGGGTACATTGAGATCCCCTCCCAGTATAAGAATACCCTCTTGGAAATTGGTTAGGTGTCTTGTTACAGCCCTAAAAAAGGGAACTTGGGACGAGTTGGGGCTGTATATGTTAGCCAAAGTGATTGGTTTGTTCCTGAGTGTCCCTTTTAGGAAGATATACCTGCCTAGTTCGTCAAGGTGAGTGTCTGTAATTTGGATGGGAAGGTTTTTGGAAATGATTATGGAGACTCCTTTGGATTTCGAGATAGGTGAGGTGGCATGGAAACTATGGGGGAAGAGGCGATTAGTCATGTTGGGAACTGATTTCTTACAAAAGTGGGTTTCCTGTAAGAAGATTGTCAGCTTTCATGCTGCGCATGAGGGAAAAGAGTTGTGTTCGCTTTTCAGGTATGTTCAGTCCTTTGGCGTTAAGGGAGACTACCTTTAGGGACAGGTTGGCGCCTCGGACATTATCGGGGCTCATGTTGGTAGTAGAGGTTTAAGCGAGTGGTGGGCGGGAGGATATGGGGAAGTCAGAGACGGGAGGAAAAGAAAGGGGGGGGGTTATGCGGATGGGGAGAAGGGAAGATGTGGGGTAGGTGAGGTTAGGACGTTGAGGAGGAAGATAACCAGGGAGGAAGGAGGGGACAGGTAGGGGGATGGGGTATTATACCGGGTGTGGGACTTGACCTGCAAGCCCACCAATTAGGAGTGGGGGTACCGGTGAGGTTCAGCGGTGTCTACCAGAGTCCGCTGTGTGTGAGAGCGGTAGGTGGAGTTCAACTAGAGAGAGGTGAGGTCTGCGTCTCTCTATGAGGTCTTAAGGATAACAGACGCTGCTGATTGTTAGCGTCATCTATGGCTCATTTTGGTGTCAGAGGAGTAATCTTGTTGTGTAGATGACGGACAGGTCATCCTATAAGGACATGGTGAGAGGGTGATTCGTAGGTGACTTCAGGGCTGTGTGTAACGGCTTATTCTCATAAAGCATGAAGGCTGTGGAGTTGTAAGGGCATTTATTCGGCAATTAGAGGAGGATGTTTAGCATTGTGTAATCTGGGGGTTTGTGTGGAAGAGGGGGATAAGAAATTAAGTGTATTGCTCAAATTTCAGATGTCACATGACAGAGAATAGGGGGCATATACTTTGGTTTAGAGGAATATGCAGGGAACAGAGTCAGTAACATGGTGAATTAGTTAAAACAGAACAGAACAGAACGTACAGCTTGCGTTACCGTGAACAAGTATGCATCTGCAGTTATGGCTGACATCAAAAATCCAAATATGGATAACATAGCAAACAAAACATAGTAAACAAAAACATAGTAAACAAAATCATACCCAGGGGTTAAGGGCAGGCTGTCTAAATCCGAGGGGGGCACGCCCATTCCCAAACCTGAGAATGGATTCTACCCGACATCCACGTAGGCCACACACCTGTGCATGTCCCCCTCGGATCCCCGACCACCCTCAGTGCTGTAAAGCAGAAAATTCAGGAGCTAGGAGCTAGTAGGGCCTGTGGGGAGAAAGACAGCACATAATGCAATCGGGGGATTATATATCGACATGTCATTAGCTGCATTGGAGTAGATAGGAGAATGTAGGAAGAAGGCTTCAATAGAAAAAGGGTACAGCCGATGAGCAAGAATGAATACAGTGTGAGGAGAAGGAGGAAAAGACAATCAGTGCGGGAGAAGGTAGTCTCTGACCCGACATAAGGAAGTTAGGGCGACCGGGGAAACCTTCGGGAGTTGTCCAAGAGGGAAAGAGGGTACCAACCGTTCTGCCAGTGTTCCCTAGGGATTGCTGTATAAAGTTACCTGCGAATTGGAGTGGTCCAGAGTCCAGCTGTGAGGTGGAAACAGAAGGACGGTATTCATGTTTCTTGTTAGGCGATGCGTGCTTTGCGGGGCACTGGAGAAGCCGTCGGGCTACCATTACGCGGGGCTCTTTGATCCTTTGAAGGAGTGTGGGGAGGAGGTGGGTGAGAGCGTCGGCGGCCGATACTAAAGTTGCCTGCTTCTGCGATACCTTCCATGGAGGTGACTCTTCTGAGTGGCGGTATACGGAAGTCGCTGTACCAGTCTGGTACTTCCACATACGGTATCTCCATGGCCGTGCAGAAGTGGTCTAAATCCTCCGGGACTTTTAGATTGGCTGTGCGGCCTTGGTGAGTTGCTGTCAGGCAGAAGGGGAACTTCCATCGGTAGATTATGGATCTGGCCCTCAGTGTTTCCAGGAGGGGACGTAGCTCGCGTCTGCGCTGCAGGGTGATGTTAGATAGGTCCTGGTAGATTCTGATATCCGTTCCCTGGAAAGACAGTTGGTTGCGGTGTCTGGCCTTGCGTAATATTTCCTCCTTCAAGGGAAAGTCTGTGAGGCAGCAGACTGCATCCCGTGGGGGATCTGTGTCCCTTCCCCGCGGGCGCAGTGCCCTGTGGAGCCGTTCGAACGCGATCGGGGTATCAGGGGCTCTTTCAAGTAGATCGTTAAAGATGGTAGTTACTGCCACTGGGAGCTGGCTGGCATCGATCATTTCTGGAATACCCCTCACTCTAAGGTTGTGACGCCTTCCGCGATTATCTAAATCTTCCATGTGGCGATTGATCTCCCTGAGGTGGATCGCATGCGACTCTGTTACCTGTTGAACGTGACAAATCGCTGTGTCTTGGCGGGCTTGAGCGTATTCCACCTCTTCCACCCTAAGCGTCATGGCGTGTATGTCCGACCTCATGTCCAAGATGGCCGCCATGAGGGTGTTTTTAATATCCGTAGCGACGCTGTGCAGGTCATTAAGGCTCACTGCCGGGGGGTGAGTCATCCCCGTTGCCAGACCTGGGGATCTCTGCTCCTCGGGTCGCTGCGGGCTGGAGCTCTGGGCGCGTGGCGCTTGGGAGGAGGCTGCTTGCGAGGCCTGCATCCTGGCCGTAGGCCGTGACCGGAATATCTCGGGGATTTGCTGACTCAGCGGGGTGTCGGTGTTCAGCGGGGATCGGGAACGGGTTGCCGAGGCACTGCGAGCGGTTCTCACCATGTCCGGTGGAGCAGGTAAGCTGATAAGCTGAAGTTGCTGGACCTCGGGACGGGAGCTCGCACACTACACGTCCATCCTGGAACGGCACCAGACCACGCCCCGTATATTATTTGGTCTTTGTGAAAGTTATAGAGTCCACAAGCTATGGTGCCAATATCTGAAAATTGATCACACCTGAAGTACTGACGGCCTATCTCAATTCTTGAGACCCTAACATGCCAGAAAAGTACAAATACCCCCCAAATGACCCCTTTTTGGAAAGAAGACATTTCAAGGTATTCAGAAAAAGGCATTGTGAGTTTTTTGAAGTTGTCATTTTTTCCCACAATTCTTTGCAAAATCAAGATTTTTTTTTTCTCTTTTTTTTCCCCACAAAATTGTCATATTAGCAGGTTATTTCTCACACACAGCATATGCATTCCACAAATTACACCCCAAAACACATTCTGCTATTACTCCCGAGTATGGCGATACCACATGTGTGAGACTTTTACACAGCGTGGCCACACACAGAGGCCCAACATGCAGGGAGCACCTTCAGGCGTTCTGGAGCACCCAGGCCAATTCTGACATTTCTCTCCTACATGTAAAAATCATCATTTGTTTGCTAGAAAATTACATAGAACCCCAAAACATTATATATGTTTTTTTAGCAAAGACCTTAGAGAATATAATGGTGGTTGTTGCAACTTTTTATCTCGCACGATATTTGCGCAGCAATTTTTTTAACGCGTTTTTTACGGAAAAAAAATGTTTTGTGCTTAAAAAAAAACAAAAACAGTAAAGTTAGCCCAATGTTTTTGCATAATGTGAAAGATGAAGTTACGCAGAGTAAATAGATACCTAACATGTCGCCCTTAAAAATTGCACACACTCGTGGAATGGCGCCAAACTTCGCTACTTAAAAAATCCCCATAGGCGACGCTTTAAATATTTTTACTGGTTACATGTTTTGAGTTACAGAGGAGGTCTAGGGCCAAAATGATTGCTCTCGCTCTAACGTTCGCAGAGATACCTCACATGTGTGGTTTGAAAACCGTTTTCATATGTGGGCGGGACTTACGTATGCGTTCGCTTCTGTATGCGAGCTCACGGGGACAGGGGCGCTTTAAAAAAAAAAAAAATGTTATTCTTCATTTTACTTTATTTATTTTAGTTTGACATGTTTTTCCGCCCTAAACATTTTTTTGATCACTTTTATACCTATTACAAGGAACGTAAACATCCCTTGTAATAGGAATATGGCATGACAGGTCCTCTTTACAGTGAGATATGGGGGGGGGGGGGGGTGTCAATAAGACCCCACATCTCACCTCTAGGCTGGGAAGCCTGAAAAAAATACAAAAAAAAAAAACAACAATCCTGGCTTTGATCGTAGCGGTGAGTCGGTAGAAGCACCGGAGGGCGGCGGGGGGGGGGACATCCTCTCTCGCCTCCCGTAAGAATGATCAAGCGGCGGAACAGCCACTATGATTGTTCTTATGGTGTAGTGAATCGCCGGCTGAAAAAGCTAATATCTGAATGATGCCTGTAGCTGCTCCCATCATTCAGATATCCCCGCACAAAGTCAAGGACGTCATATGACGGCCGGAGGGCGGGAAGTGGTTATTGCAGAGTATTGCCGGGCATTGCGGAGTATTGCCGGGCATTGCGGAGTATTGCTGGGCATTGCGGAGTATTGCAGGGCATTGCGGAGTATTGCGGACTATGGCAGGGTATTGCGGTGTATGGCAGGGTATTGCACGGGTATTGCACAGGGTATTGTGGAGGGTATTGCACAGGGTATTGTGGAGGGTATTGCAGAGTATTGTGGAGGGTATTGTGGAGGGTATTGCAGAGTATTGTGCAGGGTATTGCAGAGTATTGTGCAGGGTATTGCAGAGTATTTTGCAGAATATTGCGCAGGGTATTGCAGAGTATTGCGCAGGGTATTGCAGAGTATTGCGCAGGGTATTGCAGAGTATTGCACCAGAGTATTGCAGAGTATTGCACCAGAGTATTGCAGAGTATTGCACCAGGGTATTGCAGAGTATTTTGCAGGGTATTGTGCAGGGTATTGCAGAGTATTGCGCAGGGTATTGCAGAGTATTGCGCAGGGTATTGCAGAGTATTGCACCAGGGTATTGCCGAGTATTTTGCAGGGTATTGCAGAGTATTTTGCAGGGTATTGCAGAGTATTGCGCAGGGTATTGCAGAGTATTGCGCAGGGTATTGCAGAGTATTTTGCAGGGTATTACAGAGTATTTTGCAGGGTATTGCAGAGTATTTTGCAGGGTATTGCAGAGTATTGCGCAGGGTATTGCAGAGTATTTTGCAGGGTATTGCAGAGTATTGCGCAGGGTATTGCAGAGTATTGCGCAGGGTATTGCAGAGTATTGCACCAGGGTATTGCCGAGTATTGCACCAGGGTATTGCCGAGTATTGCACCAGGGTATTGCCGAGTATTGCACCAGGGTATTGCCGAGTATTGCACCAGGGTATTGCAGAGTATTGCACCAGGGTATTGCAGAGTATTGCACCAGGGTATTGGCAGGGTATTTTGCAGAGTATTGGCAGGGTGTATTGCAGAGTATTGGCAGGGTATAGCACAGGGATGGCTGAGCAGGGATGGATGGATGGCTGGATCTGTGACTGCAATTGTCACAGATCCAGCCCACAGTGCTGCTGCTGCCATCCGCTCCCTCCCCCTCCCCTCTCACACTGTACCGATCGGTACAGAGAGGGGAGGGAGGAACCGGCGTCATCAAATGACGCCGGTCTGTTTACAAGTGATTGCTCCGTCATTTGACGGAGCGATCACGTGGTAAACGGCCGCTATCAGCGGCGATTTACCGCGGTTCGTGATCCGCCGGGTCCTCTGGACCCGGCGGTCACGGAGTTTCCCGTGTGCGCGCCCCAGGGGGCGCGCGGGAGCGCGATTCTGGGAGGACGTTATATAACGTCCTCCCAGAGTTAAGCAACCACCTTGTCGACGTTATTTGTCGGCAGGTGGTTGTTAAGTGGTTAAAGAGGAACTGCAGTCTGCTCACATAATTTTTAATAAAAACATCTTTGCCATTCTGAAGCTTCCCTCCAACCACTTTGCATATTATTTTATATATACTGTGATTCTGTACTTGCCAAATATGCTGCAGAAATCTCCCTCCACTAAGTCTGGCTGCATCCATTGTAACTGTGGGCAGCTGAAGCTGCTGCCTGTTCCACTTCCTGGATTTACACAGACACACAGAGGCACACCTCCAGCTCTGCACCCCCGCAGCTCTGATTGGCCCTCTTATAACTCATCTCCCCTCCCTTCCTGGCAAACTCTCATGCGAGTGAGAGAGAGAGAGAGAGCTGTACATAAAGCTTTTTACCAGACAAGAAGGAGGAAGTGGGCTGTATAAGGTATTTACTGGCAGAAAAAAAAATATGTTTTATTATCCAAAGTTAAAACAAGGGTAGAAAATATAATAGATGGAAAGTTGAAAAAATTACTGAAGGTCCCCTTTAACCCTAAGTAACACCTTTTTCCCTTCTCCCCATAGCTGTTTAGTTTCTGCAGATTTTTTGTTTAGTTCTATTTTATTTAACCACTGATATTTTCTTTTCTACTTTCTGTCATATTGTTGTTTTTTTGCGTGTTAAAAGTAAGCAAAAAATATGCTGTTTTTTGGTTTATTTGACCTCGTACAGTATTTACAAATGTATCCACTAATAATTTCTTTAAATTTGTTTCTTTTTGTTCAGTTTTCTTTAGCGTTGCATAAAAAAAAAAAAAAAATGAAATTACTCGTTCGTCCATGGACCGACACAGCTTCTCTATTGACAAAGTGGGTATTATCCGTTAATTAGGAGTGACTAGGCAGAAAAACTTGTAAAAAGTGTTGCATCACACCTTCTACAGTACCGCCCAGGGGGCGGACCCTCTGGGTATACCCTCTCAGTCTGCATCTTCGCAGATCAGTTTTTTTCTGTCTAGCAAGGAGTAGGACATGGCTCCCTTCGGGCCCATTGGTCCGGGGAAAAAAGATATATATATATATATATTTTTTTATTTTTTTGCTACATTTGTTGTTTCCTGCACTGGGTGACAGGCTGGATCCTCGATCCTTGTAGTCTCCCCAGTTTCGGCCATCGAGCGTGTGCCGACCCTAGCTACGCGCTGGGTTTTCCACGACATGCCCGTCGCTCCACGGGTGGCCGGTGAGCTTACGCTCCAGGGCCTGCATCGGACCGCTCAGCTTCGGCTGACCTTACGGCCGAGTCGCAGCAGCCTGTCCGGTGAGCGTCATGCTCCAGGGCATACATATGATCGTCCCTTCTGGGTCCAATCACAGCATGCCTGGCCAACAGTCACCTTCCGTGCGCGGACGATGATCTGTTTGGAATGTCTTCCAGCAGAATACATGCAGGATAGGTAAGTAAAACTCCCCTGCCTCGGCTGGGTGATTTAGCTGGACATTCCTGGAGAGATCAAGTAAGTGGTTGTGGCCCCTTTCTTCCCTCTCTCCCTGCCTTTCCCTCCTCCCTGGGCTTCTAGCTAAAGGTTGCTGGGTGCTGGGGGTCACCTAGGGGGTCCCACTGGAGCGGGGCTGGCTGTAACTAACATTTAAAAGAAATGTCATTTTTTCTTACCTGTGTTTGTGTCCTTCCTCCTCCATGCTGTCGGCGGCCATTTTGAGGTGGTCCATGCCAAGTTTGGCCTCTTGTGACTGCCCGGCGGCCATCTTCCTGTGGTTCGGCCACACCCACTGGCCCCTATCAGCTGATCGGCGGCCATGTTTGTCCAACCTGTATGCAGATATTGCCGTTCGGCGGCCATCTTTTTGCGGGCTATGGCTGCTTGACCTCTATCTTCTGTCGGCGGCCATTTTCTTAGCGCCCACATTATCTTCCATACAGACGTTTTTGGCAACCATTTTTCGAGAGCCTCCGGCCTCTAGGGTGCATTACACTGGCGTGAAAATTCACACAGGAAGTGCTGATAAAAGAAGCAGACTGACACACCAGCAGGGGGACAGCATCACAGGCGCAGCATAGCAGTACCTATCCAGGGTGGTGAGTCCTCTGGGTGACCCGGCCTCTCTGCAGCACAGGAGGGTGGCCTATTGATATCTTGCCTGGAGCCCTGTGAGTGTCAGCGTGTGGTCAGCATGGCATCTGAGCCAGATGTCTTCTCCCCTGAAACACCAGATTTAGCAGCTGGTGCCCCTGAGGTGTCTATGAACGCTATGACTGCAATCCTAGAGGCGTTTGCTGCCAGGGTGGAAGCAGCACACGGGAATACAGGGGGTAGTAAACACCCCATCCCCTGCAAGCTTCTGGGGATAATTCTGGTGCAGAACCAGGTCCAGCTACGGCTCGGGGCCCAGATTCTGACGCATCAGAGACTGCAGACCGTGACCGGACAGTGAGAATGACTCAAAGTCCAGGTCAGTACGCGAGACGGCTTTGGTATCTGACCTTATTACTGCAGTGCGGGATATGCTAAAATTGGAAAATACTGCAGAAGCAGCAGAGACTCCGGTCCACTTGGGTTTCATAGACCTGCCCGCACTGCTAAGGTGTTCCCTTGTGTGTCTTTTGATAAACTCTTATACAAGGAATGGGAGAACCCACTGAGGGTCTTTACAGCCCCAAAGAGGTTTGCGGTACGGTACCCCTTTTGAGGAGAGTTTTCTGAAGAAATGGACCTCTCCCCCTATAGTGGACCCTCCGGTGTCCAGACTTAATAGAGCCACCACAATTACTGTAGAAGGGGCTCCTGTTTTCAAGGACCCTGTGGATAAGAAGGCTGAAACACTCGCTTGCTACCTATACTCAGTGGTAGGCTTGGCAGTACGCCCGGCATTGGCGGGGGCCCTAGTGTCTCACACACTTACTGAATGGGCAAGATTGCTACTCCAGGGGTTAAGGAGCGAGATGCTCCTCCTGATGAGATAACATTGGCCGACCTGTTGGTCCAGGGCCTTAGGTTTGTCTGCGAGTCAGACATGAATACTATTCCCCTGCTGTCTAAAACTTCGGTTTATGCAGTAGCAATACGCCGCCTGATCTGGCTAAAAGGCTGGTTTGCGGACCAGACTTCCAAGAAAGCCCTGTTGGATCTGCCTTTTAAGGGCGACAGACTTTTTGGGGCTTCTCTGGATGACATCATCAAGGATGCCACAGGAAGTAAAAGCACTTTGCTTCCCCAAATTAGCAAGGGTAAGGGGCCACGCCAAGGGCAAGGGCCCTCCTTTTTCTGCACGCAAGTGTTTTTTTCGTCCCCCTAGGGCGACAGGGAAAAGACCCCAGGCCGATAAAGCGCCTGCCCAAGGACAAAAGCGTCCCTGGTCCCGCATACCCAATAAGCCTGCGGACAAATTTGCGTCCGCATGAAGGTCCACCCCCACCCAGCTCTCGGGTGGGGAGACGTCTTCGCAAATTCGCGACTCAGTGGACAGCACTAATCTCCGACAGGTGGGTTTGCGAAGTAATCTCCTCAGGCTATAAGATAGAGTTTCTCTCTTGTCCACCGGACAGATTCAACACCTCCAATCTCCAGCTACTACCGACCCGTCGGGAGGCCCTGTATGGGGCGCTCCAGGGTCTACTGGAACGCGGGGTAGTTATTCCAGTTCCAGAACTGGAACGGGGTTTTTACTCAAATCTGTTCATTGTGCCGAAGAAGGAGGGGGTTCGTCCAAGCTTGGATCTCAGAGCCCTCAATTGCTTTGTGAAGGTACAAAGTTTTCGGATGGAGTCGGTTCGATCTGTAGTCACGGCTCTCCATCCGGGGGACTTTCTGGCCTCCTTGGACATCAAGGACGCATACCTGCATGTCCCCATATACTCCAGACACCAGAGGTTTCAGCGATTTGCTATCGGGAAGGACCACTACCAGTTTGTGGCCCTCCCGTTGGGCCTTGCCTCAGCACCCAGGACGTTCACCAAGGTGCTCGCTCCGATTCTGGCACTTCTAAGACAGCGGGGTATCGCTATCACAGGCTACTTATACGACCTTCTGCTGAAGGCCCCTTCAAGCTTAGAATTAGAGGTAAGCGTGTCCATTACCTGTCAGACTCTTCGAGACTGTGGTTGGATACTAAACACGCAAAAGTCAGTATTGGTGCCCACTCAACGCCTAGGGTACCTGGGGTTGATTCTGGATTCTTCAGAGGCAAAGGTATTCCTCCCTGTGGAGAAGTTGCAGACCCTCCGGGCTGCAGTACGGCAGCTGACTTCCAGGAATTGGTCGTCACTCCGTTTTTTGCATGCGAGTGTTGGGCCTCAGGGTAGCCTCCTTCGAGGCGGTTCCATATGCTCAATACCACACTCGAGTGTTACAGAAGGAAGTTCTGCCCAGATGGAACAGATGTCCATCATCTCTGGATTATCAAATACGAGTGAGCCACATAGTCAGGAGATCCCTGGTATGGTGGCTGACAGCACCGGCTCTAATGGCCTTGAAGTAATTTCTTCCGGTTTACTGGATAGTGATCACGACGGACGCCAGCCTTACAGGTTGGGGGGGAGTCTGGGGTGTTCAGTCGGCGCAAGGTCGCTGGACCCCAGAGGAAGCCCTCCTGCCGATCAATGTCCTGGTAATCCGGGCGATCAGGCTGTGCCTCTTCAAATGGTCTCAGAGGCTGCAGGGGCGTCCAGTCAGGATCCAGTCAGACAACGCCACAGCAGTGGCATATGTCAATCATCAAGGAGGAACAAGAAGCTCAGCTGCAGCATCGGAGATCGCTCGCATCCTGAAGTGGGCAGAGAGGAGCGTACCGGCACTGTCGGCAGTGTACATTCCGGGTGTGGAAAACTGGCAGGCGGACTACCTGAGCCGCCAGATGCTGGACCAGGGAGAAGGGTCCTTACACCCGGAGGTGTTCCAACTCCTCTGCCAAAGATGGGGCACACCAGACGTAGATCTTCTGGCTTCCCGACTCAATCGGAAGGTATTGAGATTTGTGGCCCGGTCAAGAGAACCATGGGCAGACGCAACGGACGCGTTGGTAGCATCGTGGGGTCAGTATCGGCTAATCTATGCCTTCCCTCCCTTAAGGCTTCTTCCTCTTCTGCTCCGCAGAGTGGAGGCAGAGGGAATTCCAATGATCCTAATCGCTCCAGATTGGCCTCAGCGCCCTTGGTACGCCGATCTAGTACGTCTGGTAGCAGACGTCCCTTGGCGCCTACCACTACGGAAGGACCTGCTATCGCAAGGTCCCATATTCCATCCTGCTTTACAGTCATTGGCTTTAATGGCATGGCTGTTGAGAACCAGGTACTGAGAGACCGGGGCCTGTCAGACTCAGTAATCTCTACTATGAGAAGTGCTCGAAAACCGTCCTCTAGGAAGGTCTATCACCGCACTTGGAGGGCCTACATCTCCATGTGTGAGGAAATGAAATGGCATCCGCGTACCTATTTGGTTTCCAGAATCCTTCTGTTTTTACAGCATGGGGTGGACCAAGGGCTTGCCCTAAGTACGATTTAAGGGACAGATATCTGCCCTGGCTGTCTTTTTTCAGCGACCCCTGGCGACTCACTCTCTCGTGAGTACATTTGTGCAGGGGGTCCGACATGTGGCCCCTCCGGTCCGTCCCCCGTTACCTCCGTGGGACTTGAACCTGGTCCTCTCGGTGCTTCAGAAGGCACCGTTTGAGAATATTAGAGATATTCCCCTGTTGACACTTTCTCAGAAAGTGGTCTTTTTGGTGGCTGTTACGTCAGTTAGACGAGTCTCTGAGCTGGCAGCCTTGTCCTGCAAGGCTCCCTATTTGATTTTCCACAAGGATAAGGTGGTGCTGCGGCCGCAGCCTTCCTTTCTTCCGAAAGTCATTTCGGCTTTTCATCTCAACGAAGACATTGTACTTCCATCCTTGTGTCCTCAGCCGTCGAATCCTAAGGAGTCGGCGTTGTATTCCTTGGACGTTGTCCGAGCTTTGAGAGTATACCTATCTGCTACTTCCCTGTTCCGGAAGTCAGACTCACTGTTTGTTTCGGTGGCTGGTCCCAAGAAGGGCCAAGCAGTCTCATCGGCCACCATCTCTAGGTGGATCTGACAGATAGTAATCCAGGCTTACGCCTTAAAGGGTCAGGCGCCCCCCTTTCCTGTCACGGCGCATTTGACCAGGGCAATAGGTGCCTCTTGGGCTTTCCGACATCAAGCGTCTGTTTCCCAATTATGTAAAGCGGCGACTTGGTCGTCCGCTCACACTTTCACAAAATTCTACAAAATTGATGTATGTGCATCTTCGGATGCCTCTTTTGGCCGCAAGGTTTTGCAAGCGGCTGTTTACAGTTGCAACTCCTCCGTTGGAGGAGTGCTGTTTTGTGTTTGGGGTGAAGTTTATTTTTATGCTGTTACCACCCCTCGTTTTTTCTCTGACACTGCTTTGGGACGTCCCACTTTGTCAATAGAGAAGCTGTGTCGGTCCATGGACGAAAGAGTAAATAGGATTTTTTACTCACCGTAAAATCCTTTTCTCTGAGTCCATGGACCGACACAGCACCCACCCCTCCTTTTAAGTTTGTACTGCTTTTTGACGAACTGATCTGCGAAGATGCAGACTGAGAGGGTATACCCAGAGGGTCCGCCCCTTTGGCGGTACTGTAGAAGGTGTGATGCAACACTTTTTACAAGTTTTTCTGCCTAGTCACTCCTAATTAACGGATAATACCCACTTTGTCAATAGAGAAGCTGTGTCGGTCCATGGACTCAGAGAAAAGGATTTTACGGTGAGTAAAAAATCCTATTTTTTGTGTCTTTGTAAGTGAGAAAAATTACAGAATAAAATGTAAGGCCTGTGAACAATAGCAGTTTTTTGAGGACTTTTGCGGTACTCAAATACTACACATTGTTTTTATCCAGAAAGTACAAATATCTATTTATTAAACAGCACCTAAAATCAGTGCATATATTTTAAAAGCATTACAATTAGAAATGGGCCGAACACACCCCTTTTCGGTTTGCAGCGGTTTGCAGCAGAACTCCTGAACAGGGATAGGCATGGACCAAGGCTGTGGCTGACATTTTTCAAAGTACAGACCTTAGTAAAAAAAACGGTTTTCCCGACGGGATTCCCGGCAGGCTTGCCTTGCTCGCCGAGTGTACACACGGCCATTCAAAAGAACCGCCGTTCTTTTGAATGGCAAGAACGCGGTGACGTCATCGACTATGACAAGCCTGCGCTCATCACATTCAATGCCGTCGCCGCCATCTTGCTACACCCTACACTACGCTTGTATGCTACTGCGCATGCTTCTTAGTCTTTTCGAGCATGCGCGGGTTTACCTTGACAGGGTAAGCATACAGACGACCGGGTTTCTCGGCAGGTTCTCTATTTTTCTCGTCGAGATTCCTGGCAGTTTTCCTGCAGAGAAACCATACACAGGAACGGTTTTCTCGGCAAAAAGCTCTCCCAGCAGTTTTCTTGCCGAGAAAACCGGTCGTGTGTACGAGGCTTGAGTCTACTCTCTAGCCTAGTTCTACAAGTACAAATAAGTTCCCCCTTTAGAACAGACCAGGGTCCCCATAGATCGCCCTTTATGGCAGGCCAGGGTCCCCATAAATCCCCCTTTAGTCTTACCCTTTCACCTATATTCCCCATGCTACCAGGTTTTCCTGTACCACCAGGTACTCAAGGCTCTCCCTGCAATATATATATTTAACCATCATGACCCCCTTTAGAGCAGGCCAGTGTCCCCAACTCCCCATAGATCCCCGTTTAGTGCAGGGCCCCCATAGATCGCCCTTTAGAGCAGGCCAGGGTCCCCGTAGATCCCTCTTTAGAGCAGGCCAGGGTTCCCATAGATCCCCCTTTAGAGCAGGCCAGAGTCCCGCATAGATTCCCCTTTAGAGCAGGGTCCCCATAGATCGCCCTTTAGAGCAGGCCAGGTTCCCCCATAGATCCCCCTTTAGAGCAGACCAGGGCAGTCCCCTATAGAATAGATCCCCTTCAGTCTTCTTATGCCGCATACACACGACCGCTTTTAATGTCATTGAAAAAAACAAAGTTTTTCTCAACGTGATTCTTCTCAAGCCTGCCTTGCCTACACACGATCATGAAAAAAAATGCTCGAGCAAAGTGCGAAATGTACGACGGCACTATAAAGGGGAAGTTCCATTCGAATGGCGCCACCCTTTGGGCTGCTTTTGCTGATCCTCCTGTTAGTAAAGTTTGATGAGAGACGATTCGCGCTTTTCAGCCTCGTGCTCTTCAGTCCGTTACAGCGTGATGAATGTGCTATCTCCATTACGAACGCTAGTTTTACCAGAACGAGCGCTCCCGTCTCATCACTTGCTTCTGAGCATGCACGTTTTTTTCACGTCGTTAAAGCCTACACACAGTCGTTTTTCATGACGAGAAAAACGACGACGTGAAAAGCGACTAGAAAAATTAGAGCATTTTTAATGGCCATTTTTCACGTAGTGAAAAATGCTCTGGAGCCCAGACACGATCGTTTTTAATGACCAAATAAAAAAATGACATTTTTCTCGTCATGAAAAACGGTCGTGTTTACGCGGCATTACTCTTACTTTTTCACCTGTATATTCCCCAGGTTTTCCTGCACCACACTCCAGGCACTCCCCCTGCAAAGAATATATATTATACTTTTTAGCCAACATGTAACTTATGCTGGAGCCGGGCCGCCACAGAACAGAAGAATCCATTCCACCTCCAGCACCTTCCTTGCTTCCTCCTTGGCTGTTCACCTGCGCTAGGCAGATGCTGCACTGACACTCTCCCTCCAACAGATATCAATCCGCAGCATACAGAAGACTCCACTTAATAGAGTGGGCGGCACAGGTCCCCAAAAAGTGTCACTTATTGTCAGATATGTCCACCGCAATGTCACAGTCCTGCTAAAAATCACTGATTGTCGCCATTACCAGTAAAAATAAAAATGCCATAAATATAACCCAAAGTTTGTAGAACTGATGACTTTTTTACGTAAACCAATTAATATACTTGGGATTTTTTTTACAAAAACATATAGCAGAATACATATTGGCCTAAATTGATGAATACATTTGATTTTTACATTTTTTATTGGATATGTTTTATAGCAGAAAGTAAAAAAATATATATATATTTTTTTTAAATTGTCTTTTTTTTTTTGTTTATAGCGCAAAATATAAAAACCGCAAATATGATCAAATATTACTAAAAGAGAGCTATATTTGTGGGGAAGAAAGTACATACGTTTTATTTGGGTACAGCATCGCATGACCGCAAAATTGTCAGTTAAAGTAACGCAATGGCCTGGTCAGGAAGGGGGTAAAATCCTCACCTCACTGTGGGGAGGTGTTTTTACTGTGGGAAGGCAGAGATCCGTATTCCTACTTTGCTAAAACACTACCTTCCCTACTGACAGAAGGGCAGTCTGCCTTGTTTACATAGGCAGACCGCCGTTCTGCTTCTGTCTTGAACAATCAGCGGGTCCCAGCGGACTCAATGTCTGCCAGACCCGCTGATTGGACACAGTAGGTCGCCGGCGCCACACATGCGTGGTCCAGACCCAGAAGTGCAGAATTATGTTAAAGTTTGGTTGGAAGTAAGACTCTGCGTGGTAGGCCGTGACCTCTCTCCCTGTTGCACAAAGAGGTTTGTCTTGTGCAGGGCCACCAACAGGTCCCTTTTGGGGCCCCTTACCACAGCTTAATGCATGGCCTCCCTGGAGCAGAGAACCAGGGGGAGGGGGGGCATTGTGCTGCCAAAAATGCAAGTGAATGCCATCTCACCTCACCCTCCTCCAGCCGCGGGTTGAGGAGCAGGGGGGGGGGGGTTCTGCCAGAAATACAGGTGAATGCCATCTCACCTTTCCCTCCTCCAGGCGTGGATTGAGAAGCAGGGGGTGCTGTCGAACATGCAAGGGAATGCCATCCCACCTCTCCCTCTTCAAGCCGCGGGTTGTGAAGCGGAGGGGGGGGGGGGGCTGGCGCAAATGAAAGTGAATGCCATCTCACCTATCCCTCCTCCAGGCGCGACTTAAGAAGTGCGCGGGGGGGGGGGGTGCTGTCGAACATGCAATTGAATGCCATCTCACCTCTCCCTCCTCCACCCGGATTTCTTCCTCCTCCTTCGGCGCCAGGCCCCTGGGAACGTTCGGGCCCCTCACAGGTGTAATGCCTGTACCCCCCTGATGGTAGCCCTGGTCTTGTGTCAGGCCCAGGAGGAAGAGAGTGTAGCGCTACCCCCAGTTAAGAGAGCTGCTGGTTTGATTTCGGGCCCTGCACACAGCACCGCCAACCTCCGGCAATCTTACTCGACCCACTCTGGCACAGTCAGTCTAGGGTTAAACTCCTATCAATCTCAGGTGTATTGTACTTAATAATCTCGAAACAGTCAGACAACACGCTGAGGCAAGATCATAAATATATATCAGCTTTACTGGTAACGAATGATTCAAGGTATAACATGCAACATATACATGGGCCTGCAGAGCCCTGCATCAATCAATGTACTAGGTGCAGCACAATAATATGGCGCCGCGCAGTGTCCACAACGCGGAGCTATTATGGCGTGCGCTCTCCTATGGCGTAGTAACACAAACTTCCTAACTCCCCGCCTAAGTCAGGCCTGACATGGGATGGAACTGAGTCTCTTTTCCCTAAGGAAGGAAGGTTTCTTCACCAGCCAGCTTTCGTTGGTGCACTTGAAGAAATAACCATTTGTAATCCACATTGGGTGGTAACTTGAAATAACAGGGCAAAACGGGGGGGGGGGTAGGTACTTCAACTCTGTCCCGCTACCGGACCCCCCAAGAACACTGGTGAGCGAACAGCGGGCCTAGGCAGTCTACAGGCCTGAACACAACTCAGTCTATTGATATGGGCAGGTGCCCGCTCACCACTCCAGGCGCGATCACAGCCTGGGACTTCCACCGCATGTGTGTCGCACACAGCGTCTGCTCCGATCGAGTCCCCGATCCAACTCACATCCTATCACGACGGGTCAGGATCCACCCAGGCTTCGCAGTATGGTGGAAGGCTCTTGGGACTTCAAGCAAGGCCTCAGGCTTCAGGCCTTGCCCCACAGCCGATCCGCACAGGATGACTTGTTGCTTGAAGCGCCGTGTCCCAAGAGAGTGAGCTCCGCCTCGCCTCTCACTTAGGTAACCCCTCCCATGAGTCTCTGCGGTGGAACCTCCGCCCTGGGGTCAAATGGGGTTCTGGATAACGTAGTACTGGGGCCTTAAAGGAGACCCCGCTACACACTCCCCCCACTTGAACTCTTTGGTCCCCAAAGATAACATAACTTCAAGCTACACATTTAACAACATCCATCAATTCTCCATATGATGTCGGCAGAGGAAATTCCCACCAGAAACGAGGCAGTGAACTCCCCTGCCACAGGACACATTAACAACAGCATCCTGTCTAACTGTGCCAGAGAGTGAGCTAGGGTTGCCTCCCACCAAATGAACAGTGGGAGGGTCAGGGTCTTCCATACTCCTTCTGGCAGTGAATACAGTGTCTTCCGCACTCTCCCCCATTTGTGGGTAGGTTAATCTCCTGGGAGGTTTTATTGCCCTCCGCTTCCTCTGTCCTCTTGGACTTTCTATGGGAACAGATTCTTCTTCTGTAACCAACTCGGGAGTTCCTTCTAATTCGGGAGCATCTGGCTCCGGAGCAGGAAGATACATGGCTTCCCTTGGGTCCTCCTCGGGGGATAGTTCACTGACACTTTCCCAAGCACCTGACCAATGACTAGACGGAATGAACTCCGTAGCTTCTGCATTCAGTGTCTGATCCTCGTTATCTTCGTCAGGTGGAAGATCAATAGCAGAAGTCGTTGGGCCCTGGGAAGGCCAAAGCCAGCCAATTTCCTCTCCCTCATCTTCACTCATTTCTGAATCTTCTGTATCCTCTATCCGAGGGGTCTGAGACCGAGTGTTGGGTCTAGGGATGTTCAGAATGGACATGGGTTCAGGAGAATCCATCCGAACTGCTTCAGCTAGCGGAAGTAGGTGGTTCCGATGCCAAGTCTTCAAGGGCCCCAACTTCCCCTTGAGTTTAAGTCTGTAAACGGGTAGGCCCGGTAATTTTTTACAAATGACATAAGGTTCTGGTCTCCATCTATCTGCAAGCTTATGTTTTCCAGGAACCCCCAGGTTCCGCAACAACACTCTGTCTCCTGGTTGTAGGTCTTGGATCCTAACCTTTAGGTCGAAATTCCTCTTGTTGCGAGCCCCCGTCTGTTCCGAGGCCGCCTGAGCTTGCTCATAGGCCATCTTCAAATTGTGTCTAAGTCTATCTACATATCCCTTGTGGGAAGCAGCAGAACAATGATCTATGGAAGTGCCGTAGGCCAGATCCACCGGCAATCTTGCTTCTCTCCCGAACATAAGTCTGTAAGGTGAATATCCTGTAGCATCGCTGACAGTGCTGTTGTAAGCATGCACAAGGGCCGCTATGTGATTACTCCAATGTTGCTTCTTTTCGCCACTTAAAGTTCCCAGCATGTTGAGCAGGGTTCGATTGAACCTTTCCGGTTGAGCATCACCTTGAGGATGATAAGGAGTAGTCCTGGTCTTCTTGATCCCTAAGGCATCTAGGAGTTTTCGTATCAGCTTACTCTCGAAATCCCTCCTCTGATCTGAATGGAGCCTTTGTGGCAGTCCATAATGTATAAAGTACTTTTCCACGAGTATTTTGGCCACAGTAGAGGCCTTCTGGTCCTTGGCTGGAAAAGCCTGTGCATACCGGGTGAAATGGTCGGTTACTACCAGAACATTTCCTAGTCCCTTCAGGTCGGGCTTGAGGCAGAGGAAATCAATGCACACCAGGTCAAGCGGGCCTTCACTTTGTAAATGGCCCATTGGGGCAGCTTGATGAGGCAGAGTCTTCCTCTGTATGCATCGTGCACATGAATGGCAGTATTCCTCAACTTCAGCCCTCATGCAGGGCCAATAGAAACGGTCTCTAACAAGTTGGAAAGTCCTTTCCGCTTCCAGGTGACCATGGTTGTCATTTAAGGCAATCCTGACCGTCTCCCTGTGTTTCTCCGACAGGAACAACTGCCACTTGTCTTCTTGGTCATCAGATGGGCCCCTTCGGTAGACCACTCCCTGATGCACCTGTAGCCTGTCCCACTCTTTTTTTAACAGGCGAGTTTCCTTCGAGGGGTGACGTAGGAGTATGTTTGGGTTCTGATTCTCTAATGCTTCTAAGACCAATCTCCCCATAGGGTCTTCCCATTGGTCGGATCTCAACTCCTTTTTGGTCAGTCTGGGTAAGTTGTCTTCCCCCAGTAAGGTTGCTCCACAGTACTGCGTGGAGACTCCTACGATAGTGACCCCTATCTCTTCTGCTCTTGAGCCTCCATTGGCTTGGAGTTCAGCCCCTTGGCAAAGGGCCCGCACCCCGTCAGGTGCCACTTGGGTCCAGTCTTTAATACTGTGAGTGGGGACATGAGACCTCCTGTACAGGGTGTCCGCATCTCGGTTTCCCGCCCCAGGTCTATATTTTAAGCTGAAACTGAAGGCAGACAACGCCGCCAGCCATCTATGTCCTGTGGCATCCAGCTTCGCTGTGGTAAACAGGTAGGTAAGGGGGTTGTTATCCGTTTTAACAGTGAAGTCTGCCCCATATAGGTAATCTCGAAGTTTGTCTACTACAGCCCACTTGAGGGCCAGGAACTCCAACTTATGGGTGGGATAGTTCTTTTCGGAGGGGGTCAAGCTTCTGCTCACATACGCAACAGGTCTCTGCTGCCCTTCATGCTGTTGGTAGAGTACTTCTCCCAGACCATCATGACTGGCATCCACATGGAGTTCGTAAGGCTTCTTTGGGTCTGCATAGGCCAGAACAGGGGCGGTGGTCAAGCTCTTTTTCAGCATCTGGAAGGCGCCTTCACACTTCTCATTCCACTGGTCCTTGACTGACTCCCCCCGCTTCCTGGGGCCCGAGTCATCCTCTTCCCCCTGCGGTTCAGCAACTCATTCAAGGGTCTCACTATTCGAGCAAACCCCTCCACGAACCTCCTGTAATAGGAACAGAATCCTAGGAAGGACCTAAGTTCTGTTACGGTGGTAGGTCTTAGCGAGGAGGTGACAGCCTCCAGTTTTTTAGGGTCTGTGGACACCCCATTTTCGGACACTATGTGTCCCAGATAGTTGACTGAAGACTGGTAAAATTTGCATTTTTCAGGTGAGAGCTTGAGTCCTTCTTCACTCAGTCTCTTCAAGACCTTCTCCAGCCTTTCTTCATGTTCCTCCAAAGTTCTGCCAAAGACTATGATGTCATCCAAGTATACAAGGACCTCGATGAGGTTCATGTCTCCCACAGTCTTCTCCATGAATCTTTGGAATGTGGCTGGAGCTCCAGACAGACCTTGATGCATCCGGTTGAATTCAAAGAACCCCACTGGGGTTATGAAAGCCGTCTTTTCTTTGTCTTCTGGGTGCATCGGGATCTGATAATACCCACTCTTTAAGTCCATAACACTGAACTACTTGGCTCCGGACAAGCTCTGCAAGGCATCTTCTATCCTTGGAGTGGTATACTGATCCGGAGTGGTTCTCCTGTTGAGGGTCCTATAGTCAATACACAACCTTAGTGACCCATTCTTCTTCCGGACCCCTACTTTGGGGGAGGCATACGGACTTCTAGATTCTTGGATCACACCTGTTCGCTTGAGCTCAGCAAGCTGTTCCCTCAAATCTTCGAGGTCTGCCAATGGAACCCGCCTAACCCTTTCTCTGAAGGGCTTGTCTTCCTGGAGGCGGATTCGATGGGTGGCACTCCTAGCACACCCAACATCAAACTCATCATGTGAGAAGATCCTCTCCCACCGAATCAACTGGTTCCGGGCTCTCTCCCTCCAAGCCCTGGGCAGGTTTGTATTCTCCATGGAAAGCTTCTCCCACACTGTACTCTCTCCATCTGTCTTCCCCACATCTGATGAGGCAACTGGTGTGGCTGGGCTCACCCGGCCCAATAACAGCCTGGCTGGGACTTCCATGGGACCATCCGTGGTGTTTCTGACACTCACAGGCACCTTGCAGTGGGCCTTCTTCAGGGCCCTCACCGGGACCACTTCCGGGACTACCTCCAAGCTCAAAGGTTCTTCTCTTGGGTCGGGTTTCAACATCACAACAGGGCCCGGCTGCTCCCAAGTGAGTTTCACTGTGGCCTTCAAGCAGGTTACTTCACCGGGTTGCAGCACTATCCCTTTTTTTCTGAGTCTCCAGACCTTCCCTACCCCCTCTTCCAGGGCCTTTTGCTCTAAGATCAGCCGTTGGAAGGCGGTCTTGAACATTGGGTAAATCTCCGTGACTGGGAGGTTCTTCCTTCTTGATAGCGGGACCAAAAGTCTTCGGACCAGATCCGTGTTGGTTCCTATTATCAAGGAACTCCTGTTAGCTCCAGGCGGTCGGGGGCACACCACAGCCAAGGTGTCAAACACTTCCCCCTTCCCAGCTATGGATGGGTCAAACGTCAGTTTTATGGGTAGATAGCCATCATAAGGAAACTTCTCTGTTCCAATTCCCCATATCTCCAAGTCTTCAATCTTCCGGACGGGTAGGTGACTTAGGTGCCTGTCGTAGAAGTCTCGATACAACAGGGTCACCTGCGCCCCAGTATCTAACAGGGCTCTTGTGTAGACCCGCTCTACTTGAATGGATACAATTGGAGAGGGACCCACCAGTTTCTCTGGGTACTGCTTCCAAGGGGTCTCTTTCCTTGGATCTTTGCATTTCCCTTTTTGACTTTCCTTTCTCCTTTTGTCTTTGGACCTACCTAAGTCTCTCCTGAGCCTGGTATGCATTGATCTCTCTCCTCTGTATGGGTGTAGCTACCCACTGAGGGACATTATTGTGTTTCTTTGGAATGCGTTCCTTCTGAGGAACCCTTGGTTTCTTCTGTGGGGTCCCGGCCCCTTCTCTCATGTGCTTCTTATTCAGTATGGAGTTCCTTGATGATGATGGGCACCCGGTTGACTCCTTCACCGGGGCCCATTGAAGTTTTCCGGTGGCTTGCGGTTATTCAGTCTCTTCTTCTTGGGACTGGCACATACTTTGGCAAGATGGCCAGCTCCCCCACAATTGAAACAGATCACATTTCCCCAATCTTCCAGGGATGCGGGTGCTGAGGTATTCAGGAACAATTCCTTCCTCGGACTTTCCCTCTCTGGTACCCTTGACTCCTTTTCCATCAAGGAGGTCAACATTCCCAGCACTTGGGACATCTGCGACTTCAAGGTATCCACCTCTGCATCTCTTTCTAAGGTCATAGCCGTCCTGACCATCACCGGAGGAGGGTTCACCGTCTCAACTGGTTGGCTCCTCTTTTTCTCCTCCAGCATAGCTTCTTCCACTCTGACTACTCGAATCAAGTCAGGGTACTCTAAGCTCTTCCCATCCTGTCTTGTACGTAGCGCCAGTGCGATGGGATCCAGGGGTTGAGATCCTCTCATCACCTGTTGGACCCGGGCCTCATCCACCTTCTTCGGGTCAATCCCCTTCTTTAGGATCATCTTGTGCAGTATTTTATCTAGGCGCATCATGAACACTGATAGCTTCTCCCCTGCCTTTTGATAGCAATGCTCCAGTTGGTAGGTAAGTTCAGTGATCTTCTCTGTTCCGCCGAACACATTCTTCAGAATGTCTAGATAGTCCTGCGCAATACAGTCTGTCTTACTCATCTTGAGGTTGCGTACGCCCTCTAAAGCAGGCCCCTTCAAGCTCTCAGCAATTCTCTGCTTCTTTCTGTGGTCTGGGACTTCCCACTCCTCTAGAGCCTGAGTTGCACCGTCTAACCACTCCTCAAATCCTTCTTCGCCTGAAGGTACAGGTTTCCTTCCTGAAAACATTCTGAGTTACCGGTATCCTGATATTTGATAATCTACCGGGTCTTTCTTGCATTGCGCTATGATTTCCCCTAGAACCACGCATAATTCTGTGCTGAGGGTGCCCTGCGGCGACCCGGGACTCTCTTCTTTCTTTACATCTTTTTGGTTGGGTGGGGCGCGTATTAGCTTATAAGTTTGTTTATCTGCCGTTTCTATGCTTGACTTCTTGAAGTCTTCTGGGACTCCATCCTTCCATTTTATCAGTACATATGTCAAAGGAGGTTCTGATCTGACATCCACTATCCATGCCTTCTGTTGTGGGGACAGTGACATCACTAACTGTTTCACTACATCTTCTTGCCAGATCCCTGGGAGTTCTATGATCACTGCCCCATTTGGATCTGTGTTGACTGCTGCGCACCACTTCACTACTTCTAGTGGGTCCATGCTGGTACTTTTTGGCTGCTATTTGCTGCAACAGGATCCCGGACTCACGAGCCCCCACGTGTAGCGCTACCCCCAGTTAAGAGAGCCGCTGGTTTGATTTCGGGCCCTGCACACAGCACCGCCAACCCCCGGCAATCTTACTCGACCCACTCTGGCACAGTCAGTCTAGGGTTAAACTCCTATCACTCTCAGGTGTATTGTACTTAATAATCTCTAAACAGTCAGACAACACGCTGAGGCAAGAATATAAATATATATCAGCTTTACTGGTAACGAAGGATTCAAGGTATAACATGCAACATATACATGGGCCTGCAGAGCCCTGCATCAATCAATGTACTAGGTGCAGCACAATAATATGGCGCCGCGCAGTGTCCACCACGCGGAGCTATTATGGCGTGCGCTCTTCTATGGCGTAGTAACACAAACTTCCTAACTCCCCGCCTAAGTCAGGCCTGACATGGGATGGAACTGAGTCTCTTTTCCCTAAGGAAGGAAGGTTTCTTCACCTGCCAGCTTTCGTTGGTGCAGTTGAAGAAATAACCATTTGTAATCCACATTGGGTGGTAACTTGAAATAACAGGGCAAAACGGGGGGGGGGGTAGGTACTTCAGCTCTGTCCCGCTACCGGACCCCCCAAGAACACTGGTGAGCGAACAGCGGGCCTAGGCAGTCTACAGGCCTGAACACAACTCAGTCTATTGATATGGGCAGGTGCCCACTCACCACTCCAGGCGCGATCCCAGCCTGGGACTTCCACCGCATGTGTGTCGCACACAGCGTCTGCTCTGATCGAGTCCCCGATCCAACTCACGTCCTATCACGATGGGTCAGGATCCACCCAGGCTCCGCAGTATGGTGGAAGGCTCTTTGGACTTCAAGCAAGGCCTCAGGCTTCAGGCCTTGCCCCACAGCCGATCCGCACAGGATGACTTGTTGCTTGAAGCGCCGTGTCCCAAGAGAGCGAGCTCCGCCTCGCCTCTCACTTAAGTAACCCCTCCCATGAGTCTCTGCGGTGGAACCTCCACCCTGGGGCCAAATGGGGTTCTGGGTAACGTAGTCCTGGGGCCTTAAAGGAGACCCCGCTACAAGAGGGAGTTCGGGCTTTTCGCTCCTTTTTATAACTACTCCCAGCAATCTTCATGTTACAGCAAAGATCCCTGGGATGTGTAGTCTTAGGGTACATGGGTGCAAAGCAACTATCTGAAGGGAAACTATATGTCCTATAATTCACTTTGTTGGGCACACAAATATGAGGTCACTGGTTACACTGATAACCAAAGGGACACTGAAAATGATGGTGTCTTCTGCTGCTACACATATTTGCTACACATATTTGATCTTTATATTTATCTGCTTGCCTGGAGTTCAGCTTTAAAATAAGACCATCTAGAATACCGAACGAAGGTGAAATGGGACAGAAATGAGACAGTTATCTAAAAGTTCACACTGTTTATGACAACAAGGCGTCAGTGCTTACTAGACATGAATAGACAAACGGAAAAACAGGCGATAAAATGCCTTTATCGATGTTTTGGCATCAGATCAACAAACTATTTTATATTTCACTCATGCTGATTGTCAACTGACTGCCTGACCGATCTGGTTTAGACAAGAGCAGCTGATCTATTTGCGTGCTTAACACACAGCCCCTGGCCACATTCACTATTTTGATGGCCTGAAATGTTTATATTAAGTAATGCTGACAACCCACGCTACAAAATAATTTTACTGTTAGGGGTCCCCACAACTTGGGAAATTTTATCAAGGGGTCACCACATTAGAAGGTTAAGAACCACTGCTTTATACGCACATGAACTTTAATGGCGTCCCAGTCTTAGTCTGTAGGGTTTAATATTAGTTGGCTCACCCTTTGCAGCTACAACAGCTTCAACTCTTCTGGGAAGGCTGTCCACAAGGTTTAGGAGTGTCTATGGGAATGTTTGACCATTCTTCCAGAAGAGTATTTGTGAGGTCAGGCACTGATGTGGAAGAGAAGGCCTGGTTAACAGTCTCACTCTAATTCATCCCAAAGGTGTTCTATTGGGTTGAGGTCAGGATTCAAGTTTCTCCACCCCAAACTCTCACCTATGTCTTTGTGGACATTGCTTTGTGCACTGGTCCAAATCATTTGGTGGAGGGGGGATTATGGTGTGGGGCTGTTTTTCAGGGGTTGGGCTTGGCCCCTTAGTTTCAATGAGGGGAACTCTTAAGGCGTCGGCATACAAAGACATGTTGGATAATTTCATGCTCCCCACTTTGTGGGAACAGTTTGGGGATGGCCCCTTCCTGTTCCATCATGACTGCACACCTGCAGTGTAGCTAATTAAAGGGGTTGTAAAGGTTCGTTTTTTATTTTCTAAATAAGTCCCTTTAAGCTAGTGCATTGTTGGTTCACTTACCTTTTCCTTCGATTTTACTTCTAAATGTTTTTTTTCTTTGTCTGAATTTCTCACTTCCTGTTCCTCCTCAGTAAGCTGTTCAGTAAGTTGTTCTGGCTGACTAAACACCACTCGGATGATGGTGTGAAGTTTACTGAGGAGAAACAGGAAGTGAGAAATTCAGACAAAGAAAAAAAAACATTTAGAAGGGAAATCGAAGGAAAAGGTAAGTGAACCAACAATGCACTAGCTTAAAGGAACCTATTTAGAAAATAAAAAACAAACCTTTACAACCCCTTTAGACCCCATTCGCACAGGGGCGACTCGTCAGGCGACTCAGCCGCCTGACAAGTCGCGTCCCGTTCTGTACAATGGAACCGTTCTATTAGGAGCGACTCAAGTCGCTCCGACTTAGAAAAAGGTTCCTGTACTACTTCAAGACGACTTCAGGGCGACTTCCATTGACTTCAATACAGAAGTCATTTTTGAAGTCACCTCTGAAGTCGTGTTAGGATCGCCCGGCACAGTCGCTGGAAAAGTCGTGCTGCCCCTGTGTGAATGGGCTCTTAAGATAACATTTTGGGTAAAAATGTTGTGTGAAAATTGGTAAAAGTGAGTAAAACTTTAGCTCAGTTCTATCAGGCTTATGATGCACATTCCATGAAGAAATCAAGTGTTTTCGAATGACATAGGTGATTTAAGGAGGGGTGGAAAGATGTCCACAATGACGCATGAAGTGGGCAGCCAAAAATGCAAAGCATAGATACAAATGTGGACAAAGTCCAAACCCTCGTATGTTCAAAGACTAATGCCTCGTACACACGACGAGTTTCTCGGCAAGAACCAGCAAGAAACTTGCTGGTAGAGCTTTCTTGCCGAGTAAATCGGTCGTGTGTACGCGGCTTTCAGTTTTCTCGTCAAGAAAACCGACAAGAATCTCGACGAGAAAAATAGAGTCCCTGCTCTCTATTTTCTCGTCGAGATTCTCGTCGGCATGTTTCTGGACGAGAAAAGTGTGTGTGTGTACACTTACCTGTCGCCGTGGAAACCCGTGCATGCTCAAAATGACTTTGACGCATGCGCGGTAGTTTCCTAGGCATAGGTAGGGTGTAGCAAGATGGCGGCGACGGCATCGAATGTGAAGAGCGCACGCTCGTCGTAGTCGATGACATCACCGCGTTCGCTCCATTCAAAGAACCGCGGGATCTTTGAAAGGAGCGTGTGTACACTCGGCCGGGACAAGTTTTTTCAAAGAATCTCATCAAGAAAAACGACAATTTTTTTCCTGACTAGATTCTCGGCCGTGTGTACGAGGCCTGAGTGTGTGAATGATAGAAGAATTGAGCATGAACAAGGAAACAGTGCAGCAGATTCTAATGCCGCTTACACAAGGTTGGAATTTCCGACAACAAATGTTTGAAGTGAGCTTGTTGAAAATCCGACCGTGTGTAGGCTCCATCGGACATTTGCTGTCGGAATTTCCGACAACAAAAATTTGGGAGCTGGTTCTCAAATTTTCCGACAACAAAAGTTGCTGTCGGAAATTCCAACCGTGTGTACACAATTCAACGCACAAAAATCCTACGCATGCTCTGAATCAATTAGGCGCATGCTCGGAATCATTGAACTTAATTTTTCTCGGCTCGTTGTAGTGTTGTACGTCACCGCGTTCTTGACGTTCGCAATTTCCGACAACATTTGTGTGACCGTGTATATGCAAGACAAGTTTGAGCCAACATCCACGGTTTTGTTGTCGGAATGTCCGATCGTGTGTACGCGGCATAACAGAGGATTTAGTGATGAGAAAGCTTTCTGTAAATATGGTGCCTCGACTCTTGACAGAAGATCAGATTGAATGTTGTCTTCAAATTTTATCCGATCTTTTGAAGAATGCAGAGGTGTTTGATCGGGTTATTACAGCTGAGGAAACCAGGTGTTTCCAGTCTGATCCAGAAACAAAACACCAGAGCATGCAGTGGAAGGCAAAGAATTCCTCTGCTTGAAGAAGGCACGTGTAGCGGAGCCTCACTCTCCCTCTCTGTGTTTCCTCGTGTGAGGGACTTGTGTCTAGGGGTACCTGGGAGAGGAGAGTGCAGGAACACTATGCCAAGCTCTCCCCTTGTGTGTATAGGAGGGTTGAGCAAAGTTAGTTGATTTGCCTCCGGGTCTGTCCACTACATACGAACCCTCAGTTGTTCCATGGAGACGTGTCTGCCAATAATAGAGCCCCACACCAATCGAAAGTCCAACACTCCTTTAATTCTCGTACAATACGGTGAACACAATCAGTTGAACTTCCAATAACAGACAAACATGGGGGTGTGGGAACGAGTAGGCCCAGGCAAAACTGAACTCTCCTATTCCTTTGCTAGCGAATAGGCCTGGCGCACGGTCTCTGCCACCGACCGTGAGTTTTGGTCGCTGCCACCGACCGGATGAACTGTTGAGGCCCCTGCCACAGGCCTAATAGCAGGCCTCTGCCACTGACCTGAGTGGAATAGTTGGACCGCTGCCACCGGTCATTGAACATGGACTGAACTTCCTCTCTGAACTTGGCCCCTGTTCGGGAAAGATATCCCTCCGGGCGGTCTCCAGAGGTTCACCCGGGACTGGCAATCTGCTGCACCAGGTCTTCGGGTGAGTCCCTCCTCCGGTCCCTTACGCCTCTGGATTCGGGTGCCCCACTCTCGGGGCCCCCTTGGACGATCCCTCCCTCGCGGGACCCAGCGGAAGGTACTGGGCCCCAGGCCTCCGGCTGAATACCTCACCCCAGACCGAAGGTGTCTGGGATGGAACACAAACTCCAAGTGTCCAGGCCTAGGCCACCTGGACACAGACCGCAACAACAGCTCTCAGGCTTAAGGTGCCCGGGACTCCAAACCTCATGGCGAAGATGTCCGCCCCCTTTATAGCCTCTCCCAGCAAGCACGACGGGTTCCCCGCCCCGCCGTACAACCGCTGCGAGAGGTCACAAAGGGTACGGCACTGCAGCGATGGTTCAACCCCGGCCCAAAGTGACAGCGCCACCTGCTGGGCCGCAGGGAACTATGCATCACTGGTGTCCTCACCAGTTTTAAAAGTACATACCCGCTACACTCTCTTTTTTTTTTTTTTTACATATAGAGCTTTCTTTTGGTGGTATTCAATCACCACTGGGTTTTTTTTGCGAAACAATCAATAAATACCAAACATTTTGGAAAAAAATAGTTTATATTAGTTTCTGTTATAAAACGTTGCAAATAATAAATGTTTCTTCTTTACTGTTGAGGCTGAACTGATGGGCACTGGTGAGGCTGCACTGATGGGTACTGAGGAAGCTGCACTGATGAGGCTACACTGAGCAATGATGGGCACTAGTGAGGCTGCACTGATGGGCACACATGGGCACTGATTAGGCTGCACTGATGAGGCAGCACTAATGGGCACTGATAAGGTGGCACTGATGAGCACTGGTGAGGCTGCACTGATGGGCACTGAAGGGCACTGATAGGCAGCACTGATGGGCACTGATAAGCTGTGATAATTGGCACTAATGGAGCTGCACTGATAATCAGCGGCTTGTGGTTCTTCAAAGCCAATATGTCATTGAGGGACAGTCTTAGCGATAATTGGCAGCACATGTTGGGCTGTACATATTTTTCTTCCTACTCTAAATCAAATATTTAAATATTTCATATTTTTTATTTTACAGTTAGCTTTGCTTACAGACATCAGCAGCAACCAATCTTACTAAAAATTTGTAAATTTCAGCTACATGTAGCGCCCTGCCCTAAAGTGGAGCAACAATCTATTTTCTAGGCCTGGCCAGGTTTCCCTAAGCTTGATGGTTGATTGCTCCTGTCTGCCTCTGGAAGAAGATTACAGAGATACAGTAGAAGGGTTAGCCACTGAGGCATGAATATTTATCTGACCTCAGCCAATTCCTGGGAGGGAATCACCAGAAGATGGCTGGATGAGTAGATAAATGTTTTGGAAGCTTGTTCAGAATGTTTTATTCTCATGGGGCTGCTGCTCCAAGAGGCAGCCTGTGTATTAAAGAGCTGTTGCTAGGCCTCAGCATGTGCTTGGCTTAGAGCCTTGAGGAGCTTGGACTGAAAGATATTTGCTGGAGGGCATCACCTGTGGGAGCTGGGCTGGAGAAGGACCTTCTCTCTCACTGAAGAGTGTTGCATGGAAAATGAATAGACAACAGATGAGCTTGTGCATTGTGAGTAGGGCCTTATGCCGCGTACACACGATCATTATTCACGGCGGTTAAAAAACCGCCGTGAATAATGACAGGAAAAACGAGGGAACCGCTTGGTTCCCTACACACGGTCATTTTTCCCGTCATTTTTTCCCTTGACGAGAAAAACGACCGTCTGTGGGCTCCGCGGCAGTGTTTCCCTATGGGAAAACTGCCGCGGAAAAAAATGCTGGAAAAAACGACGAGAAAATTTAGAACATGTTCTAATTTTTCTCGTCGTTTTTTATGCCGTTTTTCTCGACGAGAAAAACGACATAAAGCCCACAGACGATCGTTTTTCTCGGCGAAATTAAAAAATGCCGTTTTTCTCGTCGAGAAAAGCGGTCGTGTGTACGCGGCATTAGACTCCAGTTGTGCATGTGCTTTGAAGGTTAATGCCAGAGGATGCAAAGGACTGGGACTGCTCATACAGAGTCTCAGATTAGCTGGCTATCCCCTCTACCTCCAACAAAGGCTGCTAGTAATGGATTAGTGCTTGAGAATCTGTCACCCTTTACCTGTTTTGCTGTTTTGCAGTATCCTGGACCCTCTCTTGTTTAATCACTGCAAAAAAGACATCTCCTAGGTTGAGCCTGTCTTTGTTGATGTGCTGGAAACTGGTGTCTGGGCCTGGCAGCCTCTGAACAGGTAACGAAGACCTGAGATATTTCCAGCGTAGGGTTGCCACCTGTCCAGGATTTACCCAGACAGTCTGGGTTTTGAATTATGTGTCTGGGTTTCAGTCCGCCTGAAACCTAGACATATTATTCAGGCAGGAATGTGGCTTGGAACAGGGCCTGGCAGGATGGTGAGGTGGCACTATGCGCGCTGCATTATTTTTCTCTTTGAAGCACCCAAAGGTGTTCCAGGTCTGTTACAATCCTATAGTATATAGTGTATAATAAAAAAAAAAAAAATTGCTTTCTGCCACTAAGGTGTTCGGGTTAGGCTTGAAGAAGAAGTGGCAACCCTTTTCCAGCGGCCCCTCCAGGGATGAGCGCTACATAAACTAAAAATTTTTTCTTGCAATTTTAGCAACAACATGTAGGTTTCTTTTAATTATACAATATAAGTGCTGCTTTTACTGAGTTAAGTAGCAGCCAGCAAATTCTTTATTTCTTTTCAGGAAAAATCTTTCCTTTCATTTCTTTTTCTTTGTAAATCAGAGCTATAGCCCTCAGATACAGGTGGAAAAGAAATTGGGCCAGTTGACTATACAGTTTGTGAGCCCCGACAAAATTTTAGAAAAAAAAAGTATATAAAACATTAGACATGTGCACACTGAAATATTTCGTTTCGGAATTTCGTTTTTGTCCGAAAAATAAATTTATTTAGTTACTCCCGAAATTCGTTTTTATTTATTTCGTTTTTCGTTAGAAATTGCATTAGTCCGAAAATCTGAGTTAATTAAGGTCGAATCTGTCATTGAAGGCTTATGGTGTCTGTCGAATGTTCAAAGAAGATTCGACGGAGCAGTGAAACTGTACAACGCTGCAATCATACATTTCCGGTCGATTGTTCCGCCCACAAGCTATAGAAGAATTCTAATGTTGTATGACTAGTAATAATTATATTTATTCATTACTATTACTAGTCAACCAACATTAGAATTCTTCTATAGCCTATGGGCGGATGCATTTGACCGGAAATGTACGATTGCAGCGTCGTACAGTTTTGCTGCACCGTCGAATCTTCTAACTTTCGATGCTTTGTCGAATCTTCGTCATTCTAGCTATTTTACTGCTCCTCCTCTTTGGTTACAATCAGCCAATAACATTCATCATCAACTTTATTTTTATTTTACTTCCCCCACCCAATTCCAGCAGTGATCTTTTCTCTCTATGTTGAATCTTTTCTCTCTATAATAACAAATCTTTTCTCTCCTATGTCGAATCTTTTCTCTCCTATGTCGAATCTTTTCTCTCTATAATGTCGAATCTTTTCTCTCCTATGTCAAATCTTTTCTCTCCTATGTCGAATCTTTTCTCTCCTATGTCGAATCTTTTCTCTCCTATGTCGAATCTTTCTCTCCTATGTCGAATCTTTTCTCTCTATAATGTCGAATCTTTTCTCTCCTATGTAGAATAATCTTGGACTAATAGAGTTAAGGTTAGGCACATTCGACCACAGGTTCGATAGACACAGATTGTTATTGTCAGCGTCACATCGAATCTCCTATCTATATCGAACTGTTGTAGCAACGAAAACGAAAATAAAGCATTTGTTCATGTCGGATCTTTCGGTTTTCGGATTCTGTGCTTTCGTTTTCGTTTGTTAAAACAATAACGAAAATAGCTGAAATTCGGACGAAAATGCATTCGGACGAAAACGAATGCACATGTCTATAAAACATTGGCACTACACACTATATCAGACTCTAACATAGGTCTTCTATTGTATCTCATTATCATTCTAACACCATCTACTGCTCAAGCCCTTAAAAGGACTTTAACCTCCCTGGCGGTATGATTCTGTCAGATTTTAGGTGCTGAAAGCGGTACCATTATTCTGCATGGAAATTTGGCGTTTTATATTGCAGGCCTGTAATTCTTAGGAATAACTCACTTAAATCTGTCCAAACCAGAGTCTAGTAGACATCCCGGGTATGATAAAGTTCAAAAAACAAAATTATACATTATAATAAAATAAATAACTATAAAATAATTATAACAAATAATATAATAATAATAATAAAAGTGTTTTTCAGTGTTTGATGACGAATTTCCCCACAAATCGCTATCGCTTAATTCTGCGAGTGATTCTAATTTATTGTCGCTGTTTTTTAGCTGGTCTAAAACCACTTTTGACATAAAGGGACACTTTTTGGTTGCTATGGACAATCTCCAGTTTCTAGGCAGAAAGAAAAGTTTTTATTATATAAAAGTGCATGCAGGACACTGGGCAGACCACTAGGGACAACGGGGGTGTGTAATTATTACATACAGTACTGTAATCTGTAAGATTACAGTGTACTGTATTTTAACTTTTTTGAATTTGGCGCCGATCTCCGTCCCCGTGCGTCGTAACGTCGGTGGCACTCGGAAGTGTGTGAATTGAGCGAGGAGACACGGCTCGATCACACAGCGGGGAGGCATCGCAGGATCCAGGGGACAAGGTTAGTAACTCTGCCTGGATTACTGCGATGCAGCCCGAGTCTGGCTCGAGGTTTCCGCTTTTGGTACTGAAATTTAACCCCGAGCCAGACTCGGGAATACCGCTAAGAAGGTTAAGCATTATGATGTTTATATTGTTGTCTGTGTTCCCAATATAGAGATTCACCCTCTCTATTTGATCTGTTACACATTGTCGTTTAGAGTAAAAGTAGAGGGAAAACCCATAATTTTGAGTTGCCACCAGAACAAAAAGTTAGAGGGGTTTTTAAACTAGGCAAAAGGGGGGGAAGGGTCCAGAGATAGTGAGAGTCAGCATGGAACATATTCCAGGGGGTAGTATTAGGGGCATTAGTGGTAGGGTAACCAAAGCACATAAACCCAAGGTAAGTATAGTAGAAAGTCCTAGTTGCAATCTCGGAACACCCAAGAGGATAGTATGTGACCGGTCAAAATATATTAATGCATTAAAGTGTTTGTTCACCAATGCCAGAAGTCTGCCAAGCAAAATAGGTGAGTTGGAAGCTCTGGTGCATGAGGAGAGCTATGATGTAATCGGTATTGCTGAAACTTGGCTTCATTCCTCACATGACTGGGTTATTAATTTTCCTGGCTATGCACTCTTTCGGAAAGCCAGGGTAAAAAGGCAAGGTGGAGGGGTCTGTCTCTATGTGAAAAGTGATCTCAAAGCGAGTGTGAAAGAGGACCTGGTGGATGGAGAGTGTGATGAGTCTGAAGCATTATGGGTGGAACTGCATACAGATGTGCGTAGTTCAAAGCTAATCGATGGAGTTTGTTATAGACCACCCAATGTTAATGAGGAGGTGGAGACTCAGCTCCTTGCACAGATGGAAAGGGCTGCAAGGGCTGCAACGGTGATAATAATGGGGGATTTTAACTACCCAGAAATTGACTGGAGTAATGGCACTGCTGGGACAGTTAAAGTTCAAAAATGTATAAACCTATTGCAGAAAAATGTTATGGTCCAGTTTATTGAGGCCCCAACTAGGAATGATGCTCTGTTGGACCTGGTAATCTCAAACCATGCAGAGTGTATTACTAATGTTCAGATAAAGGAACACCCGGGGTAGCAGTTACCATAACATGATTTCATTTGATGTTAGCTGTAAGCAAAAATCACATATGGGAAAGATAAAAACACTTAATTTCAAGAGAGCAAATTTTCCAAGGATGAGGGCTGCTCTCCAGGACTTAGACTGGGAGGGAATATTGGCATCAATGGGCACAGAACAGAAATGGGAATTCTTCAAAAAGACTGTGAACTCACTGCAAAGTATATTCCCATGGGCAATACGTTTAAAAGGCTAAAAATAAAACCTATGTGGCTCACGGCCAAAGTTAAAAAAGCTATAAACTATAAGAAAATAGCTTTTAAAAAATATAAAAATGAAGGAACACTAGTGTCGTTTAAATGTTACAAAGAATATAACAGGATATGTAAAAAGGAAATCAAGGATGCAAAATTTCAAAACGAACCACAGATTGCAAAAGATAGTAGGACAAACCCCCAAAAATTCTTCAAATATATTAATAGTAAAAAGGTCAAGTCTGAGCATGTAGGCCCTTTACAAAATAATCTAGAGTGGGTGACTGGGGACAAAGAGAAGGCTAATTTATTAAATACTTTCTTCAGCTCTGTGTATACAAAGGAGCATGGGGGAGCTAATGTCCAAAATGGGGGTGGTAGTGACACAGCCCCAAATCCACAATGGCTCAAAAGTGATATGGTCCAGCAATATTTAGACAGAATATAGGTGGATAAAGCACCTGGACCAGATGGCATACACCCACGGATCCTAAAAGAATTGAGCTCTGTAATTTCAAAGCCATTGTATCTAATTTTTAGGGACTTGTTAATGACAGGAATAGTACCACTGGATTGGCGCAGGGTTAATGTGGTGCCTATATTTAAAAAGGGAACAAAGTCTTTACCAAGTAACTATAGACCTGTTAGTTTAACTTCTATAGTTGGGAAGATACTGGAGAGATTAATAAAAGACCACATAGATGAGTTCTTGCTGGAAAAAATTTTTGTAAGCAACAGACAGCATGGATTCATGAAAGACAGAAGTTGTCAGACAAACCTGATTTCTTTTTATGAAGAGGTAAGTAAAACCTTGGACAGAGGGGTGGCGGTGGACGTGGTATACTTGGATTTTGCAAAAGCGTTCGATACAGTTCCGCACACACGGCTCATGTGCAAGGTAAAGTCTACAGGATTGGAAATATCAGTTTGTAAATGGATAGAAAACTGGCTAAAAGACAGAATTCAGAGAGTCGTGGTTAATGATTCTTACTCTGAATGGTCCAAGGTTATCAGTGGTGTACCCCAAGGTTCAGTGTTGGGACCCTTACTTTTTAATATCTTTTATAAATGATATTGGGTCTGAGATCAAAAGTAACATTTCTGTCTTTGCAGATGACACCAAGCTATGCAGTGGAATAACGTCCTTACAGGATGCCGCCAATTTAAAAACAGACCTCAATGCTCTGTCTAATTGGGCGACTATGTGACAGATGAGGTTTAATGTTGATAAATGTAAAGTTATGCACTTGGGGGCTAAGAATATGAATGCATCATACATACTAGGAGGAGTACAACTGGGGGGATCCGTAGTGGAGAAGGATCTGGGGGTTTTGGTAGATCATAAGCTGAATAATGGCATGCAATGCCAAGCTGCGGTTTCCAAAGCGAGCAAAGTCCTTTCTCTTAAGAGAGGTATGGACTCCGGAGAGAGAGCTATCATTTTGCCCCTGTACAAATCATTAGTAAGACCAGTTCAGTTTTGGGCCCCAGTTCTCAAAAAGGATATTGGGGAACAGGAGAAAGTGCAGAGAAGGGCAACCAAACTGATAAGAGGCATGGAGGAGCTCAGCTATGAGGAAAGATTAGAGGAACTGAATCTATTCACTCTTGAGAAGAGGAGAATAAGGGGGGATATTATCAACATGTACAAATATATAAGGGGTCCATATAGTGAACTTGGTGTTGAGTTATTCACTTTACGGTCAACACAAAGGACAAGGGGGCACGCTTTACGTCTAGAGGAAAAGAGATTTCACCTCCAAATACGGAAAGGTTTCTTCACAGTAAGAGCTGTGAAAATGTGGAATAGACTTTCTTAAATGTACATAATATAACTGGGTACTAACATTTATAGGTAAAGTTGATCCGGGGAATATCCGGTTGCCTCTCGGGGGATCAGGAAGGTATTTTTTCCCCTGCTGTAGCAAATTGGATCGTGCTGTGCTGGGGTTTTTCGCCTTCCCCTGGATCAACTGTGAGCATAGAATTAGGTATATGGGATTGTATGATATCATTATTTTATTTTTTTATGGTTGAACTGGATGGACTTGTGTCTTTTTTCAACCTGACTAACTATGTAAGAGGGGAAATCCTCCAACGGTGACACTAAAGCTGGCCATACACTGATCCAAATTTGTCAGCATGTCATCAAGGACTGAAGACGCGAAAGCATTAAGGCTATGTTCCCACTGATCTGGCGTGAAAGTCACACAAATTACGATCCGACTGTGACTTCATGTCCGACTTCCATGCAAATTCAGTGAATGGGATCCAACTTTGAGATGATTGCGACTTGTCCTTTGACCAATCAAAACAATTCCTTTGCTTCTGGTTTGGATGAAACCTCACGCCAAATTTATAAAAAAAAAAAAAAAAACGCATTGGGTCACCCCCCCGAGATCCGTAGCAGGCCCTTTGTGTCTGGTATGGATCTTGGGGGGAGGCACGCCAAAATTAAAAAAAAAATATGGTGCCCCCCCAAAACCCATGGCAGACCCTTATCTGAGCATGCAGCCAGGCAGGTCAGGAAAGGGGGGAACAAGGAGCGCCCCCCTCCTGGACCATACCAGACCACATGCCCTCAACATGGGGGGGGGGTGCTTTGGGGACTCCACCTCTGACATCACAAGGGGTGGAGTCTCTAGGTGATGTCACCGGATGGCCACACCCCATTGCTATATAAGAACTGCCGGACACCAGAGCTGACACAACGTCGGCAATCTGCGTCGGAGGAGGAACGTTTTATTTTTATTTTTAGCTGGTCGTCGGCGACAGAGGGAGAAGACATCACTGAAGAGAGAAGACATCAGTGGAGGGAGAGGACAGGAGGAAGAAGACATCACTGGGGGAGAAGACCTCAGAGGAGGGAGAAGACCGGAGGAAGAAGACATCACCGGAAGGAGAAGACATCAGCAGAGGGAGAAGACTGGAGGACAAAGACATCAGCGGAGGGAGAAGACCAGAGGAAGAAGACATCAGCAGAGGGAGAAGACATCAGCCGAGGGAGAAAACTGGGGGAAGAAGACATTGTGACGGCACCGAAAGAAGACACATTGGAGCTACAACGGTGGACATTCTAAATTTTTAATAAAGGACTTGTCAAAAACCGTCCCTTGTTTTTTGTACCACTACACTGCTTTTTTTGGGGTGAATGGGTAGGGGTACAATGTACCCCATACTCATTTACCTGTGGGATGGGATCTGGGGGTCCCGAATGGGTAAGGGTACAATGTACCCCATACTCATTTACCTGGGGGATGGGATCTGGGGGTCCCCTTTCTTAAAGGGGGGTTCCAGATTCTGATAAGCCCCCTGCCCACAGACCCTCACAACCATCGCCCAAGGTTGTCGGGAACAGGCCCCCCCGCCCCAAAGCACCCACCCCCCCATGTTGAGGGCATGTGGCCTAGTAAGGTCCAGGAGGATGGTCCTTTCCTGACCTACCGGGCTGCATGCTCGGATAAGTGTAAGGTATGGATTTTGGGGGGACCACATGCCGTGTTTTTTTTGGCGTGGGGTTCCCCTTCAAGATCCATACCAGACTCAAAGGGCCTGGTATGGATCTGGGGGGGGGGACACACCATTTAAAAAAAAAAATTGGCGTGGGGTTCTCCTTTAAGATCTTTAGAGCACAAGTCCCATGCCACAAGTCCGATCAGTTTAGATGATGATCCGACTTGGATGTGACTTACATTCAAATCAATGGGCTGAAATAATGCCCAAGTTGGACTAAAGTGTAGGAGCCTTTTTTAAAAGCTGACACAATTCGGACTAGTTAAGACGGCACTCATAGGGAGCAATTGATTTTTCCATGTCATACGAATTGTGCTCTCGAAGTCGGAGGGCATATCGGACCAGTGTGAACCAGCCCTCAGAGATGGAAGGCTGGCTCGATTGATAAAAGTAATTAGTGAAGGGGAAGCAATTTGTTATAATTTAACCCCTCAGTTGTGTTGTGTTTATGGTTACACTCGAACATGAACATTCTTCCCAACGTAACTCGTCTGGCAGGTTTCAGTCTATTCTCGTTATAAAAAAAAATGCTTGACGATAAACCGGGTCTGACAAAGTCATATTATATAGCGGCAGGTGACAAAAGTCACATCAAGATATCTACCAAAACAAGGAGAAAAGGATTACATTTTAAAGCCGGGGAATCGCAAAAAATAAATAAAAATTACTTAATATTGACCTCCACCAGAACCAAGAAGGTAGGTGAATCTCTTCCTTTCCTCTATGTTCTTTAGATGTGATCTGTCTTGTGTCATAAAATATCTGATTGCTTGTTATGCCGCATACACACGGTCGGAATTTCCGATGGAAAAAGTCAGACTTTTCCTGTCGGAAATTCCGACAGACTTAGATAGAGAGCAGGTTCTCTATTTTTTCATCGGAAATTCCGACGGAGTTTTGCCCGTGGCAAAGTCCGTCCGTGTGTACGTGGCATTAGAGTGTTTTCAATGTAACTGTTGACATAAAAAAAAAAATGTTTACAATTTCCATTTGCAGTTTGTTAAAATGCAGATCCCAAATCAACAAACAGTCTGCTAATTATGAACATGTAAAATAAGTAATCATATTAAAGCCTCAGCATTTTTTTTTAGTTTAACACAATAAAATAAGCATCCCTCATTCAACTATGGGGGGATTTACTAAAACCGGAATCTGTTTCAGTTCTGCATAGTAACCAATCAGCTTCCAGGTTTTATTGTCAAAGCTTAATTGAACAAGCTGAAGTTAGAACCTGATTGGTTACTATGCACAGCTGCACCAGTTTTAGTAAATCTCCCCGTTTGTTAAAATTCTTTCCCCAGCACATACAGTTTACAGCTGGCTCCTGACCCTACACCCCAGCTGGTTTCTGCTCTTTATTTATTATATCACTTGAAGGAAATACAAACTAATAAGTATATTACTTGAGTTTACTGGTATCCCAAAAGAGGTGAACAAAGACTGGGGGAAAGGGCAGAAACAAACTGCAAACAAATTAAATGCTTCGGCAAGTCGGTTGGATTAGTTTTTCTTTTTAATTTTGCATAGAGTTGATCTACAAATCATGGGGCCCCATAGCAAAATTTGAATAGGGTCCCCCTGCTAAGTGTAGCAGCTGGCAGTGTCAAATGTCATTGAGTTTAACGTAAAGTACGCCTAATGAAGGCAATAGCAGAGCCGTTGGCATAGTCCGACTACTAGGGAGCTTTGGATAAAAGTTATAAATGTAGTAATAATAATAATGCAAAAAATATTAATATAATAATATTTTATAGTATGACAAAACCATTAATGCTCTTGAACACAATAATAACCCTAACATAAACTCTCTTGACTACCTGGGAATTTTTCTCGCTCCAAGATAAAAAATAAATAAATTGGCGATCTCTTGTCTCTTGTTTCACATTATACCTTTTGGTGTTTGTAGTCTACCCTAACGTAGTACACATATTTTTTAAAGAGGTCAGCGCTTTAATTTGGCAGTCAATTTTGATACATATATTTTTATTTTCTTCCATGTAATTGCTATTTTACAATTAAAAAAATGAAAAGAAAAAAAAATGCATTTTCTTGTAGTTTTTCCCAACACATGTAATCCGGTCACCCCCAAATGTTTAAATAAATAAAATATATTGACAAATTCTACTGCTTACAATATCACATTAGTGCAACTATTTTGTAATGTAGTGGAAAGGTAAAGTTCAAAGTAAATGTTTAATAAAAAATGTTTGCTTAAAATGTTTTGCTTAACATTAAAATGAGGTTAATTTGGGTTGACGAACAGTGGCGTCTCCAGCTTTCATATTTAGGGGGGGCACATGGGGGGACAGGGACAAAATTAGGGGGGCCAACTATAAAATGCAATTTGTGGCAGAAAACAAGAGATATATGTCACCAGCACACCAAGAAAATATAAGGGTCCAAGGCAGTGGGAGAACTATCAGGGTTGCAAAGGTTGTCTTGCCACCGGGCCCTGGTGTTCTGCCACTGTGGGGTTCCCCAGCTGTCCTGTCCCTGATATTAACAGCGCTGGTCTGGCATCTGTCTCCTTGGCACCAGCGGCAGTCTATTAGGACTTTGTGCTAGTGACATTATGCGTGCAAGTAGGGGAAGGCTGGCACTATTGGTTATAGAGAGCCGAGCCCCCAGCTGGTCACCTAGCAGCAGTAATGCTGTATAACCTTCTCTGTTGACATGCTGATCGGGATGTGATCCTAGTCATGCTCCCAGTCAGATCTAATAAACACAGTATTTATTAGCATCAAGAGTACAACCACATATATATAATCAACCGTATGTTCAGCAGCCATGTGGGCTCTATACCTGTAAAGTGTGGGCTTTGATCAATAAAATCACTGATATTTAACACTAGGAGCATCACCTGGATTGCATCCCGATCAGCATGTCAGAGAAGGCTCCACTGCTGCTAAGCAACCTGCAGGGAGCTCAACTGTCTACAACCAATAGAGATGGGCCCGGGTGTGTTTGAAATGCCACATGCCCGACCCCTCCAGGAAGCCGACACTCCACAGTGCTAATCACAGCCAGTGAGACGTTTCCTGATCTGTGCAGCTGCGGACCGGGGAAATGTCTCATTGCCTGTGATTAGCGCTGTGCAGTGTGGGCTTCCTGGCAGGCTCTGGCATGTGGAATTTTGAACATGCCCAGCCCATCTCTAACAACAAATTGTGCTGGCCCTCCTGTACATCAGCCCCATAAAGTAACCAGCACTGGGTTCCAATGTGCTGCCGCCGCTACCATGGAGACAGAGACCAGCGCTGTGAATAGCCGGGACAGGACAGCAACTCTGGTTGTTCCAGCACTGGTCCACACTGGGAACATTCCCCCATCCACCTATAATGTGTAGATGGGGAATTGGATCATTTCCTTTTTTTTCATTCAACCTAATAGTTGAATGAAAAAAAGTGATCAATGTATGGGCTGCCTAAGGCCCCTTTCACACTGGGGTTGGAGGTGCGCTGTGGGTATAGCGGCGCTATTTTTAGCGCCGCTATACCTTCGTTTTTACCGCGGTATGCGGCCGCTAGCGGGGTGAATTTAACCCCGCTAGCGGCCGAAAAAGGGGTTAATACCGCCCACAATGCGCCTCTGCAGAGGCGCATTGCGGGCGGTATTACCGCGGTCTCCCATTGCTTTCAATGGGCAGCAGCGGTAAAGGAGCGGTGAACACACCGCTCCTTCACGGCTGTAAAGATGCGGCTAGCAGGACTTTTGGAGCGGTCCTGCTAGCGCACCGATTCAGTGTGAAAGCCTTTGGGCTTTCACACTGAAGACTGCAGGGCACGATTTTTTCAGGCGGTATAGCAGCGCTATTATTAGCGCTAAACCGCCTGAAAAATGTGCCAGTGTGAAAGGGGCCTAAGAGCTAAGACCAGCCATAGACAGTTTAAATCTCAGCTGGTTCAGCAGGAACTGGCTGAGGCTTGAACCATTAATGAGCAGATTCTCTTATGATTATCACTAGTGATTGCTATAGCCACTAGTGATAATCACTGTTTGTCGGGAGAATACAATTGCTGGGCAGGAGGTATAGTCCCCTGTCAGCACTGTCTGTGTTGATGGGGGAATTATGCAAGTTTCTTTCCTGCAATCTGTGGATGCAGGAAAGAAATGTGCACCATCTATTACCTGCCTAACTGAAAGTGAAAGTAAATTGTGAATGTCTTGAAAGAACAGGAGAGGGGGAGGGAGACAGATGGGGGAGAGAAGGGATGGAGATAATGCAGTTCAGTGATTACAGTGTACTGCAGTCTGCAGTGCACACACTTACCCACGGTCCAGGCTAGAATCTCAGGCATCATTCACACACAGCCAGGAATGCTGCTGATTTTCATATTTCCCGCCCACACATCCCCTCTCTTCAGATACAGCACGCCGGGATAGTGTGGGCGGGACTGGAAGGAGGAGTAGGAGCTGTATTCCTCCCTGCTCGTATGTGAGGAGAATGAGGGGGGTGGCAGGACTCGCTGGGCTGTGAAAGAGTGTCATAGACTGACACTCGACTCAGCTTGCAGTCACCATTCTCGGAATTTACAGGCTGGTTCTCCTGTCCTAAGGACGGGAGAAATTAGTCTGTTTTTTCAGTAACTGATATGAAGGCTTGGGCCCCCCTCCCCCCCCCCCCCCACAGTGCTTGTGGAGTCCTTCCTGCAACTCGCTCTTCTCCGTGCCAATGAGGATGCAGGGAAAGGAGCAGATCGGGCGGCTGTGGTTGTGTATTTTTTTTTTTTGGGGGGGGGGGGCACATGGTGGGGCACAGCATAATGTTGGGGGGGCCAGGGCCCCCTCTGGTCCCCCCCTAGGGACGCTATTGTTGACGAAGGCACAAGTTAGCATGACGGCGAGATTTTCAGAGGTTTGTAGTTGCAAAAAATGACATTGTGTTTTCTTACGTGAGTATTGGAAGCTTGCCCAGTGAATGCAAATGTCATCCAGATCATCCAACATTATTGTTGGGACCTGGACATGGGGAGGGGATTTCTAAATATTTTATTTTTTTTGGATATTTATTTATTTATTGTTATTTGTATATATTATGCTTGTGTGTATTTGCGTGTATTGGTGTGTGTGTGTATATATATATATAGTCATGGCCAAAAATATTGGCATCCCACCACAATTGTTGCAATTACAAATGTTTAAGCATTCTTATGTTTATTTCTTTTGTTTGTATTGGTATGGCACAAAAAAAGTGGAGAAATAAAAAGGGAAATCTGAAGTATTCCATGCAAAACTCCAAAATTATTGGCACCCTCTCAAAATTGTAAGAAATAATTGCATTCCAAGTTTGTGATGCTCCTGTAATTTAACTCACCTGTATTAATTACCAGGTGCTGATAAGATAGAAATCACACTGGCAACCAGTTAAAATGGTGAACAATGGACTCAACCTTTCTGTTGTGTGTCTCTGTGTGCCACACGGAGCATGGAGAAGAGAAAGAGCAGCAAAGAATTGTCTGAGGATTTGAGAATAAAAATTGTGGAAAAGCGTGGACAATCTCAAAGTCCATCTCCAGAGATCTTAAAGCAGAGTTCCATCCAAAAGTGGAAATTCCGCTTTAAGGACTCCTGACCTCCTGACATGCCACATATGGTGGGGGGGGGAGCAGGTACCTAGTTTTGACAGGTACCCAGCTCCCACTTCCGCTCGGGCAGCCTAGGTGGCCCAAGCGGAAGTTCTCCTCTCCTCCTCCCTCCCTGTAATCTTCTGGGACACGTCACAGGTCCCAGAAGATTGCAGGCAATTCAGGATGTACAGCGTGACTCACGCATGCGCAGTACGCACCTGGCTGTGAAGTCACAAGCTGTCTCAGCTGGGTGCCCACACTAGTAATGCCAGCGCCGGGGAGAGGCAGGGGAGAGAACCGAGGCTTCAGGCCGCCACATCACTGGATCGTGGGACAGGTGAGTGTGTGTGTGTGTTTATTAAAAGTCAGCAGCCACACTCTTTGCAACAAAGGATTGTTGGAATGGTAGACAAAGAATCTCGATCAACTTCCAGACAAATTCAAGCTGACCTTCAGGCACAATTGTGTCAGCTCGCACTATACTTTGCATCTCAATGAAAATTGACTCTATAGTACATGACCCACTGCTGACACAAAAACATAAAAAAGCCAAATTGGAGTTTGCCAAAACTTACCTGAGGAAGCCAAAAACCTCTTGGGAGAATGTGTTGTGGACAGACAAACAAAATTACAGCTTGTGGGTAAAGCCCATCATTCTACTGTTTTCAGAAAAATAAATGAGGCCTTTAAAGAAAAGAATACAGTCCCTACTGTCAAACATGGTGGAGGTTCACTAAAGTTTTGGGGTTGCTTTGCTGCTTCAGGCACTGGATGTCTTGACTGTGTGCATGGCATTATAAAATCTGAAGACTACCAAAGAATTCTAGGGTATAATGCAGGGCCCAGTGTCAGAAAGTTGGGTCTCCGTCAGAGGTCATGGGTCTTACAGCAGGACAATGACCCAAAGCACACGTCAAAAAGCACCCAGAAATGGTTTAAGATAAAGCACTGGAGAGTACTGAACTGGAGTGGCCAACAATGAGTCCAGATCTAAATCCCATAGAGCACCTGTGGAGAGATCTCAAAACAGCAGTTGGGAAAAGGAACCCTTCCAATCTCAGAGAACCGGCGCAGTTGGCGAAAGGAGAGTGGTCCAAAATTCCAGTAGAGAGGTGTAAGAAACTCATTGATGGTTACAGGAAGTGATTGATTTCAGTTATTTTTCCCAAGGGATGTGCTACCAAATATTAAATTGAGGGTGCCAATAATTTTGTCCAGTCCAGTTTTAGAGTTTTGCCTGGAATGTGTCAGATTTGGCTTTTTGCTTCTCCACTTTTTTGTGTCATACCAATACAAACAAAAGAAATAAACATGAGAATGCCTAAACATTTGTAATTGCAACAATTTTCTGCAGGGGTGCCAATATTTTTGCCCATGACTGTGTGTGTGTATATATATATATATATATACCGTATCTCACAAATATTTTATTCTATCTTTTCATGTGAAAACACTGAAGAAATGACACTTTGCTACAATGTAAAGTAGTGAGTGTACAGCTTGTATAACAGTGTAAATTTGCTGTCCCCTCAAAATAACTTAACACACAGCCATTAATGTCTAAACCGCTGGCAACAAAAGTGAGTACACCCCTAAGTGAAAATGTCAGAATTTGGCCCAAAGTGTCAATATTTTGTGTGCCCACCATTATTTTACAGCACTGCCTTAACCCTCCTGGGCCTGGAGTTCACCAGAGCTTCACATGTTGCCACTGGAGTCCTCTTCCACTCCTCCATGATGACATCACGGAGCTGGTGGATGTTAGAGACCTTGCGCTCCTCCACCTTCCGTGCAAGAGCTGTAGAAAAACAGTCTAGCTAAATACCAAACAGCATGGCACCATATACATATGGTACAAAAACAGACAAACATATAGACAAAGTACAAACAATATACAGACAATAAACAGTTACGGTCCGGACGCCTATGTCTCCACACATGCAGAGAGTTCCAGCGGCAATAAACCACCACTATTGAAGTTTAAACAAAATATATTATGTGTTATAAGGAAAAACTTTGTATGTGTGGCCCCCATGTGTGGCATATTTTTTCTACAGCTCTTGCAATAGAGCGACACTTTTTACTCTGTATGGATTTTTGATTAAATTATTTGTACTTTATCCTGATCCATTATTGTCCTTCATAGCCATAATTAGCTGTCTTTTTTTCTGGGAGGTCTGCCTCTTCTAGTTCTTCCCAAGGGAATCTGTTCTGAGTGGGACCTGTCCTGTTAAACTGCCGTATGGTCTTGGCCACCCTGCTGCAGCTGAGTTTCAGGGTCTTGGCAATCTTCTTATAGGCTAGGCCATCTTTATGTAGAGCAACAATTCTTTTTTTCAGATCCTCAGACAGTTCTTTTCTATGAGGTGCCATGTTGAACTTACAGTGACCAGTATGATAGAGTGAGAGTGATAACACCAAATTTAACCACTTCCATACTGGGCACCTATACACCTTCCTGCCCAGACCAATTTTCAGCTTTCTGCGCTGTTGCACTTTGAATGACAATTGTGCGGTCATGCTACACTGTACCCAAACTAAATTTTTATCATTTTGTTCCCATAAATAGAGCTTTCTTTTGGTGGTATTTTATCACCTCTGCTAAAAAAATAAAAAAAAGACCGAAAATTTTGAAAAAAAAATAGTTTTTTTTTGTTTCAGTTACAAAACTTTGTAAATAAGTAAGTTTTCTCCTTCACTGATGGGCACTGATGGGCATGGATAAGGCGGCACTGACGGGCATGGATAAGGCGGCACGGATGGGCAACGATAGGCGGCACGGATGGGCAACGATAGGCGACACGAATGGGCACAGATAGGTGGCACGGATGGGCACAGATAGGTGGCACGGATGGGCACAGATGGGCACTGATAGGTGGCATGGATGGGCACTGATAGGTGGCACGGATTGGCATGGATGGGCACTGATAGGTGGCACGGATGGGCATGGATGGGCACTGATAGGTGGCATGGATGGGCACTGATAGGTGGCACTGTACTGTACTAATGGATGCCAATCAGTGCTAAACAATAATGGCTGCCAATCAGTGGTGCCCATTGTGGGCACTGATTGGCATCCATTGTGGGCACTAATTGGCATCCATTACTTGTATATAATTAGCATCCCTGGTGGTCTAGTGTGGAATACCTATAGGTGGCATCCCTGGTGGTCTAGTGGCATCCCTGGTGGTCCAGTGTTGGCATCCTCGGGGGGGCTGCGCTGATAATGGATCAGCACAAACCCCCCCTGTCAGAGGAGCAGCCGATCGGCTCTCCTCTACTCGCGTCTGACAGACGCGAGTGAGGAAAAGCCGATGACCGGCTTTTCCTGTTTACATCATGATCAGCCGTGATTGGACACGGCTGATCACGTGGTAAAGAGTCTCCGTCGGAGACTCTTTACCTAGATCGGTGTTGCGGGGTGTCAGACTGACATCCCGCAGCAACGATCGCCGCGATGCGCGCCCCGGGGGCGCGCAGCGGCTCAAAATCCTGAGGACGTCATATGACGTCCAGTCAGGATTTTGAAACCACTTTGCCGCCGTCAATCTGTTATAGGGCGTGCGGCAAGTGGTTAACACACCTGCTCCCCATTCACACCTGAGACCTTGTAACACTAACGAGTCACATGACACCGGGAGGGAAAATGGCTAAATGGCTAATTGGGCCCAATTTGGAAATTTTCTCTTAGGGGTGTACTCACTTTTGTTGCCAGCGGTTTAGACATTAATGGCTGTGTGTTGAGTTATTTTGAGGGGACAGCAAATTTACACTGTTATACAAGCTGTACACTCACTACTTTACATTGTAGCAAAGTGTAATTTCTTCAGTGTTGTCACATGAAAAGATATAATAAAATATTTACAAAAATGTGAGGGGTGTACTCACTTTAGTGAGATACTGTGTATATATATATATATATATATATATATATATATATATATATATATATATATATATATACACACTATATTGTCAAAAGTATTGGGACACCTGCCTTTACATGCACATGACCTTTAATGGTTTTAGTCCATAGGGTTCATTATTGAGTTGGCAATTTTTTATTTTGAGAATCTTGCAAACAAGAAACACATTCCAACTTTTGTTTTATACAAAAATACAAAAAAATAGGATTTTTATAACAGCTTACCTGTAAAATCCTTTTCTTGGAGTACACCACGGGACACAGAGCTAGTCATTACATAATGGGTTAAGGGTCACCAGCGGTGATTGGACACTGGCACAACCAATGGAAGACAGTTCCCCTCCATATAACCCCTCCCATCAGGGAAGTACCTCAGTTTTGTAGCAAAGCAGTAAGGTTCCCATAAGAAGGGGGGGACCTCTGTGTCCCGTGGTGTACTCCAAGAAAAGGATTTTACAGGTAAGCTGTTATAAAAATCCTATTTTCTTTATCGTACACCACGGGACACAGAGCTAGTCATTACATAATGGGACGTCCCAGAGCAATGCTCATATGAAGGGGGGGAGACACAGATCAAAACAGGCCGCTTGCGGACCAGAAGCCCTATACTGCTGCCTGCAGCACACTTCGCCCAAAGGCGGAATCCTCATGTCCTTTCACATCTATTTGATAGAATTTGGAAAATGTATGGACTGAAGACCAAGTTGCAGCTTTACAGATCTGAGCCATCGAAGCCTGGTGGTGCACTGCCCATGAAGCACTTATCGCCCTGGTAGAGTGCGCCTTAACAGGAAAAGGAGGAGTCCTGTTCTTTAAACCATAAGCTTGAACAATTACTTGTCTAATCCACCTGGAAATGGTGGATTTTGATACCGCTTGGCCCTTCTTGGGCCCATCTGGTAAAATAAACAAAACATCTGTTTTACGTATCTGAGCGGTTGCTTGCAGATACACCCTTACCGCTCTCACTAGATCTAGAGAGTGTAATAATTTTTCCCCCGCAGTCCGCGGGTTTGGAAAAAAGGAAGGCAGAACAATGTCTTGATTCAAGTGAAAAGCCGACACCACCTTAGGTAGAAAAGCCGGATGGGGTCGTAGTACGATTTTGTCCTTGTGACAAATTAGATAAGGCTCTTTACAAGAAAGAGCTGCTAGCTCTGATACTCTCCTAGCAGAAGCTATAGCAATCAGAAAGGCCAACTTCCTACTCAATATAATTAAAGGAATATGGCGAATAGGTTCAAAAGGTTGCTTTTGCAACACTGACAATACCAAATTCAAATCCCATGGACACAAGGGAGTCCTAACTGGAGGATTTATCCTCAGTACCCCCTTAATGAATGTCTGAACTAGGGAGTGAGATGCCAATGGTCTCTGAAAGAAGACTGATAGAGCCGATATTTGCCCTTTGATGGTGCTAAGGGCTAAATTCATATCCACTCCTAACTGGCAAAAAGCAAGAATCCTACTTATTTCATATTTCTGAGGATTCCAACATCTGGATTCACACCAGGAAACGTATGCTCTCCAGACTCTCTGATAGATGAGTCTGGAGGCTGGCTTTCTAGCATTAATGAGCGTAGAAAGAGCCGGACCAGAGACCCCTCTCTTTTTCAAAATGTGGGTCTCAGCAGCCAGGCCGTCAACTTTAGCCTTTGTAAGGAAGGGTGGAATACTGGACCCTGTGACAGCAGGTCGTGTCGAAGTGGAAACTTCCAGGGCCTTCCTATCGCCATTTTTACAATCTCGGCGTACCAAGGCCTCCTGGGCCAGTTTGGGGCCACTAGGATTACTGGTATTCCCTCCTCCTTGATCCTGCGAAGCAGTCTTTGTAGAAGAGGGATCGGAGGGAATGCATAGATCAGTGAGAACTGATTCCATGGAGTTATTAGAGCGTCTGTATTATTAGAGCGTCTGTCCCGTAGGCTAGAGGATCTCTCGTTCTGGACACAAAGTTGTCCAATTTCTTGTTGAACCTGGCAGCTAGCAGGTCTACATCTGGGTTTCCCCATCTCAGACATATGGCCTGAAAGATCTCGGGGTGAAGAGACCACTCTCCTGGTAGCAGCTGCTGACGACTCAGGTAGTCTGCTTGCCAATTTTCTATCCCTGGAATGAAGATTGCAGAAAGGCAAGGTACATGCTCTTCTGCCCATGCCAGGATCCGGTTCACCTCTCTTTGGGCTGCCCGACTGCGGGTGCCTCCTTGGTGATTGATGTAAGCTACTGCAGTAGCATTGTCGGATTGAACCCGAACTGGGTAGCCCTGTAACCTGTATGTCCAGGTTTTGAGGGCTAGATATACCGCCCGGATCTCTAGCACATTGATGGGCAGGATCCCCTGAGTCTTGGCCCAGGTTCCCTGGGTAGAAGCCTCCTCGAATACTGCACCCCAGCCCGATAGGCTGGCATCCCTAGATACCACCTTCCAGGCCACTGGGAGGAAGGACTTTCCCTTCCGTAAATTCCTGGCTTCTAGCCACCAATCGAAGCTGTGGCGTACTTGTGAGGACAGGCGCATGGGTATATCCATAGCTTGGCTCTTCCTGTTCCAGGAAGCTAAAATATTGCCTTGAAGTAGTCTCGAATGAAACTGGGCGTAAGGGACCGCCTCGAAGGAGGCTACCATCTTTCCCAATAGTCTCATGCAAAGGCGAATAGACGGCCTCTTGTTTGCTTTGACCTTGTGGATCAGGTCTTTCAGAGACTGTATCTTCGGTTCTGGCAGGTATACCCCGTTTTGGGCTGTATCTATGATCATGCCCAGGTACACTATCCTTCTTTGGGCCTGGAGAGAGGATTTTTGTAAATTTATAATCCATCCTAAATGCTCCAGGTATCCTACTGTAGTGTGTACAGCGTGACCCAATCCCTCCTTTGACTGATCTATTACTAGTAGATCGTCCAGATAGGCTGTTACCGCAATGCCCCGTGTTCTTAGGTTTGCTAACAGAGGAGCTAGCACCTTTGTGAATACTATGGGCGCGGTGGCTACACCAAACGGCAGAGCCACAAATTGAAAGTGGCGATCTTCTACCGCAAACCTTAGGAATCTTTGGTGAGCGGGGAGGATGGGTATGTGTAAATGTGCGTCCTTGATATCTATGGGCGCCATGAATTTTCCGCCCTTTAAAGTGGCGGCCACGGATCGGATCGTTTCCATTCGAAAATGGCGATCTTTCAGGAACCGATTTAGGGATTTTAGATCCAGGATGGGTCTGACATCTCCATTTGGCTTTGGAATCACAAAGAGGTTTGAGTAAAAACCTGCACCTCGCTCTTTTTGGGGTACGTCTGTAACTACCCCTTGAGCCATTAAGTGATTCAAACCTTTGAAGAAGGATTCTCTTTTTTGTGGATCCTTGGAGAGTCTTGAACCTCGGAATTGAGAAGGTGGGATCTCTCGAAATTCCAGTTTGTACCCTGAGGATATTGTGGATACTACCCAATTGTCCTGGATTTCTGACCCCCAAGTCGCTCAGAACTGATAAAGCCTTCCTCCCACTCGGCCGAGCGGGGGCGCCCCTTCACTGAGAGGCTTTGGGGGCTTGCTTATTAGCTCTTGCACCCCACGGCTTCTTGTTCTTCTGAGCTTGCCCCTTGGCTTTTGTGGGCGGCTAAAACAGGCCGCCGCCACTGGTTGGAGTCAGATTTCCCGGGAGCTGGGGAGAGAGAGCGTTTAAAACAAGATCTCTTGTTTTTCTTTCTCTCAGGTAAAAGTCGTTTTACCACTTGATATCTTCTGTATATATTTTTCTAAATCTTCCCCAAATAGGCGTTCGCCATGGTACGGGAACTTGCCAACAGCTTTTTGCATGGGGTTTCCGCTGACCAATGCTTAAGCCAAAGTACTCTGCGCATCTGTACCAGCTGGAGTGTAAGGCGTGATGCCTGTATGATAGAATCTCTCATGGCATCCACTGTGAAGCATAAGGCTTTAGGCAAATTTTCCCAATTTCTAGCCTGCTCTGAAGGCAGTTCCTTCAGCCCCTGCTTTACCTGTTGGCTGATGACCTGACACATACCGACTGCTGCTACTGCAGGTTGGGTAATTGAGCCGGCCAAAAGGAAGGAGGATTTCAACTTCCTCTCAGAAGGATCTTTTAAACCCTTGTACATTATCCACCGGACATGTCAGGTTTTTATTTACACAAGAAATAGCCGCAACTACCGCAGGCAGGCTCCATTTCTTTAAAAAAATTTCCCCCATAGGATAAAGAATGTTAAACCTTTTTGGAGGTGAGAAACGCTTATCTGGATGTTGCCAGTTTGCGTATATTAGATCCTCTAGTAACTGATGAACCGGGAAGGAGCATGCACCTTGCAGGGATCTTAATGACCCTAGGGAGGAGACAGGTAATTCCGTTACCTCCGCAGAGGTTAACTTAAATGCACTGCTATAGCATTGTACCTGTGACCTTAAAATCTGGCTCCTCATCCTCTGCTGATGTAGCCTCCTCCTCCTCATCCTCCTCCCTCAGGTACTTCTGAAGGGAGGTCCAATACTGGAAGAGACCTGCTTCGCTTATTGTCCCTTTTTAGAGGACTTAGCGATTAAGGTAGCAATTTTTTTCTCCAGATTATTTAGGGCAGCTGATAAAGTGTCCTCAGTGACATATACAGGCCCAGGCTTCACTGGGGAAGCCGCCATACCTGACAGAGGTAATGGCTCATCCTGTACAGGTGTATTTGGCAACACAGGAGAGGAAGGTACCGAGTCAGCACAGCTAGAGCCTCCTCTCAGGCGGTGGTGCTTTCTTATCTCTTTTTGTCCGTATTACTTCCCCTGGAAGGCTTACTGTTTAGACAAAATACAAGGTACCTAAATGCATATACTACCGTGTTCAGTTTAGCAAATACATTAAGTATGCAACTTTTAACACATAACTATGCATAACATGGATGTCTTCTAGGAAGTACCCAATCCAACCACATGGAGTCTTACGTCCCTGTATAGCTGCTGTGTTTCTCTGCCAGGAACAAGAGAACTAACGACCTTGCTTGCTGCTGCAGTGCTTCTCACACTGACAGTCTTTTAAATTTGGCGCCGTTTCTGTGCCTGCGCGCGCCACGTGCCCGCGCACGCCTTCGCCCCCCCCCTCCGATAAAGCGCGCTCGCGCGGCCCTTAGCGCTATGGCGGTGGCCATAGTGAGAGAGGACTCTCATCAGCCCTTGTTCCCACTTACCTGCATCTGCAGGTGTCTGGTCGGCCACCGAAAGGAGGATCGGGGTGCCCCAGCAAGCTCAGCAGCGGAGGTGACGAGCAGTGTACTTCGCCGAAGCCGACACTGAACAGAGTGAGGTGAGTATATTCAGCTCTTTACTCCCCCCAGTGGTGGAAAAAAAGAAGACATCCATTTTTTGAAAAAGGTCCCAACCTAGTTATGGACCTTCTAATCTCACCTTATCCACGCCGCAGGTTTTTCTGCTGAAAGATTTCAGACAGATACCAAACTTCACCCTTCACGGTGGGCTATGTGTGCCAACCTTCAGGGATATGGGTTCCTATTTAAAGGATACCTCTCCCCTGGGCCTTGTACAAGACTCTTACCAGGACTTTATAGCGAAATAGCGAAAGTGCTGGATCTTAGAGCCCAGTCCTCCGAAGAGAGACATTACAGGCGACGCCTCATGGATGAGGCCCGGATCCCATCCAGATTCAGCTCATTTGTAGGCGTCTTGGATGGATCCGAAAGCATAGCTCTTTTACCCCCAGAGGGTCTCTTTGGTAGAGCTTTCCTTTAGCACCTCCTAACGCGTCCAACACCTTTCGACACTGGCGAAAAAACTGAGGTACTTCCCTGATGGGAGGGGTTATATGGAGGGGAACTGTCTTCCATTGGTTGTGCCAGTGTCCAATCACCGCTGGTGACCCTTAACCCATTATGTAATGACTAGCTCTGTGTCCCGTGGTGTACGATAAAGAAATAAATATATATATACATATATTTTTTCCTTTTTTTTTTTTATATATATGCATAACATATTGTATACAAGACTAATAATAATAAAGGCATACTTCAACCTATAATATATGAACAAACGTTTTTTCCACCAAGAGAAATATCACTGCATTAAATTATACTATATATACACACACACACACATCACTACAAGCACGGACATCTTCAAAAATACTACACATTACTCAACTTGATTAACACTCAGACCAAGAAACATAGATTATCATGTGTATGTAGCCTTTCTTCAAAAATGATGTGTATCCTTGAAAATCTAAGGGAGTGCCCAGAGAGAAAACAGGGAAAGAACCCAACACCCAGAGATAAACAAACAGCAGCTACAGGCCTGATATTCCTCCATGCCTTTATCCAGACCCTTTGCCGCCATCTGTCTTTCTCGAGACCCCGAATTTTCCCTACCTCACCAAGAATCTCACACACCACCACCGGAACAGGAAGGACTTTCTGCCGAAAGGGATACCTGACACCATGCATTCCAGGTGTAATATCGGACTACTAAGCTGACTAAAAAAAGAGTGTCCAAATCAAATCCCTTGCGATTCTGCAATGCTCCATACACCCACTCAGCATAAGACATGCTAGGCAAGAAAGGAATATTTAGAGCCCTCCCCACCTTTTTATAGACTTCTATATTGAAAGGGCACTGAAGCAAGAAGTGGTCCATGGTTTCCACTTCACCCTGACACTCCGCTCTTGGACAACCACGATTGTCCAAAGAGCGGCACTTCACGTTCCCCCTCACATAGAGCCTACCGTGGAAAGCGAGCCAGGCCTGGTCCCTAAATTTCAAGGGAATCCGCTCAGAATTTATTAAACGTAAACCTTCCCTCATAATATGACCTGGGCAATCCCTTAAGGCCAGTGGCGCATGAAAGACAGTACCCATGATCTTCTCACCCAGGATTCTCCTAGGGAGGGACCTGATATCCTCCGCTGTCACATGCCACCGTTTAAGAATTTTCAGGCATGGGGCAACATAAGCCGGGAGCTTACCATGCTTGATCCTTAGGCTTTTCACTGGCCCGCCACTCTCCCAACAGCCCAGAAAAGGTCTAAACCAGATCTGGAAAATATCTACCCATCCAGGCGGTCTCTCTGCTAGCATGTTACCAAAATTGTGTTTCAAAAACATCAGAGAGAAGAACACAACCGGGTTGACCATCCCTAGGCCACCCTTCCGCCTTGATAGGTAAGTCACATTCCGCTTCACAAGATTCAGCCTGTTCCCCCATAATAATTGGAAGAGACAACTATAAATCCTGGTATAGAAGGACTCTGGCAAGATGCAAACAAAGCTGACATACAGAAAGGTAGGAATCAGGTAGGTCTTAATCAAGTCCACCCTTTCCCTCAAGGAGAACCGCCACCCCTTCCAGCATTTCACCTTGACATCAGCATCATTCAGCCTGGCTTCCCAATTTGACTTACTGTAATCATCAGGGCCAAACTCGATGCCTAATATTTTGACTTTCTGCTGAGGCCTTGGGAAGGTGTCCGGAAGTGCAAAGCTCTCACCTCCCTCGCTCATCCAAAAAACTTCACTTTTATCACGGTTGACCTGGGAGCCCGATGCCTCGGAATACTGCTCTATAACTGAGACCACCTCCTGCGCCTCCTCTGTCCCAGAGATAAAGACAGAAACGTCATCAGCATAGGCTACAACCCTCAAGGGCGGCTCACCAGTAATGCCCACCGGCACCCCGCACAACGGTCCGCTCTCTAGCCTTCTGATGAAGGGGTCGATTGCGAACACATATAGCAAAGGGCTCAGTGGACACCCCTGGCGCACCCCGGATCCAACCCTGAAGGGTCGTCCAACCCAACCGTTAACAAGCATGAAGCTTTCTGCCTCTCTGTATAAAGTCTTAAGCCATCCAATAAACCCACCCTCCAGGCCATACTTGTCAAGGAGAAGCCAGAGGTACTCATGGTTGACACGATCAAAAGCCTTCGCCTGATCCAATGCCAGCAAATACTTTCCCCAGCCTTCAGCCCTGCAACGTTCCAGAGCCTCCCGGACAGCTAACACCGCTGAAAAAGTGCTCCTGCCCTGGACCGAACAGTGCTGCTGACGAGAAAGCAATCTGTCTGCTACTGACGACAAGCGCCAGAAAATTATCTTCGCCAGAATTTTTCTATCGACGTTGAGAAGGCTAATGGGGCGCCAATTCTCAATCATCGAGGGATCCTTGCCTTTTGACAACAGAATCACAGCAGATTGTCTCATGGAGGGAGGGAGCGAACCCTCTTGCAGACAGCCATTAAATACCTCCACAAGATAAGGTACCAAGCTGGATTTGAAAGTCTTATAAAATTCAGCTGTCAATCCGTCTGGCCCAGGTGTTTTCTTAATAGCCAGACCGTCTATAGCTTTGACTACCTCTTCTGCTGTGATTTCCCCCGTCAAACGTGCCAGCGGAATGTTATTTCCCAGACCTGGTGTAGAATCCAGAAAACTTGACATCTTTGCCCGATCGAGGTACTTCTCCCCCAGAAGATCCACATAAAAAGACCTTGAGACCTCCAGGATCCCTGACCTGGATTTCGTCAAAGAGCCCGTACTATCCCTTAGCCCAACAACCGTCTTAACTGCTGCGCTTTGTTTGCAGTTCTGATAAGGGTCGGGCGAGTGATATTTCCCGTAGTCCCTTTCCAGAACCAAAGAAGCGTGCCGATCATACTGATACTTCCTAAGGAGAAGTTTTACCTCAGAGATTGCCCCTGAATCTCCACCACTCGAGACAAGGCGATCAAGTTTTCTCCGCAGCTGCTGGTAGGCAATGTACCTACCAAGCTGTTTCCTTTTTCCTATGGCCTTGAAAAACCCACTAATCCGGCTTTTGGCAAGCTCCCACCACTCCGACTTACTGCTGCAGAAATCCAGGATGGTTACCTGAGCCTGAAAAAAATCCTCAAAAGATTGTCTTACCTCCTCGTCATCCAGCAGAGCCGAATTCATCCTCCAAATACCCTTTCCTTTAGGTGGCATATCTGAAGCATTGAGAATAACAGACAGCATAAGGTGATCAGAGAACTCCACCATACGACACTCAGGAGCCGAAAAGATCATCTACCTCTAAAGATGAAACCGAGGAGGCAGAGGTCAGGACTACCTTATTCCTCCTTCTGCCCACCTTGGTCCACTCTCCCTCCTCCCCTGAAACATCACCCTGAAAGGCCTCATCTACATCATTAGCAGTGGCAACTTCCCCCTTCTTCCCCTTAGAACCTCCACTAGAGGTCTTACGTTGCCTCAGGGAAGGCCCAGGTGAAGCTGCCACCTCAGATCGGCATGAATCTGCCCCTTTGGCAGCCTCAGCCAATCTGGATGACTTATTTACATTTGGAACACTGGGCACCTGAAACACTGGGGAAGAACACACAACAGAAGTAGACACTGACACAGTAGGGAGCACAGACTGGGGAGCAGACACAAGAGGGGTCACACCTTCTGATTTGGAAACTGACACCTGGGGGGGCCCTCAGGACTAGCTGAAACAGCTCCACCAACCCCTTGCTGCCCCCCACGTTCCTCCTTCTCCATCCTCAGCAGTTCTTCCACCACCTCTGGCTGATTATGGAGGGCTTCAGGGCAAAGGCTATAGGGGTGACCTAACTTGTTACAAAGATTACAACGAATACTATTGCAGTCCTTTGCAACGTGCCCTGAGCCCTGACAGAGGGAACATTTCTGCGCAGAACATGAGCTTGAAAAATGGCCCTTTTCACCACAGCGATGACAAAGCTTTGGTTGCCCTGCATAAAAGGTAATAATCCTGTCACGACCTATAAAGGCAGACAAAGGGATGTGCTTAACAACATTACCCGTGACATGTAGTTTTACTAACACTGTCCATCCTCCTGTCCATATCCCCCTGTCATCTACAACTTTCCTCAAGGGGGCTTGGACATCCGCATATCTCCTCAACCACACCACCAGATCCGCAGCAGGAATGGACTCGTTACGCACTAGAATGGTGACGTTCTTGTATAATGGCTGGCGGGAGACTACTTTAGGTGACAAACCTGCCCATCTTGGGGACTCCTTACACCTCTGCTCATACCTCTCCCAAAAGACATCTAAACCTTCCGCCTTGACAAAGGAGAGGTCATATTCATATGACCCAACTGGGCTGATAAGGGCAAAAATCTCCTCTGCTTTAAAACCCATCCCCAGAATACGGTCCACCACATCTCTCCTATTTGGGGGGGGGGGGGCCTTCTCCAGTCCACCTCAATTGGACCACATTGCGGCGTTTAAAGGAGCTACCAGATGGTGACAGATTGGCCTGACCTTCACTCACATTACTCCCAGTGACCACAGAATAACTGGCCCTACTCACCCTGGGGACAGGTGCAGCCAGTGCTGCAGCATGGGAAATAACCGCACTCCTTGCAACATCAGGCACATCACTTTTAGTAACAGACCCTTCTTTAGATAAAGTATTAACATTATTGTCAGGAACAGATGGAGCAGAGACTTCTGACACAGAAATGTCATTTACATTACCCTTGGTAATTCTTACTTCATTACCAGTATCTAAAGAGTTACCAGCAGTAGAGATGTCTTTGTCAGCACTCTTCACAGCAGAGTCTGCACTGGCTGGCTGTACACAGGTGGAAGTCTCAGCCAGGAGATGAGCTTGCTCTCCGCTGCCCTCTACTGCACCATCCATAGGAACTACACCTCCATTACATTGTACAGGCAAGTCATGACCAAAAACCTCTTTTTCTTTCACCCGTTGTTTCAAAGGTTTTGGGGGGACATCATCATCCTCTTCTTCATCCTCAGATGATCCAGACACTGAAAACTTGCGACCATGCAAAGGTGATTCCATTTCTGATATGAAGTTCAGCATACCTGCTCCCTCCACAGGCTCAGATGGATCATCTTGCTCCATAGCCTCTTGCTGCGGTGGTAAGGGCACAGAACTTCCTTGGCCCGATGACATACTGCCAGTCAAAACACCTGACTGCTGATCACCCGCAGCCTGTGTGCCAGAGCTTTCTCCACTTTCTGCAGGCATACTGATAGTTGGCTCGGGATGCAAAGATTTTCCAGCGTGCTGGCCAGAAACACAATCTGAGCCCACAGAAACTTTTTTGCTTTGCACTGACCTTTGCTTCACGCACTCTGATGATGCCTGCCCTCCACTGGCCTCTATGGCCCCTCTGCGCATTGCACGGAAGCGATCATCATTGCCATACTTCTCCTTGAAAGCACCGCTGGTTTCTTTCAATGTGGCCACCAGCAGACTCTGCTTTTCCACTTTGGCCTCCAAAGCCATTAACTCAGGCCGCATCTGTTTCCTCTTAAAACTGTGAAGCCGGTCACTTGCAATTTTTTTATGCTTGAAGTCAAACTTCAACTTCGCCAGTACTTCTTCCTCCTTAGCGATTCTCGCAATCCTAGCACAAACTTTCTTTCTGTAGGTTGCCAGGCTTTCACCTTTAGCTGGGCCATTTCCCAGGTCCTCAAACACTGGTATGGGAGGACCAGCACTCTGGCCATCCGGGGGATCCTCCCCTGGGTCCACCCCAGGTTCCTGCATCCACCCTGGGTATAGGGAGTAATCAAGCTCCCTGGATCAGTAGGCCTCACTGGAGCTCAGGAGATCAGCAGTAGTGCAGCCACACCCTTTGCAGCTGTAACAGCTTCAACTCTTCTAGGAAGGCCGTCCACAAGGTTTAGGAGTGTCTATGGGAATGTTTGACCATTCTTCCAGAAGCGCATTAGTGAGGTCAAGCCAGTAGTGTATTTAGGTTTTGTACTGCCCTAGGCCTGACTAAACTCGTGCACCCCCTAATTTAAATATGACACACCCCTTCCTGTCAAGGCCACACCCCTTGCTCTTTAAGACCCGCCCTGAAATTTTTGAGTGGGGACACTAGTTCTGAGGGCCTGGAGGGGGGGGGATGGATTCCCTTAATTTGCATAGATTTCCTCTAACTTCCTGTTTGGTTGTGGGGTAGGAAATGAAGGGAAATCTCTGCAATGGGACAGGGATGGTAAAAAATAAACTGACAGGGGCTATAACCCTCCCTTACTCTATCCAAAATGAAAAAAAAAAGGTGTTGCCTATAACTCTACTTTAAGCACAAATTTCTGATAATTTTATGGAGAGGACTAAGATATAATCATGCCAATGGTGCAGCAGAAAACATATAGCACAGTGAGGAAGGTTTGTGGTCCAGGATGATGGGACAGTCAAAATTAGAAGAAACCCCCCCCACAGTTGCGGAATGCCGGCCGCCCCGCATACCGGACGCAGTGCGGCCGCTTTATGGGGCGCTAGACTAAGTTGGCTCCTAGCCTAGTCCGCCCCATAAGACTGGCGCTACACTAACAGTGTAGCGCAAGCTGGCGAGGACTCTTTCCGTGCTGCCCCCCTGCAAAGTGCTGCCCTAGGCCTAGGCCTTGTTGGCCTAGGCCAGGATACAGCGTTGGGTCAGGCACTGATGTTGGACGAGAAGGCCTGGCTCGCAGTCTCCGCTCTAATATATCCCAAAGTTGTTCTATCAGGTTGAGGTCAAGACTCCCGACATGGTCCAAATCATTTGGTGGAGGGGGGATTATGGTGTGGAGTTGTTTTCAGGGGTTGGGCTTGGCCCCTTAGTTCCAGTGAAGGAAACTCTTAAGGCGTCAGCATACCAAGAAATTTTGGACAATTTCATGCTCCCAACTTTGTTGGAATAGTTTGGGGTTGGCCCCTTCTTGTTTCAACATGACTGCGCACCAGTTCACAAAGCAAGATCCATAAAGACATGGATGAGCGAGTTTGAGGTAGAGGAACTTGACTGGCCTGCACAGAGTCCTGACCTCAACCTGATAAAACACCTTTGGATGAATTGGAGCGGAGACCTTTTCGTCCAGCATCAGTTCCTGACCTCACAAATGCACTTCTGGAAGAATGGTCAAACGTTCCCATAGACACACTCCTAAACCTTGTGGACAGCCTTCCCAGATGAGTTGAAGCTGTTATAGCTGCAAAGGGTGGGTCAACTCAATATTGAACCCTACAGACCAAGATTGGGATGCCATTAAAGTTCATGTGTGTGTAAAGACAGGTGTCCCAATACTTTTGACAATATAGTGTATATATACATACACACTATGTATGTATTTATGCTTTTTTGTGAAGCAGTTAACATAAAGTATGCCTTTATCAAGGCAAGGCAACAGGAGAGCTGTCAGTATAGTTAGAGCACTAGGGAGCAGTAGCAATAACAATAACCATAAACATCTTTTTTTTTTTTTGGTAATGCCTTGTTTCGCATTATACCTTTTGGCATTGGTAGAATACCCTAACATAGTATATGTAATTTTTTGGGGAGGATAAATTGGGCTTTCATTTGGTAGCACATTTTGATACATATATTTTTTATTTCCTTCCTTTAATTTACTATGCATTTTTTGACAAGAGCACAAATTAGCATGATGGCGATTTTTTCAGAGGTTTGCAATTGCAAAAAATTACTTTGGGGGGTTATTTACTAAAGGTAACTCCACTTTGCACTTGTAGTTTGCACTTGTAGTGCAAAGTGCACTTGAAATTGCACTGCAAGTGCACTTGGAAGTGCAGTCGCTGTAGATCCGAGGGGGACATGCAAGGAAAATTAAAAACAGCATTTTATCTTGCACGTTTGGATGAAAAAATCAGAAGAGCTTCCCCTGATTTCAGCTCTCCCTCTCAGATTTACAGCGGCTGCACTTCCAAGTGCACTTTCAGTGCAATTTCAAGTGCATTTTAACCCTCTTTGTGTTTGTTTACGTGAGCATTTGAAGTTTGCGCAATGAATGCAAATGTCATCCAGATCATCATCGTCGTTGTTGGGACCTGCAGATGGGAAGGGAATTTTCTATTTTTTTGGCGGCTATTTATTTATTGTATTATTTTTAATGTGTAGCGGGTATTTGAATTTAGGGGAGGCATCTGGGTGGTAGTGTAACCCAGATGCACTGATTGTTAGGGAATTTGGGAACATTTGTTGTTCATGGAGGACTCTGGTGGTGTGAGGTTCCCTTCCGCCTCTGGGTGGCGCTGTCGCCCTGAACACGGGGTTCGGAGTCGGAGGTCAGAGTCGCGCCCAGGCACCTTCAGCCTGGGTGCCGGCATTCCGGAGTTCCGGGCCTAGGTGCCCTTGACCTGGCCGGAGCGGGAGATGGAGTCCATCCCAGGCACCTTTAGCCTGGGGTGAGGTACTATTGAGGAGGCCTGGGGCCCAGTACCTTCGACTGGGTCCCGCAAGGGTGGAGGAATACGAGGGAGCCCGAGTCTTGGGTGCCCGAGTCTGAGACGAGGAGGCCAGTGAGCAGAACTTCTCCGGATAGTCCGGTGCAGCATTCGCCGGTGACGGCGGGGCCTCTGGTAACTCTCTTGGACGGATGTCTTCCCTCTGACAGGGGCTGCCCTTAGTAAAGGTAATTCACTTTGTGTTCTACACGGTCGGTGGCAGCGGCTGTGCGCCATAACCGTTGGTGACACCACAATGGTTAGTTCTATCTAAGGATTGTGCCTCAACCTACTCCTCACCTATACTGAACTGTTCTTTGGGTCACAACCTGTCTGTGCTAAATGACGATTTATTGCTATTGGAGAATAAATACGAGTTGGACCTTTTCAGTGGTGTGGAACTCCAGTTACTGGGAGCAGAGGGGGTCAATTACAGAAAAAGACTTGGCTCTGGGTTATACACACGACCCGATGGTAAAATTGGTTCTGGCCTTCACCTTTAGCCAAAAGAGGACATGGGCCGTGGTGTATCGCATCCATCCTCCCATACTCCCCCCTAGACGAGACAACAAGCCGAGAAGAAGAAGGGGAGAGAGGGGTGAGGTCGCTACAATTGCATTATTGTATATACTGATATACTGGGAGTTATTTACGAAAGGCAAATCCACTTTGCACTACAAGTGCAAACTACAAGTGCAAAGTGCACTTGAAATAGCACTGAAAGTGCACTTGGAAGTGCAGTCGCTGTAAATCTAAGGGGAAGATCTGAAATTAGGGGAATCTCTGCTGATTTTATTATCCAATCTTGTGCAACCTAAAATGCTGTTTTTTATTTTCCTTGCATGTGCCCCTCGGATCTACAGCGACTGCACTTCCAAGTGCACTTTCAGTGCAATTTCAAGTGCACTTGTAGTGCAAAGTGGATTTACCTTTAGTAAATAACCCCCAATGTGTGTTTATGTTGGTGTGTGTGTATGTGTTTATACTATTTACACTTTTCTGTGAAGCAGTTAAAATAAAGTATGCCTATATCAAGGCAAGGCAACAGGGGAGCTGTCAGTATAGTCAAGACTATTAGGGAGCAGTTGTAGTAACAATAATAATGACCATAATCATTATTATTATTATTATTACTAATATTATTATTCAGGATTTATATAACGCCAACAGTTTTTACAAAATAAAAGGAGACAATACAATTACCATACAATTCAATACAAGATGGTTCAGAGTGCCCTGCTCCCTAGAGCTTACAATCTAAAACAGAGGGTCAATTGATATGTTCTATTAAGGGGGAAATGGTTGACTCCATGTAAGCCTACTCTCTGTACATTGCTATACACTGTATTCCACCCATAATTGGGAAGTCAAATAGGTTACAGTAAAACTGGCCATACATTATTAGATTTTATATTGAACATTCCTTCAGAAACATTCAGGAGAACATTGTTTCTTTCCATCATTGTTTTCAATTAATTTTTTCTGAGGCTTCAGTAATCAGCTCCATCTTCTAATCCTACAGGTGACTCTCTACGTTCTTTAAAAGGAATCAGAGAAAAGCCTGGGAGCCAAGAAGAGCATTATTAGTTCATGAAGTCTCTAGAAATTAGCCCACTGTACACGGAAATTGGAAAATCTTCCCGCAGACTACAGGATGAGAGGGGAGGTGGTTTAAGGTACCGATTGTCTCCAAGGTGAACCGTTTGTCCAGGAGTGACTGAGATCTCGTTGTTGGGTGGAACACGTGGTCAATGCATCTATGGGATTGAACTGTTCAAAGATTCAAAAGGGTTTTGCGGCTTGAGAGTCAACATGGACACATGTAAAAAGAGGCAGGAGGAAAGTCCACGTGAGATCAATTTCTGTCAACAAAAAAGGTTTTTTTTTTGTTTGTTTTTTATTCAATCAACATAACATAGGATTCCATCCACCTTGTTATTAGAAAAGCTTCTAGGCTATATTGCTATATTCTTAATTCTAAAAGTGCAAGTTGCTTGGCAGTTGTGCTGTCCCTCAGGAGCATGCCTAAGATAACTGCTGCCTGAGGCAACTGTTTTTTGCTGCCTCTTCCCCCCAAAAAAACATTCAAAAGCCTTTACAATCTTTGCTATACTGTACTCCATGAACACTCTGGATGCAACTTAATTTTTTCTGCCCCCATTTGGCTGCTAGGATGCCCGGCATGCTGGCACTGAGTGGATGTGCATCCTTGGTTGCTAGGAAGCTGGCGGCTCAGCCTCACAGCATCATGGTTTTCTAGAATTCAGGGGGTTGGGCCATACAGCATCAATGGTTGTTATGGTGCAGACAGCCGCCTGCACCATAACAACCAATAATGCTGTGTAGCCCAAGCACCAGGATTCTAGCAACCAGTTTAGTAATGCTGCCCTGAATCTGAATAATAACAATAATGTCAGAATTTAGGTGTTCATCTTGCACTTTCTGCCGCTAAATCACTGACTCCCAGCTGTAGTAATATCAATGGGAATTCCGGGTGACATCATTAACCAAATTTTGGTCAATGATCTATATTACCGCAGCCAGGAATCTGTCAGTTAGCAGCAGGAGTGGGTCGTGTACAGATCAGCAAGCAACAGGTCATTGTAATTTTTGTGGATTATATGTGGGTGAAATGGGTAAGGGATACTAAACTACTCCTATACTTACTACCCTGTTAGTGGGTGGATATCTGGTCACCCCCCCCCCCCATATGAATGGAGCTTCCAGGTTCCAGCATAAGCCCCCTTCTCCTTTTTGGGGTAAGGCCCTTGCCCTTCAACAATGGGACAAGAGGTACTTTGTAAGGGCGTATTCTTTTTTAAATAAATGTCACTTTTTGAACTTCATTTGACTCTGGGAAATCCTGGGTGACATCATTAAAGGTCACTTTATGATAACCAATGGGTTTCCCAAGGTCAGTGACTTCCCAAGTAAGTGACAGTACACATTTATTAAGAAAGAAACAAAATGGTGAAAAAAATGCATTGGTATCCCCTAATAAGCAAATCAGACGCGTAACCTGGAATATACAGTAGCTTGTGGTTCCAGGAAAGGGAGGCAGTGGGCATGTGTCTTCCCCCTCCTTTTACTATACCAGGCCACATGTCTTTCAATTTTTTGGGGGTACTTTGCACCATAATTCACCCCACCTCATTTTTGGGACACATGGAAATGGGGACGAGGCCCTTGTCCCTGAACCATGAAATAAGGGTATTTTGCAAGGAAGGGGAGCTTTGCTGCTCCCCCTCCAAAGGTACCCCTCCAAGTTTTATATGACATTAGGCCTGGTGTTGTTGAGGAAGATGGAGCTGCACTCTCGCTGCCCTCCCTTTCCTGGCTACTTGGGCTGCATGCCTGAATAAGGCCCTGGTTGGAATATTACATTGCAGGGACTTTTTTCCCACTTTTTTACAAATTGAAGGTTAAAATAAACACAAAAAAGGTTACCCACGGAGGTGTTTCCAGTGTCACAATGAAAAATTCTATTTTTTTTAGGATCCTGGCTGTCTAGACTCCATAGTCCCTGAGCATGTCTCTGCGCAGACTCATCACATTATCTCATTAAGCCTTGAGACAAATAAACTGCTCAACTTGGGCTGCACAGACTCCTGCCTATTTACATGCAGTATCTTAATACCTCTCTCAGGTGAGGGCCTGGTCAGATTGCCAAGGTGCAAGTACACTCTCCTAGTGCCTGATCATACATGCTGCTCCTGCAGCAGATTGTACCTAGGGGAAGGAGCCCTGAACCATAGCCAACCGCTTGAATAAAGGGGCTGTGTACATCTACACAATCAGGATCCTGCTTTCCAGTAAAATGTGGACCCAATCCAGGTGTTACCAGTCCGACTGGGGTAGAGGTGGCAGGAAAGAGGCAGCTTGACTGTGGGAAGGACATGGCTGGGAGAAAAGCATCTACATGGGGAAGAGGTGGCTGGGAGAGGAGAAGCTTGACAGAGCAAATATGGTCAGGAAAAGAGTTACTTGACTGTGTAGAGAGGGCCAGGGGAGTAGTGGCTTGATGGGGGAGAAGTGGTTAGGAGAGTACCGTCTTGACAGAAGAGAGGTGGGCAGGAGAATTGGGGCTTGACAGGGCAAAAAATGGCTGGAAGAGTTGTGGCTTGACAGTGGTTAGGTGACTAGCAGAGTGGAGACTTGATGGGGGTAAGGTGGCCAGGAGAGTACCGGCTCAATAGGGAAGAGGGGACCAGGAAAGTAGCGACTTGACAGGGCAGAGGTGACCAGGAAAGTAGTGGCTTGACATTGCAGAGGTGAAAGCTAGAGTAGCAGCTTGATGGGAGAGAGGTGGCTAGGAGAGTAGTGGCTTGACAGAGCAGAGGTGGCCATAAGAATAGCAGCTTTATGGAAGAGAGATGGCCAGGAGAGTAGTAGGTTGATGGGACAGGGGTGCCCGGGAACCAGGAGAGTAGTGGGTTGATAGGACAGAGGTGGCCGCAAAAGTATCTGCTGAATGGGTGAGAGGTGGCCAGGAGAGTAAAAAGGTGCAAATGGTGGACTAAGCAAACCTGCAAACTGTTTGTTTATACAAGGGCAAATCCCGATCTGTCAGCACTAAATATTAAGTCGGTGACTTTGTTTAGACAACAGCTTTTGCTTATATATAGATAATCCTGTGATGACAACAGAACCTGCAAATATATAGTTAAGACTGTGCTCCAGACCTTGCCTAAGGCTTTACAGTTAAAGTGAGCCTGGAGCAATTAGAATTTCCCAGCTATGGAACAAATATAGCAATACATAAACAGAGAACAGCAGCTCCTGATGAGGTCACAGGTAGATGAAAAGCATAGGGAGGGGCTTCCGATGACATTACTTCTATTTCCTGGAACACATGTTGGAATGCAAATCGGTGTTACCAATAGGGATGAGCTTTATGTTTGAGTCAAACTGATGTTCGACTCGAACATTGGCTGTTCGGCGAACAGCGAACAATTTGGGGTGTTCGTGGCAAATTCCAAAAGCCGCGGAAACACCCTTTAAAAGTCTATGGGAGAAATCTAAAGTGCTAATTTTAAAGGTTAATATGCAAGTTATTCTCCTAAAAAGTGTTTGGGGACCGGGGTCCTGCCCCAGGGGACATGTATCAATGCAAAAAAAAGATCTAAAAACTGAAGTTTTTTCGGGAGCAGTGATTTTAATAATGCTTAAAGTGAAACAATAAAAGTGAAATATTATTTTAAAATTTCGTACCTGGGGAGTGTCTAAAGTATGCCTTTAAAGTAGCGCATGTTTCCCGTGTTTATAACAGTCTCTACACAAAATGTAATTTCCGAAGGAAAAAAAGTCATTTAACCACTTAAGCCCCGGACCATTTCGGGCCATTAGGACCAGGCCTGTTTTTGGGATTCGGCACTGCGCTGCTTTAACTGTAAATTGTGCGGACATGCAATGTTGTACCCAAATGAAATTTGCGTCCTTTTCTTCCCACAAATAGAGCTTTCTTTTAATGGTATTTGATTGCCTCTGCGATTTTTATTTTTTGCGATATAAACAGAAAAAGACCGAAAATTTTGAAAAAAAATGATATTTTCTACTTTTTGTTATAAGAAAAATCGAATAAACTCAATTTTAGTCATACATTTAGGCCAAAATGTATTCAGCCACATGTCTTTAGTAAAAAAAATGTCAATAAGCGTATATTTATTGGTTTGCGCAAAAGTTATAGCGTTTACAAACTAGGGTACATTTTCTGAAATTTACACAGCTTTAAATTTATGACTGCCTATCTCATTTCTTGAGGTGCTAAAATGGCAGGGCAGTACAAACCCCCCCAAATGACCCCATTTTGGAAAGTAGACACCCCAAGAAAATTGCTGAGAGGCATGTTGAGCCCATTGAATATTTTTTTTTTTGTCCCAAGTGATTGAATAATGACAAAAAAAAAAAAAATTACAAAAAGTTGTCACTAAATGATATATTGCTCACACATGCCATGGTTATATGTGGAATTGCACCCCAAAATACATTCTGCTGCTTCTCCTGAGTACGGGGATACCACATGTGTGGGACTTTTTAGGAGCCTAGCCACGTACGGGACCCCGGAAACCAAGCACCGCCTTCAGGATTTCTAAGGGCGCAAATTTTTGATTTCACTCCTCACTACCTATCACAGTTTTGAAGGCCATAAAATGCCAAAATAGCACAAAACCCCCCCAAATGACCCCATTTTGGAAAGTAGACACCCCAAGCTATTTACTGAGAGGCATGTTCAGTCCATGGAATATTTTATATTTTGCCACAAGTTGCGGGAATATGACAAACTTTTTTTTTTTGCACAAAGTTGTCACTAAATGATATATTGCTCACACATGCCATGGGCATATGTGAAATTACACCCCAAAATACATTCTGCTGCTTCTCCTGAGTACGGGGATACCACATGTGTGGGACTTTTTGGGAGCCTAGCCGCGTACGGGACCCCAAAAACCAAGCACCGCCTTCAAGGTTTCTAAGGGCATAAATTTTTGATTTCACTCCTCACTACCTATCACAGTTTTGAAGGCCATAAAATGCCAAGATGGCACAAAACCCCCCCAAATGACCCCATTTTGGAAAGTAGACACCCCAAGCTATTTGCTGAGAGGCATGTTGACCCCATTGAATATTTTTTTTTTTTGTCCCAAATGATTGAATAATGACAAAAAGAAAAAAAAAAAATGTACAAAAAGTTGTCACTAAATGATATATTGCTCACACATGCCATGGTTATATGTGGAATTGCACCCCAAAATACATTCTGCTGCTTTTCCTGAGTACGGGGATACCACATGTGTGGGACTTTTTGGGAGCCTAGCCGCGTACAGGGCCCCAAAAACCAAGCACTGCGAACGCTGCAGTTATGTGTGTTGTGTTTGGTAAGTGACAGTGATCGATCGATACTACACTTGGGTGGGCTGGGCTGGGCTGGGCTGGGCGGAGGGGCTAAACGCAGGCGCTAGCAGGTATCTGGGCTGATCCCGCTAACACTGCGTTTTTGGGAACCCTAAACCGCTGGGGATGCTAGTATAGATCTGATCAGATCTGATCAGATACTATACCACTAAGGGGGGTGTATGCTTTGCGCGTGGGTGTTAGCGTTACTGTCACTAACCTAACACTGCCTGGGGCGACGCAGACCCTCTCTGGCGCTAAAACCTAATTGATCTCACCCGCCGGGCGATCAGGGGGGTTAAACCTTTATTGGGTTATATACGGCGGGTGCCCTGATGCTATAAAAAGCAAACTAATCAACCAGCGTCACCCGTAACCTTTATATGGTGATCACTGGTGAAAGGGTTAACTAGGGGCAATCAGGGGGTTAAAACCTTTATTAGGTTAAATATGGGGGTACCTGACACTATATAAAAACCTGACGGGTAACCTAAATAACTAAATAACTTACTGGCTAACCAGTGACACCAGTGACGCTTATACGGCGATCACTGGTGAAAGGGTTAACTCTAGGGGCAATCAGGGGGTTAAAATAATATATGGGGGTACCTGACACTAATAAAAACCTGCGGCGAACCTAAAAAAAAAAAACTGCCTATCTAAAACACCAGCGACACGAATACAGCGATCGGAAAAACAATCGCTTAGTGACGCTGAAGTTAGGGGGTGAAAGGGTTACCTGGGGGGTGATCAAGGGGTTAAACCTTTATTAGGGGGGGGGGGGTTAGGGGGCTACCCTGGACCTAAAGGGGCCTAATCCTAACTGCCCTGCAACTTTTTACAATCACAGATGACACTAAATGCAGTGATCAGTAAAATAAATGATCACTGCAATCAGTGACACTGTGATTGGGGGCTTTGGGGTGACCTGGGGGGTGATCTGGGGGGTGATTTGTGTGCCTATGTGTACCTACGTGTCAGTGGACTGTTGGTGCACTAACCTGCTTCTTCTCTGCTCGGCGCCGGGAACGAAAAGACCGCGGCGTGGGAGATGACATCACTTCCTCCTGCCTGTGTTTACATCACATGGCGGAGGAAGCATTTTCATTGGCCGGGAGCGATCGCGAGGGGGGGGGGCGGAATCGAGCGGCCCCCCCCTCATGCCAGATCGCTCCCGAACACTTAATGGCCGCTCACTGCAGTGAAGGGGGGTCCGGATGGACCCCCCAACTGCACAAAGGCGATCACGTAGATCTACGTGATTCTGCCTGTCGGTGCCATTCTGCCGACGTAAATCGGCGGTGGGCGGTCGTTAAGTGGTTAAAACTACTCGCGGCTATAATGAATTGTCGGTCCTGGCAATACAAAGAAAAGTCATTGAAATAAATAAATAAATAAATGCGTGGGGGTCCCCCCAAATTCAATTACCAGGCCCTTCAGGTCTGGTATGTATTTTAAGGGGAATTCCACGCCAAATTAAAAAAAAAATTGCGTGGAGTTCCCCCCAAAAATCCATACCAGACCCTTTATCCGAGCACGCAACCTGGCAGGCCGCAGGAAAAGAGGTGGGGACGAGAGAGTGCCCCCCCTCCTGAACCGTACCAGGCCACATGTCCTCAACATGGGGAGGATGCTTTGGGGGTCTGGACCCCAAAGCACCATGTCCCCATGTTGATAGGGACAAGGGCCTCATCCCCACAACCTTTGCCCAGTGGTTGTGGGGGTCTGCGGGCGGGGGGCTTATCAGAATCTGGAAGCCCCCTTTATCAGACCCCCAGATTCCGCCCCCCTATGTGAATTGGTAACGGGGTACATTGTACCCCTACCATTTCACAAAAGAAAGTGTAAAAATTTTTAAAAACCACACAGACACCGTTGTGAAAAGTCCTTTATTAAAAATAAAAAAAGCCATTCCAGCGTTGTAATGCAGTCTGTCCAGCGGCGATCCATGAATCTCCAGCGATGCAGCGAGTCTCCAGCGATGAACGACGCACATCTTCCCTGCACCTGAGCCTCCCGGCTAATGACGCGCAAGCAGTGTTAACAGTTCTTTTATAACCGAGGTCGAAAACCCCCATGACACATTAGAGGGGGCGGGGTTACCCGTCACGTCACGGGGGTTTCCGACCTCGTTTATAAGAGAACTGTCAACACTGCTTGCGCGTCATTAGCCGGGAGGCTCCGGTGCAGGGAAGTTGTGCGTCGTTCATCGCTGGAGACTCGCCGCATCGCTGGAGATTCATGGATCGTCGCTGGACAGACTGCATTACAATGCTGGAATGGCTTTTTTTTATTTTTTATTTTTAATAAAGGACTTTTCACAACGGTGTCTGTGTGGTTTTTAAAATTTTTGACACTTTCTTTTGTGAAATGGTAGGGGTACAATGTACCCCGTTACCAATTCACATAGGGCGGGGCCAGAATCTGGGGGTCCCCTTTGCTAAAGAGGGCTTCCAGATTCCGATAAGCCCCCCACCCGCAGACCCCCACAACCACCGGGCAAGGGTTGTGGGGATGAGGCCCTTGTCCCCATCAACATGGGGATATGGTGCTTTGAGGGGTCACAGACCCCCAAAGCATCCTCACCATGTTGAGGGCATGTGGCCTTGTACGGTTCAGGAGGGGGGGCGCTCTCTCTTCCCCCCTCCTTTCCATGGACCTGCCAAGTTGCGTGCTCGGATAAAGGGTCTGGTATGGATTTTTGGGGGGAACTCCACACCATTTTGTTTGCGGTCGGTGTGTATGCTTAAAGGCACGAAGGAGAGAGTACACCTTTGATGGGTCACAATGCATGTTTGCTATTTGGACTAATTTTATGCACAAAACACTTTTTTCATGTGGATTAGGTTGTGAATTTATTAATACACAATAATTTATTGTAATTTATAGTACACATGAATAATGCATGGGTGTACCCCTTTATAAAGGTGTGAGGAGCTTTAAAGCCAGAGACTGCTTGGTTCTACTGGGAAAGGGAGTACAGCCGAGGGGTTCAATCTGTGCTGTCCCCTTCTGGAGAGGGGCTGTGGAGGACTTCATGGGAATCTAGGCTATGGACTGAAGTACACACGTTGTCAGCACACCTTTGCTATTTCACCGTTGTGCAAGGAATTAATTTTGCAACTAGAAGCCTCTGTGTGATACTGGGAGTGAAGTGTTAAATACAGCCAATGCCTGAGTTGGGTGATTTAAGAGTTGAAGAGTTGGGTGATTTATGGGTGCAAACCTGGTTGGCTCTGGAGTGGATGTTGATGGAGGAATAGAAGTCTCCCAGCTGAGAGTGAGGGAGAACGCCCTCATGTACCATGCAGCAGGTGGCCCTGGCCCCCATCTTCCATGGGCCCCAGGTGGACAATTGGGCTTTTGGATCTTCCATCTGGACCACATGGAATACATAGGGCTATGTGTGAGTTTTCCAAGTGTGACTGCCTACACTGACCAGTAGGCTTGTGCAATTCGTTTCGTAACGAATTGAAATTCGTCCGAATTTAGCAACTTTCGGACATTCGGAAGCATTCGAATTTCCGAACAAAGCAATTACGAATAAGACCGAATCCGAAATAAATTATACCGCAAATAGCGAATGCCCGAATGTCTTCGGCATAATTCGTTATGAAAAAGTTACGAATGTACGAATCCATACGAAGCACAATAACACTCACTCTGCTCTGCTCTCTGCTTCTCCCACACCGTGCTGAACTCCCTCTCAAAATGGTGTACAGGGGCGGAGGTTATAGCCGCATGTAAAAAACGAAAGTAAAATACGAGATTTCGAATCCATTCGAAGCACAATAACACTCTGCTCTGCTCTCTGCTTCTCCCTCACCGTGCTGAACCCTCTCAAAATGGTGTACAGGGGCAGAGGCTATAGCCACATGTAAAAAACGAAAGTAAAATACGAGATTTCGAATCGTTACAAATAACCGCAATGTATTTAGAAAAGTACAAATCCATTCGAAGCACATTAGGCATAATAGGCAGCGTCGTTGTGAGAGAGACACGGAAAATTACGAATCAACAAACCCAAAAAAAGTTACGAAAGTAGGAGTTGTGTCCAGAATCAACGAAAAACAACGTACTCTACCGAAAGTACGAACCCAAAAAAAGTTACGAAAGTAGGAGTTGTGTCCAGAATCAACGAAAAACAACGTACTCTACCGAAAGTACAAATTATAAAGCAACAAAAAATTCAACGAAAAATGTCGCTTGCAAAAATACGAATGAGTCCGAACACGAAAAATCCCGTCTAGCAAAATTACGAATGATTACGAATCAACAGGACCGGAAAGAAACGAACCGAAACGGAACAAATTTTTCCGTTGTGCACAAGTCTACTGACCAGTAGGATGAGGAGGAGGAGAGGTCTAGGACCAGCATCCATGGACATAAACAGTATGTGGGTTTGGGCTGAAACCAAGCATGCCACCCTGAGACCCTGTATGTAAAGACAAAGTCCAGGTGTGCATGTTGGCCATGTGAAAATAAGCTGGGTTCCCCTTACATGTTTGCAACTATCTCTATTCAATAAGGCAGGGCAGGAAAAAATGGTAATGCACAAATTACAGTAACCCATAGAGAAACCAAATGGATGTCAGATACCTGCATCCAGATCAGTCAAAGAAGATTGCTGATGAGTTGCTGTAAAATTATGTTTGCCTTGGGCGCGGATGTTATTTAAACAGCCGATCACAACCAGGGTTTCATGGGATCGTATTGAGATTGCTCTGGGTTCCTTGGGCAATGATCCACCAAAGCTAGTAAAAGAAACTTATACTCTAACCATGCTAACAGTTTCAATCCTAATGTCTAACTCAGTAGTGTCCAATCTGAAAGGTCTTCCCTAGGGGGCAATATTTCAGAATATGAAACCTTTAGTCCAACTGCCCTAACAGTTCCAATCCTAGTGTCTAACTCAGTAGTGTTGAATCTAAAAGGTCTTCCCTAGGGGGCAATTTTCCACTGACCACCAATGTATGGGTTTACAGTGCCTTGAAAAGTATTCATTCCCCTTGAAATTTTCACATTTTGTCATGTTACAACCAAAAATGTAAATGGATTTTATTGGGATTTTATGTGATAAACCAACACAAAGTGGCACATAATTGTGAAGTGGAAGGAATATGATAAATGGTTTTCATTTTTTTTTTTACAAATAAATATCTGAAAAGTGTGGCGTGCATTTGTATTCAGCCCCGTTTACTCTGATACCCCTAACTGAAATCTAGTGGAACCAATTGCCTTTAGAAGTCACCTAATTAGTAAATAGAGTCTACCTGTGTGTAATTTAATCTCAGTATAAATACAGTTGTTCTGTGAAGCCCTCAGAGGTTTGTTAGAGAACCTTAGTGAAAAAACAGCATCATGAAGGCCCAAGCACAAGAAATAAAAAAAACCTCAGTGGTGATCAAATACCACCAAAAGAAAGCTCTATTTGTGAGGGGAAAAAAATAAAAAAATTGAATCAATGTACAACATTGCATGGCTGTGCAATTGTCAGTTAAAGTAATGCAGTGCTGTATAGCAAACAATGGCCTGGTCATGAAGGGGGGTAAATCTTCAGGCGGTCAAGTGGATATAGGTGTTGAATCTATGATAACTTTTAGCAGGGATTTCTTCAGCCCTGAAAGTTATAAGGGTTCCTCCAGGGGAAAAAAAAGTTGAGAGACTGAAATTTCTAAAATATTATAGCCCAATAAAAATATTATGCTACCATTTCTTACATTTCCTTTCTATTCTCTTTACTATACTAATGACTTTTCTGTGACCATATGCATCCTGTGCACACAAATAATGTAATCTGTTCCCGCAGTATTCAGGAGCTGCCCCTCCTTAAATATGCACAGAGGAATCGCACCAAAGCTCTAAAGAAGCTGCTGGCTTTGGAGACCACTGACCCACTGCAAAGAGGTAAGTACTTCATCCTGGTTATTTGGTAAGACTAGAAAAAGATCCACAATAATCAACAATTCATACCTACATAGTTGTATCTAGTATCCTCCTTAGCTGGCCATAGAATTTTGATCCATACCATGCCTTGAAAAAGTATTCATACCCCTTCAAATTTTCCACATTTTGTCATGTGTAGCAAGGTCTCCAGCCTCCTTCAGTCTAATGAGAACCTCAAGGGCCAGAGATAGCTGACATCCTTCTGTATGTAGAGGGTTGTGAGGCATAGTGAGTAAAGTTATTGGGTGCCAGACACTTCTTGAATGCAAAAGAGATATTTATTTCTCTAACAAACTTTTATGGGGGAAAGAGGGTTAGGGCCAGGACATCCTTGAGTAGTTCCAAGTTCAATTAGCAGACTCTGAGAAGCTCGTGCAGGAATGCTGTCTTCTATGGCAACAGTCTCGGCCCCTGGCTTGACACACAAGGCTGCTCTGCAAGCGTCACCTCCGTTGGCTTGGTCCGTGACTTGATCACTGCCTGAAGCTTCCTGCTTCTCCACCGTGCCCGTTCGGTGAGAATACTGCTCTGGTACTTGCTTCAGTTACTCAATGTGGTTACTGGAAATAAGGTGGTTGGTCCCTTAGTGGTGACAGCTTCCCTTCTACCTCCGACCACTGACAGGTTCTCTGGCTGGCAGAACTGTCACTTCTGGTTGGACTGCAAGCGGCAATCCCAACCCTGCACTGCTCTATTGCTTCTGGCTTCTGGATAGGCCCTCAGACAGCCTAGCAGCCAGACGCCCCTGGGATAGGCCCAATCTCCGGCCTAGCAGCACGGGGCACACAACACACGTCCACCCAGACAGCCGTCAAGGTGGCACAGAACATACTGTAGATCACCTGACTCAACCCAAATATATAGGTTCTCCCAGCAGGCCAAGGGATTCAAGAAAACCCTGCCCATTGGATGAGATATCCCATAACCTGCCCTTCTCATATCTAATACCACCAAGTACCCGGCCACCTAGTGGTAAAAGAGAAAAGTGCAACAAGGCCAAACAGGAGAAATCAATGGATCTCTAACAATCAACCAGGCTAACTACTCCTGGCAAGTAAATTTGTTAGGAGCATCCTTGCCTAAAATTCAGGGTGCTACACATGTAACAACCAAAAAAGTAAAATGTATTTTATTGGGATTTTATGTGATGGACCAACACAAAGTGACACTTAATTGTGACATGGAAGGAAAATGATGAATGGTTTTCAATTGTTTTACAAATAAATACGTGAAAAGTGTAGCGTGCATTTGTATTCAGCCCCCCTGAGTCAATACTTTGTAAAACCACCTTTCGCTGCAATTATAGCTGCAAGTCTTTTTGGAGATGTCTCTACCAGCTTTGCACATCTAGAGAGTGAAATTTTTTGCCTATTCTTCTTTGCAAAACAGCTCAAGCTCTGTCAGATTGGATGGAGAGCATCTGTGAACAGCAATTTTCAAGTCTTGCCACAGATTCTCAATTGGATTTAGGTCTGGACTATGGCCTCGTACACACGACCGAGTTTCTCGGCAAGAACTAGCAAGAAAAATGCTGGCAGAGATGTCTTGCCGAGAAACTCGTTCGTGTGTATGGTTTCTCGTCAAGAAAACCGACAAGTAATCTCGACGAGAAAATAGAGAACCTGCTCTCTATTTTCTCGTCGAGATTCTCGTCGGCATGTTTCTAGACGAGAAAAGTGAGTGTGTGTACACTTACCTGTCCTCCCGGAAGCCCGCGCATGTTCAAAATGAATTCGACGCATGTGCGGTAGCTTCCTAGGCATAGGTAGGGTATACCAAGATGGCGGCGACGGCATCGAATGTGACGAGCGCATGCTCGTCGTAGTCGATGACGTCACCGCGTACGCTCCATTCAAAGAACCGCGGGTTCTTTGAATCGAGCGTGTGTACACTCGGCCGGCACAAGTTTCTTGTCCAAGAATCTCGTCAAAAAAAACGACATGTTTTTTTCAACGAGAATCTCGGCCGTGTGTACGAGGCTTTTGACTGGGCCATTCTAACACATGAATATGCTTTGATCTAAACCATTTCATTGTAGCTCTGGCTGTATGTTTAGGGTTGTTGTCCTGCTGAAAGGTGAACCTCCACCCCAGTCTCAAGTCTTTTGTAGACTCTAATGCAGTGTACACACCATCGGAAATTCCGACAACAAAACCGTGGATTTTTTTCTGACAGAATGTTGGCTCAAACTTGTGTTGCATACACATGGTCACACAAATGTTGTCGGAAATTCCGACCGTCAAGAACGCGGTGACGTACAACACGTACGACGACACTATAAAAGGGAAGTTCTTGCGTCACCCTTTGGGCTCCTTCTGCTAATCTCGTGTTAGTAGAAGTTTGGTGAGAGACGATTCGCGCTTTTCAGCCTTCGTGCTTTTCAGTCCATTACTGCTCTTCAGTTTGTGCTTGTGGGTTCGTATCTGTTTTTCAGTGCATGTAGTCAGTTCGTATCTAGTTTTCAGTGCGTTCTTGTCTGCTCGTTTCATCATCCCACCCCCCAACTCTGGGTCACACTATTCCAACTATAAGGGGTTTAATAGTGTCGTGATGATGGCGGTGGTGTTGGCGACATACGAGTTCTTGTATGTGGACGTGAGGAAAAATGGCCGGATATCGGATGGTGGAGTCTTCGCCCAGACCGAGTTTTACAGACGGCTCCAGAATGGTGGCTTGGGATTGCCACCTGCTGAAGATAATGTGGCTGGACTGTCATTTGTCTTCGTCGCTGATGAAGCGTTTGGGCTGGGTGAACACCTGATGCGGCCATTCCCCATGAGGACCCTCACCCTGGAGCAGATTTTTTTAAACTACCGGCTGGCCAGAGCCAGAAGAGTGGTGGAGAATGCATTTGGGATAATGGCCAGCCGGTTCCGCCTATTCCTCACAGCAATAAACATGGCGGAATTTAAACTCAATCACATTGTGCTATCATGCTGCGTACTTCATAATTTTTTACGGAGAAATGCTCCAAACTATGGGGCCTCAGTTGGGCCTGAGGCTGGAATTCATGAACAAAATACTTTGATGGCACTGGAAGCTGGCCGTCCTGGCTTGCCCCCCCAAAGCGCCCATGAAGTCTGGCTAAAATATCTAGAATATTTTACAGGTAGAGGGGTTATTCATATGCCAGCAAATTTCTGATTCTTTTTTTAAATAAAAGATTTTTTGGATCTGAAATAATCTTGAATTTGATTTACTGCTTGTGTTTCTTTTAGCTGTCTCTTAGGTTCTCCTAGTGCACTTGTAGTGCCAAGTGGATTTTCCTTTTTCAAATAACACCCATTGTCACTGTAAACACCAAATTACTTCAAATACTGGTATTGAGCATTGAAAGAAGAAGCCACACATTGTTGAGTAGAAAAACTTTTACTGAGTGCAAAAAAAATTTTTTTGTAAAAAAACACATCTTTGTTTAATAAAGTTTTACATTTTAATTTTTAATTTTTTGCATAAACAGCCATGTTTCAAACCATAACATACACAACTCTGGAACTTACAAAGCTCAACATAGAAAAAGTGAAGGCAATATCAGACATTATAGTATGTCAAAAATGTGTTGATCTTGCCTTCGCCAGATGGGGGGATGTCACCCCTGTAAAAGCCAAATTTTGAAGATGTCAAAATGTGGATTTCCCTCCTGACCCCATGCCTAATGTCAACATGTGCTATCTCCCATCATGGGGGATCAATGAACGTGTTTCAGGGGTGCAACCCCTTCCTCTCACCTACTTGAGGTGCGAGGAAGGGGTTGCATCCACAAAACACGTACATTGATATCCCGTGATGGCAGATAGCACATGTTGACACTGTCATGGATATGCAGTAGTGTTTGTCTGCCATCTTACCTTCCTCCTCATGTGTTCATCTAGAGACCAGACCTCCTTCACCTGGCTTCCTTTATAATCTCCTCCCAGCCTGACTCCACCCCAGGCCCTATCACTGAACACTATATTAACCTGTGCACTGCAAGCCTGCTTTGCTGATCAACGTGTTTGTTAGGCATTGTGTGTTTGGGTTCCTGCCTGCCGTGTGCTACGTCTGTCTCTCTGTTACGTTATTGGCTTGTCCCCGACCATCCCTGTCTGCTCGTGACCCTTGACCTTCGGCTCGTTCTTCGTTATCCTTGTCTGCTTGTGGCCCCTGACCTTCGGCTTGTTATTCGGTTCTCTCTATCGTGTGCTGCTGCTTCCCCTTATCCTACGGGGCGTGAGCTAGGAAACTCCAGGGGCCGCGACCTGGTCCCAGCCTGCAGCGTAACATCCTCACCACTAGAGGCCCTGGAGAAGACCAGCTGGGTCTTAGACTCCGCGCCCTGGGGAATCTTGGCTCTCGCTTCCGTTGGGATCCCGGTTGTGCTCCTCTGGTCCCGCTTTCCACAACCACCCAGTTTCCTATCCACAGAAGCCAGCCATAGGGTTCACTACCTCGCGGTGCACTCCTGTCCCCCTACGGTGTGCATCTGTCACCTGGCCACAGGTGACCCTGACAGTTTGATCAGCCATGAACCCGGCTGACATCCCGCTACCCGCGGATGATCCATTGCAGGGCATAGTTTGCAGACTTGAAACCCAGGAATCGAATCAGACTCAGGTGATGCGATTCCTCCAGGATCTGGCTTCTCGCTTCGAGCAGCTTCAGGCCTCCTTGGGAACCCTGAATCCGCAACCTCAAATACAATCAGCGGTTGCACCTATTGCACCAGTCGCAGCCACACACTCGCTACAACTGCCAGCTCCGTCCCGTTTCTCTGGGGACTCCAAGGCTTGCAGGGGGTTCCTTAGCCAATGCACGATTCATTTTGAGCTCCAGCCCCAAAACTTCCTGTCTGATCGGGCTAAGGTAGCCTATATCATTTCCCTCCTCTCTGGTGAAGCTTTAGCCTGGGCAGCCCCTCTGTGGGAACTGAATGATCCAGTGGTTTCTAGCCTGTCTGGCTTCTTGAAACTTTTTCGGAATATCTTCGAAGAACCGGCTCGTGTCTCTTCAGCGGCCAGCGCCCTTTTACGTCTCCGCCAAGAGTCTGCTTCTGTGGGACAGTATGCCCTTCATTTCCGCATACTGTCGGCTGAGTTGAGCTGGAACAATGAGGCCTTAGTCGCAACCTTTTTGCATGGCCTGTCTGATAGAGTGAAGGATGAATTAGCTGGAAGAACCATCCCCACTGATCTGGCCGGCGTTATCTCCTTGTGTAACCAGATCGATATTCGCTTTCAGGAGAGGACCTTAGAAAAGCAACGCCAGCACTCCTTGGTTCTTAGTCAGCCTGAGCTCCCCTCTCTTCGACCCGTAGAGCATCTCCTACCAGCTGAGGAACCCATGCAGCTGGGTCGGACCAGGCTATCCCCTGAGGATCGTGCTAGGCGCAGAACTCTTGGTCTGTGTCTTTACTGTGGGGGCAAAGGTCATTTTCGTGACACTGGCTCTCTTTGTCCAGAAAAACGTTCGGGTCCACTTCATCTGGAAAGTGGAGTATTGGACCCAGAAATATCACCTTCCCCTTCTCGTCTTCTGCTTTCTGTGTTCCTTCATGTTGGTGCTTCTTCTCATTCGGTCTCAGCATATCTGGATTCCGGAGCCGCTGGTAATTTCATGGACTGGGAAATCGCATCGTCCATGAGACTTACTCTTTTGCCCCTCACCACGCCATTGCTGGTCTTGGCGATTGATGGTACTGTTCTCCCAGGGGGACCTATCCGCTTCCAGACCCTCCCTGTTAAGATGTCGGTAGGGACACTCCACCAGGAGTGGATATCCTTCCTTATCTTACCCAAGGCCTCAACGCCTATAATTTTGGGTCTCCCATGGTTACAGCTCCATTCTCCTCATGTGGACTGGACTACTGGACAGATCCTGGCTTGGGGTCCCTCCTGTTCCTCGTCCTGCCTACCCAAGGTTGCCCCCTGTGAATCTGAGCCGGTCATTCATTCCAGGTTGCATAACCATTTACATTTCTCTGTCCCTAACCACCCTTGGACGCACAGCCAGGCTAGCTTGTCTACAAGTCCTGCAGTCGCTACGTCTTGCGATGCGATTCAGGTAGTCGCTACACCTGACTCAGCTATTCACTCTGCCTCTGTACTAGTTATGCCAGTCCAGCCCATGCCCAGTGAGCCTCTCACTTTTTCTTGTTCGGGACATTCTGCTTGTCCTTCAGCTATTCAGCTTGACTCCGGCGACATGTCACCTTCTAACCAACCTGACTTCAGGGTTCCACTGACATCTGCCCAGTCTGATGGTCCTGTGCAAGATGACCAGTTCCCCTTTAAGGGTCTAGGGGACCCTCCTCAGATTCCTGTTGATCGTCTCATGCCCTTGCTTATTCCTAGAGAGCCTTTGGTCCTCAATAGATCTTCTTGTCATCTCCCTACCTCGTTTTCAGTCTCTGAGGATAATCTTAAGTACGAGGTTAGACAAGTTCTGGATTCTCGGCTCTGCAGAGGCATTCTTCAGTACCTTGTGCATTGGAGAGGTTTTGGTCCTGAGGAGGCGTCTTGGATCGCTGCATCTGATGTCGCTGCACCTCATCTGTTGAGAAGGTTTCATCAGAGATTTCCCTTTAAGCCTGGGTCCAGGCGGGGGAGGGCCCATAAGAGGGAGGGTACTGTCATGGATATGCAGTAGTGTTTGTCTGCCATCTTACCTTCCTCCTCATGTGTTCATCTAGAGACCAGACCTCCTTCACCTGGCTTCCTTTATAATCTCCTCCCAGCCTGACTCCACCCCAGGCCCTATCACTGAACACTATATTAACCTGTGCACTGCAAGCCTGCTTTGCTGATCAACGTGTTTGTTAGGCATTGTGTGTTTGGGTTCCTGCCTGCCGTGTGCTACGTCTGTCTCTCTGTTACGTTATTGGCTTGTCCCCGACCATCCCTGTCTGCTCGTGACCCTTGACCTTCGGCTCGTTCTTCGTTATCCTTGTCTGCTTGTGGCCCCTGACCTTCGGCTTGTTATTCGGTTCTCTCTATCGTGTGCTGCTGCTTCCCCTTATCCTACGGGGCGTGAGCTAGGAAACTCCAGGGGCCGCGACCTGGTCCCAGCCTGCAGCGTAACATCCTCACCACTAGAGGCCCTGGAGAAGACCAGCTGGGTCTTAGACTCCGCGCCCTGGGGAATCTTGGCTCTCGCTTCCGTTGGGATCCCGGTTGTGCTCCTCTGGTCCCGCTTTCCACAACCACCCAGTTTCCTATCCACAGAAGCCAGCCATAGGGTTCACTACCTCGCGGTGCACTCCTGTCCCCCTACGGTGTGCATCTGTCACCTGGCCACAGGTGACCCTGACAGACACACTGTGTGCATCTTCAAAATTTGGCTTTTAAAATGCGTAAAAAAAAAATTAAAAAGAAAAAATAACAAAAATAAACTGTAGAATTATTGTATATTTAGACTCAGCCTAAAACATCAATGATGTTCTTCATTTTTTTTCAACATCCATTGATTTTTTGCTTTACCATGTCTAAATCCCGATTGCATACCATTATGTCCCGGATGAGGACGTGTGCACTTGCACTGGTGAAACGAGATTCTTCATCCACATGAACTAAAATAAAAAAACACACCATGTATTATAAATATGCAGGCATGCATCTATTACCTGAAGCTGTGGTCTCAGACACTGACCTGTTGTGGTCACAATTTCGCCCACTTTATCCACCTCTCCTCCCTCCACATCCTCAGGTTGTGGTGTCCTCATTTTCCCTTCTTTCTGAGGTGTTGGGTTCCTGGTGTCCTCAGATGTCCCAAATCTTTTCTCCCCTATGAGAATGAAACAAAAGGTATACTTAGCACACAGATATTTGAGGCCAGAATTAGGAATATGAAACATTACTTGGAAGTGTGGTACAATTGTTTGTTTTGGCAGAGTTCCAAGCTGAAGACATGATTTTTTCCCTTACCAAAGCTGGAATACTTACCTTTTTTGGACAAGTTTTACACAAAGCCAATACTGATGCCTCATAGAAGGGTTCCCGATGAATGATGCTACACCCACCGTGACAGCTCCTAAATAGCTGAGCACGGGGCAACCCATGATGTACGTGGGTGACCCCACTCCCCTCTGACGCCACGGGGGTTTCCTGCGGTTTTTGAGCAGAAGTTCTACTTTTGAGTGGAACTCCGCTTTAATTGTATATTTACTTTGGTCCAATATACGGAATTTCATACCATAGGGGCCACTGGGAAGCTCAAAATCACTGCAGTGGCTGGCCTACTACAGTAATTGCCACAATCTTACGAGTCCTGTGCCAAACATGCTAGACTTGATTTTGGGTTGACATTAAAATAAGGAAATAAAGCATACGCACTAAAGAAAGGTGAACTTTAACATTTACACTACATTTTTTTTTTTCACCCAAGAATATGCTGGGTCAGTTCAAGTTTCCCACATATAATTATAAACCGAAATGAGATGAGAAAAAAAAAATGATGCAATGTTTATCACTGCTAATAAGCTCTTATGCCGCGTACACACGATCATGTTTCCCGTCGGGAAAAATGTCATTTTTTCCTTTGGATGAGAAAAACGATCGTCTGTGGGCTTTTTGCCGTTTTTCCCGACAGGAAAAACGGCATTAATCACGATGAGAAAAATTAGAACATGTTCTAATTTTTCTCGTCGTTTTTCCTGACATTTCTTCCGCGGCAGTGTTTCCCATAGGGAAACACTGCCGCGGAGCCCATAGACGATCGTTTTTCTCGTCATTTTAAAAAATGACGAGAAAAATGACCGTGTGTGGGGAACAAGCTGTTCCCTCGTTTAAAATGTCATTATTCACGGCGGTTTTTAAACCGCCGTGAATAATGATCGTGTGTACGCGGCATCAGAGCTTAGAAATACCTGTTCCATTGCATTTTATATGTCAATAAGGCTATGACATTGTCTCACAATGATGGACTTTCTACTAGGTGCCGTTGGAGAGACTGCACTACATCTCGCTGTGCTCCACGATAACCTGAAGTCTGTGAACATTCTGCTGGAACATACGCCAGAGTTGGTCAACCAGTGCATGACCTCTGACCTTTACAAAGGTAATTAAAGGAACCATTACTGGTGCATTTAAGTCAGAATTTGAAATGACTTGTCATTGGTCGTCACATTCAGTTGGGCTTTACATTACAGAACAGGTCTAGTTGAATATGAATAACCACTACAAGCTATACCATGACTTGGATATATGAGAACCTTCTCAGATGCATGATAAGGTGTAATTTATTCATAATATTGTATTGTATTATGGAAGCAAGTGTGGATAGGTGCATAATGTGGACATTTCATCTTCTAAATGGCCAATAAACCTAAATATAATTTTTCAGTTATAAGTGGAGTCTGGTGGGCTGGGTCAAAAACCCTTACCCTAGATTAAAAAAAGACCCAAAGTTGTACTCTCCCTCTATGCTTTCCAACGCTGCACTTTGCATCCCCTTCCAGTCCTGGCCACCACTTCTCTCCTGGCATCACACTTTCCCCTCTACAGGTCTCCATCTCCTTCCTAGTTTTAGATATAACATAGAGAGGTGTAGAGTCCTGGATAGTGGCATGACAGTACAATAAAGAGGCAAGTACTGAGTGTGGGTATTTTTTTAGGCCCCTGTGGGAGTTCCAGGGCCTGTATCTTTAAAATGTAGACTAATTCATATGGGCTTACCCCCTGGAGGAACATTGTGGATCTTTCCCCTGTGTGGTATGCTAAGAAGCTGAAATACTCTAAAAGATAGAAACCCGGGAGTGGGTATTGTACCCAACCATCCATGTCTCAACCATAAAGTAATGGACTATAATGCCTGTTGCACATGTAAAAAACAATTAAAAAAAAAAGCAGACTGAGCCCTGTCATTCCAGTGGCCTATATCTGGGTAACAAAAGGTACCGTAAGTATGGACACTGGCTTAGGCAGGAGACTGATTTAGACTTAATGTTAAGATCAAAGACAGTAGGGTGGTCACTGGGGTGGCCCATGAACATCTTGCTATGGGGCCCCATGATCTGTAGTTACACCCCTGTACCTAACATATTTCTGGGATAAGAAGTGAAGGAAAATATTTACACTGGGGGACCCAGATAGCAAAATACGCTATGGTTTAACTCTTCCCCAGTCTCTCCAAACCTAGGAAAAATCCACCAAATACTCATTGACAGGTCTTAAAAATATGATATTGGTTATTTTGTTTTCACAGTTTTCTCCTTTCTTGTGTCTTGGCAGGTCAGACAGCGCTGCACATTGCTGTAATGCGTCAGAATCTGGCAATTGTGCAAGAGCTGTTACGAAATGGTGCCAACGTGTCCATTCCACGGGCAGTCGGAACGTACTTCCAGTTCAAACTCAACTCCTTCTATTACGGTGAGTCAGGGTATGCTTTCCTGTTTTCTACCCCAAATTGAGGTTTCACTTATAGATAGATCGTGGGCCTAAAAAGTAGATAAACCCCAGCAATTAAATTATTTTATTTGCTCCCTTTTGGTCTATTAAATAAATCATTGAAAGTGATTTGTTATATCTGTATCCCTGTAGCAGCTTCAAAAAAGAGCACCCAAAGCCTATTGAAGAATCGGCTCGGGTGAGGACATTGCTGGATCCCTGGACAGGTAAGTGTCCCTATTAAAAGTCAGCAGCTACAGTATTTGTAGCTACTGACTTCTAATTTGTTGTGGGGACACTGTAGCTCCTCTTTAAAGTTGTTGTAAACCCTATAAAAAAAAAACTCTGCAAGACAAAAGCATAATGAGCTAGTATGCATAGCATACTAGCTCATTATGAATTACTTACCTCACATCGAAGCTCCCGCAGCGGTCCTCGTACCCCCCTCACTCCCGGGGGTTACTTCCGGGTATCGCGGCTCCGGCGCTGTGATTGGCCGGAGCCGTGATGATATCACTCCCGCGCATGCGTGTAGGAGCCTCCGGTAATGGCACACTGACATACGTGCCATTGCTTCAGTTTGCTTTAGTGCGCATGTGCCGATGACATCGGCACATGCAGGGGACAGGGGATATCTCCTAAACCGTGCAGGTTTAGGAGATATCCTTGGTAGCTACAGGTAAGCCTTATTATAGGCTTACCTGTAGCATAAAGTGGTTGTAAAGGGTTTACAACCACTTTAAAGAACAGGTCATAACAAGGTGCTGGATATAAATTTTTACTTGATTATAAAAGGTGAACATAGTCATGACTTTGATGATATTGAGCTGCCAAGCCAGTCTAAAGCACCTGCTATCATTATCTACACCCCAGTTCCTATGTTTTCTTTCATAGAACATGGAAACAAGGCTACGCGTCTCAACTATGCACAAAAACATAGGAACTGGGGTGCAGAAAAATGGCTCTGGACTGATGAGTCAAAATTTGATCCCCTTTAAGAGAGGTGCATGACATCGATGTTCGGGAGGCCGATGACTGGTGGTTAATTTGCTAGATTTAACCACATAGAAGCACACGCAGATCCAAGCCGGTTTACATACACTATTCACAGGTCAACAATGGGGCTAATTCATTCCCCTATTCACATATTTTACCAGGAGCTTTGTCATTACTTTTTGGTATGTCCTTATTTGGGTTTAATTACACATTCACACCCTCATGTAGTCCCCTCAAGGGAACACTTAGAGATATTATCACATCTTCACATCTTCACTAATCAATCTTTAGTTTTGACACATTCCCTACAGGATACTATGCACATCATGTGCACACATACTACACTGGATCATGCTATGACCACCCTGCCGTCCTTTGGATGCTCTCCTCAGTCCCTGGAGGATCTCCCCGTCTCAACCCCGGGGGAGACACAATACCCAATATCCCCACTTTCCTGTGCAGATATCGGACCTAGCCCTGAGGCTATGCAGTAAGTCATCTACTTGTCCCCATTTTGTTGGGATATATATCTCTCTACACCCCCTTCCTTAGAAGGAATTTTTTAATAATTAATATCTATTTCCCCTTTCTAGTATATTACATCATTACACTCCTGATAAATGGCTATAATGCCAAGAAACGCATATCTTAGTCTAAGTCATGTGACTACCTATTTATTTGATACAATGTCCTTTTCAAGAATCTGGTATGAATTTAGTCTGCAACAATAAATCATGTACTGTAATTTTCATTTTTGTATTGATCTTGTTCCTAATTTGACATGGCGGGCCTCACTCAAAGTCCCACAATTTCTCCTTTTCTATAAACCCATATAGGGATGGAGGTCCGCCATGTGTAATAAGCGAGTGTGCCAGGTCACATCCAATTCACTGTATGATAAACCCTATGTGAGACATGTGTGATTGGGTTAACATATACACCTCAATAAACCCCATAATATTATAAATGTCAAAAGTTAATAGTTCTTTATTTTTTTGGACAGGAGAACGCGTTCTTTCTTTTGCTGCCTGCGTGGGGAATGCAGAATTGGTCCGATTATTACTACAACATGGAGCCGATGCAGAGGCCAAAGATTCCCATGGTTCAGTTTATTACTCTGCTGCACAAATTATTTTATTCTGTAACTGCTTATATGTCTTTCTGTTCTTGGATCCTTAACCACTCGAGTCTCATGGGCTGTTCTAAAATCGCACCAGAAATCAGCAGTTCTCTCTGGTCCCAACTGGGGCATAGGCTAGCACCGCTGGCTGTCAGTGAGTCTAACACTATTCTCAAGAGGTGAAACAATCAGCTCCTGGGATTCTGATCTTGCTACACGGTACTCAATTGGAATGCTTGTAGCAGATCAGCGTATATTCTCTGATTGAAGGAGGTGGAGAGGTGAGATGACAATGTCATGATCTCCACCTGATCCAATCAGAAAAGGCTTTGTATTCATTGAAAAAATGCAAAGTGTTCTTTGAATGGCACCCATGATACATGAGTGACTTCCTGTATGGCAGCAGGGCAGCTGCTCAGCATGAGACCTGGAATCCTGTGGTGATCACGGTAGTAGCACTGCCTACTACAATGATTTCCAGCTTCCACAGGAACCGGCTAGGTATTGATCATGCATACTTACATTGGTCCAAGCTGGACCAATGTAATGACGCAAAAACAGCTAAACCCCTTTAGAAGCCGCTGAGTATTTTGGGTACCTTGTTCACTACTAACCCCTGAGCAGAGTATTGCCCCTGATGACACCACTAAAATACCTTGGCCAGGTGACTCCCTGGCTTCACACAAAGGATAAACACGTACACACAGGTGAGATAAATGTTTAACTTGTGTCACAGAAATGGCAAAACAGGCAAAAGAGAACACTTGGCTGAGTCTTTCAAATGGCAAAACCCCAAAGGAAAAGGCAATATAACACAATACAGTACAACTTTAAGCCACTCCCACCCATCCTGCAGTACTGAAGATTTAAATGTGAGCTCCCAAAGCGAGAAATTTTCCCCAAGTAAGCAATTAGGATGAGAAAGAGTCATGATTTAACTCTCAGAAACTTAGGCAAGTAAGTTCTTGGTTAGATACCCCAAGCAAATGGCAAAACACCAAACGAAGAGGCAATATAACACAATACAGTACAAATTTAAGCCACTCCCACCCATCCTGCAGGACTGAAGATTTGAATGTCAGCTCCCAAACCGAGAAATTTTCCCCAAGTAGGCAATTAGGATGAGAAAGAGTCAGGAGTTAACTCTCAGGAATTTAGACAAGTAAATTCTTGGTAGATACCCCAAGCCTTTGAAGAACTCTTCTGCCGGCTAGTTGAGGCCCTTGCGCTGGTGCACAGTAGAGATGTAGTCTCTTTGAAGAAAACTTAGTTGCCCGAAGGATAGTAAAATGGCAACAGAGTTCCCCTTTAATAAACACTGCTAGGGCTAAGTTTCACTTTAAGGATTTCAGATTAAAGTAAAGTATCACTTTAAGGATGTCTGATTAAGTATCACTTAAAGGATGTCTGATTACGTATTGCTTTAAGGATGTCAAATGGTCACAGAAATGGCTTTGAAAAGAAGGGGAAACAAGATTCGGCTGGAGTATGTCCCTACATGGAAACCAACTAATTTCTTTCATGAATGGCGTGTTTATGGAATTCCTGCCTCCCAGGGAAGCAAAGAACTGAATCCTGGTATCCCGCAGGCAGTGTTAATTAAGGCAGTAAGGAGGTTAGCCTGCAGCACTGGATGGGTTATAGTGTCTGTGCCTAAAGATATAGACTCTAGCAACTGGATGCAAACAACAGGCTTGAAGACTATGGCAGCATTGTGTGGGTTAAGAATCATTTCACCCAGTTCCACAGCACAGCAGAGTGAAGCGATGACCTTCCATGGGAAGTGGGCTCCCTTTGTATTCTGTAATGGCTGTGAAGGTGGCGATGACCCGGTCCATCTGCCTGCAGGTTCCGCTACCTGCCTTCTCAGGATGATCAGCTTCTCTGGTGGCTTTTGTAACTTCCCGACTCGGCCCAATGCGGCCTGGGTCACAGTGGATCCACTCTGCTCTCTCTCTCACATATGGCCTCCAACACAGTCTCCCCAACTCCTTCCCTTTTAAAGTGCTCCCACCCCTTTGCCAGTCCTCAGGGGTTGGTGTAGTTCAGCTCCAGCTGATCTGAATACAAAAAAACTGATTGCAGCATACAAGTTCCAGAGTCCCCAACATTTCTGTAGGAGCTGTTTGATAACTACGTTTCGGGACACTGCCATCTTGTGGCGAAAAAATTGTTCTGCATAACAGTAACTGCACAAAACCTGGAAGGGATTCATCTTTTATTACTGTTAGCCAGGTGTGTAGATAATGGGAGGATAGAGGGGTCCAAACACCCCCAGAGTGCCCACAGCTCACTTGCTCTGACAGTTGCAGAAAACTATTTTCCTGTAGTTGTCCGAGGCTGACCGCCCCAGGAAAAAAACATTATCTATGGCCCTGCTATCAGCAAGGGCCATTGCTAAGTACCAGCTGCCAACTGCTGATGTTTAAAACTTTTGTACACTAGCGTTAGCCCTCTAAAGTGCAATCTACGGTGGTCATTCAGCTGGAAAAAAAAGGAGTAAGTGTCTCCATGGCCATGTGAAAAGCAATCCACCGGGTATCACTTTTCACGAGAGAGGTAAAGAATGGCTCCCATAAGAAAAAGGCCTAATGTTCCTAAAAGTGTTATGTAAATGCAACACAGTACAACTATTAAGCCACACCCAGTTTTTGTGAATGCTACCTTTTTCTTTTTGTCACCCTATCAACTGCTCTCCCAGGTTGATATCGCTGTTACAATAAATTAATAGTTTATCTTCCCTGGACAGCTGGGAAATGATCCACTGCCATGTAACCTTTCACTTTGTTATCCAAGGAAGACCCTTTTTTTTTTGCTTTTTTTTTTTGCTTTTCTTTCTACATACAGTACATGTGAAACTTAAACATTTATTATTTAAAGAGTAACTCCACTTTTGTTGAGAAAAAAACATTGTCCTCTTGGGGATCTATGTACATTTCAATGATTATAACAACCTTTGTTGCAGATTCCTACCTTTTGTTATTCTGAAGAAATCACTGTTTGTTCCTCTGTGGTCCTGTGCTGGACCTAAATGAAAATGTCAAAATTTGGCCCAAAGTGTCGATATTTTGTGTGGCCACCATTATTTTCCAGCCCTGCCTTAACCCTCTTGGGCATGGAGTTCACCAGAGCTTCACAGGTTGTCACTGGAGTCCTCTTCCACTCCTCCATTATGACATCACGGAGCTGGTGGATGTTAGAGACCTTGTGTTCCTCCACCTTCCGTTTGAGGATGCCCCACAGATGCTCAATAGGGTTTAGGTCTGGAGACATGCTTGGCCAGTCCATCACCTTTACCATCAGCTTTTTAGCAAGGCAGTGGTCGTCTTGGAGGTGTGTTTGGGGTAATTTTATTTTTGAAATACTGCCCTGCAGTCCAGTCTCAGAAGGGAGGGTGATCATGCTCTGCTTCAGTATGTCACAGTACATGTTGGCATTCATGGTTCCCTCAATGAACTGTAGCTCCCCAGTGTCGGCAGCACTCATGCAGCCCCAGACCATGACACTCCCACCACCCTGCTTGACTGTAGGCAAGACACACTTGTCTTTGTACTCCTCACCTGGTTGCCGCCACACACGCTTGACATCATCTGAACCAAAAAACGTTATCTTGGCTTCATCAGACCACAGGACATGATTCCAGTAATCCATGTCCTTTGTCTGCTTGTCTTCAGCAAACTGTTTGCGGGCTTTCTTGTGCATCATTTAGAAGAGGCTTCCTTCTGGGACAACATCCGTGCAGACCAATTTGAAGCAGTGTGTGGCGTATGGTCTGAGCACTGACAGGCTGACCTCCCACCCCTTCAACCTCTGCAGTAGGGATGAGCTTCGAGTTCGAGTCGAACTCATGTTCGACTTCGAACATTGCCTGTTCGCCCGTTCGCCGAACAGCGAACAAATTGGGGTGTTCGCGGCAAATTCGAAAAGTCTATGGGAGAAATCTAAAGTGCTAATTATAAAGGCTTATATGCAAGTTATTGTCATAAAAAGTGTTTGGGGACCCGGGCCCTGCCCCAGGGGACATGTATCAATGCAAAAAAAAGTTTTAAAAACTGTCATTTTTTCGGGAGCAGTGATTTTAATAATGCTTAATGTGAAACAATCAAAATGAGAAATATTCCTTAAAATTTTGTACCTAGGGGGTGTGTATGATATGCATGTAAAGTGGCGCATGTTTCCCGTGCTTAGAACTGTCCCTGCATAAAATGTCATTTTTTGAAGGAAAAAAAGTCATTTAAAACTCACTCGTGGGTGAATTGTTTAATGAATTGTCGGCTCCCGGCAATACATACAAAAGTCATTGATACAAAAAAAAAAGCGTGGGGGTCCCCCAGAATTCAATTACCAGGCCCTTCAGGTCTGGTATAGATATTAAGGGGAACCCCGCCGCAAATTAAAAAAAAATGCGTGCGGTTCCCCCAAATATCCATACCAGGCCCTTCAGATCTGGCATGGATTTTAAGGGGAACTCCACCCCAAATTAAAAAAAAATGACGTGGAGTCCCCCCAAAAATCCATACCAGACCCTTATCCGAGCACGCAACCTGGCAGGCCGCAGGAAAAGAGGGGAGGACGAGAGAGCGCCCCCCCTCTCCTGAATTGTACCTTTTTTTTTTATCAATGACTTTTGTATGTATTGCCGGGAGCCGACAATTCATTAATAGCGTGTGAGTGAGTTTTAAATTACTTTTTTTCCTTCAAAAATGACATTTCATGCAGGGACAGTTCTAAGCACGGGAAACATGCGCATGTGCACTCAACTTCTTTGGTCCACCATGGCAAGGTCTGTTCTGAGGGGAACCTGTTCTGTTAAACCGCTTTATGGTCTTGGTCACTGTGCTGCGGCTCAGTTTCAGGGTCTTGGCAATCTTCTTATAGCCTAGGCCATCTTTATGTAGAGAGCAAAATAAAAACATTTCAGATCCTCAGAGTTCTTTGCCATGAGGTGCCATGTTGAACTTCCAGTGACCAGTATGAGAGAGTGAGAGCGATAACATCAAATTTAACACACCTGCTCCCCATTCACACCTGAAACCTTGTAACACTAACGAGTCACATGACACCAGGGAGGGAAAATGGCTAATTGGGCCCAATTTGGACATTTTCACTTAGGGGTGTACTCACTTTGGTTGCCAGCGGTTTAGACATTAATGGCTGTGTGTTGAGTTATTTTGAAAGGACAGAAAATTTACATTGTTATACAAGATGTACACTCACTACTTTACATTGTAGCAAAGTGTAATTACTGCATTTTTATAGCACTGGTCGCTGTAAAAATGACAATGGTCCCAAAATGGTGTCAAAAGTGTCCGATGTGTCCGCCTTAATGTCGCAGTCACAATAAAAATCGCTGATCGCCGCCATTACTAGTAAAAAAAAAATTATTAATAAAAATGCAATAAAACTATGCCCTATTTTGTAGACGCTAAAACTTTTGCGCAAACCAATCAATAAACGCTTATTGCGATTTTTTTTACCAAAAATATGTAGAAAAATACGTATCGGACTAAACTGAGGAAAAAATATAAAAAAAAAAAAAAAAAAATTGGGATATTATTATAGCAAAAAATAAAAAATATTGTGTTTTTTTCAAAATTGTCGCTCTTTTTTTGTTTATAGCGCAAAAAATAAAAACCGTAGAGGTGATCAAATACCACCATAAGAAAGCTCTATTTGTGGGAAAAAAAGGACGTCAATTTTGTTTGGGAGTCACGTCGCACGACCGCGCAATTGTCAATCAAATCGTGACAGTGCTGAAAGCTGAAATTTGGCCTGGGCAGGAAGGGGGTTTAAGTGCCCAGTAAGCAAGTAGTTAATCTCAGTATAAATACAGCTGTTCTGTGAAGCCCTCATAGGTTTGTTAGAGAACCACAGTGAACAAACAGTATCATGAAGGCCAAAGAACACACATCAGACAGATCAGGGATAAAGTTGTGGATATGTTTAAAGCAGGGTTAGGTTATAAAATAATATCCCAAGCTTTGAACTCTCACGAACGACTATTCAACCCATCATCCAAAAATGTAAAGAGTAGGCTGTCCACCTAAACTGACAGGCCGGGCAAGGAGAGCATTAATCAGAGAAGCAGCCAAGAGGCCCATGGTAACTCTGGAGGAGCTGCAGAGATCCACAGCTCAGGTGGGAGAATCTGTCCACAGGACAACTATTAGTCGTGCACTCCACAAATCCGGCCTTTATGGAAGAGTGGCAAGAAGAAAGCCACTGATTGCAGTTTGCGAGGAGCCATGTGGAAGACAGAGCAAACACGTGGAAGAAGGTGCTTTGGTTAGATGAGACCAACATTTTACTTTTTGGCTTAAAAGAAAAACGCTATGTGTGATGGAAAACTAACACTGGACATCACCCTGAACACCCCATCCCCACCGTGAAACATGGGGGTGGCAGCATCATGTTGTGGGGATGTTTTTCTTCAGCAGGGACAGGGAAGCTGGTCAGAGTTGATGGGAAGATGGATGTAGCCAAATACAGGGCAATGTTAGAAAAATAATTTTTTCATCAGATATTCCGACCTTGTGTATGCCCCATCTGACTTTTTCCATCGGAAATTTAGAGGAATTTCCGATGTGATTTTGGCCGGTCAAAAGTCCGACCATGTGTACGGGGCATTAGAGTATGCAAAAGACTTGAGACTGGGGTGGAATTTCACATTCCAGCAGAACAACAACCCTAAACATACAGCTAGAGCTGCAACTGAATGGTTTAAATCAAAGCATATTCATGTGTTAGAATGGCCTAGTCGAAGTCCAGACCTAAATCCAATTGAGAATCTGTGGAAAGACTTGAACATTGCTGTTTACAGATGCTCTCCATCCAATCTGACAGAGCTTGAGCTATTTTGCAAAGAAGAATGGGCAAAAATGTTACCCTGTAGATGTGCAAAGCTGGTAGAGACATCCCTAAAAAGACTTGCAGCTGTAATTGCAGCAAAAGGTGGTTCTACAAAGTACTGACTCAGGGGGGCTGAATACAAATGCACGCCACACTTTTCACATATTTATTTTAAAAAAATTGTGAAAGCCATTTATAATTTTCCTTCCACTTCACAATTATGTGCCACTGTGTGTTTGTCTATCACATAAAGTCCTAACAGCAGTATAACCTGACTGTTACTGAATTCCTGGATCCCTTTATAAGGGACTTGATAAAAATATTTTATGGTAAGTACAAAAATCGCATTTTCATAATTTTGGATAGAACCCTGCCCTGTTTTTATTGCTATGTGGTGTCCTGTTATTCCTCTCATTTGCTCATTTGAGCGAGTTTGGGGTGGAGAAACCTATCTGACCTCCACTTGATAGAACACCTTTGGGATGAATTAGAATGGAGACAGCGAGCCAGGCATTCTTGTCCAACATCAGTGCCTAACCTCACAAATGCACTTCTGGAAGAATGGTCAAACTTTCCCATAGACACACTCCTAAACCCTGTGGACGGCCTTCCCAGAAGAGTTGAAGCTGTTATAGCTGCAAAGGGTGGGCCAACTCAATATTGAACCCTACAGACTAAGACTGGGATACCATTAAAGTTCATGTGCGTGTAAAGGCAGGTGTCCCAATACTTATGAGACGATACAGTAGTGTGTATGTATATATATGTATATATGTATATATATATATATATATATATATATTGTGAGGGGGTTAACTCGGCAGCGGGTGTGTGTGACCCCCTGGATGGGTTCACCACACAAAACAGGCACAGCAGACAGAGTTTGTAGTTGCAAAAACGAAAGGTGCGGTTTATTCAAACTATTTACAAGGGAAAAACAGCAAAACAAAAAGAAACATGAAAAGAAATCCTGGTCAACTTGACCGCTCACTACACACGTTGGTGTCCCTAACTAACAACTGGGTACAGCCTTGTGCTGTCCCAGTCCCTAGCTCCCTGCTTTTTGAAGTTCTTACAATAACCACACAGCTTTTGGCTCACCGCACAGAGATCACACTCCCCAGACTATCCACACAGATCTGGTTCCAGGTTGGAGCATCTCCCTTAGCATGCTGGGAGTTCTTGTAGAGGCCTCAATGAGCCACTTGATTCAGCTGGGCTCATTAACTCTTCCCCTGCAAGACTCCCAGCACTCCCCCTAGTGGTATAAATCGGCATAAAGCCTGAATCTAGGACATATATACCTTCCATCCTGGATGCAACCTGGTGACTTTACCTGCCTGCTGTCACATACCCCACCCCCTCTTGTTTTAACCTTGGGGTTGGAACACAAGCAATCAGGCATGCATGTACTCGAGACAAAGCATCCACATTCCCCATTTGAACGCCAGGGCGATGCTTTACTGTAAAGTTGAATTCCTGTAGGGCCAGGAACCACCTATTCACTCTTCTATTTGTCTCTTTGTTTTGAGCCATCCACTTTAAAGGAGCGTGATCAGTAATCATGTCAAAGTGCCTACCTAGCAGATAGTACTGAAGGGAATCTAGAGCCCACTTCACCGCTAAACACTCCTTCTCAATCGTGGCGTAATTTACCTCATGGGACTTCAATTTCCTGCTGAGGTAAATGACTGGGTGCTCTTCCCCGTTCCAGACCTGGGACAATACTGCTCCTAACCCAACGTCTGATGCATCACTTTGTACGACAAAGTCCCTAGAGAAGTCTGGTGAGTACAACACTGGCTGGCTACATAAGGATTTTTTTAAGAATTGGCAGCCTCTGGGGTCCATTTAACCATGATCGACTCTTTCCCTTTTGTCAGGTTGGTTAGGGGCACAGCCTGAGAAGCAAAGTGGGGAATGAATCGCCGATAATAACCAGCGATTCCCAGAAAGGCTCGTACCTGCTTCTTGCTGTTGGGACGTGGCCAATTCTGAATGGCCTCGACTTTGTTGACTTGGGGTTTTATTACTCCCCTCCCAATGGTGTACCCAAGATATTTGGCCTCCTCCTGCCCAATGGTACATTTCTTGGGGTTGGCCGTAAACCCAGCTTCCCGGATAGAGTCTAGGACTGCTTGCACTTTTGGCAGATGTGAGGCCCAATCTGTGCTGTAGATAATTACATCATCCAGGTAAGCCGCGGCATACTTCTGATGGGGCCTTAGTATCTGGTCCATTTTCCACTGGAATGTGGCCGGCGCATTCTGTAACCCAAACGGCATTCTTTTATATTGGAACGCCCCGTCTGGGGTTACAAATGAGGTTTTCTCCTTGGCCGACTTGGCCAGGGGAATTTGCCAATACCCTTTTGTGAGATCAAGAGTTGTCATGTATCGGGCTGTTCCCAGCCGGTCGATCAACTCATCTATACGTGGCATGGGGTAGGTGTCAAATTTTGTAACTTTGTTCAGTTGTCGAAAATCGTTAAAAAATCGCCAGCTCCCATCTGGTTTAGGCACTAACACAATGGGACTTGACCAATCACTTTGGGACTCCTCTATCACCCCTAACTTAAGCATTTTCTGTACTTCCTCCCGTATTGCCTCCCGTCGGGCCTCTGGGATCCGATAGGGTTTTAGCTTCACCCTTTCACCGGGCAGGGTAATAATATCATGCTCTACACTAGACGTTTGTCCCAGCAGCTCAGAGAAAACCTCCTTGTTGCGAAGCACAAACTCCTTAACCTCCTGTTGTTGGGGGTTTGACAAGGTGACTGCTATTCCAACCTCAGGAATATCGCAATCAGAGTGAGCTGGTGACAAAGTTTCCGCGACTAGGGATTCCCTATCCCTCCAGGCTTTCAACAGATTAACGTGATAGATCTGTTCGGGCTTTCGCCTTCCTGGTTGTCTGACCTTGTAATTCACTTCGCTCACTTTTTCTATTATCTCATAGGGGCCTTGCCATTTGGCGAGGAATTTGCTTTCAACCGTAGGGACAAGTACCAATACCCTATCCCCCGGGGAAAAGGTACGGGTCCTGGCTCCACGGTTGTACACTCTCTGCTGTGCCAACTGCGCTTGGGCCAAATGTTCCTTTACGATTGGCATTACCTGTGCAATTCTATCTTGCATCAGGGCGACATGCTCAATCACACTCCTGTGGGGAGAACTCTCACTTTCCCAGGTTTCCTTGGCGATATCCAACAGCCCTCTGGGGTGTCTCCCATAAAGTAACTCAAAGGGTGAGAAACCCGTAGAGGATTGGGGTACCTCCCTAATAGCAAACATTAAATAGGGAATTAGACATTCCCAATCCTTTCCATCTCTATCCACCACTTTCTTTAACATTTGTTTTAGGGTTTTGTTGAATCTTTCAACCAACCCATCTGTTTGGGGGTGATACACAGATGTACGCAATTGTGTCACTTTGAACAACTTACACAGCTCTTTCATAACCCGGGACATAAAGGGTGTACCTTGGTCCGTAAGCAGTTCTTTACAAATACCCACACGGCTAAAAACAAGAGATAGCTCTTTGGCTATGGTTTTGGCCGAGGTATTTCGGAGAGGAATCGCTTCCGGATAACGGGTGGCATAGTCCATTATAACCAAGATGTACTGGTGCCCCCTAGCGGACTTCATTATCGGACGTACCAAATCCATTGCGATCCTCTCAAAGGGGACCTCAATGATGGGAAGAGGTACCAGCGGGTTACGGAAATGTGGCATCGGTGCCGACCTCTGACACACAGGGCAGGAGGAACAATAATTTTCTGTTTCCTTCATGACCCCAGGCCAATAGAACCTCTGCAATACTCTCTCTCGAGTTTTCTCTGTCCCCAGATGACCTCCAAGAATGTGCCCATGGGCCAACTCTAGCACCAACTTCCTGTAAGGTTTGGGCACCACAAGCTGCTCAATAGTTTCTTCTGCCCTTTTAGCCACCCGATACAGTAGGTCCTTTTCCACGGTGAAGTATGGGTAAGTGCAGGTCTCATCTGGGTTCACGAACTCGCCATCTATTTCTACTACGTTTTCCCGTGCCTTTATTAGGGTGGGGGTCTTTTAACTGTTCTGTGGCAAAATTTTCCTTGTGAACCTCGAGATCAGAAAACTCCACAGACGGCATGTTTTCGTCTGAGGATGTTGGCTCCTCCCCAGTTTCTCGAGTCTCCCCTGCCAATACTGACAAGGGAAATTCTGGAGAGTCCTCACCACTCTCAGAGGAATTCTGGCTATCACATTCCTGGTATATAGGGGCACCAGTGGGGGGCTCAGGACAATCCCATAGTTCCCAGAACTTTGGAAAATCCCTTCCCACAATGGCATCATGAGGCAAGTGAGACACTAGTCCCACCCGATGAGAGAGGGTACCTTTGGGGGTCTCAAAACACACTGTAGTCACCGGATACTCTCGGGTGTCCCCATGCACACAAATAACAGCTACCTTGTTATTCCCAGAGACCTCTGTAGTAACTAATTCAGCCTTTATCAGTGTCACCAGGCTACCTCAATCCAGCAACACAACAACATTTCTACCATTAATACACATTTTGCATAAATGTTTCTCAGTTCCCCGAATGGCAGTGCATGCGACTGTCGCAAACAGTGACTGACGTCTGTCCCTTAGAAAGTCACATCCACAACCGGGCAATTTGCTGCAATATGTCCCTCTTGTCGGCAGCGGTAACAAACAATCCTTCTTGCTGCCTCTTGAACCCCTGACTTCCCAGGCTGTTCTCGCCAAACCTTGGGTAGAACACCCACCCTATCACTCTCTCCACCCTCACCCCTTGGAATCATCTTACCCGCCACTGGGGATGGTCTGGTCTTAGGGTGGAAAGTCTGTGAGTCTCTGGAAGAGGCAGTCAGGTTCTCTGTAGCCAAGTACTTCTCTACTCGATCCACAAGATTAGTGGCCGTTTCTGAGTCTCCATGGCTTACCCACTTTTGGACGGCAGTAGGAAGAGCTCTCAAGAAACGATCCATCACAACACGTTCCACAATCTTTGGTGCGGACAAAGTCTCTGGCTGTAGCCACTTCCTGCTCAGGTGAATGAGATCATACATTTGAGACCTGGGGGGTTTTCCAAGCCGGAAAGTCCAGTTATGCACATGCTGAGCCCGGACAGCCAGGGTGACACCCAGCCGTGCCAATATTTCAGTTTTTAGCATCACATAGTCTTTTGCTTGGTCAGGCTCTAGGTCATAGTAAGCTTTCTGCGATTCACCAGTTAACAGAGGAGCCACCAGTCCAGCCCACTGCTCCTTAGGCCACTTTTCTCTTTCAGCAGTCCTTTCAAATGTGGTCAAAAACACCTCTGGATCATCCTCTCCAGTCATTTTTGTCAATAAACGACTTACCCCAAAGGACGCGGTATTAGTGGAACGACTTGCCTCACTGGTCTGCGGATGTTGCTGCATTAACGTTTCCAATTGTTGTAGTCTCTGCTCTTGCTTCTGTAACAGGTCTATGAAGCGGGCCTCAGATTGCTGCTGGGCTTGTTGCTGAGCTTGCTGCTGGGCTGCGAGGCTCTGTTGCAAAATTGCATTTGTCTGCTGCTGGGCTGCAAGGCTCTGTTGATAAGCTTGCTGCTGGGATGCGAAGCTCTGTTGTTGAGCTGCAAGGCTCTTTTGCAAACCTGCATTTGTCTGCTGCTGATTGGCATTTGCTAGAGCCAGCTGTTTCAGTATCTCCTCCATGCTGGCCTTAAAAAAAACTGCCACTGGTTCTCCACCAACTGTGAGATGGTTAACTCGGCAGCGGGTGTGTGTGACCCCCTGGATGGGTTCACCACACAAAACAGGCACAGCAGACAGAGTTTGTAGTTGCAAAAACGAAAGGTGCGGTTTATTCAAACTATTTACAAGGGAAAAAACAGCAAGACAAAAAGAAACATGAAAATAAATCCTGGTCAGCTTGACCGCTCACTACACACGTTGGTGTCCCTAACTAACAACTGGGTACAGCCTTGTGCTGTCCCAGTCCCTAGCTCCCTGCTTTTTGAAGTTCTTACAATAACCACACAGGCTTTGGCTCACCGCACAGAGATTACACTCCCCAGACTATCCACACAGATCTGGTTCCAGGTTGGAGCATCTCCCTTAGCATGCTGGGAGTTCTTGTAGAGGCCTCAATGAGCCACTTGATTCAGCTGGGCTCATTAACTCTTCCCCTGCAAGACTCCCAGCACTCCCCCTAGTGGTATAAATCGGCATAAAGCCTGAATCTAGGACATATATACCTTCCATCCTGGATGCAACCTGGTGACTTTACCTGCCTGCTGTCACAATATATATATATTTATGCCTGCTGGTGCTGTCCATCTTCCTAAACTTTATATATTTATAGCTCATAAATTTTGTACAGTTCTCTGATTTTGTTCTCCCCTCCTGCAGGAAACACCATCCTCCATATTCTGGCACTACAACCCAACAAAATGTCTGCCTGTCACATGTACAACCTCATCCTGGGCAATCACAAGGAGAAGTTTGGGCCTGGTTTAGAGGAGATCACCAACAATGATGGGCTAACCCCCCTAAAGATGGCGGCGGTAGAAGGTAACACTGTGGTATGTACACGGAAGGATCCTGCAGAGTGGAGATAATCATTGTTATTGTATTATGGGGTCACTTAGCAAAGGTTAAAATGGGTGAGTCCATGGTCATCGGTCAACAGCAAAGTATAACCCTGATGGGGAGACAAATGTAGAGCAAGGTTAGGGTTTTCTAGAACCTCTGTCATTAAAAAGACAGATTGAACCGGATTTATTCATACTACATAGGAGGCAGATAGAATCACTGAACATAAATATATAAATGGGCCACACAGCATGTTCAGTGGCGGCCTGTTTACACTTCACTGGATATGGAGATGCCATTTGTAGTCGGAAGAAAAGAGGTTACTGTCCCTCTGTGAGAAGAGAGCTTACTAATAAAAAGATCTAAAAATGATACAATATTGTTATTTTAAGAATTGATCTAATTGTCTGTGATTGCAAGCAAGGGTCCCAAGTATAAATATTGCTCAGCAGTGTCAGGACAAAGTTATCCAGTGTCCAGGTTGGTAGGGACAATGATGGGGCTAGGACAGGAGTGTGTAATGTGCTGTGCTGGAATGTTTGTGGAGTGAGCTGAAATAGTACCAATAGTTGTGGTTTTAGCAAACTGAAGAGTCAGAGGTATTACTGGAAGGAAAAATGTCCCTGCGTTCATGGGGTCACTGAATGGAAAAAGGTCCCTTCATTGGTGGTGTCACTGAAAGGGAAAAAAGTCCCTGCATCAGAGATGTCACTAGAAGGAAAAATGTCCCTGCATCGGAGGGGGCACTGGAAGGAAAAAAGTTCCTGCTTCTTTGGTGTCGCTGAAAGGAAAAAATGTCCCTGCATTGTTGGTGTCAGTAGAAGGAAAATTGTCACTGCAGTGGTGGTGTCAATGGAAGGAAAAATGTCCCTGCATAGGTTGTGTCACACTGGAAGAAAAAATGACGATACGACTGTAGTGTCACTGGAAGGAAACACATTCCTGTATTCAAGGAGTCAATCTAAGGAGGACTGCTTTGGCATCTGGGGCAGTCTGCCTTCCCTCCCCAGCAGTGTCACGCTGAAATGGAAGTACAGAATGTCCTCATCCATCCACAGAGGGCTGCTATTTGAGGAAGGAGCAGAATCCTCCATCCAGCAGCTATCAGGCCCTGCTCTTTCTGACAAGAGTGATGCTGTACTCCCCTCCCTCTCAGCAGAAAAAGAAAGGAGTGGCTGAAGCGCCCAGTGTGTCCCCCTCCTGTCAACACTGCACCCGGGGCACATGCCCTTAATCCCCCCCCCCTGTCCTGATCCTGCCACTCGATACAGTTATAAATAACCTTCTTTCAGTCTTAGAAAAACCCTGTGCTTTGACTATAGTAAGGTTAAGTGTGATTGGTTGGCATGAGTGACTTCATTTTGAACATTTAGTGCCTTTTGCATTGCTTTATTGAATTACTTAAAATTGGTCTCCCTAGATGTTCCAGCACATTGTACAGAACAGGAGACAACTGCAGTGGACATTTGGTCAGATTAGTTGCTATCTTTATGACCTGATGGAGATCGATGTATGGGGGGATACCAAGTCTGTACTGGATCTGGTGGTCTCTGCAAAAAAAAGAGAGGTGTGTATGGAAAGGTTTGTGCATTTATGGGCGACCCCATTCTGGAAGGGGTTCTAGTCTTCCCCTACTTTACTAAAGGAAAGTATTTTTATTTCTGTCTTTGTTGCTTTTGGAGAGTTCCCCTCACTTCCTGTCAGGTAAAAGTTGTCAGCAGGACAGCAAATGAGAGGAATACCAGGGCACCACATAGCAATAAAAACAGGGCAGGGTTATATCCAAAATTAGGAAAATGTGATTTTTGTACTTACAATAAAATCATTTTATCAAGTCTCTTATAAAGGGATCCAGGATTATAGCAACAATCAGATTATACTGCTGTTGGGACACTGGCAAAAAAAATAAAAAGTTGTAAGCCGTCATCCCTTTAAACCCGAACACATTTGAATTACACAGGTTCTGAAGCTAATTTAATTCAAAAAAGACACTGAGTGAGTTTAATTACCACCTTAATCAGCCACACAACCTGTGTAATTAATATGTGTTCAGGTTTAAAGGGATGAGGTGGCAACCCTAAAGCCATCCCATACAGACTTTGTCCCTCAATAGACTCAAAGAAAGGGATCTCACGGAAGGAGCAAACATTTTCACCATCATCTATTGAAGTCCATTCGGTAACAGTAGGGATATTTAAAAGCAGTCCAACTGATAGCCACAGAGAAGTCCAAAATAAATTTGTGAACCAGCTACAGAGGAATTTGAATCAGTGTCTGAATCAAAGCTAGATGAATCCCCTAGACAGGGTAACTGCCACAACCTGGTGGAGAGCACTGAGGATCCACCTGGTGCTGCAGACCAGAACACAGAAAAAACATCCCCATGGGTTAGGCTTTCATATTAGAGAACAATAGGCATAAGCCAGTGAAAGAATGGAGGGCCAGCCTTCAATTCCACAAAAAAATTAAAACAGGGGGGGGGGGGGGGATGCTACATGAACAGGAGAAAACTAGACCAAGACTAGAAGTGGTCAACGTTAGCAATTTACTGGGCAAAGTCCCAGAAAAAACATGTCCTTAGAAGCAAGTTGGGTGGACAACAAGCAAGTCCAAAAGAGAAGACCAACTAGAATACCCTCCTAGCATTGTCCCCCCTTCTTGTGGGGACCTCAGTCATTTTTAACCTATCCTTCTGTGTATGTATATAAGCCTGGACTTAGTGCAAGACATCCAGACGGTCTCTTTGGACCAAGAAGTCCCAGTGCCACCCATCAGTCTTTGGCATGGGTTGGGGTGGTTCCTTTTGACCCACCCAGGAAGTGCTACTCTGGCACATGAGCACCAGAACAGAAGGATGAATAGGAAACCTACCATCCGAAGGGTGTTCCTGGTGTGTGACAGGCAACATCTGCCTAACTGTGATCCAACATATGACTCCAAGAATCATCCAACCTGCTTCAGAGCAGCACTATAGCCTTTTCCAAGGAGCGAAGGTCAGGAATCTTTGCCACAAGCATAGTAACCTGACTGGGGACAGGAATGAGAAAAAAATCTAAAGGAACTTCCTCAAAAGGCTGCTATTTAGCCACAGAGGTAGAACATATTACCTGGTGTTTGAGTCCTACAAGGGCCTTTGGACGTATGCTATCTTCCATAGGGGATGTCTGTAGCAAGGTTTCAGCAAATTCTGCGTGGTAGTCTAGGTAAGTACATGATCATAGATCAATGAATATTTTTGCCTGGCAGCAACAGAAGGACACCAAGTGCTGAAAACCCACTCTTCAAAGTGGAGATGCCCAGTTAAGGGGATCAAATGGATAATGCTTTGTCTCTAGTAGCGACAGTGCTGTCAAGAGTGGCACACTCAGCGTTATCCAGTATAGGGACCACGTCACTTGACCTGTTTGAAACAACCGCTTGTAAATCTGTGTAATTTGCAGGTGGCTCAAAAATAACCTCTCCAATGGTAGACTGATGGGACATTGAATCTGATCCGGTAACAGTGCTTTAGTTAAACCAGCCTTACTCACTAACCCAGAAAGCACTCTGCGGTTAGCCAACACAGTACACTTAGTCTAGAAAGCCCCATCATGCAGAGCCCAGTGCCCAAAGGATTCATGTGCAGACTAACTCGCACATCCAGTGCTGAATGGACCGGGCCCAAAAACTGTTACTAAAGATATGCCAATCCAGATAGCTGCTATGTAGAGACCAGCTTAAGCAGCAACAAGGCCTCTTTATTAGGGTCACTGAAGAGAGAAAAAAATATATAAGCAGTGTATCCCAGAACTTTCATTGAAGTTGTCAAGAAAAAACTGCACAAAAAGAAATAGCAAAATTATGTAGAGTTTTGTTCAGAGGAGATGAAGAAAGGATGACCAACCTACTAGTACACTAGCAAAAAACTGAGGCAGGCTGGGTGGAGAAGGTTTAATATGGGGGCTGGTCTACAACTTTCACAGTTTTCCAGAGTCCTAACCCCCTGTAAGCAGCAGTATAATCACACTATTATTGAACTGTTGTGTCCCTTGAAGAACGATGGAGAAAGACACTGTTATCCTTACATACACTTTAGCTCTATCCCTCCTCCTATTCTTATCTCTTAACCTAAGCTTTACAATTGTCTTTTGTCTTTACAATCTTTTGTGTTTACAAAGTTTGTCTTTACAATTGCATTGATATCAAATACATTTCTCATTGTCTCCGTTGCTGATTTATGTGAACATGAGAGTCACGATTTCAGGTCTTATTGATTAAATACTTCATCTTTTCTTAGGCACATCGGATTTTGGACCTCTCCCCAGTCCAGGAATTGGTCAACAGAAAATGGCAGAGGTTTGGTCGGCCATATTTCTGGACATTGGCCTTAATCTACGTCCTTTACATGATCATTGTCTCTCTTGCCTGTGCCAACCGACCCCTTAAACCAAGAATGGAGAACGCAACTAATCAAAGGGATATCACCTTACTGGTCCAAAAATCTCTAAATGTAATATTTTTAACCACTTTTCTATTGGGGGATTTTAAAATATTTTTTTTACATGCTTATCAAAATATGCATTTTTGCTAGAACTTACTTTAAACTCCCAAACAATAATATATTTGAGGCTGTTCTGTGCAAACCCATTACACAGCAGGTAAATATAACATGTTTGTTATTTAAAAAAAAAAGAAACCTTTAGAATGACTTTGAAGTTAAAAAAGTTCTACTTGAAAGCTACACAATATTTCCTTGGTCTTCCAGTTTGAGTAACTCTGGAAGTCATTAACCCAGAAGACTGAGGGCATTCTGTGGTAGAAATAAATGAGTCACTGCTTTGGACTAGGCATGTGCAGAACGAAAAAATGTGTTTTGTTTCGTTTTAATTAGTTATTTATATAAATTAATTTAGTTAAATTTGTTTAATCCGTTTAATTCGTTTTCGGAATTCGTGTTGTTTATTCGTATTCAAATCGATTTGAATTTTCGAATTTGAATTTTGATCGATTCTAAAAGTTTTCAAATCAATTTAGAAAAGTTTTCGAATTAAAATAGTTTTCAAATTTGAAAAGTTTTAGAATTCAAATACTTTTCGAATTCTAATAGTTTTCCAATTTCCAAAGAAAATTATTCTATGTGAAATTCGAATTTCGGAAAATGGTTATATTCTTTCTATTCTGTTGTTTTTTTCTTTGCTATTCTGTTGTTTTCTATTCTATTCTAATCTATTCTTTTCTATTCTATTCAAATTTGAATTGATTCTATTAGAATTTTGGGAAATGGTTGTAGTCTTTCTATTCTATTCTATTGTTTTTTTAATTATATTATTTCCTATTCCATTATAGTCTGTTCTATTCTATTCTTTTTATTACATTCTTTTCTATTTTATTCTTTTCTTACGTATTCACAATCAAATTTATTCAATTTGAAATTTAAATTTCAGAAGATGGTTATATTCTGTTATTCTATTCTATTCTATTTGTTTCTATCATATTCTAGTCTATTCTTTTATTTTCTGTTATATTCTTTTCTATTCTATTATTTTTTTTCCTATTCTATGCCTTAATTTTCTATTCTATTTGATTCTCTTTGGAAATTGAAAAGTAATCAAAAAGTATTCGAATTTAGTCCCATTTTTTTTTCCGTTATTTCAGATTTGTTTAAATTCGTGTAGCGGGTATTTGAATTTATGGGAAGCATCTGGGTGGTAGTGTAACCCAGATGCACTGATTGCTAGGGAATCTGAGACCCTTTTTATGGTTCTCGGAGGATTCTGGTGGTGTGAGGTTCCCTGCAGCCTACAGGTGGCGTTGTTGCCTGGGGCCGGGGTTGAACTCACACCGCAAGACTGTGCCTTTTTGTCCTCCCCTGGCGCTGGTACAGCGGGGCGGAGAACCCGCTGTGACGCAAAGGGAGAGGGGATTAAAGGGGCGGACGCCCTTACCACGGGGTTCAGAGTCTGGAGGACGTGGCCGCACCCAAGCACCTTCAGCTTGGGTGCTGGCGTTCCGGTGTTCCGGGCCCAGGTGCCCTTGACCTGGCCGGAGCGGGAGATGGAGTCCATCTCAGGCACCTTTAGCCTGGGGTGAGGTACAATGACGGATGCCTGGGGCTCGGTACCTTCGACGAGTTCCGCGAGGGTGGAGGAATCTGAAGGGACCCTAATTCCTTGGGTGCCCGTGTCTGAGTTCGTGAGGGCTGGTGAGCAGAACTTCTCTGGAAAGTCTGGCACAGCATTGCTGGTGACAGAGAGGCCTCCGGTACCTCCCTTGGGCGGATATCCTTCCCCTGACAGGGGTCGTGCTAGCAAAGGTAATTCATGTTCTATTTCACATAGTCAGTGGCAGTGACTATTCACCACTGGTGACACCACAGTGGTTAGCTATATCGGGAAGGATTGTGCCTCGACCTACTCCCATTCTGATGCAAAGGTCCCAACTTGACTGTGCTGTATGTTTATTCGCTGAGAAGAATAAAACTGTGTTGGACCTATTCAGTGTGTGGAACTCTGGTTACTAGGAGCAAAGGGGGAGTCAAGGACGAAGGACAGGACTTGACTCTAGGACACCTACACAAAGCCAGATCTTTCTGGCCTTCACCTCGTCCCTATGGAGGACATGGGCCGTGGTGTATCTCATCCCTCCCCCCGGTACTAACACCCCTAGACAAAGACAGACAAGCCGAGAATGAGAAGGGGTGAGAGGGGTGAGGCCGCTACATTCGGTACTATTGTAATTCGGAAACTTGGATGCCTCAGAATTTCCGAAAAACTAAATTTCAATTCGGAAAGAAATGAACTGCACATGGCTACTTTGGACCTCTTTCAGCAGTGTTTGCTGGGTAGTGTTAGCAATACTTCCAATTCAAGCCTGTTCTGTGGGAAAACTTGTTGCCCACATTGATTATTCACCATAATGTTTTCTTCTTCATCTCACCAGGAATCATACCTCACTTCTGAAGACCACCTACGTCTGGCAGGAGAGCTCATTAGTGTTATTGGAGCAATTGTACTTTTACTTCTCAAGGTAAACACAGAATTTAAAGTGCATGTCAAGCCAAACATTATTTTATTAGTTGGATAGAGTAGGGAAGTATAAGAACTCCTGTTGGGTTTTTACTGCTAACTGGGGCACCTTTAGAGAGATCTACCCTCACTTCCTGTCCTGCGGACAATGTTTTTACCAGACAGGGTCGGGCTAACATCTGTCTCTGTACTGGATTTTATCAAAGCCTTACCTGACCATTGGTGAGCAGTTGACTATGGAGGACGATGGTCAATTAGAGGTGTGGAAGGATCCTTGGTTTGGCTGATTTTAGAGTGTGGAACAAGGGCAATAAAAGGTTTGTGCCCTTTTCTGTGATCAGACTCGCCAAGCCTTTCCAGCTGTGCTGATGATCAATTCTAAGAATTACTTAGAATAGCTCATTATTGTTTTTGTTGAACAATATGTTTGACTTAGAAACAGACATCAAGCTTGTTTGAGAGGATACAATGGGAACAATGAACTATTGTATTTCAGTTAACAGATGTTTTTATTCTGTCTGTAACCTAGTCAAACAATACCTTGACTTTTTTGACATATATGACCTATGGCATGTATGACACAACAGTGCCATATAGAGGTTGAGTTGGAGAATGCTTCTCCCATTGAAACACAGTATTGCGAAAGGGACCACACCCATGTGGAAATTGTAAACCTTTTAAAATAAAAAGCCAACAACAGAGACTGAAAGAAAGACTCGATAATGATCTAACACTAAGGAAGGTCTGTACAGCCACAAGAATCTATACCTAAAGACACTTTTGCCTGATCTCCAGCAACTGCTTATAGATTAAGCCTGGGATTCTCGTTGCCAACGGAGATTATGAACCCACTCTTACCTGAGTTACAGTAAGTAACCTTTCCAGCATATTTCTACTGTTTACATGCCATAGTTTCTGTTTATTTGCTAGGAAGCAGATAGCATTTTGTTTGTTGGATATAAAAAGTCTACACACCCCTGTTAAAATGTCAGGCTTTTGTGATGTAAAAAAAAATAGACAAAGATAAATAATTTCAGAACTTTTTCCACCTTTAATGTGACCTATAAACTGTACAACTCAATTGAAAAACAAACTGAAATCTTTTAGGGGGGAAGTAAAAATAATAAAAAAAAAATAATGTGGTTGCATAAGTGTGCACACCCTCTTATAATATTGGGTATTTAGCTGTGTTCAGAATTAAGCAATCACATTCAAACTCATGTTAAATAGGAGTCAGTACACACCTGCCATCATTTAAAGTGCCTCTGACTAATCCCAAATAAAGTTCAGCTTTTCTAGTAGGTCTTTCCTGGCATTTTCTTAGTCGCATCCTACAGCAAAAGCCATGGTTGGCAGAGAGCTTCCAAAGCATCAGAGGATCTCATTGTTAAAAAGTATCAGTCAGGAGAAGGGTGCAAAAGAATTTCCAAGGCATTAGATATACCACAGAACACAGTGAAGACAATAAGGCACAACAGTGACATTATCAAGAACTGGACATCCCTCCAAAATGTATGAAAAGTCAAGAAGAAAACTGGTCAGGTAGGCTGCCAAGAGGCCTACAGCAACATTAAAGGAGCTGCAGGAATATCTGGCAAGTATTGGCTGTGTGGTACTTGTGGCAACAATCTCCCGTATTCTTCATATGTCTAGGCTATGGGGTAGAGTGGCAAGACAAAAGCCTTTTCTTATGAAGAAAAACATCCAAGCCCAGCTAAATTTTGCAAAGATACATCTGAAGTTTCCCAAAAGCATGTGGGAAAATGTGTTATGGTCTGATGGAACCAAGGTTGAACTTTTTGGCAATAATTCCAAAAGATATGTTTGGCACAAAAACAACACTGCACGTCACCAAAAGAACACCATACCCACTGTGAAGCATGGTGGTGGCAGCATAATGCGTTGGGACTGTTTTTCTTCACCTGGAAAAGGGGCTTTAGCCAAGGTAGAGGGAATTATGAACAGTTACAAATACCAGTCAATATTGGCACAAAACCTTCAGGCTGCTGCTAGAAAGCTGAACATGAAGAGGAACTTCATCTTTCAGCATGACAATGACCCAAAGCATGCATCCAAATCAACAAAGGGATGGCTTCACAAGAAGAAGATTAAAGTTTTGGAATGGCCCAGCCAGAGCCCAGACCTGAATCTGATTTAAAATCTGTGGGGTCATATGAAGAGGGCTGTCCACAGGAGATGACCTCGCAATCTGACAGCTTTGGAGTGTTTTTGCAAAGAAGAGTGGGCAAATATTGTCAAGTCAAGATGTGCCATGCTGATAGACTCATATACAAAAACACTGAGTGCTGTAATAAAATCAAAAGGTGCTTCAACACAGTACTCGTTTAACCACTTTAGCCCCAAAAGGATTTACCCACTTTCTGACCAGGCCATTTTTTGCGATACGGCACAGCGTCGCTTTAACTGACAATTGTGTGGTCGTGCAACGTTGCACCCAAATGAAATTGATGTAATTTTTTCCCCACAAATAGAGCTTTACTTTGGTGGTATTTGATCACCTCTGTGTTTTTATTTTTTGCGCTATTTTGAAAAAATGTAATAAAATGTTTTACTTTTTGCTATAATAAATATCAAAAAAACGAATAAAATAAAAAATTCTTCCTCGGTTTAGGCCAAAATGTATTCTTGTACATATTTTTGGTTAAACAAATCCCAATTAGCGTATATTGATTGGTTTGCGCAAAAGTTATCGTGTCTACAAAATAGGGGATAGATTTATGGCATTTTTATTTTTATTTTTTTACTGATAATGGCGGCAATCTGCGATTTTTAGCGGGACTGCGACATTGTGACGGACAGATCGGACACTATTGACACTTTTTTGGGACCGGGGACATTTATACAGCGATCAGTGTTTTAAAAATGCACTGATTACCGTACAAAATTACACTGGCAGGGAAGGGGTTAACACCAGGGGTGATCAAAGGGTTAAATGTTCTCTAGGGAGGTGCTTTCTATCTGTGGGGGAGTGGACTGACAGGGAGTAGAGAGAGATCGCTGTTCCTATACACTAGGAACAGACAATCTCAATCTACGCCCCTGACAGAACTGGGATCTGCTCTGTTTACACTGGCAGATCGCTGTTTTGCCTCTCTGTGGAGCGATCGCGGGTGACCGCTGATTGGCTCCCCCACTAGCGAATGGGCACGCGCGCGCCCACAGATTGCTAGTATGCAATGCATACTAGACCATTATGCTTTTACTTTGCAGGGTTGTCCCGATACCGATACTAGTATCGGTATCGGTACCGATACCGAGCATTTGCCTGAGTACTTGTACTCGGGCAAATGCTCCCAATGCTTCACCCGATACTTGTGTTTAGCGGTGATCAGTGCGGTGGGGGAAGTTACCAGCACCGATCACCGCTGTATATATTTAAAAGTAGTTTCTCCGCTTCTCTCTCTCCCCCCCTCGCGCGGCTTTCAGCTGCTTTAAAATCAGCGGTGATCGGTGCTTGTAGCTCCCCCACACACGATCACCGCTTATTGTCCCCGTATACTCCTCCAGCCCCCTCCGTTTTGCTGCTGTCTCCATGCCGCCGTCCCCCTCCGTGTGTCCTTCCGTGCTGCCGTCCCCCTCCGTGTCCCCCTCCGTGCCGCCGTCCCAATCTGTGTCTCCCTCCGTGCTGCCATCCCCCTCCGTTCTTCTCTTCCACCCCCTCGATCTGTCAGGATGGAGAGCGGAGGTAGGAGCCGGTAAATCCGGTTCCTTACTTGTCGGAATGTACAGAGTCAGTGATCACTGACTCTGTCCATTCACATAACTGAAACATCGTAAACTGTGTTTACAATGTTTCAGTTTATGAATGAAGAGGAGCCGCTGTCTTCTCTCCATTCATTTTCAGCGCTGCTGAGGCTGCTGAGAAAGGGACTGGGGAATCTGTGTCCCTAGTCCCTTTCCCTGCATCAAAGGGGAGATGTCAGAGGTCTGATAAGACCCCTGATATCTCACCAAAGCCCCCCAACAGGGCTAATAAAAAAAGAATAAAATAAAAATGAAATAAAAATTAATTGTAAAAAATAATAAAAAAATAAAAGAAAACACACACTGACACTGTCCACACACCCCCCCCCCCCCCATTAAAAAAAAATAATAATTGTAAAAAAAAAAAAAAAAATGTAAAAAAAAAAATTGTAAAAAAAAAAACTACTGACACATGTGCCACTGTCACATGAGATTAAAAAAAAGTATCGGTAATCGGTATCGGCGAGTACTTGAAATAAAGTATTGTTACTTGTACTCGGTCTTAAAAAAGTGGTATCAGGACAACCCTAGAAAAAAGAGAAAGTAAAACCCATCAGGGTTTACCTACTCTTTAAGGCTGCATTCACACTACAGCGTTTTTAAATCACGAGCAGATCTGCCCGCGATTTGACAGCACTGAGATGTGACTGACAAAAGGCGAGACTCGCATTTGAGGTGCCATTCATTTGAATGGCACCTCAAATCGCTGTGCGGATCTGCAGCGATTGTCGCACAATAAAACGCGCTGCAATCGCGCCAATCCACATCACGGGACACATGTCGCCCCAAAGCTGAACTATTTTGGGACGACACGCGTCCCACAATGTGGGTTGCCGCGATTGCAGCACGTTTTATCGCGCGACAATCGCGGCAGATCGAGCCTATGGCTCTAATCAGGTGCTTCAAAAAAACACCGCCGCCACTGTAATTCAGGCGCACAGCATCCTGAATAGGGGGTGGCTGGAGAGATATGGCTATACCCGTGCGCCCGTAATGAACGGGCCGCCCTTGCCACCCCTCCTACATGGACAAGCCTGAAAAAGAAAAGGAATGCAGTCCCCACTTCTAGAACTGGTGGAGCTATGTAAAATATTGCAATTTTGTTCTTGGGTTTAGATACACTTTTCTAACAATAAGCAGTGGGTGCATACATCAGAGGACTGCAAACTGCTTGTGGTAGACCCAGGGCTGCAGATAGGGAGGTACCACTGGCACTCCTGTAGGGGGCCTGGGCACACAGGGGGGTCCGAACAGCAGGGGGATCTGTGAGGCGGGACTTGAGGACAATTACAGGAACGATGCAAGCCGGTTTCAGCTGCTAGAGGGAGAGACACAGTGTATCATTCTGTAATTGTTCTCCCATCCCGCCACACCAATCCCCCTTCCTGTGCTGCCCACATCTGATTTCCCCCGTGTGCCCGGGCCACCTGCATCACTTCTGGCTTTCTTCTCCCACCGGCTACTGGGACACACAGGCAGATGGAGAGTGGGGGAAGGGGCCGGTAAATATGTCATTTACCAGCCCCTTCCTATTATGCATTGAACAAAAAACACATTGTAAAAAAAAAAATGTATTGGAAAAATGTCAGGTAAGCTGTATGGGCCCCCTGATTTCTAATGGCAGCCCTGGGTAGATTCTGTTCCATATGGGGAAATATGAAGTCAATAGTTAGTATATTATGCATACAATTGTGCAGTCATGTCTATCTACTATCCAGTATATTCTGTTCATTTTAGATTTTTTTCTAAACTCTTTAGATTCCGGACTTGTTTCAGATAAGAGATCCAAAGGACCTAACACAAGGAGGACCATTCACACTTATCATGTAAGAACCACAGGGAATAATTTTATGTAAACTAGCCAAGGATGTGAGATGACGATCAGAAGATCTGCCTGCTGGAGATCTCTCCATAAACATGTGTAATTAATTAGACCAGCCATTCCCAATCAGGATTGGGGGGATCATTTTTGCCATGGCTGCATCATGTGTACACCCTTGTTCTCTGCCTTTGTAGCTTAAAGCGGAGTTCCACCCATTTCAAAGTCAGCAGCTACAAACAATGTAGCTGCTGACTTTTAATAATCAGACACTCACCTGTCCCACAGTCCAGTGATGCGGGCGCACAAAGTCTCACTCCTCTCCCCCTCCTCTCCGCAGCGCCGGCATTGTAACTGTGGACACCTGGGTGTGGCTTCACAGTAGGGGCGCGCACTGCACATGCTCAAGTCGCGCTGCACGTTGTGAATGGCTGGGCAATCTTCTGGGACCTGTGACGTGTCCCAGAAGATTTCAGGGAGGGAGGGGGGAGAGGTGATCTTCCTTCCGGCGCCCCGGCACCAGAGGAGGAATTGGGAGCTGGGTGCCTGTCAAAACTGGGTAGGTACCCCCTCCCCCCCAAAAAAAATGACATGCCAAATGTGGCATGTCAGGGGGTCACCATTACTTAAAGAGGAAGTTCAATTTTTGGGTGGAACTCCGCTTTGAAGTGAAATTAAATTCCACTTTTGAACTTTTACCTACAGGTAAGGCTTACCTTTAGGCACAGTGAATATCCCCTGTTGCATTATTTATGAGATATTCACACAACATGCAGCCAGTGACATCACCGCCGCATGCGCTCTAAAGGGACAACATAATGTGCCGGTCCTTCAGCGATCCGTGCCGGAGCCCAGTGCTCCGGCAGGCATGCGCAAGAGTGAAGTGGCCCCGGCCACTCATATAGCCAGAGCCCGCAAACCTGGGTGAAGATGGCAGCGTCAGGGAGCCAAGACAGCGCTGCGCTAGAGGGCTCAGTGTGCAGGTAAGTCTGTCGTAATGTGCTAGTATGCAGTGCACACTGGTACATTATAATTTAAAGTGGTTAAAAAGACAGGAGTTTTTTTATCTTAATGAATTCTATGCATTAGGCTAAAAAAACGTATTTGTGCAGCAGCCCCCTCAGCCCCCCCCCTTATAATTACCTGAGCCCCATCTCGATCCATAGATGTTGCACGAGAGCCTCGGCTGTTGGGGACTCTACCTCCTCATTGGCTGAGACAGCAGCGGGCGTCAATGTCAGTGAGCCAATGAGGAGCGAGAGGGGGTGGGGCTGAGCCATGGCTCCATGTATGAATGGACAAGAAGAGCAGCGGCTCAGCTCGAGTGCCCCCCATAGCAAGCTGCTTGCTGCTGGGTCATTCAGCAGGAGGGACCAAGAGCACTGAAGAGGGACCCGAGAAGAGGAGGATCCAGGCTGCTCTGTTCAAAAGCATTTCACAGAGCAGGTAAGTATGACATCATGTTTATTATTTTCAAACAAAAAAAGAAGACTTTAATATCACTTTAAACGTACAGGAGGGCCTATTGAAATTTATCTGGTGGTTTTACCCCTTTTTCTGCATAATAAATAATTCACTTTCATATTATCCAATTTGTTGATGTGCCTTTAATTTCCCTTTTGATCCTGCCAGTTCACAGTTCTTAGCAAGAATTCCGCTTTAGGGCTGACTACATTATACTGCCAACATTGAATTTCAGTTCTGGTTAGTGTTTTTGGTTATCTGTATCTACCCTATTTAATTATTTATTATATTACCAAAAGTATTGGGACACCTTCCTTTAAACACACATGAACTATAATGGCATCCCAGTCTTATTCTGTAGGGTTCAATATTGAGTTGGCCCACCCTTTGCAGTTATAACAGCTTCAACTCTTCTGGGAAGGCTGTCCACAAGGTTTAGGAGTGTGTCTATGGGAATGTTTGACCATTCTTCCAGAAGCGCATTTTTGAGGTCGGGAATTGATGTGGAGGAGAAGCCCTTGCTCGCAGTCTCCGCTCTAATTCATCCCAAAGGTGTTCTATCAGGTGGTTGAGGTCAGGACTCTGTGCAGGCCAGTCAAGTTCCTCCACCCCAAACTCGCTCATCCATGTCTTTATGGACCTTGCTTTGTGCACTGGTGCGCAGTCATGTTGGAACAGGAAGGGTCCATCCCCAAACTGTTCCCACAAAGTTGGGAGCATGAAATTGTCCAAAATGTCTTGGTATGCTGACCTCTTAAGAGTTCCCTTCACTGGAACTAATGGACCAAGCCCAAAACTCAGAAAGACAACCCCACACCATAATCCCCCCTCCACCAAATGATTTGGACCAGTGCACAAAGCAAAGTCCATAAAGACATGGATGAGCGAGTTTGGGGTGGAGAAACTTGACTGGCCTGTACAGAGTCCTGACCTCAACCTGATAGGACAACTTTGGGATGAATTAGAGCAGAGACTGCGAGCCAGGCCTTCTCGTCCAACATCAGTGCCTGACCTCACAAATGCGCTTCCGAAAGAATGGTCAAACATTCTCATAGACACACTCCTAAACTTTGTGGACAGCCTTCCCAGAAGAGTTGAAGCTGTTATAGCTGCAAAGGGTGGGCCAACTCAATATTGAACCCTACGGACTAAGACTGGGGTTCCATTAAAGTTCATGTGAGTGTAAAGGCAGGCATCCCAATACGTTTGGTAATATAGTGTATGTGCATGATGATGCTGCATGCAGGAAGATTCCTCTCCCCATTCATGATCAAGCTCCAACAATGCAAATATGGATGGGCCTCTGCAGCCCCACTCATCCTCCCAGCGTCACTTTGGCTAAACGCCCACTGCCCATCCTCAGCGCTCTTCTTATGTACTAATGTACACTGCACCCCAGCACCAACACAGCAAAGGAAATACCACAGAAGACTTGTGGTCATGTGACCATGTGTATTAAAAAGGTATTTATTTGTTTTTCTATAAATTTACTTTAGAAACTGAAATAGCAATTCTATCAGTGCTGCTGTGCTGTGTTTAGCCTTTCAAACTACTTTAAATAACCTAAAGGTAAATTTTTCATGTTTGTTTCTTTGTGTATATGAGCTAAGCAACTAAAATAGTATCTGCCAACAGAATCGCCTTCCCTTGTTTTGTGCTTGTGACCCTGGTTCTCCGACTGACAGACACAGATGGAGAGGTGGTGCCGATGTGCATATTACTTGTGCTGGGCTGGTGCTATGTCATGTATTTTGCACGTGGATTCCAAATGCTTGGACCTTTCACCATCATGATCCATAAAGTAAGTTGACTTGAGAATAGGGCAGGAAGCTTTGGGCTGGACATGCACAACCTGATAGGACCAATCAATGTGAATGATTTGATGTAGAAATGCTGTGCTGCATTGTGAATTGATGAGATGTTGGGAAAGTTCTTGCCAAAAGCAAAATGTTTCCTTTTTTTGTAGAGCTTTCATTTGCAACACATCCTTCAAATTGGTCCTGATGAGCAAGTTTTAAACAGTTTTATTTTATTCACAAGCTTACAACCCAAGATCCATATCTCACATTCATACATACACATAGAGCCAATCTAGTCAGGTGCCTATTAGCTTACCAGCATGTCTTTGGAGTATGGGAGGAAACAGGAGGAAACCCACACAAGCACATGGAGACAATATGATCTCCATGCAGATAATGTCCTGGCTGGAGTTCAAACCGAGGACCACTGCTGCAAGTAGTGATGAGCCGAACACCCCCGGGTTCGGTTCGCACCAGAACCCGCGAACGGACCGAAAGTTCGTACGAATATTAGAACCCTATTAAATACAATGGATGCGAACGTTCGAATTCTAAAGTGCTAATTATAACAACTATTATGCATGTTATTGTCCTAAAAAGGGTTTGGGAACCCGGGTTGTGCACCAGGGGACATGTATCAATGCAAAAAGAAGTTTTAAAAACGGTCGTTTTTCGGGAGCAGTCATTTTAATGATGCATAAAGTGAAAAAAAAAAAGTCAAATATTCCTTTAAATATCGTACCTGGGGGGTGTCTAAAGTATGCCTGTGAAGTGCCACGTGTTTCCCGTGTTTAGAACTGTCCCTGCACAAAATGACACTTCTAAAGGAAAAAAAAGCCATTTAAAACTGCTTGCGGCTTTAATGTAATGTCTGGTCCCGGTAATATGGATGAAAATCTTTAAGAAAAATGGCATAGCTACCCCATGACCCCCCCCCCCCTACCCCAGCCCATTACCAGCCCCTTTGGGTCTTGTATGGATATTAAGGGGAACCCCGCACATAAAATAAAAAAGGCCCTATATACTCTGAACAGCCGTATACAGGCGGTGCATACAAGACAGGGACTGTAGGTTTGTTCTTATGTAGAATCTGTTTGTAATTTTGAACAGGTACATTGTTTAAGTGTAGCTCCAGCCCAAAAATCTATTTTTAAACTTTTTGGAAAACATAGGTAAGGGTTATCACCCCTGTAACATTTGTTTTGCTGTCTGTGCCCCTGTTCAGAACATTTCACCTCACTTTCCGTCCCAATGACAACTGTTTTTGAAATGTGGTGTTTTTCTTGAAACAAGGATTGCTGATAAAGCATCAGTACAGAGGAGACACCTTTCTCCCATATTAATTCTTACAGGAGAGAATTTTCCTTCCTAGGGGTAGATTTCCTCTCACTTCCTGTTGTCTTCTTGCGTTTGCAAGTAGGAGTCGTTTGTAAGTTGGATGTTTGAAAGTAGGGACCTGCCGTATATACTCTGCAGAAATAGGCCCCTTAGTTGTTGGTGTTGGCACAACACTGTAAGCACTCACAGTTACTCTTGGTTGGTGCTGGAACGCCCTGCTGTCAACTATTATATCAGGAATTTTAATTACATATAATTGTTGAACAGTGGTAGTAAAAATTGGGCCTTTGATGGTGGTGCTGGTGCCACAACACTGTAAGCCCTGACAGTTACTCTTGGTGGGTGCAGCAATGGGCCCTGCTGTGAATTATTAGATCAAGAATTGTAATTACATGCCCCTTTTGAACAGGGGCTGAAAAATTGGGCCTTTCGTGGTGGTGGTGGTGGTGGCGTTGCCACAACACTGTAAGCCCTCAGAGTTACTCTTGGTGGGTGCAGGAATGGGCCCTGCTGTGAATTATTAGATCAAGAATTGTAATTACATGCCCCTTTTGAACAGGGGCTGAAAAATTGGGCCTTTCGTGGTGGTGGTGGTGGTGGCGTTGCCACAACACTGTAAGCCCTCAGAGTTACTCTTGGTGGGTGCAGGAATGGGCCCTGCTGTGAATTATTAGATCAAGAATTGTAATTACATGCCCCTTTTGAACAGGGGCTGAAAAATTGGGCCTTTCGTGGTGGTGGTGGCGTTGCCACAACACTGTAAGCCCTCAGAGTTACTCTTGGTGGGTGCAGGAATGGGCCCTGCTGTGAATTATTAGATCAAGAATTGTAATTACATGCCCCTTTTGAACAGGGGCTGAAAAATTGGGCCTTTCGTGGTGGTGGTGGTGGTGGCGTTGCCACAACACTGTAAGCCCTCAGAGTTACTCTTGGTGGGTGCAGGAATGGGCCCTGCTGTGAATTATTAGATCAAGAATTGTAATTGCATGCCCCTGTTGAACAGGGGCTGAAAAATTGGGCCTTAGGCACTGATGGCACAACACTACAACCCCTCACAGATACTGTACTTGGAGCACAGCAATGAGCCCTGTTGCAAAGTATTGCTTCAAAAATTGTAATGACACGCCCCTGTTAAACAGGGGCTGAAAAATTGGGCCTTAGGCACTGGTGCCACAACACTCCAACCCCTCACAGATACTGTACTTGGAGCACAGCAATGAGCCCTATGGCAAATTATTGCTAAAAAAATTGTAATTACACGCCCCTGTAAAACAGGGGCTGAAAAATTGGGCCTTAGCCACTGGTGGCGGCACCCATAAACAAAAATGATCTTCCAAGCTATCATCATCAATCGTATCATTGAGGACTCGGAGGAGGAGGATAGCCAGTCAACATAACAGCACAGGCACTCAGCATCAGCATCAGTCTTGAAGGGATGTGACATGTTAAAATCAATTAGTCTGTTATATCAGCATCAGGTGTGTGGTAGCTGGTGGTGATCCAAGACTGGTTCATCTTGATGAAAGTCAGTCGATCAACCGAGTCGGTGGACAGGCGCACCCTGTGATCCGTGACAAATCCTCCAGCAGCACTGAATGTGCGTTCCGAAAGAACGCTGGATGCAGGACAGGCCAGTAGCTCAATTGCATACTGTGCAAGCTCTGGCCAGTGATCCATCCTCAAGACCCAGTAAGCCAGAGGATTTTCGGTGGGGAAGGTGTCCAAGTCTGACCTTGCCCCTAGATATTCCTGCACCATGTTTATCAGACGCTGGCGATGGTTGCTGGAACCAATCATACTTTGGGGCTGCGGACTAAAGAATTGTCTGAACGCATCGGTCAGACGGCCACCTTCCCCACCGCTCCTTCTTTGACTGGCCGAAGCCTCAGCAACTCGTTGTCCAGGACCAGGAGTTTGTAACCTCCCAGTCTCTGGGAACGCGTTGCACAGACCTTTCTGCAAGGCCTCCCGGAGTTGTCTCATCCTCTGCTCCCTCTGCGACGGTAACATAAGGTCCGCAACCTTACCCTTGTACCGTGGATCAAGGAGAGTTGCCAGCCAGTAATGGTCCCTCTCCTTGATCCGAAGAATACGAGGATCCTTCCGCAGACTTTGCAGGATCAGGGAGGCCATGCAGCGTAGGTTTGCTGAGGCATTCGCTCCGGAGTCCTCTGGGTCACTAAGGACGACATGATCCGCAGCCACCTCCTCCCAGCCACGTACAAGTCCACTGGTTTCTTGGGACTGTAAATCATCCCTAAAAGACTGCTGCTGATGATGCTGAGTGCCAGCCTCCACCTCTATGCTGACACAATCCTCCTCCTCCTCCTCCTCTTCCTGTGCGATGGGTGGGACAGAAGGAACACTGTCTGGGTAAAGGGGGCCTTGAGAGGCAAGGAAGTCCTCCTCTTCCTGCCTTTGTTCTGCCTCAAGTGCCCTGTCCATTATTCCACGCAGCGTGTGCTCCAACAGGTGGACAAGAGGTACAGTGTCACTGATGCATGCACTGTCACTGCTCACCATCCTCGTGGCCTCCTCAAATGGTGCCAGGACAGTGCATGCATCCCTGATCATGCCCCACTGGCGTGGAGAAAAAAAACCAAGCTCCCCTGACCCTGTCCTGGTGCCGTAGTCGCACAGGTACTCATTGATGGCCCTCTGCTGCGTGTGCAGCCGCTGCAGCATGGCCAACGTTGAGTTCCACCTGGTGGGCATGTCACATATAAGGCGGTTCTTGGGCAGGTTCAACTCCTTTTGCAGCTCAGCCAGGCGAGCACTGGCATTATAAGATCTGCGGAAATGCACACAGACTTTCCTGGCCTGCCTCAGGACATCCTGTAAGCCCGGGTACCTGCCCAAGAACCGCTGCACCACCAGGTTAAGGACGTGAGCCACACAGGGCACATGGGTCAGTTGTCCCTGTCGGAGGGCGGAGAGGAGGTTGGTGCCATTGTCGCAAACCACCATTCCTGGCTTAAGCTGGCGTGGCGTCAACCACCTCTCGGCCTGGCCCTGCAGAGCAGACAGGACCTCTGCCCCAGTGTGGCTTCTGTCCCCCAAACACACCAGCGCAAGCACGGCATGGCATCTTTTTGCCTGCGTACTTGCGTAGCCCCTTGAACGGCTACGGAGCACCGCTGGTTCATAGGACAAACCACAGGAAGAGGCCATGGAGGAAGAAGAAGAGGAGGGGGTGGAGGAGAGAGGTGTGTCACAACCAGTAGTAGCATTTTGGAGGCGTGGCGGTGGAACAACCTCCAACACTACTGCACCTTGTCCTGCATCCTTCCCAGCTGCCAAAAGAGTGACCCAATGGGCCGTGAAAGAAAGGTAACGTCCCTGTCCATGCCTGCTGGACCATGAGTCAGCGGTAATATGCACCTTACCGCTGACCGCCCTGTCCAGCGAGGCCAAGACATTGCCTTCCACATGCCGGTAGAGAGCCGGAATAGCCTTCCGTGAGAAAAAGTGGCGTTTGGGAACCTGCCACTGAGGAACCGCACATTGCACAAACTCACGGAAGGGGGCCGAGTCTACCAACTGAAAAGGCAGCAGTTGAAGCGCTAGCAATTTAGCCAAGCTAGCATTCAACCGCTGGGCATGTGGATGGCTGGGAGTGAACTTCTTTCGACGGTCCAGCAGCTGGGGCAGGGAAATTTGCCTGCTAGAATCGGACGTCGGTGTACTGCTAGCAGAGTGGCCGCAAGTACTTGGCTGTGACACACCTAATTCTACACCTTCATTCCTCTCAGTGCATGTTTCAGAGAGGACTGAAGTTATAGTGGGGTTGGAGATCCCAGCTGATGCGGTGCAAGGAGAGGTCCGCTTTGTTCTTTGGTGTGGGTCTTTGAGGTAGGCTTGCCAACGAGCTGCATGGCAGGTCAACATATGTCTGGTCAGGCATGTGGTACCCAAGCGGCTGATGTTTTGGCCACGCGATATACGCTTGAGACATATGTTGCAAACAGCAGCTGTGCGATCTGATGCACTAGCCTCAAAAAAGGCCCACACCAAAGAACTTTTTGAATGACGGGCAGAGGCAGCGCCCTGCACAGGCGGAGCTCTGCGGTGTGATTCCGTCGGTGTACTGCCCTTACGCTGGCCACCAAAGGGCATCCTGCCTCGTTGGAGATGTGCCTCCTCCTCATCCTCCTCCTCCTCCTCTCTCCTATTAGGCACCCACGTGGAGTCAGTGACCTCATCATCCCCTCCCTCCTCATCACTGGAGCCAATCTGGCAGTATGCTGCAGCTGCTGGAACATGACTGCCAGATTGGTGTCCTTCTTGAGCATCCCCTCTGTCTGCTCTCACGCTACTGCCTTCCTGTAGCTGGGTTTCATCATCAGACCCTTCGAAACGCTGGGCATCCTCCTGGAGCATGTACCCAACACTGTGCTCAAACAGTTCGGGGGACTCCTCGGGAGGAGGACATGGTGGGTCTAGGGAAGGAGTGACTGATGATGAGTCTGACATTGATACCAGGGAAGAGGACGCTTTGGCAGCTGCTTTGCCAGTATCCTGAGCCTGGGTGAGAGAGGATGAGGAGGAGGAGGAGGGCTTGGTCATCCACTCTACCAAGTCTTCGGCATGATGTGGCTCAACATGTCCAGCTGCCGAAAAGAAGGACAAGCGTGTCCCATGGCCATGTGCTGATGACAATGCACCGCGTCCACGACCAGCACTGTTGCCCCCAGACACAGAGCCTGCTTGCCCTCTTTTATTGCCTCCTGACTGTCTGCCTCTCCTTGTTTGCCTTCCAGACATTCTAATAGATGGCCTGCAGGGAGATGGGAAAAAAGCAATAAGGGCTACCTTCAGGTGTCCTTCTCTGTCCCTTTACTTAAGGATTTCTAAATATGGTTGAGGATGATTGCTTTTGCACAGAATAGCACAAGGAGAATTTCCCTGACTGTCCAAAAAACAAGGATTTCAAAGATGGTTGATGAGGAATGCTTTAGCACACTATAGCACAAGGAGAATTTCCCTCACTGTCCTTCCCTGTCCCTAGAAACAAGGATTATCACAGTGAAAGAAACTGACACTCTTCCTACCTATAGTTTTCTGTCCCTAGAAAAAATGTTTTTTTAAAGCACACTATAGCACAAGGAGAATTTCCCTCACTGTCCTTCCCTGTCCCTAGAAACAAGGATTATCACAGTGAAAGAAACTGACACTCTTCCTACCTATAGTTTTCTGTCCCTAGAAAAAATGTTTTTTTAAAGCACACTATAGCACAAGGAGAATTTCCCTCACTGTCCTTCCCTGTCCCTAGAAACAAGGATTATCACAGTGAAAGAAACTGACACTCTTCCTACCTATAGTTTTCTGTCCCTAGAAAAAATGTTTTTTTTAAAGCACACTATAGCACAAGGAGAATATCCCTCACTGTCCTTCCCTGTCCCTAGAAACAAGGATTATCACAGTGAAAGAAACTGACACTCTTCCTACCTATAGTTTTCTGTCCCTAGAAAAAATGTTTTTTTAAAGCACACTATAGCACAAGGAGAATTTCCCTCACTGTCCTTCCCTGTCCCTAGAAACAAGGATTATCACAGTGAAAGAAACTGACACTCTTCCTACCTATAGTTTTCTGTCCCTAGAAAAAATGTTTTTTTAAAGCACACTATAGCACAAGGAGAATTTCCCTCACTGTCCTTCCCTGTCCCTAGAAACAAGGATTATCACAGTGAAAGAAACTGACACTCTTCCTACCTATAGTTTTCTGTCCCTAGAAAAAATGTTTTTTTAAAGCACAATATAGCACAAGGAGAATTTCCCTCACTGTCCTTCCCTGTCCCTAGAAACAAGGATTATCACAGTGAAAGAAACTGACACTCTTCCTACCTATAGTTTTCTGTCCCTAGAAAAAATGTTTTTTTTAAAGCACACTATAGCACAAGGAGAATTTCCCTCACTGTCCTTCCCTGTCCCTAGAAACAAGGATTATCACAGTGAAAGAAACTGACACTCTTCCTACCTATAGTTTTCTGTCCCTAGAAAAAATGTTTTTTTAAAGCACACTATAGCACAAGGAGAATTTCCCTCACTGTCCTTCCCTGTCCCTAGAAACAAGGATTATCACAGTGAAAGAAACTGAAACTCTTCCTACCTATAGTTTTCTGTCCCTAGAAAAAATGTTTTTTTAAAGCACACTATAGCACAAGGAGAATTTCCCTCACTGTCCTTCCCTGTCCCTAGAAACAAGGATTATCACAGTGAAAGAAACTGACACTCTTCCTACCTATAGTTTTCTGTCCCTAGAAAAAATGTTTTTTTAAAGCACACTATAGCACAAGGAGAATTTCCCTCACTGTCCTTCCCTGTCCCTAGAAACAAGGATTATCACAGTGAAAGAAACTGACACTCTTCCTACCTATAGTTTTCTGTCCCTAGAAAAAATGTTTTTTTAAAGCACACTATAGCACAAGGAGAATTTCCCTCACTGTCCTTCCCTGTCCCTAGAAACAAGGATTATCACAGTGAAAGAAACTGACACTCTTCCTACCTATAGTTTTCTGTCCCTTAGAAAAAATGTTTTTTTAAAGCACACTATAGCACAAGGAGAATTTCCCTCACTTTCCTTCCCTGTCCCTAGAAACAAGGATTATCACAGTGAAAGAAACTGACACTCTTCCTACCTATAGTTTTCTGTCCCTAGAAAAAATGTTTTTTTAAAGCACACTATAGCACAAGGAGAATTTCCCTCACTGTCCTTCCCTGTCCCTAGAAACAAGGATTCGCACAGTAAAACACACTGACACTCTCCCTACCTATAGTTTTCTGTCCCTAGAAAAAATGTTTTTTTAAAGCACACTATAGCACAAGGAGAATTTCCCTCACTGTCCTTCCCTGTCCCTAGAAACAAGGATTATCACAGTGAAAGAAACTGACACTCTTCCTACCTATAGTTTTCTGTCCCTAGAAAAAATGTTTTTTTAAAGCACACTATAGCACAAGGAGAATTTCCCTCACTTTCCTTCCCTGTCCCTAGAAACAAGGATTATCACAGTGAAAGAAACTGACACTCTTCCTACCTATAGTTTTCTGTCCCTAGAAAAAAAGTTTTTTTAAAGCACACTATAGCACAAGGAGAATTTCCCTCACTGTCCTTCCCTGTCCCTAGAAACAAGGATTCGCACAGTAAAACACACTGACACTCTCCCTACCTATAGTTTTCTGTCCGTAGAAAAAATGTTTTTTTAAAGCACACTATAGCACAAGGAGAATTTCCCTCACTGTCCTTCCCTGTCCCTAGAAACAAGGATTCACACAGTAAAACACACTGACACTCTCCCTACCTATAGTTTTCTGTCCCTAGAAAAAATGTTTTTTTAAAGCACACTATAGCACAAGGAGAATTCCCTCACTGTCCTTCCCTGTCCCTAGAAACAAGGATTTGCACAGTAAAACACACTGACACTCTCCCTACCTATCCTTCTCTTTCCCTAAACTAAAGGAATCCAGGTTAAGCAAGAAAAAATAAATGTCACTGTCCCTGCCTATGCTTCTCTTTCCCTGCTCCGGAACACACTACACTAGGCCGCCGTGCTGGCGGCCTTTTATAGTGTGGGGCGTGTACTAAACACCCTCAGCAATAATTGGCCACAGGCATCCTGCCTGTGGCCAATCATTGCTCTCCTCGCTGCCGGCGCTGTGATTGGCCAAGCATGCGGGGTCACAGTGCATGCTTGGCCAATCACAGCGCCTGGATGACACTGCGATGGCGTAGTGCATTGTGGGCCGTTCGCGTCACTCGAATTTGGCGCGAACGGCCCAAATCGTTCGATCTTCGTCGAACGATCGAACAGCCGATGTTCGAGTCGAACGTATGTTCGACTCGAACACGAAGCTCATCCCTAGCTGCAAGGCAGTTTTCAGTGTTGGGTGTATATCTTCCATCTACCCTAGCAGTATTACATAGCAGAGTTAGGGCCTGTGTCATTGGGTTTTGGGCTTTGATTTGTGGTATTAGTTTGAGATACTTCTGAGATCATTCAAAATTCATTGACGTGCATTTAACCTACGGTGGACCTCCCTCTAACCTGAATTTGACCTGAAAGTTTTCCATTCCCATTGACTTGTATGAGAATGCAAAACCCATCTGATGCAAACAGAAGCCTATCAACACAGGCCCTTATGGTGTAGATTAAATTATTCTTAGCTATGGGGGTCTGATCGTTATGAACACTCAGAAGCTACGAATCATCGGATGTGTGTTATTTACTTGAGATGAAGCCATTGTTAGGGCAGCAACTATTAAGTTCACTTCAAGTGTAAATAAAAAAATAAAATTCATTATTATTACATATCCTACCAAATTTTGTGTGTGCTGTAAATTGGCATCAGAATTGCTCGTGTTTCTTCTTGCTGAAGGCCGCCATTTTGCTGACACCAGAGCCTCCGAACAGCAGTAAATCTTTAGGCTGTCAACAGATCCGAATCTAGTGGCTCTGTTTTTTGTCACAATGTATTACTGGATTTCAAACAGTATAGTCACTTATGTTTAATGTTTTACATTAAAGGGGCCAGCCTGAAGTGATCTAGTGGGACTTAATTTTCTGACTAAAGTTCCACCAAAAGTGGCGCTCCACCCAAAAGGGGAAGTTCCACTTGTCTGCCTCCCCCCCTCCGCTGCCACATTTGGCACCTTTTGGGGGTGAGGGGAGTAGGTACTTGGTTTTGACAGATACCCGCTCCCACTGCTGGCTCAGTTCGCCGTGGTGATCTGAGCTGGAAGTTTGCCCCCCCACAGCCAGCCAAGCGCAGCCTTTTTCGTACATGCACAGTAGGAAATCGGCTGTAAACCCGCAAGACTTCACTGTTGGTTTCTAGGGGTGTGGAATTGAATCGCTGCATCGGTGCATCGCGATTCGGGCATCCCCGATGCGGCACCGATGCAGGGAAAGCTATTAATCGATTACGGCGATGTCCAAGCCCCGCTCCCTCCTCCCGGGAGAGCCGTTGCCTTATTTTTAATTTTTTTTCCTATGACGCGCTCATGTGACTGCCCGGCCCGCCTCTCTGCTATCACGTCTCCTGGCGTCAGAGACGTGAAAGCAGAGAGGAGAGAGGGCAGTCACATGAGCGCAGCATGTATTGTACACACACACTGTTCCCTCTGTCTCTCGGCTATCGGAACTCCGCCCCCCCTCAGCCCTGTACATTGCCGCTCTCTCCTAGTACTCACGAATGCAAATTCTTCTAATACCGCCCCGCCTCTCCAGCGCCGCTCACGCCTACTGTTTTTCCACTAATGCTAATGAGCAGAGGGCTGGAGAGGCGGGGCGGTATTAGGAGAATTTGAATTTGTGAGGAAGCGGCAATGTACAGGGCTGAGGGGGCGGAGTTCTGACAGTAGCCGAGAGACGGGGGAACAGAATTCGGCGCGGGGGACCATTCTGAATCTCGGCACAACAGGTATTATTTGTTTATACTTACCTGCTGATCTCCTGTACTATGTCCGCAGTCACTAACCATCTCCTGTAGCATGTCCGCACTCACTGACCATCTCATGTAGCATGTCCGCAGTCTGACCATCTCATGTAGCATGTCCGCAGTCTGACCATCTCATGTAGCATGTCCGCAGTCTGACCATCTCATGTAGCATGTCCGCAGTCTGACCATCTCATGTACTATGTCCGCAGTCTGACCATCTCATGTACTATGTCCGCAGTCTGACCATCTCATGTAGCACGTCCGCAGTCTGACCATCTCATGTACTATGTCCGCAGTCTGACCATCTCATGTACTATGTCCGCAGTCTGACCATCTCATGTACTATGTCCGCAGTCTGACCATCTCATGTACTATGTCCGCAGTCTGACCATCTCATGTAGCATGTCCGCAGTCTGACCATCTCATGTACTATGTCCGCAGTCTGACCATCTCATGTACTATGTCCGCAGTCTGACCATCTCATGTACTATGTCCGCAGTCTGACCATCTCATGTACTATGTCCGCAGTCTGACCATCTCATGTAGCATGTCCGCAGTCTGACCATCTCATGTAGCACGTCCGCAGTCTGACCATCTCATGTAGCACATCCGCAGTCTGACCATCTCCTGTAGCACGTCCGCAGTCTGACCATCTCCTGTAGCATGTCCGCAGTCTGACCATCTCATGTAGCATGTCCGCAGTCTGACCATCTCATGTACTATGTCCGCAGTCTGACCATCTCATGTAGCATGTCCGCAGTCTGACCATCTCATGTAGCACGTCCGCAGTCTGACCATCTCATGTAGCACATCCGCAGTCTGACCATCTCCTGTAGCACGTCCGCAGTCTGACCATCTCCTGTAGCATGTCCGCAGTCTGACCATCTCCTGTAGCATGTCCGCAGTCACTGACCATCTCCTGTAGCATGTCCGCAGTCTGACCATCTCATGTAGCATGTCCGCAGTCTGACCATCTCATGTAGCACATCCGCAGTCTGACCATCTCCTGTAGCACGTCCGCAGTCTGACCATCTCCTGTAGCATGTCCGCAGTCTGACCATCTCCTGTAGCATGTCCGCAGTCACTGACCATCTCCTGTAGCATGTCCGCAGTCGCTGATCATCTGTAGCATTTCCGCAGTCTCTGATCATCTCCTGTACTAGGTCTGCACTCTCTGACCATCTCCTGTACTATGTACAAGTTGTTATCTGCTTTGTTTAGACTTTTCTACATGCAGGAAGTGTTGTCTTTTTTTTAAAAGAACAGATATAATTAAAAAAAATGGAGTTCTCCTGACTGCTTAATTTTTTTTGGTGAAAACCATGCGCACTTGCGCTGTAATCGTGATGCATCGTGATGCATCGCAGAATCGAATCAAATCGTTGACCTGATAATCGTAATCGAATCGAATCGTGAGGCCAGTGAAGATGCGCACCTCTATTGGTTTCCCGTAATCAAGATGCTGGCGGCAGCACCCAATAGTCGATTAAAAAAATCGCCTCAGGTGAGGACACCGCTGGATTCCTGGACAGGTAAGTGCCCTAATATTAAAAGTCAGCTGCTACAATGTTTATAGCTGCTGACCTTTAATTTTTTCTGAAGGAGCCTAGAGCTCCTCTTTAAAGGGTGTCATAGCCGAATGACCGGTTCGCTTATTACCTTAAGAGGAAATTAAGGAAATATACAAGAAAGGTAAAGAGACAGACCAAAGCTACACAAGCAGGGAAGGAGAAGTATACCTGATCTTGGTATTTGTAGGAAATCTGATATGTGTCCAATATATTCGGTGTAAGAAAATCTTACTATCTTGGCTCTTGCAGATGATTTTTGGAGACTTGGTACGGTTTTGCTGGCTGATGTTTGTGGTCATTGTTGGATATACAACTGGTAAGTAAAAAGTTCTGAAGATTATTTATAATTATACAGAAGATATTAAACCGTAAATGATCAGTACACTCAATAATTTTATTATACCTTTAGGTAAAGTCTGGTGAGTAATCCCCTTAATGGTTCTTATATTGTATGTCTTGAATATTTCAACAGTGAGAACTCCCTACTATAATCTTGACTCTGCTCTTGTCCACCTGGGCGTTTTGGGTGTTCCTGCCCACCATTGTGTGTCCCAGTTCCTCTTGTTACATTCTCCATAAAGCTGGGTTCACACATGCTGAGGCCGCGGCTCACAACATGGGGTCAGATGCATCCCTGTCCACCGATTCAGGTGCAAATCAGGCCCGAATTTTTGCCTGAATTCTAACCTGAATTGGAACCAAAGACGCACAAGACCCTGATAACTTACTTTATGGATGAGGGGTTCTGTTGAAACTAAACCACGGTCAGGTAGACCAACTAAAATTTCAGCCACATCTGCCAGGAAAATTGTTCGGGTGCAAAGAAAAACCCACAAATAACTTCAGGTGAAATACAAGACTCTCTGAAAACATGTGGTGTGGCTGTTTCAAGATGTACAATAAGGAGGCACTTGAAGAAAGATGGGCTGCATGGTCGAGTCGCCAGAAGAAAGCCATTACTACGCAAATACCACAAAGCAGTGGCGGTGCGTCTATAGAGGGCGCCGGAGCGCCGCCCCCTCTCGCTCCCGCACCGCCACTGAAAGACAATACACAGATTCATGCATTGCATGAATATATGTATTGTCACAGCTGCCGCGCTGCCCACTATGCATATGGCCGGCCTCCTGGTGAGCGCCGGCCATATGAATTAGAGCGGCGGCCGGCGGTGGGTGTAACTTGGAAGTGCCTATCAGAGCCAGCGGCTCTGATAGGCTTTCCGAATACAGCTCTCACGCTGTATTCGGCTTCCAAAAACTCCTCCCAGGTACACACGGGGGTGCGTTCCTGGAAGAAGACTGTGTGGAGGTTTCAGCCAATCAGGTTCACCGGATCTGGTTACCGGTAACCTGATTGGCTGAAGCGACATCGAGGGCGGAAGAACACATCAAGGACGGCGCGGACTGAGGAAGGTAAGTGCAGGGCTGGGGGGGACAGGCTGCATTTGGGGGACAAAATGGCTGAATATGGGGCACAAACTGGCTGAATATGGGGGACAAACTGGCTGAATATGGGGGGAACTGGCTGAATATGGGGGACAAACTGGCTGAATATGGGGGGAACTGGCTGAATATGGGGGCACACTGGCTGCATTTGGGGGGAACTGGCTGTATATGGGGGACAAACTGGCTGAATATGGGGGCACACTGGTTGTATTATGGGGGACAAACTGGCTGTATTTGGGGGGAACTGGCTGTATATGGGGACAAACTGGTTGAATATGGGGGGAACTGGCTGTATATGGGGGACACGCTGGCTGCATTTGGGGGGAACTGGCTGTATATGGTGGACAAACTGGCTGCATTTGGGGGGAACTGGCTGTATATGGGGGACACGCTGGCTGCATTTGGGGGAACTGGCTGTATATGGGGGACAAACTGGCTGCATTTGGGGGGAACTGGCTGTATATGGGGACAAACTGGCTGTATATGGGGGCACACTGGCTATATATATGGGGACACACTGTCTGTATATGGGGGCACACTGGCTATATATATGGGGACAAACTGGCTGTATATGGGGGCACACTGGCTATATATATATATATATGGGGGCACACTGGCTGTATATGGGGGCACACTGGCTGTATATGGGGGCACACTGGCTGTATATATATGGGGGCACACTGGCTGTATATGGAAACAAACTGGCTGTATTTGAGGGGGCAAACTGGTGGCATTTGGGCACAGTGGCTGCGTTTAATGGGCACAGTGGCGGCAATTGATTTTTTTTTTTTCAGTTTGTTTGCGCCCCCCCAAAAATTTTGAGCACCAGCCGCCACTGCCACAAAGTATCCCACTTACAATACGCCAAACAACAGAGACGCCTCAAACCTTCTGGCACAAAGTCATTTGGAGTGGTCAGAATAAAATTGAGCTTTTTGGCCACAACCATAAACGCTACATTTGGAGAGGAATCAACAAGCCCTATGATGAAAGGTACACCATTCCTTCTGTGAAACACGGAGGTGGATGGCTGATGTTTTGGGGATGTGTGAGCTACAAAGGCACAGGAAATTTGGTCAAAATTGATGGCAAGATTAATGCAGTATGTTATCAAAAAATACTGGAGGAACATTTGCATTCATCAGCCAGGAAGCTGCGCATGGGACGCACTTGGAAATTCCAACATGAACAATAATCCAAATCACAAGGCCAAATCGACCTGTCATTGGCTACAGCAAAAAAAGTGAAGGTTCTGGAGTGGCCATCTCAGTCTCCTGACCTAAATATCATTGAGCCACTCTGGGGAGATCTCAAACGTGCAGTTCATGCAAGACAGCCCAAGAATTTACAGGAACTGGAGGCTTTTTGCCAAGAGGAATGGGCAGCTTTACCATCTGAGAAGATAAAGAGCCTCATCCACAAATACCACAACAGACTTCAAGATGCCATTGATATAAAAGGGGGAAATACACGGTATTAAGAATTGGGGTATGTAAACTTTTGATCAGGGTCATTTAGGTAGTTTCTGTTGTCATTATGATTTAAAAAGAGTAAACACAGTTGATTGATAATAAATGGCTCCAGCAAAACACTAACCATGAGTGAAAGAAAAGTTTTTGTATTATACATATTCTCTGAAAAATGGCCAAGAAATCCTAAATTCTGCCAGGGTATGTAAACTTATGAGCACAACTGTATATACAGTGCTGTGAAAAAGTATTTGCCCCCTTCCTGATTTTTTATTTTTTTTGCATATTTCTCACGCTTAAATGATTCAGATCATCAAAACAAATTGTAATATTACACAAAGAAAACCTAAGTAAATCCAAGATGCATTTTTTAAATTATTATTTCATTTATTAAGGGAAAAAAGTGTTCAAACCTGCCTGGCCCTATGTAAAAAAGTAATTGCCCCCTCCCATGCTGAATCATGAATGAACTGTGATTAACCACAATTTTTTGGAAAGCTGAGTTAAATTTCACTTGCCACACCCAGGCCTGATTACTGCCAAACCTGTTGAATCAAGAAATCACATACAGTAAATAGAAGCTGCCTAAAAAAAGTGAAGCACGCTAACAGATCACAAAAAGCCACACATCATGCCACAATCTAAAAAAAATCAAGAACAGATTAGAAACAAAGTAATGAATATGTATCAGTCTATGAAGGGTTTCAAAGCCATTTCTAAGGCTTTGGATCTCAAGTGAACCATGGGGAGAGACATTATCCACAAATGGAGATAACTTGGTACAGTGGTGAACCTTCCCAGGAGTGGCCAGCCTACAAAAATTACTCTAAGATAGGGTGACCAGACATCCCCGGTTTCCGGGGACAGTCCCCGGATTGAGGACACTGTCCCCAGACCAAGTCTGTCCCCGGTTTTGTCCCCGGATTGGATTTGAACAGGGGCTGGGGTAATTTCAAAGACAGTCAGTGCAGAATTAATAAAAAAAAATCAGAATTACACACTCCCACTCCTACTAGCTTAGGGGGGTGTATTTTTTCCATTATCTGTGCCCCTTTCTGATGATCATGTGCTGGTCGGAGCGGAGGGAATATTTCTTCAGTTTCAGGTGCCCATCCAGCTCCGCTTGCATGTTCTTCTGCCTTGGCTTAAGTCCCGGCCAGCCGCCTGCCTGTTTATCTCCTTGCCTTCCCTGGTGGAGTGGTCATCCTCCGCTCCCCACCCAGTAGTAGCCGGGGCTCGGAGAGTAAGACTTGACAGGCTGTGAGGCGGGCGGCGACTGGCAGAGAGTCGCTGATTGCCGTCATTACTAGTAAAAAAAAAAATATGTCCCCGGATTTATTTTTCAAAGTCTGGTCACCTTACTCTAAGGCCTCGTACACACGGCCGAGATTCTCGTTGAAAAAAACATGTCGTTTTTTTCGACGAGATTCTTGGACAAGAAACTTGTCCCGGCCGAGTGTACACACGCTCGTTTCAAAGAACCCGCGGTTCTTTGAAAGGAGCGTACGCGGTGACGTCATCGACTACGTCGAGCATGCGCTCGTCACATTCGATGCCGTCGCCGCCATCTTGGTATACCCTACGTATGCCTAGGAAGCTACCGCGCATGCGTCGAATTCATTTCGAACATGCGCGGGCTTCCGGGAGGACAGGTAAGTGTACACACACTCACTTTTCTCGTCGAGAAACATGCCGACGAGAATCTCGACGAGAAAATAGAGAGCAGGTTCTCTATTTTCTCGTTGAGGTTTCTTGTCGGTTTTCTCGACGAGAAACCCGATAGCAGCGTACACACGACCGATTTACTCGGCAAGACCTCTCTGCCAGCAAGTTTCTTGCTGGTTCTTGCCGAGAAAATCGGTCGTGTGTACGAGGCCTCTGAGTACAAATGGGGAGAGCAATTATGGGAATCCTATATATTAAGGTAGTAATATTCACCGAATAGTATCGGGGGTGTGGTCAAACTAGATACATATATAAAAAACAAAACAAAAAACGAACAGACCTCCACACACCTATATGAATTGTATTACAAATTTTAATAGCCTACATCAGGCAAATACAAATGATAAAACACTACTAATATCCCAAATTGACATATGACCAGAAATAAATACCCATATGAGAGGCCACCAAATCACTGTGGATCCCTCCAGCCGGAGGGGACCCCCCCAGTAATGGACGGCTGGTGAACCCACTCCCTCCCCCCCCCCTGTGAAGAACACCCTCGTAAATGCCTAAAATACCCCAAGAGTCCCTTATAGAGACCAACGGTTGATCCGTATACTTCCTAAGCAAAAGCAGCGTGTGCTGAAAAACAGCATATATCTCTGCTAATGAGTGGAAGACACAGCCTGGATCGGATTCCCATACAGAAAACACCCCCCAGTCAGCAGTCAGTCAGTGGAGAGGCCTAATAAGTATGTTGAATAATGATCCACAAGGATCCAGACATAGGAAATGTGTAATTGATCTGGGTTAAAGTAATATAGAAAAAACAAAAACTGAAAACAGAAGAAGAAACCGCATCCCCTTCAATTTATGTAAATGTCCAAACACTAAACACTAACATGTCTTCAGGATCCGTGCCGAGAGTTAGTTCCTACAGGAACTTATCTGCAACTAATGCCGCGTACACACGATCAATTTTTTCGACGGTGAAAACACCGTCGAGAAAATCGACGTGAAAAACGAGGAACAGCTTGTTCCCCCCACACACGGCCGTTTTAAATTACATTTTTTTTTTTGGTCGAAAAAAACGACCGTGTGTGGGCTCCCCGGCAGTGTTTCCCTATGGGAAAACTACCGCGGAAAAAAACGACGGGAATCACGACGAGAAAAATTAGAGCATGTTCTAATTTTTCTCGTCGTGATTAATGTCGTTTTTCCCTTCGGGAAAAATGACAAAAAGCCCACAGACGATCGTTTTTCTCGTCCAAAGGAAAAAATTATCGTGTGTACGCGGCATTATTCCCAAATAATGGGTATATATTAGTGTAGTTTCCCAAACTATTAAACTACACTAATATATACCCATTATTTGGGAATTAGTTAAATTTTTAGCAGAAAATAAAAATCGCAGAGGTGATCAAATACGACCAAAAGAAAGCTCTATTTGTGGGAACAAAATGATAAAAATTTAGTTTGGGAACAGTGTAGCATGACGGCGCAATTGTCATTCAAAGTGCAACAGCGCAGAAAGCTGAAAATTGGTCTGGGCAGGAAGGTGTATAAGTGCCCAGTATGGAAGTGGTTAAACTAAATTGAATTATTTTGGCTTCCGCAGTGTTTGCTGGGTACTCTAAAGCCCCATACACACTATTCGCTTTACTGCAGATTTTTGTCTTCAGATTTACCAAAACCATATAATATGAGGTTAAACCTTAAAGCCTCGTACACACGAACGAGTTTCTCGGCAAAAACCAGCAAGAAACTTGCTGGCAGAGATTTTTTGCCGAGAAATTTGTTCGTGTGTATGGTTTCTCGTCAATAAAAGCGACAAGAATCTCGACGAGAAAATAGAGAACCTGCTCTCTATTTTCTCGTCGAGATTCTCGTCAGCCTGTTTCTCGACGAGAAAATTGTGTGTGTGTACACTTACCTTTTCGCCGGGAAGCCCGCGCATGCTCGAAATGACTTTGACGCATGCGCGGTAGCTTCCTAGGCATAGATAGGGTATACCAAGATGGCGGCGACGGCATCGAATGTGACGAGCGCATGCTCGTCGTAGTCGATGACGTCACCGCGTACGCTCCATTCAAAGAACCGCGGGTTCTTTGAATCGAGCGTGTGTACACTCGGCCGGGACAATTTTCTTGTCCAAGAATCTCGTCGAAAAAAACGACATGTTTTTTTCGACGAGAATCTCGGCCGTGTGTACGAGGCCTGAGAGTTTCAATTTGTATGCAATTGGGCAGTAGGGATGAGCTTCGTGTTCGAGTCGAACATACGTTCGACTCGAACATTGGCTGTTCGATCGTTCGACGAAGATCGAACGATTTGGGCCGTTCGCGCCAAATTCGAGTGACGCGAACGGCCCACAATGCACTACGCCATCGCAGTGTCATCCAGGCGCTGTGATTGGCCAAGCATGCACTGTGACCCCGCATGCTTGGCCAATCACAGCGCCGGCAGCGAGGAGAGCAATGATTGGCCACAGGCAGGATGCCTGTGGCCAATTATTGCTGAGGGTGTTTAGTACACGCCCCACACTATAAAAGGCCGCCAGCACGGCGGCCTAGTGTAGTGTGTTCCGGAGCAGGGATAGAGTAGCATAGGCAGGGACAGTGACTGTTATTTCTTTCTTGCTTAACCTGGATTCCTTTAGTTTAGGGAAAGAGAAGGATAGGTAGGGAGAGTGTCAGTGTGTTTTGTGCTTCTGCTATAGTGTGCTTAAAAAAAACATTTATTCTAGGGACAGAAAACTCTAGGTAGGGACAGTGTCAGTTTCTTTCACTCTGCAAGTCCTTGTTTCCAGGGACCTGTAAGGACAGTGAGTTAATTGTCCTTGTGCTATATTGTGCTTAAAAAAAACATTTATTCTAGGGACAGAAAACTCTAGGTAGGGACAGTGTCAGTTTCTTTCACTCTGCAAGTCCTTGTTTCCAGGGACCTGTAAGGACAGTGAGTTAATTGTCCTTGTGCTATATTGTGATTAAAAAAAACATTTATTCTAGGGACAGAAAACTCTAGGTAGGGACAGTGTCAGTTTCTTTCACTCTGCAAGTCCTTGTTTCCAGGGACCTGTAAGGACAGTGAGTTAATTTTCCTTGTGCTATATTGTGATTAAAAAAAACATTTTTTCTAGGGACAGAAAACTGTAGGTAGGGAGAGTGTTTTTTTTCTTTCACTCTGCAAGTCCTTGTTTCCAGGGACCTGTAAGGACAGTGAGTTAATTGTCCTTGTGCTATATTGTGCTTAAAAAAAACATTTATTCTAGGGACAGAAAACTCTAGGTAGGGACAGTGTCAGTTTCTTTCACTCTGCAAGTCCTTGTTTCCAGGGACCTGTAAGGACAGTGAGTTAATTGTCCTTGTGCTATATTGTGATTAAAAAAAACATTTATTCTAGGGACAGAAAACTCTAGGTAGGGACAGTGTCAGTTTCTTTCACTCTGCAAGTCCTTGTTTCCAGGGACCTGTAAGGACAGTGAGTTAATTTTCCTTGTGCTATATTGTGATTAAAAAAAAAATTTTTTCTAGGGACAGAAAACTGTAGGTAGGGAGAGTGTTTTTTTTCTTTCACTCTGCAAGTCCTTGTTTCCAGGGACCTGTAAGGACAATGAGTTAATTGTCCTTGTGCTATATTGTGCTTAAAAAAAACATTTATTCTAGGGACAGAAAACTCTAGGTAGGGACAGTGTCAGTTTCTTTCACTCTGCAAGTCCTTGTTTCCAGGGACCTGTAAGGACAGTGAGTTAATTTTCCTTGTGCTATATTGTGATTAAAAAAAACATTTATTCTAGGGACAGAAAACTCTAGGTAGGGACAGTGTCAGTTTCTTTCACTCTGCAAGTCCTTGTTTCCAGGGACCTGTAAGGACAGTGAGTTAATTTTCCTTGTGCTATATTGTGATTAAAAAAAACATTTATTCTAGGGACAGAAAACTCTAGGTAGGGACAGTGTCAGTTTCTTTCACTCTGCAAGTCCTTGTTTCCAGGGACCTGTAAGGACAGTGAGTTAATTTTCCTTGTGCTATATTGTGATTAAAAAAAACATTTATTCTAGGGACAGAAAACTCTAGGTAGGGACAGTGTCAGTTTCTTTCACTCTGCAAGTCCTTGTTTCCAGGGACCTGTAAGGACAGTGAGTTAATTTTCCTTGTGCTATATTGTGATTAAAAAAAACATTTTTTCTAGGGACAGAAAACTGTAGGTAGGGAGAGTGTTTTTTTTCTTTCACTCTGCAAGTCCTTGTTTCCAGGGACCTGTAAGGACAGTGAGTTAATTTTCCTTGTGCTATATTGTGATTAAAAAAAACATTTTTTCTAGGGACAGAAAACTCTAGGTAGGGAGAGTGTTTTTTTTTTTTCACTCTGCAAGTCCTTGTTTCCAGGGACCTGTAAGGACAGTGAGTTAATTGTCCTTGTGCTATATTGTGCTTAAAAAAAACATTTATTCTAGGGACAGAAAACTCTAGGTAGGGACAGTGTCAGTTTCTTTCACTCTGCAAGTCCTTGTTTCCAGGGACCTGTAAGGACAGTGAGTTAATTTTCCTTGTGCTATATTGTGATTAAAAAAAACATTTATTCTAGGGACAGAAAACTCTAGGTAGGGACAGTGTCAGTTTCTTTCACTCTGCAAGTCCTTGTTTCCAGGGACCTGTAAGGACAGTGAGTTAATTTTCCTTGTGCTATATTGTGATTAAAAAAAACATTTTTTCTAGGGACAGAAAACTGTAGGTAGGGAGAGTGTTTTTTTTCTTTCACTCTGCAAGTCCTTGTTTCCAGGGACCTGTAAGGACAGTGAGTTAATTGTCCTTGTGCTATATTGTGCTTAAAAAAAACATTTTTTCTAGGGACAGAAAACTGTAGGTAGGGAGAGTGTTTTTTTTTTTTCACTCTGCAAGTCCTTGTTTCCAGGGACCTGTAAGGACAGTGAGTTAATTGTCCTTGTGCTATATTGTGCTTAAAAAAAACATTTATTCTAGGGACAGAAAACTCTAGGTAGGGAGAGTGTTTTTTTTTTTTCACTCTGCAAGTCCTTGTTTCCAGGGACCTGTAAGGACAGTGAGTTAATTGTCCTTGTGCTATATTGTGCTTAAAAAAAACATTTATTCTAGGGACAGAAAACTCTAGGTAGGGACAGTGTCAGTTTCTTTCACTCTGCAAGTCCTTGTTTCCAGGGACCTGTAAGGACAGTGAGTTAATTTTCCTTGTGCTATATTGTGATTAAAAAAAACATTTATTCTAGGGACAGAAAACTCTAGGTAGGGACAGTGTCAGTTTCTTTCACTCTGCAAGTCCTTGTTTCCAGGGACCTGTAAGGACAGTGAGTTAATTTTCCTTGTGCTATATTGTGATTAAAAAAAACATTTTTTCTAGGGACAGAAAACTGTAGGTAGGGAGAGTGTTTTTTTTCTTTCACTCTGCAAGTCCTTGTTTCCAGGGACCTGTAAGGACAGTGAGTTAATTGTCCTTGTGCTATATTGTGCTTAAAAAAAACATTTTTTCTAGGGACAGAAAACTGTAGGTAGGGAGAGTGTTTTTTTTTTTTCACTCTGCAAGTCCTTGTTTCCAGGGACCTGTAAGGACAGTGAGTTAATTGTCCTTGTGCTATATTGTGCTTAAAAAAAACATTTATTCTAGGGACAGAAAACTCTAGGTAGGGACAGTGTCAGTTTCTTTCACTCTGCAAGTCCTTGTTTCCAGGGACCTGGAGAGACATTGAGTGAATTGTCCTTGTGCTATATTGTGATTAAAAAAAACATTTATTCTAGGGACAGAAAACTCTAGGTAGGGACAGTGTCAGTTTCTTTCACTGTGAAAGTCCTTGTTTCAAGGGACAGAGAAGGACACCTGAAGGTAGCCCTTATTGCTTTTTTCCCATCTCCCTGCAGGCCATCTATTAGAATGTCTGGAAGGCAAACAAGGAGAGGCAGACAGTCAGGAGGCAATAAAAGAGGGCAAGCAGGCTCTGTGTCTGGGGGCAACAGTGCTGGTCGTGGACGCGGTGCATTGTCATCAGCACATGGCCATGGGACACGCTTGTCCTTCTTTTCGGCAGCTGGACATGTTGAGCCACATCATGCCGAAGACTTGGTAGAGTGGATGACCAAGCCCTCCTCCTCCTCCTCATCCTCTCTCACCCAGGCTCAGGGTACTGGAAAAGCAGCTGCCAAAGCGTCGTCTTCCCTGGTATCAATGTCAGACAAATCATCAGTCACTCCTTCCCTAGACCCACCATGTCCTCCTCCTGAGGAGTCCCCCGAACTGTTTCAGCACAGTGTTGGGTACATGCTCCAGGAGGATGCCCAGCGTTTCGAAGGGTCTGATGATGAAACCCAGCTAGAGGAAGGCAGTAGCGTGAGAGCAGACAGAGGGGATGCTCAAGAAGGACACCAATCTGGCAGTCATGTTCCAGCAGCTGCAGCATACTGCCAGATTGGCTCCAGTGATGAGGAGGGAGGGGATGATGAGGTCAATGACTCCACGTGGGTGCCTAATAGGAGAGAGGAGGAGGAGGAGGATGAGGAGGAGGCACATCTCCAACGAGGCAGGATGCCCTTTGGTGGCCAGCGTAAGGGCAGTACACCGACGGAATCACACCGCAGAGCTCCGCCTGTGCAGGGCGCTGCCTCTGCCCGTCATTCAAAAAGTTCTTTGGTGTGGGCCTTTTTTGAGGCTAGTGCATCAGATCGCACAGCTGCTGTTTGCAACATATGTCTCAAGCGTATATCGCGTGGCCAAAACATCAGCCGCTTGGGTACCACATGCCTGACCAGACATATGTTGACCTGCCATGCAGCTCGTTGGCAAGCCTACCTCAAAGACCCACACCAAAGAACAAAGCGGACCTCTCCTTGCACCGCATCAGCTGGGATCTCCAACCCCACTATAACTTCAGTCCTCTCTGAAACATGCACTGAGAGGAATGAAGGTGTAGAATTAGGTGTGTCACAGCCAAGTACTTGCGCCCACTCTGCTAGCAGTACACCGACGTCCGATTCTAGCAGGCAAATTTCCCTGCCCCAGCTGCTGGACCGTCGAAAGAAGTTCACTCCCAGCCATCCACATGCCCAGCGGTTGAATGCTAGCTTGGCTAAATTGCTAGCGCTTCAACTGCTGCCTTTTCAGTTGGTAGACTCGGCCCCCTTCCGTGAGTTTGTGCAATGTGCGGTTCCTCAGTGGCAGGTTCCCAAACGCCACTTTTTCTCACGGAAGGCTATTCCGGCTCTCTACCGGCATGTGGAAGGCAATGTCTTGGCCTCGCTGGACAGGGCGGTCAGCGGTAAGGTGCATATTACCGCTGACTCATGGTCCAGCAGGCATGGACAGGGACGTTACCTTTCTTTCACGGCCCATTGGGTCACTCTTTTGGCAGCTGGGAAGGATTCAGGACAAGGTGCAGTAGTGTTGGAGGTTGTCCCACCGCCACGCCTCCAAAATGCTACTACTGGTTGTGACACACCTCTCTCCTCCACCCCCTCCTCTTCTTCTTCCTCCATGGCCTCTTCCTGTGGTTTGTCCTATGAACCAGCGGTGCTCCGTAGCCGTTCACGGGGCTACGCAAGTACGCAGGCAAAAAGATGCCATGCCGTGCTTGCGCTGGTGTGTTTGGGGGACAGAAGCCACACTGGGGCAGAGGTCCTGTCTGCTCTGCAGGGCCAGGCCGAGAGGTGGTTGACGCCACGCCAGCTTAAGCCAGGAATGGTGGTTTGCGACAATGGCACCAACCTCCTCTCCGCCCTCCGACAGGGACAACTGACCCATGTGCCCTGTGTGGCTCACGTCCTTAACCTGGTGGTGCAGCGCTTCTTGGGCAGGTACCCGGGCTTACAGGATGTCCTGAGGCAGGCCAGGAAAGTCTGTGTGCATTTCCGCAGATCTTATAATGCCAGTGCTCGCCTGGCTGAGCTGCAAAAGGAGTTGAACCTGCCCAAGAACCGCCTTATATGTGACATGCCCACCAGGTGGAACTCAACGTTGGCCATGCTGCAGCGGCTGCACACGCAGCAGAGGGCCATCAATGAGTACCTGTGCGACTACGGCACCAGGACAGGGTCAGGGGAGCTTGGTTTTTTTTCTCCACGCCAGTGGGGCATGATCAGGGATGCATGCACTGTCCTGGCACCATTTGAGGAGGCCACGAGGATGGTGAGCAGTGACAGTGCATGCATCAGTGACACTGTACCTCTTGTCCACCTGTTGGAGCACACGCTGCGTGGAATAATGGACAGGGCACTTGAGGCAGAACAGAGGCAGGAAGAGGAGGACTTCCTTGCCTCTCAAGGCCCCCTTTACCCAGACAGTGTTCCTTCTGTCCCACCCATCGCACAGGAAGAGGAGGAGGAGGAGGAGGAGGAGGAGGAGGAGGATTGTGTCAGCATGGAGGTGGAGGCTGGCACTCAGCATCATCAGCAGCAGTCTTTTAGGGATGATTTACAGTCCCAAGAAACCAGTGGACTTGTACGTGGCTGGGAGGAGGTGGCTGCGGATCATGTCGTCCTTAGTGACCCAGAGGACTCCGGAGCGAATGCCTCAGCAAACCTACGCTGCATGGCCTCCCTGATCCTGCAAAGTCTGCGGAAGGATCCTCGTATTCTTCGGATCAAGGAGAGGGACCATTACTGGCTGGCCACTCTCCTTGATCCACGGTACAAGGGTAAGGTTGCGGACCTTATGTTACCGTCGCAGAGGGAGCAGAGGATGAGACAACTCCGGGAGGCCTTGCAGAAAGGTCTGTGCAACGCGTTCCCAGAGACTGGGAGGTTGCAAACTCCTGGTCCTGGACAACGAGTTGCTGAGGCTTCGGCCAGTCAAAGAAGGAGCGGTGGGGAAGGTGGCCGTCTGACCGATGCGTTCAGACAATTCTTTAGTCCGCAGCCCCAAAGTATGATCGGTTCCAGCAACCATCGCCAGCGTCTGATAAACATGGTGCAGGAATATCTAGGGGCAAGGTCAGACTTGGACACCTTCCCCACCGAAAATCCTCTGGCTTACTGGGTCTTGAGGATGGATCACTGGCCAGAGCTTGCACAGTATGCAATTGAGCTACTGGCCTGTCCTGCATCCAGCGTTCTTTCGGAACGCACATTCAGTGCTGCTGGAGGATTTGTCACGGATCACAGGGTGCGCCTGTCCACCGACTCGGTTGATCGACTGACTTTCATCAAGATGAACCAGTCTTGGATCACCACCAGCTACCACACACCTGATGCTGATATAACAGACTAATTGATTTTAAAATGTCACATCCCTTCAAGACTGATGCTGATGCTGAGTGCCTGTGCTGTTATGTTGACTGGCTATCCTCCTCCTCCGAGTCCTCAATGATACGATTGATGATGATAGCTTGGAAGATCATTTTTGTTTATGGGTGCCGCCACCAGTGCCTAACGCCCAATTTTTCAGCCCCTGTTTAACAGGGGCGTGTAATTACAATTTTTGAAGCAATACTTTGCAACAGGGCTCATTGCTGTGCTCCAAGTACAGTATCTGTGAGGAGTTGCAGTGTTGTGCCACCAGTGCCTAAGGCCCAATTTTTCAGCCCCTGTTTAACAGGGGCGTGTCATTACAATTTTTGAAGCAATACTTTGCAACAGGGCTCATTGCTGTGCTCCAAGTACAGTATCTGTGAAGGGTTGCAGTGTTGTGCCACCAGTGCCTAAGGCCCAATTTTTCAGCCCCTGTTCAACAGGGGCATGTAATTACAATTCTTGATCTAATAATTCACAGCAGGGCCCATTGCTGCACCCACCAAGAGTAACTGTCAGGGCTTACAGTGTTGTGGCACCAGCACCACCATCAAAGGCCCAATTTTTACTACCACTGTTCAACAATTATATGTAATTAAAATTCCTGATATAATAGTTGACAGCAGGGCGTTCCAGCACCAACCAAGAGTAACTGTGAGTGCTTACAGTGTTGTGCCAACACCAACAACTAAGGGGCCTATTTCTGCAGAGTATATACGGCAGGTCCCTACTTTCAAACATCCAACTTACAAACGACTCCTACTTGCAAACGCAAGAAGACAACAGGAAGTGAGAGGAAATCTACCACTAGGAAGGAAAATTCTCTCCTGTAAGAATAAATATGGGAGAAAGGTGTCTCCTCTGTACTGATGCTTTATCAGCAATCCTTGTTTCAAGAAAAACACCACATTTCAAAAACAGTTGTCATTAGGACGGAAAGTGAGGTGAAATGTTCTGAACAGGGGCACAGACAGCAAAACAAATGTTACAGGGGTGATAACCCTTACCTATGTTTTCCAAAAAGTTTAAAAATAGATTTTTGGTCTGGAGCTACACTTCAACAATGTACCTGTTCAAAATTACAAACAGATTCTACATAAGAACAAACCTACAGTCCCTGTCTTGTATGCACCGCCTGTATACGGCTGTTCAGAGTATATAGGGCCTTTTTTATTTTATGTGCGGGGTTCCCCTTAATATCCATACAAGACCCAAAGGGGCTGGTAATGGGCTGGGGTAGGGGGGGGGTCATGGGGTAGCTATGCCATTTTTCTTAAAGATTTTCATCCATATTACCGGGACCAGACATTACATTAAAGCCGCAAGCAGTTTTAAATGGCTTTTTTTTCCTTTAGAAGTGTCATTTTGTGCAGGGACAGTTCTAAACACGGGAAACACGTGGCACTTCACAGGCATACTTTAGACACCCCCCAGGTACGATATTTAAAGGAATATTTGACTTTTTTTTTTTCACTTTATGCATCATTAAAATGACTGCTCCCGGAAAACGACCGTTTTTAAAACTTATTTTTGCATTGATACATGTCCCCTGGTGCAGAACCCGGGTTCCCAAACCCTTTTTAGGACAATAACATGCATAATAGTTTTTATAATTAGCACTTTAGAATTCGAACGTTCGCATCCATTGTATTTAATAGGGTTCTAATGTTCGTTCGAACTTTCGGTCCGTTCGCGGGTTCTGGTGCGAACCGAACCCGGGGGTGTTCGGCTCATCACTATTGGGCAGGCCCTTGCACTACATGGTTTTGGTAATGTGTGTGTGTGTGTATGGGGTCTTAGCTGCTCAAAGAATATTTCACATTTAAACCTGAACAGTCTGTAAAGGAAACTGAAAAGCAAACACTAGGGACATTGAGGATCACCATCGAGCATTAGTTTAGGCAAATGATGGAAGCTTTATAGAACAGATACATAAACCCCTGAAAACATGTTTGCACTGATACAAATTCAAGGGAAGCTCAAGGTAGAAAGCTTCAGAGAAAGCAATTTAGACCCCTTTCACACTGGGGCGGTTTGTAGGCAATATTTGAGCTAAAAATAGTGCCTGCAAACCGACCTGAAACAGCGGCTGCTGGAGCGGTGCGCTAGCAGGACAGAAAAAAAGTCCTGCTAGCCGCATCTTTGGAGCAGTGAAGGTGCGGTGTGTTTACCGCTCCTCCACCGCTCCTGCCCATTGAAAGCAATGGGACACCACGGCTATACCGCCGGCAATGCGCCTCTGCAGAGGCGCTTTGCGGTGTCTTTTTCGGCCGCTAGCGGGGGGTAAAACAGCACCGCTGGCAGATGAATACCGCCGCTAAGTTCACGGTAAAGCGCCGCTAAAAATAGCGACGCTTTACCGCCACCGCCGCTCCCGCCCCAGTGTGAAAGGGGCCTTAAACAGCTGTTACATTCACTCCAGTGTAAAAGCCCGAGGGCTTTCACACTGGATTGTTGCGCTAGCAGGATGGTAAAAAAAGTCCTGCTAGCCGCATCTTTGGAGCGGTGAAGGAGCGGTGTGTATACCGCTCCTCCACCGCTCCTGCCCATTGAAATCAATGGGGCACCGTGGCTATACCGCCCGCAATGCGCCCCGCTAGCGGCCGAAATGCGCCGCAAATCTGCTCATAGCGTCGGCGGTAAAAATATTGGCGTTTTACCGCCGATGCTATGGGTGGATCAGTGTGAAAGGGGTCTTAGTCCTGCAGGAGCCTGGGCTTGGCTGTGACTGCTATGATCCTTGTTCCTACAATGCATTGATGCACAAGAATGCACGTAAGCCCATATTGTAAAACAGTTTTTGGAGAAGTTTCCTTTTCTATATTTAAATGTAACTGATCATGTTCATTGATCTCTTTGTGTTTTCCTTCTGCCAGCATTTTACATCATATTCCAAACAGAAGATCCCAACCAGTTTGGATTTTTCTATAATTACCTCATGTCTATTTTTAGCACCTTTGAGCTTTTCCTCGACGTCATCAACTCTCCCACCAACTATTCTGTGACCCTTCCGTACATGTTCCACATTGTATATTTTTCCTTCGCCATCCTCACCAACCTCATGATGCTGAATCTGCTGATCGCCATGGTGGGAGACACTCACTGGAGGGTGGCACAGGAGAGAGATGAGCTGTGGAGAGCTCAGGTATGGCAAGGATTAATACCTAAGGATCTTTGAACATACACTATATTGTCAAAAGTATTGTGATGCCTGCTTTTACACACACATGAACTTTAATGGCAGTACACACGGTCGGACTTTTTGTCAACAAACTTCAAAATGAGCAAGTTTTCCAAAAAATCCTACCGTGTGTACGCTCCATCGGACAAACTTTTTCGGTTTTCATCAGACAAAAGTTCGCTCTGCAAACCGACAAACTTTTCGGCAACAAAAGTCCAACGGTGCAAAGTCCGACGTGTGTACAGAAATCCATCGGACTTTTGTCCGAAGTACAAATAAGCATGCCCAGAACTAATGTTAAAATCAACCAACAATAACAGAAGTTGACCAAAGGGTGGCGGTAAAGAGCAGAAAAGAGCAGAAACAACACATGATGTTGGGACAGTTTTGGGAAAGTTTGCAGAAAAGTACTGCCGTGTGTATGCTATGGGTGTGCCCGGCCAACTCCCTTCGGACAAAAATCCACGGAAAAGTTTGTTTGATGTCTGAACAAGGCTTTAGTCTGTAGAGTTCAATATTGAGTTGGCCCACCCTTTGCAACTATAACAACGTCAACTCTTCTGGGAAGGCTGTCAACAAGGTTTAGGAGGGTGTCTATGGAAATGTTTGACCATTCTTCCAGAAGCACATTTGTGAGCCACTGATTGTGAGGTCAGGAACTGATGTTGGATGAGAAGGCTTGATTCACAGTCTCCACTCTAATTCATCCCAAAGGTGTTCTATCAGGTTGAGGTCAGGACTCTGTGCAGGCTAGTCAATTTCCTCCACCCCAAACTCGCTCATCCATGTCTTTATGGACCTTGCTTGTGCACTGGTCCAAATCATTTGGTGGAGGGGGGATTATGGTGTGGGGTTGTTTTTCAGGGGTTGGGCTTGGCCCCTTAGTTCCAGTGAAGGGAATTCTTAAGGCGTCAGCATACCAAGACATTTTGGACAATTTCATGCTTCCAACTTTGTGGAAACAGTTTGGGGATGGCCCCTTCTTGTTCCAACATGACTGCTCACCAGTGCACAGAGCAAGGTCCATAAAAACATGGATGAGCGAGTTTGGGGATGGAGGAACTTGACTGGCCTGCACAGAGTCCTCACCTCAACCCAATAGAACACCTTTGGGATGAATTAGAGCTGAGACTGCGAGCCAGGCCTTCTCATCCAACATCAGTGCCTGACCTCACAAATGCACTTCTGGAAGAATGGTCAAACATTCCCATAAACACACTTCTAAACCTTGTGGACAGCCTTCCCAGAAGAGTTGAAGCTGTTATAGCTGCTAAGGGTGAGCCAACTCAATATTGAACCCCACGGACTAAGACTGGGATGCCATTAAAGTTCATGTGCTTGTCGGCATCCCAATACTTTTGACAGTATAGTGTATATACATATGTCTTGTTTTGTTATTATTCAAGTTAATCCACCATCATAATAAAGATATACATGCATCTCGCCTCTCTTTTTATCAGGTTGCTGCAACTGTAGTGATGTTGGAGCGAAAGCTCCCACAATTCCTCTGGCCTCGATCAGGTGTTTGTGGCACAAAATATGGATTAGGAGACCACTGGTACTTACGGTGAGTTGAATTTTTGTAGTTGACTTTTTCCTTTTAATTCTGCTCTGCAGAGATCTCCTGTATCTGTTTTAGCTCCACTAAATGTCATATGTACAGTATGTCATAGGTTGGTGGTAGCTAGGGGGTTTTACACACTTCTGCCTGCTACCGCAGCCAGGAGTGTGTATACATTTCATAAGCCAACTCTTTTAGGTGGAAGCAATCCATTTTTTTTAAAGTAACTAAAAAAAAAAAAAAAAAAAAATAATTTTTAAAGCGCCCCAGTCCCCGCAATCTTACACAGCAAAGAAAACGCACACGTAAGTCACGCCTACATATATAAACGGTGTTTAAACCACACATGTGAGGTATTGCCGGGATCGTCAGAGCGGGAGCAATCATTCTAGCACTAGATCTTCTCTGTAACTCCAACCTGGTAACCGTCATTTTTTTTTAAAGCGCCGCCTATGGAGATTTTTAGGTACCGTAGTTTTTCGCCATTCCACGAGTGTGCGCAACATCATCTTTCACATTATACAAAAAAATTGGGCTAACTTTACTGTTTCGTTTTTTTTAAATTCATGAAAGTGTATTTTTTCCTAAAAAATTGCATTTGAAAGACCGCTGTGCAAATACAGTGTGACATAAAATATTGCAACAATCGCCATTTTATTTTCTAGATTCTCTACTAAAAAATATATATAATGTTTGGGGGTTCTAAGTAATTTTCTAGCAAAAAATACGGATTTTAACTTGCAAGCAACAAATGTCAGAAATAGGCTTAGTCATGAAAGGGTTAAAATGGGTAATGCATTACATTTGTGTTCACTAAAGTTAAGGTTAGGGTAGGGTCAATCTGACAGTGGCCGTCAGGTCAAAAGCCCAAAGTACTCCCAGGTACTGAGAAGGCATAACAGTATCAAATAAAAGAACATTGTAGCTGTATTGCATTCATCTTGTTTGTGGAGCTATGGTATTTACAAAGTTATGCACTCTATAAAGCTCCATTCACAACTGAGCGTTGCAATTTACTGACGTATTTTTGGTGTTCACCAGCACACCTCGATATAATGATAATCCTGTCCTTTATTCACATATAGCAAAAGGAATCACAGGCCAACCCCTTTTGGGACCTTGCAGAATGCATTTTTCAAGGTATCCTTGAAAAAAAAAAAGGATTTTGCGAGGTTCAGAAATGTAAATAAAGGACACGATTGTCACTATACCAAGGTGTGCTTTTAAAGACCTTTTTTTTTCTATGATTGCATAGTGGCGCCATTCATCAATCCACTACATTATCCTACATCAGTGGTAGGCAACCTCGGCCCTCCAGCTGTTTTGAAACTACAAATCCCATCATGCCTCTGCCTCTAGGAGTCATATCCTGTGATTGTCAGGGTCTTGCAATTTCTCATGGGACTTGTAGTTTCAAAACAGCTGGAGGGCCTAGGTTGCCTACCCCTGCCCTACATGATCTATGTTTGAGCATGTAAGGAGAGAAACAAATAGAATACAACTTCTCTGTGGTTCTCTTTAATGTCATGTTTACTATGCTCTGTATTTGTCTGTACAGTAAAACCTATGGATGTATCTCTGATCATGGACTTGAGATGAGCACACTGTGATGTCACCATGTTATGTCTATAATATTTTTTCCCTTATGTTATGCTTTTTTAAAGCCATTGTTAGAAGAATGGATAGGGTCTTTGGGTGCCACTCCAGAGGTTGGCTGTATACAGGCCTGTCGCGACAAGGCAAGCAAACCAAGCAATTGCTTGGGGCCCAGAGCTGGCCTGGGGCCCCAAGCAGGGTCCTTGCCGCGTTTCCTATAAATGCTGCAGCCGCCTGAACACTCTATAGAGAGCCTCAGGCGGCTGCAGCACTGCTGCCTCTCTCGAGTCGTCACTTCCCCTTCCCTGTAGCGTGGCCGAGCGCCTCTTCCTTCCTCCTGTCAGTCCGGTCGGGTACCGCGCAGTACAGGAGATTCCTGTTCCCGGCCAGACTGACAGGAAGTGCACACTGAGTGCTCACTTCCTTTCAGTCCGGCTGGGAACAGGAAACTGAATCTCCTGCCGCCCGGTACCTTAGGGAGAGGGGGGGGAGTAAAAAGAACATAGGGAGGGGGGGAGTAAAAATAACATGGAGGGGGAGTAAAAAAAACATAGGGAGGGGGGGGAGTAACAAAAACATGGGGGGGGGGGGGAGCAAAAAGAACACAGGGAGGGAGGGGGGGAGTAAAAAGAACATGGGGGGCCTCCATGTCCATTTTGCTTGGGGCCCCCAAATTCCTTCAAATGGCCCTGGCTGTATAGCTTTGCATACAACCACACAATAAAACTGTGGTTGGGCGTTTTTTTTTTCCCTGTTTGTGAGCTTTTTATTACTCAGTCCAGCAGACATATTCTGAAATCTTTATATCTATGAGTGCTATAAGAAATTCCCCTTCAATATTTATTGAGGGAGTGATTGTGAAAGATATGTTCCCCCAAGGAAAATAATTGGTACCAGGAGTTTCTGCACTCTCTATCACTAAACATACATTCAATACACCATAAATTTAAACGTGATTGCTTGATAGGTATGGGCTGGTGCATACCACTGGTTTTAGAACACTTTTTTACAGATGGTACAAATTTAGACAAGTGCACTATAAAACCTCCACCTTTGGATAAAGAAGGTAGGTAACTGAAGAGATGAAAATAGTTATTGTAGAATTACTTTAGAAAATAGTTTCCCAAAAAACACTCTAACCTAATCTTTTGGTACTGTAGGGTGGTAAGAAAGGACCTTAGTCAGCAGAAGATCCATCGTTATGTCAAAGCTTTTCAAGGTCAACAAGTAAACAATCACTCGGACAAGGAAACACCAAATTATTTAAAGGAAGACCAAACTGTAAAGCCAGATCTGACCAAATTGGTGGTGACTGGGGCAAAAGAACAACCAACAACCTCTTATGAGCAACTAAAGACTTCTCAAACACCAAGTAGGTTGCTACATGATGACACAGCCGGGACACAAAGTCCTTCACAAATGGCTCCCTTGGACATACAAGTATGTGTGGAACCATCTAGGTCAGAGCTTCAGTCTTTATAACCTTAAGTGCAAGTGGTTAGGCGGGCCAGTGGACATGGCTGGGAAATCGTAAGGCCAATTCCATTACAACAGTTACAAGTTCAAACCTCTCCAGCCATCTACAGTGAGGAGGAGGAGGAAATATCTTATATGTAATGTGAGGGTTTCACTCAAATGTGGTGTTTTTTTATCTACATTTTCAGGGATTGTAGCCCACTTCTATCTACCTTCACAGGGGTTTTCAGTATCATCACAACAGAACATACATTTTCAGCCTCCTGGCTATCACAACTCTGGCCACCTTGAGCTGCACAGGCTACTGCCTAGTTACACACAGACTCTTGAAGCGGAGTTCTGCCCAAAAATGGAACTTCTGCTTTAAGGGAAGGTGACCCCCTGACATGCCACATTTGGCATGTAATGTTTTTGGTGGGGGAGCGGAAACCCTCTTTTTAGAGGGTTCCAGCTCCCACTTCCTCCTGGGGCGCTGGAAAGAAGTTCACCTCTCCCCCCTCCCTCTCGGCAATCATCTGGGACTCGTCACAGGTCCCAGATGATTGCCCAGGCCAATCACGGCGCGCAGCGCGGCTCGCGCATGCACAGTGCGTGTGAAGCCACAGCCGAGCGCCCACAGTCACGATACCAGCTCCGCAGAGAGGAGGGGGAGACGAGCGGGGCTTCGTACGCCCGCATCGCTGGAACCTGAGACAGGTGAATGTCCGATTATTAAAAGTCAGCAGCTACACTTTTTGTAGCTGCTGACTTTTATATTGGTGGAACTCCGCTTTAACATCCGGTCACCTCTCCATGAGATCTGTGTAAAAATTCTCCTAGCGTCTCTCCGTACACCTACTGCTCCTGCAGCAGTTTGTCTCTAGGGTAGGAGTCTACCACCTAAAAATTCTGTGCAAATTTGCACATCGGTCTGTTGGTCTCCAGTTGTCATGGTCAGGGATCAGGCTCGGAGGCCAGTAGCTACAGCAGCAGAGAAGCTCCCAACAACCAGCTGAAAAAGTATACAAACGGGTCACCCTGGCGCAGTGTTTCTCAACTCCAGTCCTCAAGGCGCCCCAACAGGTCATGTTTTCAGGATTTCCCTCAGATGAAACAGCTGTGGGAATTACTAAAGCAGTGAAACTGATCAAATCACCTGTGCAAAACAATGGAGAGCCTGAAAACATGACCTGTTGGGACGCCTTGAGGACTGGAGTTGAGAAACACTGCCCTGGCGGATGATGCATGTTCATGCACTAACCGATATTCAGGAGAGCTCCTGAATGGTGGAGATGGTTTTGCTGCATGTTAGTACCAGGCCACAATTCTCAGAATCAAGAATCCAACAAGAGGTGAGCAAGATGGGGTACAAGAGCACATATAGAAGGTAGGGATCAAACAGAAGCGTAGTCAGTAAACAAGCCAAAGGCAGGTAACAAATGGCTGCTGGTTGGGATCATGTAGAATCATAGTCGAGTAACAAGCCAAAGATTGGTAATGAGTGATAGCAAAGATACAGGCAGCAGCAGGATTGACAAGAGTGAGAAATTGGCTGGAGAGGTCACAATATTCTGGCAAACAGGAATGCCGCGTACACACCACCGCTTTTCTCAACGAGAAAAACTGCATTTTTTTTTTCGCCGAGAAAAACGATCGTCTGTGGGCTTTATGTCGTTTTTCTCGTCTAGAAAAACGGCATAAAAAACGACGAGAAAATTTAGAACATGTTCTAAATTTTCTCATCGTTTTTTCCAGCATTTTTTTCCGCGGCAGTTTTCCCATAGGGAAACACTGCCGCGGAGCCCACAGACGGTCGTTTTTCTCATCAAGAGAAAAAATGACGGGAAAAACGACCGTGTGTAGGGAACCAAGCGGTTCCCTCGTTTTTCCTGTCATTATTCACGGCGGTTTTTTAACCGCCGTGAATAATGATCGTGTGTACGCGGCAGAAGTGTAGATATAAACAAAATAGTGCAGCGCTATGAATGTGAAAAAAAGATTCTAGAATTGCTACTGAAAGCAACACAAAAACACGTGAGTGACTGATATACACTATGTGCTAGTAAACCAATGAGGAAGTGTAGAGAAATGGCTTGAATCAGGAAGTTCATGGGAGATGCAAAGAGTTCAAGATTCACAAGAATCGAGAGACAAAGCAAGACTGTCCTAGGGGGTCAGTTAGGAATCTGTCCAGCATCTCAGGTGGCACAGTGAGACGAGCTACAGCCAGGCACCACAGAGCTCACAGGTTTAAACCCAGACCCTGACAGTGACACCATAAGATGTGGACACAGGGTTACAGGCATTAACCCCTTCAAGATAATTCAAAGCCTCTGGACTCCATTACCAATCCTAGAGAACGCTGCATAACCAAGTTTCTCCACTCAAAATAGACCTCCTCAACCTCCTCCATGGAGAACAACATCAACTGAAAAATCTCTCCTGCGCTATATGGAGGGCCTAGATATAAATGTGAGAAAAAGAAGAAATGGCTGCACATCCAAAGTTTCCAAAAGTGCCTTTTATTGCAGACGGTCAAAATACACCAGGGACACCAGGTGTTAGTCACGTAGACGCGTTTCACACATCTGATCTGTGCTTAATCATTAGTAAGAGTACTGCACTGGACCTGCAGTGCCTCGGGGTCCCCTGGACTGGTGTAAAACGATGTGGACAGGGATGTTAAAGTGATGAGATTTCATAGTGTTACACCAGCCCAGGGGCCCCCGAGGCACTGCAGGTCCAGTGCAGCCTCTTCTGGATGCCTATCAACAGGTCAGGATCAGGTTGAAGGGTCATACCAACACCATCTATTGGTGTGCTGCGATGAGTAAGGACTATTGCAACAGCGAAGGATGACTATTCCCCCAAGACTATACCATCCATCCAGCCCACTACTTATAAACATACAGACCATACTCGGTTCCATAAGGCTTTGTGGGAAAAGGAAAAACCCACAAAACGCGTCAGGGAATTACTCCATCTCACCATCCCATGAGACATGGGTTTTGTTTTATGACCACTTAGAGGAATTATGTGATGTTATTCAAGTTACTAAATGTGAGTACTCCACCTACTTCTGTTTTTCAATAAAACTTTTCACCAAGGATATTGCACCAGGCCATGCGCCTTTCTCTTTCTTTCCTTGCTTTTGCACCATGGAGAACCCTGTGAGACATATGCCCCTTCTGACACTTTGACAAGGACCTGTCATACTAAGAACTGTAAATCATTCCCTGGGGCAAGAGCCTCACTTATGAAGGTAGAACAAATATTTCTTCTTGAAAACATTAACTCTGAGTTGACTTATAATTGCACAATAAGTTACCTTGTTTTATATCCTGATGTTCTATAACTGCCATAAATGCTACGAAACTTTAACATAAAGACACTGTGGTTTATTTACTAAAACTGGAGAGTGCAAAATCAGGCTTACTTCTGCATAGAAACCAATCAGCTTCCCAGTTTTATTGCTAAAGCTCAACTGAACAAGCCGGGGTTAGAATCTGATCTAGTTTTCTTATGTATGTGCATATGTGTAGCAGGACTTTTCTTTTTAGTAACGATTTACTAAGTGCTGAAAACCAATGGCCACCACACCATTCTCTTACTACCAGACCTCTCTGCAGTCTTTGATACTGCTCTCTCCTTGTTCTCCTCCTACCTATCACAGCACACCCACAGTGTCACCTATAACTCTGTCTCCTGCTCTCCATTTCCTCTTTCTTCAGGGGTCCCCAAGGCTCTGTTCTTGGACCCCCTTCTCTTCTCTATCTACAGTACACCTCCTCCCCTGGTCACTTGATAACCTCCCATGGCTTCTAATACCACCTCTACACCAATGACACCCAAATCTATCTCTCTACTCCTCATCTTACTCCTTCAGTCTCCTCTCACATTACTAACTGACATAACAGCATGGACGTTGCACCACTTCCTTAAAAAAATCTCTGTGTAATCCTATACTCTGACCTGTCCTTTCAGCCCCAAATCCAATCGCTGTCAAAAGCTTGTAGACCTCACCTGCCCCTTTTTAACTAATTAAACCTCCAAGCTACTCATTCACTCCCTTGTTATCTCTCACCTTGACTATTGTAACTCCCTTCTCATAGGCCTACCTCTCTCTAGGCTATCCCCTCATCAGTCTATCATGAATGCTGCTGCCAGACTCGTCCACCATACCAACCGCTCAATATCTGCCACCCCTCTCTGCCAATCCCTACACTGGCTTCCCATTGCCCAGTGAATTAAATTCAAAATACTAACAACAGCATACAAAGCCATTCACAACTCTGCCCGGAGCTACATCACCAATCTTGTCTCCAAATATCACCCAATCCGTCCCCTCCTCTCCGCTCCTCCCAAGACCTCCTACTCTCAAGATCTCTTGTCTCCGCATCCCATGCTCATCTTCAGGACTTCTCCAGAGCCTCTCTCATCCTCTGGAACTCTCTACCTCAGTCTGCCTGGCTATCTTCTACTCTGGCTGCCTTTAGGTGATCCCTGAAAACTCATCCCTTCTAAAACTAACTGAACTTTTATCACTTCCATCAGCTCATCCCCCAGTTATAACCTTTTGTACCACTTGTCCCATCCTAATAGATTGTAAGCTTTTATGAGCAGGGCCCTCTTAACCCTCTTGTATTTTATTTTATTTTATTGAATTGTAACTGTATTGTCCCCCTTTATATTATAAAGTGCTGCACAAACTGTTGGCGCTATATAAATCCTGTATAATAATAATAATAATGATGACCTTAAAAAGTGATTAACTATGCTTTACGTTGAAAATCTGCCAGAGATGATGAAACTGAGCAAAGCATAAATTAATGAAACCTTGTACAGTCGATTGTAAAAAGCCTTACTAATGCACTTTCCAATTTTTTTTTTTTTTTATCAAATATTTCCAAGAGAATACTCATTAAAACCCCAAAACTAACACTGTACTCCTTTACATAATCAATAAACAAATATACCATTTTACTGGCTGTAGTGTATCAGGTCATTTCCCACATACATAATTACCACTCCAGTCGGTCACCGGCAGGTGACACTTTAGCCCCGTACACACGAGCCAAATATTGGGTAGAATTGGCCAGTTCAATAGAAACTGTCCGGCATTCAGCCTGTGTTTATGGCAGCTGGTCCGACAGAAGCCAGCCAAACATCTGGCTTCTGTCGAAAGGGGCGTGACCAAAAAGACCTGCCGATTGGCATCCGGTGTGTTCTGGCGGAGGGGGGGGGGGCATCCCCCTTTCAGAACACAATAGCTCAGCAGAAGGATTGCTGTACTAACATTGGATAGTCAGTACAGCGGCTCCTCCTGAGCTCTTCAAACTCACAATGTGTACTAGGCTTTATTGCAAACAAGTCAGTTGAATGGGAATGCTGTTGAGGGAGGCTGGACCCCTGGAGTCTATCAACCCACTCAAAACACAGAGACCATTTTTTAATGGGCGTGAACATAGGCACAATTGCTAGATGCATGGGGGTGTCATTAAGTAATGATTTTGCACATGTTACCTCACTGCATCTGGTGTGATGAAGCCCTTAAATATAGTCTGTGTAGCATAGTTCAGTGATCTTAGATTGTTACTTTTCTGCGTCCCAGTTGACATAAATGAGACTACCTGCATGGGGATGCATGAACACCTGTAAACAAAACAGAAAACCCCCTTGGAGGTGGGACTTTATGAGTGACTGAAAACACACAGGAGTATATCAAAAATATAAATTTAATAAATGAGTACAAAAATACAAAGACAATCTGAATAAAAAACACATGGAATATGTACAAATCCAGAAAGCTAAATAAATTGATAAGGAGAAGGTTGGACATTTATGATCAGACCCATGAACACCTGTACAGCCCCATTTAGGCAAACAACACCCTCACAGGGACATACACGTAGTGGTTGTAAACCTCAGACATAAAATATGAACAAAGCATATCCCTCTATATTGTGTACTTGTCTCAATCCAGAGCACTAAGTGTCATTTCTGGCTGCTGCTTCCTTCCTCTACTATCAGCATGAGTCACTTCTGAAAAGTTTTCCTGACACTAAGAGAAACATGGTGACAGGGGAGGGAGCTCCAGCACACAGCCTGTGATTTACAGCCTCAGATCCGTTCCTGTGTGCTGTGTGAAGGGGGAGGGGGAGGGTCTCCCTTCCCTTCCCTCCAATCAACTTGCAGGGCTCTCCTCACTGAGCTCTGCAGAGTGTAACTTCAGCTCTCCGCCATTTGTTTTCTGACAGCTCAGACAAGCTTCATAAATTCTTGACTTTAAACAAATGTAAAGAGGAGAGGGCTATATATATACACACACATACACAGTATCTCACAAAAGTGAGTACACCCTTCACATTTTTGTAAATATTTTATTATATCTTTTCATTTGACAACACTGAAGAAATGACACTTTCCTACAATGTAAAGTAGTGAGTGTACAGCTTGTATAACAGTGTAAATTTGCTGTTCCCTCAAAATAACTCAACACACAGCCATTAATGTCTAAAACGCTGGCAAAAAGTGAGTACACCCCTAAGTGAAAATGTCGAAATTTGGCCCAAAGTGTCAATATTTTGTGTGGCCACCTTTATTTTCCAGCACTGCCTCAACCCTCTTGGGCATGGAGTTCATCAGAGCTTCACAGGTTGCCACTGGAGTACCCTTCCACTTCTCCATGACGACATCACAGAGCTGGTGGATGTTAGAGACCTTGCGCTCCTCCATCTTCCATTTGAGGATGCCCCACAGCTGCTCAATAGGGTTTAGGTCTGGAGACATGCTTGGCCGGTTCATCACCTTTACCCTCAGCTTCTTTAGCAAGGCAGTGGAAGTTTTGGAGGTGTTTTTGGGGTTATTATCATCTTGGAATACTGCCCTGCGGCCTAGTCTCCAAAGGGAGGGGATAATGCTCTGCTTCAATGTCACAGTACATGTTGGCATTCATGGTTCCCTCAAAAAACTGTAGCTCCCCAGTGCCGGCAGCAGTCATGCAGCACCAGACCATGACACTCCCACCACCATGCTTGACTGTAGACAAGACACACTTGTCTTTGTATTCCTCACCTGGTTGCCGCCACACACGCTTGACACCATCTGAACCAAATAAGTTTATCTTGGTCTCATCAGACCACAGGAAATGGCTCCAGTAATCCTTGTCCTTAGTCTGCTTGTCTTCACCAAACTGTTTGCCGGCTTTCTTGTTCATCATCTTTAGAAGAGATGGGACAACAGCCACGCAGATCAATTTAATGCAGTGTGCGGCGTATGGTCTGAACACTGACAGGCTGACCCCCCACCCCTTCAACCTCTGCAGCAATGCTGGCAGCACTCATATAAGTCTATTTCCCAAAGACAACCTCTGGATATGACACTGAGCATGTGCACTTACCTTCTTTTTGTCGACCATGAGTGGAACCTGTCCTGTTAAACTGCTGTATGGTCTTGGCCACCGTGCTGATGCTCAGCTTCAGGGTTTCAGGATTTTGGCAATATTCTTATAGCCTAGGCCATCTTTATGTAGAGCAACAATTTTTCTTTTCAGATCCTAAGAGAGTTCTTTGCCATAAGGTGCTATGTTGAATTTCCAGTTACCAGTATGAAAGAGTGAGAGTGATAACACCAAATTTAACACATCTGCTCCCCATTCACACCTGAGACCTTGTAATACTAACGAGTCATATGACACTGGGGAGGGAAAATGGCTAATTGGGACCAATTTGGACATTTTCACTTAGGGGTGTACTTAGGGTGTACTTTCCATTTTGTTGCAAGCGGTTTAGACATTAAAGGCTGTGTGTTGAGTTATTTTGAGGGAACAGCAAGTTTACATATTGCATTATTTTGCATTGTAGAAAAGTGTCATTTATTGAGTGTTGTTACATGAAAAGATCTAATAAAATATTTTCAAAAATGTGAGGGGTGTACTCACTTTTGTGAGATACTGTATATACACACACTGCTCAAAAAAAATTAAGGAACACTTTGGAAAACACATCAGATCTCAATGGGGGGAAATACCATGCTGGATATGTATACTGATATGGACTGGGTAATGTGTTAGAAAGATGCCACATTGATTGATGGAAATGAAAATTATTGACCTACAGAGGGCTGAATTTAATGACACCCCGAAAATCAAAGTGAAAAAATGATGAAGCAGGCTATTCCATTTTGCTGGAATTTCATTGCAGCAACTCAAAATGGTCCTCAGTAGTTTGTATGGCCCTCACATGCTTGTATGCATGCCTGACAACGTTGGGGAATGCTCCTAATGAGACGACAGAGGGTGTCCTGGGGTATTTCCTCCCAGATCTGGACCAGAGCATCACTGAGCTCCTGAACAGACTGAGGTGCAACCTGACAGCGTCGGATGGTTTGAAACATAATGTCCCAGAGGTGTTCTGTTTCTATGTATTTATTGAGATTTTCAGTACAAATATAAAAGTAGCAATACAGATAAAGTACCCTTCTGCAGGCCAACATAGCCTGCCGAGAGTATCAAACATGTAAGGGTCAAATATTGAACATGAAGCATTTGCCATATAGCTGTGCATAGATCTCCATATGTAATTCAGTAGCAATTATGAGTTAACAATATAAAGTTTATCGTCTCATCGTCTCGATGTTTTCTATTGGAAACATATAAAAATAGTAACAGTAATAACATGGTGTCATAAAACGTGGTGGTCCCATGAGGGGCCAATAGCCCCTATAAAAATTTGGCACGTAACATGAATTGGTTTAGAAAGTATATTTGGGTCATCTGTCTCTAATGCCCCGTACACACGATCGTTTTTAATGTCATTTTTTAAACCAACGTTTTTCTCCTCGTTTTTTTTTCATGTTTCCTCTCAAGCCTGCCTTGCGTACACACCATCATTTAAAAAAACGATCAAGCAAAGCGCAGTGACGTTCAACACATACGACGGCACTATAAAGGGGAAGTTCCGTTCGAATGGCGCCACCCTTCATGTTAGTAAAGTTTTTTGGGCGACGATTCGCGCTTTTCAGTCCGTTACTGTGTAATGAATGTGCTATCTCCATTACGAACGCTAGTTTTACCAGAACGAGCGCTCCCGTCTCATACTTGATTCTGAGCATGCGCGTTTTTTTTCATGTCGTTAAAGCATACACACTATCGTTTTTCACGTCGTTAAAAAAAAACGACATGAAAAACGACGTGAAAAAAGGGAGCATGTCCGGAATTTTTAATGGCCGTTTTTCACGTCGTTAAAAATGCTCTGGAGCATACACACAATCATTTTTCAGGGCCATTTTTTAAAATGGCAGTTTTAACGGCATGAAAAACGATCGTGTGTACGAGGCATTAGGCTTGTCAAAAATCTAGGTGTTGTGTGTTCACCCAGACCTTTATAACCACTGCATATGTAGGTGGGCTGTTCCATCATATATACTGTGTGGAGTAGGCTCGATGAAACAGACTCAGTTAGGGTCTCACCACGCCAGGGCCTGCAGGGTAATCACCCCACCCCTAAGGGTGCACACTGTGGAGTGACAGAGTCCCAGCCCGATGATGTACACTGCCCATCACCTCTCTACCCTCCCAGGGGATGCCTGCCCCGGCAGTCTCCCGGGTCACAACAGGCCCCCGATTGGGGAGAAGCGGGTTGTTCACTTAGGGTCAGAATCAATCACAATCAAGAGCATAGTTATGTATCCTCAGCTCGGGACAATCTATGAGTGGTATATTGCTCTGCGAAGAGTAAAGCCCACGACATGCCGATAACAAATCTGATGATAGGCACCATGAGAGATAGGTAAGAGAGAAAGTGGGGGAGGTCAGGAGGAAAGAAAAGAAATAGGATAGGGGGAAAAGGTATGTGGTCTCTCTGGAAATTCCTTCATGTATGTAGGTGACCCGGGTAAAGCGGGATCTTGATATGTGAGGCCCATGGTTCCCAGGCCCTTTCAAAGCATTGGACTGTGTCCGGCAGCTTCACAACTGTCTGTTCCTGTGTCATAATCCAGGATATTTTTCGTTTGGTTGCATAAACTTCAGTGCCTTGAAAAAGTATTCATACCCCTTGAAATTTTCCACATTTTCTCATGTTACAACCAAAAACGTAAATGTATTTATTGGGATTTTATGTGATAGACCAACACAAAGTGGCACATAATTGTGAAGTGGAAGGAAAATGATAAATGGTTTTTAAAATCTGATACCCCTAACTAAAATCTAGTGGAACCAATTGCCTTCAGACGTCACCTTATTAGTAAATAGAGTCCACCTGTGTGTAATTTATCCTCACTATATATACAGCTGTTCTGTTATGCCCTCAGAGGTTCATTAGAAAACCTTAGTTAACAAATAACATCATAAAGGCCAAGGAACACCAGACAGGTCAGGGATAACGTTGTGGAGAAGTTTAAAGCAGGTTTAGGTTATAAAAAATATCCCAAGCTTTGAACATCTCACAGAGCACTGTTCAATCCATCATCCGAAAATGGAAAGAGTATGGCACAACTACAAACCTAACAAGACATGGCCGTCCACCTAAACTGACAGGCCGGGCAAGGAGAGCATTAATCAGAGAAGCAGCCAAGAGGCCCATGGTAACTCTGGAAGAGCTGCAGAGATCCACAGCTCAGGTGGGAGAATCTGTCCACAGGAAAACTATTAGTTGTGCACTCCACAAATCTGGTCTTTATGGAAGAGTGGGAAGAAGAAAGCCATTGTTGAAAGAAAGCCATAAGAAGTCCCATTTGCAGATTGCAAGAAGCCATGTAGGGGACACAGCAAACATGTGGAAGAAGCTGCTCTGGTCAGATGAGACCAAAATTGAACTTTTTGGCCTAAAAGCAAAACACTATGTGTGGTGGAAAACTAACACTGCACATCACCCTGAACACACCATCCCCACCGTGAAACATGGTGGTGGCAGCATCATGTTGTGGGGATGCTTTTCTTAAGCAGGGACAGGGAAGCTGGTCAGAGTTGATGGGAAGGTGGATGGAGCCAAATCTTAGAAGAAAACCTGTTAGAGTCTGCAAAAGGCTTGAGACTGGAGAGGAGGTTCATCTTCCAGCAGGACAACGACCCTAAACATACAGCCAGAGCTACAATGGAATGGTTTAGATCAAAGCATATTCATGTGCTAGAATGGCCCAGTTAAAGTCCAGACCTAAATCCAATTGAGAATCTGTGGTAAGACTTGAAAATTGCTGTTCAAAGACGCTCTCCATCCAACCTGACAGAGCTTGAGCTATTTTGCAAAGAAGAATGGACAAAAATGTCACTCCCTGGATGTGCAAAGCTGGTACAGACATCCCCAAAAAGACTTGCATCTGTAATTGCAGTAAAGGTGGTTCTACAAAAGTATTAACTCAGGGGGGCTGAATAGAAATCTACGCCACACTTTTCACATATTTATTTGTACAAAATGTGGAAAACCATTTATCATTTTTCTTCCAATTCAGAATTATGTGCCACTTTGTGTTGGTCTGTCACATAAAGTCCCAATAAATTACATTTACGTTTTTGGTTGTAACATGACAAAATGTGGAAAATTTCAAGGGGAATGAATACTTTTTCAAGGCACTGTATATCCAAGATTTTCTTTAGCACCTGTAGACTGCATACTATAAAATAAACGCTAGAGGGCAGAGTGTATTCTCCATTTAATGAAGAGTAACATATTCTATGAACAATCTATTGATGTTAGGTCATTGTTTGAAAAGAAAACGTCAGCTTTTGCACATAAAACAGCAAACTGTGTGTGAAAGATCTGCACCTCTATGTCTTTTGTTACATGAGCCTGCAAATAGATTGTCAGCTGTTTGGCCCAAACCATGCAGCAATGCATTCACCAAAAAATATTTAATAAAAGCTCAAAATAAGTCAGTTTATAATAAATAGTGGGGTTGATTTACAAAATCTGGTGCAGCTGTGCATGGTAGCCAATCAGCTCCTCAGGCCGGGTTCACACTGGTGCGACAAACGCTCCGACATTGGGAGCTTATGTCGCATGACGTGTGAAAATCAATGTTTCCCTATGGGAGCCGTCTTAACTGGTCCGACACATGTAGGTCCGACTTTGAAAATGCTCCCTGTACTACTTTGGTCCGACTTTGATCCTACTTCAGCCCATTGACTATCATTGAAGTCGGAACGCAGTCTTGCATGATCTGACTTTGGCATGCGACTTGTGCTCTGATGATCTTGAGGGGGAACTCCACGCCAAATTTTAAATAAAAAAACGGCATGGGTTCCCCCTCCAATAGCATACCAGGCCCTTGGGTCTGGTATGGATTTTAAGGGGAACCCCCTTCACCGAAAAAACGGCATGGGGGTCCCCCAATATTCATACCAGACCCTTATCCGAGCACGCAGCCTGGCCAGTCAGGAAAGGGGGTGGGGATGAGCGAGCACCCCCCCTCCTGAACCGTGCCGGCCGCATGCCCTCAACCCTAGGATCTCCTTCCCTCGCGGAACTCAGTGTTGGGCACTGAGCTCCAGACCTCCATCCGAGTACCTCACCCCAGGCTAAAGGTGCCTGGGATGGAACACGACCTCCTGCTGTCCTCTAGGCCTAGGCCGCCTAGAGGACTGACACGAACCACCGCCCGCAAGCTGAAGGTGCCTGGGACTCGACCCCGTGACAAAGATGGCCGGACCCTTTATACCCTCTCCCAGCAAGCACGGCGGGTTCCCCGCCCCACCATACCGCTGCCGAGGAAGGACAAAAAGGAGGCACAGCACACAGCAATGATTCAACCCCAGCCCAGGGCAACAGCGCCACCTGCTGGGCTGCAGGGAATTACACATCACAAATGTCTCTGCCAAGTTCAAATTACACCCGGGAAAGTACATACCCGCTACACAGGATTTGGGTATATAGAGTATCTCACAAAAGTGAGTACGCCACTCAAATTTTTGTAAATATTTTATTATATATTTTCTTTTTTTGTTTACAAAAGTTTTATTTGGAAGTTCAGATGTGAAATTACAATACTTTGTTAATAAAAGTAATCAATAATAAATCAAAGCGTGTACATAAGTTAACAGCTGGTAACATGAAATATTAGAACGATATGGTACAGGTCACACTTAGAATAGTGTAATATAATAAGGGAGGGACGAATTATCTTTAACAGTTTTTGCTGCAAAGTTATAACAGAGAACTATATAGCACATAAAGAGTAATCTATGCAAAGTGGTGATTATGTTAGATTCCAGTAAGACCATTTTTATTGTAAATATAAAGACTGTCGTGTAAAGTGTGGTAAATTCTTTCGGAAAGTTTGAGCATTTCCATCCTAGCAAGAACCTGTGGCCACATTAGGTTGTTGGATCTCCAGTTGAAGGCAATCATCCATTGAATGGAGCTGCATAGTGAATAAAATAATCTAATACAGGGTGTAGGTGTATTAGGTATATTGGCGTATAGAACACAGATTTGTGGAGTGGGGACAATTTTTTGTTTGGATGTCTTCTCAACTGTGTCGACTGCAGCGCGCCAAATCGGTTCAAGGTATTTACAGCTCCAGAACGTATGCAGAAATGTTCCCGGTTCAGGACAACCCCTAAAGCAATTTGGGGAAGCAGAAGGGTAGAAGGTGTGAATTTTGGAGGGGGTCAGATACCATCTGGAGAACAACTTCACCGGAGGTTTCCCTAAAAGAGATAGCTCTATTACTTTTGCGGAGGTTATCCGACATGGAGTACCACATTTCCGCAGAGAGGGAACAATCCAATTCAGATTCCCAGTGAAGCATTGGTCCAGACTTATCTTGCATTGTAAAATTATTGAGATAGTAGTAAAAGCGTGAGATCAGTCCTCTGTCTCTCGACGAGGATATACATATTTGTTCAAAAAGTGTGTTTGGAGGTTGAATAGATAGCGAGTAATGTTCTGCATAAATGGATCTAATCAGTATATAGTGCATGTGTTCAGATGATGGGAGATTATATTTAGATTGGAGTGCAGAAAATGAGGGGAATTCTGACTTAATTTGTAAAGATCTCAAAGTAGTTATATTATTGTATATCCAGATGGAGAAAAGGGAACTATTATTGTAGGCCAGGTTGAATCTAGGAAGGAGGCTAACGAAGGGATGTTTGAAGAGAGATTAAAGGTACTTTTGATCTTAATCCATAGTTGATAGAAGTGTCGTGTGCCACTATTGTGTTATATTTAAGGAGAGTACGATAAGAGGTTAGGCTGGACCACAGAATTTGGACATTTTCACTTAGGGGTGTACTCACTTTTGTTGCCAGCGATTTAGACATTAATGGCTGTGTTGAGTTATTTTGAGGGGACAGCAAATTTACACTGTTATACAAGCTGTACACTCACTACTTTACATTGTAGCAAAGTGTAATTTCTTCAGTGTTGTCACATGAAAAGATATAATAATATTTACAAAAATGTGAGGGGTGTACTCACTTTTGTGATATACTGTATATACACTATATATATATATATATATATATATATATATATATATATATGTAGCGCCCTGCTCCTGATGACCAGGCGCTATGTTAAATTTAGTGGGTGTCTGAGCTGGTAGTTAGCTCAGACTCTGTAAATAATTATGCTAAATCAGCCTCTGTTCCGGCTATGGCTGTGTTTGAAGACTTCCCACTGTTCGCCTGTAGGTGGCGTTACCACCCCAGGCCAATGTGGAAGACTGACAGGCCAGAGTGCATTGGGTACCTTCCCCCGGGAACAGTTCAGTGGGCGTGGTCTACCCGCTAAACATGCTGGGGAAGGGTACTTAAGGGGCAGACGCCATCTTTTGGGGTCCTTCTTACCCTCGCGGCCCTCCTGGCGCGAGGAGTGTGTCGTGTGATTTTGGCCTCGAGACCATGTTGGTCCGAGGCTGCAACTCTACCAAGTAGGCCCAGTTATGCTGACTGTGGCCTACATTTTGAAGGTGATCCTGTGCTGTCCGTCCTGCGGGAGGAAGCCACTCAATGGAGGAAACCAGAGGAGGACCTGTCCTGGAGAAGACCGAGCAGAAGGCTGGTGTCTTGAGGAAGGCCTGGTGATTCTATTGGAGGATGCACCGTAGCTAAAGTTCACCTTGCAGTCTGCCGGGTCGGCTTAAAGGCTCTTTGACTGCTTGGCTGGAAGTTCGGGCGCTAAGTCCTGTGGCAGAGGATCCCGGACTATTCAATTTTGTGCACAACCAGTCTGTGGCAGAGACTGGTCCTGATCATTGTCCGTGCATCATTCCGGCTGCTAGGCCAGGTGAGAGGGGCCTATCCGGGTGAGCAATATCCACTCGAGGAGTAGTGAATGACTTTATAGTTGAGGAGTTTTCCCCAGTGATCTGTACTGCGTACCTGAACCTACCCCTTTCCCTTCATCCTTCTACTATTCTTCAGATGTTTTATGCAAAAGAAAATAAAACCTAACAGCATAAGGTTTTACATCCTGTGTGGACATTGGAGTTCTTACAGACTTTATTCCCCTAGACAACGAACATTGAGGTAACGTGCAAGGCCCAAATTAAACCAGCAGCTCCTACGGGGGTGTGCTACATATATATATATATATATATATATATATATATATATATATATATAAAGCACTGGAGTCCCTGGCTTGATTCCCGGCCAGGACACTAATGCCGCGTACACACGATCATTATTCACGGCGGTTAAAAAACCGCCGTGAATAATGACAGGAAAAACGAGGGAACCGCTTGGTTCCCTACACACGGTCGTTTTTCCCGTCATTTTTTCTCTTGACGAGAAAAACGACCGTCTGTGGGCTCCGCGGCAGTGTTTCCCTATGTGAACACTGCCGCGGAAAAAAATGCTGGAAAAAACGATGAGAAAATTTAGAACATGTTCTAAATTTTCTCGTCGTTTTTTATGCCGTTTTTCTAGACGAGAAAAACGATATAAAGCCCACAGACGATCGTTCTTCTCGGCGAAAAAAAAAATGCAGTTTTTCTCGTCGAGAAAAGCGGTCGTGTGTACGCGGCATAAGGCTACTTTCACACTGAGGCACTGGCAGGACGCTCAAAAAAGTCCTGCTAGCCCCATCTTTGATGTGCTGTAGGAGTGGTGTACAATGCTCCTAATGCGCCCCTTCCCCTTTAAAATAATGTCCGAATAGCACCGCAAAAACATCGGTAAAGCGCCGCTAAAAATAGCGGCGCTTTACCGCCGTCGCCGCCTGTGCCCCAGTGTGAAAGTCGCCTTACTGCATGGAGTTTGCATGTTCTCCCTGTGCTTGTGTGGGTTTACTCCAGGTACCGCTAGTTTCCTTCCACACTCCAAAAACTTGCTGATAAGTTAATTGGCCCCTTTCCAAATTGGCCATAGTATGTGGGTGCATGTGAAATAAAAACCTTAGATTGTAAGCCCCTTGGGGACAGGGGCCAATGTGAATGCACAGTATGTAAGCACTTTTAGGTGGCACCCCAGCTTAGAAATGAGCTGTTTGACTTGCACAGATAAACCTTGTACACTTTACTGTAAAGCACTTCCACCGTGTAACCGTACATCTTCTTCTAAATCCAGCGTTTCTGAGGGGACACCGTTGAGCCCATCTGCCACTCCAGCAGCACAGCCATATTTTCCACCTTACTCCCAATGACAACGGAAGAATCCCACCATTCACACAGTGCAGACTTCTGTTGCTAACAAACCTTAACACTGTGTTTGGATCCACTTTTCTCTCTCTCCTCCATACCTGCAGGCTAGGTCCATAGGTTCCCAGTGCTGCAATGTCAGCCCCGTGTACTGATTCCTAGGAAGGGGATCAGGCTCACTAACCCCCTCACTACCAGGGTTACTGTCTCCGCATCTCCCAACTCCACAGCATGATTAGCCCTTTCATGGTGAGTGGACCCTCTTGCATCTCCTCTTCATCCCCTTTTAGTACAAGCACTGTTCTTTTATGCACTTTACATACACCCCTTTGCAGGAACTTTAGACCAGGCATATGATAACTTTGGAAACTTTTACTTGAACTTCTTGCAATTACAGAATTAATGTGACAAAGTCTCTCATAAACACCTTCCATACACAGCTTGAGTTCACCCTAACTTAGGATGCCCAAATCATACCTTTTCATCAGAGTCCATAACCGACTTCTGGTACTCCGACTGGGTACCCTAAAAGCTAGGCCACATGCTTAGTAAAGCTTCACATGATGCAGCATTTCTTCCTGTCTATTCCCACGTGGAAGGGAGAGAGCCCTGAAAGACTGCCTCCCCTTGAATTTATAGCATTCCACAAGGGGGCAGAGGTATGAACACCCAGGAGTAAGCAGACTTAAATGATTGATAACTCGCTGGGCAGCCTATTACACAAAAACGCACTAACATAGAACTTATTATAATGAAAGTTCCATCTAAGTGGTGATTCCACAGCATTATATGTCCTATTGGCTCCTTCGATATGTAAAGTTGTAAGCGGCAATACTGGGGTGCTCCAATCTGTGCAAGTAAGTATAAAAATGTAGACAAAATCATTATGTGAACCCAACTGGATTGTATTTGACAGCTTACTGCAAAGACAAGGATTCCCTTGGGAGAGGACATGCACACAAGCTGAGAAATCAAAGTGTAATAGGTCCAAAAGAGCACCTAATGAAAAATCTTTAGGAGACCAAATTCTTTACCGTTTAGCTGGTTACAGGCATGGCAAAGGACATGCCCCCTCTAAGATGAACACATGGGAAGGAAGCTGCCTGGTGGACTAACAGACTGGAACCTAGACGAATAGAGAGCACAGAGAGAGCCAATTAGAGCCCTTGGCGGGGATGACAGCCACCTATTCAGATTGATCTCTTTCAGGGATCAAAATTTCTGGTAAGCAGCCTGAAAGGGACAAGGTGGTGGATTTCTCTTCTGTCATATCATCACTCCTTCTATGGTGTTTCATTTTTGAAGTCACTTATGCAGTTTTAAAGAGTTTTGGAATCCTTTATTTCTTCCTTCTGGGGACTTTTTGTTACTTATGGACTATCTTTGAAATTTTTTTGCATGTCAATATCAAGAAATATAGTTTAAGTACCATCTATCACCCAGAGACGTACATAGAACAATATCCTTTACTCCATAAGTTATATTGTTTATTCACGTCATATACAAATGATATCATATTGTGTTTTTATAACATAATTTTGGTTTTCACTTTTTGTATTCAGTTGCGCAGCCTTAGTTCTTTATAAAGGACATCCAACGCCTTTCAAGGGCCACACAATCCCCCCTCATCAGGGCTGTAGGAAAAGTTTAAAATAACCCAATCTAGTAACCATGTGACTCCACCTCTATTAAAACTGTGGATGAAGTAGTATCAACAGACCGTAAAACGTGTCAAGTGACGCCCTCCCTTTTCAATCATTAAGCCAGACACATATATAAAGTGATAGTTTTAATATGTACTGTAGAAGATATGATAGCTGGACGGGGACAATTGGAGAGTCCTATTGAATGGAGGTTGTATATTCATGTAGTATCAAACATGTATGCATAGAAGATACCTCATGTTGTTTTGGTTATTTTATGTATATGTAGCTATTTTTATGGAATAAACTTATAGAAATAGGAAAAGAATATTGCAATTTACATACTAAATATAGTGAAAAATCCAGAGTTCTTCTCTTTTCCATTATTGATTTCAGTAATTATGGATGTGACACTGTCCACCACTATTAAGCCTCGTACATGCAATCGGACTTCCATCTGACTTTTCCGTGGTATTTGGTTCGAAGGGCATTGTCCGTGAACTTGGTATGCATACACACGGCCGAACATTTTTAGCCAACAAACACAAACGTAATGACGTTTCTACGTTCTTACAAAACTACGAAAGAGGAAGTTCAATTGTCAGTAGACATGTGCACTGCCGAAAAATTAGTTTTTTTCTCTTTTGTTTCATTTGTTTTTTTGCTTTTTTCGGAAATTCGGAAATTCAAAAAATTCGGAAATTCAACTTTCCAAAATTCCCATTTTCGAATTTTAGATTTTCGAATTTTGCAATTTCGAATTTTCGAACCTCGAGTTTTCGAGTATCCAAATTTTCGAAAAATCAGAAATTGAAAAATTCGGAAATTTCTAATTAACTAATTTGTCAAAATTCGTTAAAAAATGAATTCGGAACTAAACGAATTGCACATGTCTAATTGTCAGGCGCCACCCTCTGGGATCCTTCTGCTAATCTCGTGTTAATAGAAGTTTGGTCAGGGTTGATTCGCGATTTTCATTTTTACTAGAACACAGATCCTTTTTAAATATGTTTGTCATTACTCCGTATCACTAGCAAAGCAGCTTCATTATTATCCCATTATTAAAGAAGAAGAGAACGTGCGCTGCATTTTGAGATTTCATAATTTGCTGCGTCACGAATGTGATATCTCCATTACGAATGCTAGTTTTACAAGGCCGAACGCTTCTGGCTAGTCCTTACTTTCGAGCATGCGTGTTTGGAACATTTGTCAGATGAAAGACACAAAACATTTGTCTGATGGGAGCACACACACGGTCGGATTGTCCGCTAAAACAGGTCTGTCGGACAATTGTTGTCAAAAAGTCAGATCGTGTGTATGGGCCTTAAGAATTATATGAGAATACTTGAAGTACCAAGTATAGGGTTTATGCCACCTACCTTTTGTACTCTGAACATAATGTCTTCTGTACAATGACAATTGCACCTCAAAGAGTTTTCCACCATTAGATTTTGCTCCTTTTGTGCCTTCAGAGGTATTCCATGGAGTGCCATTCATTGTGCCAAGGTCTTCATATACGTCTATAATCCCCTCCCAAACATTGCCGTTATATATTTTGAACCACAGGAGCACGTGTGCCCTGTGGCGTATATGTGTGATTTTAAAGTAAAAATGAATAGGAATACTTCACTGGTGGTGCCAGTTTTTGCTGACAATGGCAGATAGCAACCAGAAGAAAGATTTACAGAGAGAGCTTATGGTCTTTTAGGATGTGGGATTCTGCATATATCGCCATTGGTCACTGAAAATGTGGAACCCATAAAAGAGACATCGCTCATCTGCTGACATTGAGGGATATCCATCATAACCATTTTTGGAAAAATGTTGAGCAAATTCCGTAAAATACTGATGGATGAATGTTGAGAAAACTTTTATTGTGAGCATTGTTGTTCTTAAACACTTATGTATTCGTCACTTTGCATTGGACTTCAATATATAAAAGACTTTGGTACTAACATCTAGTGATAATCCCATGCAACTCCACTCACTTAAAAAAATGGGCACTTTTCTCCTGCCAGTAACAGGAAAAGGTTGCCAGTTAAAAATATGGCTGAGGCTCTCTTGTCAAGGATTGATAATTGACCAGACTGTGTGACCTCATAAAAGGAAACCAAACGGGTGTAGGTGAAAATATGATTTATTATGGTGAGTGACCAACATACAACAATCAATAGAACGCAGTGCAATAAATCAACAGTGACTACAAACAATATATACAAGTAGGGGAAATACCAGAAGCCAGGCCGAGGTCATACACAAGGGAATCAAGCAGATGGGTATGGATGGGAGGAAGCAGGAACAGGGAGGAGACGGATGGATAGGCTGCAGAGCAGGGATCCGGGTAACAGAAGGGAAAGCTGCAGGATGGGCACAAGGTAGGGATCAGGTAAAGCAGGATGCAGGCTCCAGGTAGGGATCGGGTCGAGCAGGGTGCAGGTTAGGGATCGGTCGGATACAGGCTCAAGACAGGGTCACAGGTCCTAGGTCAGGGAGAGAGATACCAGGGCAACGAGTGTTTGCATTTGCCGGGTATATAAGGAAGTCCAGTGATTGAGCTTCAGGTCACAGCTGACCACAGGAAGTGCTGCCTGCCCCATACTGCCAGAATACACCCGCTGGTGGATGCCGGTACTGCAGTCCACATATCATGTGTTACCACCAGCAGGTGAGATCCTCCAACAGAGATATTGGCTGCAGGAGGACACCTGCTGGCGGACACTAGCACTGCAGTCCAAAGGACCAACAGCACCACCAGCGGGTGAAGCCTTTCCTGACAGTACCCCCCCTCAAAGGAGCGGCCTCCGGACGCTCCAACGACCTGCTGCCGGGGGAAGTTCATAGCAACAAGCTGGGCAACAGGCAAGGTCACATCCGGGCAGACAGCGGGCACATCCGGGCAGGAAATAGTCATATCAAGCTGGGCAGCGGACAGGGCCACACCAGGCTCGGCAGCAGATGGGAACACCTCAGGCTCGGCAGCAGACGGGAACACCTCAGGCTCGGCAGCAGACGGGAACACCTCAGGCTCGGCAGCAGACGGGAACACCTCAGGCTCGGCAGCAGACGGGAACACCTCAGGCTTGGCAGCAGACGGGAACATCTCAGGCTGGGCAGCAGACCGGATCATCTCAGGCTGGGCAGCAGACCGGATCATCTCAGGCTGGGCAGCAGACCGGATCATCTCAGGCTGGGCAGCAGACCGGATCATCTCAGGCTGGGCAACAGACCGGATCATCTCAGGCTGGGCAGCAGACGGGATCATCTCAGGCTGGGCAGCAGACGGGATCATCTCAGGCTGGGCAGCAGACGGGATCATCTCAGGCTGGGCAGCAGACGGGATCATCTCAGGCTGGGCAGCAGACGGGATCATCTCAGGCTGGGCAGCAGACGGGATCATCTCAGGCTGGGCAGCAAGCTCCGGGTCATCGAGCTGGGCCGCAGGCTCCACAGACTGGGACGCGGGCCTCATACCCTCAAGCCGGGAAACGGGCACCACAACCTCGAGCCGGGAAACGGGCACCACAAACTCAAGCCAGGGAACGGGCACCGCAGCAAGCACCACAACCTCAGGCCGGGAAACGGGCACCACAATCTCAGGCCGGGAAACGGGCACCACAACCACAGGCCGGGAAACGGGCACCGGATCTTCCGCCTGGGACACTGTCATCAGGACTTCAGTTTGGAAGGCAGGTACATGAACTGCAAGCTGGCAGGCTGGCACGGGAACTTCACGCTGGCAGGCTGGCACAGGGTCTTCAGGCTGGCAGGCTGGTACAGGGTCTTCAGGCTGGCAGGCTGGCATAAGAACTTCAGGCCGGCAGGCTGGTACAGGGTCTTCAGGCTGGCAGGCTGGTACAGGGTCTTCAGGCTGGCAGGCTGGTACAGGAACCTCCGGCTGGAAGGCTGGTTCTGGAACTACAGGCTGGAAGGCCGGCTCCGGAACTGCAAGCTGGAAGGCTGGTTCGGGAATTGCAGGCTGGAAAACTGGTTCGAGAACTGCAGGCTGGAAGGCTGGCTCGAGAACTGCAGGCTGGAAGGCTGGTTCGAGAACTGCAGGCTGGAAGGCTGGCTGTGGAAGCGCAGGCTGGAAGGCTGGCTCGAGAACTGCAGGCTGGAAGGCTGGCTTGGGAGCCGCATGCTGGAAGGCTGGCTTGGGAGCCGCAGGCTGGAAGGCTGGCTTGGGAAGCGCAGGCTGGAAGGCTGGCTTGAAGGCTGGCTCTGGGACTGCAGGCTGGAAGGCTGGCTCGAGAACTGCAGACTGGAAGGCTGGCTCGAGAACCGCAGGCTGGAAGGCTGGCTCGAGAACCGCAGGCTGGAAGGCTGGCTCGAGAACCGCAGGCTGGAAGGCTGGCTCGAGAACCGCAGGCTGGAAGGCTGGTTCGAGAACCGCAGGCTGGAAGGCTGGTTCGGGAACCGCAGGCTGGAAGGCTGGTTCGGGAACCGCAGGCTGGAGCAGGTTGGTGGGTGTGGAGGTAGGTTGGATTGTGTGGGTTGGGAAGTATTTCCGCTTTTTTCTTAGATTTGGTCACTGCAGGTTTGCAAGTAACCGGGGGGATATATGAAAAGGTTGGGATTGGACAAATGGAAGAAAGTGGCAGAGGTGCAGGGACAATGGTTGGAGGAGGTTCTTGTGGATTGGCTACGGATAGGAGGGAAGAAGCAGGTGGATTGAAGGCAGGGTAGGTGCAACAGGTAGAGACGGGGTAGTAGTATTTGGGGGGCTGAACACACTGGACGGTAGCTGGGGTTGCCATAGGCAATGGACGGATATATTCTTGGGAAGGCAGGTGTTTGATGGAGGGGCCGGGATGTTGTGGCTTGGCTGAATTCGGGAGGAGATCTGACCATGCCTGCAGCAAAGGCTGAACAAAAGCGGATTCGCACACACCCTGTCTAATCAGACACTGCACAGAACTAACACATTCAGATAATACCTGCTGGGAACAGAGGGAATAATGCTCATCAAAAGAAGCTGGATCATCCTCTAATAGCCAAACCAGGGACTGAACCTGATCACTACTGAAAGGGGGAGAGAAGTCATCCCTTCCTTCGGGAACAAATGACAGGGCTGGTTCTACACATAACCGGGTCAACGGCAGTACATCCTCAGGCTGCATGTAACCCTGATCCACCCAGAAATTAGCTGATCGGATCGTTTCCCTCAGCTGGTCACGCGTCCATCCCTTTAACATCTGGCGACAATATTCACCATCCTCTGACGCCAGCAGTAAAGGATCTCATCGTGATCCATATCAGCCAAACACACCACAGGATGGTTCCTCAATTAAGTCACGTCTGATCAGGAATGGCCCTGGTATACTGTCAAGGATTGATAATTGACCAGACTGTGTGACCTCATAAAAGGAAACCAAACGGGTGTAGGTAAAAATATATAATTTATTATGGTGAGTGACCAACATACAACAACCAATAGAACGCAGTGCAATAAATCAACAGTGACTACAAACAATATATACAAGTAGGGGAAATACCCGAATCGTAGTGAAAGCCAGGCCGAGGTCATACACAAGGGAATCAAGCAGATGGGTATGGATGGGAGGAAGCAGGAACAGGGAGGGGACGGATGGATAGGCTGCAGAGCAGGGATCCGGGTAACAGAAGGGAAAGCTGCAGGATGGGCACAAGGTAGGGATCAGGTAGGATCGGGTAAAGCAGGATGCAGGCTCCAGGTAGGGATCGGGTCGAGCAGGGTGCAGGTTAGGGATCGGGTCGGATACAGGCTCAAGACAGGGTCACAGGTCCTAGGTCAGGGAGAGAGATACCAGGGCAACGAGTGTTTGCATTTGCCGGGTATATAAGGAAGTCCAGTGATTGAGCTTCAGGTCACAGCTGACCACAGGAAGTGCTGCCTGCCCCATACTGCCAGAATACACCCGCTGGTGGATGCCGGTACTGCAGTCCACGTATCATGTGTTACCACCAGCAGGTGAGATCCTCCAACAGAGATATTGGCTGCAGGAGGACACCTGCTGGCGGACACTAGCACTGCAGTCCAAAGGACCAACAGCACCACCAGCGGGTGAAGCCTTTCCTGACATCTCTGCTCGAAACTGTGCATGCACAGTTCTGGTCTGGAGCCGGCTGTGACCATCTGCCTGCTACGGTGTGTTTGGGCCTCACCGGCGGGGGGCACAGTCCTGGCGGAGGCAGTGCCTGAGTGTGTCATGTGATGTCATGGTGCAAGGGAGCTGAGTGGAGCGGCAGGAGCCTCTTGTGCGAGTCTGCAGCATGGGCGCAAGGCAAGCCAGGAACGGTACTATCAGTGCTGTTTAGACTTAAGGGACCACCTGGCATGGAGAAAGACTGTCACTGGGATGCATGAGGGGAGGTGGCGTGAGATATCATCATCTGTGCTACTGTACACTGCTGTCAGTGTCACTATGAGAGTCAGTTTCATGTGTGTGTGCGCCCATTCTAATTTCTTGCCCTCCATTTGCACTTTGATATGATCAGTTAACATCCACGTATTGCATTTTAACATGTAAAATGATGTTGGATTAACCACTTTCCGCCTGCACTATAGCCAACATACAGCTACAGCGTGGGCTTCCAGTGCTGAGAGGGCGTCGATAGACGTCGTCCCACGATCGCGTTGCTGACGCGCTACTGTGATCGTCGAGTCCTTTGGACACAACTGATCACAGATCGGGGTAAAAGGGCCAATCACAGCACCCCTTTACCACATAATCAGCTGTCAGCCAATGACAGCTGATCACAGAAGTAAACAGAAACGGGTTATCAGCTTTTTTTTTCTCCTCATGCTATCAGCGTAAAAAGAAGAAGAAAGCCGGTAATCAGCTTCTGTTGCAGGGACATCGGTCCCAACATTGCCCACCAGTGCTGCCCATCAATGCCACCTATCAGTGCCCATCAGCACACATCAGTGAAGGAGAAATATTACCTGTTTGCAACATTTTATAACAAACTATGGAAACTGTGGGATTTTATTTCAATATTTTCTGCCTTTTTTTCTATAGCAAAAAATAAAAACCCAGTGGTGATTAAATACTACCAAAAGAAAACTTTGTGGGGGAAAAAAAATAACAATTTCGTTTGGGTACAGTGTTGCATGAACGCGCAATTGTCATTCAAAATGTGACAGCGCTGAAAGCTGAAAATTGGCCCGGGCAGGAAGGGGGAATAGGGCAAATCCTCTTAAAAATTATGGGAGAATTGGATGAATGATGGGTGAAACGGGGAAAATATCATGTCCTGTGTGGCGCTGTGGCTGATGGAGGAATCTTGCTTGTTAATGAAATCTCTATATTAAATTGTATGTAGCTACTGGTGGGTGAAGATTATTAAATGTGATGAGCAAATTCTAATGAGTGAATAGGGCAAATTCAAAGACTGTTGGGAAAATAGAGAGAACCCTTCTTTGAAAATGTCAAAAGAATAAAAGAAAGAATGTGTTGGGAAAATTAGGCACATTTCCTTTGAAAATTATAGGCCAATAGGGCTTAACCCCTTTTAAAAAAAATTACAGGGAACTTTGTAAAATACGGATGGACAATTGTCCAGCAAACTTTTGCTGTGAGCATTACATAGTGAATCCTTTAAAAATTAGAATACAATTTTGAAAATTACGGAGAATCCTCCTTGAAAATAATGGACATATAGAGTTTCACTTCCTATTTCTGGAACAGTAGGCTTTTTTTTCCGTTTTGTGCATTTTTTTATGCTACAAATAAAAAAATAAAAAATCTTTTACTTTAACTAATCCTTTAATTTTCAGGTTAAATATTTATTAGCTACTTATTGGAATGTGTTCATTCTTACATGATTTTCTTAAAATTAAAACAAGTTCTATTTTGTTTTCAAGGATTAGTTTAATAATTAACTTACATAAGTTATCAATTAATATTGGATGTTTACAGTTATCTATTGTTATGCACACTCATTCCATAGATCATGATTTTAGGGAGTAAGCATTTCATGGCAGTTAATTACAGCTCATACAAATAGTTTCTGGCAACATCGTCACATATCCTCTAATCCACTGCTCAATTTATGTATGTAAATTGGCAGAGTGTTTCTAGGATGAGGATACAGGTTATTCTGGTCTTGTTTCACAAGCTTACTTAAAAGGAAAGGACATTGATTTGTGCATTTTTAAATAGGTTTGTATGCAAAAATTTTACAGACATAATAGAATGGAATGTATTTGAAATAGACTTGTGATCTTAGAGGTGCATAGCTCCAAGTGTTCGAATCCTACAGGACAGTCTCATTCCTTCTGGCACCTACAATGGGCATTTTTTTTATCCCAGTGACACCAAATATTGGGAATTCTTCCTCCCAATGGTCATTAATGTAAGGCGCATTAGGGTTGATTTACTAAAACTGGAGAGTGCAAAATCTGGTGCAGCTGCACATGGTAGCCAATCAGCTTATAACTTCAGCTTGTTCAATTAAGCTTTTGCAATAAAACCTGACAGTTGATTGGTTACTATGCAGAGCTTTGTGCGCTCCAGTTCTATTAAAATTAAGCCCACTGTTACAAATTCTTGACCACTGAACTGACATAGAGCTGTATGTTACTTACTTCTGACCACTTCACTCTACACGCCATGTTGAACAATACACACTCCTGACCCATACACCCTCTAAGCTATGTTGTATGTTACATACTCCTGACCACTGTGCTCTGTACTGTATGTTACATCCTCCTGACCACTATACTGCATGAACCATGATGTGCATTACATACTCCTCACTCATATGCCTTATGTTACATAATCCTTTCCCCTACATGCTAGGTTACCCCTACAACCCTGACCCTTAACTCTATACCCTATGTTGTACCTTACATGCTTATCACCTCAGCACTCTGCAGAATATGCTCAATGTTGCAAGGTAAAAAGTGCTGACAGTTGCATTCCACAATGTATATTATATACTGCTGATCAAAATATTTAGTTGTCTCAACAGTTGCTGGTTGCCAAGTGGCCTCTAGCTGTTTTGATGAAGTCCCTTAAGGTTGGCCTACACAAAGTGGTGGCTCTGTTTCTAAATTATTATACAGGATTTATATAGTGCCAACAGTTTGCACAGCGGTTAACGACATAAGGGCAGACAGTACATTTGCAATACAATTCAATATAGGAGGAACCTGCTCATTTCAGCTTACAATCTTTAAAAGGAGGGTCAAGTGTTACTGTGGGGATAAGCTGATGGAGAAAATAAAAAAAAGTACAAAGTACAGTTGTTAGGTGGAGGTGGGATAGGCTTCTCTGAAGAGATGGTTTTCAGGGATCGCTTAAAAGGAGACAGAGTAGGAGATAGCCGGACAGATTGGGGTTAGGAAATTCCAGCGGATCGGAGAGGCTCGGGAGAAGTCCTGGAGGCGAGCATGGGAGGAGATGACAAAGGAACTAGAGAGCAGGAGGTCTTGGAAGGAATCAAGAGAATGATTTGGTTGGCATTTTGAGACTAGGTTAGTAATGTAGCTGGGGGCAGAGTTGTGGATGGCTTTGTAAGTTAGTTAGTATTTTGAATATAATTCATTGGGTGAGCAGAAGCCAATGGAGGGATTGACAGAGAGAAGTGACAGACACTGTGCGATTGGAAAAGTGGATGAGTCTGGTAGCAGCATTCATAATGGACTGAAGGGGGGATAGCATATGTAAAAGGTAATCCAATGAGGAGGTAGTTGCAGTAATCAAGGTGAGATGAGCAGGGAGTGAATTAGGAGCTTTGTGGTGTCATTGGTTAGAAAGGGGTGGCAAACTGCTTTGGACAGTGATTGGATATGGGGCTGGCAGGATAGTTCAGAGTCCAGGATAACGTCTAGCACCCTGGCATGCAGGGACCGGTTGGTAGCTGTGCCAACAATCTAATCAGAGAAGTCAGAGGAAGAGGCATATGGGGGAGGATATTAGACATGTGCACGGCCAAAAAATTAGTTTTTTTGTTTAGTTTTTTTGCTTTTTTTCTGAAAATTTGTTTTCGTTTTTTGCTTTTTCGGAAATTCAGAAACACGAATTTCCGAAATTAACTAATTTGTCAAAATTCATTAAAAATTTAATTTGAAACTAAACGAATTGCACATGTCTAGATGTCAAGTTCTGTTTACCAATGCCCATTTATGATTAAGACTTATACAATCAAATTAAAAAATATAAAAAGTACAAAAACAAAAACACCTGAATGGGGCAGAGGAATGACTTCCCATTGCTTGCTCTGTTCCACGACTGTTTGTCCTGTCTATAGAATGTCACACGTAGATTTGTAAAATAAAGAAGATTGTACAGTGGGGCAAAAAAGTATTTAGTCAGCCACCAATTGTGCAAGTTCTACCACTTAAAAAGATGAGAGAGAGGCCTGTAATTGTTATCATAGGTATACCTCAACTAAGACAAAATGTGGAAACAAATCCAGACAGACAATCACATTGTCTGATTTGGAAAGATTTTTTTTTGCAAATTATGGTGGAAAATAAGTAAGTATTTGGTCAATATCAAAAGTTCATCTCAATACTTTGTTATATATCCTTTGTTGGCAATGACAGAGGTCAAATGTTTTCTGTAAGTCTTCACAAGGTTGTCACACACTGTTGCTGGTATGTTGGCCCATTCCTCCATGCAGATCTCCTCTAGAGTAGTGATGTTTTGGGGCTGTCGCTGGGCAACACTGACTTTCAACTCCCTTCAAAGGTTTTCTATGGGGTTGAGATCTGGAGACTGGCTAGGCCACTCCAGGACCTTGAAATGCTTCTTACGAAGCCACTCCTTCATTGCCCAGGCGGTGTGTTTGGGATCATTGTCATGCTGAAAGACCCAGCCACATTTCATCTTCAATGCCCTTGCTGATGGGAGGAGGTTTGCACTCAAAATCTCACGATACATGGCCCCATTCATTCTTTCATGTACACGGATCAGTAGTCCCGTTCCCTTTGCAGAGAAACAGCCCCAAAGCATGATGTTGCCACCCCCATGCTTCACAGTGGGTATGGTGTTCTTTGGTTGCAACTCAGCATTCTCTCTCCTCCAAACACGACGAGTTGTGTTTCTACCAAACAGTTCTACTTTGGTTTCATCTGACCATTTAACATTCTCCCAATCCTCTTCTGGATCATCCAAATGCTCTCTAGCAAACCTCAGACGGGCCCGGACATGTACTGGCTTAAGCAGGGGGGACATGTCTGGCACTGCAGGATCTGAGTCCCTGGCGGCGTAGTGTGTTACTGATGGTAGCCTTTGTTACGTTGGTCCCAGCTCTCTGCAGGTCATTCACTAGGTCCCCCCGTGTGGTTCTGGGATTTTTGCTCACCGTTCTTGTGATCATTTTGACCCCACGGGGTGAGATCTTGCGTGGAGCCCCAGATTGAGGGAGATTATTAGTGGTCTTGTATGTTTTCCATTTTCGAATTATTGCTCCCACAGTTGATTTCTTCATACCAAGCTGCTTGCCTAATGCAGATTCAGTCTTCCCAGCCTGGTGCAGGTCTACAATTTTGTTTCCGGTGTCCTTCGACAGCTCTTAGGTCTTCACCATAGTGGAGTTTGGATTGTGACTGTTTGAGGTTGTGGACATGTGTCTTTTATATTGATAAGTTCAAACAGGTGCCATTATTACAGGTAATGAGTGGAGGACAGAGGAGCCTCTTAAAGAAGATACAGGTCTGTGAGAGCCAGAAATCTTGCTTGTTTGTAGGTGACCAAATACTTATTTTCCACCATAATTTGCAAAAAAATGTATTTCTAAATCAGACAATGTGATTGTCTGGATTTGTTTCCACATTTTGTCTCTCATAGTTGAGGTATACCTATGGTGAAAATGACAGGTCTCTCTCATCTTTTTAAGTGGGAGAACTTGCACAATTGGTGGCTGACTAAAAACTTTTTTGCCCCACTGTATTAGCAAAGAAGAGTGGCATACAGTAAAGGAAGGCCCAGCAGAGGAGGAACAAAAAATAAGGGAGCCAGCCCAGCAGGCAGGGTACAGTAATGGGGGTGGACACTGGTCCTATCTATGCATTGGACTTGGGGGCAATGATATAAAAATTGGTCATATTGGCAGTTTACACTGTTAAATATCGATCTGTATTTTTATTATAGTGAATGTTGGAAAATCTTAAAATAGGGACAAGACGAAAAATAAAACATTAGTAAAGTGAAAAAATTGTTTTAAAAAAAAAAATGGTGAAACGGCTACACTTTTAGGCTTTACTTCATTTAAACTAAATCTATCTTCTTTTACTTTTTTTCCATCACATATGCCCAACAGCAAAAACTTTAGTTCATTAACCACAGGATACTTTTTATAGAAAATAAAAATTTATTTCTACATTAACAACATTCGACTATTGACATAATTAAAGTGCAAAAACAGCAGCTTTATACAATTTGAACTTCATTTCATGTTAAACATGGCTGTTTCTCTCTAGAACAGAAATACAAGACTGCCTGCAGCATCGGAGAAGGAGACAGCTATGAGTGATTAGATCTTATACTTACCAGATTTTCTAAATGAGGGTTCCCGTAAAAATAGAAATCCTTATTTAGCTTTACTGCCATCTTACAGGTGGTCAAATAATCCTACTTTAGAAAACCTGAAAGTTAAAGCTGAACTTTGGGATAAGCAAATATTGTTACTTTGCCATGTGTAGTCCTCCTTGAATCTTGGTGTGCTCTGTGCATTTTCCCCAGATCTGTGCAATTATCCAGTGTGGGATTTTGCCTCTGTGCAGGAGTTTTCTGTAATAAAGATCAGTCACCGCTGCGCTCTCTCCCTGTGCAGGGTAACCGGTGTTGTCTCCGCCCCCTCCTGTAGTTTTCTGTAGGCAGTCAGTAGTGGGTGGAGCTATGTACAGCACAGTGATGTCATTGCTACTTTTATATAAGGATATCTGGGTTTGCAAGGCTTTTGGTGCACAAAACATGGATTTATATTCTTTGGGGCTATTGAAGAATAGATTTAAATGAACTTTTTTTTTTGCCTGGAGTTCTGTTTTAAAATGGAACGTTTAGAAGAGAGTTTTTTTTTGCCAAAAGATAAACAAACTTAAAGTATACCTGTAATGAGGATGATATAGAACATGTATAAAATTTGAGATGCTGGCTTCAACCTACCAGCAGTTCATGGTTGTAGCGTTCAAGTACAGTGCAGTAACTCTGGTAAGGCCTGCTTTCAACAAAAACAGGGTGGTCCTTATTTAGAAGACCCAAAATGTAAAGATACATGTGTAAAAAGGTCTACAGTATGTGAACACCAGAGGAAAGACCCAGGAGTCCAAAATGTTTGAATATTAGTGTTTGCACAGAACAGCCAACGCCTTTTGGAGACGAGAGAAAAATTGGAAAAACGCAAAAAATAAAATAAAAAAATAGTTGCAACAATCATGAAAGATCTTAGAATATACCATAACAAATATAAAATTCTAAATAAATGATGCATACAAAGTTAACCAGGTCATCAGGAATCCACAAAATATATATCACATACAATATATCATTTATATGCAAACTATATCACATACATTTTGCATACGTATGATATAATGTATCACGTATTTGCATGGCATATTTTGTATTTCCCTATGGCCTGTTTTTTCTGGTTCCAGCTATAAGAATTCCTTTCACAACATAATTTTGCTTTGATACACTATATTACCAAAAGTATTGGGACACCTGCCTTTACACACACGAATGTTAATGGCATCCCAGTTTTAAGGCTCGTACACACAATCCAATTTTACGACAATAATTGTCTGATGGACGTGTTGTGTCGGATAATCCGACCGTGTGTATGCTCCATCAGACAATTGATGGCTGAATTAACGACAACAAAATGTTGGCTGTTCATGCTCACCAACTGTCTGCGAATAAATCGGTTACGTCGGATTATCCGATCGTGTGTACATAAGTCCGTCCAAATAAAATCCAAAGTACAAACACGCATGCTCGGAACCAATGCTAAACATCAGAAGTTGCCCAAAGGGTGGCAGTAAATAGCTGAAAAACCAAGTGGTTTGTTGAATGTTGGCTGAAAATGTTCCTGTGTGTATGCAGAACAAAGTTCACGGCCAACGCCCTTCGGACCAAAATCCACGGAAAAGTCTGATGGAAGTCCGATCGTGTGTACGAGGCTTTAGTTTGTAGGGTTCAATAATGAGTTGGCCAACCCTTTGCAGCTAGAACAGCTTCAACTCTTCTGGGAAGGCTGTCCACAAGGTATAGGAGTGGGTCTATGGAAATGTTTGACCATTCTTCCAGAAGCACATTTGTGAGGTCAGGCACTGATGTTGAAAGAGAAGGCCTGACTCGCAGTCTCCGCTCTAATTCATCCCAAAGGTGTTCTATCGGGTTGAAGTCAGGACTGTGCAGGCCAGTCAAGTTCCTCCACCCCAAACTTGCTCATCCATGTCTTTATGGACCTTGCTTGTGCACTGATCCAAATCATTTGGTGGAGGGGGGATTATGGTGTGGGGCCGTTTTTCAGGGGTTGGGCTTGGCCCTTTAGTTCCAGTGAAGGAAACTCTTAAAGCATCAGCATACCAAGACATTTTGGACAATTTCATGCTCCCAATATTCTGGGAACAGGTTGGGGATGGCCCCTTCCTGTTGACTGCACACCAGTGCACAAAGCAAGGTCCATAAAGACACGGATGAGCAAGTTTGGTGTGGAGGAACTTCACTGGCTTGCACAGAGTCCTGACCCTAACCTGATAGAACACCTTTGGGATGAATTAGAGCGGAGACTGCAAGCCAAGGCTTCACATCCACATCAGTGCCTGACCTCACAAATGCACTTCTGGAAAAATGGTCAAAACATAGTTACATAGTAGGCGAGGTTAAAAAAAAAAAAAAAAAGAAGACACAAGTCCATCAAGTCCAACATTCCGACAGACACACTCCTAAACCTTGTAGACAGCCTTCCCAGAAGAGTTGAAGCTGTTATAGCTACAAAAAGGGTGGGCCAACTCAATATTGAACCCTACGGACTAAGACTGGGATGCCATTAAAGTTCATGAACATGTAAAAGGCAGGCATCCCAATACTTTTGGTAATATAGTGTATATTCTATGATCTTTCATGATTGTTCCAACAATTTCCCTTTTTGTATTCCTGTGTCTACCATAGAAGGGTGAGTGTTGGTGCCCCTGAAACATGTTGGTTGTTCTATGTCAGCCAACCTCTGAACAAAGGCTGCATACATGTCCAGAAATAGTCACCTTGCAACCAGACCAACCACCAAATATCACTTAAAGCGGCGTTCCGTCAAATTTTTTTTTTCTTTTTAATTCAACAGCTACAAATACTGCAGCTGCTGACTTTTAAAATAATAAAAAAAGGACACTTATTTGTCCAGGGCGCCCACGATGTTGGCACCCGAAGGCGATATGTCCCTCGGCTCTTGGGTGGAGGCGCTGCCATCTTCGGTAAGGGAATCAGGAAGCAAAGCCTTGCGGCTTCACTTCCTGGTTCACTACTGCACATGCGCGACTTGCGCTGCACGATCCCACTGGTCCCTGCTGTCTTCTGGGACCTGTGCATCCCCCAGAAGACAGTGGGGGGCGGAGGAGGTGCCGGAAGTGGCGTAGATAGCCGCGGGTGGCTCGGCTATCTATGCCCGGAAGTGGGAGCAAAATACCTGTGTTAGACAGGTATCTGCTCTCCCCCCTCCCCCCTGAAAAGAGGGGGGAGGATTCCGAAAAGTGGAAGTTAAATTTTTGGGTGGAACTCCGCTTTAATGAGTTTGTTAGGGCATATATTTAAGTCTATGCCAGCCCCTCTATTAGAAGCTGGCATAGCACACTGTGTATGTTGCATTTCAAAAACGAGCGTTCTGAATACTGTATATCAGCTGTCTTCAGGCCGGTCTCATCACTCGCGGACGCTTTCCAGCTCTGATAGATGTCTTCTGTGGGAGGAGCCGTGATCTCCCTCTGATGTCAGAGGGAGATCACGTGGCCGCTCATCTCCTCCCTAGAAGACACCCATCGGAGCTAGAAAGCGGCCGCGAGTCACGTGCCTGGCCTGAAGACAGCCGATATACAGTATTTAGAATGCTCGTTTTTAAATAAAACATACACAGTGTGCTATGCCATCCTCTAATAGAGAGGCTGGCAGTGACAAAAAAATTATTTTAGTATTTTAGCCACGGGGGCGGCCCGGAGACAGACAGAGAGGGCGCTGACAAGGAGGAAGGAGGGGGTGAGGGGGGAGAGATGAGAACAGGAGGGGACAGCAGCCTATCACAGAGGAAAGCACTTTGACCACGGTGATCAGGGCAGAGCTGCCCTGGTTATCGTGATCTGATTAGAGAGGGCATACATGAAGTGGTAGGTTTCGTTTTTTTTTTTATTTACAGTTTAGAGGGGGGCGGATTACATAGCACAAGCGCTGTTCTGAGTAATCTACTTTAAAGGACCAGAATCAACAGTTTTTTTGGGGGATTAACAAACGCTTTAAAGTTGGCTCCAGTTATTAAATGGCTGTCAACCACTATTAGGTTTTGTTTTGTCTTCTATTTCTATTTATTGACTTTTATTTGTTGAACTGGATGGACCTGACTATATAAAACTATTGGTATGACATTTGTGGCTTGTTTATAGACTGACAACTTTTTATTGCCTAAAAATAACTAGCAAAAAAACTTCAAAAAAGTTAATAAAACAGATCTCAGATGTCTGCACATTGCTGGAGCACTGAAATCCTGAGGTGCTAAATTATACAAATGGAAACCTTTGCACATTAATTCAAGCTTTGACCCAACACCGAACATGTTTTCCAAACTGCTATTGGCCTAGGATGGAGAGTGGGCAGGCTGGAACTCAGCTTTCGGCACAATAGAAAGGATCTTGATGAACTTGGATTTATGAAGATATGTGCAGGTTTAATAAGTTGTTTTAGATCTTCCAATGAGAATTTTTTTTTGTTATTCACTAAATAAGCCAAAAACTGTCAAATTAAAGTCACTTTAAGTATAGAATAAGAAATAAGTATACAGCTACCCCGCCTTGCTTGTTCACAGGATTCCAGGCAATAACTATGGTGGTTTCTGCCAAGAACGTTGTGGTGAGCTTATGAACATGGAAATTAAATAGTGAAACTTGTATTCCAGACCCAGGAGAGAACAGCCATGAGTAAATATTAGCTCAGAGAATTCACTGCGATTACTAGTTACTGTACCTAATAATCCAAAAATGTAATAGCCTTCAGGGATTACCAAAAATGACATCATTTGAGATTGAGATATATATATATATATATATATATATATATATATATATATATATATCTCAATCTGCAGCTACCATACAGGACAGTTTTCCATTCAACCAAAACTGTACAGGATTTACAGATAAAGCCCACCCAAAACTGTAAACCCTATTTTAGATACATGACAAGTGACCGCATCATCACAGACAAAAATACACAAGCTGGGCTTGCTGCGGTCTCCTCTGTCATTGTGAGCGAATGGCTTCATTGCTTTGTAAGTCACCAAACCTTAACTAAAATTCAGATCAAGAATTCTGACTTGATAAGTGTGACAGTCGGGTAGCTTGCACATTTAAGAAAGATGTAAAAAGTCCAAGCCCCACCTTTATTAATTTCAGCGCTGGTTTCCCTTAGGTTTCTGTGACCCTGGCAGTAAGCTCAAATGATCTCTTTTTAATCTTAACTTTGTTTTCTGGGCTCTATACTTTCAAAAGTTATAATTTTCCCTCCGCTAAACTTGCCGTAGGAATAATGGAGGTATTGAGGTCAACCTGAGAAACTAGAAAATTAGGCGATAACATTCCCAACTTGTTCAGGTATAGCTCCATTCTATCCATCTCATTCTGGCTTCATTACCTATAAAGTCAACGACCTCAAACAACCAGCCATCCAGTGCAGTCTGATAAGACGGAATACCAATCAGGATTGCTTTTTCCAGATCAGTAATGCACAAGGAAGGAAATCAGGGTGACGGACCCCAATTCTATGCAGGCAGATTTTCTTTAAGCCAGGACCTCAAAGCTGCCAAGCATCCATCTTTCTGCAGGAAAGCCCTAGCCATTTGACACAATTCCCCTTATTCCCCATGCCAACATGGAATGTCCAACGAGGCAAGGGGAGTCACACAAGTTGGTCTAGCTGCCACCATGTGAAGCCTACCACCATCTTTCATTTTTCAAGGAATATTGGCAGCTAAGTTGCCAGGCTCTTAAACATACAGTTCACAGACAGAAGTGAAGTCTACTTTGAAGGAAGCAGTTGAGATTCTATAGATACCAACCAGAAAACATCAAATTTTAGTAGAACGTTTTGGCTGTCAGAGTTTTGTTACTCCTAAAATGAGGAATAATCTCCTTATTTTTGGGATATGTGATGGAATGAGACAGGTTTTACTGTGCTATGCACTGATTAACCCTGTGTGAGGTATTTTTGTTTGCATTAGTCCCATAACAACTATGGTTATACTGTCTCAATGGGGTCGATTTACTAAAATTGGAGAGTGCAAAATCTGGTGCAGCTATGCATGGTAGCCAATTAGCTTCTAACTTCAGCTTGTTCGATTAAGCTTTGGCAAGGTGAGTTTCTATGCAGAGCTGCACCAGATTTTGCACTCTCCAGTTTTAGTAATTGAACCTCATTAGGTCCCAAGTTCTACTCCATAGAAGCCATGGTTAACTGCTTGTTTTGTCTAGGGGTGATTACAGAACCTATACTAACCCGATCTTTCTCCCGAAATTTTTTTTGGGGTGGTGGAATGTTCCTGACGTCATCACACCCATAGACCAGCTCTGGACGTACAGAGCCGGTCTATGGGCGTGATAACATCAGGAACATTCCACCACCCAAAAGGATTCATTTTCCGGAGGATCGAGGGATCGGTCTTGCCATGGGAGGATCTGAGGATTAGGAGAGTATATCTCGGCTCTCCAATCCCCCCCAGATAAAAAAAAATATTTTTTTCCCATGCTGTGTGAGCCCATGGGAAAAAATTATAATTGCTCGGAGTTCAGCTTTAAGTCCAGCGTTTTGTTTTCCTTAGGCCACCTCACTATGATCTGCTTGAAGGCTCTTCTAAACTTTATTTGAAGGAATGCAATGGCCCCTCGGTACACTCTAACGTATATGTTCCTAGGTATTTTGGGCTGAAGGTATTTTGTGTGCAATAAAATAAAAATTTGATTTACAGGTGAACAAAGTAGCACACTTACCTATAAAGCAATATAACCATGTCCAAAATGGAATACTAAAAAATAGACTTGATACAGAACAAAAAAGGCATTATCACCATATTTTTCAAGTAAAATATCTTGTGATAGTGAATACTCAAATAGATTTTTTGTTTATGCCATGCAGCCGATTAGTATGGTTGGAGCAGGATCCAGGAATTAAAAAAAAAAAAAAAAAGTCTTGACCCTTGCCAAGTAAATGCTATTGTTCCCCCAAAGTAATGGAGACACTGGGGGTATTCCAGATTCTCGAGTTCAGTTGACAGATTCATCCATGTCATCTTTAGACAGCTTTAGCTGCAATCTAGAATGGAACTCGGATTTTCATAGCCAAACATTTTCTTAACAAGAAACACAATACAAAGAGCTGAATTTCTGCCATTGGGAATGCCCTCTTGTACAGGGTTCATTTAAAGTGCTGATAGCTATAGTACCATAACAAATCCTGTGCATCTTATTCCACTGAAGCCAACTTGAACCTGCATGTCCAAGATCCATTAAAATTCCTTTCCAAGCTTAAAGACACAAGCCAATGTTTGTTTACAACGGGCTTTAGGATGATAGCAATGAAAAGATCAAGGCGTTTCTAGCTCTTATACAGTCAATCCATCGGCGATGTAAATGAAAGTCAATCTCAAACAGAGAAAATGTAGGGAACTAACAAGTGCATAAGTAAATTCCAGCCTTTTCTTTGTTTTAGTGGGAAAAAGTACTATTGCTTTCTACATCCCTTACTATAAAAAAAAGTTCCACTTTAAGGCTTTGATGTCACTGGCAAAGTTTTTCTATTGCATAATAGTCCTTCCGATTGTCTGACAATTCGGAAATTCAGCCTCAAAGAACTTTTAGTATCCCTTGAAAGGAATTTTGTTTCTCAATTGTTGGTCCACAAATACTAGGTATAAAAACACTGCCATGTATCTTGTATTGTAGAGTTCCTTTCCCTCTCAAATTCTAACACAATCCAAGATTTCGATTAACAAATGCAAAGCAATGATGTTATTCTCCACAATCCAAAAATGGCAAATTCTTGCTTAAACAGATCTCTGAATCTTCAGAATATCAGCTTGGTATTTGACTCACACATTATAGATGTTTTCTTCAGTTTCCAAAGCATAATTTACTCTCCCCTGTAGCTGCTCGAGGGTGGCTTTCTTGAGAATACTCCAACCTCTGCTCATTTTCCGTTGGGATATTTTACGAAGCAAAGCTGGACTTTCTGATATAGAAACTCGTTTGTTGATGATCCTTTCATTTGACAAGTCAAACTTCTGAGACTGGTTTTCCCCAACTCCATCCTGTTTGTTGTCATTGTTCTGAATTGCATCTGCATTTTGCGTCACTGTTTCCATTTTCAACTCCTTACGCTCTTCAACTCTGCCAGATGGTAAGAAAAACAAAAATAAATTAAAGCCCAATTTAATCCTCTGTGTTTATCACTGTATTGCAGTCAGGAGGCATTTACAATACTAAATATGCTTCCTATAACAGGCAAAATTTCCCAGCGCTCTTACCAGCCAGCCTGCAACAAAACTGAATTGACCCAAACAGTTCACATTAAACACAAGTGATTTAGTCGTACACATTTGCAAACATATGTGCAAGCTTCAGTGGCCAGTCAAGGCACCCCAGTTTACTGCGGTCCTCACTCTATAATTTAAAGAGTCTCCCAAATTGGAGCACATACAGGTGATACTCGAAAAATTTGAATATCATGCAAAAGTAATTTCTTTCACTAATGCAACTTAAAAAGGTGAAACTAAATATATGAGATAGTTCAAGCCATGATATGTCATAATTGTGACGATTCTGGCTTACAGCTCATGAAAACCCCAAATCCACAATCTCAGAAAATTTAAATATTGTGAAAAGGGGCTCAAAGTGCCCAGCTCTAATCAGCCAATTAAGCCATAACACCTGCAAAGGGTTCCTGAGCCTTTAAATGGTCTCTCAGTCTGGTTCAGTAGGAATCACAATCATGGGAAAGACTGCTGACCACAGTTGTGCACAAAACCATCATTGACACCCTACATAAGAAGGGAAAGCCTCAAAAAGGTAATTGCAAAAGAAGTTGGATGTTCCCAAAGTGCTGCATCAAATCACATTAATAGAAAGTTATGTGGAAGGGAAAAGTGTGGAAGAAAAAAGGTGCACAAGCAGCTGGGATCACCGCAGCCTGGGAGAGGATCGACAGGAAAAAGCCATTCAAAAGTGTTGGGGACTTTCACAAGGAGTGAACTGAGGCTGGAGTCAGTGCATCAAGAGCCACCACACACAGACGGATCCTGGACATGGGCTTCAAATGTCGTACTCCTCTTGTCAAGCCACTCCTGAACAACAAACAACGTCAGAAGCGTCTTACCTGGGCTAAAGAAAAACAGACCTGGTCTGTTTCTCAGTGGTCCAAAGTCCTCTTTTCTGATGAGAGCAAATATTGCATCTCATTTGGAAACCAAGGACCCAGAGTATGGAGGAAGAATGGAGAGGCACACACTGCAAGATGCTTGAAGTCCAGTGTGAAGTTTCCACAGTCTGTGTTGATTTGGGGAGCCATGTCATCTGCTGGTGTTGGTCCACTGTGCTTCAGGACACTGTGTGTCCAGGGTCAATGCAGCCGTCTACCAGGAGATTTTGGAGCACTTCATGCTTCCTTCCACAGACGAACTCTATGGAGATGCTGACTTCATTTTACGGACGGACTTGGCACCTGCCCACACTGCCAAAAGCACCAACACCTGGTTCAATGACCGTGGGATTACTGTGCTTGATTGGCCAGCAAACTCGCCTGACCTGAACCCCATAGAGAATCTATGGGGCATTGCCAAGAGAAAGATGAGAGACATGAGACTGAACAATGCTGAAGGCCGCTATTAAAGCATCCTGGTCTTCCATAACACCTCAGCAGTGCCACAGGCTGATAGATTCCATGCCGAGCCACATTGAGGCAGTAATTGCTGCAAAAGGGGCCCAAACCAAGTACTGAGATTGTGGATTTGGGGTTTTCATGAGCTGTAAACCATAATCATCACAATTATGACAAATCACGGCTTAGACTCATTACATGCAAAGCAAGATAGTTCATCTCATATATTAGTTTCACCTTTTAAGTTGCATTAGTGAAACAAATTAACTTTTGCACGATATTCAAAATTTTTTGAGTATCACCTGTATATAGCAGTTAAAATAGACAACAGGGTTAAACAGGGCAGGTGTGCCTGGAGGGAGCCCACCCTTCATTAAAAAAGGTATAGGGATGCACCAATTCACAAACTGTGCAAAAAAATGGGCACCCCCCTAACCTATAAATTAGCCTTTGCAGCAAAGGCAACGCAAATCCAAAACAGACAAAAATTTCCCAGCTCACTAACCAGCTAGCCTGCAACGAAAACCAAACTGACTTCGTCCAGCAGTTCACATTAAAAACAATACTAAATATGCTGCCTTTTGGGTTGTTTTTAGTTGTCAAGTGATGCAGCAACCCTGTGCTGCCAAGTGTTGGAGACTTGGGACACGGTTCAGATCTCCAGTGGTCCGACGAATGGTCTCCAGTGGTCCCCATGAATGCGCCAATATTTTTTAGTTATTTTTGATTTGCTGTTTTGTTTTTGTCAATGTCCTTTGCCTAAATACTAGTGTTTTGCTTTAAATTAAATGAATGCAACTGAACCAATGGACTTATATGGCGAGTTCCATCTATGCTTTGTTGCACCCCTTCATATGTTGGCAAAGGTTTTAGGCAGGTGTGATGAAATGCTGTAAAATAAAGAATGCTTTCAAAAAAATATCAAGCATCAATTTTTCTCGGTTCACTTGCACACAGTTTTTTAAGGAACTTGGCAGATAGTTCTTCAAGATGTTTGGAACAACCTAAGCACAGATCTTCTGTGGATGCAGGCTGCCTCAAATACTTCTGTCTCTTCATGTCATCCCAGACAGACTCCATGATGTTGAGATCAGGGCTTCATGGGAGCCAAACCATCACTTCCCTTACTCCTTGTTCTTTACACTAAAGACAGTTCTTACTGATATTGGCTTTATGTTTGGGGTGGTTGCCTTGCTGTGGCATACATTTGGGGCCAATCACACACCTCCCTGATGGTATGGCATGATGGATAAGTATCTGCCTGTATTTCTCACCATTGATCTGGACCAAATCTCCAAATCCTTAAAGTGATTGTAAACCGAAAACGAAAAAAAAAAAAAACCCTCTAAGTCAGACAAAGGCATCATGAGCTAGTATGCATCGCATACTAGCTCATTATGAAATACTTACCTTAAATCAAAGCTGTTGTAGCGGTCCCCGCACACCGATGTGAAGGGGCGACATGTCTCCTGGAGTTATTTCCTGGTCTGTGGGCTCCGGCGCTGTGATTGTCCGGAGCCGCAATGACGTCACTCCCACGCATGTGCACAAGAGCCGCCAGTCACGGCACTGGCCCTGAAGAAACATCACGAGCAGGCCATTTGTTCAGTGCACATGCGCGAATGACGTTGGCACAAGCGTATATGGTAAATATCTCCTAAACTTTTAGGAAATATTTACAGTACCTACAGGTAAGCCTTATTATAGGCTTACCTGTAGGTACAAATGTTGCAACTAGGTTTACAACCACTTTAATGCAGCAAATGAAAGACACATCATGCTTGCTTCCCTTCTACATCGGAAGATGTCCAGCATTGCCATCAGCACAGAACTGGCGGAAACCAGTGGGACCCAGGTACACCCATTTACTGTCCCGAGAAGTCTGAAGGCCAAAAAGCCATATGTTGAAAAAAGGCCAAGTGGCTCAACTATGCAGGTAAACACAAGCACTAGGGTGCAAAAAAATAGCAGGTGCTCTGGACTGGTGAGTCAAAATGTGAAATATCTGGCTGTAGCAGGGGGCAGTTTGTTGGTGAAGGGCTGGAGAGCGGTACAATAATGAGGGTCTGCAGATAACTGTGAAGCATTGTGGCGGTTGCTTGCAAGTTCGGGCTGCATTTCTGTAAACTGAGTTGGAGATTTGGTCAGGATCAATGATGTCCTCAATGCTTCAAATACAGTCAGATACTTCAGAATACAGGCAAATACTTCTCCATCATGCCATACCACCAGGGAGGCGTGCGATAAGCCCCAAATTTATTCTGCAGCAGGACAACGACCCCAAACATACAGCCAATTTCATTAAGAACTATCTTCAGTGTAAAGAACAAGGAGTCCTGGACGTGATGGTTTGGCCCCCACAGAGCACTGATCTCATCAAAGTCCATCTGGGATTACATGAAAAGACAGAAGGATTTGAAGCAGTCGGCATCCACAGAAGATCTGTGCTTAGTTCTCCAAGATATTTGGAACAACCTACCTGCCAAGTTCCTTAAAAAATGGTGTGCAAGTACATCTAGAAGAATCGATGCTGGTTTGAAGGCAAAAGGTGGTCACACCAAATATTGATTTGATTTGGATTTCCCTTCTGTTCATTTATGGTCCATTTAGTTTATTGACCAAAAAATCTATTAACACTTCTATTTCTAATGGCATTCCTAAATTACAGCATTTTTTGAACACCTGCCTAAAACTTTTGCACAGTATTGTATATTTATAATATATATATATATATATATATATATATATATACACACACACTGTTTTATTATATATTATATATATATATAAAAAAAATAAAATCACAGCTGCCTCTAGTGTAAGGCTAGCAATACTTCCTTAGAAATCAGTCAATTCTGCTTCAAATCCATGACAAATAGCACAGAGAATATTCACAGCTGTCCATTGTATTCAGACAGCAGCAGATGTCTGAATACCCAAACAGACTGCATCTGACTGGAATCATTCACTGTTTGGCTGACAATTTTCCATTTTTCATTTTCAAATTGACATTTGTTGACCCAGGTAGATAGTGCCACTCGTGGCTTAAACTTTAGCAGGAATTTGCCAGCTTAGCACACTTAAATAATTCTTACCGAAGATACCAAGAGTCGCCAAGACCATACTCTCTCCCGCAGATTCCCACCTGAGGCCAGAGGATTTTGGGCATTTTCCGTTCCAGCATGAGGGTAGTCGCTACAACCTGTAAACATAAAAACAGTCTTAGAACGTATATTCCTGTGTGTGCAAGTAGGAAGACAACATCTTTCTGTGCCTTATGGGCATGTCTTTCTTTTTTTTCAAATATATATTTTTATTGATTTTTTAAAGAGCTGGGGTAGAGCCCCAAAAGATACAATGACACAAAACAGTGAAGGTAGCAGCCTCCAGAATCTACAGTACAGTAGGGGACGTTAAATAATATTGAATTCCAGGTGTTCCCATCGTCAATACAGTCTTGTCTTGGTCTGGTAGGACCTCCAATCAACATCAGTGAGTATCCTGTCTCATAAACCCTCAAGTAAACACCCTACGGAAAGCTTGTGCTAGATACGTTAGAGTCTACTGACAGAGTAGAGAAAAGAAAAGTAGGAAAAGTAAGATAAGAAGAAGAGAAAGGTGGGGTGAGGGGGGGGGGGAAGGGGGTGGAATGGGGAGGGGTGGCCGGGTGGGGGGTAGGAGGGGGGGTGGCATCTCTGGTACACTACTCTGTATTCCGAATTAAAGGTTGCTCAGGTTCCGAGAAGGGTTGTACCTTCGTCCGAGTAAATAAACATGTTCCACATAGTCCAAGTCTCTTTATAAACTTCATGTCTATCCTGGGCTGTCAGTATCAGATCTTCCAGTTTGTTTATATCTTCCACTTTCCGCAGCCACATTGCTGTGGTCGGTGGATTTTGTTGTTTCCATAGTATGGGGATGCAAGACTTAGCTGCATTTGTCAGGTGGCGTAGTAGGGACTTTTTGTATGTTCTGGGGGAAAGAGTCGATACATGTAGTAGGAAGAAAGCTGGGTCGTTCGGGATCTGGTACTCTGTGAATTTTTGGGATATAGTTCGGACCCCCGTCCAGAATGCTGCCAGCTTGGGGCAGGACCAAAATACATGCAGCAGTGTTCCCTTTTCTGTCCTGCACCGCCAACAGTGTTCTGAAGTGTCTGGGAAAATCACATGTAGGCGGCTGGGTGTTAAATACCACCTCGTGAGAATTTTGAAATTTGTCTCCTGTATTTTCGTACATAGGGAGGACTTGAGAGAGAATTGTATTATGTTTTGGATTTGGGGCACAGTAAAGGTGCGGTTTAGGTCTGTCTCCCACTTTGTAATTCCCGGAAGGTGTGGTTGCTGGGTTGGTGTATTGAGGAGAGAATACATTTTGGAGAGGACCCGGGGTAGTGGCTCCATCCCCGAGCAGTATTCCTCGAATGTGGTCATGGGTCTGGAGTATTTTTGTGGGTTTGGGGTTGTCTGAAGGAAGTGGTGTAGTTGAGCCGCATTCCAGAAGGGGAGTTGGAAAGGGCCTGTTGTGTCCATCAGTTCAGGAATGGAGGGCCATCTATCCCTTATCACAAATTGAGATGCTGTAGTATGGCCCGAGGCTCGTAGTGTCTGAAATTGTGTGGCTACCATTCCTGGGGAAAACCTGGGATTTCCCAAGATCGGTGTTAATGGTGACAATTTGGTTGTCAGGGCAGTTTGTAAAGCCGCTTGTAGGCCTTGGCGAATGGTATTGCCTATCAACGGGTGTAATTTTGTTTTTGATGTCAATGCTTCGCTACACCACATCGCTGTTTTCAATGGGATGACCGCCTGATGTTGTTCTATCTGTACCCACAACTTAAATTTGTGGTGGCGGCTCCAGTCTATAACTCTGCTTAAGTGTATTGCCTGGTAGTATCGCTTTATATCCGGCAGCGCCAAACCTCCACAGTGTTTTGGCATTGACAGCTGCGTGCGTGAGATCCGTGTTTTTTTGTGTGCCCAGACAAAGTGGGTAAACAAGGCCTGTACTCGCTTAAAGTATGAGGGTGGTATTTTAATGGGTAGGGCCTGGAAGAGGTATAGAAATTTTGGCAGTATGCACATTTTCAGTAAGTTACATCGTCCAAACCAAGAGTGAGTTCCCTTGTGCCATGAGTCTAGAAGAAGTTTTACGTTTGATAGTAGAGGAGTAAAGTTCCGCTCATATATACCGGAAAGTTCGGGCGGGATGTTAGTCCCTAGATAAGTTAGGGAGGAGGATGTCCATTTAAATTGAAAATTTGATTGTACCGTAGGGATCATATGCAGTGGTATAGATATTGCCATTGCTTCTGACTTGGAAAAGTTTATCTTTCAGTTCGATAATTTCCCATATGTATCGAATTCTCTAAGCAAATTTGGAAGGGACACCCCTGGATTAGTAAGTGAAAAGAGCAAGTCATCTGCGTATGCCGATATCTTGTGTTGCGTTTGCCCTATAGTCACGCCTTGTATGTCGGGGTTCCGTCTGATTGTGGCCAGGAAGGGTTCCAGTGAGAGGGCAAACAAGAGAGGGGATAAAGGACATCCCTGTCTTGTCCCATTCAATATTGGGAAGGGGTCCGATAGTACCCCATTTGCCTTCACCTGTGCTGTCGGACTGGTGTATATTCCGGTTATCCTATTTAACATTACCTCTCCCAGGCCTATGTGTCGAAGAACTGTAAACATGAACGACCAATTCACCCGGTCAAAGGCCTTCTCAGCGTCGGTGTTCAGTAGTACGCACTGGGTTTTTGTGGTCTTCACTATATGTAATAAGTTCAGCACTTTAGTGGTGCTGTCCCTTGCCTCCCTGGATGGGATAAAGCCTACCTGGTCTAGGTGAATTAGATGGTGAAGGTGTCTCGCAAGTCTGGTGGCAATGATCTTGGTATAAATTTTTAAATCAACGTTTAGGAGCGATATCAGTCTATAGCTACCGCATGCTGTCGGATCCTTTCCTTCCTTATGTATTACTGAGATATGGGCACTTAAGCTATCCCTGGCAAATACTTTGCCGGATCCTATGGCGTCGAACAACCCAAGCATGCGCGGCCTCAGTATCGGTGAGAGTTTCTTATAGTATTGTAAAGTGTACCCGTCGGGTCCCGGGGCCTTACCCGGCTTCATTGTTTTGATAGCTTGTTGAAGTTCTAATAACGTTATCGGGATTCTAGTTCCTCTCGGGTCTCTGGTGAAAGTGAGGGCATTTCGGACAAAGTAATGTAGTTTGTCATGTCTGCTTGGGATGGCGAAGCTGCTGGGAGGTTATATAATTTGGAGTAGAAATCTTTAAATTCTTGTGTAATCTGTGTGGGTAAAGTTGCTTTCTGACCTCCCGCCTTGGTAATGTGGGGAATGTATGTAGATAGTTTATGTTCCCTGACTGTTTTCGCTAATAGCTTCCCACATTTATCCCCTGATTCGTATGCCATTTTCCGACACGACTGTATGGCTGCCTTGGCTCTGTATTGTAGAATGTCAGTGATCTGTTTCCTGATAGTTGTCAACTCCGCCTCAGAGGTTTGTGTGGGGGCGTGCTTATGTCTGGATTCAGCAGTGTTAAATTTTTTCAATAACTGGGTAAGCTGTTAAGTGCGTTCCCGTTTAATACGGGCTCCGTGCTTAATGAAAATCCCTCTCATGACTGATTTGTGTGCTTCCCACAATATCCCCGGGTCGCACTCTGGCTGGTCGTTTTCCTGAAAGTAGTGATTTAAGGCCAAGGTTATCTCCGCGAGCACCTCTGGTGTTTGCGGTAGACTTTCATTAAGTCTCCAGAATTTATGTCTGGGTGAGGATACGTCAGATAGCTTGTAAGTCAGAAAGATTGGTGCATGGTCAGACCACGTCCTGTTGCCTATGGATGTGCTTTCTACTGCATGTAGTTGCGTATGGGGGATCATAAAGTAATCTATTCTACTATATACCTGATGCACAGGTGAATGAAACGTATAGTCACGGTCTCCCGTATGTTGTAGTCGCCAGATATCAATAAGTTGTGACTTATGTAGCGCCTTTGCTATTCGTTTGAGTTGGTTCACTGGCATAGATGATTTGCCTGCTGAGGTGTCTACCGAAGGAATCAATGGAGCGTTAAAGTCTCCACCGATCAGTAGTTGTCCTGCCCTAAAGTCCTGGAGTTTCTCCAAAGTATGCTCCAAGAATGTCGCCTGCAGCTCGTTGGGGGCATATAATGTTGCTATCGTAACTTGTATGTTGCCTATGAGTCCCTTAAGGAAAATGTATCTTCCAGAGGGATCGATCAGTGAGTCCTGACATTGCCATGGGACTTTGCTGGAAATCAATATGGAGACTCCTTTTGATTTAGCTGTGGGGTTAACAGAGTGGTATGTCACCGGGTAATGTCTATTGCGTAAATACGGTAATCTATTGTGCTTAAAGTGTGTCTCTTGGATCAGAGCCACATCCGTTTGGGATCTTTTCAGGTCATCTAGCAGTATACGCCTTTTTTCTGGCGTGTTAAGGCCTTTCACATTGAGCGATTGTATTTTGAGATGGTGTAACGCCATAATTGGGTAGGGGGTAAGGGGAGGGAAGTGAAGACTGGGTTCAGGGTAGAGAGGGGGGGGGGGGGAGGGTGCGGGTTAGGGATAGGGGTGATGTAAAGGGCAACGGGGGGGGACAGGGAAGAGGGGGTAGCAGGTGAAAGAGAAAGTAAGAAAGAGGAGAATAAGAGTGAAAGAGCAAAATGTAGAGGATTGGGCCTAGTGCCCTTGGTCCTCTTAGTAAATTGTTATTTGTATATAATGCCTGGGGGTCAACTTTGTACCCCCCAGCAGAACACACTAGCCTATTTGGGGTGCGGGTAGGACAAGGCTCGGGGAAGAACGAGTTCCCGCCTCTTGTCTCCCATTCCAATAAATCGCTGGTGTAACGTGCAGTCAGCAATAATAAACCATTGTAACATAAGGAACAAAAAAAATAAAATGAGCGAGGAGGACCTTACATGTAACATAAAAGAGTACATACAAAAAATAACGGATATCAATCCTGTGGTCAACATTAAACTGAAAGGAATATTTTACCCCCTAACCATGCCCGTCTCTATAGACCACCTCTCCAACCCCGGGTCCCCTACCCCTCCCCCCCGCCACACGGAGGCGGACATCCCTCCCAAGATTTCGCAGGGATGTGGGTTTAGTGCGTGGCCGGCCACTCGGGCTTGTATACTCTCCGTCCCATCTTCCCGTCGCGCCCCCCTAACCTCTGCTTCCTAGGGTCTCTCCCATCAATATATCCAGATGTTCTTGTACCTGAAGTAGAGCTAGACTATCCCCCTGTGTTCTGTTCTGGACAGTGTGTCCTTGCTGCTCTAGATTGCATGACCCACCTTATGTAGATCGAGTAGATACATTTCAAATTCCCCTCACAGACCTGGTTGGCCTGCTCACCCTGGCTCCCAGAATGCTGACATAGTGGAGGCTATCTGTGCCCCAACGTCTGGGGCTACCGTGGCTGGAGTAATAATGGGCTTATACATCAAGAATCTACAGAATTGCAATAAGTGTATTAATATTGCCCAATGTCATAATTCAGAAATACCTCTTTCCCAAATTACCCTCCCCCCTCATCTCCAACTGAGTGCTCAGTATACCTGGTCCTTCTTTAATGGCGTAGTCTATTGCAAGGACTGCTAGGTTGCAGGTGCAGCGTATCTCTATCCCTATTTTCTCTGGGGTTTGTAAACTTCGGGGAGTTCAGGAGAGCCGCAGGGTGGCCCGGGTCCAACGCTTCCCCAAGGAGCCAGCGACTGTTAAATAGCCCAGTATGTAGGAGTCTCTGCGGGGGCTGCGTCCATATATCATGGGTCCGGGCCAAACGCCTAAACCCGGGGGCTGGAGTATCAGGGTCCTACACCGGGCTGTTAGCGTCAGGTAATGCAGAGAGACCGTCCCGGGCAAGGCCCGCAAACGGAAGCAGCAAATGTTCCCTTCCATCCAGGTGGGTCTCCAGCTGCCTTGTCTAAAAGGGAAAGCCCTGTTCAACTAGCGCTGGCATACATGTGGGGGGGGGGGGCGTCAGCGCCGCGCCAGCGCCAACAGGGGACGGAGAGGGGGGGACAGTCAGGGGACAAGGGTGTCAACAGGCCGGGCAGGCATAATTACCGGTGTCCATTCCGCTCCGTCACAGTTCCCATTCACCCTCCCGGGACGGCGCTCTAGGTCTCCTTTGGCTCCGTTGCTGTCTGGGCGGTGGATCTCCGCGCAATCTCTGGAAGGTGCCATGATCCTGTGCTCTAGGTAGGAGGGCAAGCCAGTCCGGGACCACAATAGGTTCTGCGTCGAGGAAAGTGAAAAGATCCGGCAGTGCCTCCGGTTTTCTGATCGTGAAAAATCTTTGGTCTCTCCGGAACGTGATGGACAGCGGGTATCCCCAGCGGTACGTTGCTGCTCTACGGCGGGCCAGCTCCAGGAGAGGTTTCAGCACCGCCCGTCTCTGTAGCGTAGCGCGAGATAGATCCGGGAGTATTTTGATCGCTACACCGCCGAATTCCGGGCTCTCCGCCTCCCAAGATTTCCGGATAATTTCTTCTCTGTGCTTGTAATGGTGCAACCTACATACCACATCCCTGGGTCTGGCTGGATCGGATGATTTTGGCCCCAACGCTCTGTGAATCCTATCAAATTCCAGACGGGGTGGCAATTCAATCCCCGCTATAGTGCGGAAGATAGCCGTTACCGTGTCCGCTAGATCTTCAGGACCAGTTGCCTCTGGGAGTCCCCGTATACGCAGGTTATTCCTGCGACTACGGTCCTCCATTTCCTCGAGCCGCAGCTGCTGTTCTGTGAGAGCTTCCATCTGACTATCCTGTGTCTCCTCCATCGCCTCCACCCAGCGCTCTAAGGCTGTTAGGGAGGATTCTCCTTTAGTGAGTCTGGTGGAAAGGTCCTTCACCTCCGTCTTCACCACTGCAAGTTATTTTCGATGTGCAGCTTCCACCATTCCCACAAGGGCTGTAATATCTGCCCTAGTGGGAAGTGCCTGTAGCAGCAAACGCAACTCTGGGTCCATCGTGGCCGACTGAGAGGCTGTTCTCGGAACATCCTCTGTGTCGGGGTGAAGGTCCGGAGGGGCTCCAAGGTATCGATTAGTGAGTGGAGCTTCCATGCTTAAATCCGGAGAGCGGCAGGCTTCTCGGTCTCCCTCTGTGTCTCCTCGTGGCGACGCCATCTTGGTTCCCGGCGAGTGTAGTTGGAAAAGTCTCTCTATCTCACCCGGCTGTGGAATCTGGGCCGTAGATCTGGTAGATCTATTGTTCCTCTTTGTGGATCTCTTTTTCGAAGTGTACATATTGCGCTGAATTAATGGTGATCATCAGATAGGGTGGGAGACGGCCGGGAGCTCTGCAAGTTCACGTCTCTATCCCTCCATGACCAGGCCACGCCCCCCGGGCATGTCTTTCTATCCACTACAAGCTCAGATATGCGGAAATGCAAGAAAGGTCTAGCTGGGCAAAATTTGAAAGCGGTAGTAAAGTCCGCCGTCATTTATCTTTTTTGGGGGCTCCCAGGTGGGTAATGCCATAATGTGCTCTCCAGCGCTGCAAACGAACCAGCGGGTCCCGGGCGCTTCGATCTTCACCCGGTCTTCCTTCTGGGTTCCGTGCCTTCGGCTGCTTGATTTTCTGGGCCACGATGATGTCAATACCGCGCTTGCACACGGGAGTCGCATTGCAGCGGCACAGATCGGGGTTGTAAATGTTCACTGATCTGCACAAGTGTGGCTCTGTGTACATGGCAGTTGATAGGCAGGAGGGAGCATTTATGACAGAAGAGACCGAAAGGGCCTCTTCTGAAGATAAAAATTGTTGAATTTATTTGTGATCAGTAATTGTACATTTGGGGGGCATAGGTGCCCTCATTTATACACAGCCTTGTGACTGCGGGAAATAACCATTTTGCACACTATTAGTGCCATCTACTGGAGGTAGGAGCCAAGCTCGACCATTGCAAGAAAAGTCAGGATTTGTTTATAACTTCAGCTGCCCTGATCATTTTGGTTTCCACTAAAGACCTCTACTTTGGTTCAGTTAAAATTGAAAAGCACATTTTGGTTTAACTTATTGAGCATTGTGAATTACCTGAGCCCTCCAAAGCTCGTCTCCTTCGTGGGACACCCGCCAATGAGTGTCTCCCATCATGGCGATCAGCAGATTCAGCATCAGAAGAGCTGCAACTATTGCAAAAGCCGAGTACATCACGCTGAACATGAAGGGCAGGTCCACGCTATAATTAGCAGGACCATCAATGATGGTCAGGAATAGTTCGAAAGTGCTGAACAGGGACATTGGATACGTCATGAACTGCCCCAGATCTCCCGAGTTTTGTGTTTGAAATATGACATAGAATGCTGAAAAGGGAAAATTGGAATTATTCAAGCGGGATTATCGATTTCTTTGCCATTATTTCCATTTTTAAGGCTGACTAATTGAATCAAATAAGCTGTAGTCTTTTTTCACAAAATGTTCACCATTTGTCCCTTCCTCTACATTACGCTGATTGACAGTAAGGCTTTTTTCTTACGTGGTTTAAAGTGGAACTTTATGGTAGGAAATAAAAATGGGCAGACAGGCAGGATTTTAAATGCAAAACAGACATGCTTTATCTCGTCTGCAATTAAAGCTACTTACACAGCTCACTGCACAAATTTAGTAAATGCCGAAGCTCACGGAACTCCCCCTTATGCACGGTAGTGACATCATCTTGGCCCAGCCAATAACAGCAGATCTGGAAGCTGGCCGCCCAAGAGGTCAGCGACTGGCGGGGAGATCCGAAGCCACGCATTGCTGGATTGACGGGGACTCTAGTTCTGATTTATCTGCAGCTGTTGATAGGCAGGCATGAAACGGTACAGTATATGGGTACTTTCTCTATGATTTTAAATAAGGGCAACATATGTAAGCTTTTCTTATTTTTATGTGCAAAAATACAAATTAACCACTTCCATACAGGGCACTTATACACCTTCCTGCCCAGACCAATTTTCAGCTTTCAGCGCTGTTACACTTTGAATGACAATTGCGCCGTCATGCTACACTGTACCGAAACTACATTTTTATCATTTTGTTCCCACAAATAGAGCTTTCTTTTGGTGGTATTTGATCACCTCTGGGATTTTTAATTTTCTGCTAAAAAAAATTAAAAAAAGACTGAAAATGTTGAAAAAAATAGTTTTTTTTTGTTACAGCTTCACTAATGGGGCTGCACTGATGGGCACTGATGAGGTGGCACCAATGAGGTGGCACAGATGGGCACCGATGGGTGACACAGATGGGCACCGATGGGCGACACAGATGTGCATGGATGGGCACTGACACGTGGCATGGATGGGCACTGATTGGCATCCATCATTACAGTACAAACAATAATGCCTGCCAATCAGTGATGCCCATTGTAGCATCCCTGGTGGTCTAGGGTGGCATACCTGGTGGTGGGCATCCCTGGTGGCATCCCTGGTGGTCCAGTGTGGGCATCCTCTGGGGGGGCTGCGCTGATAATCGATCAGCACAAACCCCCCCTGTCAGAGGAGCAGCTGATCGGCTCTCCTCTACTCGCGTCTGACGAGTGAGGAAAAGGAAAAGCCGATCACGGCTCTTCTTGTCAGAGACTCTTAACCTAGATCGGTGTTGTGAGGTGTCAGACTGACGCCCTGCAACAACGATCGCCGCGATGCGTGCCCCCGGGGGCGCGCAGCGGCTTGTTATCCTGCCAACGTCATATGACGTCCGGTCAGGATATTGAAACCACTTTGCCGCCGTCATTCTGTAATAGGGCGGGCGGCAAGTGGTTAAAGATACTTGTATGTATGTATGTATGTATGCATGCATGTGTCAGTTATTAGTGTGTGCATACATTTCCCCATTTTCATTTATGACTTGAGTTATGTGGTTTGAAGCTGAATGTCAGGTATGGTTTTTTTCATAGTTACATTCATTGGTCCAGCTTTGGCTAATGTAATGCCGCGTACACACGATCGTTTTTCACCGATGTTAAAAATGCAAATTTTTTAATTGGGAAAAATGGCCTAAAAAAAATTAGAACCTGCTCTATTTTTTCACATCGTTTTTTTTAACGACGTGAAAAACTGTAGTGTGTATGCTTTTACGAGGGGAAAAAAAACGTGCATGCTCAGAATCAAGTATGAGACAGGAGCGCTCGTTCTGGTAAAACTAGCGTTCGTAATGGAGATAGCACATTCGTTACGCTGTAACGGACTGAAAAGCACGAGGCTGAAAAGCGCGAATCGTCGCTCAAACTTTACTAACATGAAGGGTGGTGCCATTCGAACGGAACTTCCCCTTTATAGTGCCGTCGTACGTGTTGTACGTCACTGCGCTTTGCTCGAGCGTTTTTTTTTTATGAACGTGTGTATGCAAGACAGGCTTGAGAGGAAACAAGAAAAATCATGTCGAGAAAAACTTCGTTTTTGAAAATGACATTAAAAACGATCGTGTGTACGCGGCATAAGTATGCATGTTCCATACCTGGCCAATCTCTGTGGAAGAGAAGAATTACTGTAGTAACTGCCTCTACCATGGCTGTATTCCCGATTCCATGCCTAGCGGCTGCCATGCTGCATAATCACCACTGCATAGCTCCCAACTGTCCCTGGTTTCAGGGGACTGTCCCCAATTTGGAACAAAGTCCCTCTTTCCTCCTCGATTTTGTCCCTCAGTTTGGTCTGATCTACAGTATATAGTTCTATATAAAATGGACTATTTATCCATCAAAAAAGTGTTTCCCAGTGCTAAACCTTTCATCCAATCTCTAAATGACTGCATTTATAAGTTTCAAAAGCCAGTATAAAGAAATAGTAGTGGTAAAAAACCTTGAACTTCAAAGAACTTGTGGGTTTAACAAATGTTATTTTTGTACAATTCCCCTTTAAATGGGGCGTGGCAGGGTTTGTATTCTATGCCTACATACTTTTGCCAATAGGTGTCCCTTGTTCCCATCTTAAAAAAATTGGGAGGTATGCCACTTGGAGTGGTTTGCTCAGAATGGGTGCCATTTAGAGAACGCATAGCATTTTCTTAATGCATGCAAATCATTCTCTGATTGGATGAAGTGGAGAGGAGGGGTTATGACATTACAGTCCCCTTCTCATCCAGAGAAATTCTTATAATCATTGAGGCCTTCTTTGAATGTTACCTGTGCTGAGCAGTACTATGCAGTAGAGTAGCTGGTCAGCACAGGACCAGGAAGGCAGAAAAGATCATTGTAGTAGCGGTAGCTTCTACAGTGATTTTCCTTTTCAACAGTGATAAGCCAGGTATAAAAATGTATATTAAACATTGGACCAATGTTGCTATGCAAACAAAAAATTGAATTCCGCTTTAAATGTCTATAAAAAAAACAGCATTGGGTCTATAGAGAACTATAGACAAGTCAGCTCTTCTCACCTGCACCAAATCCAAGAATGACAACCACCATGAGCCAGCAGAATCTCAACAGGTCTCCGAATATCATCTTAAGGAAAAAAAAAAAAAAGCAGACAGTTTTAGAGGATGAAAAAAGCAGCCCACCAACAAAGAATGGAAGTTCCTAAATATTTTACCAAAAAACTTAATAATGTACTCAATTTAATCTAAAGACAGTTAGCATTTTAATAACTTGGCAATTGCCCCGTGGCCAGTGGGGCAACCATATCCCTTGCAGCCCATGCTGCTGCAATGGAGCCTGGGTATGGAAAGGGGCCCCTTTGGTGAAGCTTTTTAGGCAAATTGAACATAGAAAATCTGTGTGTGTGAAAATACAGATCCAGTAATATTTGATCATATGGTATAGATTTGAAAAAGGGGGATATGCCTCTGAAACGTGTTGTCATGGCAATAAAATGACACCAGGCAGGACTTTGTATTGGCAGGTGTGAGTTTATTTTCCTCTTCAGTGTCAGTCACCTGGGGTTTCCTCTAGCCTTGATCGATACTGGCCCCTTCTAGCAGACTGTCTGCAGAGTTTTACACACAGTTCAAGCATCCACACCCTCCGGGCTTCATACCATCTCTGAGTATTCAGGTCCCCTGGCAATATAGCAGGGTTGACAGGCATAGGAGTGCTGGCTAGGGATGAGCCGAACACCTTCCGGTTCGGTTCGCACCAGAAATTTGTGCGAACACCTTTAAAGTCTATAGGACATGAACATGAAAAATCAAAAGTGCTCATATTAAAAGGTTAATATGCAAGTTATTGTCATAAAAAGTGTTAGGGGACCCGGGTCCTGCCCCAAGGGACATGTATCAATGCAAAAAAAAAGGTTTAAAAACTGCAGTTTTTTCGGGAGCAGAGATTTTAATAATGCTTAAAGTGAAATAATAAAAGTGAAACATTCCTTTAAATTTCATACCTGGGGGGTGTCTATAGTATGCCTGTAAAGTAGCGCATGTTTCCCGTGTTTAGAACAGTCCCTGCACAAAATGTCATTTCTAAAAAGGAAAAAAGTAATTTAAAACTACTCGCGGCTAATGCTATAATGGCTAGAATGAATTGCAATCATGGCTATAATCAATTGTCGGGTCCCGTCAATACAGATAAAAGTCATTGAAAAAAACGGCCGGGGTTCCCCGAACCAAAATTGAAAAATAAATAAATGCGTGGGGGTCCACCCAAATTCCATATCAGGCCCTTCAGGTCTGGATTGGATATTAAGGGGAACCCTGCACCAGAATTTTTTTTTTAAATGGCGTGGGGTCCCCCCCAAATAATCCATACCAGACCCTTATCAGAGCACACAACCTGGCAAGCCGCAGGAAAAAAAGAGGGGGGACGAGAGAGCGCCCCCCCCTGAACCGTACCAGGCCACATGCCCTCAACATGGTGAGGATGTCCCCATGTTGATGGGGACAAGGGTCTCATCCCCACAACCCTTGCCCGGTGGTTGTGGGGGTCTGAGGGCGGGGGACTTATCGGAATCTGGAAGCCCCCTTTAACAAAGGGGACACCCAGATCCCGCCCCCCCCCCTATTTGAAATGGAAGGGGTACATTGTACCCATACCATTTCACAAAAAGAAAGTGTCAAAATGTTAAAAACCACAGGAGACAGCCTTGGACAAGTCCTTTATTAAAAATAAAAAAGAGATTCCAGCGATGTAATCCAATAAATCCATGCTCGATCTCCAGCAATGTAATCCAATTCTCTATCTCCAGCGATGGATGATCTCCAGCAACTCCAGTGAGGAACACGCACAGATCCTGCCTCCAATGGAGGCACGCAGCCAATGACGCGGCGCCAGTTTGACAGCTCTTATGTAGCTGAGGGCGTGTACGGGTGACCCCGCCCCCCTCTGGGAAACCTGCGTTGCATCGGAGGGGGGCGGGTCACCCGTACACGTCACTCGAAAACCCCGGCGTTTACCCATTGCCAGAGGGGGACGGGGTCATGTGACGGGTGGCCCCGCCCTCAGCTACAAAAGAGCGGTCAGGCTGGTGCCGCGTCATTGGCCGGGTGCCTCCGGTGGAAGCAGGATCTGTGCGTGTTCCTTGCTGGAGATCATCCATCGCTGGATACCGAGAATGGATTACATCGCTGGAATCTCTTTTTAATTTTAAAGGACTTGTCCCAAGCCGTCTCCTGTGGTTAACATTTTGACACTTTCTTTTTGTGAAATGGTAGGGGTACAATGTACCCCTTACCAATTCACATGGGGGAGCCGTAATCTGGGGGTCTTTATTAAAGGGGGCTTCAAGATCCCGACAAGCCCCCCCGCCCGCAGACCCCCACAACCACCAGGCAAGGGTTGTGGGGAGGAGGCTCTTGTCCCCATCAACATGGGGACATCCTCCCCATGTTGAGGGCATGTGGCCTGGTACGGTTCAGGAGGGGGGGGGGGCGCTCTCTCGTCTCCCCTCTTTCAGCGGCCTGCCAGGTTGCGTGCTCGGATAAGGGTCTGGTATGGATTTTTGGGGGGAACACCCACGCCATTTTTTTGATTTTGGCGCAGGGATCCCTTTAAAATCCATACCAGACCTGAAGGGTCTGGTATGGATTTTGAGGGGGGACCCCACGCCATTTAAAAAATAAATAAAAAATTGGTGCAGGGTTCCCCTTAATATCCATACCAGACCTGAAGGGTCTAATATGGGATTTGGGGGGACCCGCGCATTTTTTTTTTATTTTGGTTCGGGGAACCCCTTGCTGTTTTTTCCAATTACTTATCTGTATTGCTGGGACCCGATAATTCATTATAGCCATTATAGCAATTCATTAATTATAGCATTAGCCACGAGTAGTTTTAAATGACATTTTGTGCAGGGACTGTTATAAACACGGGAAACATGTGCTACTTTACAGGCATACTTTAGACACCCCCAGGTACGAAATTTAAAAAGGAATATTTCACTTTTATTGTTTCACTTTAAGCATTATTAAAATCACTGCTCACGAAAAAAACTGCAGTTTTTAAAACTTTTTTTTGCATTGATACATGTCCCCTGGGGCAGGACCCGGGTCCCCAAACACTTTAGGACAATAACTTGCATTTTAACCTTTAAAATTAGCACTTTAGATTTCGCCCATAGACTTTTAAAGGGTGTTCCGTGGCTATTCGAATTTGCCGCAAACACCCCAAATTGTTCGCCGTTCGGCGAACGGGCGAACAGCCAATGTTTGAGTCGAACTCATGTTTGACCTGAACAGATAGCCCATCCCTAGTGCTGGCTATACAGTGCCTTGCAAAAGTATCCCCCCCCCCCTGGCATTTTTCTTCCCTCACAACCTGGAATTAACATGGATTGTTTGAGGATTTGCATCATTTAATTTACAGAACATGCCCACAACGTTGAAGATGATTTTTTATTTATTTTTTCTATTGTGAAGCAAACAACAAATAGGACAAATTAACAGAAAAGGTCTATGTGCATAACTATTCACCCCCCTAAAGTGAATACTTTGTAGAGCCACCTTTTGCAGCTATTACAGCTCCAAGTCGCTTTGGATAAGTCTCTATGAGCTTGCCACATCTTACCACTGGGATTTTTGCCCATTCCTCCTTGCAAAACTTCTCCAGCTTCTTCAAGTTGGATGGTTTGCGCTCGTGAACAGCAATCTTTAAGTCTGATCTTCTATTGGATTGAGGTCTGGGCTTTGACTAGGCCATTCCAACACATTTACATGTTTCCCCTTAAACCACTCAAGTGTTGCTTTAGCAGTGTGTTTGGGGTCATTGTCCTGCTGGAAGGTGAACCTCTGTCCTAGCCTCAAATCACACACAGAGTGGTACAGGTTTTTCTCAAGAATATCCCTGTATTTAGCACCATCCATCTTTTCCTAAACTCTGACCAGTTTTCCAGTCCCTACTGCTGAAAAACAGCCCCACAGCATGATGCTGCCACCACCATGTTTCACTGTGGGGATGGTGTTCTTTGGGTAATGTGATGGGTTTGCGCCAGACGTAGCGTTTTCTTTAATGGCCAATTAAGTTCAATTTTAGTCTCATCAGACCAGAGCACCTTCCTCCATACATTTTGGAAGTCTCCCACATGCCTTTTCGTAAACTCAAAAATGTGTCATTTTGTTTTGCTGAAAGTAATGGCTTTCTTCTGGCCACTCTGCCATAAAGCCCAACTCCATGCGGGCCATCTTAAATATTGATTGGACCCTAGGCAAAAAATGTCTTGGCCCCCCCCCCCCCCCCCCCCCCATGCAATTTCACTCTCCACATGCTCTGAAACATACAATAAATATTAGCTAGTAGATATGTGCGATTCATTTCATACGAATTGAAAATTCGTACGAACTTCCGAAAATTTGTACATTGGGAAGCATCCGAAATACGAATTGCTATGCTTCCAAATTTTATACGAAATACGAAATGTTGTTGACAAATGTTGTTTTGAGAGTGGGAGACTGCTCAGACTGGTACTGGTAGTCAATATGAGATTCAGAATTGGACAAAATAAGAATGTTCGTTAATATATTTTTATTAATATTGTCATAATACTTACGATTATTCGTTATGATAAAGTTAAAAACCCAGGAAGTCAGCACAGGGATGATGGGAGCCCCTCATAATTTGCACAGCAGGGGAACAGCCCCAGGAGGAAGTCAGCACAGCACAGGGATGGTGGGAGCCCCTCATAATGAGCACAGCACAAAGATGGTGGAAGCCCCTCATAATGAGCACAGTTGCTCCTGGGGCTGTACCCCTGCTGTGCTCATGAGGGGCTCCCACCATCCCTGTGCCGACTTCCTCCTGGGGCTGTATCCCTGCTGTGCTCATTATGAGGGCCTCCCACCATCCCTGTGCTGTGCTGACTTCCTGGGTTTGTAGCAGCCTGTTAGTTCGTATTTCGTGTCCGAAATTCAATTTGGATTTGTATAAAATTTGAATGTTCGTTAACTTTTCGTAACAATTACGAACATTCATTATAGAAGTCAGCAGAGCACAGGGATGGTGTGAGCCCCTCATAATGAGCACAGCAGGGGTACAAACCCAGGAAGTCCGCCCAGCACAGGGATGGTGGGAGCCCCTCAGAGCATATGGAGTCGACGACTGCCATATTGAGAAAGGTATTTTTTGTTTTATAAATTCATCATAAGGAATGTTCGTAATTGTTACGAAAAGTTAACGAATCTAAAGAAAATTCGTATTTCGCACGAATTTAAATAGAATTTCGGACACAAAATACGAATTAACGGCTAATATGAAACGGAACGAAACAAAACAAATTTATTGACGGCGCACATGTCTATTAGCTAGACTAAAAATCAGTTTACTGTATCAGATCAGGCAGCGATTGTGATTGGTTGCTAGAGGTTACAGCACACATTACGGCTCACTGATTAGTTGCTAGAGGTTACAGCACATGATTTCTGCTTGTTGATTGGTTGCTAGAGATTACTGTACAGTAATACTGCTCACTGATTGGTTGCTAGAGGTTACAGCTCATCATCTCTTCACTGCAGAGGGGCATGATATAGATATGAATGCCGCCTTTATTTACACATCAATGCCGCCAGCCGCCGCTATTTTCATATGAATGCTCCCGTTATTTGCATATGAATGACGGTTATTTACATGTAAACACAGGGTCTGCAGGCGAGTCATCTGTACACAACAATAGGGCAGAGCTTGACAGCATTAGTAGCAGCACTTTACACTGAGATATTGGGACACAGCACAGGACTAAAAACTTCAAGGGACAAGGGAATTTAAACTAGGATAGTTGGCAAGTATGAGGCAGCTGCTTTGGGCCCCATTACAGGGCCCAGGGCAGCTGCCCCTTTTGCCCTGCCTTAAAGACGGCCCTGACTCTATCGAGCATGCGGCTTATTGTCGTCCTATGTACAGATACTCCAGTCTCTGCTGTGGAACTCTGAAGCTCCTCCAGAGTTACCTTAGGTCTCTGTGCTGCCTCTCTGGTTAATGCCCTCCTTGCCCGGTCCATGAGTTGGTGTGCGGCCGTCTCTTGGCATGTTTGCTGTTGTGCCATGTTCTTTCTATTTGGTTATGATAGATTTGATGGTGCTCCTAGGGATCATCAAAGTTTGGATATTTTTTTTTTTTTTATAACCTAACCCTGACTTGTACTTCTCAACAACATTGTTCCTTACTTGTTTGGAGAGTTCATTGGTCTTCATGGCAGTGTTTGATTAGTGGTGCCTCTTGCTTAGGTGTTGCAGCCTCTGGGGCCTTTCAGAAAAGGTGTGTATATGTAATGACAGATCATGTGACACTTAGATTGCACACAGGTGGACATCATTTCACTAATTATGTGACTTCTGAAGGTAATTGGTTGCACCAGAGCTTTTTATGGGCTTCATAACAAAGGGGGTGAATATATACGCACATGCCAATTATCAGTTTTTTATTTAAAAAAAATAGTTTTATGTATATATTTTCCTAAATTTACTTCACCAACTTAGGACTATTGTGTTCTGATCCATCACATATAATTCAGATTAAAAAAACAAAAACAAAAAAAAACATTGAACTAAAGGCTGTAATGTAACAATAGGTAAAAAGCCAGGGGGGGGGGGGGTGAATACTTTTGCAAGGCACTGGATTACATCTTCGAGTGGCTCATCTTGTATGTGTATGGAAAAACACCGGCTGAGAGTCTTTGCACACACCACTCCACTGGACCTTACTTCAAAACACCTCAGCGTTTTGGAGCCTGAAACTCCAAAACGCTGGGAGAAGGAAAAAAATAACTATTTTCTATGGCGTTGATTCCCATCTCCACTCAGTCACCTGAAGCTCAAAAAAGTTCCAAGGCTTTTTTTTGTAGCTCAAATTGGGTAGATTTGCACATTTTTGGCGCATTTTGATTCCCATAGAAATAAATGGAAATGCACCGGTTGGGCATTTTTGTGCGCATTTGCGTGTTTTTGCCCGATTTTCTGCTCAATTTTTTTTTTTTTTTTAAAAGACAATAGTAATATATGAATAAATAATATAATAAATGTAAAATAAATGTAATACATAAATAAATAATAAACCCCTAACCTTAAAAGAGTAAATCATTAGTATTAAAAATACTAAAAACAAACAAACACAGAAACAAAAAAATACATAATTATTATTAATAATAATTTTGTGTTAGAGGGTTTAATTTTTTTAAGGGTTATTTATGATTATTTTTATTTTGTTTGTGTATTTACTTTACATTTACTTATTATTAGTAGTAACACCCCAACAAAATTATATATATATATAAAATAGTAATAACAACCACCCTAACCCCTAAACCTGACAAACAAAATGAGTATTATGAGTAGTAGTAGTATTATGAGCAGTAGTATAAGTAGTAGTAGTAGTAGTAGTAGTAGTATGAGTAGTATGAGTAGTACTATGAGTAGTAGTAGTATTAGGAGTAGTAGTAGTATTATGAGTAGTAGTATGAGTAGTAGTAGTATTATGAGTAGTAGTATTATGAGTAGTAGTATTATGAGTAGTAGTATGAGTAGTAGTATGAGTAGTAGTAGTATTATGAGTAGTAGTATTATGAGTATTATGAGTAGTAGTAGTAAAAGCCGATAGAAAAGCTAAAAAAAAAAAAAAGAAGAAAAGTGATAAACATAGAAATACACGATGATAGAAAAACACACCAAAAGTGTACAAAAAACGCCGGGAAAACACTTAAAGATGCTATGCGCAGGTGCGAATGCAGCCTCAATGGGATAATGTGAGTTTGATGATTTTAGCTTCTTATTTCGTCAACAATTAAAAAGGATTACCTGCGCTAGGATCCGTGCTTCCTTTTCTCTTGTTTTTCAGTTTTATCCACTACCCATGGATTATTGGAAGCTGCTAGACCCTTGAGTTGCTTAAATTTAATTGCCAAGTTTATAGTGACTATTGGACTTTTACATAGAGTGGGGTTAGTCTGATGTGATTTTTAGCGCAACACCACAGTTTTGCATTGTGTTCTTGCTTTATAGATGTTGCAGTTAACACCGTTTCCCTGTATAATTTTTCTCACTCACAGATGGAGTCTTTGGGATTGTCACTACAGTAGTCAGAATTCCATCTCGATTTATATGTGCAGCTGTCTTAGCAGTGTAGATTTATTGCCCTCATAGCTTCTGCTGCACAATAAAAAAATCCAGAGTGTCTCCCTAGCTAAAAACTAATACCGGTTGATCCTTCTGGTAGGTTTATTATTTTTTCCACTTCCTGTCATGGAGACAACGCTGTTCCTTCTGCAGTGAAATCACACAACAGCATTGTCACCCACTGGACAGGGTAGTCTCCAGCTAACCTTTTTAAAGTGGTTCTAAAAGGTGGCTCCCTTCCCCCATAGTGCCCCCCCCCCCCAAATCTTACCTGAGCGGGATCCATCGATGTGGCTCTCACAGGTTTCTACTTCCTTTTTGGCCGAGACAGCAGGGGGAGCGAGCATGCACGAGTGCTTCCATAGCAAGCGGCTTGCTATGGGGGCACTCAGAGGTGAAGCCAGGAGCACTGGCGGGGAACCCGAGAAGAGGGGGGTGGGGCTGCTCTGTGCAAAACCATTACACAGAGCAGGCAAGTAGAAAATGTTTGTTATTTAAAAAAAAAAAAAAAAAAACCTTTAATATCATCACTAAGCATTGACAATAGTTAATTTTTCTATAAAAAAATAAATAAAAAATAAATAAAAAAAATAAAAAAGTTTCAGCCCAAAAAGGCGAAATACGGCAAATAGGGCATATAGATTATATGGTTTCTCCCAGCCCCTGTAACTGTCTCATTTTCAACAACATTTATTAAACACTCTCGGATAAAAAAAAAGAAAAAAGAAGAAGAACAGAAAAGAAACAACCGTTTCTACTAGGACATCAAAGAGATAATACGCGGGACATTAGAGTAATACAGCAAGCTCAAGGTGTTGATTATAAGGTTATTGACCATTGAGGTATTTGTTGAACCTATCCATCCATGGTCTACACATTTTCCCAGTAACTGTCACTTTTGTTGAACAGCTTCATTGGAAGTGTAAAAATAACAGACCCAATAGTAGGATCGACAGATAATAAAACTTTTTTACACGGTGTGTTACTCCTACTGATAGACTGCCTTTTTTTAAATTTTGGCCAAAGTGCCATTTAAAAAAAAAAAAAAAAGTAACAAATTGTCTCTGACACTTGTACCTTCTGAATCATGATGGTAAAAGGTCCCAGCATCTGGAAGCCTCGGGTGAAATACAAGATGTAACACCATCCAAGCACCAACGCCACCGACATAGGGACTACCTCCCCATTGCTGTTGGTGACCCTCATCACCAAAACGGCCATCACCATACAGGCAAACGTTATTCTGAAGAAGGAAACAGAAGACATTGTAGGCATTGGGCAGCAGATATAAAAAACAAAAACACAAAGCATTTGAAAAGCAATTACAGGCAAAAGACCTCAGCAGGGGGGAAAAGGGCTAGACCAGTGTAGCTCAATCTTTTTTAGTGACTAAAATGCAAAACCTCATGGCACACCTCTCTAAAATACTGTCACCCAGCCCCTCTCCCCCCGCTTCAACATCAGAGTCCTCAACACCCGCCTCCTTCCACGTCACAGTACTAAGCCCCCCCACTTCCACATCAGAGGCCTCGGTCTCCCCCTTTTACATCAGAATCCACAGCCCCCCATTTTCACATGTCATTCCTCAGCTTCCAGTTTCACATGCAAGTCCTCAACTCCCCCACTTTCATATCAGAACCCACAGCTGGCCAATCCCCAGACGACGTCCGTTAGTGACGAAACGCATAGGGTGGAGCCTACAACGGTGACGTCATCAGATGGTGGATGGGCGAACAACACAGAAAGTGAAGTAGAGTGGATGGAGACGCAGTGGTTTTGCGTTTTGAGATATGCTGCTGTTCCGCTATTATATGGCCTCTATTTTGTAAGTGCAACTTATTCATTTGAAATTACTGCACTATGGGAGCTTCTCTTATGTTTTTGAGCACTACCAGACAATAGTTGCAGTTCCGGATACTACCCAAGGTCCAGGAGGCACCCTGGTTGAGTACCACTAACCTCGATCACCCAAAAACAGACACGTCAGTTTTGGATGCACAAATTTTTGTACATTTAGTAAGTATAGTAGTTATTTACCCAAAGATCAATTTTAAAGTGGGAGTATACTCCCTTATATGATTTTTACCTATATGCAAGTCTAAAATAAGGTTTACCTAAAAAGGTAGTGTAAATATCTCTTAACCGTGCGCCGTTTGGGAGAAGTTTACTTTAGATGCAGCCGGTGACGTCAACGGCACATGCGCTCTGAAGGAATAGCATGCCTGTGCCGTTCGTTCAGAGCTGTGCCGTAAACTTTGACTCCCGCACTCATGCGCAAGAGTGACGTCACTGCTGGCTCGCCCATTCATATCGCCGAAGCCTGCAAAACCGTGAAGATGGAAGCGCCTTCAACGGTGACAGCACACTGCTGGAAGGCTTAGTTTTTAGGCAAGTCTGTCACAATGTGCTAGTATGTAATGCATACTAGCACATTATGACTTAAACTGCCCATACTTTTTTTTTTATGTGGTTTACTACCGTTTTAATATGGTTTTTGCTAGTTATTGTTTGTTGTCCCTGTACAGAAGAGCTCAGAAAGGTGGAAGCCTACAGAAGGAGGCAAGAAAGTGTGCTGCTTTACAACGAGCATGCTGACAGAAGGAGAGGGCAGAGTGATAAAAAGATGAGATCATCAGTCTGTATTTGCATGCAGACTGCCCTAGGCAACATCCACACGTGATGCTAAGCTTCCATGAATAAAAGAACGGTCATCAAATAAATGAAAAGGGCAGGCCAGAGGCAATCAAGCTATAGAGAAAAGCGGTATATGACGCTGGACGTCCTCTAGCTGGGAAATAAGATGGGCTCTGTCTGACTTGTTGCAACTTCCAAAACATTGCGAGTAATCTCTGCACAGGGGAGGAACCTGCCCAACTGGGCAGGACTGTGACTGCTTTAAGCAAGATCCAAAGACTTGAATAAAAGAAAATTGTGTAATATTGCTTGTTTGTCAACCTCTTCACTACCCAACTTTGACTCATTGCCCCCCCCCCCCCCAATGTATGTCAGGGAGGTTTTTAAAGATTCTTACATAAGGACATGGAAAGGTCCACCAAGAACTGTCTGTCCAAAATACCTGGTAGCTCCAACCCGTAGGAGGTCAGGAATCTAAAAAAATAAAAATAAAATAGAAATAAATAAATAAAAAATAATGAAAAACAAGCTTAGGCAACAGATAAACGTCACAGCCCCTCCCCTGAGGTTCGAGACATTGTTGCGGTTTGGAGAGTATACCCAGAATTACACAATTATAACCCAAAACCGCCCTCTCCTCCTCTAGATCAGTGGTATCCAAACTGGGGGCCATATGCGGGCCTTTGATTGATTTATCCAGCCCTTGGAGCACCATTTCATCCACTGATACCAACAATAGTGTATAATTACCCCCCCCCCCCCACCAACAATGGAACACAATTCCTCCCAATGACACCAATTATGGGACAAAATTCCTCCCAATGACACCAACGATGGGGCATTGATTTGTCCAACTGACTTCGGGAGCTTTTCTACTCCCAATGGCCCTCCTAAAGTCTGAGGGACAGTAAACTGGCCCTGCTCTAAATCATGTCCCAGAATTATTTTGTTTTCTTTTATCTTGTTCCTGTAGTGAGAAAACAGGTTTTATTACTCTGACCCCACCAAGCTCTTAAATTTCTTGCAGGAGACATCCCCTGCAACTGTATTTCCAAGCTCCCTTTCCCTTTACACAATAGGGCCTATACCTGATCTTACAAATATGCCCTTTGGCTGCATGACCACAAAATTATTGTGGAAAGCATTCACAGAAGAGTGGAGGCTGTTCTAACTGGGAGGGCAACACATTATTGGTTTTGGAACAGGATGCCCAACAAGCTCATACAAGTGTCATGGCCACCAATAAGTGTACTGCATCTACTAGTGATTAAGCAAGCTAAAATAGAGTTCATCATCTTTTGTGTCAAAAAGTATTCTCACCTTGGCATTATGACTCAAATGCAGCTACAAATTAAAAAAAATAAATAAAAAAAATCGTAGACTTGAAAAGTTCCTACCATGAGAAGTAAAATGACCATTGCTCCAATTACGCTGATCAGCTCCCCGCCCAGGCGAAGTTGATCTTCATAAGTAGCATAGGCCTCCTGTTGGTTTCCAGAAAAGAAAAGGCCTTTAGGAGGTGACCAATGAAGGAGTGTCCACAACTCACAATTTAGAAAGCCACTTACGCTCAGAGGCTTTTGTACCATGATGATGGAATTTCGTGAATCGTTGTCCTTCGGAATGGACTTCAGAGGCCGGTAGGTGCAACTCACAGTAACGAATACCATATACATGAAGTAGATTGCTGCCAACAGCCAAAAATATGGTCTACCACAGCTCTGCCATTTTAAACAGACTAGCTCTTTCACAGGAGTCATCTCTAGGATAAGCCGAGCCTATAAAGGTTTAAAAACAAGCAGTAAAAGAATCAGTTTCATGCCCCGAGAGTCATGCCTTTTAAATTAAATTTAATGTCAACTCTAACCGCCACCCCCCACCAGTCCTTCCTCCTCCTTCCCTGGAGGCCCTGTCGGCATATATTCTTTAATATTTTTTATTATATTATTGTATTATAAGGGGGGGGACAGAGTTGTAGTTGTTCAGAGCTTGGAGATGGAATGCTAGGCTGTCTGGGCCTTTAAGGGAGTGCACAAACCAAGGTCCATAAAGACATGGATGAGCGAGTTTGGGGGAACTTGACTGGCCTACACAAAGTCCTGACCTCAACCCGAAAGAAAACCTTGGGGTTGAATTAGAGCAGAGACTGCGAGCCAGGCCTTCTCGTCCAACATCAGTGCCTGGCCTCACAAATGCACTTCTGGAATAATGGTCAAAAATTCCCATAGACACACTCCTAAATCTTGTGGACAGCCTTCCCAGAAGAGTTGAAACTGTTATAGCTGCAAAGGGTGGGCCAACTCAATATTGAACCCTATGGTCCAAGACCGGAATGCCTTTAAAAGTTCATGTGTGTGTAATTGATGCACAAGGCCTTAAGCATGCATTCTCCCTGTGCACACTCTGTTAACTTGGTGCATGAATATTCTGTGTCACAAAGCAGTCCATTCACTTCAGTTGGCTGTGATTGTCAATGGCACTATGACATGGGGTATAACTTTTGGCATGGCATGTGTATCACCCCATCCAGCCGCCATCTAATGATAAAGGTGAGCGATCAGGGAGGAAGTAAAAAAAACTGTGGCTCAGCCACCTATTTTTACTGACCCTTGGCTGGAAGTGTAAAGGAGGCCTTATTGTGACTTGCGATTGGAGGTAAAAGATAGATGATAAATTTCATGTATTAAAATATACATATTGGCTTTAGCTAAACGTTAAGCAAGATAAACTCTAGCCAATTTTTTTTTCTCTTTTTAGCTTTTTTTAGGGCTGTAACCTCTGTCAGGTTTTAAATGCCATCCAGGTCCTCGCTGGTGAAATTTGCACGTCGGTTCCTGTGTTGTCCGACACCTTATACATAAACAGGAAGTGAGGACAAATCTCCCCAGCAGAGGCACAAATGGCAGTAAAAACTTATCTGAGGTTCTATCTTTGTCCCCACATTATCCAAAGCTAGCAGAAAAAAAGTTCTGTCTGGTGTTGCGCTTTGATGTGCCCTACATACCTCTCTCTTTCTAGAAGATACCACAAGCTCCAACACAGACTGATCCTCGTCCCGAGAATCGATGCCTGAGAGGTCATACAGAATGGAATTTATAGGACCAAAAGACCATTGAACCTGCTTACGTTTTTTTAGCAGGTGCTGGAACATCTGAAAGATCAAAAAAGGAGAAAAAAAAAAAAAAGAAAAGATTAATTTATTAAACATGAGTATGTGCATAAGACGACGAAGGCAAAAGAGAAGAAGACGAAGGCAAAAGAGAAGAAGACGAAGGCAAAAGAGAAGAAGACGAAGGCAAAAGAGAAGAAGACGAAGGCAAAAGAGAAGAAGACGAAGACAAAGAGAAGAAGACAGAGACAAGAGGAGACGAAGACAAGAACCAAATGGGATAAGCACATAATTCTAGGCTTTTACTAATTCGAATTAGACCGAGACCTAAAAATATTACCACAATTCACTAAGGACCACCAAAAGGCCCAGCTTACGAGTGATATTTTAACTATAAAAAGAGACTATTATTTGTCTTGGATGCATCAACAGTGAAATCTCCATAATTACCATCTCTGTTCCTGACCACCTGGGAGGGTTCATCTGTGTTCCCACCTACCCTTGTGTATTCCATCTCCTCCTGTTACATTTTCCATATAAAAAAGGGATGGGGGGACATAATGGGTGCAGCCTGGAAATTCAGTAAAGTTGGACTTTAAAGTACATCTAAACCCAAAAAATTTAAGAATGAGTAAACCTTAAAAAAAAGGGAAGAGTTACAAGGACACTGGGATATTGGCAGGATCAACATCAACTGGTATTTTCTGTGACAGTTAAAAAATAAATGGATGCAGCCACCACATCTAAAAGGCTGCTAAACTACAATGTATTCTATGATATTTTAAAGCATTGGTATCCAAACTGTGGCTCGGGGACTGGATGTGGCCCTTGTGTGCTTGCCTTTACCCGGGGCAACTACACCTTTAGGTGACACCAATGATGGGACACCATTCCGCTTACTGACAGCATTAAAAAGGGACACTATTCATCCCACTAACCACAGTCCAGCCCACCGAAAGCCTGAAGGACAGTAAACTGGCCCTTTGCTTAGAAAGTTTGGAGACCACTGATTTAAAGGATAAGTACACTTTAACACAAAGTGCATTTATCCTTTTTGCTACCTTCCCCTCACCTAACTTATTCCACCTACTCCTCCACAGATGCATACCTACCGTATTTCTGTGGCCATAGTTTCGCTGTTTATTTACATCCAGCGATGCAAGTTTTGACTGCCCTGGTGCTTTACAGCCCCATATAATTCTTTAGGGCTTTATCTCGAGGCCAGAGATAATCAGAGATGGTCTCAAAGAAAACTATGAGGCTGTTACTCGCAGGTGCGACCAGGGCAGTGAAAACCGGAAGCATTGGATATAAACAAACAGGAACCATGGCTATCAGAATAAGGCAAGTATGCACTGTGGAGAGGGAGGTGGGTTAACCTAGGTCATGGAAAGGGGACAAAAAGGGTAAGTGCACTTTGTTTTAAGGTGCACTTTTTCCTAAATATAATATAGCTTGTTCAGAGGAGGCGGCTGCATTAGCTTTCTTTTTTAGGCTGAGAATATTTTCTGCCAGTACAGATGATGCCATTTGATCCTGCCAAAAAAACAGCATCTTTGTGTAGTTGGGCGGTTACAAAAAAAAAACTCAGGAAGTTACAACCACTCGCCCCATTTAATGGAGAAGGGGAGATGTTCTGTAGTCCTATCCTATAGTAACAACTCAACAGAAACTGTGCAATGAGTGCACAAAATAAATCTGCACTAGGTGATAACTAAAAGAAAAACTGACAAAATTATGCAGAAGCAGCACCCAGTGATTGTCCAAATACAAAACAACAGAAAAGGTGTATATATTTAAAACCTGTTGCATTTCCTTTTTAAATATATATGAACCAACAAAATTGTAAATTGATAACCAAAGTACAAAATGTCTCAGTAAATATGGATTGGTGAACAAATCAGTGAATCAAAATGCATTTATATAAAATAAGTTGTTTTTTTCCCCCATTGGTATTAATGCATTTGTTGCAAAGTGTGTTATTGGCAGGAACACCAGGTGAAGATAAAGGGGAAAAAGCCTTCAAAAAGAAAAAAACCTAATGCAGCCACCACATCTGAGGACTAGTTAGCTGCAATAATTGACATTTTTGTTTTTGGGTTTAGATACGCTTTAAATGATAGATATACATACCTGGGAGCTTGCTGGAAAATACCCGGTAATGCCACACCACCGGCAACTGAAGAGGCTAAAGAGACGGCTTACCATGCCACCAGAGTGGTAAGTGTTTGTACGTGTATGCAGTGTATACTGTATGCATGTGCATACGTGATACATTTACTGGCTGTATATACTCTTGACTAAACTATGCATTTGATATATACCTGACCGCTGCACCACGTTTGTTACTCACCCCTGACCGCTGCACAATGTATGTTACCCACCCCAGAACCCTGCACTATGTACGTTACCCATTCAGGACCCCTGCACTATGTACGTTACCCAAACCTGGACCCCTGAACTATGTACATTACCCAACCCGAACCCCTGAACTATGTACATTACCCAACCCGGACCCCTGAACTATGTACATTACCCAACCTGGATCTCTGCACTCTTTACAGTACTATCTTCTGACACCTGCTCGCTGTATGCAGGAACATGTTTTAAGCCCCTCCCCCTACTCCACGCCCATTCTCAGGAATTCAGATTTTCAAGTTCATAGACATCTAGATATTTTTTGTCTGGAGCTCAGTTTTACACTCTATTTGAAGCTTGGACTGGTGGGAGAATGGAGGAGCTCATCACTTTGCTGAGGGTTCTGTACATGCTCCCAACTCACAATGGACAATGAAACACCGGAGTTGACTCACCTCAATGTTTCCCTCGGATGCTGACAGCTTGAATGGAGTGAGGCCCATAAAATTTGGGATCATCTGCACGTCAATGTCGCTGCCTCTCCCATTGTAGGACAGAATGAGATCATACATCATGCAGGAAATAGTCTGGTTGGGCTGAAGAGTGAGGATGTGGAGAACCGTATTTCCTAGAAATTAGACAATGGTTGCGATTAAACACCATCCTCATTCTTTTCAACATTTGTGAATGGAAGCAAATTGTTAACATTCACAGTCGTCAAGGTAAATATCATAGTACCGCTTCTTACCATGTGAGTCTTGAGCCTGAATGTTGGCTCCGCTGTCTATCAGCAAACGTACGATGGCCTCATTGCCAACACAGGCAGCAAAGGACAGCACATGTTCACCTAGAGAGAGGATAGGGCCGGGTTAGAAGATTTGAAACCCTCTTAAGGTAAAGTGAGGCGAAGGCCTAAAATGTAAAATGTTGTTGCAGAACGCAACCAAACTTTCCATTAAGCATTTAGAGAAAAGTGTGATAACTGAACCATGTATGTAGTTATACTTCTTAACAGCAGGTCATTTGGTTATTCTAAAGAAAGATTTTCAGATTTTAGCTTGTAAGCAATTTTAATTTCAATATGGCTGCGCCAAAAATTCAACCCTTCCTAATAGCAATATTGAAGCGCCCATTGAGAATGGATGGAATCAGATGGATAATCATATGGATAAACAGGTAATCATGATTGATAGTGAATGGATGGGTGGGCCGACAGGTAATCATAGATACATGGTGATAGAGAAAATAATGGACAAACTCATGAGATGGACAGATAGGTAGACAGACCGTTGTAGATAGGTTAGTAGGGACTTAGGCTAGCTATTGAACCAGTGTAAAACATTGGTCAACTTTTCACTGATCCTCTATAATCTTTTAACAACATAGATAGCAAATACTGACCAAAGTAGAAGAGGTTTTCCGGACAGTAGGAGAAGAAGGTCCCAGTGGCGCGAGGATAACACACATCTGCGCCTTTTTGAATCAGCAACTTTACCAAGTTAATGTTCTGATTGACAGATGCAACGTGCAAGGCAGTTTGTCCTACAAGTAGATGAAATTAGAATGAAGTTCACAGACTAGTGCATTCAAAACTTCAGCCATTTAAAAAGAGCTTCCATCTCATTTTCTGTCTGAATGATGTCTAGCATCATCTAACTCAAACTTATTAAAAATTTAGATTTGCAGTTGGAAAAAAATAAAATAAATTAGACATGGTCTCTTTACTGGACTTTTATTATTATACAAAATGTATAAAGCGCCAACAGTTTGCACAGCGCTTTACAATATAAAAAGGTAGACAATACACCAACAGTACAATTCAGAAGAAGAGTTAGAAGGGTCCTGCTCCTGCAAGCTTACAATCTAAGAGGGAGGGGCTGGTGAAACAAAAAAAAGGTAGTAACTGTGAGGGATATACTCATGAGGGAAGTAGAAGATTTGGTTGTTAGCTGAACGCAGGATAGGCCTCCCTGAAGAGATGAGTTTTGCAGGGATCGCCTAAAAGTGGACAGAGTAGGAGATAACCTGGACAGATTGGGGTAGTGAGTAGGGTTGAGCGAACCCGAACTAAAAAGTTTTTGGGCACCGAACCCGAACAATTGCGTGTAATTTCGGGTTCGGGTCCGGTGTTCGGCAATGTAATGGCGCATTTAGAAAAGTTTCAGGGGGCAGCCAATCACCTTTTGTTTAGCTGGTGTGCCCTTAGAAGCCATCATAGCCATGCCTACTAATGGCATGGCTGTGATTGGCCAGTGCAACATGTGACCCAGCTTCTATACAAGCTTGAGGCACACAGCACAGCACGTCACTCTGCTTTAGACAGGATAGGGAGAGGTTCCTGGCTGCTGTTGCTTATTAGGGAGAGATTGAAATACATGAGTTAGTCCTGATTCTGCAATCCGAGAAAAAAAGGATAAAGAGACAGTGTAGGGGAAGGTTCCTGATGGTGCTTTCAGGGAGAGAGATTTATATAGGAGTCCAGATTCAGAGATCTAATAACTCAGCGATCTGCATAGGTTTACCTGTTTGTGTTGCAGTGCACAGACTTTTTACACTGCCATGAGCCCAGTGTCAGAGAAAATCTAACTTTTATCTGCAAGCTCAGTGCACCAGCCAGCACTGCATAGACCCATTTAGGGCAAAAAAAATTGCAGTGTTTACTGCATATATGCAAGTGTGAGATTTACAAATTTATATATTTTTCTTGTATTGTGCTATTCCAAAAAAAATTTTTTAGGGCAAAATTGTTTTTTTTTTAAATAGCATTTTCTGTATTGCTGTAGGTGTGAGATACACCATTCCATACTGTGTGTGTATTGTGCTCTTGCAAAAAGACCCATTTAGGGCAAAAATAATATTTTGCAGTGTTTTCTGCATATCTGGAGCTGTGTGAACTAAAGAATTTCTATATATTTTTCTTCTACTGTGCTATCCTAAAAAAAAAAAAAAAAAAAAAAAAAAAAAAAATTGAATGGCATTTTCTGCAGTTCTGTAGCTGTGAGATACAGCGTTTACGTACTGTCGGTGTGTTGTGCTCTTCCAAAAACACCCATTTAGGGCAAGATCCTAAATTTGGAAAATATGAGGAGAACGTCAAAGGGACGTGGTGGCCCCGGCCGTGGTGCTGCTGGTGTAGCTCCTGTTGCAGGGAGAGGACGTGGTTGATCTGTGCCAGCTACACGCACAAGTGAAACACCTTCCTCAGGTGCGAGTAGGCGACCGAGCCTGCGGCGGTATTTTGTCGTGCCTAATGAGGCTGTACGAATGTTGAGGCCAGGACAAGTACAGGCGATAGTAGATTGGGTTGCTGACAGTGCCTCGGGTTCCTTCACATTGTCTCCCACCCACTTTTCTGATGAAAGATCAGAGTTGGCACCTAAAGCCCATGTCCATCAGTCTTTCACCTCACCCCCTTGCAAATCAGCCAAGCAGTCTGAGCCCCAAATCATGCAGCAGTCTCTTCTGCTTTTCGATGACTCTGTTAGCAGGGTTTCCCAGGGCCATCTACCTAGCCCTGCCCCAGAAGTGGAAGAGATTGAGTGCACCGATGCCCAACCACTTAGGTTTCATGATGAGTACATGGGAGGACCATCGCAGCACGTTTTGGATGATGATGAAACACAGGTGCCAACTGCTGCTGCTTTCGCAATTGTGCAGACAGACAAGGAGGGCAGGGGTGAAAACTGGGTGGAAGATGAGGTCCTCGACCCCACATGGAATCAACGTTATGCAGGTGACCAGTGTAGTTCGGGAGAAGGGGCGGTGGTCGCACAGAGCCACCAGCACAGCAGAAGAGGGAGTAGGGTGTAAAAGCGGAGCGTCCTACCCCTAGACAGTACGTCTGCTACTGCCCAACGCAGCAAGGGACCGAGCACACCATGTGCTGATGACAAGACACGAGTGGTTTGCACGCTGTGCAATCAGAGCCTGAAGCGAGGCATAAATGTTCTCAACCTGAGCACAACCTGCATGACCAGGCATCTAAGTGCAAAGCACGAGCTGCAGTGGAGTAGACACCTCCAAAACAAAGAAAGGTCTCTGGCTCCTCCTGCTTCCTCTTCTGATGCAGTCTCGGCCTCTTCATCCATCTCTGTAGTGACAGTAGCACCTGCCAACCTGCAAACAGAGCATCTGCCAGCAACACTAGCACCTGGGTCATCAACCAGCTCCACAATGTCCCATGGAAGCGTTCAGCTCTCTATCTCCCAAACACTGGAGCGGAAGAGGAAGTACCCCCTTAGCCACCCGCGATCCCTGGCCCTGAATGCCAGCATTTCAAAATTCCTCGCCTTTGAAATGCTGTCATTCCGTCTGGTGGAGACGCAGGAGTTTTAAAAGCCTGATGGCATTGGCTGTCCCACAGTACGTTGTGCCCAGCCGCCACTACTTTCCAGGCGAGCCATCCCTTCCCTGCACAACCAAGTGGGGGACAAAATCAGGGTGTGCACTACGCAACGCCATCTGTGGCAAGGTCCACCTAACTACGGATGCGTGGACCAGTAAGCACGGTCAGGGACGTTATATCTCCCTAACAGCACACTGGGTAAATGCAGTGGCGGCTGGGCCTGAGGCAGATAGAAGTTTGGCGCATGTCCTTCCACCACCGAGGATTGCAGTGCGCTTCAGTTTGCTTCCTGTTGCTAACTCCTCCTACTCCGCTTCCTGGTGGTGTGCGATAATGGTGGAAATCTCGTAGCAGCTCTGGGCCTAGCCGGTTTGACGCACATCCCTTGCCTGGCGCATGTGCTGAACTTGGTGGTCCAGAGGTTCCTGAAAAATTACCCCAATATGCCAGAGCTGCTGCAGAAAGTGCGGGCCGTCTGTGCGTACTTTCGGCGTTCTTACCCTGCTGCTGCTCGCCTGTCAGCGCTGCAGCGTAACGTCGGCCTTCCCGCTCACCGCCTCATATGCGACGTGCCCACAAGGTGGAACTCCACCTTGCACATGCTGGCCAGACTGTGCGAGCAGCAGCAGGCGATAGTGGAGTTTCAGCTGCAGCAATCACGTGCGAGTCGCTCTGCGGAACAGCACCACTTCACCACCAATAACTGGGCCTCCATGCGAGACCTGTGTGCCTTGTTGCGCTGTTTAGAGTACTCCACCAACATGGCCAGTGCCAATGACGCCGTTCTCAGCGTTACTATCCCAGTTCTATGCCTCCTTGAAAAAATGCTTCGGGCGATGATGGAAGAGGATGTGGCTCAGGAGGAGGAGGAGGAGGAGGGATCATTTCAAAGGCTTTCAGGGCAGTCTTTCACAAGTGGCTACGAGGGTGGGTTCCTGAACCAACAAACGCCAGGTACACAATTGTCCGGCAGCAAAGGCACAGTTCTGGAGGACGACGAGGTGAAGGATGAGGAGGAGATGGAGGAGGAGGAGGAGGAATCATGTTCACAGCAGGGTGGCACCCAGACCAGCTCATGGCCATCACTGGTGCGTGGCTGGGGTGATACAGAGGACACAGACGATACACCTCCCACAGAGGACAGCTTTTCTTTGCCTCTGGGCAGCCTGGCACACATGAGCGATTACATGCTTCAGTGTTTCCGCAACGACCGCCGAGTTGCCCACATTTTAACTGGTGCTGATTACTGGGTGGCCACCCTGCTGGATCCCCGTTACAAGGACAACGTACCGTCCTTAATTCCCTCACTGGAGCGGGATCGTAAGATGCACGAGTACAAGCGCTGCTGGTGGCATTCCCACCTGACAGCGGGCATACGGTGGAAGCACAAGGCGAAGGCAGAGGAAGAGGTCGCCAACGCAGCCGGGGCACCGCCAGCACCTCAGAAGGCAGGGTTAGCATGGCCGAAATGTGGAAAAGCTTTGTCAGCACGCCACAACAACCAGCACCACCAGCTGAGATGGAACGTCTTAGCAGGAGGCAGCATTTCACCAACATGGTTGACTAGTATGTGTGCACAGGCCTACACGTACTGGATGATTGGTCTGCCCCCTTCAACTTCTGGGTCTCCAAATTGGGCACATGGCCTGAGCTTGCCCTTTACGCCTTGGAAGTGCTGGCCTCCCCTTCAGCCAGTGTATTATCTGAACGTGTATTTAGCACGGCAGGGGGCGTCATCACAGACAAGCGCAGCCGCCTGTCCAGAGCCAATGTGGACAAGCTCGCATTCATTAAAATGAACCAGGCATGGATCCCACAGGACTTGTCCTACCTTGTGCAGAATAGACATGTATACTGGTGTTCTGACAAAAACTGTCCGGACATCGGATTGTGTCCGGCCTGTACTGCACAGGCGCAGCGCTTGCGCAGTACGGAGGACAAGGAGATTCACAAAATCTCCGAAGATGAACGGCGCCTGCGCTGTGAGTGCAGGTTCAAGCCCCACCATCCAAGTGGACATTCGATAGCACATAGTAACAGGGCCCCTCACGGGCTCACTTCGATCGCTACGCTTCGGGCACGGCCTCGCTTGGCTCGGCTTGAACCTCGAGTGGTGTGGCTTGAACCTGGACTCACCACGCAGGCGCCGTTCGTTTTGTGAGATTTTCGAAATCCCCTTGTCCTACGAGCAAGCGCAGTACAGGGCGGACACTATCCGACGGGGGACAGAATTCAACACATCACCAGCCTTACCCAGCCATTGTTTTATTTTTGAACCAGTGTTGGCTACCTCGTCCTCCTCCACCGCCGCTTCCACCTACACAGCCACATCCACCGCCACCTCAACCTCCTACTCCATATGGACCTCGTCCTTTTAGGTCAAGATTATAATTTTTAATTTTATTTTTTTGTAGTGCACAGATCCTTTCCCCCTTACCTGCCTTTATGTTGTTGGCTCCTCGCAGGAGGGAGAAAGGCGCACCGCACTACCAGCCCGTATCCTCCTGTATAAAGAGGTTGAGCGGTGTGTACTTAATGGGCCGTGTCCACAGCCATAGTCAAAACTCCTCCAGAGGATGATTCTCACCTCTACTGTAGGTAGAGGCAAGTCCTGGAATTCCCAGTAAAGTCAATGTCCACACTAGCTGAAACTACAACTCTGAGTTTATTCTCTCATGGCAAAATAAACTGTACTCGGATATAAAAGGTTAGAGCAAAGAAACAGGACAGCTTAAGGTGTGGAGGAGGTCCAGGCACAAACGTAGCACATTCACTTCACTGCCTAGGTTTCTCAAACAGTTTTAGGCGCACGGTCTCTGCCACAGACCGTGAGGTTGGTCTATGCCACAGACCGGGTGTACAAGACCCCTGCCACGGACCTGGAGAACTTTGGTCTCTGCCACAGACCAGGGTGTGCAAGGCCCCTGCCACGGGCCGGGTGAATAAGGCCTCCGATACAGTCAGGATGACCTTGAGCTTCTCCTAAGAACTAGCCCATATCAAGGGGAAGACATCTCTCCAGGGAGTCAACAGACCCTTCCTTCACCGTGCCTCCAGCATCGGGCCATCGGAAGGTTCCTCCCTTCCCTGGAACAGGGTCCCCTACACGAGGCGGCACCCAAAGACTCCTCGACCCTTAGCGGACTCCAGACGAAGGCTCTGGACCCCAGGCTTTACTCCCGCCCCTAGGCCTCCATACCCAGGGCAGCAGGAACTCCAGGATAGTACCTCACCCCGGGCTAAATGGTGCCCGAGATGGAACAGGAACACGTCCACCCAGGCCGAAGGCACCTGGGCGCGGACTCCACTGGACATCAGCCCCCAGGCCAAAGGTGCCTGGGGCTCGGACCCCGATCAGGAGGAGTCTGCCCCTTTTATATCCTCTCCTGGCATGCACAGCAGGTTCCCCGCCCCGCTGTACTACTGCCAAGAGGAGACACAAAGGGCACAGCACTGTATCGGCGGTTCAACCCTAGCCTACCATGGCAGCGCCACCTGTAGGCCGCAGGGAACTGCACACCAATACTGTCCACCGAGGACAAAATGGTCCATGAATCCTACAGAATTAGGGTGTTTGAGCCTATTTACCACTCAAACACTTCCCTTAAATTTAGAACCCCGCTACATTTTTATTTCAAAGCATTTTATTTTCCCACTAGCTTATCCTTTAAATTGAATAACGTTTTCCAGAAAGGCATATTCTGGGGCATTCCCACCATATGTGTGGCATCGTGACGTTGAGTTTCTGAGGTTCTTAATGACTTCCTGTACCTCTTCTGCTATTTTAAGTTATTTCCCTATCCACATTTGTTTGCAGAGCACTTCCCATGCTCTTAACAACATTTTGCTGTCATTTGCAACCCTCTAGCCCTTTCCATTACTTTTTAGAGCCTTTTTATAGTCCTCAGAAGTTCGGGTCCCCATTGACTTCAATGGGGTTCGGGGTAAAGTTCGGGTCAAGTTCGGTCCCGAACTCAAACTTTTTTCCGAAGTTCGGCCGAACCCGAACATCCAAGTGTCTGCTCAACTCTAGTAGTGAGTTAAAGAGGATGGGAGAGACTCTGGAGAAGTCCTGAAGACAAGCATGGGAGGAGGAGATACGGGAGTTAGAGAGCAGAAGGTCTTGGGAGGACCAGAGAGGATGATTTGGGTGATATTTGGATAGAAGATTGGTGATGTAGCTCAGAGCAGAATTGTAAATGGCTTTGTATGTTATTGTTTTGAATTTTATTTGTTGGGCATTGGGAAGCCAGTGGAGAGATTGGCATAGAGGAGTGGTGGACACTGAACGGTTAGTAAGGTGGATGAGTCTGGCAGCGGCATTCATAATAGACTGAAGAGGGGATAGCTTTCAGAGCAGTAGACCAATGAGGAGGGAGTTACAATAGTCAAGGCAAGAGATAACAAGGGAGTGAATAAGTTGTTTAGTGGTGATAACGGTTAAAAAGGGGCGTATTTTGGAGATGTTCCGGAGGTGAAGTGTGCATGATTTGGACAGTGATTGGATTTGTGTCTGAAAGGACAGGTCAGAGTCTAGGATTACACCTAGTACCCTGGCATGAGGGGAGGGACTGATGGTTGTATTATTGATCTTGATAGACAAAGTCGGGGGGGGGGGGTTCTTATAAATTTTACTCCCACTCTTTACAATAACGCCTTATTCATGTCATCAGTTTTCGGCAGCACCTATATTTGTAAGCAACTATTTTCAAGGATGAAGCACATATGTTTTCTATGAAGTAGAAGTGTATTTTGATGTTTGCATGGTGCGGCATCTTAAAAATCGATTGTTTATATGAGAATGTGGTGCTACCCTGTCGTTCTCCCAACTAACCCAGATATATCCCCCTATATGCATTTCATCTCTTTATTTTGGTTGTTTGGTTGGAATTCAGCTTCAATAATTATGCATTTGTGGTAAGTCTTTCAAATCTTTACAAGTCACAATGTGAGGGTCTAACCTTCATACAAGTCAGAGGAGAACGTCTGGTTGACCAGATCCGGGGCAGCTTCCAGCAATAACTCTGTGACCTCCAGATTATCATACAAGACTGCCACATGCAAAGCCGTCTCTCCAACCACTCCTAGAAGAAATCATAAAACACAAATTCATATAGGATGTCCAACTCACCAAATGCTAAAGGAGACCTCAAGGGTCACATGCTTAAAAGGAGACCTCAAGGGTCACATGCTAAAAAGGAGACCTCAAGGGTCACATGCTAAAAAGGAGACCTCAAGGGTCACATGCTAAAAAGGAGACCTCAAGGGTCACATGCTAAAAAGGAGACCTCAAGGGTCACATGCTAAAAAGGAGACCTCAAGGGTCACATGCTAAAAAGGAGACCTCAAGGGTCACATGCTAAAAAGGAGACCTCAAGGGTCACATGCTAAAAAGGAGACCTCAAGGGTCACTTGCTAAAAAGGAGACATCAAGGGTCATTTGCTAAAAAGGAGACCTCAAGGGTCACATGCTAAAAAGGAGACCTCAAGGGTCACATGCTAAAAAGGAGACCTCAAGGGTCACATGCTAAAAAGGAGACCTCAAGGGTCACATGCTAAAAAGGAGACCTCCGGGTACACATGCTGAGTTAGACCTCAAGGGTCACATGCCGAAGAAGACCTCAGGGTACACATGCTGAAGAAGACCTCAGGGGCCATTGTCAGGAAAGCCCCATCCATAGTACAGGTGAAGGCTCGAGGTGCATACAAATGTACAGGTGCAGATATGTGAGCATGCACGAGCGCACTCGCACCCGCCGCTAACACTGGCACAAAATGGACTATTTAAGTGCAGCAGCTGTACTAGCCAGTGCTGGCTGATCTACAGCTATTCCTGTGTTCCTGCATCTGTTCCTGTGTTTCACTTCGGTGATTGACCCACTCCTGCTCATCTGCCTGCTTGGTGTTGCTGACCTCTGTCTGTATCCTAACCATTCTCTGCTTGCTGTCAATGCCTGCATATGACCATCTGTTGCTAACCTTGCTCATTTGACCATGCATTCAGTTATCTGTCTGTTCTCCTCTGCAAGCTACCTGCTCCCTGCTGGTTCTTCACTTGCCATGTGTTGCCAGATTACCCAGTACCTGTTACCAGCCAGCTGCCTGCTGTCCGCTGTCCACTGTTCCTGCTGACCCATCTCTGGGGAAGCATCTGCTACTCGCGGCTATGGTTGGCTGAACAACTTATAGGCACTCATACGTTGCTGCGCTCTTGTGGCCACTGTGTCAACATCAGAGGTCCCTGAGTCGGGGCAGTAATAGCGGGGCTGATCCCCCTACACATCAAGCTCTGCTATAAAAAAGGTACGCGACTTATATTCTAAAGAAGACCTCAAGGATCATATGCTGAAGAAGACCTTAAGGAGTCACAAGCTGTTTGAAGCTTTCCTACTTCTGTGCACCCAACTCAGATCTTCAAGCTGCAAAGATCAGATTTCATAACAAGTGAATCCTCTATGTTCCACTATGCAGCCCAATGTTGTTGGAAGCAATCCACAGGTTTGTATGGGGCCAACGACTCATGCTAGCAGCTGGGGGGCAAAATCATGCTGGAATCCAAACTTAACTGCGGAAAATCTCTGGAGTGGGGCACAAAAGTATACAGCACATTATTATACTGACCAATCCAGAGACCTCCCAGTGCTGGAGTTTTTAATATGTGGATAAAATTCTGATCCACCCTTAGAGGCAAGCTCTCAAACTCCTGCACATGCATGGGCCACTATCAACTCCGTTGCAGCATGGCGGAGCTCAGAGCTACTGCGACAGGGGAGAGAAAGTGCATGCAAGAGGTTTTGTATTGAACAAAGAGCTCACTTCTGTGATGGTGGGGGAAAGCAGTAGCTGCTGTAAGTATCTTAGCGACATTCTAGCAACAAGGCATGACAAGGGGATGCCACTTCTAGGAGTTTTTCAGCCAGGATTCGGGAGGTACAAAGAAGGCACACACCTATAGAAAGAGCATTATTCAACTTTAGTCAAAGCTGCACAGTTTGTTTTTATCAACAGAGGCTTAGGCAGATTTTTCGAGACGGTGAACTATCCCTTTAAAGTGGTAGTAAAAAGCATTTATTTTTTTAACCCTGCAAGACAATTGCAAAATGTGCTAGTTTGCATCGCATACTAGCACATTATGAAATTCTTACTGTAGAACAAAGTCTTCCAGCAGGGTGCTGTCGCCGTTGACAGGGCTTCCATCTTCACTTGGTCTTCCTTCCGGGTTAACGTCCTCCAGCCGTCTGATTGGCCGTACCGTGAACACGGGTATGCTGTCCCTTCAGAGTGCATGCACCGGCTGCATGCAGTGTGAATATCTCCTAAACCATTCAGATTTAGGAGATATTCACTATACCTACAGGCAGGCCTTATAGGCTTACCTGTAGGTACAAGTGCCAAAAAAGACTTTACTACCACTTTAAGCTCTAAATTTTTCTAAAGTACTAAGCTTCCCCATCGACTCTTCACAGTTTCTCAGCAGTGGCTTTTCTGGGTACCAGGGCTTTCAAGAAGGGGTCCTCTGGAACTTTTAGAACATTCTGCCAACAGCAAAACTCACTGGATTGGGTTTTCATACAAGTACATGGTACGTTCAGCCTTTCAGAGACAGCAGAATTCGGGCCCCATCTGCCCCTTGGCGATGAAGATTATAGCACATCTACTTCCAACAATGCTATATATATATATATATATATATATATATATATATATATATATATATATATATATAGCACATCTGCTTCCTGCTGAAATCCTGTGGAAACTTTTTGCCAAAATGCAGCACAGGCTCTCCCAAGATGGCATCAAGACATAGTCCTATGCTGGTATCCACAGAACAAGTAGAGAAAAATCTCAGCCACTGCACGCCATACAGGCCCAGCGTGTAATAGGTGATAGATGCCTCAGATAAACTTCATCCAGATTCCAACATGTTTCGCCCCACCCATGGGGCTTAGTCATAGAGGGAAGGACTCATAGCCTGACCTGTACCCTCAGTGGGTATAAAGTTTTTTTTATCCTGTTCAATACAGGATCACATAGAAGTGCATTGTAAAGAGCTACTTACCTCTGACATACAGGTCAGTGCTGTCACAATCCAGCAGTTTCTTCATTGCCCCTACGTCATTCTCCCTGGCTGCATTGAGCAGTGGACACTCACTGATCCTAGATACAGAAATAAAAATTTATAAATATAAAAATGTATCTATACATGTTGTTAATGGGCTATTAAAGCTGAACTCTAGGCAAAACGGATGAAAGTGATTGTGAATCCACACCTTGTAAAAAAAACAACCCATTCAGTTTAAAATAAAGATGAAAAGGCAAAAAACATTTGTGTATAGATATAAAAAGAATACGATAACATTTTTTTTTTTTTTTTTACACAGTAAAATCAGTGCATTTTTATAGCACTGATCGCTGTTAAAAAAAAAAAAAAATTAAAAAAAAAAAAAAAGTCAGAAAATACTGCAGCTGCTGACTTTTAATATATGGACACTTATCTGCCCAGGGCGCCCGCAATGTCGGCACCCGAAGCCAATCTGTCCCTTGGCTCTCGGGTGGAGGCGCCACCATCGTCGGTAAGGAAATCAGCTACTGCACATGTCACGCTGCGCAATTTCACTGGTCCCTGCTGTCTTCTGGGACCTGTGTGTCTCCCAGAAGACAGCGGGGGGACGCAGGAGGGGCCAGACATGGCGTATTTTGCGGATACTGTGGCGATCTATGCCCGGAAGTTGGAGCAAATACCTGGATTACACAGGTATCTGCTCCCCCCTGAAAGGTGCCAAATGTGACACCGGAGGGGGGGGAAGAATCTGAAAAGCGGAAGTTAAATTTTTGGGTGGAACTCTGCTTTAAGGAGGTATTAGACCACCTATTAGGTGTTTATTGCTGTCTGTGCCCCCATTAGGGAGATTCAGCCGCTCTAATTGTCCTGTTTACAATTATCATTGAAAGAAAAATTTTAACAACTTGCCGACGGCTGGCCATCATATGACGTCCTGGGCTTTGTGTGGGGGATATCTGAATGATGCCTGCAGCTACAGACATCATTCCGATATAGTCTTTTTCAGCTGGCAATTCCCTACATTATAAGAATGATCATAGTGGCTGGTCACCCGCTTGATCATTCTTACAGGCGGCGAAAGGGGACGTCCCTCTCCCTCCCGCCGGTGCTTCTACCGACTCACCGATGCGATCAGTGAGTCGGAGAATGGATCCGCCGGCCCCAAATGTTTACCAAAGAGATTTCCTTTGGACCAGATGGTCGCCGGAGTCTTTATGATCGTCAGAGGCCGGGCGCGATGTTATGATGCAACGCCTGGCCTCTGCATTGAAACAAACGGCGCCGCCTCAGCTGGGAAGCCGAGATCGTTTTTATTTTATTTTTATTTCAGGCTTCCCAGCCTAGAGGTGAGCTGTGGGGTCTTATTGACCCCACATATCGGTGTAAAGAGGTCCGATCATGCCATATTTCTATTACAAGGGATGTTTACATCCCTTGTAATAGGAATAATAAAATAATAGTAATAGGAATAAAAGTGTTCAAATTTTTTAATTTAATTTTTAAAAAGTGTCAAACTAAAAAATATAAAAAAAAACAAAAATAAGTTAATTTTATTTAAAGTGCCCCTGTTCCCATGTTCTGGCCTGCAGAAGCGAATGCATACGCAAGTCCCGACCACATATGAAAACGGTTTTCAAACTACACATGTGAGGTGTCGCTGCGATTTGGCCATTCAATGACCAGGCCATTTTTTTGCGATACGGCACTGTGTCGCTTTAACTGACAATTGCGCGGTCGTGCGATGCTGTACCCAAACAAAATTGATGTCCTTTTTTCCCCCCACAAATAGAGCTTTCTTTTGGTGGTATTTGATCACCTCTGCAGTTTTTTTTTACGCTATAAACAAAAAAAAAAAAAAAAAGAAAAAATATAGGATTTTTTACTTTTTGCTATAATAAATATCCCCATTTTTTACAAAAGCAAATTTTTTCCTCAGTTTAGGCCAATATGTATTCTTCTACATATTTTTGGTAAGAAAGAAAAAAAAAAAAAAGTATATTGATTGGTTTGCGCAAAAGTTATATCGTCTACAAAAAGGGGATAGATTTATGGCATTTTTATTATTATTTTTTTTTACTAGTAATGGCGGCGATCTGCGATTTTTATCGGGCCTGCGATATTGCGGCGGACACATCAGACACTTGACACATTTTTGGGACCATTGACAATTATACAGCGATTAGTGCTATAAAAATGCACCGATTACTGTATAAATGTCACTGTCAGGGAAGGGGTTAACACTAGGTGGCGATCAAGGGGTTAAGTGTGTTCTAACTGTAGAGGGGGATGGGACTGACTAGGGGAAGAGAGAGATCAGTGTTCATACATTGTATGAACACACGATCAGTCTCCTCTTCCCTGAAAGAACCGGGATCTGTATGTTTATACACACACACACACACACACACACACACACACATCCCGGTTCTCACTCTGTCACAAGAGATCGCGGGTGCCCGGTGGTCATCGCGCCCACCGGGCACTCGTAACAGCTCCGGCGGGGAGCCGCAGGAGCCCCTACTGGTCAAAAGGCGAAGCAATGTACGGTAACGTCGCTTCGCCCAGCCGTGCCATTCTGCCACAGTAAAACTGCGGCGGCTGGTCTGCAACAATTTAAAGACTGACTTATGGAGGATTTTGCGTATCATCGATTTTTGCAATTTCTTCCAATTTTATTGAAGGTTTAAACAATCAAAGTTTACAAGAATAGCATTGCAATGAATGATAGCTTACACATATTAGCAGACGGTACCTCTAGGGGCACCACATGTTGAAAGAGCACGCGCATCCTACTACACTATGTGGATGCTACGTACACTTATATGCTCTAAGCAATAGACTGATAATTGAATATACCAAAAAGTTTTAAAGCATATGCTTGACCCAATACAGAAAAATTAAAAGAAAAAAGTAATACAAATAAAATTAAAAAAAAAAACACACTGTACCACAACATGAGGATTACTTGTTTATACACTTGCTTATAAAAAAGGTTATCATCAGTAATATTGGTTATCATCTGAATAACATGAAGTCCATGGGGTCCACTGTGATGTGAAAGAGCCTAGTTTATCAGAGTAGACTGCAAAGTGTTTTTCATAAGAGTATTGAACATTAACCCTTCGTATTACTTCATTAATATTAGGTGTCATAGTGGATTTCCATGCTGCAGTTAGAGTTACCGTGTTTACCCAAAAATAAGACCTACCCCAAAAAATAGCCCTAGTTTAAAAAGTGTTGTAAAATCCTAAAATGCACTGTATTGTATAATGCAAACTGTGTAGGTTTGTTCATTACAGCGCCGCTCAGCTGATCCCCCCATTGCTCTCCTCCAAGATTTCGGCCCCCGCCCCTCTGCAGTGCTTGGAGCAGAGAAGATCAATCAGGCGGGCAATGGAAGGCCAGAGCAGCGCTCAGCTGATCCCCCCTTTGCTCCCCTCTTCTGCCAGCTCTCAGTGGGGAATCTTGGACCCCCCTCCCTCTGTAAGGCTCAGAGTGGGGAAGACCAATCAGGCGGGTAACGTAAGCGCTATAAGAGTGTATTTATCACAAATAGATTACAGAAACATGCACAGTTTACATGATATAATACTGTAATACAGTGCATTTTAGGATTTTACAAGCACTTTTAACTCAGTTACACTGGCCACTGGGGATTCCTGACAGGCAGGCATGGAGGGAGCTGGGGGAGAGAAGACAGCACATGACGAGGTCTACCCCAAAAATAAGTGTAGCGGGGCTTTGAAATTTAGGGGAATGTTTGAGTGGTAGTTGTGCTCAAACATACTATTTGATAGGGTTCAGGAAAACCCATTTTGAGCTGCAGGTGGTATACTGGTGTGTAGTTCCCCGTGGCCTGTTGGTGGCGCTGCCATCAGAGGCCAGGGTTGAACCGCTGGTACAGTGCTGTGCCTTGGATGTCCCCTTTCGGTGGTGGTATGGTGGGCGTGTTGGCCTGCTGTGATTCCCGGGAGGGGTCATAAAAGGGGCAGACCCTGTCTGTGAGGGGTAAGTTCCGCTCTGGCGGTTCGGTGAGGCAGCCTGACATTTATCCACAACTCTATTTTAAGAATAATTTCATCTTCTGGAACTTTCTCTTCACTGGACTAAAGTTCTCTGAAGGTTCATGTCCTATGAATGCATCTTAAATCGGATATTTTGTATCCAGTGGATAATCAGGCATCATCTCATCCGTTCTATTTTCTTCTTTTTTTCTCCCAATTTTGATTTTAATGTCTCTTAAGCGGTCACTGTGAGGGTTTGTATGCTCGGAGCTCCGTCTACGTCTTACACCAAGGAGGAGATTCCTCTCCTTCCTCTATTAGCGTGCAGAGGTTTCTCTTGTCTTCACCCCCATTTATTTCATCTAGGGCTTTAATGGTGCTATGTTCGATGTACTCTCACATTTGAGACATACTTCCCCTGACGAAGCCCCGATGGGCGAAACATGTTGGGACCACGTATGATCTCTTTGGTTTAACATCTAACTAACCACCATATCAGCTATGCCCTATTTTTGAAATTTTGTGAAAACGCTTATAATAGGATTTTTATAACAGCTTACCTGTAAAATCCTTTTCTTGGTGTACATCACGGGACACAGAGCGACATAGTCATTACTAATGGGTTATATAGATACCGTCAGGTGCTGGCACTGGCAACTTCCAAAACCGGAAGTACCCTCCCCTATATAAGCCCCTCCCATCCGGGAGCACCTCAGTTTTGTAGCAAAGCAATAAGTGTCCCTAAAGAGGGGCGGGAGCTCTGTGTCCCGTGATGTACTCCAAGAAAAGGATTTTACAGGTAAGCTGTTATAAAAATCCTATTTTCTTTCTCGTACATCACGGGACACAGAGCGACATAGTCATTACTAATGGGATGTCCTAAAGCAATGCCAAATGAGGGGGGGGATACACCATATATAAGCTGAGCGCTATCAGACATGAGGATCTTTTGCGGCCTGCAACACACTGCGCCCAAAGGCGACATCCTCCTGACTTCTAACGTCCACCTGGTAGGACCTAGTAAACGTGTGTACCGAAGACCATGTTGCGGCCTTACAGATTTGAGCCAGGGAGGCCTGGTGATGCACTGCCCATGAAGTTCCAACTGCTCTCGTGGAGTGCGCTCTAACTTTGAACGGAGGCGGTCTCCTTCTCAAGCCATAAGCTTGCATAATGACCTGTCGAATCCACTTGGCTAAAGTAGACTTTGACGCTGCCTGACCCTTTCTGGGGCCTTCCGGCAGAATAAACAAAGTATCCGTTCTGCGAATCTGAGCAGTGGCTTTTAGATAAGCTTTAACTGCTCTTACTACATCCAAAGAATGCAATAACTTTTCCTCTACCGAAGTAGGTTTGGGGAAAAAAGAAGGAAGAACCACATCTTGGTTCAAATGAAACCTCGATACCACCTTAGGAAGAAAGGCTGGATGAGGACGTAACACTACTCTGTCCTTATGGATAACCAGATATGGCTCCTTACAGGACATAGCTGCTAATTCCGATACTCTTTTTAGCCGAACAAATGGCTACTAGAAAAATCAATTTCCTGGTGAGAAGCACCAAGAAAATATGCTGTAATGGTTCAAATGGTTGTTTCTGTAGAACCGACAGAACCAAGTTTAGATCCCATGGACATATGGGAATATTAACCGGAGGCCTAATACGCATCACTCCTTGTATAAAGGCTTTGACTAGTGAATGCGAAGCCAAGGGCCTTTGAAAAAATATTGACAAGGCCGAAATCTGACCCTTGATAGTACTCAAGGCAAGCTTCCTATCTACAGCCCACTGTAGGAAGTCCAGAATCCTACCTATTACGTACTTATGTGGATGCCATTTCTTGGCCTCACACCACGCGATGTACGCCTTCCAGATTCTATAGTAGATCTGCCTGGATACCGGCTTCCTGGCATTGATCATGGTAGATACCACAGCATTAGAGAGCCCTCTCTTTTTTAGAATGTGGGCTTCAATAGCCAGGCCGTCAAACCTAGGGCTGGTAAGGAAGGGTGGTATATCGGTCCTTGCGAAAGCCGGACGACGTGGGAGAGTCCAAGGACTCCCCACTGAAATTTTACAATCTCCGCGTACCACGCTCTTCGGGGCCACGCTGGAGCCACCGGAATCACTGGTTTCTTTTCTACCCTGATTCTGCGGAGTAATCGAGGTAACCATTGTGGCGGTGTGAATGCATATATCAGCTTGAACTGATCCCCAGGGAACACTAGGGCATCCGAGCCGCAAGCTAGGGGATCCCTTGTCCGAGAGACAAACCTATCCCCCTTTGCGTTGAATCTGGATGCTAGAAGATCTACATCCGATGTTCCCCACCGCTGACATATTGTCCAGAAAACCTCGGGGTGAAGGGACCCTTCCTCTGGGCCTAATTGCTGGCGACTTAGAAAGTCCGCCTTCCAATTCTCCACTCCTGGAATGAATACCGCAGATATGGCTGGGACATATTTTTCCTGCCCATTTCAGGATGTAATTTACTTCCCTCTGGGCTGCACGACTCCTGGTGCCCCCCTGATGATTGATATATGCCACTGCTGTGGCATTGTCTGATTGAATTCTGACAGGGGACCCTTGGAGTTTGGATGTCCATGCTACTAGGGCATACCGGGCTGCTCGTATCTCTAAGAGATTGATGGGCAGGGCCTTTTCTGCATCCGACCATCTGCCCTGGAGAGACTATTGCTCCAGTACTGCTCCCCAGCCTATAAGGCTGGCATCTGTAGTGACCACCTTCCAAGAAATCGGACTGAAGGATTTCCTTTTTTCCAGATTCTGGGGAACCCACCACCAACGGAGGCTCTTGCGAACGGAAGGGGACAAGGACATTGTAAGTCTAGGGCCTGAACTTTTTTGTTCCAGGCTGACAGTATGGCCCCTTGCAAATTCCTTGAATGGAATTGACCGTAGGGTACTGCTTCGAATGATGCCACCATTTTTCCCAGCAGCCTCATATACAGGCGTATGGACGGCTGTCTTTTTTGTACCCACTAAGTGGATCAAATCTTTCAAAGACAACACCTTTCCTCGAGGCAAGAATATTTTTCTCTGGCCTGAATCCAACCTTAGCCCCAAGTATTCCAGACTTTTGACTGTTTTTTAGGGCTGACTTGTCTCGGTTGATAATCCAACCGTGAGATTCCAGACACTTGATCGTCTTGTGAACGACCACGTCTAGTTTTTTCACTGAGTGGTCTATCAGCAACAAGTCATCCAGATATGCCATTATCATTACACCTTGTGTTCTTAGATTGGCCAATAAAGGGCCAGAATTTTTGTAAACACTCGTGGTGCTGTGGCCAAACCGAAGGGTAAGGCTCTGAACTGAAAATGGCGCCCTTCTACTGCAAAGCGTAGAAATTTTTGGTGGACTGGAAAGATGGGAATGTGCAAATAAGCATCTTTGATGTCGATCGTGGCTAACCAATCCTCCCCTTGTAGGGCAGTGGCCACCGATCGGATCGACTCCATCGGAAAGTCCTGATATACAGGAATTTGTATAGCCCTTTTAGAATTAATATGGGCCTCCCGACCGCGTTTGCTTCGGGACTGTAAAGAGGTTTGAGTAAAACTCGAACCCTCATTCTTCCAGGGGAACCTCCATAATTACTCCTTGGAGCAATAGTTGTTCTAGTGCCAACAGGAGGGACTCTCTCTTCTGGGGATCCCTTGGCACGTTTGACCTCAAAAATGGGAAGGAGGAGAGTCTTTTAACTCCAAACTGTATCCCAAACCTACTGCGGAGAGCACCTATCTGTCTTGATCGTGTCCCGCCAGGTCTCTTGCGAACAACTGGAGTCCTCCCCCCACCCAACTGAGTGGGGGCTTCAATGAATTTAACTTTGGGGGAGGTTTTGTACCTCCCCTGACCCAGGGTTTCTCATTACCCTGCTACTGTCCCTGTTTTTTACCCCCGGGATTTGACCGAGGAGGCCGTCGGAACTGTTACACAGCCGATGCCCCAGGGACTGGAGAAGCAGGCCTCTTAAAGAGGGACCTCTAACTCTGCTTTTAACCGGTGTGACAGCAGGAAGGTAAAGTCACCTGGTTGCATCCAGGGGGGTAGATATATTTCGCCCAGATTCAGGCTTTACGCCGATTTATACAACTAGGTAGAGAGTTGTATAAGGCTAGTGGGCTCATGGATGACTCATACCTCTAGGGAGAGGGCTGGGCGTCGTGCAGACAGGGAGTTGATGAGATCAGCTGAACCTTGTCAGCTCATTTAGGCCTCTATAAGAAATCCCAGCTTCATTAGATGTTAGCTCATGCCTGGAAGCAGACCTGTGTGGACTGTCTAGGGAGAGTGAACCCCTGTGCGGTGAGAGAAAGCCTGTGTGGCTATATTTTGCTTGGACATTTAAAACCAGGGACTAGGACAGCACTAGGCTGATCCCAGTCGTTAGTTAGGAAACCTGTAAGTTTAGTCAGAGGTCAAGTTGACCAGGATTTATTTTGTTTATGTTTTATTTGCCTTGCTGTGTTTTTGTCACTGTAAATAGAAAATAAACCGCACCTTTTTGATTTTGAAAACCACACCCTCCGTCTGCTGGGCCTGTTTTTGGGTGGGGAGCCCATCCCGGGGGTCACACATACCCGCTGCCGAGCTAACCCCCTCACAGTTGGTGGAGAACCAGTGGCAGTTTTTTTTTAAGCCAGCATGGAGGAGATACTGAAACAGCTGGCTCTAGCAAACGCCAATCAACAGCAGACAAATGCAGGTTTGCAAAGGAGCCTTGCAGCCCAGCAGCAAGCTCATCAACAGAGCCTTGCAACTTTACAACAGAGTCTGGAGGCTCAGCAACAAGCCCAACAGCAATCTGAGGCCCGCTTCATAGACCTGTTGCAGAAGCAAGAGCAGAGACTACAACAACAGATGGAAGCAGTAATGCAGCAACGTCCGCAGACCAGTGAGGAAAGCCGTCCCACTAATACCGCGTCCTTTGGGGTGAGTCGTTTATTGACAAAAATGACTGGAGAGGATGATCCAGAGGTATTTTTGACCACATTTGAAAGGACCGCTGAAAGAGAAAAGTGGCCTGAGGAGCAGTGGGCTGGACTAGTGGCTCCTCTGTTAACTGGTGAATCGCAGAAAGCTTACTATGACCTAGAGCCTAACCAAGCAAAAGACTATGTGATGCTAAAAGCTGAAATATTGGCAAGGCTGGGTGTCACCCTGGCTGTCCGGGCTCAGCGTGTGCATAACTGGACTTTCCAGCTTGGAAAACCCCCCAGGTCTCAAATGTATGATCTCATTCACCTGAGCAGAAAGTGGCTACAGCCAGAGACTTTGTCCGCACCAAAGATTGTGGAACGTGTTGTAATGGATCGGTTTTTGAGAGCTCTTCCTACTGCCATCCAAAAGTGGGTAAGCCATGGAGACCCAGAGACGGCCGATGGTCTTGTGGATCGTGTGGAGAAATACTTGGCTACAGAGAACCTGACGGCCTCTTCCAGAGACACTCGGACTTTCCACCCCAAGACCAGACCATCCCCAGGGGCGGATAAGAGGATTCCAAGGGGTGAGGGTGGAGAGAGTGAGAGGGTGGGAGCTCTACCCCAAGTTTGGCGAGAACAGCCTGGGAAATCAGCGGCTCAAGAGGCCGCAAGAAGGATCGTTTGCTACCGCTGCCGGCAAGCGGGACATATTGCAGCAAATTGCCCGGTTTTGGAGGAACCCATGCAGTGTGACTTTCTGACGGGCAGACGTCAGTCGCTGTGTGCGACAGTCGCATGCACTGCCATTCGGGGAACTGAGAAACATTTATGCAAAATGTGTATTAATGGTAGAAATGTTGTGGTATTGCTGGATTCAGGTAGCCTTGTGACCCTGATAAAGGCTGAGTTAGTTAAAACAGAGGTCTCTGGGAATAGCAAGGTAGCCGTTATTTGTGTGCATGGGGACACCCGAGAGTATCCAGTGACTACAGTGTGTTTCGAGACCCCCAAAGGTACCCTCTCTCATCCAGTGGGCTTAGTATCTCAGTTACCGCATGACGCCATTGTGGGAAGGGATTTTCCGAAGTTCTGGGAACTGTGGGATGATCCTGAGCCCCCCACTGGTGCCCCTATGTACCAGGAATGTGATAGCCAGAACTCCCCTGAGAGTGGTGAGGACTCTCCGGAATTTCCCTTGTCAGTATTGGCAGGGGAGACTCAAGAAACTGGAGAGGAGCCCACCTCCTCAGACGAAAACCTACCGTCTGTGGAGTTTTCTGATCTTGAGGTTCACAGGGAAAACTTTGCCACAGAACAGTTGAAAGACCCCGCCCTAATAAAGGCACGGGAAAACGTAGTGAAAATAGATGGCGAGTTAGTGAACCCAGATAATACCGGCACTTACCCATACTTCAGCGTAGAGAAGGACCTACTGTATCGGGTGGCAAAAAGGGCAGAAGAAACCGTTGAGCAGCTTGTGGTGCCCAAACCTTACAGGAAGTTGGTGTTGGAGTTGGCCCATGGGCACATTCTTGGAGGTCATCTGGGGACAGAGAAAACCCGAGAGAGGGTATTACAGAGATTCTATTGGCCTGGGGTGATGAAGGACATAGAAAATTATTGTTCCTCCTGCCCTGTGTGTCAGAGGTCGGCCCCGATGCCACATTTCCGTAGCCCGCTGGTCCCTCTACCCATCATTGAGGTCCCGTTTGAGAGAATCGCAATGGATTTGGTAGGTCCTATAATCAAGTCCGCTAGGGGGCACCAGTACATATTGGTTATAATGGACTATGCCACCCGTTATCCAGAAGCGATCCCTCTCAGAAATACCTCGGCCAAAACCATAGCCAAAGAGCTATCTCTTGTTTTTAGCCGGGTGGGTATTTGTAAAGAACTGCTTACGGACCAAGGTACACCCTTTATGTCCCGGGTTATGAAAGAGCTGTGTAAATTGTTCAAAGTGACGCAATTGCGTACATCTGTGTATCACCCCCAAACCGATGGGCTGGTTGAAAGATTCAACAAAACCCTAAAACAAATGTTGAAGAAAGTGGTGGATAGAGATGGAAGGGATTGGGACTGTCTACTTCCTTATTTGATGTTTGCTATTAGGGAGGTGCCCCAATCCTCTACGGGATTCTCCCCCTTTGAGTTACTGTATGGGAGACACCCAAGAGGGCTGTTGGATATTGCCAAGGAAACTTGGGAAAGTGAGAGTTCTCCCCACAGGAGTGTGATTGAGCATGTCGCCCTGATGCAAGATCGAATTGCACAGGTAATGCCCATCGTGAAGGAACATTTGGCCCAAGCGCAGTTGGCACAGCAGAGAGTGTACAACCGTGGAGCCAAGACCCGTACCTTTTCCCCGGGGGATAGGATATTGGTACTTGTCCCTACGGTTGAAAGTAAATTCCTTGCCAAATGGCAAGGCCCCTACGAGATAATGGAAAAAGTGAGCGAAGTGAATTACAAGGTCAGACAACCAGGAAGGCGAAAGCCCGAACAGATCTATCACGTTAATCTGTTGAAAGCCTGGAGGGATAGAGAGTCCCTAGTCGCAGACACTTGGTCACCAGCTCAAACTGGTTGCGTGATTCCTGAGGTTGGAATCGCAGCCACCTTGTCACAACCCCAACAACAGGAGGTTAAGGAGTTTGTGCTTCGCAACAAGGAGGTATTCTCTGAGCTGCCGGGACAAACATCTGGGGTAGAGCATGACATTATTACCCCGCCCGGTGAAAGGGTGAAGTTAAAACCCTATCGGATCCCAGAGGCCCGACGGGAGGCAATACGGGAGGAAGTACAGAAAATGCTGAACTTAGGGGTGATAGAGGAGTCCCAAAGTGATTGGTCTAGTCCCATTGTGTTGGTGCCTAAACCGGATGGGAGCTGGCGATTTTGTAACGATTTTCGTCAGTTGAACAAAGTTACAAAATTTGACACCTACCCCATGCCACGTATAGATGAGTTGATCGACCGGCTGGGAACAGCCCGATACATGACGACTCTTGACCTCACAAAAGGGTATTGGCAAATCCCCCTGGCCAAGTCGGCCAAAGAGAAAACCGCATTTGTAACCCCAGACGGGGCGTTCCAATATAAAAGAATGCCGTTCGGGTTACAGAATGCGCCGGCCACATTCCAGCGGAAAATGGACCAGATGCTGAGGCCCCATCGGAAGTATGCTGCGGCTTACCTGGATGACATAATTGTCCATAGCACAGATTGGGCCTCACATCTGCCAAAAGTGCAAGCAGTCCTGGACTCTGTTCGGGAAGCAGGGTTTACGGCTAACCCCAAGAAGTGTACCATTGGGCAGGAGGAGGCCAAATATCTTGGGTACACCATTGGGAGGGGAGTAATAAAACCCCAACTCAACAAAGTCGAGGCCATCCAGAGTTGGCCACGTCCCAACAGCAAGAAGCAGGTACGAGCCTTTCTGGGAATCGCTGGGTATTATCGGCGATTCATTCCCCACTTTGCTTCTAAAGCTGTGCCCCTAACCAACCTGACGAAGGGGAAAGGGTCGGTCATGATTAAATGGACCCCCGAGGCTGAGGCAGCATTCCAGTTCTTGAAACAAGCCTTATGTAGCCAGCCAGTGTTGTACTCACCCGACTTCTCTAGAGACTTTGTCGTACAAAGTGATGCGTCAGATGTGGGGTTAGGAGCAGTATTGTCCCAGGTCTGGAACGGGGAAGAGCACCCAGTCATTTACCTCAGCAGGAAGTTGAAGTCCCATGAGGTAAATTACGCCACCGTTGAAAAGGAGTGTTTAGCGGTGAAGTGGGCTCTAGATTCCCTTCGGTACTACCTGCTAGGTAGGCACTTTGACATGGTTACGGATCACGCTCCGTTAAAGTGGATGGCTCAAAACAAGGAAACAAATAGAAGAGTGAATAGGTGGTTCCTGGCCCTCCAGGAATTCAACTTCACAGTAAAGCATCGCCCTGGCGTTCAAATGGGGAATGTGGATGCTTTGTCTCGAGTACATGAATGCCTGATTGCTGGTGTTCCAACCCCGAGGTTAAAACAAGAGGGGGGGGTATGTGACAGCAGGAAGGTAAAGTCACCTGGTTGCATCCAGGGGGGTAGATATATTTCGCCCAGATTCAGGCTTTACGCCGATTTATACAACTAGGTAGAGAGTTGTATAAGGCTAGTGGGCTCATGGATGACTCATACCTCTAGGGAGAGGGCTGGGCGTCGTGCAGACAGGGAGTTGATGAGATCAGCTGAACCTTGTCAGCTCATTTAGGCCTCTATAAGAAATCCCAGCTTCATTAGATGTTAGCTCATGCCTGGAAGCAGACCTGTGTGGACTGTCTAGGGAGAGTGAACCCCTGTGCGGTGAGAGAAAGCCTGTGTGGCTATATTTTGCTTGGACATTTAAAACCAGGGACTAGGACAGCACTAGGCTGATCCCAGTCGTTAGTTAGGAAACCTGTAAGTTTAGTCAGAGGTCAAGTTGACCAGGATTTATTTTGTTTATGTTTTATTTGCCTTGCTGTGTTTTTGTCACTGTAAATAGAAAATAAACCGCACCTTTTTGATTTTGAAAACCACACCCTCCGTCTGCTGGGCCTGTTTTTGGGTGGGGAGCCCATCCCGGGGGTCACACATACCCGCTGCCGAGCTAACCCCCTCACACCGGTAAGAGCGTATTTTTACCGCTGGAAATTTTCTGGATATATTTGTCCAGGTTTTCCCTGAATAAGCGTTCACCATGAAATGGGACGCTAACCAGCCATTCTTTACAGGGAGCTTCAGCAGACCAGTTTTTGAGCCATAGGAGCCTACGCATATGTACTATAGACAGCGTAAGGCGGGAGGCCTGATGGACTGAATCCTCTATGGCGTCAACCGCAAAGCCTAAGGCTCTAGGTAGATCAGCTAGGGCAAAGCCTGCTGATCTGTCAAGTCCCTCAAGACCTGTTTCAACTGATCCTTCACTGCTTAGCAGACCCCAATAGCTGCTACTGCTGGTTGTATCACCAAGCAGATTTTCATAAGGACTCCAATCTTTTATCTATTGGGTTCTTGAACATTTGGACATTATCCACTGGACATGTCAGTGATTTATACATACAAGAGATGGCTACGTCCACTGTAGGGACCTTCCATTTTTTTTTTTTTTTTGATGAACTTATCCTCCATGGGATAGACCACCGGAAATCTCTTGGGGGAATAAATATTTTCTCAGGACGTTCCCAATCCTGGTAAATGAGCCCTTTCAGTAAAGGGTGAAGTGGAAAAGAACAAACAGTCTGGGGGCTTCTAGCGACCCCAACGAGGATACAGTAGTGGTTGATGGTTCCGCAAGGTGCATTTTTAAATGCTGATCGGACCATGTTAGTCAGAGACTGAACCCATAATCTTTCAGCTTAAGATGCTGAGAAAAGGTTCCCCCACTGTTGATTCCTCTATAACAGAATCAACCTCATCCTGATCCCCTTCAGGCAGGTCGATCCCTGTATGGGACTGTTGCTCTGCTAACAGGCACTCTGAAGGAGGAGACGGAGATCGGGCGTGCTTTCCCTAACAGGGAGGCAGCGATAAATGTTGACAATCTCTCTCTAATCCTCCCAGAGCTGAGGAAAATCCTCCTCTGTTACATACACAGGAGCAGGTGAACTGAGGACAGCCACAGTACCAAGTACCCTGCGGGGTCTCTACGGTCACTTACCTCTGAACTTCAGGGGAGACTGGTGCAGCAGGAGTATGCCCAAGATCCTCCGAGCCCGATGAGACCCCCTTCGCTTCCTGGAAGATTCAGTTCCGGAGCTTCTGGACGGCATATTCCTAAGCCTAAAGCTGAGGTATTCCAGCCGTAATACACCACTTTTACTGAGAATAGTCTAGCACAATTGCTGCTATATCACAGTTGGTGTCTACTAATGTGCCTTTCTAGGGGATGCCTGTATCAACCGCTTGCTGTATGCCTTTAAATGTTGCCAGCTCTGTCTCTGTACTTCATAGCCAGCTCACTACAATATTGTGGTTTTTTTAAACTGCTGGGACGCCCGCACATGCGCAGAAGCGCTGCGGCGCGCACAGAGCGTCATCCCCCAGGCTCCACCCCCTTTCCCGGCTCACCTCTATATATAGAGGCGCGTGCACGCGCGCGGGCACGTGCGCCTTTGGCGCTAATTTCAAATATGGTAACAAGGGACAGGAGCCAGGGCCCCTCTTTGCCGCAGGCCGGGGGATGGACGAGCACTGCAACATGGCAGAGGAAGCAGTTTCCTATAAGAGAACTCACCATCTGCCTGGACTTTGCTCTGCTGAGAAGAAGCTAGTCCACATGACAAGAAAACATTCCACAGCGGCCTCTAGTGGACAAACACAGGTACCGCAGTCTAATATATTAAATATATATAAAAAATTTTTTTTTTTTTTCTTGACCACCATTAAAAATTATTACATTTTTTTAGTAGTTACAGGCATGCACAGAATTTTGCGGGAATACCATTAGGTAACAGACAGAAAGACAAATTAGGCTTGGGGGTCCCCCAATAGAACCAAGTTCCTGGGGGCCCCCACTTACCTGTTCCCCGCCGCAGGACTTTGTTTGGTCCACAAAAGCCCAAACTTCACCTATCACGGCAGGCATTGTAATCAAACCTTCAGGGACCGGGTTCCCAAGGATTCCACTCCCCTGGACCTGTATAGCACCCTGCACAGAAAACATCTTGGTCGTGGGTATGACCAGAGCTCTGGATCCCAGGGTCCAGCTCTCCTAAGAGAAGCATTACAGGCAAAACCTTGCTCTTCTCTGCAAGGCCCGGGTACCGACCGTTTAGCTATGAAGCTTTTTTGGTCGGATCCGGAATAGCTTACTGAGGCCCAAAAGAACCTGTACGCAAGCTCAGTGAAAAACACATGTTTCTTCTTGGCCAACACCTTAGACACTGGCAAAAAACTGAGGTGCTCTCGGATGGGAGGGGCTTATATAGGGGAGGGTACTTCCGGTTTTGGAAGTTGCCAGTGCCAGCACCTGACGGTATCTATATAACCCATTAGTAATGACTATGTCGCTCTGTGTCCCGTGATGTACGAGAAAGAAATATATATATATATATATATATATATATATATATATATATATATATATATATATATAAATAATTTTATTAAATATTTTGTACTACCTGTTCAATAAATGGATAAATCCCCTTTTTTAATCTAATGAATTGAGTCTTCCACTGTTGTTTAAATACTAACGCTAGCACCGCTATAGTCCCGTTTACTTCTTTTTCTACATTTTGTCACAAATTTGGGATGAGGTGCGTTATATTGGGTGTCTACCCTTAGTCAGACCACAAAACCATTTATATAAATAAGAATACGTGTTATCATACTTCTAAATTGGGTTGGTATGTTATTGATAGAGAGGTTGAGGAGGGCAAGGTGAGGGGTAGGTCTAATGACAAAGCCAGTTACTGAGGAGATTAATTTAAAAATCTGCATTCCAGAAACTACTTATACTCTTGCACCACATCGTCTCCAACAGGTATTGGATTCTAAAAGGAAAAATTTGGGACAATCTCACTGGAGTTAAATAGCTTCTGTGTATTATTTGCAGCATTATTTCCCAGTGGTTGGCGCAATGGGAATAGCGATAGCATGACTGGATAGCACATTGCCACTCTTTAGGAGGTAAAAGGTAGAACCAAGCTCCCTTTCCCAATTAATCATATTAGATGTTTTGGCGAAAGTTCTTTTATGCTAAATAGGGAAATAGAACCAGGATAACCCCTTAGGTTTGTCAAAATCATTTACCAAATAATGCCATAAGTCTTTATGAATCTCGTAGTGTACCTCTGAAATGCTGCAATTGGATGCTTGGATAACAGTTCCTTATAAGTCAATATGTTGCTTTATAACAATGGGAAAGCTCTTAGGTTTGGTAGAAGATATTTATAAATCTGGAGAGGCCAATTATCCTGACTCAGGATCTATGTGAACGTTTAATTTCTCCCATGCAAATAGAGTAGCTGCTATAGAAGAAAAATTTGGACAGTTTAGCCAACAGTAAGGAGGGTAGATCCCTGTGACCTAATACAGCCTTTTCAAAATGCACCCATAGTTTCTCAGTATTTGGTTCAAACCATGAGTAGGATTTTTTAGCCATACCTCCTTTCCATATAATCTGTCTAAAAATTTGTTTGTCAGAGTGAAAAAGGACTCCGGCAAGAAAATAGGTATTCTTCTGAAGTAGTAAATACATTTGGGTAGGAGTAGCATCTTTAAAGCTGCCACTCTCCCCATGCAAGAAAGTTCATAGGTAGAAATATATTTGAAGTCGTTCTTTATATCTAGTAGGTTAGGAAAGTTGGCTTTATATGTGGAGGATGTAGGAATCAATAGGGTAACTCCCAAATATGGGATGGTTTTAGTCGCCCATTGAAAGGGAAATTGTTGTTTAAGTTTGTCTATTTGTTTCTTTGGAACATTTTATAGGCAATATACATTACTTAGTGACATTAAGCTTGTAGTATGACACCGAATCATATTCTTGTAGCAGCGAATGTACTCTGGTCAGAGAAGAAGCCGGATTGGCAAGTGTGAGGACTACATCATCCGCAAACAACCCTATCTTGTGATTATGGCTCGTTACATCTATCCTTGTTATAGTATCAGTTCTAATGGGCTCCGCCAGGGGTTCCATCATAAGGAAAAATATGGGAGGAGATAAAAAACGGGCATCCCTGGTGGGTTCCATTTGTAATATAAAACGTATCAAATATGGCATTGGACGTAAAGACTGTGGCTGAAGATTTAGAGTACAATGCAGATACCGCTAAGAGTATGAACCCTTGGAGCCCAAATTTAAGGTTTCCACTGAGATACCCCCAGTACATCCTTTTTAAAAGGCATTTTCAGCATCAGTGTCAGGATCACTGTGGGCGCTTTCCTAGATTCCACTATTTTCAAAAAAGATTGAACAATATATCCGTGTGCCATTAGGGGCATATCCCCCTTTAACGAAGTCCAACGGCTCTGCTTTGACTAAAGAAGGGGTTATTTTGGCCAAACTATTTGTGAGTATCTTAGCATATATCTTTAAATCTGTATTTAACAGCGATATGGGTTTAAAATTTTACGGGCTGACCGGCTTCTTCCCTGGTTTCGGCAAAGCTTTAATGGTGGCCTGTAACATTTCCTCGGGGAAAGAAGCAGATGAGGCAAACCTGTTGAAAAAAGTGCCCAGATGTGGAACTAAGATTTAAAGACAATACTTTATAATATTCTGATGAAAATCCATCAGTGCCAGGTGCTGGTAAGGTGCGAAAAGTATCCAATATTTATTTATCTAAGAACGGGGCGTTAAGTGCCGTAAGCGCTTCATTATTTATAGTGGGCAAGGTCACCGAGTTCAGGAAGTTATTAATATTTGGGGCGACACCGCTGCACCTACCATCCCCTCCTCTCACGGCCGCGGGCTGCCTGTCTGTGCGATCCCGGATGTCACAGCATGTCGAGCAGCAGAGTGAAGCCGCCTCCCCCTCTATTTATGTGTAAGCAGGGGGAGGGGACCTGCTGTGCATGTGCCGCTGCGTTGATCTAAGGTACTGAAGGGGGGCTGCACTGAACGGGTGGATACACTGAAGGAGGGCTACACTGAAAGAGGGGGGGTCAGTGTAACATGCAGGGGGTACAGAGATGCAGGGTGCTGTGTAATGTAAAGGGGCCCAGAGATGCAGGGTGCTGTGTAATGTAAAGGGGCCCAGAGGTGCAGGGTGCTGTGTAATGTAAAGGGGCCCAGAGGTGCAGGGTGCTGTGTAATGTAAAGGGGCCCAGAGGTGCAGGGTGCTGTGTAATGTAAAGGGGCCCAGAGGGGCAGTTGTGGAGAGGGGGTACACCGTAGTGACAAAGATATTGAAGGATGCAGAGGTATGCCAGGGCACAGTTTTACATTTTAATGTGGGGGGCAGTGGCGGTGCGTCCATAGAGGGCGCCGGAGCGCCGCCCCCTCTCGCACCGCCACTGAAAGACAATACACAGATTCATGCATTGCATGAATCTGTGTATTGTCACCGCTGCCGTGCTGCCCACTATACATATGGCCGGCCTCCTGGTGAGCGCCGGCCATATGAATTAGAGCGGCGGCCGGTGGTGGGTGTAACTTGGAAGTGCCTATCAGAGTCAGCGGCTCTGATAGGCTTTCTGAATACAGCTCTCACGCTGTATTCGGCTTCCAAAAACTCCTCCCAGGTACGCACGGGGGTGCGTTCCTGGGAGAAGACTGTGTGGAGGTTTGAGCCAATCAGGTTCACCAGATCTGGTTACCGGTAACCTGATTGGCTGAAGCGACATCGAGGGCGGGAGAACACATCGAGGACGGCGCGGACCGAGGAAGGTAAGTGCAGGGCTGGGGGGGGGGGGGGGAACAGGCTGCATATGGGGCACAAACTGGCTGAATATGGGGGACAAACTGGCTGAATATGGGGGACAAACTGGCTGCATTTGGGGACGGAACTGGCTGCATTTGGGGGCACACTGGCTATATATATATATATATATATATATATATATATATATATATATATATATATATATATATATTGGGGCACACTGGCTGTATATGGGGGCACACTGGCTGTATATATGGGGGCACACTGGCTGTATATGGAAACAAACTGGCTGTATTTGAGGGGGCAAACTGGTGGCGTTTGGGCACAGTGGCTGCGTTTAATGGGCACAGTGGCGGCAATCGATTTTTTTTTTTTCAGTCTGTTTGCGCCCCCCCCCCCAAAAAATTTTGAGCACCAGCCGCCACTGGTGGGGGGGGGGGGCAGATGTAGGATCCGCCCCGGTGCCAAATGCTCTAGGTGCGCCCCTGGGTCAGATTAAAATTTGAGAGGAGGCGTTTGTTTTGTGCTGGGATTATAAAGATTTAAGGTCATTAAGCAACATTTTAAACAGTTTTGCCTTCTGCCTCTTCTCCCTTGCCACAGCTTGTATAAAGCAGGTCCCTACCATAAGCCTTATGGGCACATCATACAGAAATTACATTTGCATCGGATGTATTGTTTACCAAAAAGAACTCAATTACGTAGCTGATTTGATCTATTTTTGTGTTTAGGATTAGAGAGAAGTTCAGCGTTATTCCTCCAAAAAGATATGCAGGATTACTTGAAAATTGTTCCTTCAGAACTATAGAGATCAGAGCATGGTCCGACCAGGTTATCAAATGGATTTTAACCAATCGAGTTCTCGGCAGTAAGTTAAGATCCGATAGGATAAGGTCGATCTTTGACTAGGCTTGGTGGAGAGCCGAGTAATAGGTGTAGTCCTTTTCAGATGCATTTAGGCATCTCCAGGTGTCATATAGCTCCACTTCTGTTTAAAAGGGTTGCAACTTATATCGGTGTGCAAGGTGAGGATTAGCATACCTCCCAACATTTTGAGATGGGATTGAGGGACACCTACGAGCAAACGTATGTAGACATAGGACACACCTCCTGCCACACCCCCTTAGAGAATTACCCCAACAAAAAGTTTAATTAAATCCACAAGGGCTTTTTTTTTAACCACTACTTTTCCTTTATATTGGCTTTTAAAGTTTACAAATGCTGCAAATTTTGAATTTGGATGAAAGGTTTAGCACTGGGAAACACTTTTTGAAAGATAAAAAGTGCATTTTATATAAAACTATATATATCAGAGCAAAATGAGGGACAAATGAGGGGGAATGAGGGACAGAGGGACATTGCTCCAAATCAGGGACAGTTGGGAGCTATGGGATTAGAACAGTCCATGTTTTTGTTTACCACACTAATAAAGTCTCCACATAGGAGTAGTGATCCCTTCATAACCTTGTCAATATGCTTTTTCATAGCTCTTATGAATGCTGCTTGTCACGTTTTGGGGGCATAAAGGTTCACTAAAAAGTGTATGTGGTATTGTTCATATCACAGACCAGGATTATATACCTTTCATTGGGGTTACAGTGGACTTCATGTAGTTGAAAGGCAACAGAATGTTTAATCGCTATCAAGACTCCCCGTTTAACTGGAGCATTTTGAAAATATGTGGGTAGGATTTATTTGTGCATTTGGGTATTTTGTCAGCCATAAAATGTGGTCTCTTGAACACAGAGGACATCCCCTTTCAGATTATTTTACTCACGCCACATAGAGTTCCTTTTGAATGGGCTGTTTAGCCCATGTGCATTTAAAGAAATTATTGAAAGGGTCATGAATACTGTGAAATTGAGAGAGACACAGTATTGCTGAGTAAGTCATTTGTAACAGCTGTAATGATGTTTTATTACGTGTAGGTGGCAGTGTTGGACCAGAAAATAATATCACATTAAGCTTTGTAGTTGTAAAGTCCTCAATCAAGAACGGCCAGATTGAATACAGGATGGTTTCTTCATAAAACATTCCTCGGGGTACAGAAAGAACCAACAAAACAAAAAAAAAAAAAAAAAAAAAAAACACCACATGCAAACACGCTACAGAAGCACAAAAAAAAAAAAAAAAGTGAATTCAGTGTGCAGTTCGCAAAGTCTCAGGGGGGGGGGGGATTTACAGCTCCCTTTGACCCAGCTCAGACATCCTGGTGTGATTGAAAACTGAGGCAGAGGTGCACGCAAACACTTGTACAGCAGGGCCCTCATCAAGTATCCACAGATTGCCACTCTGGAGGGAGCCTGTGTAGTGGGGAATTAGAAGGGAAGTTTGCATCTTCCTCCGGTAGTAAGTCCCATTTTCTTGCAAGTGATAGGCCTTCAACTGTCGTGATGACATAGGTGCGGTTTTCTCCTGTTATAAGAATTTTTGTGGGAAAACCCAGAGTATGGGATTTTGTGGTTTTGAAATAGCTCAGTGAGGGTTGCAAGCTTCTGTCGGACCATCATGGCATTTTGAGTCCCATTTGTGAATACTGAAATATCCACATAGGGACCTGGAAGTGAAGAATTTTGCCGAGCATATCTCATGAGCTCATCTTTAAAACATGAAAAAAGTGGATGCGAGCAATAATATCCCTGGAGACCTTCTCAGGTAGAAATTTGGGTTTTGGGGGACCGTGTGCTCGGTCCACTATCACTTCCCTGTCAGGGGTGTCTGGCAGTAAAGTGGCAATAAATTGCTGGATATACTGTCTAAGATGAGCTGGGGCTACGGATTCGTTCACCCCTCGCAGTTTGGTGTTATTCCTGCACAACCTGTTCTCCAGGTGGGCCAGTTTGTTTTTGATGCCCTGGACATCTTCCTCTGACCCATTATATGCATCCACTAACTCATTGTGGGCTGTAGCAAATTCCCCCATTTTGTCCTCAATGTGATTGACCCGATCCACTATGGCTGAGGCATCAGTTTTCAATTGTGACATGCATTTCATCATGTGTCTGTGCAATGAGCCCCGTAGCGTAACAAGCATGTCCATCATAACTTTATCGCTCAGTGGCTGCCCTGTGGTGGGGAACTCATTAATCTGTTCCACAAACTTCCTGGTGCGGTCTTGTGAGAAATGATGATCCCCCAGCTCACCTGCATATTTGTGTGCTGATGATCTCTTCTGCGCCATTTTCTGTGAGCTGCTGATTAGGGAGGCTCCAGGGGATGATCTGCAGCCACCCCCCTGGGATGATGATCCAGAATGAGATAAATTGCTGGCCGCTTGATGGGGCCTCGGTGTGCTCGCCAAGCAGTAGAAAGGGAAATGTAGTGAATTCTTTCTCCGATTTGCTCTTCCTCATAATGTTCTTCAGGGTCAGCAGAATGCAGAGAACCGAAAAAGAGCCTAGAATGTTTGCCCACATCACTGCATGGCAATAGACGCTGGCGGGTTTCTCTGGAGCTCTCTCCTTACACAGCCATCAACTCCAAGTGCCAGCCACGCCCCTAGGTTTTTGCAATTTCACATGTGTGCACAAGTCGAAGGCTTGATAGGTTTGGCATTTACTCAATGCAACCCATGTTTTAAAATTTTACCAGCACAATCTTCCTGCACAAAAATTGTGCAACATAAAATATATCTATATCTTGGGAAAAACAAGTGTAGCGGGTACCTCAATATGGGGGTCGATATGTACTAAATTTAGGGGGTAGTATGAGCCATAGTTGGCTCAGGTTCTCTAATTTGTTATACTGGACTCTGCTGTAAGTGTTGTCTGGTGTACGGTTCCCGTTTTGGCCTGTGGGTGGCACTGTTGCCCAGGCCTAGGGTTGAACCTCAGGTGACAGTAGCGTAATTGGGTGTCCTCTCTCGGCTACCATGCAGGGGCGGGGTTTCACCTGCTCTGCATGCTGGGAGGGGATACATAAGGGGCAGATGCATGTTTAGGGGGAGTGTGTTCCAAAGGAGTGTGCCCCATGGGGGTGCGTGGCCTGGTCAAAGAGTCTCTGGAACCTTTGGCCCGAGGCTACAACGTTCCCGGTAGGCCCAGTACCTTCAACTGGGCCTACAATTAGAACACTTGAGTCCCAGGGTGCCCAGGTGAGGGTGCCCCGCTCTGACCGAGAGGAAGCCAGGGAAGGATCTGTCCCACGGAAGAGACAAATGATAGTAGGTTGCTGTCTCGGGAGAGACCTGGTGACCTGTCAGAGGGAAGGATTCCTTACTCCGCAAGATAACCCTGTAAAGTGCCCATTGGCACCATCGGTTCTTTTAGTTTTACAGAGGTTCAAATAAAGTTCTGAATTCAGGAATAACAGGATTCTGCTCTATTAGAGGATCTCCTGAACCCATCCCAGGCGAAGGGGACAAAGTTACACAGTGTTGTTCGAGCTACTGTACACTCCGGCTGCTAGAACTGTGAGAGGGATCTATCCGGGTGAGCTAAACCCACTCGGGATCGAGTGGCGACAAGTAAGCCAAGTGGTATGTGCCTGAATCTACCTCCTAACTTCGCTAGCTTCTTTCTCTCTTTAATTTCCCTGTTAACTGAGGCAAAGGAAAATAAACTCTTTGTTGGAGTTGAAGTTGTGTGGACATGGTTCTCGTCCCTAGAGTATAGGGAAAAGTCTAACGGATGGAGGTAACTCGCTGCAGGACCCAAAATTAAAGAACACCGCTCAACTTTCTAAACCAGGAGGATGCGGGCATGTGGCACGGTGTGCCTTTATCCCTGCAAGGTGGAGGTAAGCAGGATACACAAGTATAGAAGTCACTATTTTTTTGGTAAATATATAATTTTGTTCCCAATTAGTTGTATTCAGAAAAATTAAAAAAAAAAAAAAAAAAAAGGTATACAAAGCCAACATTCACCATTGTATCAAGCAACAGTCGATGGTTATAAATAAGGGTAAATATGCACTTGTATCAATATAGTTCTGAATTTGGAAGCTGAAACTTCTCCAGGAGAGAGAAATAATTTCAACAAAACACCACTATGGTCACAGAAATCTGCTATTCAAAGCAAACCTTTGTTGACCCACCAAGCACAGTTTTGGGGTGAATGAAGGATTACCAAGTAGTGAAGTCAATGGGGTGTGTAAGGATTTAAATCCATGTGTAGACAGTAATCTGTCCCATAGGTTCAATTAAAATGAGAGTTGGGCAATGCATAACCGGTCTGTCCTTGGCCTGCATCCATATTGTGACTTATCTCCTTGTTGGGGTATAGGGACTTCAAGAACATCCAGAGTGGTCTGGAGTGTCATGTATGAAAACAGATCATCTGAGCCAACTGCGCCACGTAGAAATATTTAATTAGGTCCCGTACACCCAGCCCCCCCCCCACCTACCCCCTCAATTTAGGGGTGTACAAGGCAAATATATTTCTAATGGTGCCATTGACATTTTTTCACCATTTGTCAGGAACAAGCCATGCAATCCATACATACAAAGACACCAAAACAAATACATTTAGAAGTTAAGCTATGTGTAATTAAATGGAATGACACCGCAAAAAAAAAGTATTAAAACATGAAGAAAAGTATGCGCAAAAAAGGCATGGAAAGCCAAGACACCAGCTGAAATCTATCAGTGATTAGAAAGCAATCCTGCCCCTTGTCTGTGCAAATTAATATCAGCTGGTTCAGTTTCAACTGATGTCTTATAAAAAGGTGTCTTATTACCAAGGTGTCACACAAGAAACATCTCAAGACGGGTAAAGGCAAAAAGCTCTTAAGACCTTTGCAACCTTATTGTTACAAAACATACTGATGGCATTGGTTACAGAAGGATTTCTAAACTTCTGACTGTTCCAGTGAGCACTTTAGGGGTCAAAATCTTGAGTGGAAAGAACATAATTTCACCATAAACCGGTATTGACCAAGTCCTCCTTGGTCAAACCTATCCGTAGATTCTCTGCTGTGTTACTGTTAAAGAATTGCCCGGCTGACATCCCTTCTAGTTCCTGATCTTTTCTGCTGCCTTCTACTACGCTGATCTCTGGCTTTCTGAATTACTGGCTTGTTCTCACTATCTGCTTTGGCTACCGAACCCTGGTTATGTTTAGAATACACTTACTTATCTGTACCATTTTTATCATTTTAAATAAAAGATGTGATTTTACTGTATTTTCTGTTCCAGTCCGTTCAGGGTTCCTAACAGTTTGGAGGTCAAATTGCACTGCACGTCACCCCAAAAACACCCCCATACCAACAGTGAAGTTTGGAGGTGGGAACATCATGGTGTGGGGCTGTTTATCAGCATAGGATACTGGGAAACGTCTGTAGCACCCTCTAGTGTGCTAGAAGTGGTAGTGATTTGTTTGTTTTTGTAAAGTGTAGGTAAACTCCAGGCTTGGCTGGCAGCCAAGCCTGTGCTTTAATCTGGGTTGGGAGTGACTCAGGCAAAGGTGGGTGACGTACAGGCAGCATCGCTGAGCCCTCCCACTTTCCAGAACATTTTAGAATCTTCAGTAAAAGGAAGGAGGAGACGAAAAATTGAAGCTGCCTGGGGTGTTCTGAGAAACTCTGACCAATCCCCAACTTAGATTGGCAGAGGGCAGGCCTCCCTAAATACCAAGGGTCAGCTTAGCTGGGGAGGAGTTGAGTGTGGAAGCTGGAGATGGAGTGCTAGGCTGTTGTGGTCTTGGAGGGAGCTCCCCAGTCTGTGGGGGGTGACCTTGGGTGCAGACAAGGCCCTCTGAGAACATGTGGAGGAGTCCTGGACAGGAGGCTATGGATAGCAAGGAGAGGACAGCAGGAGGGTACTGCCGAACAAGTCTCCAGGGAGGAACTACAAGTTGCAGCAGGAGGGCTGGTGAGTGTCATACAGTCGGGAGGTCTGAGAGGTACGCCCGAGAGGACTGGTTGCAAGCAGTCTGGGATAGGTGCAGAGCCAGTGGAGTGGATTGTGATGGCATGGGCAGTGGAGAGAGCCAGAAGGGCTGGCAGAGCCTGAAGATGTGGTACTGGGCTCAGTAGCCACGTGGACAGCTAGCACTGGGTCTACCTACTTTTTGCTACACCATAGGGGCCCTTGGTCCCTGCCTATAAAGGGCATCTGCTTTGGGCCTGGCTGAGCCAGTGTCGGGCCTATCAGTGCTAGCTGGTCCATCAAGAGTTGTGCCGGAGCAAGAGTTGTAGAGTGTGTGGAAGAATGAGCCAAAATCACACCTGAGCAATGCATGCAATTCGTTTTTCCATACAGGAGCTTGTGTCTTGAAGCGGTCATTACCAGCAAAAGGATTTTGTACGAACTATTGAATACATTTCAGGTAGCATGTTCAATCATTTTTCCCTGCGTCATTCCATTTTATTACACATAACTTTATTTCCGAACCCATTTGTTTTGGTGTCTTTGTATGTATGGATTGCATGGGTTGTTACCGACATGTGGTGAAAATTTCATGTCAACAACAGCATCTTTAGAAATATATTTACCTAGAGAAATGGTGACATGTTCAAAACTTATTTTACCCGCTGTATATGACTATATACATACACTAATGAAGTAGATGATTGCAACTAGATCCTTTTTTTCAGAATGGGTCAAGGAAATAATTAACTTTAAACTTAATTAAAAAAGCGGCTAATAGGAGGCTAAACAATCTAAACACACAAGGCTAGTTTTAAACATTGTGTTCCACTTGGTTACAATTCAAAGTCCTAGAAAAAGAACAATGAGATTCCACTAAGTGAATTTGTTACGTCAGGTTGAAAAAAAAAAAAAAAAAAAGACAAAAGTTCATTCTAGTTCAAAAAAAATAATAAAATGATGTGTTATTTATTCCGATAAGATAGATAAGATAATTTTCTAAATGTTGAGTAAAAAGGTAAAAGAAAAAGCAATCATAATTACCGTATTTATCGGCGTATAACACGCACTTTTTTCCCCTTAAAATCAGGGGAAAATCGTGGGTGCGTGTTATACGCCGATACTCCGTTGAATTCCCCTGCTGAAAACGAGCGAGAGGAGCGAGCGGAGCCGAAGCCGAAGTACACTCGGCTTTACTCGGCTCCTCTCGCAGTCCCGCCCATCTCTGACTGCGCCGCTGACATAGAGAAAGCCGAGTGTACTTCGGCTAGTCTCGGCTCCTCTCGCAGTCCTGCCCCTGACTGTGAGAAGAGCCGAGTCTAGCCGAAGTACACTCGGCTTTCTCCGTCAGCGGCGCAGTCAGTGGAGATGGGCGGGACTGCGAGAGGAGCCGAGTCTAGCCGAAGTACACTTGGCCCCGCTCGCTCCTCTCCACAGAAATCGGCGCCAAATTTAAAAAAACGCAGAGACTGACAAGATCACAAAAGGCACTGGGCAAGGCTGCAGATGGACAGATGGACACTGGGCAAGGCTGCAGATGGACAGATGGACACTGGGCAAGGCTGCAGATGGACAGATGGACACTGGGCAAGGCTGCAGATGGACACTGGGCAAGGCTGCAGATGGACACTGGGCAAGGCTGCAGATGGACACTGGGCAAGGCTGCAGATGGACACTGGGCAAGGCTGCATGCTGCATTTAAATGTAAGTTTTTTTTCCTTGAATTTCCCTCCTAAAAGTTTTTTTCCTTAAAATTCCCTCCTAAACTTGGGGTGCGTGTTATACGCCGATAAATACGGTAGCTCCTTCTTCCCCTTCTCTCCTTGGCTATTATATTCCTACATTATTCAAACTTTTTAGACTGTTTCTTTTTTTTAATGTCACAAAAAGCACACAACTGAAAAAATAAAAAAAAAATAGTTAATTTCATTTGTAAAAAAAAAATAAAAAAATCTGGCTCATAGGGGTGAGAACTAAAAGTGGTAAAGAACACAAAATATAATTTAAAATGTATCCACCGCCATAAGCCAGCACCACCTAGTGGTCAATATAGTGCAAACATTACCATTTGCCTAAAAACGACGACATGGCACTTGACACAACATTCAAATGGTTGTTTTCAATAAACCAAGAAGGTTATATGGGCCAGTGTTAATCAAATCCTATAAAAAACAAAAGCGCTGAGGTTTATTACTCCAACCCCCGTAGACCTGTGTAAAGGTTTGCGTGAACTCAAGCCATGTAGGTCATAAAGGGTTATGATATTCTTCTTGCAGAACTCGAGTCCTCTTGCCCTACATACCAACTCACCAGCTGATTGGAGCCGAAAAATGTGACAATACAGATTTTATCTCTGCAGTATATCCAACAGGCTGGTTTATGAGCTTATTTACGATTGGATTGCAACGTCCAATCAGCAGCCTGCAAAGACTTGGGTTGTGGCCAGGACCTTTGTGGTTTATGGGACATTCTATGAGCATTCTGAGGATTATTTCTAGCTTGGTTACATTGGGTCTGCCTACTGACTAGTGTCTATGGCCAGGGTTAATAAATTAAAAAGGGTACTAATGCAGGAGCAAAGACGTATAACAATTTATTATAGAATCTGGTGTAGTATGCAAAATATCAATTCTTGTGCAAAACCCTCAACACTCCCACTGTGCTATAGAGTTAAAATAGACCATGTCAATCTTAACCAACCTTTCCCAAACTTTTCACCCCAGAGGGACCCTTGAAATAATTTTTTTTAGGTCTCAGGGAACCCCTGATAAGATTAGTCTATCGGGAGTCATTTGGAAAATGCCCCTTACGGTTGTGGTGGCAAGTTGGAGGAATGCCCTCCTTTACAGGGGTGGCCAAAATTTACACCCTTTGAGCCATGCTGCTGGCTCTGCCACGTGGCGTTGGACCTGGAACTATGCATGCACCATCAGGTTTGAGTTCAGTTAATCACAGCTCAAGGAAACCCTAGGCACCTCTACTGTAGAGGAACCCTAGGGTTACACGAAACCTTGGTTGAGATCCATCCAGCCCCAACTATGACTGGACCTATGACTTAGAGGAATTTCACCCTTCCCTTCTATTTGTTTTCCTCGCCTGCTTATCAGATGCTGGGCTGTGCACATTTTAGAAACTCACCCACACTGCAGATTCAGTGTTGTCCTGCTATCCATTGTATGTCTACCCAGGGCTGCTGATAGGCCAGTACAACCAGCCCTGTTGTATCGAGCTGCTCCCATCAGCTACACAGTGGGGCCCGGGCATCATTACAATTCGTTACTGCATTTTAAAAACAAAAATGGTTTTCTAAACTCTTCCCCCACTTCTACTTGCTTTCAGGGGGGTATATAAGGGGAGTGCAATGGAGGGACTATTTTATTTTCGGGCGCATGTACATCATGCCGCCCCACTATTCTATTAGTCCCGGCTGGCCGAGTGATACTGCAATTCTCCGTTCGGCTCCCGGTGTCCTGCCGAGAATTGCCCCCCAGCAGATTCTGCCCGATCTGTACTGCGCAGGCGCTGCGCTTACCTCCGAAAATAGCCGAACATGTACAGCTGAGAGTCAGCTCTAGATGGCGCCTGCGCACAACAAATTGTGCTACACTTCTGACATCCAGGCTCTTTCTTTACCATCCCTGTGGACATGGAGGATGTAAAAAAAAAAAGAGCCAGGAGGCTGAGCGAAGCGAGGACGTGAGGCCGACTGGCCACTTATAGCTAGGTCCACGCAGGCACCGTCTAGAGCCGACTCAGCTCTACATGTTCGGCTATTTTCGGAGGCTCATTCACGTTCGTACTGTGCATGTGTTTCTCGGCAGAACACCGGCTGCAATCCTCAGGAGATGTGAAGAAGTTGACAGGGAAGAGCAGGAGGAGATCGTGCCTGCACTGGACACAGTGAGTGGGGATTAGAGGATATAATACTCACTGTGTGTCCTATTATGTATCTCACAGCACAGCAGGGGATCAGCATTACAATTATCACACAGGTAGCAGTAGCACTGTAAGCAGGTGCTCTATCATCATGTCTGTCACATTGCCTTTGGGTGCTGACTTAACTTATTGCTGTACTTACTGTATGTAATAGTAAGTCAGCACCCAAAGGCAATGTGACAGACATGATGATAGAGTGATAGAGCACCTGCTTACAGTGCTACTGCTAACTTCATTTTAACTACTTCCCGTCCAGCGGCGTATCAGTACGTCACTGGATTGGAAGGGCAGGGCCGCCATCAGGAATTTTGGGGCCCCTTACACAGCTTCAGGCATGGGCGCCCTGGAGATGAGAACCGGGGGGGGTGATGCCACCGCAAATTGGGAACCAGGGGGGTGATGCCGCCGCAAATTGGGAACCGGGGGGGGGGGGTGATGCCGCTAATTGAAAACCAGGGGGGGGGGTGCCGCAAGTTGAGAAGCGGCGGATACCACGAATTGAGAGGCAGGGGGAAGAAAAAAAAAAGGAGAAGGAGAAGGAGAAGGAGAAGGAGAAGGAGAAGGAGAAGGAGAAGGAGAAGGAGAAGGAGAAGGAGAAGGAGAAGGAGAAGGAGAAGGAGAAGGAGAAGGAGAAGGAGAAGGAGAAGGAGAAGGAGAAGGAGAAGGAGAAGGAGAAGGAGAAGGAGAAGGGGAAGGGGAAGAAGGAGAAGGAGAAGAAGAAGAAGAAGAAGAAGAAGGGGGTTGCCATCCGGTCACCTTACATGTGTACTGCCTGTACCCCCCTGATATGGCGGCCCTGTGGAAGTGTGATATCTTGGTCATCACTACAGCAATAATCAAGATATACATTTTTTAACACCAGCAATTCTGCACAAAGTAAAAGTAATCCTAGTGGCTAAGAAGCCACTGGATAACTTTTACAGGCAGTGGAAGGGGGTTCCATCACTACCTTTACTGCTTTTAAGATGTGACCAGTAGCATCCGGTTACTGGGACACAGTGGGAGGGATGGATGTCGTTCCTCCAACCGTGTGATGCAAGAAACTGGAAGTGATGAGGATTTTATCACTTTTGGTTTCGGGCTCATTTAAAGAAGCCATTACCGGCTTGAACAAGTATCTGATCAAACTGATCTTGGTTTGATCTTATGCTTTGGAGGCCAGAGGGCAGATATGGGGTCTAAAAGACCCCAGATCTTTCCATAAAGAGGACATGTCATGGCCCATGCTATCACAAGAGATGTTGTTCATCCCTTGTGAAAGCAAAAATGAAAAAAATAAAATAAAAATGTAAAGATACTGTGTAAGATTTGTTTTTCTATATTTAATAAAATACAAATTTAAAAGAAATTTAAACTGCCCCCACTCCTTCATGCTTATTATTTGCGAATGCATGCGTTGGCTCTGCACACATATGTAAATCGCTTCAAGACGGGGTTAGGGGCGGGGCCAGGGGTGGGGTCAAGGGCGTGGTTGAAGGGGGCCCCGTCATGTAGGCTGTATGGGGCCCCATGATTTCTAACAGAGGCCCTGTGTCTACCAGTATGGTGCCGAGATCCTCTTTTTTAACAGCCGCCACCACTGCCATGCTTCTCTGTGATGTCACTAAGAGCTGTGCATGTCGCCCCATTCACTAACAGGGGAGGGAAGTGGGCTTAGTGGAGTGTCATCGGAAGGCTTGCCTTTTTCCGGCCCTTGAGGCACTATTCCTCCCAACCAGAGATAGGAAACTATTGCCCCCTCTGCAACCAATATTTTCACGCTCACTGACCACCAAGCCTATGGCATTTTTTACTCCCACTGGCCACACTCCGGCCCCCCTAAAGCTTGTAGGGTAGTTAGCTTGCACTTTATTTTGAAAGTTTGGAGATCCCTGGCCTAGGTGAATGACGGAGAAAGGGTGGAAACCATGAATCCTTATGGCACCCTCACACACTGGAAGACAAAGTGGGCTGTCATTAGTGATGAGCCGAACACCCCCGGGTTCGGTTCGCACCAGAACCCGCGAACGGACCGAAAGTTCGTACGAACATTAGAACCCTATTAAATACAATGGATGCGAACGTTCGAATTCTAAAGTGCTAATTATAACAACTATTATGCATGTTATTGTCCTAAAAAGGGTTTGGGAACCCGGGTTCTGCACCAGGGGACATGTATCAATGCAAAAAGAAGTTTTAAAAACGGTCGTTTTTCGGGAGCAGTCATTTTAATGATGCATAAAGTGAAAAAAAAAAAGTCAAATATTCCTTTAAATATCGTACCTGGGGGGTGTCTAAAGTATGCCTGTGAAGTGCCACGTGTTTCCCGTGTTTAGAACTGTCCCTGCACAAAATGACACTTCTAAAGGAAAAAAAAGCCATTTAAAACTTCTTGCGGCTTTAATGTAATGTCTGGTCCCGGTAATATGGATGAAAATCTTTAAGAAAAATGGCATAGCTACCCCATGACCCCCCCCCCCACCCCAGCCCATTACCAGCCCCTTTGGGTCTTGTATGGATATTAAGGGGAACCCCGCACATAAAATAAAAAAGGCCCTATATACTCTGAACAGCCGTATACAGGCGGTGCATACAAGACAGGGACTGTAGGTTTGTTCTTATGTAGAATCTGTTTGTAATTTTGAACAGGTACATTGTTGAAGTGTAGCTCCAGCCCAAAAATCTATTTTTAAACTTTTTGGAAAACATAGGTAAGGGTTATCACCCCTGTAACATTTGTTTTGCTGTCTGTGCCCCTGTTCAGAACATTTCACCTCACTTTCCGTCCCAATGACAACTGTTTTTGAAATGTGGTGTTTTTCTTGAAACAAGGATTGCTGATAAAGCATCAGTACAGAGGAGACACCTTTCTCCCATATTTATTCTTACAGGAGGGAATTTTCCTTCCTAGTGGTAGATTTCCTCTCACTTCCTGTTGTCTTCTTGCGTTTGCAAGTAGGAGTCGTTTGTAAGTTGGATGTTTGAAAGTAGGGACCTGCCGTATATACGCTGCAGAAATAGGCCCCTTAGTTGTTGGTGTTGGCACAACACTGTAAGCACTCACAGTTACTCTTGGTTGGTGCTGGAACGCCCTGCTGTCAACTATTATATCAGGAATTTTAATTACATATAATTGTTGAACAGTGGTAGTAAAAATTGGGCCTTTGATGGTGGTGCTGGTGCCACAACACTGTAAGCCCTGACAGTTACTCTTGGTGGGTGCAGCAATGGGCCCTGCTGTGAATTATTAGATCAAGAATTGTAATTGCATGCCCCTGTTGAACAGGGGCTGAAAAATTGGGCCTTAGGCACTGGTGGCACAACACTACAACCCCTCACAGATACTGTACTTGGAGCACAGCAATGAGCCCTGTTGCAAAGTATTGCTTCAAAAATTGTAATGACACGCCCCTGTTAAACAGGGGCTGAAAAATTGGGCCTTAGGCACTGGTGCCACAACACTCCAACCCCTCACAGATACTGTACTTGGAGCACAGCAATGAGCCCTATGGCAAATTATTGCTAAAAAAAATTGTAATTACACGCCCCTGTAAAACAGGGGCTGAAAAATTGGGCCTTAGCCACTGGTGGCGGCACCCATAAACAAAAATGATCTTCCAAGCTATCATCATCAATCGTATCATTGAGGACTCGGAGGAGGAGGATAGCCAGTCAACATAACAGCACAGGCACTCAGCATCAGCATCAGTCTTGAAGGGATGTGACATGTTAAAATCAATTAGTCTGTTATATCAGCATCAGGTGTGTGGTAGCTGGTGGTGATCCAAGACTGGTTCATCTTGATGAAAGTCAGTCGATCAACCGAGTTGGTGGACAGGCGCACCCTGTGATCCGTGACAAATCCTCCAGCAGCACTGAATGTGCGTTCCGAAAGAACGCTGGATGCAGGACAGGCCAGTAGCTCAATTGCATACTGTGCAAGCTCTGGCCAGTGATCCATCCTCAAGACCCAGTAAGCCAGAGGATTTTCGGTGGGGAAGGTGTCCAAGTCTGACCTTGCCCCTAGATATTCCTGCACCATGTTTATCAGACGCTGGCGATGGTTGCTGGAACCGATCATACTTTGGGGCTGCGGACTAAAGAATTGTCTGAACGCATCGGTCAGACGGCCACCTTCCCCACCGCTCCTTCTTTGACTGGCCGAAGCCTCAGCAACTCGTTGTCCAGGACCAGGAGTTTGTAACCTTCCAGTCTCTGGGAACGCGTTGCACAGACCTTTCTGCAAGGCCTCCCGGAGTTGTCTCATCCTCTGCGAAGGTAACATAAGGTCCGCAACCTTACCATTGTACCGTGGATCAAGGAGAGTGGCCAGCCAGTAATGGTCCCTCTCCTTGATCCGAAGAATACGAGGATCCTTCCGCAGACTTTGCAGGATCAGGGAGGCCATGCAGCGTAGGTTTGCTGAGGCATTCGCTCCGGAGTCCTCTGGGTCACTAAGGACGACATGATCCGCAGCCACCTCCTCCCAGCCACGTACAAGTCCACTGGTTTCTTGGGACTGTAAATCATCCCTAAAAGACTGCTGCTGATGATGCTGAGTGCCAGCCTCCACCTCCATGCTGACACAATCCTCCTCCTCCTCCTCCTCCTCCTCCTCCTCTTCCTCTTCCTGTGCGATGGGTGGGACAGAAGGAACACTGTCTGGGTAAAGGGGGCCTTGAGAGGCAAGGAAGTCCTCTTCTTCCTGCCTCTGTTCTGCCTAAAGTGCCCTGTCCATTATTCCACGCAGCGTGTGCTCCAACAGGTGGACAAGAGGTACAGTGTCACTGATGCATGCACTGTCACCATCCTCGTGGCCTCCTCAAATGGTGCCAGGACAGTGCATGCATCCCTGATCATGCCCCACTGGCGTGGAGAAAAAAACCAAGCTCCCCTGACCCTGTCCTGGTGCCGTAGTCGCACAGGTACTCATTGATGGCCCTCTACTGCGTGTGCAGCCGCTGCAGCATGGCCAACGTTGAGTTCCACCTGGTGGGCATGTCACATATAAGGCGGTTCTTGGGCAGGTTCAACTCCTTTTGCAGCTCAGCCAGGCGAGCACTGGCATTATAAGATCTGCGGAAATGCACACAGACTTTCCTGGCCTGCCTCAGGACATCCTGTAAGCCCGGGTACCTGCCCAAGAACCGCTGCACCACCAGGTTAAGGACGTGAGCCACACAGGGCACATGGGTCAGTTGTCCCTGTCGGAGGGCGGAGAGGAGGTTGGTGCCATTGTCGCAAACCACCATTTCTGGCTTAAGCTGGCGTGGCGTCAACCACCTCTCGGCCTGGCCCTGCAGAGCAGACAGGACCTCTGCCCCAGTGTGGCTTCTGTCCCCCAAACACACCAGCGCAAGCACGGCATGGCATCTTTTTGCCTGCGTACTTGCGTAGCCCCGTGAACGGCTATGGAGCACCGCTGGTTCATAGGACAAACCACAGGAAGAGGCCATGGAGGAAGAAGAAGAGGAGGGGGTGGAGGAGAGAGGTGTGTCACAACCAGTAGTAGCATTTTGGAGGCGTGGCGGTGGAACAACCTCCAACACTACTGCACCTTGTCCTGCATCCTTCCCAGCTGCCAAAAGAGTGACCCAATGGGCCGTGAAAGAAAGGTAACGTCCCTGCCCATGCCTGCTGGACCATGAGTCAGCGGTAATATGCACCTTACCGCTGACCGCCCTGTCCAGCGAGGCCAAGACATTGCCTTCCACATGCCGGTAGAGAGCCGGAATAGCCTTCCGTGAGAAAAAGTGGCGTTTGGGAACCTGCCACTGAGGAACCGCACATTGCACAAACTCACGGAAGGGGGCCGAGTCTACCAACTGAAAAGGCAGCAGTTGAAGCGCTAGCAATTTAGCCAAGCTAGCATTCAACCGCTGGGCATGTGGATGGCTGGGAGTGAACTTCTTTCGACGGTCCAGCAGCTGGGGCAGGGAAATTTGCCTGCTAGAATCGGACGTCGGTGTACTGCTAGCAGAGTGGCCGCAAGTACTTGGCTGTGACACACCTAATTCTACACCTTCATTCCTCTCAGTGCATGTTTCAGAGAGGACTGAAGTTATAGTGGGGTTGGAGATCCCAGCTGATGCGGTGCAAGGAGAGGTCCGCTTTGTTCTTTGGTGTGGGTCTTTGAGGTAGGCTTGCCAACGAGCTGCATGGCAGGTCAACATATGTCTGGTCAGGCATGTGGTACCCAAGCGGCTGATGTTTTGGCCACGCGATATACGCTTGAGACATATGTTGCAAACAGCAGCTGTGCGATCTGATGCACTAGCCTCAAAAAAGGCCCACACCAAGGAACTTTTTGAATGACGGGCAGAGGCTGCGCCCTGCACAGGCGGAGCTCTGCGGTGTGATTCCGTCGGTGTACTGCCCTTACGCTGGCCACCAAAGGGCATCCTGCCTCGTTGGAGATGTGCCTCCTCCTCATCCTCCTCCTCTCTCCTATTAGGCACCCACGTGGAGTCAGTGACCTCATCATCCCCTCCCTCCTCATCACTGGAGCCAATCTGGCAGTATGCTGCAGCTGCTGGAACATGACTGCCAGATTGGTGTCCTTCTTGAGCATCCCCTCTGTCTGCTCTCACGCTACTGCCTTCCTGTAGCTGGGTTTCATCATCAGACCCTTCGAAACGCTGGGCATCCTCCTGGAGCATGTACCCAACACTGTGCTCAAACAGTTCGGGGGACTCCTCAGGAGGAGGACATGGTGGGTCTAGGGAAGGAGTGACTGATGATGAGTCTGACATTGATACCAGGGAAGAGGACGCTTTGGCAGCTGCTTTGCCAGTACCCTGAGCCTGGGTGAGAGAGGATGAGGAGGAGGAGGAGGGCTTGGTCATCCACTCTACCAAGTCTTCGGCATGATGTGGCTCAACATGTCCAGCTGCCGAAAAGAAGGACAAGCGTGTCCCATGGCCATGTGCTGATGACAATGCACCGCGTCCACGACCAGCACTGTTGCCCCCAGACACAGAGCCTGCTTGCCCTCTTTTATTGCCTCCTGACTGTCTGCCTCTCCTTGTTTGCCTTCCAGACATTCTAATAGATGGCCTGCAGGGAGATGGGAAAAAAGCAATAAGGGCTACCTTCAGGTGTCCTTCTCTGTCCCTTTACTTAAGGATTTCTAAATATGGTTGAGGATTATTGCTTTTGCACAGAATAGCACAACGACAATTTCCCTGACTGTCCAAAAAACAAGGATTTCAAAGATGGTTGATGAGGAATGCTTTAGCACACTATAGCACAAGGAGAATTCCCCTCACTTTCCTTCTTTGTCCCTAGAAACAAGGACTGGCACAGTGAAAGAAACTGACACTCTCCCTACCTAGAGTTTTCTGTCCCTAGAAAAAATGTTTTTTTAAAGCACACTATAGCACAAGGAGAATTCCCCTCACTTTCCTTCTTTGTCCCTAGAAACAAGGACTCGCACAGTAAAACACACTGACACTCTCCCTACCTATCCTTCTCTTTCCCTAAACTAAAGGAATCCAGGTTAAGAAAGAAAGAAATAAATGTCACTGTCCCTGCCTATGCTTGTCTTTCCCTGCTCCGGAACACACTACACTAGGCCGCCGTGCTGGCGGCCTTTTATAGTGTGGGGCGTGTACTAAACACCCTCAGCAATAATTGGCCACAGGCATCCTGCCTGTGGCCAATCATTGCTCTCCTCGCTGCCGGCGCTGTGATTGGCCAAGCATGCGGGGTCACAGTGCATGCTTGGCCAATCACAGCGCCTGGATGACACTGCGATGGCGTAGTGCATTGTGGGCCGTTCGCGTCACTCGAATTTGGCGCGAACGGCCCAAATCGTTCGATCTTCGTCGAACGATCGAACAGCCGATGTTCGAGTCGAACGTATGTTCGACTCGAACACAAAGCTCATCCCTAGCTGTCATGTCTGCAAAATGTGGCTCGCAGAGCTGCACAAGCGTGAACCTAACCCATCACTGTAAGAGGTGTCAGTGGGCCCAACCTATTTAGGACAGTAAAGGTGAGAATCCCATAACACCAATATTACCTCTCTAATTTGAAGATAATCAGGTTATCTCCCTGATGCACCTACACCTTCCTTGTAAACCCCCGATTCCCATTTCCACCTCTTTTCTCCTTCTTCCATCATCCTCTTTGATCTGTCATATCCATGTCTACCAGTATGTTTTAGTTGATTCTCAGCTGCGCCTATGAGATTTGTATGTACTCCATTGCCTTTGTCCTAAATAAAGAATAAAAATAAAATAAAAAAATCCTATGATTGTCAGCTCCATCTTAGTACTCAGTACTTAATTCCCGAGTGGTTATCGGATCTCAACACATAAAGTAAAAGATGGAACTTGTAAAAGGGAATTGCATTTGCAGTATATAGTTCCAATCACACAAACTGGATCAGGCATGGATGGGTAAACGTTTATCAAGGGTGATGAGTAAATTCCAAAGTCTTCCTTTATCAAGGCTGCTACAGCTTCACGAGTTTCAATTGCTTCCACCAGTGGTATACAATGAGCTTCACTCTATGTTCGTATAGTACATACAGTTTAGTAGATCGAGACATCATGGAGGTACCGAGTCATTAAGCCGGCACTACTGGTCAGTAGGTAGTGTGTAGACTGGTCTGTGTCAAAGATAGGGCCCACCACCCACACTAGTGGTCGCCAACCTTTCGAACCTCACAGACTACTAAAGTCACAATTTTGAATCCCGCAGACCACTAACATGAAATTTCCATGCCTTATATATATATACACACACACACACACACACAATGCTCTGACTCTCTGCCCTCTCCCCCTGGATCACACTGCTGCCGCAGACTCATCATTGGATCTCACCTCCTTATCCAACCATGTTTGAGCCCCATGCTCCCTCCCACATCTGTGATCAGCGTTGCCTTTGGAAGTCCCCTCCTCCTTCACCTACAGCTCTCTACACTACTCCAGGCACCTCCCTCTGAGTTCACAGGTGCTGGAACTACAGAGAAGGCATCAGGTATCAATGTGCGCTGACACTATTGACTATCAGCGTGCATTGAGGACACTGGAAACATTGGACAGTATACAAGGTATTGTAGGTCAGATCCTGGCTAGAGGATGTCGATCATTATCTAGCCCCTTTTTCCTAAGGCTCCCCAGTCCACGCCTTTCATTAATTGGATTTCAGTTCTTTCAGAGACTCAGCATGGAGTCTACTCTTTATTGTGCTATCAGGAGAATTTTGAAGCAACACATCCTCTACATGTAAGTACCACCAAAAAATGCTAACAATAGCTCAGGGGGCTTACCCACAGGTGTCCAACCCCCATATAAATATCTCTCCATTCTTCCAGAAGTGCATTTGTGAGGTCAGGCACTGATGTTGGATGAGAAGGCCTGGCTTGCAGTCTCCACTCCAATTCATCCCAAAGGTTTTCTTTCGGGTTGAGGTCAGGACTCTGTGCAAGCAGTGAAGTTCCTCCACCCCAAACTCGCTCATCCATGTCTTTATGGATCTTGCTTTTGGCACAATCATGTTGGAACAGGAAGGGGTCATCTACAAACTGTTCCCACAGTTGGGAGCATGAAATGGTCCAAAATGTCTTGGTATGCCAACACCTTAAGAGTTCCCTTTACTGGATAAGGGGCTAAGCCCAACCCCTGAAAAACAACCCCATGCCATAATCCCCCCTCCACCAGATGATTGGGACCAGTGCACAAAGCAAGGTCCATAAAGACAGATTGGGGTGGAGGAACTTGACGAACCTGCACAGAGTCCTGACCTCCACTAGATGGAACTCCTTTGGGATAAATTAGAGCAGAGAATGTGAGCCAGGCCTTCTCGTCCAACATCACAAATGCGCTTTTGCAAGTGTAGCGCTACCCCCAGTTAAGAGAGCCACTGGTTTTGTTTTGGGCCCTGTAGTGCACCGCTGTCAACCCCTGGCAATCGGCACTAACCTCCCGTGGCACAACTAGTAAGGGGCGATAGGACCGCGTGATCGCAACTCTAGGTGACGCAGTCCTATGGCAAACACACACAGAATATACTTTAAAACTTCTATTAAAGTAAGTGAAACTGACACCAATGTACTTGACCCAGATATTTTACTGAGGCTAATGGGCAAGTAATAAACAACAGTATAACAAGTTGCAGATCCCTGCAATAAACAGTAATAAAGATAAACAGAGTAATCAGAATAATAAAGTATTGCTATGCAACTCTAGCGCTGCCCTTTTACAGCTACTTCCCCTCATGGGCAGACTAACACCCAGCAATGTCTACCTATGCAGTCAGGCCTGACTGATCTAAATGGAAGTTCAGTGAAACAATATTCGCTAGCAATCTTTTCGGTGGTGCACTTGAAGAACAACTTTGTAATCCCAACGAATAGTAAAGATAAAGTATCTGTCTTTAAACAGCTCTCACCACCCGGACAAGTCCAAGTCCGTTTCCTCCGCCGATTCGTCTAGGAACAGGAATCCACCGACATCCAAGTCTTCAATCCTTCTGGTGTACTGCAGCAAGGATGAGAAGATGTCTCTAAGGCTCTGCTAGGCTGGCAGAGGGGCTCTTCGGAAAAGAGCACAAGGCCCAGGCTTCAGGCCTTGTGCACACAGCAGTTCAGTACAGACATCCTCTTGCTAGAAGAGGGGGTGTCCAAAAGAGCTAGAACAAACTCCACCTCCCCTTTATAAAGTCTGCCCCAGCAGTCTCTGTTCCGGAGCAATGTACCCTGGGTAAGGTGACCAGATTTTTAAAATGAAATCCGGGGACATTTTTTTTTTTTACTAGTAATGGCGGCAATCAGCGACTCTCTGCCCGTCGCCGCCCGCCTCACAGCCTGTCAAGTCTCACTCTCAAGGCCCCGGCTACTACTGGGTGGGGAGCGGAGGAAGATCACTCCACCAGGGAAGGCAAGGAGATAAGCAGGCGGGTTGGCCGGGACTTGAGCCAAGGCAGAAGAACATGCGAGCGGAGCTGAATGGGCATGCACCTGAAACTGAAGAAATATTCCCTCCACTCCGACCAGCGCACAGATGATGGAAAAAAATACACCCCCCTAAGCTAGTAGGAGCGGCGGAGCGCGGGGGGGGGGGGGGGTGTAATTCAGAATACATTTTTTTAATTCTGCACTGTCTTTGAAATTGCCCCAGCCCCTGTTCAAATCCAATCCGGGGACAAAACTGGGGACAGACTTGGTCCGGGGACAGTGTCCTCAATCCGGGGACTGTCCCCAGAAACTGGGGATGTCTGGTCACCCTAACCCTGGGTGCTGCAAGATGTACTGGGAGATGTAGTCTCTCTCTCCTCTGCTTTCACTTCCAGTCATGTCTCTTCTCTCCTTCCTCCCGACTCACCTCTCACCTGGAACTTCTTGTCTCTCTGCATTAAAAGGGGAACACCCCGCTACACAAGAATAGTAAAAAATTCCCATAGACACTCCTAAACCTTGTGGACGGCCTTCCCAGGAAGAGTTGAAGCTGTTATAGCTGCAAAGGATGGGCCAACTCAGTATTGAACCCTACGGACTAAGACTAGAATGCCATTAAAGTTCATGTGTGTGTAAAGGCAGGCGTCCCAATACTGTTGGCAATATAGCATACACAATCCCTTCAGTGCCTTGAAAACTTATTCACACCCCTTGAAATTTTCCACATTTTAGCATGTAACAACCAAAAATGTAAATGTATTTGGTACTTTTACAAACTATATCTGCGTCAGGTCAACAGAAGAGGAGACAGTTATCCAGCATGTTTTTGGAGTACCTGGAGGAAACCCTGCACAGGGAGAACATGCAAACTCCATGCAGGTAGTTCTGTGTTTGGGATTTGAAGCAACAACCCCCTAGTGCTAGGCAGAAGTGCTAACCACTGTGATATTTGCATAACTCCTCCCAAGAGCCAGCCCACTGGTTGCATCAGGGCTGAAGGCTTATAAGAAGAGTACTGAGGCATGGTCTGGTGATGTTTTCAGGAAGCTATGCACAACACCCTGTTGACCAATCCCACCAGCCATGATCTGCCTGCATTGCATAGGGAAGCACAAAGACCAGGCATGACAAAAGTAGCTCACCCCCTAAGGAGCTGCAGATGAACTGGGATCCCCCATCCTGCACAGCCAGGCACACAGAATTTTTACAGGCCCTTCAGAGTCGGAGAACAGTGTGTAGCAAGGTGTTACTTTTGCACCTAGCTTGTGCCTATAAGAACTTGGCTCTTTTCATTGTCCGTTTGCCCCATACTGCTGCAAGTTGTTGGGTTCAGCTATGGTAAGGACAATGCATGACGGATCTTGTGGTGCGGAGAGACAGACTCTATTGCCATGGGTCAGAAATAGACTACAAGGCCCACAACGCCACTGTGCTGTGAAGGAGTGTGGCGCCACGCACTGCCTGCTGGGAGGACCTTTTAAAAAAGGGAAGGCGGGGCTTATGTTCGCTCTCTTGGGACGCCATCTTGCAAAAGGCAAGAGGCCTGCAGCGAGGGTACTTAGGCCGGAAAAGCCTGGGCCTAAAGTGAGGGAGGCCGGATCGCCTGTCGGAGAGATCTCAGCTACAGCCCTGCTGATCGGACCAGGGAGAGGGACGGCTCCACACTCCTGAGCATCCAGAGTCACCTATCCACCAACGCCTTGTGACTGGCTAAGCGGAGGATCAGGGATCACGACTCGTCCGGAGGCTGCGAACCAAGAGGGCCCTGACGGAGGATACCAGCGAGGCAAGGCCTCATGTGGTGAGAGGGCACCTGCCCACCAAGACAACTAACTGTGTCGCAGGAAGGCAACTTCCATAACTTTACTTATTTACTCACGCTTGCTAGTAACTGCAGTACCGCAAGCAGAGTCATGCTACATTCGTGATTGAGTTGGAGCTTTGGGAAGGATCAGCATTCCATTTGTCCCTTTTACCACACATGTTACCGTTTTAACCTTTCTTTACCTTATCTCTGGATTACAAATACTAAAGTGCACCAACAAAAGCTAGCGAAGATTACTGGAGACTTTTAGAATCAATCATCAGTACAGCTCACTGACTAGATTGATACAGCGGGACACCATACCAGTAAAGCTGCCCACCAGGGGGAGCCAGATAGCTTGTTGAATCTGCATGTGTAAATAAATTGTTGCATTTACTTATTGTTGTTGTGCCGTTTAGTGAGCTGGGTTGGACTTGGTGGAGAAGTATCCCACTGTATATACCATTCAAGTGGGAGATTCCTCCACCCTGCATGTCTTCAAGTCTGACTTTAAAGAAACCCTAGAACTGTTATGCATGTGTATGTCAGTGAATTCTCTCAGGGATCTGTTTGAGTCAAATGTCAAATGTCATATGCATAATTTTAATTTCTTTAACAAGTAAAAATATTCCTTCTTGCATACCTCCCAACAGGCACGGATTCTGCGGGTTTTTCCCGCACAGCACCCTCCTTTCCGCATTCCCGCGAGACTTGATTAATTCCCGCACAGCAGGAAGTGGAGGAACAATGATCGAAGCAGCGGTGGAAGCAGGTAAGCCCCCGACCCCCCCCCCCCCCCCCTCCGCGATCGTCGAAAAAATTTGCGCGGCACCCCCCCCTCCGCGATCGTCGAAAAAATTTGCGCGGCACCCCCCCCCCACGATCGGCGACAGCGGTGAAAAATGCGACTTTCGTTGGCGTGGACGATTTTTTTTTAAAATTTCCAGTGGTGGGACTTTTAAAAGTTGGAAGGTATGCTTCTTGGTTGAACTACTCCTTGTGTGGGACTCGGTCTTTTGCAGCTGTGTGGCAGGAAAACCACAACGAGGTAACAATATTTAATTATATTTATTGTTTGTGATATCATTCTAGGGGTCCACAATCACAGTCTTGCTATTATCCAGTTGTGCCAAGGGGAATTGAGCCAAACTTACAGGCCCAAAACTTAAACCAGCAGCTCCTACGGGGGTAGTGCTACAAGTCCATGAATTTGTTTTAATTTTTTTATTAGAGGGCAATAACTTGGATAGGGATGGGAGGTTATGGGATGCTCACTCAACTTTAGAAGAACTTCAGGTCTCTATATACCAGGGGACGACCTATGGTTCCGGATATATGGGGCTCCTTGTGCAGCCTGCAAGAAGCTACATTAAGAGCAGCCAGTTTAAATAAAAGCTGGCACACTGTTTGCAGCAGACTGAGAAAATGAGCTCACAGTGCCTCTCCTCACTTCTTGTCAGGCACTGAGCTCAATGGACAGCTTGGAGTCTTGAACCAATGGTAAAAGTACCATTAGCCCAAGCGGTCCAATAAAAATGCTGAAGTGGAGGCACGTCTCTCACTGCACTGTCATATAAGGGGCTATATGTCTAAAAGACAAATGCTCATTTCTAGCCAAGACCTCCTAACTACAAGGAAATAAAAAAAACATGCGTTTGTGTATATAAGATTTACCCATAATCCCATGTTTTTCACAGTTAAAGTGGTTGTAAGCTATGCAACAAAAAAAAACAACCTGCAAGACAAAGGGAGGGAGAGAGAGGGAGAGAGGGAGAGAGGGAGAGAGGGAGAGAGGGAGAGAGGGAGAGAGGGAGAGAGGGAGAGAGGGAGAGAGGGAGAGAGAGAGAGAGAGAGAGAGAGAGAGAGAGAAAGGGAGAGAGAGAGAGAGAGAGAGAGAGAGAGAGAGAGAGAGAGAGAGAGAGAGAGAGAGAGAGAGAGAGAGAGAGAGAGAGAGAGAGAGAGAGAGAGAGAGAGAGACTGCTGTGCCTGTCGGGAGGGGATATAAAAGGGGGCGGCCATCTTCCAGAGTGGTCGTCGTTCCGCGCTCAGGCACCTTAAGCCTGGGTGCAGGTGTGTCGCCTCTGGGTGCCCTAGGTCCGGAGGCCTGTCGGGAGGTCGCTGGGTACTCTAGGCCCAGAGACGGAGCTGCTGTTCCATCTCAGACACCTTCAGTCTGGGGTGAGGTACTTCGAGAGAGGCCCGGGGCAGAGTAACCTTCGACTGGGTCCCACAAGGGATCGAGGTCTTCTAGGGTGCCCCCTGGAAGTGGTTGCCCGAATCTAGGATGAGGAGGCCATGGAGGTTACCCTTCCCGAAGACCCGGCATCGCTGGTGACGGTGGGGCCTCTGGTAACTCTCCGGATGGATGTCCTTTCCCTGACAGGGGTCAATACTTTTAGAAGGTAATCCACGTTCTCATGGTCTGTGGCAGAGACCCATCGTGAATTCAGTCGGTGGCAGAGACCCAACAACCGGGCCTGTGGCAGAGGCCCTATTCATCTGGTCTGTGGCAGGGACCCCCCCCCCCCATGGTCGGTGGCAGCGACCGTGCGCCTAGCCTGTTAGTGCTATTCAGAACAGGAGAAACCCAAATTTAAAAAGTTTGTGCCTGGACCTCCTCCCACCTTATCTGACCTTTGTTGGTCTCAACCCGTCTGCTCTAAAAGAGACTGTTTATTGTGCAAGAAGGAATAAACAAGTGTTGGACCTTTCAGTTGGTGTGGACAGTTGCTTACTGGGGAAAGTTAAAGACTTGTTCTGATTACTGCAGAAACAAGGTCAGCACTGGAGGCCTTTTTTACACCAGTCGCAAGCAGGCCCGAGAAACTAACACCGCTCAACCTCCCTATTCAGGAGGGTACGGGCTTGTGGTGCGGTGTGCCTCATTCTCTTCCTGCGGAGGAGCCGAGCAAAAGAAAAGCAGGTAAAGTCTGGGGTTGGTGCGCTACATACTGTACATGTTATAAGATAATAATTTATCCAATTACTGGTTGGAAGTTATAACTTCAAACTTCAGTAATTTGTCCATTAAGCCACCTGCTTTAGTACAGTTTTCGAAAATATAGTAAATCTTAAAAACAATATATAATAATTTGTATATTACTTACGGTAATTAACCCCTTGCCACACAGGCCAATTCTTATTTATTTCTATCCTACAAGGAAAAAAAAATCATAATTTTTTTGCTTGAAAATTACCCAGAACCCTCAAACATTATATTGGCAAACACCCTAGGGTACAGGTGTCAAAAACAAGGCCCTCCAGGCAATTTCATGTGGCCCTTGCACCTCTCCTGCAGCTGAGCTCCAGTTCTCCTCCAGACCCCTACTTTCTGCTTTCAAGCAATGCATCCAGCTTCTTCCCAGCAGCAGCAGATTAAGGAAAGGAGGGAGGGGGGGGTTGCACTGTGATGTAACGGAGAGTGGGGGACTCAACTTCTGATGGTGGGGTGGCTCTTGATGTAAGGGGAGGGGATGCACTGGACATCTAATCTTACAGATACAACCGGCCCTTTTAAGGGCAATCATAATGCTGATGCGGCCCACGATGAAATTAAGTTTGGCAACCCTGCCCTAGGGAATAAAATGGTGGTTATTGCAACCTTTTATTTTACACTGTATTTGCGCAGGAAAAAACACACACACACACACACACACACAAAAACTAAAAGTTAGCCCGATTTATTTGTATACTATGAAAAATTATGTTACGCCAAGTAAATAGATACCTAATATGTCATGCTTTAAAATTGTGCACACTTGTGGAATGGCGCCAAACTTCAGAACTTAAAAATCCCCATAGGCAACACTTTAAACATGTAAACCATGTGAACCTGAGGCCCCTTGGTTGTGTAGCAAAGTATTACAAAATGTCCAGCTTGTACAAGGAAAAGAAAGGCACCTTTTTCCTTTATGACCCTCCAGAGCTGCTTCTCATAAAAGCTCTGCCCTCAGTGCCATCTCTCCACTGCTACTAAGGACCGACATCCAGCCTCACTAGAGCGCCTTCATTTCTACTCATCCTCTTGTGGCTACTGATCCCAGCACCACCTCTTCAGGCACTGCCAACCCACCTGGCTGCAGCTGCCCCTTTCACTAGCCCTCCAGGCTAAACTTCTCCACTAAAGTCCTCCAGACTGATACTCACAAGATCTCTCAGTAGTGCTGACCAACTAACGCTGTCCTCCCTATTTGCTCCTGTGCCTCCAGGAAGGGCTTCCTCCATATATTATGGTAGAATCCTTGCAGCACCCGGGCCCCAGCGCAAGGTTACACCCCACAGAGTAGGGGGCAGCCCCGAGGGCCATTTTCAGCCTCCTCAGCACTCCATCTTCCACCTGACTGCCCCCCCCCCGGCATGACTCATGCCTACTTATGAGGCGGCCTGCCCTCTACTGGGGATTGGCTGATGCCCTCAAATAATCTAAGCAGCTTCTCCTAACCTCCACCCACTATGTCTAGAACATTCTTGAATGTCCCAGAAAATAGGGGGAGGCACCAGAGAGGCTGCTAGGAAGAGTCATGAACCCTGACCCAGATTCACAGCTCAGACTTGAGCCAACTAAATTTACCTGCTCTAACAAATGTACACTAATATCTAGCACATAGACTAGAGGGTGATACCTAAACTAAAATTAAATTAAAAATGTAAAAAGACTTGAAAGGTTTTATTCAAAAATGTCATTAGCGTAATAATGAGGGGTAGAGGGTGGAACCGGACAAGGCAAAACATAGGCATAGTAAAGGGCCAAGATAGGCATCCAATTGGCCACAGTTGATTAAGAATAGAATCAAATTGTGGCGAGTTAGTTGATTAAAACTGGACTCAAACTTATAGTTTATTAAAGTTTGTATGGAACTAAAAAACTGAAAAAGTGCTGCACTTTGATGTTTATATATATATATATCATACTTTTAGTGCTGATCACAAGAAATTCCCATAATTGTATATGTGCAGATTTGTCCAATGATACAATTCAGGGATGACAAGTTTCTGGATTCCTGATTAAACGCAGTTCCCTGCAGATCAGACAGGCATCAATACAAAATATTCAGGAGAATCCAAAATGTGTGACTTAGTCGTCAGCACCACCATTGGTTTGACCATATCATTATTACAGACATAAATATATCCTAATTTTATTTCATATCTCTGGTAAAGCCATTTGGGGATAAAGCGATCTCTCGCTTGTGAAATTTATACAGCGGTTTATTAAACTTCACGCTCTCCTCTTGTAATCTCTCTTCAGCTTCCCATGAAGCAGCCAATTGCCTCTGCCCCGCTGCTGTAATACGTTTGCTTTTCAGTAGTAAAATGAAAACAGCAATTCTTCGCCTTATCTTTACAACCATCTCCAGATTTCTCAGGCCATCAGCTGGTAAAATTGTTGCAACGTGCCAAAACGATCAAACAGGAGAATTCTGTTTACTTTACAGGAAGTTGGGTGATGCAGAGTGAGCTCAGAGAATGGCATTCGCTGAGAGTTTTTTTTAAAGAGGAAGGATGGGAAATTATATATACACCTGTATACACACACACACACACACACACACACACACGTAATGGCATCCCAGTCTTAGTCCGTAGGGTTCAATATTGAGTGTTGGAACAGGAAGGGGCCATCCCCAAACTATTCCAACTAAGTTGGAAGCATGAAATTGTCCAAAATGTCTTGGTATGCCGATGTCTTAAGAGTTCTCTTCACTGAAACTAAGGGGCCCTAAAAAACACCCCCACACCATAATCTTCCCTCCATCAAATGATTTGGACCAGTGCACAAAAGCAAGGTTCAGAAAGAGATGGATGAGCGAGTTTGGGTTGGAGGAACTTGACTGGCTTCCACAGAGTCCTGACTTCAACCCAATAGAACTCCTTTGGGATGAATTACAGTGGAGATGGCAAGCCAGGCCTTCTCGTCCAACATCAGTGCCTGACCTCACAAATGCACTTCTGGAAGAATGGTCAAACATTCCCATAGACACTCCTAAACCTTGTGGACAGATTTCCCAGAAGAGTTGAAGCTGTTATAGCTGCAAAGTGTGGGCCAACTCAATACTGAACCCTACGGCCCAAGACTGGGATCCCATTAAAGTTAATGTGCGTGTACAGGCAGGTGTTCCAATACTTTTGGCAATATAGATTTATTTATTTCATTTATCTCATCTGTGTTCATCCAGCAAACCGGTGTTTAAATTCATTCTATGCAGATAGGGCAAAATCAAATGTTCTCAAACTATATTCTCTGCAGATCGAATGCATGAATATAGAAAATGCTGCATTGAGGCCATCTAGCATCATCTATTGGCCCTAATGCAGCATTTACAAATTTGATATACAGATAATATAGAATGAGAACATTTGATTTTGCCTCATTCATTCACACAAAACGATTTCACATGCAGTTTCGTTGTGATGTGAAAAAGGAGGAGGGGGGTTAACAGGGGAATGGACTAAGAACTCTGATGTGAAAGAGGGGCTTCTAATGTTGTAGGGGGGCCACTCCCCTTTCAGGTCACCACCATGCTGCCAAAGCCACACTGTGGTAAAGATTGTGAGCTGTGACTTTATCATACAAATGGTTGGGGGGGGGGGGGGGGTTGGGGATTTTAGGACTCAAATTTGAAAGATTTGAAGGAAGAGGCTGACAATTGGTGAGAAGGGGGGGGGGCAGCAGAGTATGCTAATGTGAATAGTGGGGTCAGCTCAGGCCATCAGGCTCTATCGTCAAAAAAAATGTCACCCTTACACCCCATTGCACACTATTAGATTTTCTGCAGATATTGGTCTTCAGATTTACCAAAACCATATAATATGGAGGTCAAACCTTAAAGCCTCGTACACACGACCGGTTTTCCCGGCAGGAAAACTGCCATGAGAGCGTTTGGCCGGGAAAACCGGGCGTGTGTATGCTCCATCGCAGTTTTCCCGACAGGAGAAGAAGAAGAAGAAGAAGGAGAAGGAGAAGGAGAAGGAGAAGGAGAAGGAGAAGGAGAAGGAGAAGGAGAAGGAGAAGGAGAAGGAGAAGGAGAAGGAGAAGGAGAAGGAGAAGGAGAAGGAGAAGGAGAAGGAGAAGGAGAAGGAGAAGGAGAAGGAGAAGGAGAAGGAGAAGGAGAAGGAGAAGGAGAAGGAGAAGGAGAAGGAGAAGGAGAAGGAGAAGGAGAAGGAGAAGGAGAAGGAGAAGGAGAAGGAGAAGGAGAAGAAGAAGAAGAAGAAGAAGAAGAAGAAGAAGAAGAAGAACCTGCTCTCTATTTTCCCGTCGGGATTCCCGGCAGACTTTTTGCCGTCGTGTGTATGCTTTCCCTCGGGAAAAAATAAAAAAATGCGCATGCTCGTAAACAATTTGACGCATGCGCGGAAGCATAGAACGTCATTTTGTCGGCTCGTCGTAGTCTGACGTCACCGCGTTCTTGGCAGTCAAAAGTTCAGCGGTATTTGGCCTGAACGTGTGTATGCAAGGCAGGCTTGAGAGGAATCCCGTCAGGAAAATCGTCTTTTTTAACTTCCGGGAAAACCAGTCGTGTGTACAGTGCTTTAGCGTTTCAATAGGTATGCAAGCCCTTGCACTATATGGTTTTGGTAAATATGAAGACAAAAATCTTCAGAAAAATCTAATAGTGTGTATGGGGCTTTATGCTGGCCATACATGGGTCGAATTTCGAAAGAAATTTCTTTTGAAAATTTGTGCGTTTTGTTTCAAGCCTTCAGTTTCACCTCATGATCCTACAGAAAATAATTTTCGTGTCTGGGAATCTTCTTTTCTTGCACATGCGCATCTCTTTTTCTTACATTTCTCTCACGATTTGCATGGATTCGAAAATCATTTGGTTTTTCCAAAAATTTCCAACATGTCCGATTATTAAAATTCGATGGCCACACGAAAATCCGGCTGTTGCTGCAGCCCACTAATGGTGCGAAATAGAAACGCATGGAGTTTTCATTTTCTCCTTGTGCTTGTGTTGGTTTTCTCCCACACGCCAAAGACATGCTGGGAGGTTGTCTGCTGTCTAAATTGCCCCTAATATATGTATGTATTATGTGAGATAGAGACCTTAGATCAGCCTTACTTAAACTTTTCAACACAGAGGAACCCTTGAAATAGTTCTCCGGTCTCGGGGAACCCCTTCTAAAAATTACAGATCTACAATTCATGAAACCTTAGTGTGATGGTCAGTGGGAAGGATGGTCCTTGGGAAGAATTACCTCCTTACAGATAGATAAAAAGATCAATGGTGTCAGTAGGAAATTATCTGAGAGGCAAAAATTGCCTAATGCTGAAATAACCCCTAGCAACCTCTGGAGGAACCCTAGGGTTCCACGGAACCCTGGTTGAGAATTACTGCCTTAGATTGTAATCTTTTGAGGGCAGGGGATGATGTGAATGTACAACATGTAAGGTTCTGCATAAATCATTGTAGCTATATAAATATCTGCAATAAATAAAATGTTCAGGCAGAATGTTCTGCGGAAGGCAGGTTGAGGAGGTGACAGACATGGGCAGACCAGATCCTTTTCGGGTAAGAAAGAACAGATTGTTTTCTAATGATTGAGCTCTCAAGTCAATGGCCAGTAAACATTATGATTAAGCAAGCCATAGATTATGCAATTTTCTTTCTTCAACCATGGGACGGATTCCTCCATCAACACAGAGCGTGTTGATGGGGAAATCTACTGACTTTCTTTCCTTCAACCCATGGTTGATGGAAAGAAAATCACTTGGTTCCCCAATCAATACAGCCAGTGCTGATGGGGGAATCCTTCCTTCTTCGCTATCGCATTTTGACAGTGGTCGGTTTTCCCCACCATCAGAATACAATGATCACTACTGGTGGCTATAGGGCCTGACAGTGATCGCCCGGGAGACATAAAAACAGAAAAGTGACAGCAGAAATAAGACCAAGTAGTTCAAGTCTGCCCATTTTTTTTTTTTTATCATGAACTTTTTTGTTTGAGTATAGAAAAACACAACAGGCTGGTTGCATTGAAGCTGATCAATAGATCAACTTCAGTACAAGAAGCCTTCCCCAGAGATAGATCGTAATTTGGATTGTACCCGTTGAACCAGCAACATTTTGATCAGTCTATGACCGTCCTTATATAAATTGTTATGGCTGTACAGACTAATTCTGTTATCTTTTGTGTCCATCAGGAATAGGTCCTGTGATGTGAGAACTGTGGACACAAGCAATTAGTGACCAGTGATTACAGAATTGTTTCATTGTAGAGTACTCTCTAGGCATATTCAATACCGTGTATAAAACAATGATGGAGCATAAAGTGCAGACTCCTACTGATAACAGATTTTACTGATAAAAGGTCAGATTAATGAATTATCATTGCTGGTTATGCAAGAATTTTGCAGCCCAAAAATCACTTTTCTATATTCATAAGTATTAATTTATCACAAAATTGCATACAGTATGTGTATAATATACTAGTGTAATATATAACTATATAAAATTATAATAGTCTGTATAGGGATAAAAAAAACTAGCTGACTAAAAGGAGCCATTAACAAAATTGTATTACTTTAGTTAATTTAGTTCAATGAACGATCTGCCGATTTTTCTGATCATTCATGCTGCTTTTGACAGCCGATTACGAATTTTCGTCAGACAAAAACTGGATGTGCAGGCTCCAAAAATTTTGTCCGAAGTGACCACAACATCCGATTTTCTGCCAAAAAAAAAAAAAAAAAAAAAATCTGAACAGCAAGACTAGGCATGCTCAGAAATGAAAGAACACAAAACAATTCAACACATTATGCCACTTCCGACGTTGAATTCTAGCACCCTCTTCACTTTTGATTTGAGACTAGCATCCAACAAAATGAAAATTTGTTCAATAATCTGACCGTGTGTACAAGGCTTTAAAGTTGCAGCAACTTCAAAGTAGTTCATGCACTACTTTGGTCGTACCTGCATGTTATGCAACGCAACTTGTGTGTGACAGTCGTCCATTATTACTGGTCAAAGCCAAAGTCGTATCCAAGCTGCACCAATCCAAAAAGTTTTGGTAAAGTTGCACTCCAAAGTCGGCACAACTTTGGAGTCATACAAGTGTGAATGGAGTCTAATGCCGCGTACACACGACCGGTTTTTCACGACGAGAAAATGCCATTTTGAAAAAAAATGGTCGTGAAAAACAGTTGTGTGTATGCTCCAGAGCATTTTTCTCAACGTGAAAAATGCCCGAAAAAAAAATCAAAAATTAGAACCTGCTCTATTTTTTCTCGTCGTTTTTCACGTCATGAAAAATGGTCGTGTGTATGCCTTTACGTGGGGGAAAAGAAAAAAAATGCGCATGCTCATAATCAAGTATGAGTCGGGAGCGCTCGTTCTGGTAAAACTAACGTTCGTAATGGAGATAGCACATTCGTCACGCTGTAACAGACTGAAAAGCACGAAGACTGAAAAGCGCTAATCGTCTCTCACCAAACTTTAACACGAGGATCAGCAAAAGCGTCCCAAAGGGTGGCGCCATTCGAATGGAATTTCCCCTTTATAGTGCCGTCGTACGTGTTGTACGTCACCGCGCTTTGCTCGAGTGTTTTTTTCCCCCACAAACGTGTGTATGCAAGGCAGGCTTGAGAGGAAAAACTAAAAATCACGTCGAAGAAAAACGTTTTTTTCCCATGACATGAAAAACGGTCGTGTGTACGCGGCATTAGCCTAGGTTTCCACTATTGTGACTTGAAAGTCGCACTATTTTGATGCGACTTGAAGCAATGCCTTCAACCTGAAGTCGGGCCAAAGTAGTGTAGGGGATACTTTGAAGTTGCACAGATATGAACGGTACTCATTGGAAAACATGGGGTACCACTTGTCATGCTACTTTGCAGGACAAGTTGCACAAGTGGAAATGGAGTCTGAATTGAACAAGCTGAAGTTAGAAGCTGATTGGTTACTATGCACAGCTTCACCAGATTCTGAGCGCTCCAGTTTTAGTAAATCTCCTATGATATATCGGAGGTAGTCTGAGCTAAACGAATGTAAGTGCCATAGATCCAATATGGGTCCAGAAAGCTCCTGCAGCAAAAACTGAACGGACTCGGATGTCACTTTCATTTAATTCTGCTCCGACCGCCCACCTATACACATAAATGCACCCACATGACGCAGTACACATGCAAAAATGAATCGGCATGGCGCATTCGATATCGTTGCCAAACGTGAACCAGTGAAGTGAATGGGGCCACACAGCAGCAGCCCTGCAATCGTATGCATTGCATGCAGTTGAAGCTTGGTGGGTCAGCATTTTGAGATATAGAACAGGCGGTGAGGAGGCAACATAACACTTCAATACCCTTGGAAAAGCAATCCACCACGGATCGGCAGGCAATAAGCACTGCAAGTGTGAATGATCCATTACAGATATGTGGATTCCTAAATTATAACATGCAATATTTACTGCAGCCAACATATATAAATATTTTTTAAGTTGCCTTATCCAATAGCTGCACAACACAAAGCAATCAGCTTACTTTTTTTTTATTTTTTGCTCTGTAACACATTATCTGTACTCTAGAATAAAAGTAGAATGTGGTTTTGTTTTTCTAGTGCTATCTCTTTATCTATCAATAAAACATGAAAGCAGCATGTTAACCTGCCTAATAATACACACGGAAAAATGCAAAGTGATGCATGGAAAAATAGGACTTTTGTTAGAGTTAGATTCAGACAACTGTTATCCATAATTCACCCAATTTTTTTAAAAACGTATCCTGGTTGAAAAACGCATGGATTTTTTTAATCAATTTAAATGGGGGGGGGGGGGGGGAGAGAGAAAGACCCCTTAGTAATGTAAAAAAGCACATGAAATGCTTGCAATGCCATTTTTTAAACACACATGACTGCAAATACATACGTGGGGGGAAAAAAAAATCTTTCAAAAAATAAACAAATCATTCCCCCCCCCCCTTTTTTTTTTTGGTAACAGTTTACAATATTTATTGAACAGAGTAGACGTATAATGGTAACTCACCGCTTCTGCTGTAGCATGTGCACCAGATCCAGTTCCAATCCCTCGGGTGCATGACTTTGAATCTGGCTTTTAATTCCATTCCAGACATTGCTGGGGATCCCTGAAGTCTTATTACACTGAAATATTCCCATGGCTATTCCGGTTACACTTCTATTGACTTACTTAAGGACTTTAATAAGCATAATTAAGTTTAGCACAGGAGCATCGAACAAATATCAAAACAAATTTTTCTTAAGAGTCCTGGTCGGGTTGTAAGTCTGTCTGCTAAAACTTACTACAATGTTTTAAAAAGTCTAAGAAATAAAAAAAAAAACTTGAACTGAGACTTGTAAAATTGTAGCAAAAAAAAAAAATTGGATCTGATTTGGACAGTCAATAGTTGTATGACTCCCTTTTGATGTCAGGGATCTACTCTGTTTCCCCTGGGAGACAAGAGTGACACAGGACAAGATGTACAAGCAAATTAAAAAGAATTGTCCCATGCTGTAATTAAAAGTAGGCTGAACCCGGGGAGGTTACCTGTGTGTGCAGAGTACACACACCTCCTTACACAATTAAAGAGATAGACCTTCTGTTTACCAGCAAATACCGCTGTCCCTATCAAATAGGGGGGTTTAGGAGTGGCATGTTTGGTTGCCAGAAAGTGTTGGGGGCTGGGATGCAATACAATATGGTGAAATAAGACCCAAAAAAAGTACCCACAAATACAACACAGTGAAGAAAAAAACAAATCAAAAAAACAAAAAGAAACTACCTACTAATACAGTGGAAAAAAATACCTACTAATACAGTGGAAAAAAAACAAAACAAAAAAGCTTAAAAAAACACTACAAAATAAAAAGAGAATATCCATAAATACAACACAGTAAAAAAAAAAAAAAAAAAAATACAAAAAGAAAGTACCCACAAATACAACAGTGAAAAAAACAAAAACAAAAAAGGTACAAAAAGAAAGTACCCACAAATACATCAGTGAAAAAAACAAAAACAAAAAAGCTACAAAAAGAAAAGTACACACAAATACAACACAGTGAAAAAACAAAATAAAAATACATTACAAAAAATAAATTGTAGTAATTAATTTCGTCGTCAGGAAAAGGTAATGGTTTGACTTACTAAAAGAGTAGAGAATTTTTACTTAATCCTAAAATGTGTTTTGTCATATCATCCATGTGCAAGGAAAAATCATGTTTTTTATTCTGGATTTTCCATTAACAATTTTACTTGAACATTCACTTTGCAAAGTAAACACACTGCTTCAGGGTTCATTTGCTGTGACCATTTCAGTGGATGTTAACTCCAGTGGAGGTGACTTCCTCGTCACGTGATTGATGACTGTGATGGTGGTCACATGGTCAGGAGCTCATGATCGCAAACAGTGATTGAAAGATTGATCAGTGCGATAGGAATGCGCTATCAGCTCAGAGCCCTGTGTGTTCACATTTGCGGTGGCTGGGCATTAAGGCCCTCCCACAATGCATGCATAGATCACGCAGTCGTTAACACACTGCACTGTGTGGCACATGCAGCACAGCAGTCTTGTTATTGTGCACTAGTACAGCAGCAAGCAGTTCAGCAAAGCACAAAAAACGTTGCCAATGCGTTGTAAAACAGGACCATGTGCGTTGTAGCCTGTGCTGGAGTTACAGTAGGAATGGCACCTTTTCTTAAAGCCAAACCCGAACACTTTAGCAGCCTGGGAAACCCCAAGGAGAGTAATAATGCGGTGCACATAGCGTGCCGCATCAAACAGTGGGTCTGGTCAAATTGTTCTTGCTGACATCGCCCTGCCCCCCAGTGATGCCAAACCTGCCCCCAGACAGCCGCCCGCAGTTACTGGAAGGCAGGAAATTTGTGTGTGACTATCTTGGTCAGTTGGGGAGCCACAGCCCGGTCTGAATAATGTGTGTAACACGACCCCCTAAGGGACTGCTTGGAATTACCTTCTGTGCTTACCTTCTGTGTTTTGGCATAAATCTGAATGGGCACAGTGACTAAGTGGTTAGCACTTCCGATTAGCACTACTAGGTTCATTGGTTTGAGTACCACGGCACTACCTGTCTGGAGTTTGCACGCTCCAAAGACATGCTGGTAGGTTAATTGGCTCCTGTCTAAATTGGCCCTAGTATGTGTATGTATGAATTTGAGTTAGGGACCTTAGAATTTAATTTCCTTGAGGGCAAGGGACTGATGTGAATGTCCAATATACACTATATTACCAAAAGTATTAGGACACCTGCCTACACACACATGAACTTTTAATGGCATCCCAGTCTTAATCCGTAGGGTTCAATATCCATCATCCAATATCGCTCATCCATGTCCATAAAGACATGGATGAGCGAGTTTAGAGTGGTAGAGGAACTTGACTGGCCTGAGTCCTGACCTGAACCCGATAGAACACCTTTAGGATGAATTAGAGTGGAGACTGCGAGCCAGGCCTTCTTGTTCAACATCAGTGCCTGACCTCATAAATGCGTTTCTGGAAGAATGATCAAACATTCCCATAGACACACTCCTAAACCTTATGGACAGCCTTCCCAGAAGAGTTGAAGCTGTTATAGCTGCAAAGGGTGGGCCAACTCAACATTAAACTCTACCGACTAAGACTGGGATGCCAATAAAGTTCATGTGCAACAGGGAACACAACGCGTTTGAGAGCATGTGCAAGTCCCATATGGAGCAAGTCCAAGTGCAAGTCCATACGGGACTTGCGCATGCTCTGAAACATGTTGTGTTCCCCTCGACCCCGCTGACGTCACACGCTGCTCCACGAGCAGTCTGTCACCATCTCCACCAAAGCGCACGGCCGGCTTCCCCTCTGGTTCTTCATTGCTCTCATAGTCCGGATTTGGGACGGCTCTGGACACGCTACAGACACTGGGACAATTACTACGAGATGCTGATCTCTTTAGAGCACACCTATACTTACTTACATGTAAGTTTTGGATACTTTTATTGTATTACGCATTAAAAATTGTACTCAGATGCGCTTTTCTGTCTTTTTTCGATTGGATTTAGGTCAGGCGAGCGTGGGGACCATTCAATGGTATCAATTCCTTCATCCTCCAGGAACTGGCTGCATGCATCTGTCACATGTGCTCAGGGTGAACCTGCTCTCATCTGTGAAAAGCACAGGGTATCAGTGGCGAAACTGCCAATTCTCGTGTTCAATGGCAAATGCTAATCGAGCTCCACGGTGCCGTGCAGTGAGCACAGAGCACACTAGAGCCCTCAGGCCACCCTCATGAAGTCTGTTTCTAATTGTTTGGTCAGAGTGATTCAAGCCAGTGGCCTGCTGGAGGTCATTTTGTAGGGCTCTGGCAGTGCTCATCCTGTTCCCCCTTGCAGAAAGTAGCAGATACTGGTCCTGCTGATGGGTTAAGGACCTTCTACGGCCCTGTCCAGCTCTCCTACAGTAACTGCCTGTCTCCTGGAATCTCCTCCATGCTCTTGAGACTGTGCTGGGAGACACGGCAAACCTTCTTGCAATGACACTTATTGATGTGCCATCCTGGAGGAGTTGGACTGCCTGTGCAACCCCTATAGAGTCCAGGTATTACCTTATGCTACCAGGAGTGACACCTACCCTAGCCAAATGCAAAAAAAAATGAAAAGCAGTCAGAAAGGATGAGTAGGAAAAAAAAATGTTAGTGGCCTCCACCATTCCATTCCTGTTTTGGAGGTCATCTCATTGTTGCCTATCTAGTGCACTTGTTGTTAATTTCATTAACACCAAATTAGCTGAAACTGATTAACAACCCCCTCTGCTACTTAACTGATTAGATCAATATCCCAGGAGTTTAATTGACGTGATGCTATACTCTGATTAAAAAGTGTTCCTTGATTTTTTGTTGAGCAGTGTATATACAGCAGCTTCCTGAATACATCACAGCACCCTGCCTCAGTACTAGGGATGAGCTCAGGCGTGTTCGCATTGAACACGTGCAGAGCCCGCCAAGGAAGTCGGAACCGCGCTGCGCTAATCACAGGCAGGGAGACATTGTCCCGATGCTCGGCTGCAGAGATCGGGAAATGTCTCCCTGCCTGTGATTAGCGCAGCGCAGTTCCGACGGTGCCAACCTCCTTGGCGGGCTCTGCGCGTGTTCAATGCGAACACGCCTGAGCTCATCCCTACTCAGTACTTCTCTCAAGAGCCCTTAGTCTTGATGCAAGCAGTGGGCTGTCTCTTGGGAGGAGTTATGCAAATAGCAAAATGCCTTGATGGATAGATGCGAGCCTGGAGGAGTGGTCGTTCCTAGGCAGGCTTTATTTGAATGCAAATTCACGTATAAAAAGTCTAATGATAGTGCCAAACCAAAGATCTAGCACTCCAAAATCAGATATATTAGTGTTAGCTCTCACATTTGAGCGCACTGACACTCCCCCTTCATTAGGGCTACTCTAGAAAGGAGAATATTTGGAACAATGATAAATCATAGCGGAATATAGCATAAGTAAATGTGTTCCTAAAGGAATTCATATAGCTGGAACTGGTAAAACCAGGTGTGGAGGAAATGCAAAATATACTATGCAAAAAATGATCAAGCATAGATACAATTTATCATCCGTAGTAAAAAGTAGTTCATATATTTATATATACACAGATATGAAAGGTTTGTTAATGATGGTTGTTAATGAAGATAAATTATGACCTATATAGTAATCGCATATGAACAACAAAAGATCTGCTGGCACAATAATGAATCTTAAAATCTGCCATCGTAATAGCAAGATGATATTATTGGGTATCCAACACAAATAAATATTTCCAAATAAAAGTCTTAAAAAAAGGCGTGGGCACAGTATAAAAGTTGTAAATATAGTAATTCTATATATCAACCACTTGCCTACTGGTCACTTTCACCCCCTTCCTGCCCAGGCCAATTTTCAGCTTTCCGCGCTGTCACACTTTGAATGACAATTGCACGGTCATGCAACACTGTACTTAAATTAGATGTTTATCATTTTTTTCACAAAAATAGAGCTTTCTTTTGGTGGTATTTAATCGCCTCCTTGGTTTTTTATTTTTTGCTAAACAGACCAAAAAAAAAAAAAGTCATAGTTTGTTCTACGTGTAGCACTACCCCAAAGGAGCTGCTGGTTATATTTTTGGGTCTTGCCGTTACCTGTCTGTTCCACTGTATCTGTCATAGGGGTTCCATTGAAGAGTTTTCGCAGATGTCAGCACCAACACATAGTCTCTTTTCCAATGGTTTTATTAAAGAAATGTCAATGGGAGGGATGGATGGTTGGGGGAGATTCATGTACCTTGCTTTTGCGGATCACGGGTACTTCCTAATCCAGAGGACAAACAGCTTCCACACTGGATATAGCAACCACCGGATAGGCCTCTCTCACTGGCCTAGCAGCCGGTGTGGTGCTCGGCCAAAAGTCTTTGCCACAGACTTGAAGAACTCACATAGTCTCTGCCACAGACTTGAAGAATACACATAGTCTAAGTACAGTCACACAGTACCAGTTTCTTTCAGCCGATCCGGCGACACTGTGAGGTAGTTATGTCAGCATGCGTCCTCCAATTGAATCTCCAGGCTCTTCCTGAGGCACCAGCCTTTATGCTCGGTCCTCTCCTGGGAAAAGTCCTCCCCTGGTTTCTTCAATTGCTCGGCTTCTTCCCGCAGGCAAGACAGCAAAGGACCACCCCTGATAAGTAGGCCCCAGAAACTCCTGGGCCTACTTCCAGTAACGAGGCCTCGGGCCAGCTGGCCCCGAGGCAGGAAACTGCTATGCCACACCTTAGGCCAGGAGGGCCATCATGTCAGAGAGACCCGGAAGACGGTGTCTGTCCCTTAAGTACCCTCTCCCAGAATGCACAGCGGGGGGACCAATCCCACTGAGCTGCTTCTGGGCAAGAGGTACGCAATACATCCAGCCTGCTGCATTTCCGACCTTGACCTGTGGTGACAGTGACAACCACAGTCAAATGGAAAAAACGCACAACACAGCTGGACTGGAACAGAAACCAGCAATTTACCAAAATTATTCTGAGCTAAACTACAGCTCAGACAACTAAATTTACAACTAGCGCCTACCCAATAGGAGCAGGGCGCTACACACTTCCCCCACCGCAACAGACAATGTCCTCATCGTCTTTAAAAAATGACTCTCACTCCTGAGAGTCGATACCTGAATCCCATAAAACTTGGATGGGGAAGGGAGGGGGTAAGAAAAGGAAATTTACTGATTTTTTTTTTTTAAAACATACACAATAAAGTCACATTAAAATGCATTACACCCCCTGACTATCTGTCTAAACCACCCACTCTCTAGCAGTTTGGCAGAAGATGCAGGGTACCTGAAAGACAAAACACACAGGCAACAATACAACATTACTGTACAATGGGAAGCAAAGCCTCACTTCCTGAAAAATTTGCCTTTCTTTCCCCCATATATATTATATTTTCTCTGTGTGGGTAACTAAGTGTAAAGAGAGAGTCCAGTTTTGCTGGGCAAACTTCCACCACCTAGTGGCAGAAGAATAACATAACCAAAGTCCTTGAACGCCAGTGCTGGAAGTTCCCGGCAACCTAGCACTACCTAGCTATATACTCCACAGTCCTTCAGAACAGAGAACATCTTTTTCTCTCTGCAAATTTAACACCAGAATAGTCACTGTAAGCGATCACCAGTAAAATCGGGGGTCAGGAAAGGACAGTGGCTTTCCTTATTTATCCAGGGTAGTGATAAAATACACAAAATTGTCCTTCCCTGGGTGGCAGATGACCACCTTGTCAGCATGGATGTGTCGGCCGTAACTCCAGTGTAACAGGCACACATTGAAGCGATCATCCATAGTAGCCGAATAGCCTGTTCTCCTAAAAGCTTTAGATACTGTGACAGCAGGAAGGTAAAGTCACCTGGTTGCATCCAGGGGGGTAGATATATTTCGCCCAGATTCAGGCTTTACGCCGACTTATACAACTAGGTGGAGAGTTGTATAAGGCTAGTGGGCTCATGGATGACTCATACCTCTAGGGAGAGTGTGGGGCGTCGTGCAGACAGAGATGAGGAGACCAGCTGAAGCTTGTCAGCTCATTTAGGCCTCTATAAGAACTCCCAGCTTCATTAGATGTTAGCTCATGCCTGGAACCAGACCTGTGTGGACTGTCTAGGGAGAGTGAACCCCTGTGCGGTGAGACAAAGCCTGTGTGGCTATTTGCTTGGACATTTAAAACCAGGGACTTAGGGACTAGGACAGCACTAGGCTGATCCCAGTTGTTAGTTAGGAAACCTGTATGTTTAGTCAGAGGTCAAGTTGACCAGGATTTATTTTGTTTATGTTTCTTTTGCTTTGCTGTGTTTTGTCACTGTAAATAGAAAATAAACCGCACCTTTTTGATTTTGAAAACCACAACCTCCGTTTGCTGGGCCTGTTTTTGTGTGGGGAGCCCATCTCGGGGGTCACACACACCCGCTGCCGAGCTAACCCCCTCACAGTTGGTGGAGAACCAGTGGCAGTTTTTTTTTTTAAGCCAGCATGGAGGAGATACTGAAGCAGCTGGCTCTAGCAAATGCCAATCAACAGCAGACAAATGCAGGTTTGCAAAAGAACTTCGCAGCCCAGCAGCAAGCTCATCAACAGAGCCTTGCAGCTCAGCAGCAGACAAACGCAACTTTGCAACAGAGTCTGGAGGCTCAGCAACAAGCCCAGCAGCAATCTGAGGCCCGCTTCATAGACCTGTTGCAGAAGCAAGAGCAGAGACTACAACAACAGATGGAAGCAGTAATGCAGCAACGTCCGCAGACCAGTGAGGAAAGCCGTCCCACTAATACCGCGTCCTTTGGGGTGAGTCGTTTATTGACAAAAATGACTGGAGAGGATGATCCAGAGGTATTTTTGACCACATTTGAAAGGACCGCTGAAAGAGAAAAGTGGCCTGAGGAGCAGTGGGCTGGACTGGTGGCTCCTCTGTTAACTGGTGAATCGCAGAAAGCTTACTATGACCTAGAGCCTAACCAAGCAAAAGACTATGTGATGCTAAAAGCTGAAATATTGGCAAGGCTGGGTGTCACCCAGGCTGTCCGGGCTCAGCGTGTGCATAACTGGACTTTCCAGCTTGGAAAACCCCCCAGGTCTCAAATGTATGATCTCATTCACCTGAGCAGAAAGTGGCTACAGCCAGAGACTTTGTCCGCACCAAAGATTGTGGAACGTGTTGTAATGGATCGGTTTTTGAGAGCTCTTCCTACTGCCATCCAAAAGTGGGTAAGCCATGGAGAACCAGAGACGGCCGATGGTCTTGTGGATCGTGTGGAGAAATACTTGGCTACAGAGAACCTGAACGCCTCTTCCAGAGACACTCGGACTTTCCACCCTAAGACCAGACCATCCCCAGGGGCGGATAAGAGGATTCCAAGGGGTGAGGGTGGAGAGAGTGAGAGGGTGGGAGCTCTACCCCAAGTTTGGCGAGAACAGCCTGGGAAATCAGCGGCTCAAGAGGCCGCAAGAAGGATCGTTTGCTACCGCTGCCGGCAAGCGGGACATATTGCAGCCAATTGCCCGGTTGTGGAGGAACCCATGCAGTGTGACTTTCTGACGGGCAGACGTCAGTCGCTGTGTGCGACAGTCGCATGCACTGCCATTCGAGGAACTGAGAAACATTTATGCAAAATGTGTGTTAATGGTAGAAATGTTGTGGTATTGTTGGATTCAGGTAGCCTTGTGACCCTGATAAAGGCTGAGTTAGTTAAAACAGAGGTCTCTGGGAATAGCAAGGTAGCTGTTATTTGTGTGCATGGGGACACCCGAGAGTATCCAGTGACTACAGTGTGTTTCGAGACCCCCAAAGGTACCCTCTCTCATCCAGTGGGCTTAGTATCTCAGTTACCGCATGACGCCATTGTGGGAAGGGATTTTCCGAAGTTCTGGGAACTGTGGGATGATCCTGAGCCCCCCACTGGTGCCCCTATGTACCAGGAATGTGATAGCCAGAACTCCCCTGAGAGTGGTGAGGACTCTCCGGAATTTCCCTTATCAGTATTGGCAGGGGAGACTCAAGAAACTGGAGAGGAGCCCACCTCCTCAGACGAAAACCTACCGTCTGTGGAGTTTTCTGATCTTGAGGTTCACAGGGAAAACTTTGCCACAGAACAGTTGAAAGACCCCGCCCTAATAAAGGCACGGGAAAACGTAGTGAAAATAGATGGCGAGTTAGTGAACCCAGATAATACCTGCACTTACCCATACTTCAGCGTAGAGAAGGACCTACTGTATCGGGTGGCAAAAAGGGCAGAAGAAACCGTTGAGCAGCTTGTGGTGCCCAAACCTTACAGGAAGTTGGTGTTGGAGTTGGCCCATGGGCACATTCTTGGAGGTCATCTGGGGACAGAGAAAACCCGAGAGAGGGTATTACAGAGATTCTATTGGCCGGGGGTGATGAAGGACATAGAAAATTATTGTTCCTCCTGTCCTGTGTGTCAGAGGTCGGCCCCGATGCCACATTTCCGTAGCCCGCTGGTCCCTCTACCCATCATTGAGGTCCCGTTTGAGAGGATCGCCATGGATTTGGTAGGTCCTATAATCAAGTCCGCTAGGGGGCACCAGTACATATTAGTTATAATGGACTATGCCACCCGTTATCCAGAAGCGATCCCTCTCCGAAATACCTCGGCCAAAACCATAGCCAAAGAGCTATCTCTTGTGTTTAGCCGGGTGGGTATTTGTAAAGAACTGCTTACGGACCAAGGTACACCCTTTATGTCCCGGGTTATGAAGGAGCTGTGTAAATTGTTCAAAGTGACGCAATTACGTACATCTGTGTATCACCCCCAAACCGATGGGCTGGTTGAAAGGTTCAACAAAACCCTAAAACAAATGTTGAAGAAAGTGGTGGATAGAGATGGAAAGGATTGGGACTGTCTACTTCCTTATCTGATGTTTGCTATTAGGGAGGTGCCCCAATCCTCTACGGGATTCTCCCCCTTTGAGTTACTGTATGGGAGACACCCAAGAGGGCTGTTGGATATTGCCAAGGAAACTTGGGAAAGTGAGAGTTCTCCCCACAGGAGTGTGATTGAGCATGTCGCCCTGATGCAAGACCGAATTGCACAGGTAATGCCCATCGTGAAGGAACATTTGGCCCAAGCGCAGTTAGCACAGCAGAGAGTGTACAACCGTGGAGCCAAGACCCGTACCTTTTCCCCGGGGGATAGGATACTGGTACTTGTCCCTACGGTTGAAAGTAAATTCCTTGCCAAATGGCAAGGCCCCTACGAGATAATGGAAAAAGTGAGCGAAGTGAATTACAAGGTCAGACAACCAGGAAGGCGAAAGCCCGAACAGATCTATCACGTTAATCTGTTGAAAGCCTGGAGGGATAGAGAGTCCCTAGTCGCAGACACTTGGTCACCAGCTCAAACTGGTTGCGTGATTCCTGAGGTTGGAATAGCAGCCACCTTGTCACAACCCCAACAACAGGAGGTTAAGGAGTTTGTGCTTCGCAACAAGGAGGTATTCTCTGAGCTGCCGGGACAAACATCTGGGGTAGAGCATGATATCATTACCCCGCCCGGTGAAAGGGTGAAGTTAAAACCCTATCGGATCCCAGAGGCCCGACGGGAGGCAATACGGGAGGAAGTACAGAAAATGCTGAACTTAGGGGTGATAGAGGAGTCCCAAAGTGATTGGTCTAGTCCCATTGTGTTGGTGCCTAAACCGGATGGGAGCTGGCGATTTTGTAACGATTTTCGTCAGTTGAACAAAGTTACAAAATTTGACACCTACCCCATGCCACGTATAGATGAGTTGATCGACCGGCTGGGAACAGCCCGATACATGACGACTCTTGACCTCACAAAAGGGTATTGGCAAATCCCCCTGGCCAAGTCGGCCAAAGAGAAAACCGCATTTGTAACCCCAGACGGGGCGTTCCAATATAAAAGAATGCCGTTCGGGTTACAGAATGCGCCGGCCACATTCCAGCGGAAAATGGACCAGATGCTGAGGCCCCATCGGAAGTATGCTGCGGCTTACCTGGATGACATAATTGTCCATAGCACAGATTGGGCCTCACATCTGCCAAAAGTGCAAGCAGTCCTGGACTCTGTTCGGGAAGCGGGGTTTACGGCTAACCCCAAGAAGTGTACCATTGGGCAGGAGGAGGCCAAATATCTTGGGTACACCATTGGGAGGGGAGTAATAAAACCCCAACTCAACAAAGTCGAGGCCATCCAGAGTTGGCCACGTCCCAACAGCAAGAAGCAGGTACGAGCCTTTCTGGGAATCGCTGGGTATTATCGGCGATTCATTCCCCACTTTGCTTCTAAGGCTGTGCCCCTAACCAACCTGACGAAGGGGAAAGGGTCGGTCATGATTAAATGGACCCCCGAGGCTGAGGCAGCATTCCAATTCTTGAAACAAGCCTTATGTAGCCAGCCAGTGTTGTACTCACCCGACTTCTCTAAAGACTTTGTCGTACAAAGTGATGCGTCAGATGTGGGGTTAGGAGCAGTATTGTCCCAGGTCTGGAACGGGGAAGAGCACCCAGTCATTTACCTCAGCAGGAAGTTGAAGTCCCATGAGGTAAATTACGCCACCGTTGAAAAGGAGCGTTTAGCGGTGAAGTGGGCTCTAGATTCCCTTCGGTACTACCTGCTAGGTAGGCACTTTGACATGGTTACGGATCACGCTCCGTTAAAGTGGATGGCTCAAAACAAGGAAACAAATAGAAGAGTGAATAGGTGGTTCCTGGCCCTCCAGGAATTCAACTTCACAGTAAAGCATCGCCCTGGCGTTCAAATGGGGAATGTGGATGCTTTGTCTCGAGTACATGAATGCCTGATTGCTGGTGTTCCAACCCCGAGGTTAAAACAAGAGGGGGGGGTATGTGACAGCAGGAAGGTAAAGTCACCTGGTTGCATCCAGGGGGGTAGATATATTTCGCCCAGATTCAGGCTTTACGCCGACTTATACAACTAGGTGGAGAGTTGTATAAGGCTAGTGGGCTCATGGATGACTCATACCTCTAGGGAGAGTGTGGGGCGTCGTGCAGACAGAGATGAGGAGACCAGCTGAAGCTTGTCAGCTCATTTAGGCCTCTATAAGAACTCCCAGCTTCATTAGATGTTAGCTCATGCCTGGAACCAGACCTGTGTGGACTGTCTAGGGAGAGTGAACCCCTGTGCGGTGAGACAAAGCCTGTGTGGCTATTTGCTTGGACATTTAAAACCAGGGACTTAGGGACTAGGACAGCACTAGGCTGAGCCCAGTTGTTAGTTAGGAAACCTGTATGTTTAGTCAGAGGTCAAGTTGACCAGGATTTATTTTGTTTATGTTTCTTTTGCTTTGCTGTGTTTTGTCACTGTAAATAGAAAATAAACCGCACCTTTTTGATTTTGAAAACCACAACCTCCGTTTGCTGGGCCTGTTTTTGTGTGGGGAGCCCATCTCGGGGGTCACACACACCCGCTGCCGAGCTAACCCCCTCACAATACGGACAAATAGTCCCAAACAGCCTCACCGTACCATTTTTCTCTGCTAGACACAATTTCCTGCATGATCTCCCGGGGGACATAGGAAAATTCCAGGCCGTACTCCCTGGCTACCCTTTTGTTGAGTACTCTTTGTAGCCAGGCAAGTCTCGGCAAAGATCTGGTGCTTCCAAGTCCAGGGGTATACACGAAGCTGGGGACTTTTGCACCAGAGTATTTACAGACAGCTTTCCTGACCCAAACAAACTGGTACCTCTGGCCAGGATTTCACTAGTAGTAACTGTGGTTTCCACACTGGGTGATGTCTTCCCCGAGTCCATAGCTGCCCATTCAGAAAAGGTGAAGGCCAAAGCAATATCATCTCCATTGGCCCATAACATCTCTTGAGACATGGTCTCGAACAAATCATCGTCTCCGGATATAGGCGTGCGCAAGGGGTGTGCCAGGCACACCCTAATCCTGGGGTTGGCAACCTGTCAATCATAATCTACCTGTAGCACACGGACCCTTTTCTCCTGCCTACCTCTTCCTTGCAGGGATAAAGGCACACCGTGCCAAATGCCCGGATCCTCCTGGTTTAAGAGGTTGAGCGGTGTTCTTACAATTTTGGGTCCTGCAGCGAGTTACCTCCCGTCCATTGGTTCTTGTCCCCAGAGTATAGGGAAAAGTCTGTGTTCTTCCTCCCAAAGAAAGCCAATGTCCAAACAGTGTTTAAACTCCAAACAGACAAGTTTATTTTATCTTAGTTGAAAAAGATTTGGAAATAGGTTGAAAATAGAGACAAAGTAGGTAGAGGCACAGGTTCAGGCACACAACACCCTATTCTTTACTCAAGCCTGAGTATGAATTGTTCACCCGGATAGATCCCTCTCACAGTTCTAGCAGCCAGAGTGAAATACGAACAGTTCCTTTAAGTTAGTCCCCTTCACGGACAAGTCTAAGTAATTCTCTGCCACAGAATCCTTTAGTTACTGAATTAGAACTTTGAAACTCCCATAGATTAATGAAGACCATAGGTGTCAATGGGACACGCTACAGGAGCTATATTGCAACTCACGAATCCTTCCCTCTGATAGGTAACCAGGCCTCTCCTTCACCATGAATTCCTTCACTGATCCTTCGGACAGGTCCTCCCCCCGGTTTCCTCTCCTTCAGTGGGACTCCAGTGTGTTGGTTGTAGACCCAGTTGAAGGTACTGGGCCTACCTGGAACGTTGTAGCCTCGAGCTAAAGGTGCCCGAGACTCCTCAACCAGTTCACGATCCCCACCGGCCAGCAAGGCCACAGGGCGCGACTTCGCCACCAGGGGTCCTTGGAATCCCCCTGGCACACCACCCCATGGGGCACACTCCACCCCCATGGGCACACTCTTCCAGTCTCCTGGCGTCTGCCCCTTATGTACCCTCTCCCGGCATGCACAGCAGGCAGAACCCGCCCACCACACGGTAGCCAAGAGAGGACACCAATCATACCACAACGCCACCTGCGGTTCAACCCGAGACCTGGGCAACAGCGCCACCTCAGGTCCAGGGGAACTATAAACCAGGCAACAACATGGCATAGCAGAGACCGTATTGAACAGAATTGTAAAATCTGAGCCACACTATTGCCCAGACTGCCCCTAAATTTACAGCATAGCGACCCCATTTTGGGGGGTCCCGCTACATACCTGTTAATAGTGGGCAGGTGACAGGTAAACCTTGATCCTTTCTTGCCAAACCCCAGAACATGGACAAGAGAGGCGGTGGAGTTGGAATTTAGTGGAAACTATCTGTATTTTCCTCCTGCAGCAGCTGAAAGAAGGCATCTCCTCCTCTCCCTCTCACCGACATTCAGCTGCCACAGGAGAAAAATACAGGGGAATAGTACCAATATATGCCACCCCCGCCACCCCTTCTGTCCCTCTTTCTGCTGCCTGGGTCTCCCCCTTCCTCCCATTGTTTGAAAATGGAGAGCGGGGAAGAGGCCGGTATATAAGTCATACGCATATGTGTTGGAGCTTTGAGGTGCACACCCTAATGCAATAGGCTGTGCACACCTATGTCTCCGGAGATGTCTGATAAAGAATCTAATTCAGAGTCCCGTAACTCCTCCGCGGGCATATATTTACATACAGTCCCCATATGTACATTTTCCCCAGATCTCACACCCGTTCCTGTCGTGGACTTCTCAGGAATCAGATATTCCTTTGGATCCGGTTCGGGTAGTTTTTGGGGCAGGCCTCGACCACGGCCGCGGGAGGCTTTCACATATCCCACTTTCTTTTGGACAGGTGCAGCGGGACCAAATGCAGCGGAGGTAACAGTAGTGGAGGTAACAGCAGTAGCGACGTCTGCTGATGACTCCTCAGTGGCTGTAACAGCGCCATCTCCCTCTGGAATAATTGTTGTAGCAGATGTGGCAAGCGCAGATCTAGCCGCAGAAGCAAAAGCCGCAGGCTCCTCATTAGCGATGCCCGTGACCCAGTCCATCTGGTAGGCACGGGGTGGCATGGTGGGTTGTTCCACGGCAAACAGGTACTCCCCGCAGTGTAGGTACCAAACAAATGGACGGGGGTTTACAGCCAGTCCTTCACACCTGTTGCACAGCATACCCAAGGCTTCCACATCTCCAATCACGTAAAGTACGAACCGCCCATGCGGTTTCAAATGAATGCCAGTGTCCGTCAGCATAGTTCCCGGCAGCATGGCACTTGTATCGGTACCCACAGGAGACATCCTGGGCCCCATAGCAGACTGCATCACTGGAACTAGGGACATGGCGGTATTGCGACTCTCTGTTCAGTTGAGTGTTGGACTCCTCCCACTTGTTCCTTGTTCCTTTAGTCACGTAGTTTGCAGGTTTTTCCTTCCCTGGCTCCGCCCACAGTCCACGCGGCTAAGAAGTGATCCGCAAATTTACCCCCTTTTCAAAGAAACAATACAGTCCAGAGCCCTCTTTGTAGCACAGGCTCCCGGTGAACAGTTTACTTGAGTTGAGTTTACAACTAGCGCCTACCCAATAGGAGAAGGGCGCTACATATAATTTTGCAAACAGGCAATATTTCTCCTTCACTGATGTGCGCTGATGAGGCTGCACTGATGGGCACTGATAGGCTGAAATTATAAGGTGGCATTGATGGACACTGATAGGCACTGATGAGGTGGCAATGGTGGGCACTGATGAGGAGGCACTGATAGGCAGCACCGATAGGCGGCACTAATAGGCAGCACTGAAAGGCAGCACTGATGGGCAGCACTGATGAGGTGGCACTGGTGAGATGGCACTGGTGAGGAAGCACTGATAGGCACTGGTAGGCTGCACTAATAGGCACTGATAGGCATCACTGATAGGTGACACTGATGAGGAGGCACTGATTGGCAGCACTGGTGGGCACTGTTGGGACTGCACTAATAATCAGGACACTATAATCAGTGCCCTGACTATCAGTGCCGATGTCCCTTTAACACGAGCCAGTTATGGGCTCTCCTCTCCTCAAGCTGTCAGTGTGAGGAAAGAAACACTGATAACTGGATTGTGTTTACATTTGTGATCAGCTGTCATTGGACACAGCTGATCACGTGGTAAAGGGCTGCTGTGATTGGCCCTTTACCCCGATCTGTGATCAGTTAAGTCCGAATTTGCTCCATGGACGCCCTCCCGGCAAAGTAAGCCTCCTTGCTCCTCCCCCCGCTGAGTGCCTGCTATTGGGGCACTCGTGTGTGCTCGCTACCGAGCCCTGCTCTGTGTGTCTCTTGACAACCTCACTGCACGCTCTCAGCACAGAAACCAAGCTGCCAAAGACAGCTCCCAGTCCTCATTAATGACTGGTAGCCTGCTCCTGATAATGTGGCCCCTGTGACAACCAATCACAGTGATCACATGATTGCCGATCCTTCCTGACCCCCAGGGTCACATTGCTGTGTGTTGCGATATGTCAGGAATCTATTTGTGGTGGCTGCAAAAGTTAGTGATATTTCCCCTTTAAATGCTAATAAAATGTCTCCATTGTAAGCTACTGGCCTTTCTTGAACAAGGAAAAAGAAAAAGCATGCAAAGGGTAGTAATTAAACGCAGCCAATTAGAGCTCTTTCCTGAAAAGTAGGATGCTGTTGCAGTGGATCGATACATCGCCTGCACTGTGTTATTACATAAAGGGTTATAAAAACAATGCAGTAACATCAGCCTCTGTCATTACTAATTAGCTCATTGCTTAAAAATGTCTTGGCTGATGTTCCCTGCCTGGATCCCTTCCAAAAGACTTTGTGTATGCATCTTTGTATGGCATTATGCATGTATGGCACACGTCCGCCTTGGAAATCCAATTTACATTAGATTAGGTACAGAAGAGAAACCTCCACCAAAAATAAATGTTAACCATTTCAGCCAATTGAGATTCTTGCACTGATTACTATAATACATTTACCCTACGTTCACACCTATGTGCTTTTTGGTGCATTTTGCAGAAACGCACTACAGTCCATTTAACGTGGTTTCCTATGGTACATGTTCACATGTATGCTTTTTCAGCCGGTGCCTTTTTGGAAAGGGTCGGGGACTTTTTTTCCTGCAGTAGATTGCATTTTGCGTGTGTAGCGATACCCCCAGCTAAGAGAGCTGCTGGTATGATGTTTCGGGCCTGTAACACACCGCTGTCAACCCCCAGCAATTGGCTCTACCCTCCCTTGGCACAGCTAGTAGGGGATGGTAGGATTGTGAGACCTGTAACTTTTGGTCACGCAATCCGACAATAAATGCACACAGTTATATGTTATACATTTTACTGACCGTTCCCTCAGCAAAGTAATCACACCAACAACTTGTCTGCTTAATCCTGGTATCTTTACTGAACGAAATGGTTAAGCAGATAAACTGTATACAATAGCATATGCAGAGCCCTGCAATAAAAGGTATTCAGCAAATAGACAGATATACAATTCTATACACACACCACTAACAGACCCAGTTTGCAGTTCCCCTCCCTCGTGGGCAAGATGGCGCCAAAAAATGGTGGGTTCAGTCAGCGCAAAAGAAAAAAACTGTGAAAATATGGAACCCCAGAAGAGGTTCCCTAAAGCAGCAGTGCACTCAAGGTCAATATATCACACTCCTTGCAAATAACATGTACAAATAGAATAGTGCAGCGCTAAATAACTTAATAAATTCTAAACAAGTCCAAAAAGAATCAAGGAAAAAATGGTCCCAAAATTCAGTATGAACAATTACAAATGAAAGGAAAAAAGTTGCTAGATGTGGAAAATCCTCAAAAGTGATCAGAGTGCTTGAAAACAATATATCAATAGTGCTTCAATACATGTGTTCCCGTCACCAACTTCACAGGCCGCTCACCTCAAAGATTGGGTCTCTGAGCTAACAGAAGACCAAGACACACATTCCCCTTGGAGGGGTATAATTATAGATGAATCCTGTCTTCAGATGATCATTAACAAATGGCTATGCTCCTCCAAACATTAATTCTCAGCAGTATTCATGTAAAACATAAAGACAACCATAGTGCTCTCTATTTCATTTTAAAAACGATCACATTTATTAAAAAAAATCTCACTTACATAAAAAGCACTGAGCCCAGTGCTAGGAACATGAGCCTCCTGTTTTATAGACACAGCGTCTTTCGGTTGCAAGCTTCTGGGTATTGCTGGATGGAATGTCACATAATGGTCCCCTCCGCACGCGTATCGTTCCTCAGGGTGGAACTTCCTCAGCGTATTATTTTTTATTTTATTTATTTATTTATTTATTTTATAAATGTGATCGTTTTTAAATGAAACAGAGAGCACTATGGTTGTCTTTATGTTTTACATGAATACTGCTGAGAATTAATGTTTGGAGGAGCATCGCCATTTGTTAATGATCATCTGAAGACAGGATTCATCTATAATTATACCCCTCCAAGGGGAATGTGTGTCTTGGTCTTCTGTTAGCTCAGCGACCCAATCTTTGAGGTGAGCGGCCTGTGAAGTTGGTGACGGGAACACATGTATTGAAGCACTATTGATATATTGTTTTCAAGCACTCTGATCACTTTTGAGGATTTTCCACATCTAGCAACTTTTTTCCTTTCATTTGTTATTGTTCATACTGAATTTTGGGACCATTTTTTCCTTGATTCTTTTTGGACTTGTTTAGAATTTATTAAGTTATTTAGCGCTGCACTATTCTATTTGTACAAGATGGCGCCAAGCAATGTCTAAACTTAGATGTCAGGCCTGACTGTTCTATGTGTAGGTTCCGTGGAGATAGATCTTCGCTAGCAAATGGTGGTGCACTTTTGGAGACAAATTGTAATTCACAGGAATAGGTACTTATAAACTTGAGTAATAACGTAAAGTCACTAATGCTACTCAATGCACTGTCACTCCGGTGTGCAGATGCAAACTCTAACTGGTGAGTCCCGAACAACAAACACTGGGCCTAGAGATTCTGTACTAATCTCTGAGTAGGTGCTCTCTCACCCAACCGGACCAGTCCACGTCCGTATGTTCCGTCGCTGTGTCTCGGTACACAGGTTCCAGGACACCAGGGTCTTCGGTCCTCCTGGAAGTAGTAGATGGGTAACAGGATGAGACGTCCCTCAGGCTCCTCAGTGGAAACAGAAGGCTATTTGGAAGCACAAGGCCTAAACTTCAGGCCCTGTCAGGAACAACAGACTCAGCACAGAGTTCCACTTGCTGGGCGGGCGATGTCCAAAGAGACCGTACTCCGGTCCGACCCTCGGTTAAATAGCCCACCCCAGCAGTCCTTGCGCGGGGCAATGCACCCTGGGTATGGTAGTCTCTGGGTTCTTAAAGCAACACCCCGCTACACACTCCCCCCACTTAAAATCTTTGGTCCCCAAAGATAATATTAGCATTATTTACAAACAATAGTTTATGGCTGCAAAGGTGCTGGGCAAGGGAACCTCCCACCAAACTTGGTAAGGGAGATTGTCTTGTCTACAGGTCATATTAGTGGAAGTGACCTGCCTAACTGTGCCAGAGAGTGAGCTAGGGTTTCCCTCCACCAAATGCACAGTGGAGGGGCCAGGTTTCTCTATTGTCCTTCTCGCAGTCACTACAGTATCTTCAGAGCATTCTCCCATCTGGGTGTAGGTTAGTTTTCGGGGAGGGCGAATAGCTCTTTTCACTCGTTGTTCCCTGGGGGCTGAGGTATCAGGCACAATGGGTTCTTCCTCTCTTCCTTCCACTGGGACAGGTGTAGTGGATCCTACTGCTTCAGGGCCATCCAAATCTGGTGCAGAGAGGTACAAAGAGTCTCTTGGGTCTTCAGCTGGGACGGACTCTAGGGCATCTTCCCATTCCTCAGTCAGAGTACATGATGGAATGAACTCAGCCGCTTCAGCATTTAGGGTGCCATCGATGGTAACTTCACAGGGCGAAGGATCCATGACCATGGGTTCAGTTGTCTGAGTTGGCCATAGCCAGTCCAGTTCCATTTCCTCATCTTCACTCTGGTCTGTGACATTCATCTCTCCTGACTGAGTGGTTTGAGACCTGGTGTTGGGCCTAGGGATATTGGAGGTTGAAGGTGATTCAGGAGAATCCGGGGTAGAAGGTATCCGGACTGCTTCGGAGAGGGGCAGTAAGTGGTTCCTGTGCCAGGTTTTCAAGGGTCCCACTTTTCCTTCAGGTTTCAGCTGGTACACTGGCAAGCCAGGCAATTTTTTACAGATTACATACGGCTGTGATTTCCATCTGTCAGCAAGCTTATGTTTTCCTGGAACACCAAGATTCCGCAACAGCACTCTGTCTCCTGGTTGCAAGTCATGGATCCGGACCCTGAGGTCAAAATTGTGTTTGTTCCGGGCTCCTCTCTGATGGGAAGTGGCTTGTGCCTTCTTATAAGCCAGTCTTAAGCTTTTCCGCAGCCTGTCTACGTATCCCTTGTGTGAAGCAGCCGATGTGTGGTCTATCGAACTGCCAAAGGCCAGGTCTACAGGTAGTCTCGCTTCTCTACCGAACATTAATCTGTAAGGGGAGTATCCGGTGACATCACTAGTTGTGCTATTATAAGCGTGCACTATGGCAGCTATATGCTTGCCCCAATGTTGCTTTTCCTCGCTGCTCAGGGTCCCCAGCATATTCAACAAAGTTCTGTTGAACCTTTCTGGTTGGGCATCTCCTTGTGGGTGATAAGGGGTTGTGCGAGTCTTGTTTATGCCTAAGGAATCCAATAACTTCCGGATCAGCCGACTTTCGAAGTCTCTCCCTTGATCCGAGTGAAGGTGTTGGGGTAATCTGTAATGTACGAAGTACTTCTCTACGAGTATCTTGGCCACGTGGAAGCCTTCTGGTCTTTAGTTGGAAAGGCCTGGGTGTATCGGGTGAAATGGTCGGTTATTACCAGAACATTTCCAGACAAAGAAAATCAATGCATACCAAGTCCAAGGGCCCTTGGCTTTGCAGGTGGCCCATTGGGGCAGTGTTTTCCTTTGTATACAGTGAGCACATGAGTGACAGAATTCCTCCACTTCAGCCCGCATACAGGGCCAGTAGAGTCTGCTCCTTATGAGCTGAAATGTTCTCTCTGCTCCTAGCTGGCCATGGTTGTCATGTAGGGCAACCATAACAGTCTTTCTGTGTTTTTCCGGCAGGAATAGTTGCCACTTGTCTTCCAGGTCATCAGAGGGGCCCCTTCGGTAGACCACCCCTTGATGCACCTGCAACCTGTCCCATTCCTTGCACAGTAAGCGGGCCTCCTTTGAGGGATCATGCAAGAGTCTGTCCGGATCCTGGTCTTCAAAGCCAATCTTCCCAATGGGTCTTCCAGCTGGTCCCGTCTTATATCCTTCTTTGATAGTTTGGGCAAGCCCTCTTCACCAATCTGAGTTACATCACAGAAATATTTGGGCACTCCAACAACTGAGACTCCAATTTCTTCTGCTCTGGATCCTCCACTAGCCTGAAGCTCTGCCCCCTAACACAAAGCCCGTACCCCCTCTGGGGTTACCTGGGTCCAGTCTTCTGCCTTTCAAGTGGGAGCATGAGATCTTGGGGACAAGGCATCAGCATCCGGTTTCCAGTCCCAGGCCTGTACTCCAGGCTGAAATTGAACCCTGAGAGGGCTGCCAACCAACGGTGTCCGGTGGCATCCAGTTTTGCTGTGGTTAGAAGGTAAGTGAGTGGGTTATTATCTGTTTTAACCACAAAGTCAGCTCCATATAAGTAGTCCTTCAGTTTATCCACCACAGCCCACTTCAAGGCCAAAAACTCCAACTTGTGGGTGGGGTAATTCTCTTCAGCTGGGGTTAAACTCCTACTCACATAAGCAACGGGTCTTAGCTGCTCTTCATACTCCTGATATAATACTCCTCCCAAACCATCATGGCTGGCATCCACGTGTAATTCATAGGGCTTTTTGGTGTCTGCGTAGGCCAAGACAGGGGCAGTGGTCAAACTCTTCTTCAACTTAATGAAAGCCTCCTCACACTTCTCAGTCCACTGGTCTTCCACTGACTCCCCCGATTTACTGGGGCCAGAGTCATCCTCCTCTCCTTCTGTCTTCAACAGCTCGTTCAGAGGCCTGGCGATTTTTGCAAACCCCTCCACAAACCTGCGATAGTAGGAGCAGAACCCCAGAAATGACCTAAGCTCAGTCACTGTGGTGGGCCGGGGCCAGGAGGTGACTGCCTCCAATTTGTCAGGATCTGTAGATACTCCTTCTTCAGACACTGTGTCCCAGGTAATGGACTGAAGACTGGTAGAACTGGCACTTCTCCCGGGAGAGCTTGAGTCCCTCATCACTGAGTCTCTTCAAGACCTTCTCTAGCCTCTCCTCATGCTCCTCCAGAGTCTTCCCAAAGACGATGATGTCATCTAGGTATACTAGGACTTCAATGAGGTTCATGTCCCCCACCGTCTTCTCCATCATGGAAGGTGGCAGGAGCTCCCGACAGACCTTGAGGCATACGGTCGAATTCATAGAACCCCACCGGGGTAATGAAGGCTGTCTTCTCTCTGTCTTCTGGGTGCATTGGAATTTGGTAGTACCCGCTCTTCAGGTCCATTACACTGAACCATTTGCCTCCAGACAGACTCTGCAGAGCATCCTCTATTCTTGGGGTGGTGTATTGGTCAGGTATTGTCCTCCTGTTGAGGGTCCTGTAGTCTATAGAGAGTCTCAATGACCCATTCTTCTTCCTGACTACCACAATTGGAGAGGCATAGGGGCTCCTGGATTCCCGGATAACACCAGTTCTCTTGAGCTCTGAAAGTTGCTCATGCAGATCTTCCAGATCAGCCAGGGGGACCCGCCGAACTCTCTCCCTAAAAGGTTTGTCTTCTTGTAGACGGATCTTGTGAGTAGCACTTTTCGCACATCCTACATCAAACTCATCCTTGGAGAAGATCTTCCACCACTTCGCCAACTGGGCCCTGGCCCTCTCCTTCCATGCCGGGGGCAGGGCCGGGTTCTCCAAAGTGGGCTCCCCTCCTTCTTCCTTCTCTAAGTCGGGCAAAGCAACTGGGGTAGCAGGATTCACTTGGCCCAACAGCATCCGGGCTGGAATCTTCACAGGCGAGTCAGTGGTGTTTCTGATGCTCACTGGCACCCTGCCGTTTGCCTTCTTCAGGACTCTCAGCGGGACTGCTTCGGGGATTACCTCCAGTCCTGGGTGGTTACCCAGGGGGTCTGGTTCCAGGACTACAAAGGGGCCAGGTTGGTCCCAGGTGAGCTTCACAGTGGCTCTCAAGCAGGCTACTTCACCAGGCTGCAACACTCTCTCTTTCTTCTCCAGTCTCCAAACTTTCCCCACTCCCTCTTCTGGGGCCTTCTGTTCCAAGACCAATCGCTGATAGGCCAACTGCAACATGGGGTGGATTCTGGCTGTTGAGGCGCCCTGCTCTTGTGCTAGAGGGGCCAGTAGTCTCCTGACCAGGTCAGTATTTGTTCCTATTATCAGAGAACTTTTGTTGGCTCCTGGTGGGCGGTGACAGACTACTGCCAGGGTGTCAAAGACCTCTGCCTCTCCTGCTACTGAGGGGACGAAAGCCAATCTAATCGGGAGGTAACCGTCATAAGGTAATCTCTGGGTGCCAATTCCCCATATTTCCAAGTCTTCTAGCTTCTGCAATGGCAAATTTTTTAGATGCTTTTGGTAGAAATCCCTATACAGGAGGGTTACTTGAGCCCCTGTATCCAGAATGGCCTTCGTGTAGACTCCCTCCACTTGAATGGGGACCACTGGGAAGGGTCCCACTAACTTGGCTGGAAACTTATTCGGGAGGCCTCTTTCCCTGGGCCCATGGTTTTGGCCTTTGGTGTTTTTTTCTTTTTCCATCTTTTCCTGGATCTTAATCCCTGTTGGGCCTGGTATGCATTGATTTCTTGCGATTTTTGGGGTGTTGCCTCCAGGTGAGGGGTATTAAGTGCTTTTGATGGGGAATTGTTCCCCTTATTTCTTGGCTTCTCTTGCTTTCTGATTCAAATGGAGCTTGCTGGAAATGATGGGCACCCGGTTGACTCCTTCACCGGGGCCCTCTGGAGTTTTCCGCCGGCTGGCGGTAGGTGCTTCGGGTCTTCCTCGGACTGGGGCACACTCGCCCAAAATGGCCAACTCCTCCACAGTTAAAGCAAACAGCTTCTCCTCTATCCCGTGGGGAGACTGGTGTTGAAGCGCTCTGGTACAGCTTCTTCCTGACTTCTTCTTTTTCTCCAACTCCTGAGTTCTTGGCCATTAAAGAGGTCAGCATTTCTAATACTTGGGTCATCTGTGACTTTAGGACAGCCACCTCCGAGTCCCGTTCAATAGCCATGGCGGATCTGACCCCAACTGAGGGGGGAAGAGTGGGTTTCTCTGTCGCCTGTTGGTCTTTCAGCAGAGCCTCTTCATCCCTTATTATTCGCACAACGTCTGGGTAGTTCAGGGCCATGACCCCTCCAGAGGTTTTCAAATGGAGCCAGACTGGATCAGAACGTAATGCTCCCCTTAAAATCTGTTTCATTCTAGCCGCATCTATGGCTTGTGGCAGCATCCCCTTTTTAAGGACAATTTGGCACAGCATCTTGTTTAATCTGTGAACATATTCAGACAGTCTCTCTCCTGGCTGTTGAAGGGTATGCTCAAACTGGTAGACTAAATCGACCACTTTTTCCAATTGGCCGAATTCTTCCTGCAACATAGTTAAATAGTCATAGGCAGTACAAGCAGCATTGCTGAACCTAAGGTTCTTCACGGCTTCAGCAGCAGCACCCTTTAGACTTTCACTTATGCGCTGCTTCTTTTGGGCTTCCGGTATTTCCCATCCTTCCACAGCCTGCATCGCTTGTTCAATCCAGGTGTCGAAATCCTCTTCCCCGAGTGGCACAGGTTGTTTTCCCAAAAAGATCCTGAGCTTCCGGTACCCGGCCTCTACATGTACCATGCTACTCTTCTGGCACTTCGTGACAAGGTCTCCTAAAGCATTTAAAAGTTCAGGCCCTATAGTGGTTAGAGGTGTCCCCGGGGCTATCATCTCTTTGGAACTCTTTGGAATTTTGGGTGATTGCGGAGGTTCCTTCTTTATAATCTTTGCGTGTGCCAAGCGGTACATCTTATTCACTATGGACTGCACACTCTGACCTCTAAATTCTTCCGGCATTTCATCCCTCCACTCTATCAGCGCGAAGGTGCGGGAATTCTCTTTCTCTGGCCTGAGGTTAATTAACCATCCTTTATGGTACGGGGACAGAAGCTCTATGAGCCGTTCTATGTCACTCCCCGACCAATCCTCTCTGGGGAGTTCAATCACTGCAGCAATGTCCAGGGAGACATCGGCGGATAAGCACCACTGGGTCACCGTTAACGGATCCATGCCGGTACTTCTGGCGGGCTTGATTGCAGCGTACAGGTATCCCGGACTCTGAGCCCCCACGTGTAGCGATACCCCCAGCTAAGAGAGCCGCTGGTATGATGTTTCGGGCCTGTAACACACGCCTGTCAACCCCCAGCAATTGGCTCGGCCCTCCCTTGGCACAGCTAGTAGGGGATGATAGGATTGTGAGACCTGTAACTTTAGGTCACGCAATCCGACAATAAATGCACACAGTGATATTGTGTAACTGGCACTGACCATTCCCTCAGCAAAGTAATCACACCAACAACTTGTCTGCTTAATCCTGGTATCTTTACTGAATGAAATGGTTAAGCAGATAAACTGTATACAATAGCATATGCAGAGCCCTGCAATAAAAGGTATTCAGCAAATAGACAGATATACAATTCTATACACATACCACTAACAGACCCAGTTTGCAGTTCCCCTCCCTCGTGGGCAAGATGGCGCCCAGCAATGTCTAAACTTAGAAGTCCTAACTGTTCTATGTGTAGGTTCCCTGGAGATAGATCTTCGCTAGCAAATGGTGGTGCACTTTTGGAGACAAATTGTAATCCACAGGAATAGGTACTTATAAACTTGAGTAATAAAGTAAAGTCACTAATGCTACTCAATGCACTGTCCCTCCGGTGTGCAGATGCAAACTCTAACTGGTGAGTCCCGAACAACAAACACTGGGCCTAGAGATTCTGTACTAATCTCTGAGCAGGTGCTCTGTCACCCAACCGGACCAGTCCACGTCCGTATGTTCCGTCGCTTTGTCTCAGTACACAGGTGTCATGGATATGCACTAATGTTCGTCTGCCATCTTACCTTTCCTCCTCATGTGTTCATCTTAGAGGCCAGACTCTTTCACCTGGCTTACTTTATAATCTCCTCCCAGCCTGACTCCACCCCAGGCCCTATAACAAAACACCATATTAACCTGTGCACTGCAAGCCTGCCGTGTGCTACGTCTGTCTCTCTGTTACGATATTGGCTTGTTCCTGACTATCACTGTCTGCTTGTGACCCTTGACCTTCGGCTTGTCCTTAGTTTATCCTTGTCTGCTTGTTGCCCTGACCTTGGCCTTTCCCCTCACTATTCTTGTATCCTGTGATGCTGCTTCCCCTCTTTCCTCCTTACCCTACGAGGCGTGAGCTAGGAGACTCTAGGGGTCGCGACCTGGACCTAGCTGCAGCGTAACATCCTCACCACTAGAGGCTCTGGTGAAGACCTGCTGGGTCTTAGACTCCGCGCCCTGGGGAATCTCGGCTCTAGCTTCCTGTGGATCCCGGTTGTGCTCCTCTGGTCCCGCTTTCCACAACCACCCAGAATCCTATCCGCAGCAGTCAGCCATAGGGTTCACTACCTTGTGGTGCACTCCTGACCCCCTAGGGTGTGCATCTGTCATCTGGCCACAGGTGACCTGACAGTTTGATCAGCCATGGACCCGGCTGACATGCCGCTCCCCGCGGATGATCCAATACAGGGCTTAGTCCGTAGACTTGAGACCCAGGAATCAGATCAGACTCAGGTGATGCGATTCCTCCAGGTTCTGGCTTCTTTCTTCGAGCAGCTTCAGACCTCCTTGGGAACCCCAAATCTGCAACCTCAAGTACAACCAGCAGCTGTGCCTTTCGCACCAGTTGCAGCCACACACTCACTAAAACTGCCAGCTCCGTTCCGTTTCTCTGGGGACTCCAAGGCCTGCAGGGGGTTTTTCAGCCAATGTACGATTCATTTTGAGCTTCAGCCTCAAAACTTCCTGTCTGACCGGGCTAAGCTAGCCTATATCATCTCCCTCCTCTCCGGTGAAGCTTTAGCCTGGGCTGCCCCCCTGTGGGAAAAGAATGATCCGGTGGTTTCCAGCCTGTCCGACTTCTTGCAGCTCTTTCGTAACATCTTCGAGGAGCTGGCTCGGGCTTCTTCAGCGGCTAGTGTCCTCTTACGTCTTTGCCAAGAATCTAGTTCAGTGGAACAATATGCTCTTCAGTTCCGTATCCACACAGCTGAATTGAGCTGGAACAATGAGGCCCTGGTCGCTACCTTTTTACATGGCCTCTCTGACCGAGTGAAAGACGAATTAGCGGGAAAAGCCATCCCCGTCGGTCTGGACGATGTAATTTCTTTGTGCAATCAGATCGACATTCATTTTCAGGAGAGGTCCCTAGAAAAAAGACGCCAGCACTCCCTGGGCCCTAGCCAGTCTGAGCTCCCCTCCCTTCGTCCCGTGGAGCATCTTCTGCCTGCTGAGGAACCTATGCAGCTGGGCCGGACCAGACTAACCCCCGAAGAACATGCTAGGCGCAGAACTAGCTCGAGAACCTTACATTCAACAGTTCTGAATTGTTGCCAGACAGAGAGGACGTGTGTACCTAGCTCCTGACTTCCAGGGCTGCATTGCTTCTCTCCCCAGGACTCTCCCCCCTACTCTCCCCTATTTTCCCCCTGGCTCTCTCCCCTGCTCTCACCCTTGTCCCCCCTTGCTCTCACCCTTGTCCCCCCGGTTCTCTCCCCCCCTCCATCCAGCGGGACCCCAATCCATATGAGCCCCCCCCCCCGCCAGACACCTCCTCCCGCAGCCGCCGCCGGGCAAGTCCGAGGCTGCGGCCTAACATCACTCATCCCACGGTCCCCCCCTCTGGCGCCTCCTTCACAGACCAGCTGCACCCCTGGCCTAGCTCACCGAGCTACATCCGAGCCCTCCACCCGCCACCGAGGCCATTCATCCGCCGCCGGCGGAACCCCCCTCCACCCGCAGCCACCGACAGGAAAGTCCGCTGCTGCGGCCTAGCCACATTCGATCCCCCTTCGAGCATCCGGATCATCCAAGGAGCCACCCTACGGCACTCACCCACTCGCGGAGCCCCCCAGAGGAGTCAGCAGGCCCCGAAGCAGCAATAGCTGCTACCTGCCCAGCAGGATAGACCGCGGCTTCGGCCTAGACCCGGCCGCGGCGGCCATCTTGGGACACCCAGCCCCAGCCCTCAAACTCCTCTCCCGGCCTCCTGGAATATTCTGACCCGGGATAACCACCGGATCGCATCCACTCACGGGTCACTTGCCTGTGGCTCCCACTGGGTCGCTCACAAAAGGCATCCGGGAGGACGAAATGGATATTCGGCCCAGTAAGTAGCGGCCATCTTGATACACCCAGAGCCTTTCCCCAACACTGACAAAAAAAAAAAAAACTTATTTTTTCTCTCTATTCCTATTAATTCCCCACCCCACCCCCATTACTATCTTCACAATACTCTTCAATAACTCTACTACTTATGACTGATCGCCCCCCCCCTGACGTACTCAGGCTGCCCCAACCTACAGCATCGACCGCCGCCACTACGCGATCTCCCCAGACCCACACACACGGCCAAGCATAACGGACGTGTGCGATAGGCCCCCGAGGCTCACCACTTCGCAGAGCAATCCGCACGCACGGTCCAGGGAAGCGGACGTGTGTGACAGGAGCCCTGACCTCATCGCTTCACAGAGCAATCCACACATACGGTCAAGCGTAACGGATGTGTGTGGCAGGAGCTCTGGCCATACAGGAACCCCCTTGGACTCTGGCGTTTCGCTCCTCCAGCAAACCTTAACCTGACGACCTGCGGCTTCCACGGGACCCCACTCTCCCCAAGCTCAGATCCCCCAGCTCACCACCGCTTCACCCACAGCCGCCGACTGCCACCTGCCGCCATCCGGGCGCCCATTTCTAGACTGTTAGAACTGCAGGACAGACCGCGGCTGTGGCCTAGCTCCGGCCATCACTCTACACCCTCCCCGAGTCTCTCTCCAGCGGGCCCGCGTGTGCCGACCGGGTAAGTACATCGGGGCACCACCAACTAGTAGCGAGTTGATCCAGGGTTTACCCGATCGCCCCTCGGGGGGTCAGGAAGGAATTTTTCCCCTGCTGCAGCAATTGGCCAGACTAGGCTGGTGGTTTTTGCCTTCCTCTGGACCAACGGGAGGGCGGTTTAGGTCATTGGGCCCCATCCATCATCCCCATCACCTTTTCCTCCCATCATGTGCATCTTTAAATACTCAGCGGACACCCTCCGCAGGCTAAGGAATACCGCCCCAACACTTCCAACCGCCACCCAAAAAATCCTACAAAAAGAACAACTGCTTAGGATCAATCGACAATCGACTATCAAAACCACAAAGACACCACTTCATCTACAAGATTTATCATGCGCCTTGATTAACACCAGATCGGCAGTCAAGCACAGACAGGAAATTCACGATTTCATCACGCAAAACGGCATAGATTGCCTCTTTATCACGGAAAGTTGGCTAACACCGGATTGTAACACCGTTCTAACGGAACTAGTACCTGGGAACTACCGCATCCTAACTGAGCACAGAATAGGACAAAGAGGAGGAGGCCTAGCAGTTATCTTCAAATCGCACCTCTCTCTTACCAAACCAACCCTACAGAACTCATTGCCATTCATGGAAACACTCACCCTGCAACTCCAAACAACACCCCATGACACCATTCACATACTGCTATGCTACAGACCACCAGGACCGAAGACAAATCTCCTCACACCCTTCACCGAATTCTTCTCGACATACACTTTAAAAACCAAAAAGTTTTTACTACTCGGGGACTTTAACCTCTGGGCTAACGCCACTCAGGACCCCATCGCCACCGCCTGTATCAACCAATTGGAAGAACTAGGGTTGCAGCAACTGATAAATGCACCCACGCATGGATCGGGTCACATTCTTGACCTCATCTTCAAACAAAATATGGACATCAACATACTGGACAACATGCCGTTACCATGGACGGACCACCACGCTATCAAATTCAAATTTACCACCAGCACCATCTCCCAAAAACCGGAAGACTCAACAAAAACATACTGGACAAGATCTCAGAAGAAACTACACTCAAAACTTTTCAAAACCACTCTATCAAAAAAAATAGGAACGCTAAAGCATAACCGCTCAACGGAACAAACACTCAACTCCTTAAACAAAATATTACTACAAACAGCGGACACAGTCGCTCCGAGACGCAGAGCACACATCCGTAAAAACAACTCGGGCTGGTTTAGTGACACTCTTACGCTACTGAAGCAAGAACGCAGAAGAGCTGAAGGAGCCTGGAGAAGAAACCCAACGGAGGAAAACCACACAAACTACAAAGCACTCACTAAGAAATATCACAAAGCAATTTTTAAAGCAAAAAAGGAACATTTCTCAAACACCATAAAAAAAGCCCTAAACCGGCCTCGTGAACTCTTCAAACTAGTCACTCGGACCATGAATCCTACCTGTCTAGAGCCTCCAGCAAACGAAACCCAAGAGTTCTGCAATGAGCTATCGGATTTTTTTATCGACAAAATCGAAAATATTCGGGAAATAATTCAACAGAAAAAAACAACCAACTTCACACAGCCAAAGCAAACAGAGAAAATCAATACGAACATTATACAACTAGCAAAATTTTCGTTGGTCCCGATCACCATTGACACCACCAAAAACATCATCAGAAGCCTCAGAGACACTACATCGTCAAATGACATAATTCCCACAAAACTCCTGAAAGAATGTACCGACATTTTAGCTCCTACCATTACACACATCGTAAATCTATCATTCAAAGAAGGTTTGGTTCCGAACTCCCTCAAGCAAGGTATAATCAAACCCCTCCTAAAGAAACCCAATCTTGACCCTAAGGACCCAAATTACCGCAGACCGGTACCAAGCCTCAACACCATTTCCAAGATCATGGAGAAAGCGGTAGTACAACAGCTACAAGGCCATTTGGACACTTACAAACTCTTGGATCCACTACAATCAGGCTTCCGCCCAGGCCATGGCACAGAAACGGCACTTCTCAAAATATGGGATGACGTCCTCGAAGCCGCAGATGACGGAGAATCATGTCTCCTGGTGCTGCTGGACCTCAGTGCAGCGTTCGACACAGTAGACCACAAAACTCTACTCATTCGGCTTAAAGAAGTAGCAGGAGTCGCAGACCCTGACCTTCCTTGGTTCGCTTCCTTTCTTGAGAATCGTTCTCAGACAGTGAAATTAGGTGCCTTCACCTCTGAAACTCGCGCAATTTCTTGCGGAGTCCCTCAAGGATCACCACTGTCACCCCCTTCTCTTTAACATCTACCTCCGCCCACTCCTAAAAATCATTAGCAAACAGGATTTATGCTACCACTCATACGCGGACGACACCCAACTCTACTTTCGTATCACTGGAAAAAAAGACCAATATCACGGATTGGAAAAGTGCCTCACATTGATCGATGATTGGATGACTGAGAGTTCACTTAAACTCAACGGATCCAAAACAGAACTGCTTCTCCTCCACGCTAACCGAAAGACAAAAACTAAAACCTCTTGGACACCACCCACCATTCTCGGACAGACCATCACCCCGAGCACCAAAGTCAAAAGTCTCGGAGTCATCTTTGACTCGGAGATGTCGATGGATGCTCAAATAGGATCAGTAATCAGCGGATCTCATTATCTCCTCCGCCTGCTGCGTAGACTCATTCCCTTCATCCCAGAAGAGGACACAGCAGTAGTAGTTGGATCAATTATCAACTCCCAGCTCGACTACGCAAACTCCCTCTACCTCGGACTACCCAAATACCAAATGTCACGCCTACAAGTCGTCCAAAACACGGCAGCCAGACTGATAACAGGAAAAAAACCCTGGGAATCCATCACCCCTGCACTGAGGACCCTTCATTGGTTAGCCGTAAAGGATCGGGTCACATTCAAGACCTCTGTCTCACCCACAAGTGCACACAAGGAATCGCTCCGCAATATTTATGCGAGAAGATAAAGCATTACAACCCCAAACGCAGTCTCCGATCAACAAACCAAAACCTCCTTCACATCCCCAAATTTCGCTCCAATTTAAAGGGAGAACGAAGATTTGCAGTCCAAGGACCACGGCTATGGAACGCGCTACCCACGGATATCCGTATGGAAGAAAACCATCGGGCCTTTAGGAAAAAACTTAAGACCCACCTCTTCTGATGGATCATGAAGCTACTGGATGCTAAGCGCCTTGAGGCGATTTAGTTCGCATTTGTTAGCGCTATACAAGTTTTTCACTCACTCACTCAGAACTCTGGGCTTGTGCCTCTATTGTGGGGGCAAGGGTCATTTTCGTGACTCCTGCTCGCTTCTGTCCGGGAAACGCTCGGGCCTAATACATTTGGAAGGTGGAGTATTGGACCCAGAAACATCACCTTCTCGCCTTCTCCTGCCGGTGTTCCTTCATGTAGGCACTTCTCCTCAATCAACCCTTGCATATCTGGATTCCGGGGCTAATGGCAATTTTATGGATTGGGGAACTGCTTCTTCTATGAAGCTTACATTTTCACCTCTCGCTACCCCATTGGTAGTCTCGGCAATTGATGGCACTGTTCTCCCAGGGGGCCCTATTCGCTTCCAGACGCTACCCATTAGGATGTCGGTAGGGATTCTTCACCAGGAGTGGATATCCTTTCTCATTCTACCCAAGGCCTCTACCCTCATTGTATTGGGCCTTCCTTGGCTACAGCTCCACTCTCCACACGTGGACTGGGTCTCTGGGCAGGTCCTGGCTTGGGGTCCCTCATGTTTCTCGTCATGTCTTCTCAAGGTGGCCCCCAAGGAGAGACTTCCGGTTGCTACCACTTCTGTTTCTTCCGATCTTCCCGCTGCATACAGCGATTACCGGGACGTGTTCTGTAAGAAATCAGCTGAGGTGCTTCCTCCCCACAGGTCTTTTGACTGTGCTATTGACCTTGTCCCCGGAGCAACTCTGCCCAGGGGTCGTACCTACCCTCTGTCCATCCCAGAGACCCAGGCCATGTCTGAGTATGTCGCAGAGAATCTGGAGAGAGGTTTCATCTGGAAATCCGCATCGCCTGCAGGGGCAGGGTTCTTTTTCGTTGCCAAAAAGGATGGTACCCTAAGACCCTGCATCGACTATCGAGGTTTAAACATGGTTACTATTAAAAATCGATACCCCTTACCCTTAATATCTGAGCTATTCGATAGGTTGAAGGGTGCCTCCATTTTCACCAAGTTGGATCTCAGAGGCGCGTACAATCTCATTCGAATACGGGAGGGTGACGAATGGAAGACTGCATTCAACACTAGAGATGGGCATTACGAATACCTGGTGATGCCTTTTGGTTTGTGTAATGCCCCAGCCGTGTTTCAAAACTTTGTCAATGAAATCTTCAGAGATCTCCTGTACCAGTTTGTTGTCATCTATCTGGATGACATTCTGATCTTTTCTGAAAATCTGCTCGTCCACAGAAACCATGTCCTTACTGTACTTCAGCGTCTTAGAGAGAACAATCTCTATGCCAAGCTGGGGAAATGTTCCTTTGAATGTTCTGAGGTCCTGTTTCTGGGGTGCTTTGTCTCATGTTCGGGTCTTCGTATGGATCCTGGGAAGGTCTTGGCTATTACCAACTGGCCTCTTCCTGCTAGCCTCAAGGCCACACAGCGCTTTCTTGGCTTCACAAATTATTATAGGCAGTTCATAAGGAATTACTCTTCCATTGGCGCACCTATTATCGCTTTGACCAAGAAGGGTGCGAATGCCAAAGACTGGCCTCCCGAAGCTGTCTCTGCATTTCACGACCTGAAACAGGCCTTTGTTTCTCGACCTCTCTTGAGGTGACCAAATCCTGGGGATGCATTTTTTATTGAAGTGGACACTTCCTCAATGGGGGTGGGAGCTGTGCTTCTTCAATTCTTTGAGAAGAGACGTCAACCATGTGCGTTCTTCTCCAAAAAAAAATCTCAGGCAGAGAGGAATTATGCCATCAGTTATCGGGAACTTCTCGCAATTAAATTCTTTGCCCGTTTTAATTTCACGATTACCTACAAACCTGGTTCCTGCAACGGTCGGGCTGATGCGCTCTCTAGGTCATTTGACACTTTGGACGAGGAGTCTGCCCCTGAACCTGAGCCGATCATTACAACCTCGTGCATTGTTGCCCACTCTACCACCCTGAAGTCAAAAATTCTGCCTGGTAAGACCTTTGTCCCCACTGAGCTAAGAGCTAAGATCCTTCGTTGGGGACATGATTCCAAGGTGGCAGGTCATTCTGGATTCCTCCAATCCTTCTTACTCATCAGTCATCTCTACTGGTGGCCTAATCTCCGCTCAGATGTCAAAGACTACGTTAAGGCTTGTCATGTCTGTGCTCAGTCTAAATCCTCCACACAAGCTCCTGCTGGTCTCCTCATGCCCTTGCCCATTCCTAAGGAGCCCTGGGCTCATATCGCCATGGATTTTATCACCGACCTCCCACTGTCTGAGAATAATACAGTCATTTGGGTGGTAATGGATCGGTTCTCCAAGATGGCTCATTTTGTTCCTCTTCCTGGTCTTCCTTCTGCTCCTGCCTTGGTTCCCATTTTTATTCGAGAAATTTTCCGCCTCAATGGGGTTCCTTCTCATATTGTTTCCGACAGGGAGTCCAATTTACATCTCGTTTTTGGAGAGCCTTTTGCAAATCCCTCAATATTGAACTTGGATTTTTTCTCTTCTTACCATCCTCAATCCAATGGACAGACTGAGAGGGTTAATCAGGAGTTAGAGGTCTTTCTTCGCACCTTTGTGTCTTCTCATCACGACGATTGGTCCGCTCTATTCCCGTGGGCAGAATTCTCCCATAACAATCATGTGAATACCAGTTCGCAGAAGACACCCTTTTTCACAGTTTATGGAAAACACCCTCAACTTCCTCTTCCCATGATCTGTTCTCCAGATATTCCAGCTTTGGCTTCGGTTCAGGAGTCTCTCAATTCCGTTTGGGGTGACGTTCATGATTCCCTCCGGGCAGCTGTTGAAAAATTCAAAGGCTTTGCCGACCGCCACAGGCGTAAACCGCCTTCTCTTCAGCCAGGGGACAAAGTCTGGCTCTCCACCAGGAACATCAAGCTCCGAGTTCCTTCTCTGAAGTTTGCTCCACGATTCATTGGTCCATACACTGTAACTGCTAAACTGAATCCAGTTTGTTTCAAACTCCAGATTCCTAAGAGCCTTAAAATCACTAACTCCTTCCATGTTGCCCTTCTAAAGCCTTTAGTCCTCAATAAATTCTCCCGTCCTCTCCCTACTGTGGCGCCTGTCTCTGAGGATAATCAAGTGTACGAGGTCAGTCAAATTCTGGACTCCCGACTCTGTAAAGGCGTTCTTCAGTACCTTGTTCATTGGAAGGGGTTTGGTCCTGAGGAGAGGTCTTGGATCGCTGCATCTGAGGTCTTTGCACCTCGTCTGTTAAAGGAGTTTCATCTGAAGTTTCCCTCTAAACCTGGGCCCAGGTGGGGAAGGGGGAGGCCTCGTAAGAGGGAGGGTACTGTCATGGATATGCACTAATGTCTGTCTGCCATCTTACCTTTCCTCCTCATGTGTTCATCTTAGAGGCCAGACCCTTTCACCTGGCTTCCTTTATAATCTCCTCCCAGCCTGACTCCACCCCAGGCCCTATCACAGAACACTATATTAACCTGTGCACTGCAAGCCTGCTTTGCTGATCAACGTGTTTGTTTAAGCATTGTGCGTTTGGGTTCCTGCCTGCCGTGTGCTACGTCTGTCTCTCTGATACGATATTGACTTGTTCCTGACTATCCCTGTCTGCTTGTGACCCTTGACCTTCGGCTTGTCCTTAGTTTATCCTTGTCTGCTTGTTGCCCTGACCTTGGCCTTTCCCTTCACTATTCTTGTATCCTGTGCTGCTGCTTCCCCTCTTTCCTCCTTACCCTACGAGGCGTGAGCTAGGAGACTCTAGGGGTCGCGACCTGGACCTAGCTGCAGCGTAACATCCTCACCACTAGAGGCTCTGGTGAAGACCTGCTGGGTCTTAGACTCCGCGCCCTGGAGAATCTCGGCTCTAGCTTCCTGTGGATCCCGGTTGTGCTCCTCTGGTCCCGCTTTCCACAACCACCCAGTATCCTATCCGCAGCAGTCAGCCATAGGGTTCACTACCTCGTGGTGCACTCCTGACCCCCTAGGGTGTGCATCTGTCATCTGGCCACAGGTGACCTGACAACAGGTTCCACGACGCCCGGGTCTTCGGTCCTCCTGGAAGTAGTAGATGGGTAGCAGGATGAGCCGTCCCTCAGGCTCCTCAGTGGAAACGGAAGGCTCTTTGGAAGCACAAGGCCTAAACTTCAGGCCCTGTCAGGAACAACAGACTCAGCACAGAGTTTCACTTGCTGGGCGGGCGATGTCCAAAGAGACCATACTCCGGTCCGCCCCTCGGTTAAATAGCCCACCCCAGCAGTCCTTGCGCGGGGCAATGCACCCTGGGTATGGTAGTCTCTGGGTTCTTAAAGCAACACCCCGCTACACGTGTAATAGACTTCAAAGGAGTCGCACCAGAGATGCAAGTGTTGCGTTTTTGAAGGAGCCGCTTGGTGAATTTAGATTCTCTGTTGTCCGCCTCAACTCCAAGAATGAACTCAGCCCCTCTGACACACCTGGTTAAATAAAATTACTGCCAACACATTTAAGGACACATGCGGTAAATATCATTATCCTATAAAAAATAAAAAAACTTCCGCGCCAAAAAACTAATCAATGCTACCCTATATAAGATATGTGATAAAAATAAGCAGCTCCCCTAAAAGCAATGAAGTATAGACTCCTATTGAATGGTAGTGTAAGAATGAAAAGTAGGGGGCGCTAATTATTAGAATTAAAGTGCAATAACTGTGAACAAACAGTAATTATAACAATCTTATAAACACTAGTGACAGTGCAACATAAAGACCGAGTTAAGATCTAAAAAGTCCCAATAGTGGAAAAAAAAAATTTGAATGGATATCTCAGTCCAATCCAGAAAAAATAAATCATCAAACAAAAACAAATGAATCTTGCTGTGATGATAAATGTAGATCTTCAAGTAAAGTGCATTCCTAATCCTCCACCACACAGAAATGGGAAAATTATTCAACACCCAAAGTGCTCAGGTTAAGTAGTAGGCTTACCAGAATGTGTAGACTTCTTTATTTAAAAAGAAAGTCACACTCGCTTTGACAGGTTGGTGCCTGTACACATACAATTGGCTGGATGAAAATGTAATCCCTCTCTCCTCCGACAATTAAGGACATGACATGGAATATAAGCAGAAACTTCTCATAGTGCAACCCATTTATTAAAAATCGAAAATTAAAATAACACAGCCAAATGGCTTCTTACATTATCCTGTGCCTCTCCCGGCACTGGGGCTGCATGCATGTAATGGATACTCAAGGCTCAAACCACCTCCGCAGCGGCGTGCGTTCCAATGCAGCATGCAGACAACCAGGATATCCGGGTTGTCTGCACGCTGCATTGGAACGCACGCCGCTGCGGAGGTGGTTTGAGCCTTGAGTATCCATTACATGCATGCAGCCCCAGTGCCGGGAGAGGCACAGGATAATGTAAGAAGCCATTTGGCTGTGTTATTTTAATTTTCGATTTTTAATAAATGGGTTGCACTATGAGAAGTTTCTGCTTATATTCCATGTCATGTCCTTAATTGTCGGAGGAGAGAGGGATTACATTTTCATCCAGCCAATTGTATGTGTACAGGCACCAACCTGTCAAAGCGAGTGTGACTTTCTTTTTAAATAAAGAAGTCTACACATTCTGGTAAGCCTACTACTTAACCTGAGCACTTTGGGTGTTGAATAATTTTCCCATTTCTGTGTGGTGGAGGATTAGGAATGCACTTTACTTGAAGATCTACATTTATCATCACAGCAAGATTCATTTGTTTTTGTTTGATGATTTATTTTTTCTGGATTGGACTGAGATATCCATTCAAAATTTTTTTTTCCACTATTGGGACTTTTTAGATCTTAACTCGGTCTTTATGTTGCACTGTCACTAGTGTTTATAAGATTGTTATAATTACTGTTTGTTCACAGTTATTGCACTTTAATTCTAATAATTAGCGCCCCCTACTTTTCATTCTTACAATATCATTATCCTGGCTGTGGATTATCACCCAAAAAATAGACACACACCTGGCAGTGATAAACAAGTTGAATATATTAGCATGGTTTAAAGCAGGGGTGCCCAACCGCTGGCCCGCGGGCCACACGTGGCCTGCAGCGCCCTCTGATGTGGCCCGCCATGTCTTTCTCTGAGATGACGGGTCGGCAAGCCCTGATCGCGGGTTCCCGACCCCCCATCTCCTAGCATAAGGGCAAACAACGAAGCCGCCGCTAGAGGAAGCAGAGCCGATGCTTCCTGAATAGCGCCGACTCCTTCATAGGCGGAGTGATACCAAATGCACTCCGCCTGTGACAGGAAGCATCGGCTCTCTATGGAAGCCGCATGCTTCTGTCACACTAATGCACAGGAAGTGAACCTGTGATCTAGGACAGCAGCCAGCAGTGCCAATACCAGCAGCTAGCAGTATCAGTACCAGCCACCAGTACCAGCCATCAGTACCTGCCAGCAGTACCAGTCATCAGTACCAGTCATCAGTACCAGTCAGCAGTACTAGTCATCAGTACTCGCCAGCAGTATCAGTACCCGCCAGCAGTACCAGTACCAGACAACAGTACCTGCCAGCAGTACCCGCCAGCAGTACCAGTACCAGCCAGCAGTACCAGTACCAGCCAGAAGTACCAGTACCCACCAGCAGTACCAGTACCAGCCAGCAGTACCAGTACCCACCAGCAGTACCAGCCAGCAGTACCAGTCACCAGTACCAGTACCCGCCAGCAGTACCAGTCATCTGTACCAGTACTCGCAAGCAGTACCAGTATCAGCCATTAGTACCAGTCACCAGTACCAGCCAGCATTACCAGTCATTAGTACCAGTACCCACCAGCAGTATCAGTACCCACCAGCAGTACCAGTACCAGCCACAAGTACCAGTACCCACCAGCAGTACCAGTACCAGCCAGCAGTACCCAGCAGCAGTATCATTACCCACCAGCAGTACCAGCCAGCAGTACCAGTACCCACCAGCAGTACCAGTCAGCAGTACTCGCCAGCAGTAACCGATAGCAGCACCAGTACTCGCCAGCAGTACCAGCCAGCGGTACCTGCCAGCGGTACCAGCAGGCAGTACCCAACAGCAGTACCTGCCAGCAGTACCAGCACCTGTCAGCAGTACCCAACAGCAGTACCAGCCCTGGAGGACAGCCAGCAGCAACCACTAGCCATATCCACCTGGGGGACAGCAGCAACCAGCTGCAGGAATCCTGAGGAAGAAGTGAAGATCGAGGTCAGTTGAGGTGCAGGTAAACCGCTGTGCATCAGTGTGAAAGCAACCTTTGGCCCCATTCACACAATCGGTCCGATCAGGTCTGCCTGTCTGTTTTTCAGGTGGACCCAATCGGATCCTCCATTCACCTCTATAGAGTGGCAGATGTAAACAGACTCGTGTCTTTTTACACCCGCCTATCTGCAATCCGATCTGCTTAAAAAAACAGAAGGGGATCTGTGTGGTGGAAGCCCGGACTGGGATCGCGTCCGGAGTGGTGAGCGAGCACTTGCTCACTTCATTAACCTTTACTTTGTTGGGCCTAGTGACTGCCTTGGCCCACCTTGTTCATTTACTACTATTGGATTACAAATATTGTTTCCTGAAAGTGCACCACCGTTCAAGTTGCATACGAAGAATTGTTCTCCTAGGGGACTGAGTTTAATCTGAGTCAGGCCTGACCAGGGGGGTTAAATCTTTGTTTGCTGCGCCATATTGCGCAAAGGAAAGAAGATAGTTGCACGTGGCGGGTGACCACTCTGCACTATCACTGATAAAAAAACAAGGAGAGGGGCGCCTATGTAAATGAAGTGGTTGTATTCAGCTGGATGGAAGAGTAGAAGAACTACAGGTCACAGAAGGTCCATGAAGCTGACATCACAAGAAATCCTGTTAGGGAAGCGTGTGATGATGGGCACAACAGGAAACTTCCTTCTGGGAGTTTCTTTCACGACCACAGCAGGTTCAAGCTTAAAGCAGAGTGAAGAGGTAAAGGTTCAGTCTTGCACTTTAAAAGGCAGGTTCCGGATTCCAAAGCAGTGGCTGGGGGGAGAACGTCAAAAGCCGGATGGCTGGCTGTGCTGCGCTGGGGCCACAAGATCTCGCTGTGCTGCCGAATAGACGGCAAGATGCTTGACAAAGGAGTGCCGCTGTTCTGTCATTAACAGCGAAGCCCGCTCATAAATACGTCGCATGCTTATGACGTCACAGCCCGGCGCTGCGTCCTGTTGTGCTGTCCAAGCCTCGTTCTGAACACCGATCGCACGGCCGTGCCTCCCCATCTATTCGGCAGCACAGCGAGATATTTTGGCCGCAGCGCAGCACAGCCAGCCGGCTTTTGACGTTCTCCCCCCAGCCACTGCTTTGGAATCCGGAACCTGCCTTTAAAAGTGCCAGACTGAACCTTTACCTCTTCACTCTGCTTTAAGCTTGAACCTGCTGTGGTCGTGAAAGAAACTCCCAGAAGGAAGTCTCCTGTTGTGCCCATCATCACACGCTTCCCTAACAGGATTTCTTGTGATGTCAGCTCCATGGACCTTCTGTGACCTGTAGTTCTTCTACTCTTCCACCCAGCTGAATACAACCACTTCATTTACATAGGCGCCCCTCTCCTTGTTTTTTTTGTTTTAGCTCACTGGAAAAACAGCTTCTGGTCCTGTTGGTGGCTGCCCTGACTGCCCACCCCCCATTAATATTTTGAGAGTACCACCTCTCTTTCTACTGGCCTTGGACTATTCGGTACTCTATTTCTATCCATTTACTGAGGTACTGGTACATTGCGCCTGTATTACTTGTTTTTTGCACTATCACTGATGAATATGTTTATCGCTGCAGGGCTCTGCATGTATGCTATGTGATGTGTTTAACCTTGAACCTTTATACCAAAGTAAATCCAGTTATATTTTATTACCTTGGTATCAGTGTTATCCTTGCAGATAGTAGTTCTCTATTAATACTACCAGATTATGTATAATCAGGTATAGACCGTTACGAGGTAACATTCCCTAGACTAACTGTGCCAGTGTGGGTTGAGTAGATTGCCGGGGGTTGGTGGTGCTGTATACAAAACAAAACTCAGCGGCTCTCTTAACTGGGGGTAGCACTACACGTGGGGGCTCTCGAGTCCGGGATCCTGATACAGCAAGCAACGAGCCAAAAGTACCGGCATGGATCCATTGGAAGTGGAACAGTGGTGCACGGTGGCTGGCACCGATTCAGCCGCGGCAGTAGTTATTGAACTCCCGGGGATCTGGCAAGAAGTAGTGGTAAAGCAACTAGTAATGTCGCTGACCCCGCACCAGAAAGCATGGGTGATGGATGTCAGGTCGAATTCTTCGCTGACCCACGCACTAGTGGAATGGAAGAATGAAATCCCAGAGCATTTCAAAAGTCCAAGCATAAGAGCAATGGATGATCAGACCTATAGCTTAATACATGCGCTGCCAGTCAAGGGAGGATGGTTTCAGACACCAAAACCATCACCTCCACAGATATCTCCACCGCAGTCCCCAAAAGCAGGAAAGCAGAAGGCTAAAGAGAGTCCCGGGTCACCACCGGCCACCCTCAGCGCAGAATAATGCGCGGTCCTGGGGGAGATTGTGGCCCAGTGTAGGAAGGATCCTACAGACTACCCGATGTCGGGATACAGAAAACTCAGGATATTTTCTAGAAGGAAATCTGTACCTTCGGGAGAAGAGGGATTTGAGGAGTGGCTAGATGGTGCCACTCAGGCTTTAGAAGAATGGGAAGTCCCAGAACACCGAAAGAAACAGAGAATCACAGAGAGTCTGAAGGGGCCTGCCTTGGAGGCCATACGCAACCTCAATCTGAGCAAGAAAGACTGTGATACACAGGATTATCTGGACATTTTGCAGAATGTGTTCGGTGGAACAGGGAAAGTCACTGAGCTCACTTACCAGCTGGAGCACTGCTATCAAAAGACAGGAGAGAAACTGTCAGAGTTCATGAGGCGTCTGGATAAGATCCTGCATAAAATGTTACTGAAAAAAGGGATTGACCCAAGGAAGGTGGATGGGGCCCGTGTTCAGCAGGTGTTGCGGGGAGCTCAGCCCCTGGACCCCATTGCATTGGTGTTACGCACTCGACAGGACGGGAAGAGCCTGGAGTACCCCGACTTAATCCGTGTGGTCAGAGAAGAAGAGGCTATGTTGGAAGACAAAAGAAGGAACCAACCAGTCGAGCCAACCAATCCTCCGGTGGTGATGGTCAGGACGGCCATGACCCTCGAGAGAGACTCAGAGGTGGATACCTTGAAGTCACAGATGTCCCAAGTATTGGGGATGCTGACCTCTCTGATGGCCAAGGATCAAGGGGTACCAGAGAGGGAAAGTCCGAGGTGGGAGCTGTTTCCAGACACCTCAGCGCCCGCATCCCTGCAAGATTGGGGGGATGCGATTTGTTTCAACTGTGGAGGGGCTGGCCATGTCGCCAAAGTGTGTTCCAGTCCAAAGAAAAAAAAGATGAATAACCGCAAGCCGGCGGAAAACTTCAGAGGGCCCCGGTGAAGGAGTCAACCGGGTGCCCATCATCTCCAGTGAGCTCCAAACTGAATGAGAAGTGTAGAAAGAGAGAGGACAATACCCCTCAGAAGAAACAGTGTTCCCCAGCGGGAATATACACCAAAAAAAGAGAATAGTGTCCCTTCAGCGGGTAGCTACACCCATTAAGAGGAGGGAGATCAATGCATACCGAGCTCAAGAGAGACTAAAGTTCAAGGAGAAATGGAAAAAAGAGAGTTCAAAAGGGAAATGCAAAGATCAAAAGAAAGAGACCCCTTCGAAGCAGTATCCAGAGAAGCTGGTAGGCTCCTCTCCCATAGTACCTGTCCAAGTGGAGGGAGTCTACACAAGAGCCATATTGGATACTGGGGCACAAGTGACCCTGTTATACAGAGACTTTTACGACAAGCATCTAAGTCACCTACCCATCCAAAAGATTGAAGAGTTGGAAATATGGGGGATTGGGACCATGAGCTTCCCTTATGATGGCTATCTGTCCATAAAACTGACCTTTGACCCATCTGTAGCCGGGAAGGCTGAAGTGTTCGACACCCTGGCTGCGGTATGCCCCCGACCGCCTTAAGCTAACAAGAGCTCCATAATAATAGGGACCAACACGGACCTGGTTCGGAGACTCTTGGCCCCTCTAGTACGAAAGAAGGACACCACGGTCACCAAGATCTACCCAATGCTAAAGACAGCCTACCAGCGACTGGTCTTAGAGCAGAAGGCCCCGGAAGAGGGGGTAGGAAAGGTCTGGAGGCTGGGAAGGAGAGGAATAGTGCTGCAGCCCAGCGAAGTAACCTGTCTCAGAGCCACTGTGAAGCTCACTTGGGAGCAGCCCGGGCCTTTTGTCATGTTGGAACCTGACCCAAGAGAAGAACACTCGGGCCTAGAAGTGGTCCCAGAAGTGGTCCCGTTGAGGGCCTTGAAGAATACCTGTGAGTGTCAGGAATACTACGGACGGCCCCATGGAAATCCCAGCCAGGATGTTGCTGAGCCAGGTGAGCCCTGCTACCCCAGTTGTCTTGTCGGATGTGGAGAAGACAGAGGGAGAAAGGACTATTTGGGAGAAGCTCTGCATGGAGAACCCGAACCTGCCAAGGGCTTGGAAAGAGAGAGCCAAGGCCCAGTTGACCAAGTGGAGAAGGATCTTTTCCCAAGATGAATTCGATGTGGGGTGTGCGAAGAGTGCCACCCACCGAATTTTCATCCAAGAAGACAAACCCTTCAGGGAGAGGGTCCCGCGAGTCCCGTTGGCAGACCTCGAAGACTTGCGGGAGCAGCTCGCCGAGCTCAAGCGAACCGGTGTTATCCGGGAGTCCAGAAGGCCCTATGCCTCCCCGATAGTGGTGGTCAGGAAGAGGAATGGGTCATTGAGGCTATGTACAGACTACAGGACCCTCAATAGGAGAACCATACCCAACCAGTATACCACCCCGAGGATAGAGGATGCCTTACAGAGCTTGTCCGGAGCAAGGTGGTTCAGTGTAATGGATCTCAAGAGTGGGTACTATCAGATCCCCATGCATCCAGAAGATAAGGAGAAGACAGCTTTCATAACTCCTGTGGGGTTCTTTGAGTTTGACAGGATGCCCCAAGGTCTGTCTGGAGCTCCAGCCACCTTTCAACGCCTTATGGAGAAGACTGTGGGAGACATGAACCTCATTGAAGTCCTTGTATACTTAGATGACATCATTGTCTTTGGGAGAACCCTGGAAGAGCATGAGGAGAGACTGGAGAAGGTTCTGAGAAGACTCAGTGAAGAGGGACTCAAGCTTTCACCCGAAAAATGCCAGTTCTATCAGTCATGCGTTAACTATCTGGGACACATAGTGTCCGAAGAAGGGGTAGCTACAGACCCCGAAAAGTTTGAGGCAGTCACCTTCCTGGCTAATGCTCACCACTGTGACAGAACTCAGATCCTTTTTGGGATTCGGTTCCTATTACAGGAGGTTCGTGGAAGGGTTTGCCCGAATTGCAAAACCTCTGAACGAGCTGCTCAAGACAGAAGGGAAAGAGGATGACTCGGGCCCCAGGAAGTCGGGGGAGTCAGTCAAATACCAGTGGAACGAGAAGTGTGAAGAGGCCTTCCAGATGTTGAAGAAAAGCCTAACCACTGCCCCTGTCCTGGCTTACGCAGACCCAAAGAAACCGTATGAACTCCATGTGGATACCAGTCATGATGGCCTGGGAGGAGTGCTCTATCAGGAGCACGAAGGGCAACTGCGACCCGTTGCATATGTGAGCAGGAGTCTAACCCCCTCGGAAAAGAACTACCCCACTCACAAGTTGGAGTTCCTGGCCCTCAAATGGGCTGTAGTCGACAAGCTCAAAGACTATTTGTATGGGGCAGAATTCACTGTGAAAACTGACAACAACCCCCTTACTTATCTTTTCACCACAGCAAAGCTGGATGCCACGGTACACAAATGGCTGGCGGCCCTGTCTGCTTTCAACTTTAGCCTGAAATATAGACCTGGGGCTGGAAATCAAGATGCGGACCTCTTGTCAAGAAGATCCCATGCTCCCACCAGCAGTACAGAAGACTGGACCCAAGTGGCACCCGACGGGGTGCGGGCCCTCTGTCAGGGGGCTGAACTCCAGGCCAGTGGCGGTTCAAGAGCAGAAGAGATAGGAGTCACTGTCGTAGGGGTACACAAACAATACTGTGGGGTAACCCAGTTGGAGGAGGCTGACTTGCCAAAACTGTCGAAAAAGGAGTTGAGGTGTGACCAATTGGAAGACCCCATGGGGAGATTGGTCCTGGAAGCCCTGGAGAGTCAGGATCCAGATAAACTCTTGCGCCACCCTTCAAAGGAAGCTCGTCTACTGAGAAAGGAATGGGACAGGCTGCAGGTGCATCAGGGAGTGGTCTACTGAAGGGGCCCCTCTGATGACCTAGAAGACAAATGGCAACTGTTTCTATCCGAGAAACATCGAGAGACCGTCCTGGTTGCCCTGCACGACAATCATGGCCACTTGGGAGCGGAAAGGACCTTCCAGCTCGTTAGGAACCGGTTCTATTGGCCCTGCATGAGGGCCGAAGTCGAGGAATACTGTTACTCATGTGCACGCTGCATCCAGAGGAAGACTTTACCCCACCAAGCTGCCCCAATGGGCCATCTGCAAAGTCAAAGCCCCCTGGATTTGGTATGCATTGATTTTCTCTGCCTCAAACCTGACTTGAGTGGACTAGGAAATGTTCTGGTGATAACCGACCATTTCACCCGGTATGCCCAGGCCTTTCCAACCAAAGACCAGAAGGCTTCCACTGTAACTAAAGTTCTCATGGAGAAATACTTTGTACACTACGGGCTACCACAACGGCTCCACTCGGATCAAGGAAGGGACTTTGAAAGTCGGCTGATTCGGAAGCTCCTGGATTCCTTAGGGATCAAGAAGACCCAAACCACCCCCTACCATCCACAAGGTGATGCTCAGCCGGAGAGGTTCAACTGAACCCTGCTCAACATGCTGGGGACTTTGAGTAGTGAAAATAAGCAGCATTGGAGCAAACATATAGCAGCAATTGTGCATGCATACAACAGTACCACAAGTGACGCTACAGGGTACTCACCCTATCGACTTATGTTCGGAAGAGAAGCAAGACTACCGGTAGATCTGGCCTTTGGTACCTCCATAGACCATTGCTCGGCCACTTCCCACAAGGGATATGTAGATAGGCTCAGACACAGTTTAAAATTGGCCTATGAGCAGGCACAAGCAGCCTCGGATCAAAGGGGAGCCCGCAACAAGAAAAACTTTAATTTGAAAGTCCAGATTCAGGATCTACAACCTGGGGACAGAGTGCTGCTACGGAACTTGGGGGTCCCTGGAAAGCACAAGCTTGCAGACAGATGAAGACCTAAACCCTATGTTATTTGCAAGAAACTGCCGGGCCTACCTGTTTACAGACTAAAACCAGAAGGAAAGGTGGGGCCCCTAAAGACTTGGCATCGGAACCATCTACTCCCACTTGCCGAAGCAGTTCGGATACCCCCTGCGAGGGATTCCCCTGAGTCAACTTCTATCCTGGATACTCCCAAGCCAAACACTCGGTCTCAGACTCCTCAGATTGAAGAATCAGATGTCTCTGAATTAAGTGAGGATGAGAGAGAAGAACTTGATTGGCTATGGCCTTCCCAGGCCCCAGAAACTTCTGCTATAGATCTTCCACTTACTGAAGACCCCATAGACAGTACACTGAATGCAGAAGCTACTGAGTTCATCCCGTCCAGTCCTTTGTCGGATTCTTGAGAAGATGCCTGTGACTTACTCTTAGAAGAGGATCCAAGAGATTCTATGTATCTCCCTGCTCCTGAGTCAAGTGTCCCAGAGCCAGTGGAAACTCCCAAGTTGGTTCCAGAAGAGGAACCTGTATTATCCGAACCAGAAGTCCCAAGAGAACAAAGGATGAGAAGGGCCATAAGGCCTCCCCGAAGATTGACTTACCCACAGATGGGGAATAGCTTGGAAGACACTGTGGTCACTGCCAGGAGGAGTGTGGAAGACCCTGATCCCTCCACTGTTTATTTAGTAGGGGGCAACCCCAACTCACCCGCTGGCACAGCTAAGCAGGCCACGAATGACAGTGTGACCTGTGGGCAAGGAAGTCCACCCCCTC